>OY723405.1:2889101-4298702 GCA_963210345.1 Inga oerstediana
GCATGATGTAGGGTTTCTAAACTACAAATTGTTAATTATCTTTCTAAAGTAGGAGAAGATCCAAAAATATTATTCATATTATCAAGTTTGTAATACTTCTCAAGTTACTTCTGATGTATGATTCAAGTATGTTAATACTTAAATGTCTTTTGTATTGCTGCTCAAATATGTTCTCTAGAAGTTTATTTCGTGCAATTGTGTTCCATCATATTATTACAATATTGCTTCTTTAGTATAGAAGACAATGGTATATACTCCTTCCAATCTTAAATATGAGACAAAGTTAACTTTTTTGGAGAGCATAAGGAAGCTAATTAAATTACTTTAGAGTATTTTTATTTTTATTTTTTTCTCCAAGATAATTAGTCTGACTAATAAACTAATATATAATCTAAGAATACATAATATATGATATGATTAAGTATCTTATTAACTTATTTAATTTTTCTAAAAAAAATCAACTCTGTCTTATATTTAGGACTGTAGGTAGTATTAATTAGGCAGCTACATGATACATTGTTCTAGGGAAATAACATGCATGTTTATAGGATTATAATGTCTATACGGGTATGGGAATCTGATACGAACTCAAGGCTCATATAAATGTTTCCTAATAGTATTGATGCTGCCCGCGTGTTGGTGAGATTGTTAGCTTAATAGTTAATAGTAAAGGTTATTCCTACTTATATTCTATCTAATGTATGCTCCAACTATATGTAAACTCCAATGAGTTCTAAGTTTTTTTATTAATAGCAAAAAGCCCAATCTCTCAATCTACTTAAAACAATTGGACAATATGAGGATGTATCAAAAAAAAAAAATTGGACAATATGACGCAGAGAAGACATAGTTTGGATAACAAAGATATAATAATTCCATTTTTACAAGCTCCCCTGCAAAGCAAAAGGAGTACATGCTATGACTATCCACAAAAGTCAGGGCATCTCTTCACCATGTTGGCTTTTATAAGCCCATCTTTCTCTTAGTCAATTCTATATTGCATTGTTTATAGTTAAACGAATAAAAGTTTTGAAGATAGTTGTGTGTGATAATGAAAGTGACAACAAGAGGAACAACAAGAAATGATGTATACAAAAGAGTATTAAAAAATGTTAATTAGTGATAGTAAACATTACCGATATTGCTTTTTCATTCTTTCTCATATATGTGTAATGCTTGCTTTATTTTCTTAGGTAAGTTTGCACCAAACAAATTCAATTATTCAAAACAATCATTTCACTTGAAGTGCTGTATTTATATTAGAATTTACTATTATGAAATTGTTCAACATGTACAAGCACCCCGTGCAACGCACGGGGGAGGACGAGCTAGTTTTCTTTATTGAAAGATGCCAGCTTGGATACGGATCATTTACTTGGAATGTTTTGAAGCCTCTGTGCTGTGAAGAATTTATGATGGAACGGTTTCTTATGAAGGGATTATATACTGGTATTGCTCAACACACAGCTGTTTTAAAGTCACATGGCATTTACTGTACTGCAACTTTGGGTTTTTTGCACTTTGGTCCTAGAAATCATACTTTATTGAGAATAAATTTTGGCACGTACATCCAACAAGTCATCTCGGTTTTCATATGATAACTAGTCAACTTGGTTTTATGGGTTTTTTTTTTTTTTACATTTTTTTTCTGGTTGATTTAGTAAGCTCTGTATTTTTTTTTCTTGTAGAATTCAGTGAGCCTGCTTTTTCGCCATTACAAGCTGAAATTTTTGGGGACCTGTCTTCTTGTTCGTAGATCTTTTGTTATGTGGTGACTTGTTGGCCTTCTTGGTTTAAGGAACATGTACCTTTTGACATGATGTTTCTAATATTGTGACAGGTTTGCCATTTTTTAACTTAGGGAAGATAGACTTTTTGTTTTTATATTGATTTTTTCTCATTTTATTAATAATATTGGATGATGCGAACTTTATTTATTTTCTTTTATTAATTTAATTTTTTTAATTTTTTATCTTAAAAATAGCTCCTAATCTAAATTGTTTGATTTTATATTGTAACGGATTATAATAAAGGCATTTTAATCATTCTGATAGTTACTCATTTTTTTCCTCCCGATTTTCTCTTGTTCATCTAAATAAGATGATTGATAATAGTTTTTCTTCTGTTTTCTCTTCTTTTCTTTTCATTTTCTTTTTTTTCAACTTTGTTCCCATCCAAATGGGGGTTATCATTGTCGAACATATTCTACAATTATAAGCATTATGATGTTTTATTTATCAAGATTTGAATTGTTCAAATTAGTTTTAAATAGTCCAATTTTGAAGTTTGTAATTTTTAAAAGAGTATTTTTTATTTTAAATTATATATATTTATTATCAAAAATAAAATAATATCATGGGCCGCATAATTTTGTTTTAATCCGAATACAAACTCTGTCCCGTGTGATTCGTTGGGCCCCAAGAAAAAACTTCGCGCAAGCTGCGAAACGGCGCGTTCGAAAGAGCGGGAAAAAGCCCTACTGCAAGTCAAGCATTGCAACTGGGAATAGCAGAAAGAACTCAAGCAGAAATCTTAAAGTTGGAAGCAAGAGGTGGCGCCAATCGTTCAGAGTTCCCAGCCATGGGTGGAGAAATAGTGAGAATTTCTTCTTCATCCACATTATATAATCAATATTCTGCTTGATTTTGCTTATATTTCTCTCTGCGAATGACCCCAGTCGACCAAAGCATTTATAAGATGTAGCCCACCAGGACGAAGTGGTTCGAGTACTCACAAACACCCTCGAAACCGGAAGTGTAATTACTAATTTCCCTTTTTGTCGCATTTCTCTGAGCCTATTTTGCTTGCATCAAAATACTTTTTTTTTTAATTTGGTTTATTTCTTTGAGCCTATTTTGCTTGCATCAAAGTTCCTTTTTAAATTTTTACTACCCGATGTAATTACTTCAGTTCTGTATATTACAGTGCCCACACATGCTCTTCTATGGTCCACCCGGCACTGGAAAGACGACAACTGCACTTGCGATCGCCCATCAGCTCTTCGGGTATTTTTTGTATGATTAACGCGAAAGGCACATATTTGGGTGTGCATATGCATAAATAGAGCATTGAAACTTTGGTAAACTTATCCATGGAATAAGTATATCAAATGGAAGATTTCTCATTGTAAAACAAATTAAGTCAGTTACTTCTAGTCATAAAGATCTGTGAACTATGGAGAAAGAAACATGCACATCATGCACAACGGCTTATTGCAATAAATTACTTGAAAATGTGAAATACTCATGTTTGAAAAATTGGAAAGAATGAGATAGATTCGTGAGCTTAGAGGAGCATTGTGAGTACTCAATTGTTAAAATATTGATTTTTTTTTATTGTTGTTTTACTTGGTAGTCATCAGTAACTAGTATGTTGTCGCTGTCTCCCTTAACCCAACCTTGTATGCTGATATGCATCAGTGGGTTGTAGCATCTTTAATTCATTAATCAGCTTTACTGTCATCTTGACGATTGGCTATCTTCTTATCTTGCAGACCTGAGCTTTATAAGTCTAGGGTGCTGGAACTGAACGCAAGTGATGATCGCGGGATTAATGTTGTGCGGACAAAGATTAAGGATTTCGCGGATGTGGCTGTTAGTACCAATCCGCGCAAGAGGTATATTATATTGTAATATCTAATCCTCTTTTGTGATTGATTTTCTTTATCTGTTTTGTCCATATATTTTTTCTGCCTTTCTCTCATTATTTTGGTGTTATCAAATTCAGTGGTTATCCATGTCCGCCATATAAGATTATTGTTCTAGATGAGGCAGACTCAATGACCGAAGATGCTCAGGCATGCTTGTTTACGTTTAGTATTTCTAACTTTGGTTGTTGTGAAGTTCCATGATCTCTCACCTTTTATATTCTTTTGTGCAGAATGCTTTGCGTCGTACAATGGAAACTCACTCTAAGGTTACAAGGTTCTTTTTTATATGCAATTACATTAGCAGGTAGTTTATCTGTCATATTATAACATTACTGTCCTTAGCGTTTGTACTGTGACGTTTTTGAAAAAGCTACATAGGACTAGCTACTTGTTTCTTCTCCTTTGTTTTTTAATTCCTTTTTGGATGCCATGGTAAACCTGATTCCTATCAGTTTTCCTGTATCTTCTATGTTTCAACAGCTATAAGATTTGATCAACCTAGACCCTGTCCCAAAGGACGTCTCTGTTGCTTACTGCTATTTTTATTGCTGACTACTTTTTCAAGTTTGCGATTTACATTAAGGATCATTCTTGTGGTAACAACCATACAGATAATACCCTTGAATATTATTAGAGTTCCTTGAATAGTCCTCAGAAAATGATAAAGCTACTGAGTTCACTTACTTAAGATTGTATCCTTGTATTCATGTCAATGTTTTGATCAAGGAGAGATGCGCCTTGGGTTTTATAATATAAAGGTTATGAATTTTTGTAGGATCACAGAACCACTTGCTTCAAGGTGTGCAAAATTCAGGTTTAAGCCGCTGTCAGAAGAAATCATGAGCATTCGGATACTGTACATTTGCAGAGAAGAAGGGCTTAATCTTGACTCTGAGTTCAGAAGCCAAGAGATTTGAGCTTGTATAGTAATTTTGTCGTTTAGAGTAATATATATAGATACACACACACTGGGTCTCCGGTGCTTTTGTAGACATCTTAGGGAAAAAAGTTAATGCTTTTTTATCTCCACAGGCTCTTTCAACCCTTAGTTTCATATCTCAAGGAGATCTCCGTAGGGCTATTACATACTTACAGGTGAGATACATTCTTTGATATCATATTTTTGCACTTCAAAGATGCGGGTCATAGTACTTCCAATTTTGAGATTTCACACGATGGTTGTGTTTCCTGTAATTTTGGCGGGTCAGTAACTTTGTGAACTGTGCTGGAACAACTTATGAATGATAGCGTGCGTGTGTTAACGGGTATGATTCCAACCTGTTCTGCTCAATACCACCAAACGACCTTGCGAATTCCCTTAAGCTGATGGTGCTGCTCCCCAGAAAATGGGGAATATCTACCAAATTAAAGTGTTTTCGGCAGTTTTCCAAGTTTATTTGATAGTTGGTCTGCTATGCTTGCTTTCACCTTATGTGTAAAGCTAGTCTGGGAAAAAATTCTGATTCTCTTGTGCACAATAGTTGGGTTGGTTAAAAACTTAGTGGTACTGCCAAGAAGTGTTGCTTTATTAATTGTTTATGTTCCCTTCATTGAGAACACTTTATGATCTCGTATTTTATTTTTATTGAAGAAGTCTTTCAAAATGGAAAGGGATGTAGTCTCTTTTTTAATTATTTATGCTATAGATTTCAACTTCATCTTTTCAGCTTTTGGTAGCTTAATCTCTTCTCTGACAGCAGCAATGACCATGCTTTAGTGCATAGTATCAAGCATTTATGCATAGTTACTTTTCCCGTTTGTCATTTGAACTAACATATTGACATTACAGTCAGCTGCCCGCTTATTTGGATCTTCAATTTCTTCAAAGGACCTGATTTCTGTCTCTGGGGTAGGTCGTGGTACTAAGTTTCCTTTGTCTTGTCAAGTTTTGAGAAAAGTTATAATGTGGTATGCTTTAAAAATTTGTTGGAGTCATGATTGCTATAATGTTATTAGTAAAAACTGGTTATGTTTTAGTCAAAAAGGTTGGAGGGTTGTAATTACAATTCTCTCTCTCTCTCTGTCACACACACACAATAATTGCCCCCCCCCCCTCACTACTCCCAAACCGGTTTAAAACTGTTTGTTGTGCGTCTTGATATAGAAGTTCACTTCGCAGTAAATAATAATATGCTATTTTATGTTCAAGGATGGCAATTATTGTTCGAAGTGGCTTCCTATATGAAATCTTCTATTCTTGCCGTGAAACCGAGTTATTGGCAATTTTTAGAACGAGAAACTGATCGGTAATTCAGTCATGAATTTATGTCAGACACCATTTGTGATTAAGTTGTTCTCATTGGGGACACATTTTTATTTAAATCCTTCATTCATTTTCACCCTGTCATTTCCTGACTTCCTAACATCTCTCAATCTATTAGGTCATTCCAACTGAGGTTGGGCAAGCATTTCTTGCAACATGCAAAAGTGGTAATTTTGATTTAGCAAACAAGGAAGCCAATGATTTCATTGCAGAAGGATATCCAGTCTCTCAGTTCCTAACTCTGGTTTGTTTTTGCCAGTTTGGGGAATCCTTTTTGCCAATAATTGCAGAACCAGTTCTTTTACTGAAGGATCTATTATTATTATTTTTTAAAATCCAGTTATTTGAGGCCATTGTTGAAGCAGACGATATATCAGATGAACAAAAGGCCAGAATATCCAAGAAATTGGGTGAAGCAGATAAGGTGCTTTATGATCCCTTTATTTTGTCAGAGGTTTCAACCATCATGTTTTGTACTTCAAAACTGTAGTTTAGCTTGCTCCTTGAACGGGGCCTCGACATCTTTTAATTGGCTTTTTAAAGCTTTACAAATTTGCTCAAGGCCTGTGGGGGCCCGTCTTATTTATTGCTCGTGTATTTGCAGTGCCTTGTCGACGGTGCTGATGAATATCTGCAGCTTCTTGATGTGGCCAGCAATACAATTCGAGCTTGCTGCAACATGCCAGAGGGATTTTCTTTCGAGGGATAGATAAGAATGTAAAATTAACCGAATGCAGCTTGTTAAAAAAAGACCAGAGCCTCCTATAATTCATACTATGTAATGGTAGCTAGATCAGAGTCTTGGGTTTGCGAAAACTTACCATATATGACTATAGTGTGTGTTTTTTTTGGGGGGGGGGGGGGGGGTTTGGGGTTTTGAGCCCCCAAACGCTGGATTCAGCGCCAAACGCCCAATGGCCAATTTAAAAAAAATTGTGAGTGTTTGGAGATCAAAGTGGGTAATTGAGCTTGAGATTGAAAAAATAGCTTTTGGCATAAGCTCAACTTTGGGGTTTTTGGTGATTTAGCTTTTGGGGAGAGTGAGAATAATTAAAATATTTTTTCAGTTGTGTTCAGTGTGATATCAGACTGATTGCAATTTTACCCTTAATGTATTTTTTCGGCTACCAAAATTAATTTCAACTATTTTGTTGTGCTTGTAACCCTTAAAATATTTTTTCAACTGTACCTTGTGTGTTATTGTTATCAGATTGATTGCAATTTTATCCTTAATGTATTTTTTCAGTTTCAAAAATTATTTTAAAATATTTTTTTATGTTTTTAACCCTTTAAAATATTTTTCCACCCAATCTCTCTTATTATTATCACAAAAGTCACTTGTGCTTAAGTTAATCCAAACAAGTTTTATTTTTACAAAAGTTATTTATACAATCGCTGTTCCAAACATAAATCACATTACACAATCGAGCTTTTATTAAAAATAAAATTACCAAACGTTAAATTGAGAAACTCTATCTTTTCCATCGCTATTCTAAACAAATCTGTATCTATTATTACTTGCTTCCAAATAGCTTCAAGGTCTTTTTTTTTTTGGGCAACAAATAGATCCAAGGATTGTTTACATGCGTTCTCTATGGACATTTAAGACAAAGAAAAAAGAAAAAAAGATTCACGTAATCATTCCGCAGAAAGACCAGCCCCATAATAAAACGTCATAACCAGCAATTTCCGGGGCCGCGTCGCCACGGCTCCGCATGGCATGACTAGAATTATCTTTAAGAAAATTAAGGAGGAAGCATGTTTAAACTAATAAAATTATCTTTAAGAATGCTGGCTAAAAAAAAAAAAAAAACTTTGAGAAACTTATTACAGAGGTGGGATAGCATGATTTTAAATTCAAAAATTAGGAAATTCAATAATTCTAATATAAATATTACTATTCATGGTAAAAAATGAAGGATTAAAATATAAATTTATCCCGAAAATTTTTGTAGAAGAGCCTAAAGTTTCAAAATATAACAGTGTTGTTTTATACAATTAAAAAATTGGTATTAACAGTTAACTTTTTAATTATAAAAGGTAATATTGAAAACTTCTGGAACAATATTGCTCTTCAGTGAAAATTTTTAGAATAAATTTATAACTTAATTAAAAAATAAGTGTATATATTACTACAAAAGAAAAAGGTTTAAATAAAACGATTAAGGTGAAAAAAATAACTATGAGATAGTGTAACGACCCCTCTTAATTACCATATAATTAATTTTCAAACCAAATAAAACATTAAATATTATATAATACAACATATTATGGGGTTCTGCCCACAGTACAAACCCCAGTATGCAGCGTGGTATTCAATATAAAACAAAAAAGATCCTTAAGTTTGGCAATATACATTATGCTCATGTAATCAAACGAAACATACGATTGATATCAAATCAAGTCTCGTTTGCCTTCCCCTTGGTAACACCACCTGAACTCTCGCCTGAAAAAAATTAAAATATTGATAGGGTGAGTCACACGGACTCAGTAACCACAGTTCCACTTTAACAAATATGCAGGGAATGATTATAATATAATTAAGCGGGCAAAATTATATATATCCATATAACATAAAGTTCAATCTTCCCAAAACATTATTATTTCAAGAAAACAATTCAATATGCATAAAACTCCCTCAACCATCCTTATAACCTCCTTAATCGCTGACAGAACCCATGAGCTATAACATATAATAGGATTAGTCTCTTTGACAAGACTGCACCAAGCTCTCCAATAATGAGATGTAACCCGGCCAAAGGCTACAGAACTCATATCAGATCATGGATTTCCTTTCCTTCGAAAATGGAAAGGTGTCACCTACCCTTGAGCTGACCCTTAACCCGGCCAAAGGAAAGGGTGATACCAAGGGTCCTGAATGCCGAAACCATCCACTGTGCACACGGTGGTGGCTATACCACGTGGTATAAAAGAATCAAACCTTCTCAATCACAACACCACATCCACATCTCAACATCACAATCTTCAATATCAATAATTTATTCATATATTTTATTTAATGCTATACCTCATCAATCATTCAAATAAATCATTCATGCCCACTTAACTAAAAATTACTAAAAACATGATTAATATTATCATTGTACATTTTTCATATATAAATTACTATAACATATTTATAGCAGTTAAAAATACCAACATACGTATATAATCATTTCAACAAGCATACATGATAAATTGGAAAGTGGTTACCTCAAATTCTTGACACAACTAAACTTGAGAATTTAACTCCAACAAGCCAAAATCAAATTCACTCTACAATAAATATATATATTTACATGTTAATATAATTTATAATAATTGTTAACTATTACAAAATAGCAAATAATAATCCCTATAATTAACTCAAATTTTCTTAAAAATAACAACAATTTATCTATTCCTCAAATTCCTTTTAAATCAAAATTTCTAAACTCTATTTTACTCAATAAAATATTTAATAACTATAATTTTCTAACCATAATATTAAATCATAATTTATAATTTCACATAATTCAAAATCTGCAAAACTAAACCGATTAAAATTTCAATAATACTTCCAATAACTCAAATAAATTATTTAATCCAAATTTAATCCGTCAAAAACGTTTCTAAAGCATAATTTATTATTTATTTAAGAAGAAATTAATTATAAAATTATACAATAACCAAATGGTAAATCTAAACCGATTAAAATCAGCTATTATTTATTCTCTACATATCTATAACCATCCTTTGTAAAAACTCAAAATTCTCTCAAAATCCTAACCCCAAATTTCTCGTTAATCAATATAATATTACTATCAATACGAAGATCAAAATACATAGAACAACTTTTATGAAGGAAGTTTATTAAGAAAACGTGATTTTAAGTATCAAAATTATCTGCTAAATTCAGAATCTTACCTGTTAAACTGCGTTCGCTCTGCTGATCGCCTCTCGTGAAACCTGAATGAGAAAGTGAACGGAGAGGTATTAATAATCGTTTTTTTTCCTCAAACGGGTTCCACATATTTTATTTTTTATTATTATTATTTTTTTATTTTTTTCTCAAGCGGGTCCCATATTTATTATTATTATTATTATTATTTTTTATTATTATTTTTTTTATAGCTCTCTCTCTAACCTCTCTCGCAAAATTTGCTTTATTCATCTCTGGGTTATCTAACATAGCACACTGCTCAGAACTCTAGTTGTATCCTTTGGGAGTTCCATAGGTTAGTGCAAATTTTATCAATATAGTAACATTTTTCTTATTAGTTTCTGAGATAATCGCCAGGTGTTTATCTGAAGACAGACCATCTGGAGCAACTGGTTCATTTATGATCGGCTTGTTTGGGTATCTTATTTCTAGATTGCATGCGCCTTTTATTTTCTTCTTCATTTCTATTTCATTCAAAATATGTGTATTTCATCAGTGAAACTGTTGAAGCAGAACAACGAGCTGGCGGATAATAGTGTCTTTGGTCGTCATTACTATTCAATGTCGGTGCAGTTGCTTCTCCTTCCGTGTTCAGAAAGATCCCCTTTTGGTGTTTATTGTAAAACACAGGATGAATTGGAGATTTTGATGTTTATAAAGAAATTTTCAAACGTTATAATTTTACAGTAAAAGTCAAAACACCCTCATCTCCCTGAAGCTGCGATCCTCATTCTTAAACTAATGAGATTTTGATTTTGGAATTGGAGATGAAACAGAGGATGAATTGAGAGGTTGGGAGGGAGAGGGTTTTTAATTGAGTGGGGTTATTTTAATATTTTCATATTGTAATCCATGGAAGTTGGGTTTAACCGCTTTGTCACTTTTGTCCTAATTTTAAAAGTTCATGGTTGCACATTTGGTATAATTTCATTACGATTTCTTCACCTTTTAACTCTTAATAAAATTGCAAGGACATATTTATCAACTTTTAATTAGTTCATCTCCCCCGTAAACCCTTAGCCCTACCCAACAAAGCAATCACCTCGCCCACCTCCTGTGAACCAAACACACCGTAGGGTCCTAGTCTCTGAACCTGACAGTGTAGCTTCCTTTCATTGGCAACCAAACACTTGCGCTGCCGTAAATGCCACTATTTTCCCTCGCCAATTTTTCAGCAAACCAAACGGACTCAGATTCTCTAATTCTTGAAACAAAAAGGAAGAACAACTATCCAATGACATCGTTGTCTGTGCCATCTGGATCATACATGAGCTAACTTCGTAAGCATTTGCAAAGTTTTTATAGTTCTGAGGATGCTAATCGTTTGAGTAAAACACTGGTGGCATTAGTTTCTCTCTTTTGGATGTTGAAGATCGTGGAGTTGCCATCACTCATTTACAAGTAGCTTACAGTATCACAGTACTACAGTCTTCTTACTTAATTTTGTCATGTAAAGTTGACAATGTGAGGCCGAGTATATAAACATTGCGGTTGTTGTTTTGATTTTGATTGCATAGTTTGTGATCTTGCTCTTCTTGCTTTTAAAGTTGACATTTTCTCTCCCATATAGGCTACATATTACATGGTATCGGTGGCTGCATGATAATGAATTTTATGATACCAACCAAGCCCGTTCACCAGTATCGAAAACACCTTGTGAACCAGGTACTTGTTGCCGTGATTCAAAACCGTGCTTTTGATGCCCACTCAGCTGCTGCATCAGCTTCTGCCAATCCTAATGCTGCTTCTTTATGGACAGTTGATGTGGTTTCAGAAGTGTTAAGGTCTATTCCCAGATACTTTTTCCAATCCTCTCGCTCTATTGGCCGTCAGGGTGGTTTCCGCCATCGTGCTCCTCTGAAACAACGCAAACTCAAGGAGGAGGAGGATAAGCTTCGCAAGAATGTGCTTGTACTCGGCCCTGCTGCTTACAGAGACCCACAGAGGCTCAAGCTTGGATTGGGCAAAGCAATTGAGTTCTACTATTGGGTTGAAACCCATTTTGGATTTACCCATAACGAGACTACTTGCAGGGAGATGGCTTGTGTATTGGCTAAAGGTAATAAACTGAATGCGCTTTGGGATTTTCTGAAGGAGATGTCAAGGAGGACTGGTGGGTTGGTTTCCACATCGACTGTTACGTGTTTGATAACAGTACTCGGAGAAGAGGGATTAGTTAATGAAGCATTAGTTACATTCTATAGGATGAAGCAATACCACTGTAAACCAGATGTCTATGCTTACAACACAATGATGTATGCTCTTTGCAGGGTGAGATATTTCAAAAAGGCAAGGTTTTTGTTGGAGCAGATGGAGCTTCCTGGCTTTAGATGCCCACCTGACACATTTACTTATACTATATTAATAAGTTCCTATTGCAAATTTAGCATGCAAACTGGAAGTAAGAAGGCAACTAGGAGGAGATTGTGGGAAGCTAATCACCTGTTTCGCCTAATGCTCTTCAAGGTCTTTGTTCCTGATGTTGTGACCTATAATGCTTTGATTGATGGTTGCTGCAAAACATACAGAATTGATAGAGCGTTGGAATTATTTGAAGATATGAAGAAAAGGGGTTGTGTCCCCAATCGAGTTACATATGATTCTTTCATTAGATATTATAGTGCTATAAATGAGATAGATAAAGCTATCGAGATGTTATGTTGCATGCGGAATTTGAATCATGGAATACCCACTTCAAGTTCATATACCCCTATTAGTCATGCTTTGTGTGAAGCTGGAAGGGTTGCTGATGCTCGGAATTTCCTTGTTGAGTTGGTTGATGGAGACTTGACACCTAGAGAATATACATACAGATTGGTCTGTGATGCCCTGCACTCAGTGGGGAGGCTGTAACCCCCTGCCGTAATTATATCCGAAATACGCAATTTAAGTGAAATAGAGACCAATAAAAAACAAATAACAATTTACAAACCCATCTACCAGACGGGGTTTTCACAATTTCCTTTCAAAATCATTTATAAACTTGGTCTCATAATCACTTTTCGAATACAATTACTATGCGGAATATCACATTCATAATAAATCAGAGTATACAAAAATAATCCCGGCAATCCCGGTTTCCATATATTAATTCAAGCTTTATAGGGCACATTCGCCCATACAAGCCCTCATATGGGGATTACACAAAGTCTTTTCAAATACATAGCAAATCCTCATCCACATACTTATATACACATCCAAATCTATATACTCCCATCTGAGATGATAACCAACTACCAAAATGACTACTGAAGGAAGTCTTCATCGCCCTTGGCTGCTTACTCCATCATCGATCTACTACCCTGTCTGAAAGGTTAGTAGGGGAGGGTGAGATTCTAAAGAATCTCAGTAGGATAACAATATCAATATGCATGTATGATAGATGTTTAATGCATGACATGCTTGCACCACACAACTCATGATAACACAATGACAATTTGCAAGCTCAATGCTTCGAACAATATACCTATGGCCATAGCATAAATTGAAACATAGCTTCAAATTACACATAATTATGCAAAGCTAAGACATGCACCAACACATTAACACATATATCAAATACAAGCAGAAGAGATATGTTCCCTATACTCTTTCCACGTATGCTCCAGCTCCGCTTACTCGCGATCAGAATGAATACCAAACCACGATTAGGGCGAATATCAACCCTATAATCAAAGCAAGGACATAGGGTTATTTTCTATTCCAAAACCTTACTTCCATATCACTTAATGTTGGTTATCATTTACACCCTTTAGGTGGCTAAAATAAGCTCAACGAAAGCTTAAAGGATTGGGATGTACTAGGTTGGAAATCACCTTTCAAAATCTCAAAATTGCTGAAAATTGGGTTCTGGCTGCAGCCAAGAATTCTCTGGCTGCAGCAAAAAATGGCTAAAAACGTTACAGAAACATTTTGGCTGCAGCCAAGAATTTCTGGCTGCGGCCAGGACACACACAGAAAGTTTTGCGCTGGAGCCAGAATTTTGGCTGCAGCCAAGGAAACTTCAAAAATTCATAACTTGGTCTAGAAAATTTGAAACAAGGTGATTCCAAAGCCCATTGAAAGATATTCAAGTCCCCTTTATGGGAAAAATATGTCTCATTACCAGAAATCACCACACAAATCCAGATTTACACAAAATCCAACATTGCTCCAAAACAGAATCCAGTTTCGTCCTCAAACTTTAGACAACCAGAACTCCCAGCTCACAAAACGAAATGACACAATTTATATGTCCATTTTGAAGCTTAAGATGTGAACTTCAAGACTGGAAAGTTTCATAATTTTTAGAGACCATTTGCCCATTCAAAACGCTCACACAAACTGACTGCCCAGAACAGAACCTCAAAAGACAGAATTCCAATTTTTGCAATTTGGCTTCCAATGGTTTCATTTTCATATCAAACATCATTCTCACACAAAATTTCACAAGGAATCCATTGGAAATACCAAATCAACCAAATTCACATTATATTGACATGTTTTACCAACATTCACAACATGTCATCACAAATCACAACACAAATATCACATTGCCATTCTTTTCATTCCAAGTTCTCAAATCAATTCCAATGACACCAAAACACATTATGGTATCAATTTAACCACAATTCACCATTTACAACACAAAATACATGACAATTCATGCATTTCACAATTCCACCAAAATCAGGGCAAAAATCAAAATTCACAATACTCATCCACAAATCACAAAACTTAGGTCAAAATGCTTCAAATACTCACCTCTTCCTCTTTCCCAAACCAATTCTTTGATTCTTCATCTTTCCAAATTTCCTCAAGCCATCAAACACCTTCAATCAAGAATCTAAAACCATAGAGATGAAGCTCTCATCACTATGAACAACTTTATAGAAGGTGATTAGAGCTAAAGAGGACACCAAGATAACAAAATCTCACCTTTTTCCTTTCTCTTTCCACCTTGCTCTTGGCGAAAATGGTGAACAAGAGAAAGATGAAGATGATGATCAGATTTTAGCCCCAAAAAGACACACATGGACGACCAAATAAGGGAGAGAGAAGAGAAAAAGAGTGTTGAACTTTTGACCAAGATCCAAGGGTCCAAATTGTGCCAAGTGTCAAGATCTTGTTCCATCAACCATGAGTTCACATGAGCACAACCACATGGGATTCCACCCTTTGATCTATTGTACAAATCAATCTCAACCATTGATCTTGAAGTTACCAATGAGTTTCCTCTTCGGTAACTGACCAATTGGTCGGTAACTTTACCGTTTAGCCCCTGATTTCGATAATTTTCATTGAATCACCACCAAACACTTCATATCGTTTCATTTAGCCACAATATACGCCTTCCCTCTATTTTAAGTCAATTTAGATGTTAATCCATAATTGAGCTTAAATACAGGGTTTTCGGCGCTGCTCACAGCACATACGAATCACATCGGGTGCCAACTCACACCATAATCTCCAAAAGGGTTCATTTATCACTAATGACATCCACTTTTGGAGTCATTAACCCTTGATCACAATTTGGGATCTTGCTAAACCGGGGCTTAGCAATCCACTAATCTCAGGCTTATTCTCTAGCCTCAAGTCTCAGAATTCGGGATATTACAGAGGCCAGCTTGTTAAGTGAAGAAGTGCACAAGAGAATAAGAAATAGTATACGGAGTAGATACGTACAGACCATGAAAATCAAACCAATTATGGCTCGCAAAGGATGTCCTGAAATGGAATTAGTTTGAATTCTTTTCTTAATGGAATCAGTTATGTTCAACAAATCGGTAAGTTCCAATACTGAATATTATCTAGGTTGTGGCTTGTTACTATTGTAAATTCAGGACATGATCATCTTTGTCCTTACGTGAGTAGCCGCTATTTCAATGACTATGCTCAACCAAGCCAGGAATTTAAGGACCCTGCTGGTAAGATGCATTACTTCTTTGTCGTATCACCTTCCCCACTGACTGTTTATTGATTCAATTGAAGTTGGTGAATTTGTCAATCACTTATGTTTATGTAAGGGTAATACCCAAGAAATATGTGTGTTTCTTTTTGTTGCTGATGATTAACCAAGGAACTTGGATTGTCAGGTCTTGTTTGGTTGAGGGAGAGAACTACGGCTAAAGTTCAAAAGCTAAAGAGGTGCTTTCCAGCAGGCTCTTCAGAGAAACACATGCTCTTTGATGTGTTTTAACGTGTCACGATACAAAGCCAGAAGGAAATCAGAAACGGAGCTCTCTTAAGTGAGTTTTCTGTTTGTGATAAATCGTGGACACTAGTGCTAGGGCAACTATGAATACATGTATAATGAGTTTAACTACCCATGGTCCCGAGTTTGCAATGTTGGTGGCTAAACCACAAGTACAAAAGGGGAATCAGGGACAACTTTTATACCCTTGTCCAATTTACTCTCTGTCAAGCCTTTATGGTGGTTGAACCGCTCAATTTTGTCTTTGGAGAATGAACTTTTGATGTCATTTTTGACTTCATGTAGTGCCAGTTTATTTGGAGCTAGCCAAGCCTCACAACCACAACCAATGCACAAGGAAGCCAGAGGCTGACGTGGCATTTGCTGTGTGTAAAACGGTACTACTTTTTAGCCGTTGCCGTTTCTTTGAATTCAGACCAGTACAGAAGCCAAATTTCTTTTCCTGTCGCATTTCTCAGCTGATGCCAAATGTTCTCATTGAGTGACGGGCTCTTTGATCATGTGCCTATGTTACAGGTTGAAATGTACTGGTCACAATTTAAACCAAATTTAAATGCTTGTAAATGGCCGTGGAATGCATTCATATTCACGTGATCTGAATGTTTTCTCAATATAGTTTTTACTTAATTATTTTAGTGATCTGCCAATATAAATTATAAAAATGCTTGTGTTAGGAAAACGATTTATCTGTCCCCTTCCATGCCACTTGGAATCATCAGCGAGTACCCATTACGTTGGACTTGGGCAGCTTTTAGCTGTTGGAGTATATAAGAAGGGTAAAAAAACAAGTTTGCATATAACAAGATAGAAATCTAATCATATAGCTACTAAACAATAGGGTAGAGACAGAATATACGTCAAGGCGTTTGGCAGGATTTATGTAGAAATAATATATAACGGCATGATTAATACCTTACCCAAGAGGCATGGAATGCACGAACAACACAACTATATATTCCGGACTGTTATATAATTATGTGAAATTACATCAGCCACATGAAGCAGCATTACTGTAGCGCTAAGTTATCTGACTTCTAAAATGTGTTGTAAGATTTTTAAATTGGGTTCTCACTTTCAACGTCAACAACATATTACGCCATGAAATTGGTCACAAAACTTGGAGAAATATAAGGTCAAAGGTATCCCTTGTAATCCTCATGATCCATGCTGTCAGTAAAAATAGAACTTATTTCTTCCGATTACAGTTAATTTAGTGCTTGTTTGGGGACTTTTAAAAAATGCAGTTTTAAACATTTTTTCGCAAGACGAGGCAAATTTGAATGCTCTATAAGTTTAAATAAAAAAAATACATATATGGAAAAAAGAGTCAATAAAAAGGAACTAAATTTCCAAAATATTGATATCATTTTCTTTTTACCTGAGATACATTATGTCATTTATTCAATCAAAACAGTTTACGATCCTCAATAAGCACCGACTATCAAGTTAGCGTTGATCCAAATCTAAAGTGAAAAGTCAAGTTGCCCTTCACATATTAGGATAAAGACAGTATTAAAGACGGCTAAAGTTATCAACTCGATCCATGCTTCTTTTGTTTCCCAATGATTTAACTAACAGGAGTTTTGCTCTACACATACAAATGAATGTGTAAGGTATATATGTAAAATAAAACAACTCCTTTTATTATTGAGAAAATGAGACAGTTATTAGTTAGTAATAAAAATGTAATGAATATTGTGCATCTTGACTTATATACGACCTCCTATATTTAATATAAAATTTAATTGACATTTTTTTTAGAGAGATTAAGAAAATTGAATAAATTATTTTAAAATATTTTTATATTTATCATTTTTATATCAAACTAATTTGCTTGAATTATAAACTAATATATAAATTAATAATATATAATATATGCTATAAATAAGTCATTTATTTTAGCTTCCTTAAGCTCTTTTAAAAAAGTCAACTGGGTTTTATATTAAAAATCCAACGAAAGGAAGGATGGATAGAAAAACCTCAGTTTTTTAATAACATGAACAGAACATGAGCTTTTTTTTAAGAAATAAACTATATTACATAGACATTACTCTATTTGTATCGGCAGGGAAGGTTTCAACTTGATTTGGACTATAAATACAAGCCGTTCTTCTTCTGTCTTCACACACACAAACGTTTTCAATACAACTTGTCTTCCTCACCACTTAAGCACAGATCAATGGGAAGCCAGCAGCAGCAAGAGCTTGGAGGTAGCAGGCGCATAGCAGCCGTGGACGCTTCTCCTCCGGCTGTCGAAAATGCAGACTCAAAGCAACAGGTCTTTCATTTCTATCCTTCATGCATGCATGTAGCTGATCCACTTTCATCTGAGTCTTACTAATTTAGGAGTAACTTTGAAACTTACTATATTCTTGCAATGAAACAGGAACAACCCGGTTGGAAGAAGCTTTTGGGATTTATAGGTCCTGGTTTTCTGGTTTCCTTGGCTTACCTTGATCCTGGAAACTGTAAGCCTACGTACCTATCTTTAATCTCTCCACCCCTATCTATAGAATTACTTTGTCTGCTTATAGTTGCTGAATATAATATTCATCTCTCATCGTCATCATCGCAGTGGAAACTGATCTCCAAGCTGGAGCTAACCACAGATATGAGGTACCTGATCAATATCCAAAACCAACAAATCCACACAATTTAAACTTTTTAATAGCATAGATAATGCATATATAATACATAGAGACTAGCTAGCTAATCATGGTGAAGTTGAACGATTTTCCGTGCACGGGTGTGCATATATAATGGATGCACATGACAATTTTTCAGTAGTTGACTCTCTTACAATATTGCTATCTACGTACAGCTGCTGTGGGTGATTCTCATTGGGCTCATCTTCGCCCTCATCATTCAGTCCTTGGCAGCAAATCTTGGCGTGAGCACTGGTGAAGTTAACTATATATATATAAGCACCAGCACTCAGTTTTGATCACCTTTAATGGCCATGTAATTAGGATCAAACTCTATATATCATCACATGTACTTCATAACTTACTGTGGGTATATTTGAACTGGCAAGGCAAGCACCTTTCGGAATTGTGTAAAGCAGAGTATCCATGTTTTGTCAAGTATTGCTTGTGGCTATTAGCTGAGCTTGCTGTTATAGCCGCAGACATCCCTGAAGGTACGCTTTTGCTCTGATATATATATTAACCCTAATTATTAATTAGTTTTGTCTAATCATATTTTCCCTCGTCCAAACTCATATGGCAGTGATTGGTACCGCCTTTGCTCTCAACATACTCTTCCATATACCCGTATGGTGTGGGGTTCTATTGACTGGTTTGAGCACTCTCTTGCTTCTGGGTCTCCAAAGATTCGGGGTAAAATAGCTTTTACTTTACCATTCCAATATCGATGTGTCAGTTATTTTAGTGTTGAAAAGGATGATTCAATGAATGAAATTGGATGGATACTCAAATAGACAAGGAAGCTAGAATTGCTGATATCAACGCTGGTGCTTATACTGGCGGCATGTTTCTTCGGAGAAATGAGCCACGTAAAGCCACCAGCTTCTGGCGTAATCAAAGGCATGTTTGTCCCAAAACTCACTGGCCAAGGAGCCACCGGCGACGCCATTGCCCTTTTCGGTGCTCTTATCATGCCGTATATATCTTGCCATATAATAATCTCTTATTAATTACATTATTAAACACCAACTTAATGGTTCACTCTTCTAAATTATTGCTGCAGGCACAACCTTTTTCTCCACTCTGCTCTTGTCCTCTCTAGAAAAATCCCCAATACCGTGCGTGGCATCAATGTAAGCCTTTCCAGTTCCCATTGCCTACCTCCCATAATTTCAGAACAAGCAATCTCAATTAATAAACTTCATTAAATAATAATTAATGCAGGAGGCATGTAGATATTTCCTAATAGAAAGTGGGATTGCTCTGTTTATAGCGTTTCTAATCAACGTGGCAGTGGTCTCTGTTTCTGGCACTGTTTGTTCTTCCCCCAACCTTTCCGGCGAAAACGCAGATCAATGCAGCGATCTTACTCTTAACTCTGCTTCTTTCCTTCTCAAGGTTTACAACATTCACATAATTTGAATCCAACCATTACATCATATTACATCAATATCAACCACTAAACTATTCTTCATTTTCATCTTTTGGATTTGTAGAATGTTCTGGGACGGTCCAGCTCAACCATTTATGCCATCGCACTTCTGGCCTCAGGCCAAAGCTCTGCTATCACCGGCACATATGCAGGGCAATTCATTATGCAGGTCATCTCATCCTTCTTCAACCAACCTTTCTTCTTGTAATAAATGATTATTTATTTCCTGAAATTGGCTGACTGGCTTGTTTGGTTGTACAGGGTTTCTTGGACTTGAAGATGAAAAAATGGATTAGGAACTTGTTGACTCGGACTGTTGCCATAACTCCTAGTCTCATTGTCTCCCTTATTGGTGGATCATCTGGGGCAGGACGGCTTATCATCATCGCATCGGTTTGTATATATTCTCAAAACTTGATCATCATTTTCCTTTTACATAAAAGGTCTCATTTTTGGTATGGTTGTGTTAAATTTGTGAGGATGCTGATAGAAAAAAATGTTTTGTTTTGCAGATGATACTTTCATTTGAGCTTCCATTCGCTCTGATCCCACTCCTCAAGTTTAGCAGCAGCAGCACCAAGATGGGTCCTCACAAGAATTCTATGATTGTGAGTCTGTCTATCTCTCTCTCTCTTCAACCTCTAGATGATCCAAGATTGAACAACAAGTGACAGAATTAATTACGTGCAGATTATAATCATATCATGGATTCTGGGGGCAGGGCTCATCGGAATCAATGTGTATTACCTGAGTGAAGGGTTTGTGGGTTGGCTGATTCATAATAGTCTACCAAAGGTGGCAAATGTGTTCATTGGGATCGTAGTGTTCCCATTGATGGTCATTTACATTGTAGCAGTGATATACCTGACCCTAAGAAAAGACACTGTCAAGACTTATATTGAGACTAAGGAAGACCCTACAATACAGAACCACATGGAAAAAGGGTTCATGGATCCTAATAATGCTCAGGTGGAGTTGGGTCATGCTCCCTATAGAGAGGATTTAGCTGACGTCCCTTTCCCCCCAATAGGGCACTCTTAAATAAAATAATCGCCTTAAAACATTTTAAGGAATTGAGTATCTTAAGCTCTTCAGTCTGTTAGTGCCTACCCATCTAAATAAAAAAAAAAAAGCATCTGGAGCTTGTTGATTCTGCAATTTTTCTTGCTGGAGTATGATCTCTAGTTTCTTGTGTGCTTCTTCCAAGACAAGTTTGATAGTGTTGTTTACATCATTGCGGATAGATGTTTAGAAGAAAGGTAATTGTGCTTGGGACACTACATAGTGACCTGTACCTATAAAATTTTATGAATAAAACCTCAAACCCAACTTTCATATATATACTCTGTTGAAGTCAACGGCATTATATTGAGCTGTTATGGACTCTGCAGCGGAGAGGCCTAGTAATATCAAGGAAGGTCCAAATCCAGAAGATGTTAATGTCCAATCAAGAGGAGCCCAAGGGGCCCAACTTAGAAGAAGTCATCGTATTAGGAGGCCTTCATAGAAGTTGCGTGATTTGAGTGATGACTCAGCTATATAATAAGACAAAGGGTTTAGAATGTTGTGCGTCTCTTTCTATTAGATTCTTCTCTCTCTTGTCTGTTATTTCTATGCTCTGTGTTTCTGTTGTGACAAAACCGTTTCTTCAATTAATCATTTTCGGTGTAACCAATTGTATTTGATCCTCTGATGATTGAGAAATATGAATACCATCGGATCTGATTATTTCTTTCTCGTTTTATTTATTCTGCTGAGCTATAACCATAACATCTTTGGTGCTTTCATCATTTTTCTTCCATGGCTAAGAACACTAGACTTAAGGA
Source organism: Inga oerstediana (assembly GCA_963210345.1). Lineage (NCBI taxonomy): Eukaryota > Viridiplantae > Streptophyta > Magnoliopsida > Fabales > Fabaceae > Inga > Inga oerstediana. The sequence continues at coordinate 2,911,032 of OY723405.1, forward strand.
ACTCCAAAATGAGATGAAACAGGCTCACGATTTTATTGCTGATGCTAAGCCTCGTTTCAATCGTATCGACCATCGTTTTGACAACGTTGAGCAGCTCCTGCAATCTATGGCCTCATCGTTCACTTCCATCAACCTATGTCTTGATCAGTTAAGTATAGGCTCCACTTCGGGCTCATCTTCTGGAGGTACTACTAATATTCTGCCCCATGCTACCCATTTTCAGTTTTCCAAATCCGTGAAAATGGATTTTCCGCGTTTTGACGAAACCAATGCTCTACATTGGATCTTCAAAGCAGAGCAATATTTTAAATATTATGATATTGAGGATTCCCAGCGTTTGATTATTGCATTTGTTCATTTTGATGGTGAGGTTTTGCCTTGGTTTCAAATGCTTGAGAAGGCTCGACGTATTCCGACGTGGTTCACTCTCTCAAAGGCAATCGAGTTGCAATATGGTCCATCCCAATTCGATTGTGCTCATTCACAGTTTTTTAAGTTAACGCAACAAAGCGTGGGAGGCATTACAACTCGAAGTTTTTGGCTCTTGCTAATCGCTTCGATGATGTGCCAGAAACAACTCTTCTAGATTGCTATTTAGGTGGCCTTAAACTGGAGCTTAGGCGTGATGTTCTTATTCAGCGTCCAACCATCGTACTCAGTGCTATGGCTTTAGCTCGGTTGTTTGCTGATGCAACGGGTTCATCTGTCAATTCCTATAAATCTTTTACAACACCATCCATACGAGGCAAAGCAATTGTTCTGTATGCTGGTGGTAGCACTGCAGTGTCAACGGTTACTAGTGGGGGTGGAACATCTAATTTACCTCCCTTATTACCCATACCCAAGATACCACCGATTAAGAAAATGACGGCTGCTGAAATGCAAGTTCGACGAGAAAAGGGGTTGTGCTACACTTGCGACGCTAAGTTTTCACCAAGTCACAAATGCTCAAACAAGCAACTTATGATGTTATTAGGCGATGAGGACAATATTGAAGAAATTCCAGCTGAGGAAGAGTTGAACAAGAGCATCATGATGCAACCCTGCATCACTTATCGATTCATGCATTACGAGGCACACAGGGGGAGGCCACAATATGTTTCTCTAGAGATATTATGGGCACACAAGTCCAAATATTGCTTGATGGTGGCAGCTCTGACAACTTCTTACACCCACGAATAGTGAATCACTTAAAACTATCGATTACTACTACCTTGGAGATTCGAGTTTTGGGTGGCACGGGTTGTATCCTACGGAGTTTCGAGATTGTGTCAGAGGTCCCTGTTCAAATTTGTGGTTATATTATATATATATCACTATGTATGTTATGCCTGTTGTAGGAGTGGATATGGTTATTGGAGCTGCTTGGTTGGAAACTTTAGGCCCTCATATGGCTGACTACAGTTCTACTACTGTGAAATTTTTGCTTAATGCTCAATTTATCACTCTTAAGGGTTACAGGGGAACAGTGGCAGAGCAAGCTCAGTGTCACCATTTGCAGCGAATTTCACATGTCGATGCTATTGTAGAATTATATTTGCTCTCATCTTCAGACGAATCCCCAGACGGTGATGGACCTTCAGAGGACATGCCAGCAGATTTAGCAATATTGTTACAAAAACATTATATTGTTTATGAGAAACCTATTGGTCTTCCACCTGACCGTGGCCATGTTCATCGAATAGAATTGCTGTCGAACGTCGGACCTGTACGTGTTCAACCCTATCGCTATCCAGTCAGTCAAAAATTAGAAATTGAGCAGATTGTCAATGATTTATTAGTAGAGGGGTTAATTCAACCAAGCACCAGTCCTTTCTCAGCCCCTGTTTTACTGGTTAAAAAGAAGGATGGCACTTGGATGTTTTGCATGGACTATCGAGCTTTAAATGCTGTGACTATTCGAGATGCCTTTCCTATGCCTACTGTAGATGAATTACTTGACGAATTGCATGGCTCAACTTTTTTACTCAAAGCTGGATTTAAGATCTGGTTATCATCAAATATTAATGTGAGATACTGATAGAGAAAGGACTGCATTCTAAACTCACCAGGGATTATATGAATGGCTCGTTATGCCATTTGGCCTCACAAACCCTCCAGCAATGTTTTAGGCAATGATGAACGCCATTTTTCGTCCCTTTTTGTGTCGATTTGTTCTCACTTTCTTTGATGATATTTTGGTATATAGCACCACTTGGGAGCTCCATCTTCAACATGTCAATATGGTTTTGGATTGTTTGACTTGACACCAATTATTTGCTAAGAGGTCCAAGTGTTCATTTGGTCGTAAGAAAATTGAATATCTAGGCCATGTTGTGTCTCAGTCGGGAGTGGAGATGGATAATTCAAAGATTGAGACCATTAAATCTTGGCCCACTCTTATCTCAGTTCGTCAACTAAAAGGTTTCCTGGGCCTTAGTGGATATTATAGGAGGTTTATAAGAAATTATGCCACAATTACAGGTCCGTTAACTAATTTATTGGGAAAAGATAAGTTTAGTTGGCAGCCAGAGACTCAAGCAGCATTTGATACTCTCAAAGAAGTATTGTGTAACGCTCCTGTACTAGCTTTACCAGACTTTACAAAACCTTTTGTACTTGAAACTGACGCTTCTGGAGTTGGTATTGGGGTTGTTTTAAGTCAAAACAATCATCTGGTGGCATTTTTTCCTAAGAAACTTTCTGCTCGAATGCAGAACTAGTTCAACATATGTGCGTGAATTGTATGCCATCACAGAATCAGTCGCGTGTTTTCGTCATTACTTGTTTGGTCACACCTTTGTAATTCGTACAGATCATGCAAGTTTTAGACACCTGACAGATCAAGCTATGCAAACTCCAGAACAGGAAGCTTGTCTGCTAAAATTGTTGGGGTATCAATTTACTATCGAATATAAATCAGGACGGACAAATCAAGTCGCCGACGCTTTTTCACGAATTTCTTGTATGGCTTTCACTTCTTTAGAAGCTACCTTCATGGACCATATATATCAAAAGGTTCGTAAATTTTTATGAGTTAAATTTTAAAAGATTGAAGAAGTGGGGTAATAAAATTTTAATAAAAAAAATATATAAAATAAAAGAATAAGAAAAATTAATTAAAAATTTTTAAACCCACTTCTCTAATTTTTTTAAATTCAATTCAAAAAAATTTTCCCTCCACCCATTTTCCTCCCCTCCCCTGAGACCAAACAAGCCCTTAATTATCATCAGTGATCCCTATTTTTCTACAATGTAAATAATTGAATTTTCGTAGCTCTTGTCCCTATCATTTACATGTTTTCTGCAACTAGACAATAAAATATAATCATGCTCACATTACTCACCTAAGTTTATGAGAGTATCTGAGTTGAAAACGGCGAGCTGCATTTAAGAAAAAGAAAAAAGGAAATAAGATTCGTGTAATCATGCCGCAGAAAGACCAGCACCATAGTAAAATGTCATAGTGCTCATTTGGAATAGCTTATTTTTAAATAATAAATACTTATAAATCGTGATTTACAGTATACGAGGTAAATATGTGAGAGGAGTTTTATCTCGGTTTATATAATAAGGACTTATTATCAAAAAATAAGTGATACCAAACATAACTATAATCAGTAATTTCCCGGGTCGCGCCGCCACGGCTCTGCATGGCATGACTAGAATTATCATTAAGAGGAGTAAGAGGAGTTGTTCGTGACAGTTCTGGAGCTTGGATATGCGGCTTTCAAAAAAACACGGGGTTCTCTCTTGGTTCAACGGACTCGGAGCTTCAGGCTATTAAGATAGGGCTCCAAATTTGCCAATTCATGAAATTTACAAAGGTGAAACTACACACGGACTCGGCAGAAGCCCTTCACTTACTATTTTGTGCAGGTGGGCCACAGCATCCTCTTCGCAATGACATTGAGGAAATCAGAGAACTAATCTACAAGAATTGGGATTTGGAGATTCACCACTCATTCAGGGAATGTATTGCATGTGCAGACCTATTGGCAAAAGGGGCTCTAGATTCTTCCTTCGATCTGACCCTTTTGCACAATCCGCCGGATTTTTGTTCAATCCAAATCTTAGCTGACTTAAGCTAATATTTGGATTATCTGACGTTCTTTTCGATCTAAGTAGGTTTTGATATGAGTCCGCTGTGACTCTCAAGGGAATCATCTCCCTTGTCATTGTAATCCAAAAAAAAAAGAATTATTGTTAAGAAAATTAACGAGGAAGCATGTTTAAATTAATAAAATTATCTTTAAGAATGCTGGCTAAAAAAAAAAATCTTTGAGAAACTTATTATAGAGGTGGGATAACATGATTTTAGATTCAAAAATTAGGAAATTCAATAATTCTAATATAAATATTACTATTTATGGTAAAAAATAAAAGATTTTTAAGGCGTAAATTTATCCCAAAATTTTTACAGAAGAGCCGGAAGTTTCAATATAGCAGTGTTGTTTTGTACCGTTAAAAAATTAACATTAATTAACTGTTAATTTTTTAACTATAAGGAGCAATATTGAAATCTTATGGGACAACATTATTTTTCAACGAAAATTTTTAGAATAAATTTATACCTTAACTCAAAAATAAAATGTATATATTATTACAAAATAAAAAAGTTTAGATAAAAGGATTAAGGTGAAGAAAATAACTATGAGATATAAATTATATCAAATGTGTAAAATTATTTTTTTTTTAAAAAAATACTTATAAACTTTTAAAGTTGGAGTAAAAATGATAAAAACGTTACTCCATCTTGTCCTATTTATAAGTAACTTTCACGTAAAACCAACTGGTTGTTAAAATCAATAAATGTGTTAAAAATGTCATTTTTTTTCCATATATGCTCTTATTTATGAAAAAGGTATAGAAGAGAAAATAGATAAAAAGTATGAAAGATAATGAGTATAAGTTATGAGAGAGAATGAACATTTAATAGAGGTAAAATAAGAAAAAGAAACTTTTGTTTTTAGACAATAATAACTAAAAATTATTTATAAAATAAATCACTCCTATAAACAAAAATTGTTTCCAAATAGAATCGAGTGAGTAATTGTTACTTTTTACCGTTTCCACCTTTCTATTGTGGGGCTCACACTGTTAAAAAATAAAAATACCTACGTTTTTTAATTCTCTCTCATCCGTCTCTTTCACTCTCCCTCCCTTCATCCCTTCGTTGTCTTCTCAGATGCCGGCGACGGCGGCATCCCCACCAGCGACCGCGGCAAATCAAGCTCAGCGAAGGCTCGACTTGTTTCCCCTCTTCATTCATCCTATCCCATCGTCATCGCAACGAGATGAGAGGAGGACGGTGACGTCGTCTTCGGTGGAGGCAACGAGACCGAGGTGGTAGTAGAGAGCAGAGGAGGCGGCGAGGTCGAAGGTGGATGCTTTGTAGGAGAAGACGGTTGGTGCTCGACTCATAAGTTAGGTCTGGAATAGTCTTCTAGAGGAGGAGGAGGGGGAAGAAGAAGAAGGCGCGGTCGGTGCTTAGTCGGACGGACGGCAGGGAGAACCCTCTGAGATTCTCCATCTTAAGGTCAACTTCCTCATTCTTTTCTGTTTAAAAAACCTTGGCGTTTCTTCACTTTCTTTCATTCGGCTGATTTCTTGTAGCAATTTCTTAAACTCATCTTTTCCGCCTGAGATTTGAAGCTTCTGGTTTTTTATTTTTTCCAGTTTTTTTATAGCTCTCTCTCTAACCTCTCGCAAACTTTGCTTCATTCAGCTCTGGGTTATCTAAGATAGCACATTGCTAAGAGCTCTAGTTGTATTCTTTGGGAGTTCCATGTTAGTGCAAATCTTATCAATATAGTAACATTTTTCTTATTAGTTTCTGAGATAATCGCCAGGTGTTTATCTGAGGATAGACCATCTGGAGCAACTTGCTCATTTATGATCAGCTTGTTTGGGTATCTCATTTCTGGATTGCATGCGCTTTTTGTTTTCTTCTTCCTTTCCATTTTCAAAATCTGTGTATTTCATCATTGAAACTGTTGAAACAGAACAACGAGCTGGCGAATAATAGTGCCTTTGGTCGTCATTACTATTCAATGTCGGTGCTGTTGCGTCTCCTTCTGTGTTCAGAAAGATCCCCTTTTGGTGTTTATTGTAAAAACACAGGATGAATTGGAGATTTTGATTTTTATAAAGAAATTTTCAAACGTTATAATTTTGCAGTAGAAGTCAAAACACCCTCATCTCCCTGAAGCTGCGATCCTCATTCTTAAACTAATGAGATTTTGATTTTGGAATTGGAGATGAAACAGAGGATGAATTGAGAGGTTGGGAGGGAGAGGGTTTTTCATTGAGTGGGGGTATTTTAAAGTTGGAGTAAAAATGATAAAAACGTTACTCCATCTTATTCTATTTATAAGTAACTTTCGTGTAAAACCAACTGATTGTTAAAATCAATAAATGTGTTAAAAATGTCATTTTTTTTTCATATATGCTCCTATTTATGAAAAAGGTATAGAAGAGAAAATAGATAAAAAGTATGAAAGATAATGAGTATAAATTATGAGAGAGAATGAACATTTAATAGAGGTAAAATAAGAAAAAAAAACTTTTGTTTTTAGACAATAATAACTAAAAATTATTTATAAAATAAATCACTCCTATAAAAAAAAAATTGTTTCCAAATAGAATCGAGTGAGTAATTGTTACTTTTTACCGTTTCCACCTTTCTATTGTGGGGCTCACACTGTTAAAAAATATGGAGAATTACAGTGTGGTCCCATGGAAGCTAAAATACGAAGAAATGATCCCGGGAAAATCTGAAATTACCCTCAAGTCCCAAGGGACTATTTTGTAATAAAATGTTAATGAGAAATATCAGAAACACCCTTCAAGAAAGGGCAAAAAAACGGAGACCGAGCTTCAGCTGATTTTCCTTATTCTTTTCCCCATTCGACAGCAGCTTCTTTCCCCCATTTGAAATCGAAAACTATCAGAAGCGTTCAGCCATATCTGTGAAACCTGACAGAAGCATTTGGCCATATCAGAAGCATTCTTTTCCCCATTCGAAATCGAAAGTACCCAGGCGAAAGCAAGGCTCGGCGAAGCAGGGAGAGAGCCAGAGAGGAAGATGAAGAGCGCTTCTGGGGCTGGTACTGGGGGTATGAGCGGGGTTCCTTCATATGCCTTCCCTTCGAAAAGACGATGGAAAGGACTGGTAATTTGGGGTACTGGGCTTTGTTATCCTTTCCATGCTTGTTCCTCTCGTCTTTTTTCTTGGTCTACACAATGGCTTTCACTCTACTATGCCGATGAACTCTCTTTAGTTGCTTTTGCTTAGGTTTTGAAATTTTTTAGATCTGCTGCTCGTTATTGTTCATAATGTCTCGGGGTTTCTTTCTGTAGTTTTATCGAACCAAAGGATGTTTTCTTTTGATTTGCAATGATGTTCTATATTGCGTGCAATCTTTTCCCGACGTTTCAATTTATATGAAATGATAATTAAGAAATCGTTGATATGATCGCTGATCTGCATCGGACGTAACTTCCCGCTAAACTTAAGTCAAAAAAATAAAACAAAAAATAAGTTGAAGCAATGTGCGTTGTTTCTTTCGATGTATCAATACCATACGTTGTTAGGAAGGCAATATAACTCAGATCGACTTATACCTGAATTAGAAATCAAGTTTCTTCACTCTGAAATTTTATCCCATATTTTTCCCGGAAAATGATGTAATGTTAGCGTCAATGATGCTGCCTTAATTTGGTTGATTTTTCTCCAATCTCAAGCTTAAATTTCCACTGTGCAGGATATATATATATATGAAAGACAAAGTTCTCCTTCAGTAAGCATTCAAGCATATCTTTGAATCTGTTTAAATTTTTCATTCTGTGTGCTTATCTGTTAATACCGCTGTTGTTCCCCTGTCCTCTTTTCTATATTTGTTTATTTATTCATTTTTATCAGAATCGTGATGGACTTGGAGTGTATGATAGATCCAATACTAAGAACATGCCGAATCAGTCTGAGGTAAATTTTCTTTCTTTCTCTTTTTTATCATATAATACATGTGTGTGTGTCTATAAAGGCTCCTTCGTTCTTCGAGAAAGCTTCTGCAGTATGTGTCTGTATATTATAGTGGGCCTTAGATAATACACTACGTGAACTTTAAAGTTTTCATCAAAAAAATTTTGGCAAATAGTTTAATTAGTATGCACTATGCAGATGCCCAAGCAAGATATTTCTGAGTGAAGAATAATGGGGCCTGAAAATAGATCTTTTTATTATACTTGCTGTGAATTATAAAAATAATGCATTGCTGGTGCATGAGCCTGAAGAATAATGGTGCTCAATAGTCGATCTTTTAATTATACTTGCTGTGAAGTATGAAAGTTTGCTGGTGCAAGAGCCTGAAAATAATGGGGCTTAAAATCCATATTTTTATTATACTCATTGTGAAGTATAAAGCTAATGCGTTGCTGGTGCATGAGCCTGAAAAGATCTAATTAATATTCCAAAACGAGTATGTTATCTCCCAATAGCCTGAAATCAATTGTTTGTTTTTTTTTTGTTTGCAGGGAGAACAGTCAACCCATGTAGAAGAGTTGATGAAAAAGTTTGAACCAACACTTCCAAAGGTTGTCTGCCTAATACTCTGGTGTTTAGTTCTTTTATTTCTATTTGATGAATTAAATTTATAGCTAATACTTGTCCAGTATTATTGATGAGCAGTCAACCTATTTCTGCAAAAGTAAAAGTAAAACATGGATATTAACCACTTGACCTACCATTAATGGATCCTTCTAAGCTTCTGCTGTTTAAATTTCCTTTATTAATTAATTAACGAAATTTTCACAGAAGGAAAAAGGGAAAGGAAAAGGAAGATACAACATTCTTCCTGAACAAAGCAACACATTAAAAACACTGAGTTTTTATATGCTTGTTTGATGAAAGCCATAGAAAGGATATAAAAACAATGTTGTTTCAGCAACAGAAAGGACAAGGTTTTATGTAAGAAACTTGCCTTTTACTCTTACCATAACTTCAGGTGCTAAGAAAACACAGATTTCCCATGAGAACAAAATATTTTATACTATGGATGTAACAATTTATTGGGTGATGTTATAATAAGTGAGATTTTATTGGGTGATGTTATATACGTAAAGTTTAATGCATCAAAATTCAAAGGAATTTTCTTGTTTTATGCCTAATTCCCTTTTTTATTTAGCATTTTCTTGTGTACTCAATATAGCTTTGAATTTTGATGCATTAAACTTTACCCTGATGTTATGAGTGTATTTTGGATTTTGTTTTTGCAACTAGTTCATTCCTCTCTACTTTTTGCATTTGTCTTCGTTGTAAATCTCTCAAGTAACAACTCTGGCTCTTTTTCTGTATTTGTCTTTTATTTTCATTTCTGTTAAATACACTCTAATGAGTTACTATCTGTGTTGCCTGGACTGAATAATTGAATGGTGGTGAAGTTGGAAATAGTTCATAGACTAAAGAGTTACTATTTGTGATATGTGGACTGATTCGTTGTCTATTAAGTTTGGTTTTCTTAAATATGGTAATGAGTTAATATATGTCATATTTATTTGTCTCTATCCAACTGTTAATCAATTGTGAACATAGAGGCATGATGAGAATTGTATTAGCAATACATGCTTTTGGTGTTGGCGAGTCTCTGCTTGATGTTGCAAAATGTGGAATTCCTATGTTTTGACATATCTGATAGTAAGCATTAAATTTAATTTCAGTAGGCACGAATGCATTTGACTCCAGTTCTGGATGACTGATTCTTCTCCTCTCACTGACAATTGATATAGCAAAGAAAGCTCCATTTCAAGTGCTAAGCCTGGCCTGTCCATTGTGCTTGACCTGTAAATTTGAAGGCAAATAAAGCTGGAATATGTGACTTGAATGCTGGCTATCCCTTGTGCAGAAGTTAGCAGTCACCTCTGTGAAGAACATGCCTTGTTATCTGGAGCTACAATCATTAACATTAACCTTTGTAGTCATGTTCATTGTTTTTCTCTGTAATGGTCGCCTCCTAGTATGTTGTAGAAACTTTGTAGCCTTATTTGAATTGGCAATTTATGTACACAAAGAAGCTACTTGTTTATTTAGTGAAACGAAAAAACAGCTTTGTAATGTTTTTCTCTGTAATGGTCGCGTCCTAGTATGTTGTTGAAGCTTTGTAGCCTTGTTGAATTTCTAGTTTATGAAATGAAGAAGAAGCTGATACTTTATTCGTTCAATTACAAGATATGGTTCTAGTTTATTCATATAAGCATGCCTTGGTGCCTCCGCAATTGGGCCAAGTGTCGTGGCACGGGTGCGTTAACAATTTGCTTATGCATGTTTTTCATTGTCTCAGCATCTTTTCTTCAATTAGTACCATATCGTATTGCATCCTTTGCCATGGGACCAACCCATTGTGTGAGTGTTTTGGAATTTCCCAAACCTAGGTTTCACCTCGTAAGTCGTAAAGGTAAACCAAACACACACTGAGACTCACTGACAATTCATAACAGCATAAGTGTGTTAACAACTCGAGGGGCGCCACTAACAACCCAAGGGGCCTCCACTGACAACCCAAGGGGCCTCCACTGACAACCCAAGGGGCCTCCACTGACAACTCTAGGGGCCTTCATTAACAACTCAAGGGGCGTTCATTAACAACTCTAGGGGCGTTCATTAACAACTCAAGGGGCCTTCACTGAAAACTCTAGGGGCGTTCATTGACAACTCAAGGGGCCTTCAATGACAACTCTAGGGGCCTTCATTGACAACTCAAGGGGCCTCCACTGACAACTCTAGGGGCGTTCATTAACAACTCAAGGCGCGTTTATTAACAACTTTAGGGGCGTTCATTGACAACTCAAGGGCCTTCAATGACAACTCAAGGGGCCTTCATTGACAACTCAAGGGGCCTCCACTGACAACTCTAGGGGCGTCCATTAACAACTCAAGGGGCATTCAAGGGGCGTTCATTGACAACTCAAGGGGCCTTCACTGACAACTCTAGGGGCGTTCATTGACAACTCAAGGGGCCTTCAATGACAACTCTAGGGGCCTTCACTGACAACTCTAGGGGCGTTCATTGACAACTCAAGGGGCCTTCAATGACAACTCTAGGGGCCTTCACTGACAACTCTAGGGGCGTTCATTGACAACTCAAGGGGCCTTCACTGACAACTCTAGGGGCCTTCATTAACAACTCAAGGGACGTTCATTAACAACTCTAGGGGCATTCATTAACAACTCAAGGGGCCTTCACTGAAAACTCTAGGGGCGTTCATTGACAACTCAAGGGGCCTTCAATGACAACTCAAGGGGCCTTCATTGACAACTCAAGGGGCCTCCACTGACAACTCTAGGGGCGTCCATTAACAACTCAAGGGGCATTCAAGGGGCGTTCATTGACAACTCAAGGGGCCTTCAATGACAACTCTAGGGGCCTTCACTGACAACTCTAGGGGCGTTCATTGACAACTCAAGGGGCCTTCAATGACAACTCTAGGGGCCTTCACTGACAACTCTAGGGGCGTTCATTGACAACTCAAGGGGCGTTCATTAACAACTCTAGGGGCGTTCATTAACAACTCAAGGGGCCTTCACTGAAAACTCTAGGGGCGTTCATTGACAACTCAAGGGGCCTTCAATGACAACTCTAGGGGCCTTCATTGACAACTCAAGGGGCCTCCACTGACAACTCTAGGGGCGTTCATTAACAACTCAAGGCGCGTTTATTAACAACTTTAGGGGCGTTCATTGACAACTCAAGGGGCCTTCAATGACAACTCTAGGGGCCTTCATTGACAACTCAAGGGGCCTCCACTGACAACTCTAGGGGCGTCCATTAACAACTCAAGGGGCATTCAAGGGGCGTTCATTGACAACTTAAGGGGCCTTCACTGACAACTCTAGGGGCGTTCATTGACAACTCAAGGGGCCTTCAATGACAACTCTAGGGGCCTTCATTGACAACTCTAGGGGCGTTCATTGACAACTCAAGCGGCCTTCAATGACAACTCTAGGGGCCTTCACTGACAACTCTAGGGGCCTTCACTGACAACTCTAGGGGCATTCATTGACAACTCAAGGGGCCTTTAATGACAACTCTAGGGGCCTTCAATGACAACTCTAGGGGCCTTCACTGACAACTCAAGGGGCCTTCACTGACAACTCTAGGGGCGTTCATTGACAACTCAAGGGGCCTTCAATGACAACTCTAGGGGCTTTCATTGACAACTCAAGGGGCCTCCACTGACAACTCTAGGGGCCTTCATTAACAACTGAAGGAGCCTCAACTGACAACTGAAGGGGCCTTCAGCAACAACTAAAGGGGCGTTAATTAACAACTCAAGGGGCTTGCACTGACAACTCAATGGGTCTTCACTGACAACTCAAGAGGCGTTCATTAACAAAAAAAGTTCATTAGCACTAACATGAACTCATGCAAATGACTCTGTAATTTAGAATTACAATAAAAGTTTCAAGTACAACTTGTTTGAGTTAGTCATAACAAAAAACATCGCATCTATACAATGTCACTACACTTGATCATTACAAAAAAGTAACCATATTTATAATGAGTGTGCACATGGTCATTACAATCCTCTAATATACTGTCCATACAATCATATTTACAATGAGTGATTCCCCTTCCCCTTCTGTTTCTCCTTCTTTTCCTTCTGCTTCTCTTCCTTGTGGAGGAAAAATTCTTCAATAAATAAAGTATACCTAGAAAAGCTTGGTGCCCTTAGTCGTGTTGGCCTTTTCTTTCTTGTTTGTCTTTAATAAATTTTCCTTTGTCCATATTACTTCCCTGGAAAAATGAATATTCACCACTTTAGCATTGCATCCCAATCTGCCTTTGAAAGTTCTATAAAATTCTTTCATAAACAATATATAATATGTGAAATCCAGCTTACAGATTTCTATATCTAAATTACCTCTAAATCTTCACTGGTTTTACCCCAAACAGAAGACTTCACAAAGCAGGCCAAACAAGACGAATTAATCACCAAGTTTACAACCATAGACTATTAATGAACTAATGGAATTTGACTGTCATAGTAAAAAATTTTATTTGGCAAATAGGGAGATATTATATTCACAAAACATTGCAATTCAAACTCATTAGAAAAAATGAATTATGGTTTATTATCAAGTATTACAAGCTACAGCAGTATGAATACATGTAATTCCTTTTCACACTTGCATGCACTAGTCTACCAACAGGAGAGCAAAGAAAAATTAACTAGAGAAAGATACCAGAGAGCAGTATGAGTATTAGTTCCTTATCTCAAACTATGAGTAGTTCTTTATTTCAAATTCCACCTTAAGAACAAGACTCACAAACTAGTTAGCTGAACACAGCAAGTTATACCTGAAATTATAGGATTGTCAATGTATTCTCACATGATCAATCACAATAAAATTGACGTTTAATTCTAGCATAACAAAACATCTCTCCAACTGCATGTTTCCCAGATGCAACACAACATATTCAATAGAAAAATCAGATCCTATAGCTCTGACATATATTTTTTTAAGCAAAGAACAATAAGATCAACAATATAAAATTTACCAACAATGCCATACCTTGTTTAGTTTCACATTTTATACCTCACTTGATTGCGTTCATGATCCTTAGAGTAAATATGAATTTGCAGCCACCAATAACAATAAATTATCTTAGATATGCAAGAAAGTAGGAAAACAATAACAAGATCACCATCACTATACAAGTTACCAACAACACCATACCTTGTTTAGTTTCAAATTTTATATCTCACCTCATTCCATTTATGATCATCAGAGTAATTATGAATTTTGCAGCCACCAATAACCAGAAATTATCTTAAATGTGCAATTAGCTAATATAAAAATGGTAAGAGCAACTAGCTTAGGCAACCTCAAAGCTATTCAGTTACGGGATTGCTAGTTCCAAATACGAATAGTTTGATCATCACTGGCACTCTCAATCCATGGGAACTCATGATGAAACTGCACAGTGCGGATATAGTCCAGGTACCCCAAAAGAGTGAACAGACACCTATGCATCTTGTAGTTCCAAACTTTTATCTTGTAGTCATCCCCTGCCAAAAGAAAACAAATAGAACTTCCCATAATCATTAAATTATGATTGATGAGAATAGATTAATTCTTCTCGATAAAAAACATTTCTCATTCTACAGCATTACCAGCAGAGAAACTTCCATATCGTGTGTCAAAGTGAAACACAACTAAAACTATTTACAATTTAAATAACAAGAGACAAATCAATCAATAATAGTATTCTGAAGCGATCCAACTAAGCTAAGAGAAATGAAATAACAAATAAAATATATTATGCTCTGATAGACGCATATATCATACAAAAATATAGGAAGTTGATAACAATCTCTCAACCTTTTCATTAGATACACACACAAATGGCCACTGGGTCTAGTATTGTCATCTCAACTTGAACCTTGATCTCATAGTAGTTGGAAGTATATATTAATGTTCAAATTTTACATATTTGATTTTTTTTGAAAGGGAGGCAATCAGTAATAATTAAGCTAGATCTACACGTCTTCAACTAATGTAAATAATATGAACCATGATTTTTCCTCCAATAGCAATCAAACTAGAACTATTGCCAAAGAAACATATCTATTTAAATTATTGGATTCGCAATAACAAGTTCAAAGGAAAGGCAAATGAAAAGTGAATCAGATACTTCCATAGACAAAAAGCGGCTGAGATTTGTGAAAGTGGACGCCTCGTACAGGTCTATCGTGCTCGTCAAATCTGTCAATGAGAGTGCCCATGCGATAATCCCATAACTGAATCACGCCACTGTGAAGACTTGCCAGGATCCACGGTCTCTTACTGTGGAAACTCAATCCCTTTACTCTATTACTCTTGGTCTCGAACTTCGTCAACATCTTCAAGGATCACGTCGTCCCAAGATCAGTTCCCGACTTCCCGCGGTACCCCAATCAATTAAACACCTTGACGAATCCAGCAGATCATAGAAGCCCCACCCAACTAAATCAAACCCAAGTCGAACTCAACGAGAAACACTAAACCACTAATTCACGTCGAACAACAAAACCTTCCGTAAAGAGCTCTGCAGTAAACTTCAAAGCTACGCGATCATTTGAAAACAAAAGAATATAAATCCATCAGCTTGAGAAAACTCTAACAGGAGGCGAAACTAGAACAAAGGATGCGGACACCTCCTAGGTCTAAGTGTTTTTATAGATTGTATCCTAATTTTAGAGGGAGGAAGCAAGAAAGGGAAGGACAAAAGTTATTAAAGGATTTTGGATCCCACCAACACTATCACACATCGTTGAATCTCAGGTTTCACAGATTTGGTTGAATGCTTTCAGATTTCGAATGAAGAAAAGAAGTTGATTTCGAATGAGAAAAAGAAGCTCACTCTGTCTCTGTTTTTGCCCCCGGGTATTTCAGATATTTCTCATCTAGATTTTATTACAAAATGGTCCCTTGGGACTTGAGGGTAATTTCAGATTTTCTCGGGACCATTTCTTCGTATTTTTGCTTCCATGGGACTACAGTGTAATTCTCCCTAAAAAATAAAAATACCTACGTTTTTTAATTCTCTCTCATCCGTCTCTTTCACTCTCCCTCCCTTCATCCCTTCGTTGTCTTCTCAGATGCCGGCGACGGCGGCATCCCCACCAGCGACCGCGGCAAATCAAGCTCAGCGAAGGCTCGACTTGTTTCCCCTCTTCATTCATCCTATCCCATAGTCATCGCAACGAGATGAGAGGAGGACAGTGACGTCGTCTTCGGTGGAGGCAACGAGACCGAGGTGGTAGTAGAGAGCAGAGGAGGCGGCGAGGTCGAAGGTGGATGCTTTGTAGGAGAAGACGGTTGGTGCTCGACTCATAAGTTAGGTCTGGAATAGTCTTCTAGAGGAGGAGGAGGGGGAAGAAGAAGAAGGCGCGGTCGGTGCTTAGTCGGACGGACGGCAGGGAGAACCCTCTGAGATTCTCCATCTTAAGGTCAACTTCCTCATTCTTTTCTGTTTAAAAAACCTTGGCGTTTCTTCACTTTCTTTCATTCGGCTGATTTCTTGTAGCAATTTCTTAAACTCATCTTTTCCGCCTGAGATTTGAAGCTTCTGGTTTTTTATTTTTTCCAGTTTTTTTATAGCTCTCTCTCTAACCTCTCGCAAACTTTGCTTCATTCAGCTCTGGGTTATCTAAGATAGCACATTGCTAAGAGCTCTAGTTGTATTCTTTGGGAGTTCCATGTTATTGCAAATCTTATCAATATAGTAACATTTTTCTTATTAGTTTCTGAGATAATCGCCAGGTGTTTATCTGAGGACAGACCATCTGGAGCAACTTGCTCATTTATGATCAGCTTGTTTGGGTATCTCATTTCTGGATTGCATGCGCTTTTTGTTTTCTTCTTCCTTTCCATTTTCAAAATCTGTGTATTTCATCATTGAAACTGTTGAAACAGAACAACGAGCTGGCGAATAATAGTGCCTTTGGTCGTCATTACTATTCAATGTCGGTGCTGTTGCGTCTCCTTCTGTGTTCAGAAAGATCCCCTTTTGGTGTTTATTGTAAAAACACAGGATGAATTGGAGATTTTGATTTTTATAAAGAAATTTTCAAACGTTATAATTTTGCAGTAGAAGTCAAAACACCCTCATCTCCCTGAAGCTGCGATCCTCATTCTTAAACTAATGAGATTTTGATTTTGGAATTGGAGATGAAACAGAGGATGAATTGAGAGGTTGGGAGGGAGAGGGTTTTTCATTGAGTGGGGGTATTTTAATATTTTCATATTGTAATAAATGGAAGTTAGTTGGGTTTAACCGCTTTTTTACTTTTGTCCCAATTTTGAAAGTTCATGGTTGCACATTTGGTATAATTTTATGGCTGTTTCTGCACCTTAACTCTTAGTAAAATTGCAAGGATATATTTGTCAACTTTTAATTAGTTCATCTCCCTCCTAAACCCTTAACCCTACCCAACAAAGCATTCACCTCGCCCACCTCCCGTGAACCAAACACACCGTAGGGTCCTAATCTCTGAGCCTGACAGTGTAGCTTCCTTTCATTGGCAACCAAACACTTGCGTTGCCGTAGACGCCTCTATTTTCCCTCGTCTATTTTTCAGCAAACCAAACGAACTCGGATTCTATAATTCTTGAAACAAAAAGGAAGAATAACTATCCAATGACATCATTGTTTGTGCCATCTGGATCATACATGAGCTGACTTCGTAAGCATTTGCTAAGTTTTTATAGTTCTGAGGATGCTAATCGTTTGAGTAAAACACTGGTGGCATTAGTTTCTCTCTTTTGGATGTTGAAGATTGTGGAGTTGCCATCACTCATTTACAAGTAGCTTACAGTATCACAGTACTACAGTCTTCTTACTTAATTTTGTCATGTAAAGTTGACAATGTGAGGCCGAGTATATAAACATTTCAATTGTTGTTTTGATTTTGATTGCATTGTTTGTGATCTTGTTCTTCTTGCTTTTAAAGCTGACATTTTCTCTCCCATATAGGCTACATATTACATGGTATCGGTGGCTGCATGATAATGAATTTTATGATACCAACCAAGCCCGTTCACCAGTATCGAAAACACCTTGTGAATCAGGTACTTGTCGCCGTGATTCAAAACCGTGCTTTTGATGCCCACTTAGCTGCTGCTTCAGCTTCTGCCAATCCTAATGCTGCTTCTTTTGGACGGTTGATGTGGTTTCGGAAGTGCTAAGGTCTATTCCCAGATACTTTTTCCAATCTTCTCGCTCTATTAGCCATCAGGGTGGTTTTTCCTTTGAAACAACACAAACTCAAGGCGAAGGAAGATAAGCTTCGCAAGAATGTGCTGCTTACAAAGACCCACAGAGGGTCAAGCTTGGATTGGGCAAAGCAATTGAGTTCTACGATTGGGTTGAAAACCATTTTGAATTTACCCATAACGAGACTACTTGCAGGGAGATGGCTTGTGTATTGGCTAAAGGTAATAAACTGAATGCTCTTTGGGATTTTCTGATGGAGATGTCAAGGAGGACTGGTGGGTTGGTTTCCACAGCGACTGTTACATGTTTGATAAAAGTACTAGGAGAAGAGGGATTAGTTAATGAAGCATTAGTTACATTCTATAGGATGAAACAATACCACTGTAAACTGGATGTCTATGCTTACAACACCATGATATATGCTCTTTGTAGGGTGAGATATTTCAAAAAGGCAAGGTTTTTGTTGGAGCAGATGGAGCTTCCTGGCTTTAGATGCCCACCTGACACATTTACTTATACTATATTAATAAGTTCCTATTGCAAATTTAGCATGCAAACTGGAAGTAAGAAGGCAACTAGGAGGAGATTGTGGGAAGCTAATCACCTGTTTCGCCTAATGCTCTTCAAGGGCTTTGTTCCTGATGTTGTGACCTATAATGCTTTGATTGATGGTTGCTGCAAAACATATAGGATTGGTAGAGCGTTGGAATTATTTGAAGATATGAAGAAAAGGGGTTGTGTCCCCAATCGAGTTACATATGATTCTTTCATTAGATATTACAGTGCTATAAATGAGATAGATAAAGCTATCGAGATGTTACGTTGCATGCGGAATTTGAATCACGGAATACCCACTTCAAGTTCATATACCCCTATTATTCATGCTTTGTGTGAAGCTGGAAGGGTTGCTGATGCTCGGAATTTCCTTGTTGAGTTGGTTGATGGAGGCTTGACACCTAGAGAATATACAAACAGATTGGTCTGTGATGCCCTGCACTCAGTGGGGGAGGCCAGCTTGTTAAGTGAAGAAGTGCACAAGAGAATAAGAAATAGTATACGGAGTAGATACGTACAGACCATGAAAATCAAACCAATTATGGCTCGCAAAGGATGTCCTGAAATGGAATTAGTTTGAATTCTTTTCTTAATGGAATCAGTTATGTTCAACAAATCGGTAAGTTCCAATACTGAATATTATCTAGGTTGTGGCTTGTTACTATTGTAAATTCAGGACATGATCATCTTTGTCCTTACGTGAGTAGCCGCTATTTCAATGACTATGCTCAACCAAGCCAGGAATTTAAGGACCCTGCTGGTAAGATGCATTACTTCTTTGTCGTATCACCTTCCCCACTGACTGTTTATTGATTCAATTGAAGTTGGTGAATTTGTCAATCACTTATGTTTATGTAAGGGTAATACCCAAGAAATATGTGTGTTTCTTTTTGTTGCTGATGATTAACCAAGGAACTTGGATTGTCAGGTCTTGTTTGGTTGAGGGAGAGAACTACGGCTAAAGTTCAAAAGCTAAAGAGGTGCTTTCCAGCAGGCTCTTCAGAGAAACACATGCTCTTTGATGTGTTTTAACGTGTCACGATACAAAGCCAGAAGGAAATCAGAAACGGAGCTCTCTTAAGTGAGTTTTCTGTTTGTGATAAATCGTGGACACTAGTGCTAGGGCAACTATGAATACATGTATAATGAGTTTAACTACCCATGGTCCCGAGTTTGCAATGTTGGTGGCTAAACCACAAGTACAAAAGGGGAATCAGGGAAAACTTTTATACCCTTGTCCAATTTACTCTCTGTCAAGCCTTTGTGGTGGTTGAACCGCTCAATTTTGTCTTTGGAGAATGAACTTTTGATGTAATTTTTGACTTCATGGTAGTGCCAATTTATTTGGAGCTAGCCAAGCCTCACAATCACAACCAATGCACAAAGAAGCCAGAGGCTGACGTGGCATTTGCTGTGTGTAAAACGGTACTGCTTATTAGCCGTTACCGTTTCTTTGAATTCAGACTAGTACAAAAGCCAAAGAGCCATCTTACATCTTCTTGCTTTATAGCCCCAGCACATCCGCTCTGACCAGAGTCTAAAACAGAGCCATTTGTTTCTAAGGTGACAAAACCTGGTTGGCTGCGAGTGACGCCTCCTCTTGTAGTCGATGAGTAGAACTGGCAATTGGAAGATAGTTCCATATCCCAGCTGGCCCGAAATAAACTAGCATGGGCATTTTGGAAGTCAATTCTCGAATCATCCCCAAAGGGCTTCCTGCAACGAGCTACCCAAATGTCCCAACACACATAGTCAAAGAGAGTAGCCCAGTTTATCTTCTTCGTGAAACTCCTGCCCGCTTCTTGATTCAAATTCCATTTAATTCATTCCGTTCCTTGCAAGGTTGAAAAGATACTTCACAGGATTGGGTTGACAAATGTCCCAACACACAGTCTATTGTTCTTATTTACAATAGCCACAGCTAAAGAATGAAAATGCCAGTGAATAGGGGGGCATTTGATTGTTGTGATTATTAATATTAATTTTTTTTTTTCAATTTTTAATATGTGGTCTAATGGTTGAGGACTTGATGCTAGAAATTAGACACAATCATTTTCAGTAAAAAAAAAAAAAAAAAAAGCTTCCCAGGGTGGGAAAAGATGAGGTTGAATTGAAAAATGGAGAATAGAATCAGGCGTTGATTGAATCTGGCGTGGCCTTTAATCGATGTGAAATAGTAGTAGCTGGCTTCGCCGTATGAGTTTGAAGTATGTACCCCTGACATTGACGCATGTTTAATGCCACATGTGTTCACACACAGTCAAGGCATTCTGATTGAAGCAATCACTATGAAAGTTAATGATAGGAATTTTGGCTGGTGACGCCTCTTCTTTTCTTGTTTACTAATACTACGCCACTTGTCTTGTGGTACCATATCAGGTCGCAATCTCTCGTTCTGGGCACCACATACTTAACGTGCCGCCTTAAAATACCTTTGATTTATGTGCGTTTTATTAGGCTACACTACATACATCAACAATGACACTCTCAACAGAAACCTACGGAGCTTTGTCAACGTATCACGTGCAAGTTCAACCATACATATATATGTATAATATTTGGCTCCTGCCTCTCTCATGTTGATTGATTATCATCGCTAAACAACAAAAACGCGTTTTATAGACTGTTTGTGGATTGCCTTTGCACTGCTTCAGGATCTGCTCGGTATTTTATTATTGCGGACGTGCCACTTCGATATTGACGAGAGCTTCTTTTTTCTTTGGTGCGGATAAATGCTCACATGGCAACTTGCTTCCATATCACTCTGAGTTCCCTTTTGATGCGCCAGAGAGACCTTAAAATTATCTCTCAAGACCAACTGTACTTACATGTTTTATTTTTTTAAAAAGAAAAAACAGGAATTATTGTAATGTATGCGCATGCCATTTGGAATCATCAGCGAGTACCCATTACGTTGGACTTGGGCAACTTTTAGCTGTCGGAGTATACAAGAAGGGTAAAAAAACAAGTTTGCATATAATAAGATAGCAATCTAATCATATAGCTACTAAACAATAGGTTAGAGACAGAATATACGTCAAGGCGTTTGGCAGGATTTATTTAGAAATAATCTATAACGGCATGATTAATACCTAACCCAAGAGGCATGGAATGCACCAACAACACAATTATATATTCTGGACTGTTATATAATTATGTGAAATTACATCACCCAGATGAAGCAGCATTACTGTAGCGCTAAGTTATCTAACTTCTAAAATGTGTTGTAAGATTTTTAAACTGGGTTCTCACTTTCAACGTCAACAGCATATGACGCCATGAAATTGGTCACAAAACTTGGAGAAATATAAGGTCAACGGTATCCCTTGTAATCTTCATGATCCATGCTGTCAGTAAAAATATAACTTATTTCTTACGATTACAGTTAATTTAGTGCTTGTTTGGGGACTTCTAAAAAATGCAGTTTTAAGCTTTTTTTCCGCAAGCCAAGACAAATTTGAATGCTCTAGAAATTTAAATAAAAAAATACATATATGGAAAACAGGGTCAGTAAAAAGGAACTAAATTTCCAAAATATTGATATCATTTTCTTTTTACCTGAGACACGTTATGTCGTTTATTCAATCAAAACAGTTTACGATCCTCAATAAGCACCGAACTGTCAAGTTAGCATTGATCCAAATCTAAAGTGAAAAGGCAAGCTGCACTTCACATATTAGGATAAAAACAATATTAAAGACGGCTAAAGTTATCAACTCGATCCATGCTTCTTTTGTTTCCCAATGATTTAACTAAAAGGAATTATTCTCTACACACACAAATGAATGTGTAAGGTATATATGTAAAATAAAACAACTCCTTTTATTATTGAGAAAATGAGACAGTTATTAGCTAGTAATAAAAATGTAATGAATATTGCGCATCTTGATTTATATACTACCTCTTATATTTAATATAAAATTTAATTGACATTTTTTAGAGAGATTAAGAAAATTGAATAAATTACTTTAAAATATTTTTATATTTATCATTTTTATATCAAACTAATTTGCTTTAATTATAAAACTAATATATAAATTAATAATATATAATATATGCTATAAATAAGTCATTTATTTTAGCTTCCTTAAGCTCTTTTAAAAAAGTCAACTTAGTTTTATATTAAGAACTGAAAGAAAGAAAGAAAGGGAAGGATGGATAGAAAAACCTCTTTTTTTTAATAACCTGAACAGAACATGAGCTTTTTCAAAGAAATAAACTATACTGCATAGACATTACTCTATTTGTATCGGCATGGAAGGTTTCCACATGAGCACAGATCAATGGGAAGCCAGCAGCAGCAAGAGCTTGGAGGTAGCAGGCGCATAGCAGCCGTGGACGCTTCTCCTCCGGCTGTCGAAAATGCAGACTCAAAGCAACAGGTCTTTCATTTATATCCTTCATGTTTTGGGATTTATAGGTCCTGGTTTTCTGGTTTCCTTGGCTTACCTTGATCCTGGAAACTGTAAGCCTACGTACATATCTTTAATCTCTCCACTCCTCTATATAGAATTACTTTGTCTGCTTATAGTTGCTGAATATAATATTCATCTCTCATCGTCATCATCGCAGTGGAAACTGATCTCCAAGCTGGAGCTAGCCACAGATATGAGGTACCTGATCAATATCCAAAACCAACAAATCCACACAATTTAAACTTTTTAATAGCATCGATAAATCATAATACCTAGAGACTAGCTAGCTAATCATGGTGCACTTGAACGATTTTCCGTGCACGAGTGTGCATATATAGTTGCACGCACATGACAATTTTTCAGTAGTTGACTCTCTTACAATATTGCTATCTACATACAGCTGCTGTGGGTGATTCTCATTGGGCTCATCTTCGCCCTCATCATTCAGTCCTTGGCGGCAAATAGTAGATGTTTCATAAAACTGAATTATGATGGCTTCATTCTATTTAAGAAACTAGTTCAGGACCCGTGTAATGCACGGGTCAAATTAAACAAATAAAGAAATACGTAAGTTAAAAAAATATATACATGAGGAAGATTTGTCAAATACGACTATCACAATTGAATGATGTAATATTATAAAAAAAAAAAAACACTGTCGGTAGGGGAAAAGAAAAGAAAAGAAAAAAAAACATGTGGGACCCGCTTGAGAAAAAAAAATAAAAAAAATAATAATATAAAAACAAAACATGTGTGGGACCCGCTTGAGGGGGAAAAACCAATACCCTTCACTTTCTCATTCAGGTTTCACGAGAGGCGATCAGCAGAGCGAACGCAGTTCAACAGGTAAGGTTCTAAATTTATCAGATAATTTTGATATTTAAAATTATGTTTTCTTAATAAACTTCCTTTATAAAAGTTGTTCTACGTATTTTGATCTTCGTATTGATAGTAATATTATATTGATTAACGAGAAATTTGGGGTTAGAATTTTGGGAGAATTTGAGTTTTTACAAAAGATGGTTATAGATATGTAAAGAATAATAAATAGTTGATTTTAATCGGTTTAAATTTACCATTTGGTTATTGTATGATTTTATAATTAATTTCTTCTTAAATAAATAATAAATTATGCTTTAGAAACGTTTTTTACCGATTAAATTTGGATTAAACAATTTATTTGAGTTATTGGAAGTATTATTGAAATTTTAATCGGTTTAGTTTTGCAGATTTTGAGTTATGTGAAATTATAAATTATAATTTGATATTATAGTTAGAGAATTATGGTTATTAAATATTTTATTGTGAAATAGAGTTAAGAAATTTTGATTTAAAAAGGAATTTAAGGAATAGATAAATTGTTGTTATTTTTAAGAAATTTGAGTTAATTATGGGGATTATTATTTGCTATTTTGTAATAGTTAACAATTATTATAAATTATATTAACATGTAAATATATATATTTATTGTAGAGTGAATTTGAATTTGGCTTGTTGGAGTTAAATTCTCAAGTTTAGTTGTGTCAAGAACTTGAGGTAACCACTTTCCAATTTATCATGTATGCTTGTTGAAATGATTATATGCGTATGTTGGTATTTTTAACTGCTATAAATATGTTATAGTAATTTATATATGAGAAATGTACAATGACAGTATTAATGTTTTTAGTAAATTTTTAGTTAAGTGGGCATGAATGATTTATTTGCATGATTGATTATGCATAGCATTAAATATGAAATATATAAATAATTATTGATATTGAAGATTGTGATGTTGAGATGTTGGATGTGGTGTTGTGATTGAGGAGGTTTGATTCTTTTATACCACGTGGTATAGCCACCACCGTGTGCACAGTGGATGGTTTTGGCATTCAAGACCCTTGGTATCACCCTTTCCTTTGGCCGGGTTAAGGGTCAGCTCAAGGGTAGGTGACACCTTTCCATTTTTGACGGAAAGGGAACCCATGATCCGATATGAGTTCTGTTGCCTTTGGCCGAGTTACACCTCATTATTGGAGAGCTTGGTGCAGTCTTGTCAAAGAGACTAATCCTATTATATGTTATAGCTCATGGGTTTTGTCAGCGGTTAAGGAGGTTATAAGGATGGTTGAGGGAGTTTTATGCATATTGCACGGTTTTCTTGAAATAATAATATTTTGGGAAGATTGAACTTTATGTTATAAATATATTTGCCCGCTTAATTATATTATAATCATTCCCTGCATATTTGTTAAAGTGGAATTGTGGTTACTGAGTCTGTGTGACTCACCCTATCAATATTTTAAATTTTTCAGGCAAGAGTTCAGGTGGTGTTACCAAGGGGAAGGCAAACGAGACTTGATTTGATATCAATCGTATGTTTCGTTTGGTTATATGAGTATAATGTATATTGCCAAACTTAAGGATCTTTTTGGTTTTATGTTGAATACCACGCTGCATACTAGGGTTTGTACTGTGGGCAGAACCCCATAATATGTTGTATTATGTAATATTTAATGTTTTATTTAGTTTGAAAATTAATTATATGGTAATTAAGAGGGGTCGTTACAAATGATATATTTGTTAGTCAACCAAAAATATTATTGAAAACTTCTTTATATATGACATTTGAAGTTTTGTCATTAGGGATGTCATACTTATCAAGGATCAATATTTTTAGTCCCTCCCTTTGCTGGACTCTCAATAGTGCAACATATAGCTGACCATGTGTAAATACAGGGTGGGGAAGAAATAATCCAACACTTAGTAGACTTTGACCCTAACTTTTGTTAATTGTCATTGCAAAAGAGAGCATTACTGGGTATTGACTTCTACATAAAGTGAATGGCAAAGATGCTTCAAATGGTGTGATTGTCAGACATGGTATTAAAACATATATACCAATGCTACTTCCTGTTATAATCTCTGCTCCAATGACATGCTTACCTAAACTTGTGACAATTAACTTGGTGCCATTGCATAGACCAATTGATTTATCAATATTCCGCATCAGCATTATTGGCGCACCTACTTTTAGTGTAAGCTTGTGATTAGGCAATCCAGACATAATAATCCCATTCACGAACTCAACCGAATGAATTTCCCCAATAGAACTGGTAACACCATCTTGTTTGGAAACACTGTCTGCACTAAGGTAAATCACCTCTTCGCCTGGAAGTTGTGCAAGCATATAATTATTCACTTCATCAACAACAGATAATGTAGCAGTTAGTATCGCACAATCCTTAAAATAAGACTTATCACCCAAATGGTCAACAAAATCTGGATAAGTACTGTTGACAATACAATCCGTTAAAGGAAATAATAACAAATCTCTAGGGATGGTAATGACATCTTTTGTGTCAGCTTGTATGTCAACATTTCTGTCCCAACAGAAATGATCCAATTTGCAAATTTTGTTATTACTTCAGATTATATGAGGAAGTACCCCTAGATAATCTCATGTTTTTAGTGAGTATGAAGAGTTTACATTGTTTCCATAAATATGATGCATTAATAGTAGTAAACACAATATCTTCACAAGTACCTTTTGATATGACAGGCGGGATATGTCTGAAATCTCCTCCTAGCACAACCGTCTTACCACCAAATGCTTTACTCACAGCATCAGGCTCATTTCATTGTAGGATATCATGTAATATTCTATCTAAGGCTTCGAACCGGTATTTATTAGCCATTGGTGCTTCATCCTAAATTATCAAGGATGTTTGAACCAAAAGCTATGCTAATGGTGTTCCTTGCTTAATATTTCAAACTGAGTCTTCAGTAATGGCTAGAGGAATTGCAAATTGCAAGTGTGCTGTTTTCCCATTGGGCAAAAGAAGTGATGCAATGCCACTAGATGCAACACTAAGCACTATTTTGCCTTCAGATCTCAATGATGCACATAATGTTTGCCACAAATAAGTTTTCCCAGTCTCACCATATCCATACACAAAGAACAGCCCCAATGATAGTATTGTATATTGACCGTTGTTCTTAGATTAAATTATCAAGGAATACTTGTAATTGGTCTGTGAGTGCTTTCCGGTCAAAGTTTAACTCGGCCTGGACAAATTTATTTAATGTTGATCCATGGAAGGAAATATTTGGAGAAGACATAGTTGGATAATCATAAAGGCTCCTACCATTAACTTGTAATTGATCTTCAATTTTAAGTAAAACATGATTTTGTAACTTAACATCACTAAGAGCAAGACCTGTAGAAGCATAGTGCAATATTGTAGTTGCAAAGTTGGTAATATAGGAACTAATTAACATTTGTACATATAAAGTAAAATGACAGAAAATGTAAAGATAAAATAAGAGTGTATTTATGGGAAAATTCATACCAGAGTGACCTGTTAGTTGCTGTTGCATATAGAGTATATCCTCTATCATTAATCTCCATGATTGCTGCCACACAATTTCAGGGCATGACATATAATTGCATAACAGCAATATGAAAAATAGACGACGAAGGTAGTTTGGAGTAGACCATTGGTTTGCCTCTTGAATTGCATCAAGATATTCTTTGTCACCTTCTAACAACCCCAGCGCATAGCAAGCATTCTAAATTTGGGATAGACTACATCATCAACAGTTCTCAAATCTTCATATAATGTAGGTCCTCTACCTGTTGCTAGCAACAAACGCAAATAAAAGACTTCTCCACTTCCTGGAGGAATATAATATAACCTTCTGATGGAGAATTCAGATTTTCTTACGTCCCAATACTGACCATCTTTTTTGTACACAAATTTTGTTGGGAATTCAGAGTATGTTAATGCCTGTGCTTTTGGATAGTCTTCATTTGCCTTCATCCATGCTTCAAACATAGTTACTTTTCCTTCATTGTGATTAACCACATCATCCAAGTTGGCATCATTTTCATAAATAATTGTTTGGTGATCTAGTAGATGAAAAGAAAGCCTTTGCACCGATGGAAATCTGTAGTTTATGTCAAACCCATAAATTCTCCAAACAGCTTCATATGGAGACAAATATCAAACATTATAGTACATTTTTATTTCATCATGAATAACTTCACTTTTACCAGAGGAAGATTGAGCATAAAAGGCTGCGGTGGCTCGGTCATGACCCTTACTCACATACTTAAATAAATACTTAATTGATTCCCCCTTTTACACCTTTCAACATTAATATGAGCTTGAAATTTTAGTAGTAAGGTGGGGTTGTAGGGAATCACACTCCTATTATCCAAAGGCGCCCCATTTTTAATGATTTCTTGGCCATTATCCATTCTTCGATAACATGGATAGCTATCTTCATGAATAATAGTGCTTGAGTTGAATGATTTTGGATAATATTTTGCACACTTTCCATTTACCATACATGGGGACTTCGGGTTAGCTGTGCCACATGGTCCATGCATCATATAGTAACTAACAGCTTTATACAATTCAGGTTCCTTATTTTTATCAGGTATCTTAGCACTAATGACTCGATCAATATCATGTGGTGTCTCAAGCTTAGCTTTATTTGCTAAAAATAGAATGATATGAGCATGTAAGAGACCTCGCTTTTGAAATTCAATTGCATACAATACTGTACAAATAAGCAAGCATCAATATTATATATAACTTGACGATGATCAGTGTAATATAAGGATTTGTGCAATTCAACAGTAGAAAAAAATTATTGAATATAGTTGGGATAAATTTTTTTGTATACTAACCTGCTTTAATAGGACCAAAAATATCACCATTTTTCAAATCGTGCATCAAATGCTCTAATTTCATCTCAAAAATCCGGGTTACCTTGTCAAGGCGATCCTTTGGCTTTAAATCTTCTTCTAAACATCTAGTTACTTTAGGCCATTTTGGATTGCATGTAAATGTGATAAAAAGTTGAGGATATCCAGCCCAATTACAAATTGCCAATGCGTCCTGATAATTTTCTGCTATATAATGTGGTCCTCCTGTGAATGATAAAGGGAGGATGATTCTTTTTCCTTGTGCAGCTGCATCTATTTCTCCTAATAACAGGGCATCTGTCAATCCCTTGTACATTTCTGCACATAATTATTTTTTTATTATTCCATAGAAAACTTAGCCTGCACGCTTTTATCATTGTATATGCATCAACAACAAATTATTGGAATAGCTTACCCCCATGCAATATAGCTAAAAATTTATTATTCCTGTCTTGTATGATATAAGCAAAATATTTGCGCATTGTAACATAGGAAATCTTGTCTAGTTGTACTGCTCTTGATAACACATGAGGTATATCTTTATTATAGCCTCCTTTACCATAGGGAAAAAGCAATGGATATTGTAGGGGCAGAAAATGAGGGTGATTTTCAAATATTCTCTGTTGAGCTCCTGTCTTGTATTAGATTATTAAATCTCGCCCATATTTTGTGGATCCAATATCTCCTACAATTAAAGCAGCTATCTCATTTTCAGAGGTTGATCTCATTTTCAGAGGTTGACAAGTCATACTGGCGTGTGTTTCTCCCACGTTTATGTACAAGTTTAATTCTTATATCTTGTCCCTCATTAGTATTGATAAAATCATGTGCCTGCCGGAAGATTTTAACTAAATCATTATGCTCATCTAGCATATTTTGCAGCATTTGGATGATAAAGTTGTTCACTAAAGATGAAGTGCCGGTTTCTCCACTACAAAAAATAATAGAAATTATTACTTAAAATATATAACAATCATGCAATTTATATGAATTTAGCAAAAGATACATACATTGATTAGGTAAATTGTGTAAAGCACAATGTGTTTACCTAATGGCAGATACTCTATTACTAATTTCATTTGATATGTCATAGATGTATATTAGGCAAATTTGGGAGTAGCACCGTATATTGGTAGTATACTTCCGATCAAATGTATGTTTTGACTACTCATCCTATACACATAAGGTCCTCAGCCATCATTGATATTTCTATTTATTCTTCCACCCATAGAAGTAAAAGCGAACATCATATTATACGTTCTAATATGCATTCAAAAATGTTTACTTTGAGGGTGCTGACCAGACAGTAAGTTGAGCAATTCAACTGGTGGATCTTGCAAGTTGGGAAGTTGTACTTTTCCCTGAAGGCAGCACATGCCAAATCTAGGAGGATTTTCACTCCCATCCTTCCTAAGTCGTTTATCATACCACATTTGTGCACCATAATATAGACAAATGAAACTTTGGTCACCTAAGTCTTTGTAAGCTATAGCTCTGTAGAGCGAAGGAATTGATTTCATATGAGAAATAATGTTAATCTATGTAAATAAATTAATGGATAAGTGCTTTTTACTGTTAAAACATTTAATGCAAGCAAAGTATATAGAATAATTGGTGTAATGATTAAATTATCGTTACTGGCTGCTCCTTTATTTGGGCCCAGATTGCTAGAAGTGTTCTCTTCAGACGATTGGGGTATATGACAGGTTTTCCTTCAGTGTATATAAACACAATCAGCTATGGAAAAAGACCCAGTAGTGTTTTCTGATGACAAAACTACATAATTAACATAACATGGTTAATAGAGTAGAAAGTTAATAAAGTAGACATTGACATCATAGTAATGTAAGTGAATATTAAAATAAATTATTTTGCTACAGCTTATTTAAACTTCATTTCTTATAACTTTAAATGAGGCTACAATTAATAAATTACTTATTTCTCCAGTAGACAATTCCATTAGCTGTTAGAATGTATTAAATATGTATAAGGAACAATAGAGATTTAAGGTAGAAGGACAAACAATTTGTTATTATTGCTAATGCAGGTCGAGTTGGTTGCCTTTTGTGTAGTTGCCGACATATTGTCTCCATGCACACCAGTGAGTTTTCTACTGAAACAACATAGTTATATAAATAATAAGTCCAAATTATAATTTGTACTTGGCCCAATATATACAATAAATAAATTTAGTAAAGGTATGGTGGGTCATTCCATTAGACTTATATATGTATTATTTATATTTATATAGCAATATATGAAACCCATACTATGATATACATTGTTGATACGTATCTATATAAAGTTGATATCTCTTATTTTATGTTTAGTTTAGAGCCTAACCTTATAGTAAACCAAAAAGAAGACCCTAGTGCAAGTAGTTGAGACGCACTTAAGTTCAGGCTATATATGTGACAAGATGTTCACAAGAGAAATGGTAAGTTTCAGGCAATGAAAATGTTGTAAGGTTATTTTTCTGAAAATAATAGTGCACTATAAAAAATTAATGTATGATTTATTTAGAAATATATACTATCTGTTATTGTTGCAAATGCTGCTAGCAGGAATGCTTTTTGGAGTTTTATGACTTGTGTCTCCATGCAGATGTTCGCATTTTCTGTTGATGAATTGTATTTTAATAGATAAGAAAAAAGGAAACATAGTGCATATAATTTAAATTTACCTGCTTCAAAATTATTGGTGCTGTCAATTTCTGCTTCTTTTTCCTCTAGGTATTTGAAGTCGTCGAGCATGTGCTAGATGTCCTATAAATAAATATAGTTATACATGATTAGATGCTCATTGACTTCCATGCACTAGTGTTTATTTTCATACCACTCAAATAATATCATGGATGCCCAATTTTAAGGAAAACATGATCACAACGTAGAGACAGTTGGGTTTCCCTTATATAATTATAATAATCCAATAAATATTGTTACCAATAAAAATGAAACAATTGTATATTATCCTTTATTTTGGTTTACATATGTTGCTTTAAGTGGAGATATCAAATTATAAAATACAATATTAAATTTCATTGAGACTTAGATAGCGTTATTATTGAGGTTATTTTGACAGAATATCAGTCAAAATTAGTAAGGGAAAATACTATTTGTTGAAGAAGGTTTTTAAACATGCAGTCTTTAAATATGAAGAAGATAACGTTATTATTTTGAAATTTGGAGATTATAATAAATAACGGTTGAAAAAACTGACCCATTTAGCCCACCACCACTTGCTAGCGAAAATGATGTACTTAGGTAGTTATCGATCATCGACTTCCATGCACTGGTGTTTATTTTCATACCAGTCAAATAATATCATGGACGCCCAGTTTTAAGGAAAACATGATCACAACGCAGAGACAGTTGGGTTTCCCTTATATAATCATAATAATCCAATAAATATTGTTACCAATAAAAATGAAACAATTGTATATTATCCTCTGTTTCGGTTTACATTTGATGCTTTTAACTGAAGATATCAAATTATAAAATAAAATATTAATTTCATTGAGACTTAGATAACGTTTTTATTGAGGTTATTTTGACAGAAAATCAGTCAGAATCAGCAACGAAAAATACTGTTTCTTGAAGAAGGTCTTTAAATCTGTCTTTAAATATGAAGAAGATAACGTTATTATTTTGAAATTTGGAGATTATCATAAATAACCGTTGAAAAAATTGTCCTATTTAGCCCACCACTACTTACAAGCGAAAATGATGTACTTGGGTAGTTATCAATCATCGACTTCCATGCACTAGTGTTTATTTTCATACCACTCAAATAATATCATGGAGGCCCAGTTTTAAGGAAAACATGATCACAACGCAGGGACAGTTGGGTTTCCCTTATATAATTATAATAATCCAATAAATATTGTTACCAATAAAAATGAAACAATTGTATATTATCCTCTGTTTTGGTTTACATATGTTGCATTTAAATGGAGATATCAAATTATAAAACACAATATTAAATTTCATTGAGACTTAGATAACGTTTTTATTGAGGTTATTTTGACAGAAAATCAGTCAGAATTAGTAAGGGAAAATACTATTTGTTCAAGAAGGTTTTTAAAAATGCAGTCTTTAAATATGAAGAAGATAACGTTATTATTTTGAAATTTGGAGATTATCATAAATAACCGTTGAAAAAACTGACCCATTTAGCCCACCACTACTTGCAAGCGAAAATGATGTACTTGGGTAGTTATCGATCATCGACTTCCATGTACTGGTGTTTATTTTCATACCGCTCAAATAATATCATGGATGCCCAGTTTTAAGGAAAACATGATCACAACGCAGAGACAGTTGGGTTTCCCTTATATAATTATAATAATCCAATAAATATTGTTACCAATAAAAATGAAACAATTGTATATTATCCTCTGTTTCGGTTTACATTTGATGCTTTTAACTGCAGATATCAAATTATAAAACACAATATTAAATTTCATTGAGACTTAGATAACGTTTTTGTTGAGGTTATTTTGACAGAAAATCAGTCAGAATTAGTAAGGGAAAATACTATTTGTTGAAGAATGTCTTTAAATATGCAGTCTTTAAATATGAAGAAGATAATGTTATTATTTTGAAATTTGTAGATTATCATAAATAAACGTTGAAAAAACTGACCCATTTAGCCCACCACTATTTAAGAACGAAAATGATGTACTTGGTAGTTATCGATCAATGACTTCCATGCACTAGTGTTTTTTTGAGACCACTCAAATAATATCATGGATGCCCAATTTTAAGGAAAACATAATCACAACGTAGAGACAGTTGGGTTTCCCTTATATAATTATAATAATCCAATAAATATTGTTACCAATAAAAATGAAACAATTGTATATTATCCTCTGTTTTGGTTTACATTTGTCGCTTTTAAGTAGAGATATCAAATTATAGAACACAAAATTAAATTTCATTGAGACTTAGATAACGTTATTTTTGAGGTTATGTTGACAGAAAATCAGTCAGAATTAGCAAGGGAACATACTATTTGTTGAAGAAAGTCCTTAAATATGAAGAAGATAACGTTATTATTTTGATATTTGGAGATTATCATAAATAACCGTTGAAAAAAATTATCCTATTTAGCCCACCACCACTTGCAAGCAAAAATGATGTACGTGGGTAGTTATCGATCATCGACTTCCATGCATTGGTGTTTATTTTCATACCACTCAAATAATATCATGATTGCCCAGTTTTAAGGAAAACATAATCACAATGCACAGACAGTTGAGTTTCCCTTATATAATTATAATAATCCAATAAATATTGTTACCAATAAAAATGAAACAATTGTATATTATCCTCTGTCTTGTTTTACATATGTTACTTTTAAGTAGAGATATCAAATGATAAAACACAATATTAAATTTTATTAAGACTTAGATAACGTTATTTTTTAGGTTATTTTGATAGAAAATCAGTCAGAATTAGCAAGGAAACATACTATTTGTTGAAGAAAATCCTTAAATATGAAGAAGATAATGTTATTATTTTGAAATTTGGAGATTATCATAAATAACCGTTGAAAAAATTGTCCTATTTAGCCCACCACTATTTGCAAACGAAAATGATGTACTTGGGTAGTTATTGATCATCGACTTCCATGCACTGGTGTTTATTTTCATACCACTCAAATAATATCATGATTGCCCAGTTTTAAGGAAAACATAATCACAATGCACAGACAGTTGAGTTTCCCTTATATAATTATAATAATCCAATAAATATTGTTACCAATAAAAATGAAACAATTGTATATTATCCTCTGTCTTGTTTTACATATGTTACTTTTAAGTAGAGATATCAAATGATAAAACACAATATTAAATTTTATTAAGACTTAGATAACGTTATTTTTTAGGTTATTTTGATAGAAAATCAGTCAGAATTAGCAAGGAAACATACTATTTGTTGAAGAAAATCCTTAAATATGAAGAAGATAATGTTATTATTTTGAAATTTGGAGATTATCATAAATAACCGTTGAAAAAATTGTCCTATTTAGCCCACCACTATTTACAAACGAAAATGATGTACTTGGGTAGTTATCGATCATCGACTTCCATGCACTGGTGTTTATTTTCATACCACTCAAATAATATCATGATTGCCCAGTTTTAAGGAAAACATAATCACAATGCACAGACAGTTGAGTTTCCCTTATATAATTATAATAATCCAATAAATATTGTTACCAATAAAAATGAAACAATTGTATATTATCCTCTGTTTTGGTTTACATTTGATGCTTTTAACTAAAGATATCAAATTATAAAACACAATATTAAGTTTCATTGAGACTTAGATAACGTTATTATTGAGGTTATTTTGACAGAAAATCAGTCAGAAATAGTAAGGGAAAATACTATTTGTTGAAGAATGTCTTTAAATATGCAGTCTTTAAATATGAAGAAGATAATGTTATTATTTTGAAATTTGTAGATTATCATAAATAAACGTTGAAAAAACTGACCCATTTAGCCCACCACTATTTAAGAACGAAAATGATGTACTTGGTAGTTATCGATCAATGACTTCCATGCACTAGTGTTTTTTTGAGACCACTCAAATAATATCATGGATGCCCAATTTTAAGGAAAACATTATCACAACGTAGAGACAGTTGGGTTTCCCTTATATAATTATAATAATCCAATAAATATTGTTACCAATAAAAATGAAAAAATTTTATATTATCCTCTGTTTTGGTTTACATTTGTCGCTTTTAAGTAGAGATATCAAATTATAGAACACAGTATTAAATTTCATTGAGACTTAGATAACATTATTATTGAGGTTATTTTGACAGAAAATTAGTCAGAATTAGTAAGGGAAAATACTATTTGTTCAAGAAGGTCTTTAAAAATGCAGTCTTTAAATATGAAGAAGATAACGTTATTATTTTAAAATTTGGAGATTATCATAAATAACCGTTGAAAAAACTGACCCATTTAGCTCAACACTACTTGCAAGCGAAAATGATGTACTTGGGTAGTTATCGATCATCGACTTCCATGTACTGGTGTTTATTTTCATACCGCTCAAATAATATCATGGACGCCCAGTTTTCTCACAACGCAGAGACAGTTGTGTTTCCCTTATATAATTATAATAATCCAATAAATACCAATAAAAATGAAACAATTGTATATTATCCTCAGTTTCGGTTTACATTTGATGCTTTTAACTGCAGATATCAAATTATAAAACACAATATTAAATTTCATTGAGATTTAGATAATGTTATTATTGAAGTTTTCATTGATACTTAGATAACGTTATTATTGAGGTTACAGAAAATCAGTTAGAATTAGTAAGGGAAAATACTATTTGTTGAAGAAGGTCTTTAAATATGCAGTCTTTAAATATGAAGAAGTTAACGTTATTATTTTGAAATTTCATTGAGACTTAGATAACGTTATTATTGAGGTTATTTTGACAGAAAATCAGTTAGAATTAGCAAGGGAAAATACTATTTGTTGAAGAAGGTCTTTAAATGTGCACTCTTTAAATATGAAGAAGTTAACGTTCTTATTTTGAAATTTAAATTGATATTAAATTTCAAAATAGAAAATTAAAAATAATAAATTATCATTGATTAAAAATAATTTAAAAATAATAATTTAGGCAAAAATTCTAGACTCTAGATGATTAATCCAGTTTATTTAATGAATAATTTAACACAATAATAGCTAATATAAGCGTAGGACATAAAAGGACAACGACGACTACCTACAATTCAAAATTATTTTATTTCAAACCATATATTATCCAAACACAAACTGTAACGATGACGGTTACCTAAAATTTAAAATTCAGAATTATACTTGTTTTTTATTTATATTTAAAGAGATGGAATAAACAAAAATTAATTAAAAAATGAAAAATGACTTATTTATCTGACACCCAGTGCTGCCACTTGGCGCACTTTGGAAGGACTTGCTTTCGGCCTTGCTTTTATATATTAATAGATATGGACAACAAAGCTATTTGGGACGATGAAACAATTTAGATTTTTTATTAACACCTGCTTTGAGCAAATATACAAGAAGAACGCCGTGGGTTGCATTTTTTAAAGCCAGGGTGGCAGAGTATTGTCTCTACATTTAATGAGAAGACTGGGAAAGAATATGGTAGGAAACAATTGAAGAATAGGTTAGATATTCTCAGGAAAGAATTCAAGACTTAGGATTCCTTAGTCAAGGAGATTGGTGTGAGCAGAGACCTTATAACGAATAAAGTCCTTGTATCAAATGAGTGGTGGCAGCGAAAATACAGGTAAAAAAATTTTAGCAACTTATAAGTTTAATTATTTTCCTCTCAACTAATTTGTTTTGATTAATTAATTTCTTTTTGGTTTCTTGTATGCATGTAGGAGAATTCATCATGTAGAAAGTTTAGGCACACAAGCCTCAAGTTTGAAAGAAAACTAAGAATTATATTCAAGGATGCTATGGTGACTAGCAAGGATATTTTTTCACCGTCTTTTACAAATCCACAGACACCAAAGGTTGAGCAGGAAGATGTTTACCAATCGACAATGGATGAAGAATAAGGGTCAGGGGACAATGAAGATGATATGTTTGGTGCTAACCCAGTGCCTAGTATAGGAGTGACGGATGAGCTTGCTAGCATTGGCTTAACAATAAGCACTCCATCAACTGTTGGTACTGAGTCAGGAAGCCGGGGTAAGAGGAAGGTAGGTGAAGGGTCTATTCAGAGAAAGAAGCAGAAAGTGTCAGCTTCAAAACAAATTACGGATGCAACTAGTGTGATTGCTAATGCATCCAAGGACAGAGCAGCAACATTAGATATTATCAAAGATGTCAATGTCGATGCTGCTATGAATCAACTGCTTGACCTTAATGAATTCGTACGTGATAAGGACTTTCGTCACCGTTGTATCAAGCTTCTAATGAAGAAGACTGGCCGGGAAACATTTGTGTCACTCCATAAACAGAACACGGAGTTCATAGTTTCGTGGTTGCAGTTTATGGTTTATGACCCCCTAGATGTACTTGAACTATATATGTCCGCGTTATGTTTGTGTTTGTAACTTATGACAATATTTGACTCTATGACAACATGTTTTGTGAACGACATTTTATGCCAACACTTGAATCTGTTTACTTGTATCATTTAGTCCTTATTAAGTATGTTTTTTCCTTCTATTACTCATACTTGAATTTAATCACACTCATAGGATACATAATCAATGGCAAATTGGAACAATCAAAACTTACCTGACATGGTGGAGGAAGATGACCAGTCTAGAGTTGTATCTCTTATAAATGACGAGTTAATATAGTATGAACGATTAACTGTGTTGTTCTATCAATATTGGGTGCCTTTCATTTGC
The DNA here is from genome assembly GCA_963210345.1 of Inga oerstediana. Classification (NCBI taxonomy): domain Eukaryota; kingdom Viridiplantae; phylum Streptophyta; class Magnoliopsida; order Fabales; family Fabaceae; genus Inga; species Inga oerstediana. The sequence goes on from OY723405.1 coordinate 2,948,819, forward strand.
AAAGAACCGCGCAAAACAAGTAAACATACCGGTCATTTATGGGTGCAAGAGATATTGGCAACCCATGGTTCACTCTGTCATAACATGTTTAGAGTGGAAAAACAAGTATTTTACAGCTTGTGTCATAAATTGTTCGAACATGGGTTACGCAATTCAATAAACGTTGGGATCGAGGAATGGTTGCCATGTTTTTGCTCACCGTTGGCCATGGAGTAGGCAATAGGGTGGTGCAGGAACTCTTTCAACATTCAGGGGAAATGGTCAGTAAGCTTTTGCACAAGGTATTAGATGTTTGCATTAATCTAGTGCGGGAAAATATCAAACCGTGTGATCCCAAATTCATTGTATGCCGCCCAAAAATAGAAAACGATCCCCGTTATTATCCATACTTCCAAGATGCTATTGGAGCAATAGATGGAATTCACGTTAGGTATGTGATCACTGGTACCAAATGAGATAAATATATCGGGAGAAAGGGATATCAAACACAAAATATAATGATTGTATGTGATTGGGATATGCGCTTTATGTTCGTGTTAACGGGCTGGGAAGGTACTGCATATGATGCTTGTGTGTTTCAATTTGCTGTTTCAAATTTATCTATGAACTTCCCTCATCCACCTGCAGGTATATTTCTGTCACCTTTTAGTCAATTACTTTCATTTCGCACTTTAATTTATCAACAGTTTGGATTGATTTCAACATATATTAGGCAAATATTATTTGGTTGATGCTGACTATCTAATACAACTTGGTTACCTTGGTTCCTATAGATGTGAGCGTTATCATCTGCCAGAATTTGGCCATTAACCCAGATTTAGAAATACTAACGAGACCTTTAATTTTTATCATTATGGTTTGAAGTCTACTATAGAAAGGACTTTTTGAGTGTGAAATAATCGATTTAAATTGTTACAAAAAATGCACAAGTACAGTTACCAGACACAAGTCCGCATTGTTTGTGCAACAACGGCTCTAAATAATTTTATTAGGAGAAATGATTCTACTGACGTTGTGTTTCGGTAAGCTGAAGCTGGGAATATAGTTGATATAGATAATAATAGTGTAGATGAATAGCCTTCCGTGACAAATTATGGTAGGCGATCTTCCTCCCAAATGAATCATATTCATGACTTAATTAAAGACCAAATTGTACGGGACATGTGATCCAATTAGTTATGTAATATTATTTCATCAAATTGTGTATTTTTTAATTGTCAAATTTCCCAACTTTAACTTTTATAATTTTTTTAGTTTCAAATTTAATTTCTCTCTTACCATAATAAATTTTACTTTTTTAAAAGTTACTTATACAACCATCAATCTAAATATAAATCACATTACATAATCTGATTTTTATCCAAAAATAAGATTATAAAAAATCAAATGAAAAAAAAAATCATTTTTGTAATCACGGGCCCAAATACAGCTACTGAACAATAGAGTAGAGACAGAATATACGTCAGAGCGTTTGGCAGGATTTATTTAGAAATAATATATAACGGCATGATTAATGCCTTACCCAAGAGGCATGGAATGCACTAACAACACAATTATATATTCTGGACTGTTATATAATTATGTGAAATTACATCAGCCACATGAAGCAGCATTACTGTTGTGTAAGGTATCTAACTTCTAAAATGTGTTGTAAGATTTTTAAATTGGGTTCTCACTTTCAACGTCAACAACATATGACGCCATGAAATTGGTCACAAAACTCGGAGAGATATGTACGAGGCCGTTTAATTTTGTTTTTAAAAACTGTTTTTTTATTTTTAAAAATAATCAAATCCATTTGGTAAACTGTTTTTGAAAAACTATTTTTTAAAAATAAAAATTGATTTTTAAAAACTAAAAAACAAAAACAGCTTTAAGTCGTTTTCTTATTTTTGTTTTTGTTTTATTTTTTTGATGCTGTCATTTATCCACTATCACCGCATCGACACATCACTTTAATATAAGATTTAATTGACTTTTTTAGAAAGATTAAGAAAAATGAATAAATTATTTTAAAGTATTTTTATATTTATCATTTTTATATCAAATTAATTTGCTTGACTTATAAATTAATATATAAATTAATAATATACAATATATGCTATGAGTAAGTTACTTATTTAACTTCTTTAATTTTTTTTAAAAAAGTCAACTGAATTTTATATTAAAAATCGAATGAAAGGAAAGAGAAGGGTGTATAAACAAACCTTAGTTTTTTTAATAACCTAAACAGGACATGAGCTTTTTTAAAGAAATAAACCATACTGCATAGACATTACTTTATTTGTATCGGCATGGAAGGTTTCAACTTGATTTGGACTATAAATACAAGTCGTCGTTCTTATGTCTTCACATACACAAATGTTTTCAATACAACTTGTCTTCCTCACCACATAAGCACAGATCAATGGGAAGCCAGCAGCAGCAAGAGCTTGGAGGTAGCAGGCGCATAGCAGCCGTGGACGCTTCTCCTCCGGCTGTCGAAAATGCAGACTCAAAGCAAGAGGTCTTTCATTTCTATCCTTCATGCATGCATGTAGCTGATCCACTTTCATCTGAGTCTTACTAATTTAGGAGTAACTTTGAAACTTACTATATTCTTGCAATGAAACAGGAACAACCCGGTTGGAAGAAGCTTTTGGGATTTATAGGTCCTGGTTTTCTGGTTTCCTTGGCTTACCTTGATCCTGGAAACTGTAAGCCTACGTACCTATCTTTAATCTCTCCACCCCTATCTATAGAATTACTTTGTCTGCTTATAGTTGCTGAATATACTATTCTTCTCTCATCGTCATCATCGCAGTGGAAACTGATCTCCAAGCTGGAGCTAACCACAGATATGAGGTACCTGATCAATATCCAAAACCAACAAATCCACACAATTTAAACTTTTTAATAGCATAGATAATGCATATATAATACATAGAGACTAGCTAGCTAATCATGGTGAAGTTGAACGATTTTCCATGCCCGGGTGTGCATATGTAATGGATGCACATGACAATTTTTCAGTAGTTGACTCTCTTGCAATATTGTTATCTACATACAGCTGCTGTGGGTGATTCTCATTGGGCTCATCTTCGCCCTCATCATTCAGTCCTTGGCTGCAAATCTTGGCGTGAGCACTGGTAAAGTTAACTATATATATAAGCACCAGCAGTCCGTTTTGATCACCTTTAATGGCCATGTAATTAGGATCAAACTCTATATATCATCACATGTACTTCATAACTTACTATGGGTATATTTGAAATGGCAAGGCAAGCACCTTTCGGAATTGTGTAAAGCAGAGTATCCATGTTTTGTCAAGTATTGCTTATGGCTATTAGCTGAGCTTGCTGTCATAGCCGCAGACATCCCTGAAGGTACGCTTTTGCTCTGATATATATATTAACCCTAATTATTAATTAGTTTTGTCTAATCATATTTTCCCTCGTCCAAACTCATATGGCAGTGATTGGCACCGCCTTTGCTCTCAACATACTCTTCCATATACCCGTATGGTGTGGGGTTCTATTGACTGGTTTGAGCACTCTCTTGCTTCTGGGTCTCCAAAGATTCGGGGTAAAATAGCTTTTATTTTACCATGCCAATATCGATGTGTCAGTTATTTTAGTGTTGAAAAGGATGATTCAATGAATGAAATTGGATGGATACTCAAATAGACAAGGAAGCTAGAATTGCTGATATCAACGCTGGTGCTTATACTGGCGGCATGTTTCTTCGGAGAAATGAGCTACGTAAAGCCACCAGCTTCTGGCGTAATCAAAGGCATGTTTGTCCCAAAACTCGCTGGCCAAGGAGCCACCGGCGACGCCATTGCCCTTTTCGGTGCCCTTATCATGCCGTATATATCCTTCCTTATAATAATCTCTTATTAATTTCATTTATTAAACACCAACTTAATTGTTCACTCTTCTAAATTATTGCTGTAGGCATAACCTTTTTCTCCACTCTGCTCTTGTCCTCTCTAGAAAAATCCCCAATACCGTGCGTGGCATCAATGTAAGCCTTTCCAGTTCCCATTGCCTACCTCCCATAATTCCAGAACAAGCAATCTCAATTAATAAATTTCATTGAATAATAATTAATGCAGGAGGCATGTAGATACTTCCTAATAGAAAGTGGGATAGCTCTGTTCATAGCGTTTCTAATCAACGTGGCAGTGGTCTCTGTTTCTGGCACTGTTTGTTCTTCCCCCAACCTTTCCAGCGAAAACGCAGATCAATGCAGCGATCTTACTCTTAACTCTGCTTCTTTCCTTCTCAAGGTTTACAACATTCACATAATTTGAATCCAACCATTACATCATTATTATATCAATATCAACCACTAAATTATTCTTCATTTTCATCTTTTGGATTTGTAGAATGTTCTGGGACAGTCCAGCTCAACCATTTATGCCATCGCGCTTCTGGCCTCAGGCCAAAGCTCTGCTATCACCGGCACATATGCAGGGCAATTCATTATGCAGGTCATCTCATCCTTCTTCAACCAACCATTCTTCTTATAATAATAAATGATTATTTATTTCCTGAAATTGGCTGACTGGCTTGTTTGGTTGTACAGGGTTTCTTGGACTTGAAGATGAAAAAATGGATTAGGAACTTGTTGACTCGGAGTGTTGCCATAACTCCTAGTCTCATTGTCTCCCTTATTGGTGGATCATCTGGGGCAGGACGGCTTATCATCATCGCATCGGTTTGTATATATTCTCAAAACATGATCATCATATTCCTTTTACATAAAAGTTCTCATTTTTGGTATGGTTGTGTTAAATTTGTGAGGATGCTGATAGGAAAAAATGTTTTGTTTTGCAGATGATACTTTCATTTGAGCTTCCGTTCGCTCTGATCCCACTCCTCAAGTTTAGCAGCAGCAGCACCAAGATGGGTCCTCACAAGAACTCTATGATTGTGAGTCTGTCTATCTCTCTCTCTCTTCAACCTTTAGATGATCCAAGATTGAACAACAACTGACAGAATTAATTACGTGCAGATTATAATCATATCATGGATTCTGGGGGCAGGGCTCATCGGAATCAATGTGTATTACCTGAGTACAGGGTTTGTGGGTTGGCTGATTCATAACAGTCTACCAAAGGTGTCAAATGTGTTCATTGGGATCGTAGTGTTCCCATTGATGGTCATTTACATTGTAGCAGTGATATACCTGACCTTAAGAAAAGACACTATCAAGACTTATATTGAGACTAAGGAAAACCCTACAGTACAGAACCACATGGAAAAAGGGTTCATGGACCCTAATAATGCCCAGGTGGAGTTGGGTCATACTCCCTACAGAGAGGATTTAGCTGATATCCCTTTCCCCCAATAGGGCACTCTTAAATAAAATAATGGCCTTAAAACATTTTAACGAATTCTGCATCTTAAGCTCTTTAGTCTGTTAGTGTCTACCCATCTAAATCCAAAAAAAAAAAAAAAAAAGCATCTGGAGCTTGTTGATTCTGCAATTTTTCCTTCAGGAGTATGATCTCTAGTTTCTTGTGTGCTTCTTCCAAGATAAGTTTGATAGTGTTGTGTACATCATTGCGGATAGATGTTTAGAAGAGAGGTAATTGTGCATGGGACACTACATAGTGACCTGTACCTGTAAAATTTTATGTATAAAACCTAAAAACCCAAGTTTCATATATATACTCGGTTGAAGTCAATGGCATTACATTGAGCCTCTGTTTTTTTGCTTAAAATCATTGGCCAGTAAAGATCCAACTCATTGAACCTCGTGATAGATAACGTAACAAAAGCCTGGGCATGCCACAAATCAAAATTGCCGGCTTGTTTCATAATATATCAACCAAACAATGGAGTGTTATGGTATCAAACTCTTAAAATATATTTCAAGTCTTAAATTCGAATCTCACTTTCATCATCAACTACTGCACATAACACCAAGAAATTTGTCACACAACTTAAAGAAACTGAAGGTCCCTTTTAACTATCATCAGCGATCCCTAGTTTTCCACAATATTAAATAATTGAATTTTCGTAGCTCTTGTCCCTATCATTTACATGTTTTCTGCAACTAGACAATAAAATATAATCATGCTCACATTACTCACCTAAGTCTATGAGAGTATCTGAGTTGAAAACGGCGAGCTGCATTTGAAGTGTTGACAAATGGATTTTATAGGACAAAATTAAAGTTTGAATAACTTGGAAAAGGATAGAGGCCGCAAATTGACCAACTCGCTACTGTTACAACATTTGACAATTGACATCCAATGCCGTGGTCATGAGGGCATCCATGCTTTATATTAATACCTTTGGTTTTGGCAATGATATTTAATAATTAATCAAAGCAACATGGCTGGGTGTGAGTGTTACTAATTAATTTAAATTCATTTTTTTAGTTTGTTTTACCGATGATACGGCAATAATTTAAGGGTTATGGTGTAATTGTACTCAAAAAATAACTATTCGGGAATGCTGAGTATCAAAAAAAATTTCAAGAAATAAATTTATCATTAAAATAAATAAAACATAACAATTTTGCCTTTTATCATTAAAAATATTAATAGTCCATGTCAATTTTGTTAACAAAAACTTTCAGATATATAACATTCTTGAGTGATTATTTTTAGAGCAAAATTACATTTTAACCATAATATAAACTATTCAAACTATTTACTGAAGTGAAAGTGACATGAATGAATTTGTTGATACTACATTAGAGATGAGTGGGTGGGCGGTCAGATGACACTTTCCCTAGATTCATTCGATAGGGTTGAAAAACACATAGGATGTGTCTCTACGAATCAATCAATATGCTAGAGCTTTTGACTAGCGAATGGTAATTTTTTCGTTTAATATTTAAATGATTCATTGATTTAACTTTAAATTATTATGTAAATAGGATAGTAACGTTAATTTTACAATTATACTATTATACATAGTAACATATATCATACAAGCTATGACTCCTTAATTATTTCATATAGAAATAAAAGAAAGGGAAAATCCCTAAAAAGACCACCGAAATAGCTAAATCCCGGATCAATGCTACGAATTTGCGAGATTTCAATTCAGTTCGGTGTTAGTACGGATGAACAGTGCGGGTATGCGAAAAGACGATTTTACCCTTAAGCCCCCCCTCGCCACTTCAGAATAACAACACGAGACTCTTAATTAACAACTCATAATTCTTGATTAACAACTCCAGCTTCTTCTTTTTACTTTCACAATAATAACATCGGTCTTGTTATTAACAACATCATATTCTACATTAAAAACTCTCATTTCTTGTTTCACAACATCGTAATTTAAATTTCTAGGCCAATAACAACACTTCTTTCTTTATTAACAACATCGTATTTTACATTAACAATACTATATTTTTTATATATGAATATGTGAAAGAATAAAACGAAGTTGTTAATTAAGAATCCGGAGTTGTTAATTAAGAGTCTCGTGTTGTTATTTCTAAGTGATGAGAGGGAGGGCTGAAAGGCAAAATCGTCTTTTCGCATACCTACATGGTTCATCTATACTGACACCGAACTGAATCAAAATTTCGCAAATTTGCAGCACTGACATGGGACTTAGTTATTTTGGTGGTCTTTTTTAGGGATTTTCCATAAAAGGTACCTTTCAACCAACACTTATCTCCTCTCATGAAGAAGAGATTAAGCTTTAATTTAGATAATAAACGAAAATTTTAGTATAGAGCTCAATGACATCATAAATCTATATGTAGCCCACCCATCCACGTGTGCGGAAAGCGAGTGAAAATGAAATTTCGTATATTAGTCCTACAAATTGCAGTTGACCTACCCTAAGATATTGGCAACAAGTACTTAATTTAGGATACAAGCAACTATATATTTTCGTTGTCTGTTAATAATAATAATTTTTTTGGTTGAAGTATGAATACAAATACCAATGGTTCATATTTTTATACTAACAATATAATGGTTCATTTTTAGTTATATTATTGATATTGATAATCTTTTGTTTAAAAAATATTATTTATCTGCACCTCGTATTATATAAATGGCAAAAGAAAAGTTTTTCGATTACTTAGGTTCTTTTCAATAAAGTCAACGTCTTACACAAGTGCCTTCTTTTTTAAATTTATATGAGTTTAATTTCATTCTTGGAATTGGTTTTACTAGGACACAGATAATTAAAAGAAATAAAGTTTATTGGTACAAACTTTAGACTACATAATTTTGTATTATGTATGAAATGAACAGAAGGTCATAATGGATTAGATTTTAAAAGTCAATATTCAGATTCAGTATTTTCTTTCTTTCTTTTTTGGTTGAAGCCTGGTGAATACTGAGTGCCTGTTTGGATTAGCGGTGGAGAAGGAGCTTTTTTTACAAATGAGATTTTGAAAAAATCATATAGAAAAAAAGTCATATTATAGATGTGATTTGTGTTTGGATTGGCTATAGCAGAAATGACTTTTTTTTATCTCCATCTAAGTAAAAGTAGCTTTAATCTCCATATGATAAAAGCTCCATTTTCTGCAGAAGCCCGTCCATTACCAACGTTCTCCCAAATACACCAAATGAGCTTTTGGGGTTTTTAGCCCTTAAATGAACTTTTTTATCCTCCAAATGGATTCCCAAACAGACCCTCACAATATGTGACTTAAGGGGCGTTTCCGGTATTTACACTTCTTGTCTGGTACGTGAGATGACAGTGACGCGCTGATTGTTGGGAGAGTGGAAGGCTAGGCATATTAAATTAGAAAAAAAAAGTAAATAACTATTGTTTTTGAACTTTAAAATCTTAAATAAGTTATTTCTTAAAAATTTGAGTTGTCAATTATTATATTTTTTTTCTCAATCACATTATTCTTATTATCAACCAAACCAATTTAAGATTTTGAAATTCAAATGATATTTAAGTATCTTTTTTCCTATAAAATTCATTGAAAGGTTTATTTCAACTTCATTTTGAACTCTAAAATTATACTAACCTGAAATAACGTCCAGTGGTTTATCTCAATCCATTTTCAACTTCTAGTCATTTATAGAAGGAATCAATCGTGCATGTTGATCCAATACTTAAATGTTGTTTGTTTTTGAATCATCCAGCTCTTATCAGACACTATCTCCGTGTCAGTAAGTGATGCCAAGTCATAATCTATTCATGTGAAATTTGATAAAGATTGTATATTATCATGAACAAGTGCATAAATATCTCTCCCGATGCATCAAATATGGAATGAGAATAAAAATGAAAAATTTGAACTCTATTAATGGATGAATGAACAGAAACTGTTAAAGAATAGATACAAAAGTCCATGCTACTAATTTGGAAAACAAATTCTTGGTGGTTGTTGGAGACGACAACTTTGCTCGTCTCTGTGGAGGCTTTTTTATTTCAAATTTTTGGGATAAGAAATATCAAAATCCTAATCCAAATACAAGATATCAAAAGCATCGCAGTCTCTCTGTACATCACATCACACAAGACAAATTAGAACATGTGTAATAATGATATGTATTTCAGGACCATGTAACTGTGTCCAGAGAAATACTAAGGGGGTTCCCAGTTTCTTCTTCAAACAGAACTAGTAGGTTTCCAGAAGGTTTCAGGAGGGACCGAGGTATATGGTACCTGAACACGACAAGTTTTGTAAGCAAATGTCAAATATAAAACCTCAACACAAAAATGTAAGAGTGACAGAGGAATGTTACATACCATCTCTGTGAAGGATTTCCTTTAGGCGTGAAGAATGATACCCAATATCGCCCAAGACTCTCTCCATTAACCCAAACTTGACCCTTCCCCATTGAACCAAGATCAAGTGCTACCGGATCATTTCCTGGTGGTGCATCAAATGTGGTCTGCAAAAAATTAATTTTTTAATTTTTAATTCGTGATTTCGATCCTCCAATTATGAATGACAGTGGTTTTACATGCTTTATTAGAAGTATTCTTACCTTATACCACGTCAGTGGATTTGATCTTCCAAGCCCTTTCCACTGAACTTTACTTGATCCCGTCTCAGTATAGACTTGTAGATATTCTCCTACTAACCCAACCTTCATTCAAAACTTAAACATAAGCACATAATGAAACAAAATTACCCACCAATGTACTCTAATATTACAGATAATTTTTCCCTGCAGTCTGCTAAGCTATAGTGTTATGTAGATTTAGGGTCTGTTTGGTGTGAGGGATTTGGAGGGGGAGGGAGGGGAGGGAAAATTTTTATGAGTTAAATTTTAAAAGATTGAAGAAATGGGGTAATAAAATTTTAATAAAGAGAATATATAAGATAAAAGAGTAAGAAAAATTAATTAAAAATTTTTAACCCCGTTTCTCTAATTTTTTAAATTCAACTCAAGAAAATTTTCCCTCCGCCCACATTCCCTCCCCTCCGCTCACACCAAACAAGCCCTAAGTTAATCAATCACCTGATATCCCCAAGAATGCTGACTGAAATCTGTGTCACCAACTCTGACATTGCGCAAACCAGCAACTTTGTGCTCTAGGTATGCTCCAGCATCCTTCATGTCAAAATAGAATGCATAACATTTACACACACACACACATTGCCTGTTGATGATGAATGAAAAGGAACTGTTAAAAACAAGGACACTACACTGGTACCGGCAATCCGACTGTTGCACTGAGGAAGGAAATATGATTGACTCCTTCTCTCAATTTGATATTGCTCTTCAAGGTGAAAGATATGTTGTTGTGACTGCCATGAGCAGAACCTAGAATTCAGAGGAGGAAAGATGCATTAATTGTCAATAATTGTCCATTATACACTGGATGTGATCATCATTTTGATCTATTTTATATTGTCAATCTGTGAAAGAGACGTGTAGATTTAGGGCTTGCCTGCTAAATCTCCATTGACAAATGCATGCAAAACATGTCCATGGCTAGTGGCAATAAGAAGCGACTGAGAACTTGGTTGACTAAACCTGGGTGAGCAAGATTGATAACCGGCATATTAGTGTATGAAACAAAATTTAGTTAACATACAAATGAAGTTGATGCTAACTAATTATTTGTGTTTCTGATTACCTTAAAGTATACCACATGTAGTCAGATTTATCTTTTGCCTTGCTTATCTGATCGACTAGCCCGTTTGCTCTTGAGATAGTACGACCGAAGTTGGGGATGGCTTCTTTGTACACTTTCCATTGTTGGGCTGACTCAAAATGTACTACAGGGTTCATTGTTCTTGTACTGTGTTTTGCTCTTACCTAAAAGAACAGCTCATGAGTAAGAAGTGCCTTTTTTCCTTTGTTTAAGCATTTTCTTGAAATTTTGAAATATCCATGTGCTGAGCATTTAATTCTTACCTGGGCAGTGTTGAAGGCTACGCTCTTGCAATCTGGGAGAATGCTAATTGATACTCCAGGTAGTTTATATCGGATGTTTTGAAATCGGACAGTGACTTCTTTATGGTCTCTATTTTCCAGAAAGGCAGCACATTCTGTTTTGCTCTTTCTGAAAACATAGGCCTGAAGAAGAAGATGGGATGACCAAGGATTAATTATTGTTTTAGGTATAAAATGAGGTCATTAATTATCAGATAAATTCCCAAAAGTTGTGTTTGGATATCTTACTTGTTGTTGCCCGCCCAAGCTGAGCGTAGTCTGGGTAGCTGAAAGCAAAGTGTTTGAGCAGGATTTGATTGCTGCATGTAGGTCTCTAAGATGACCCCATTTTGCCTGCCTAATTAAACCTAATCACATTAACATAGATAGTGGTTGAGTGATTTTGGCTGCCTAATTAAACCTAATCACATTCTGCAGTTATATTAATGGAGAAAGGAGATGTACCATATTCATCTAGAGGAGCTTCATCATAATAAGCCGTGACCATAAAAGCAGCAGCTGTTCTACCAAAATTTGTTCCTCCATGGTACTGTATCATATCAAACCCATAATTTGAAATAAAGTTCACACATTTACTGCTTAATTGTTAGGCAGAGGTCACAATCTTACCATATAGTAGTTGACATAGCTTCCCTTCTTTGCAATGAATAAAGCAACATTATACGCAATATTTTCAGCTGATCTCAAGTATGGTTCGTCACCGAAGACTTGATAGCTTCACATTTCCAAGTAAAACTAAAAGGCATTAGTCAACTTGTATACTTCTTGGGTGTCTATAATTTTGGTTAGGTTGTAATAAACGGAACAAAGAAATCCACTAGAACATACAAACTTGTCCAGTTCTCTGTCCAGATGGAAGGTTTGTGAGGCGAGTTAGGTCCCTTGAAAGTCCTCCCACATTCCATACCATTGCACGCGTTGATCTATCAAAGCACATCATATAATTAGCTAAGTTCGTAACATGTTTACAATGAAGTGGTGATATATATAATTCCATGAAAATGAGAGTATAAAACGAACCACTGGATCAGGAGCATCATCTTGCTTGCACATAACCCAGGGGACACCAGTTTGAAGCCCCACGGCCATTTGTGCAGCCCAACGAACATAGCTTGGTCCTCCTTCGTCAAAAGCCGCTTCAATCGTGCCATACTCGTTCTCTATCTGCATTCCATGGAAAAAATATAAGCATATTGTATTACATTACATGTAGAGTCAAGATTTATATCTAGTCAGGCAAAGCTTTAAACCTGTGATAGTATGATAGGTCCTCCTTGTGAAGCAAAAAGATTGTGGGATTTCATCAAGTTTACTATTTGGGTGGTGAACTTTTTCATGTGATCCTGCCATTCATGGAAGAGAGAAAGGAATTTGAGTGAACGAACGACTTTGTATTTGCGTAGCTCAAGTTACAGAGCAACTAGAAGAGGGAAACACCTTGAATGGCTCATTATCTGATCTAAAAACAATTCCAGGAACGTCATGTAACCAAATGGGTAAACCTCTGCAACGTAAAAAAAAACATAATGAGTAGAAGAGAGTAAGTTTAGATTTTGTTAGGTAATAAGATAATTGGGGAGGTCTAACCCATAAGTCCATTCACTCTGAATGAAAGGTCCAATTCTGAGGGTCACATATAGACCTTGTGATTGGATCTGCTTAATGAACCTCACTATATCAAGCCTTCCACTGAAGTCATACTGCAGCAAATCAACACTCTGTTTATATTTAAATTAAAAGTGGCCAAAGTGAAAAGAGCATGAGAGAGAAGATATGAGGAGGTCACCTGGCCTTGTAGATGCTCATGCTGATTCCAAAATACGTAAGTTTGAATGACATCTATGCCTCCCTCCTTGGCTTTGGCAATTAGGGAAGGCCACATCTATTCCAAAAAAGTGAAAAACTAGCCTTTTACTTTGATACCTCACTTAACACGTCATTAGGATACAAAGTCATTAATTAGTCATCTTCATGTTATATCATTTTCAATCTCTATGCAGCCTAAATTTCACCTCTTTTAATTATATCTTTTAGTTTATATTTCCTTACCTAGTTATATATCTAGAGAGTAAAAAAGTGTGATTATACAGTTGTCATTTTCAATCTCTATGCAGCCTAAATTCACGTCATTGATTAGTCCTCTTCATGTTATATCGTTTTCAGATTTATTGTGAGTGCGAAAATCTAATCACTTGTCTAAAGTAAAAAATGACTAATAAAGTCTTTTGCGTTTACAAATTGCAACCCGAGCAAGGCCACGCCAGCCTTCACTCCAATCAATGACGGCTTTGACTTCCGGCGGAGGTTTTACTTTTGGTATGTGGTAGTAATTCGTCAAAACTGATGGTATTCATAGACCTGATCTTGGTTCCTATTTTTAAAAAATCCATAAAAATTGTGTTTCTAATCTTGGGCTCTTGGCTCTTAATTTTTCAAACGCAAAAGAAAACGGATATATATCATGGCAAACAATAAATTGTTTGGTTATTTGGTCTTTCAAATTAAATAAATGTTATTAATATGTGTACATTTATTTTAATTGTGTTGACGGACTGAATTGAGAAGCATATCATGCATGGACTTGATTTTAGAAAATCAACCAAATGATGGAAATTATTCAAAATAAATAAACAATAAAATAAATTTAGAAATTTAAACAGAAGATCAAAATTTAAAAGTTAACCATTTTAAGGATAAAACAGTAATTTTAGAGGAAAAAAAGAAATAACATGGATCTTGCTTTTTTTTAATTTCTCTACCGCTGTTATAGCAACTAATTAGTTTAGTTTGCGGAAATGTAGGTCTACAATGAGATAATCTCGTCAGCTAATTAACTTCAAGTAATTATGAAATTATGGCGGCTATATGATAAAATTAACATGTCATTATAGTAGCGACCGTCTGCGTTTGTACAATGCTTCTGATAATTAATTAGCCATGATCTGAATTAATTGCGTCAAATTAAGCCCATGGACATGGTTTTCCCAGCAACACAAGTTAAGTTTCTCACCTAACCAAGACATTAAGAATACACATTATCGTTTCCGTACGAGCACCATACGAATTCCATGATCATTTTTTATTTGTCTCTCTTTCGAGTTCGTATTTCTAACTCAGTATATTCCAAACCATACAGAGATGATCATTTATGAAGATCAGGAGAAACTAGCAAGACGATTATGAAGACCATAACTGATAAGTACTGATATATATATATAAGGGAAAATAACGTACCTCAGGAGTGCTGCGAGGATAGTGAATTGAACCGGAGAAAAGGATTTTATGTTTTCCGTTGATGATTAATGACCTGCCGTCGTAGGTGACATTGCCTCCCTGGGCCCCGACTACAAAAGCCGCCGTGAAAACTAGTGCGAGAAGCCACCACCATCGCCACTGCACCAGCAACTTCTCCTTGTGCTCCATCTTCAAAAGCTCTAGTTTGGTTCCAACGTCTAAAGCCTTTTTTAACTTGCCAACGAGCTATATATATATATATATATATATATTCACACACATGCTTCTGATCTCTGATACCTATCTGTATATATTTGTAAACACAAGCTAAGAGAGAGAGGGCAGGGGAGAAATGTGTGTGCTTCTTTATAATTGATAAATTTTTTTACATATATTTTTCAAATGATTTGAATCCTATACTTCATACTTCTACAATCTAAATCAAGTCTGAAAATGACAGAAAATCTAATAATATTTAATTTAATCATGGTTATTAAACCCGGACCGGACCGGCCGGTCCGGCCCGGGAACCGGTGACCCGGTGAGAAAACCGGTCCGGTTCATGAACCGGACCGGTTCTGTTTTTTTTTTTATTTTTTTTTATTTTTTTTTAAAAAAAAACTTTTTTTTTTAAATTTCTTTATAATTTCATATTAATAAACCTAAAATTTTCACTCTCTCACCGGTTTGGTCCCGGGTTACCTCCGGTTTGACTCCGGTCTGACCCACTGACCCTTGACCCAGTATCCCGACCGGTTCACTGACCGGTTCCGGTTTAATAACCTTGAATTTAATTACAATTTTCTTCTATATAACTCAATTTCAACTTTTTCCCCAATGAATGATAAAACCTTCACATAAAAGTCGGCAACTAGATAGGTCCGATTCGTTAAGCCACATTTTGCATTAAAATAGGTTCCTTGTAGAAGTATGAAGGTATTATTTTCTTAATATAAAAACAGTGTTACTTTTTCACCCTCCTTAAATAATTGTCATGTTTCATGTCAAATGAAGCATGTTACTTAGTTATATTTTTTTAAGGTGAGGTTACATGGTTAGAAAATTTAAGATAAGCTACTACATAATTTTATTCTCAACGGTATAGCTGTACAACGGTGTTTCCTATGAGGGAATCAACGGAATGCCAGCGAACGAATTAATTTTATTAATGATAAAAATTAAGAAGACTCTGCAATATGAGAATTAAAAAATATATTATTGAAAAAATGAGAGGCAAATAATATTTTTAAAACCTGAAAGATATTGTTTAACTAATTTCCTATACATCAGGATAAGTAACTATGAATTCAGTCTAAAAATTTACCTTGTGTCACTCAAAGCAAAACTTTTCCGGGAATATTTCCGAATTCTTATGTTTAATTGTCATTACAGGACAATTAACAGGAACATATAATTAATATATATATATATGCATATATTATTGTTGTTTCAAGAGCCATTTCATCCCAATATAATGGTCCACCATTAATATTGGGGGTCGATCGTGTGGTCAGTATTTATTTGCATATGATCTCATGTGATGATCGACAAGGCGAAACCCATATATATGGCAAACCAAAAATGGCCAAAACAATAATAAATATCCTCTCCGGACAGTGCCGTGTTCAATTCAATCACCATCTGAGGATCGATCGATGATGTTACACTATAATTTATTTAGTCGTGGGATTACATCAACCAGCAGCCGCAACAAGTAAACATGAACGAACATATATTGGATTAGATGTATTTCAAACAGCTAAACTAATGACTAGTATCATTTAAAATTAGGTTGCCAAGAAAATAAGAATAACGACTCTATATACATACAAATTGGGTCACCAACAATGAGCTAGTGCGAATTTATTTGCATGTGGATAGCTTATCAACATAGTTGTCACATGCATGTGCAGCCTCGTGAGATAATTAAGGAATATCATTGAGTCTGGCCATCGGATCAGTGCATACTTATAATACTGAAGGAACTTTTTTAAAGACGATAACAGGGGAAAAAAAACAAGACATGGATGTATTGAGGATGGACCACAGTACAATACTTTAATTTGTAACGAAATCAGATATTTAATAAAAAATAATGGGGTGATGTGTCAGAAAAGGGTATCATTTTTATAAAAATGATCCATATATGCCTGCGCATAGGCCAATCAGTTGAGTAAGAGTGATTTCCGTATTGTCAAACATCACAATAATCAATGCACCATTTTTATATTTATCACATATCTAAACAATGCTCTTCATTAATTCGGAACTCTCACTTCAACATGTAGTAGTAACTGGGTAAACAAAACATTCTATAAAATGTATATCCTCTCCATTATTGTGAACAAAAATATTTTAAGGCCTACTGGAGTCCCAATTCTAATTAATGATGAAATGTAATGGAGTGCAGTGTAATGCAAGATAATATTGGTCTTCCATCTCCCCTTCCGCCATCCAAGGCAATAATCAACACACACCCATGCAAATCTGAAAAGAAGCAAGCTTGGTCCCAAATCAGGCGATGGCCGACGTGAAGAACATTAGGACAATGCATATCTAAGACGGAGAATTGCGGCGGCAGTGGCGGCCCTGGGGGTGTTGCCATAGTTGATGAATCTCGACGGTCACGATTCGAACACTAACACCAGAGGAAGGAAGAAGAAAGGGGGAAGTACATGCACGCTGTACAAGTTATTATTTTAATTACTGAAACTAAATTGATGTGAAGCAAAATGACCGAAATAATCTTGTAAAATGACAATTACATTATTAATACTGGTTAGAATTATTGATGTAACTTATTAATTTCTTAAACTATAATCAACAAGCTTGTCAAATATTAGAAAAAATGAAAATGAAGACTTTTGATTATATTATCTCTTACCTGTTAAAAAGTGATAATTAAGGTCTTGTTCATATTTTGTCAAATAGCCTATTGACAATATTACAATACAAAAAAGAACAATAACCAAGTTTTTTTAATGAAATATAATTCTCCCAAGAAATGCCTCCTGTACTTTTAGCCTTTTCACACGAATAATGATCTCAGGATCAAGGTTGCTGAACCTAGACCGGACCGGCCGGTCCGGCCCGGAAACCGGCGAACCGGGCGGTAAACCGATCCGGTTCCAAGTCTGGTCCGGGTTCACATTTAAAAAAAAAAAATTAAATTTTTCCTTTAGAATTCCATACTATAAATCTAAAATTTTCAATTTCTCACCAGTTTGGTCCCGGTTTAGCTCCGGTTTGGCCCCAATTTGACCCACTGACCCTTAACCCAGTACCCCAACTGGTTCAATGCCCGGTCTAAGTTTTAATACCTTGCTTAGGATACATTTTGGAATATGATATGAACTAAATATACCTGCTTTACGAAATTAATGCAATATTATCTCACAAGTCATCACAACTTCCCTCGGGTAATCTTTTTTCTTTTTTTCCTAAAAAGGAGCTAGAGCCGTTGCTGTTTTCGAATACCTTTTACATTTGGACCCAACTGGCTCAAATTTTGACCGAAGTCCGACTCATATCCTCGTTAGGCCCATTCATGAAGATGTCTTTCAAAGTGAAAATAAAAAGCAGAAACCTACCCAAAAAAGCCCTGATAGGCCCAAAAGAGCTAGAACAGGCCCATTCATATTTCGGCCCTGCCCTGATTACGAGGGAATTGGAGTGGTGTCCAAGCCAGCCATCGTCTGTGTTCGCTGCAAATTCAATAAAGAACGTTTCTCTCACATTCCCGTCAAAAGTAAACCTGAAATCAGAGGTGACTCTCGGGAAGATGTCGATCTTCGAGTACAATGGAAGTGCCCTAGTGGCTATGGTGGGTAAGAACTGCTTCGCCATCGCCAGCGATCGGAGGCTTGGTGTTCAGCTTCAGACTATCGCCACCGATTTCCAGAGGATACACAAGATTCACGACAAGCTTTTCATTGGTCTTTCTGGCCTCGCTACTGATGCCCAGACACTGTAGGAACACTATCACTCCCTCTCAATTTCCCCACTTTCTCTAGTTTTTGCTTCTTTTCTTAATGTCTTGTCGCTGTTCCCTTTCTTGAAGCTATCAACGGCTCGTGTTTCGGCACAAATTATATCAGCTTCGAGAAGAAAGGGATATGAAGCCCGAGACATTTGCCAGCCTAGTCTCTGCTATTCTATACGAGAAAAGGTATGGATTTTATCATATCTTACTGGATCAGAATTCTGCTCCTGTCCTCAATTTACTCTTGCTCTATACTCTGTACAGAAACTAGTAAATGCACAATTAAGAATTATGAAGTTCACTGAAATTCTATAAAGATGCCGTGATCCTTTCTTTTGGAAAGTTCCAAAGTTGATGAACATTGGTTTGCTGTTATATCATTTGTTTTTTTATGCGTCTGCCATATTGTCCGATATTTTTCTTGATTATGACATCTTAAACTTAAAACCGTTGGGGCAAGATTAACTGAACCAATTGGCTTCATGTAATCGGTAAACTAGCAAGTCTTGTACTCCTGTTTACAATATCTGTTTTGCTAGAAGATGAGGCAAAGGAAGGGGGCTTTGTACATTTGACTAGTATTATTCCAACTTGAAGTTTTCAATTTCAGGAATGAAATTGAAATCAATTACTTACAAATTATCAGTGTTTTGAAATTTTCAATCAAAACCCATGCTGAGGACATAAATGACAAGGAAATTGTACCCTGTGATCAGCCATGCATAATTAGTTGAGATATAATCTAGATAGGTGGTGACATTGATTGATGCTAATAATAAAAGGGACAATATAAATACTTGATTTAGAATCATTGTACTAAGGCAACAAAATGCATGGTGAGAACTTGCATCTAATCTGGAGGTCTATGGGTAAGTTTTGTTGTGGTATGCCGGAACTCCTGGGGAAAAATACTATCTGAAGCCACTGACTCTAGGGTTCTAATGGTCCTGATAAGTATAACCATTCCACATGTAAAGTTAAATACATTTTTCCAATTGATAGGCCTAGCAATCTCTAGTATAACAAGAAAATCATGAGACTTGTCATTTGTGGACTTTATGTTATTCTTTCTATGCTAGAAAGGATTTTATGGTTGTTTAGCTTAACTAGCAGCCTAAAATGAGATAGTTTAAAATTCCCCCCCTGCCCATCTATCGTAACTTTTCCCTCTTTTCTCCAGTCTGCAAAGAGGCTGTATAAGAAAACGAAGTACAAAATCAGAATGAAATTCTTCCTGAAGTTAAAATATGAAAACTAGGTTCATTTTATTAAGAAAGTTAATGCTAATATTTATGGTTGTTTAGCTTAACTAGCAGCCTAAAATGAGATAGTTTAAAATTCCCCCCCTGCCCATCTATCGTAACTTTTCCCTCTTTTCTCCAGTCTGCAAAGAGGCTGTATAAGAAAACGAAGTACAAAATCAGAATGAAATTCTTCCTGAAGTTAAAATATGAAAACTAGGTTCATTTTATTAAGAAAGTTAATGCTAATAGGTGTAGATAATTTATAATATTTTGCAGGTGAATTATGTGCAACTCAATATTATAAGTGTGACTGCTATCATCCAAATCAGTTATAAGATTGTATGATTTTTGCAGATTTATTTAATTTGAAATGAAATGTTAATGCATCTTTTGCTTTCTAGGTTTGGTCCATACTTCTGCCAGCCTGTAATTGGTGGATTAGGAGATGATGACAAACCATTCATTTGCACAATGGATTCAATTGGAGCGAAGTGAGTTGACTCTTTCTTATAATCTGTGGCCATTTTTAAGGGAGATCTTAATGAGTTGAAACTTATAATTGCAAATTAGCTCTTATTATAATCTCATGTTCGTATTTCTTGACAAGGATTTTACTATGTTAAAGGTGAGTTAAGGCAAAAGGTGTTAGAACCATAATACGCCTTGGGATTTTGGTTGTTTTTCAATAATATGGATCTCATGTACTTTCTCATGAGCCATATGTTTGTGATAATATCTTCTTTGTGCTTTTGTTGTATGCAGGGAACTTGCAAAAGATTTTGTTGTTGCAGGCACTGCATCTGAGTCTCTATATGGTGCTTGTGAGTCCATGTTTAAGCCTGACATGGTTTGTCCCTAAGTTCAACTTGATTTAATTTTTGCATGGCAATTTTTGATAACTTGGTGCATCATTTACATGTGTCGCTACTTGCTACCAAAGGAATACCTAATGAGCATCTTCAAACCTATACCTCCTACTACCAAATTTTAAAGTGGACAGTTCCGAACATAAGATACAGCTAATTTTTTTATCATGTTTTCTTTGGTGTCTCAGGAACCAGAGGAATTGTTTGAGACCATCTCCCAGGCACTGCTTTCATCTGTTGATCGTGACTGTTTAAGTGGCTGGGGTGGACATGTCTATGTTGTGTAAGCTTATGATTCTTCTTTACTCTTAGTGGCTGGCCATACACCTTTATGTTGTGAAAGTACTCATCATTTTGCTTTTGCATGCAAACAACTGGTTGGACGGTATGCTGCTTTACATATTTTAGGGGATAATAAGCTGCCTTGGTGGCATCCACCTTGTGACTTGATGATTATTTGTGCCCTGCAGCGCAAATCAGGGTGATAGTAGTTAGGGCCTTTTGATGCATGGATCCACTTTATTGGCTAATAGATCCCTGAAACCAGTGATGAAAAATGCCAAAAATAAATAAAGGAAACTTATTTTTGAAAGAATTATAAGGATTAGCTTGTGATAAAGTTGCAGAGAAGTGAACTGCAATGAATTTACCACTAGGCATTAGTGTGGTCTACTGATAGAGAAGGGAGCTGAAGCACATATCAATTACTTGTTATGATTTGGCCTCCATTTTATTTTATTGTGAGAGTGGTGTTTGTGCTCAAGTTATATATTTTCATTGTTATTCTTTAATCTGGTTTACATATTTCGATTTTTCTCCCTTGAAATCGGGGCTTCTGTATTGTCATATTTATAATCTATTCTAGTTCTGTGTTTCTGTGCCCATTCATCAAGTATTACATGGCATTGGCTGATTGATCTTTTGATTCACACCTGCAGCACGCCAACTGAAGTAAAGGAAAGGATCTTGAAGGGAAGAATGGATTGACCTTTAAGCCCCCCACCCATTTCCTATCCTTTGTTGTCTGCCGTTTTCAGGAGCGGTATGGGAGATATCATTTACTGGCCCTTTATGTCAATGACTACCTTGTAACAGTCGCACGTTAAAAGGATGTTCGAGATTGCTTTGTCTAGTCCTGCGTGTTGTGAATTAAATTAAATACTCTGATGGAATTTGTTTGTTAGTGAATACTGCCTTGCAAAGCGCGACAACGATGCAATACTAGATTTTCCTCTTGCCCTGATACAATTGTAGTTTATTTTGATTATGATATGCAAACTAATCACCGTTGCTCTGTTCCTAGTCGGCAACTAACAGCAGTTGTCTTACCTGCGGGGTAAATAATTTCGACTACTCCCTCAGCTGATGTGCCTGTAGTTGTGTTTAGTAATTTTCACCTTAAAAAGATTTAAACAAGACTAATATGCTTTGATATTGAAAATTAATATGGAAATCAATTGAAGAGTTTATATAAAGTGCGGTTACCATGTTTCACGAGGATAAGTTGCAGTTTCTTTCCCATTTCTTTTCATTTTTGGGTGTATGGTTCTATTAAGAGGGAAGGGGAAATCGTATTGCTTTTTCTTCCTCGATGGCAAAGAACAACTCGTCAGAATCTACTGCTGAAGATACAATATGCTTGGTCTCAAGAAATTGACGAACTGTAGAAATAAATAATGTAGTAGCTCAAATACGTAGTCCATAAAAAAAGGGTGAGGAAGGAAGCAGGAGGCAACGGCAATTGGTGGCTTAGATCATGTACAAAGGTATAACGCTACTTACAGACGGTGTGTTGTTATTGCTTCCATCAAAAGCCGCCTCGTCCTCTGTCCCAAGTTTGTGGGCGTTGTTGGCAATGTCACGGTGAGAAGCCTTGAGATTGTCAAGAATCTGGAATCTTAAGAATCCATCACAAAAGGGTTTCCATTACTTGACATTAAAGTTTCTCCAAAATTATGCCTTCGCTCGTTTCCTCAAATACCAAACTCGCCTTTTCTCTGTTCAACGATCTCAACCCACATCCATCAATTGTAGCAGAACACTCTCTTCCTTCCATATGGAACCAGAAAAGGGCAAACAGTCTTCCCACAAAACCCCATACACTGAACTCGAGCAAGTTAACTCAGATTTCATCCTGGCAATCGCTTTGCAAGAGCAAGAGGGAACCTTCACAATGCTCACCACCATGGACAGCGAAGAAAGCAGCAATGAATATGAAAGTGAGTCCTCTTTTGAAGACGACGTTGAAGATGGAGATGCTGACTTTTCCGAGAGCCAAGAATTCGAATTAGGAGATCTCCAGTTTCTTGAGGGCGAAGGAAGCAGCAATGACGATGATGATGAAGAAATGGAAGAAGAGGATGAGATTGATCCTGATGAAATGTCCTACGAAGAGTTGATTGAGTTGGCTGAGTTCATAGGAGAAGAAAGAAGAGGATTGTCACCAAATGAAATCCCTTCATGCCTTCATCCTTACACTTGCCATTTTGCAGAAAACAAGACAGGAATAGATCGGTGTGTGATATGTCAGGTTGAGTATGAAGAAGGTGAGGCACTCACGGCGCTTCATTGTGAGCACCCTTATCATTCAGATTGCATAACAAAGTGGCTTCAGATTAAGAAGGTTTGTCCAATTTGTAGCTGTGAAGTCTCCACTCCAAAACTGGCTAACAACGTCCCTTAATTGTATCCTATAACTAATCTGTAAATGCATATTTCAGAAAGTAATAATTAAGTAGCTCCAAAGCTATCTAATCTGCAGAACTTTACGCGGCAAAAGAGTAGCCACAGAAATTTATGGTTAAAAAAAGCAAATAATTTAATATTCATAATGTTATTTATATCTTTAAAATATTCATTCATCAATTAATTGCACCTCGAAGATTTTCGTCTTTGTTTTTGTTGTTTCCTTCCGTTGAGCCTTCTTTTTTTGGGGAACACCTGCTTCCGTTTGAGAACTAATTAAGATGTGGAATAATATTTTTGTGAGTGTCGTCTATTGTGCGGCTGAACTCCATGCATGGTTAATTATCTTAATATGACCAAAGATGATAATCTGCACATTTCTTGGTTTGCTCATTAGTATCTGTTAATTTGAAGATGACACATGAGATCTATGCTTGCTGTATCTATGGAGGCTGTCAGGCTGCAACTCGCAATATAATTGGCTTACCTTAGCCTGCTACGCCAACAATAAAACTCCAACCCAGCTGAAAAGAAAGAATTAACATACTATATTTTTTTATTTGGCGTGAGAGTTAAGAAAGAGGATATTTAAAAATACACATGCAGCACCCAAAACAGACAATAAAGGGAATCAATCATGTAAGGTCAAGTTGCTTGAAGTCTTCTCTCCTGCTTTCCGCAATACCATACGTATAGCGGAAATTTGATAACAACGTCAACTTCCTGTAGTTCGAATTCGAAGTCGCTTTTAATTTAAATAAAATATTCGTACCACAAAAGTAATTAATTAATTAAAAGTGGAATGAATTGAAGCAGTCTTGTACATTTTTTTTCCATGGCACTTAGTATATCGCTACGTCGGTCGGGTCAAAATCAATCATATTCAAGCTAAGAGCGAAATCCAGAAATTAAGAAGCGCTATGTAAATCGATAGGAAATCAGAATATGGAACAAGTAATAAAGCTTTTAAACTTTAGTGAACAAGGCGTGCTTGTTGGCTTTTATTGAAGTTGCTAAAAGGTAAATAAAGGAACAGTGTGAAAGCAGGTGAGAATTGGAGGCTTTTACGGCGGCCATAGTATATATCCATTAGTGTTGGTTTGGAATAGCTTATTTTTGGGTAATAAGTATTTATAAATCGTGATTCACAGTATACGAGATAAGTATGTGAGAGGAGTTTTATCTCGGCTTACATAATAAGGACTTATTATCCAAAAATAAGTGATACCAAATACAGGCATAGTCCTCTCAGAAAACGCGTGCGCTTTAGTGTTTTTCTAACACAGAAGAAATTGACGGCAAACACAGCAGTGATGTTGGAGCCTCTGCTAATTTTCTTTTCCTTTTTAGGCTCTCTTTGTTGAAATAGTCAGCGCTTTCATGAAAGTTGTGTTCGGACAAAACAAAAGCACCAGCCGAAAACACCGATGTGTTCAATTCATTTAGACATTTTACCACGCACATCGCAGCTCAAAGTTATTGAGAATGAATAAAGGAATCTTAATGAGCTTGAGAAAAGAAAGGTCAAGCCAACCCATTATTATCCTGCCTTTTGATTTTGGCCAAGTTTAGTGGGATTAATTAGTGTTCGCGTGCTTCATTACCCTCAAAATCATCATCTTTCACTATTCTCGCACCGTGCATGAACCATCCCAGTTTTGGTTTAATCATGCTATAATATATAATAAAGCTCTTTATTCTATTTATGTTACGTTTAAGTGCAGTTAATTAAAAGATGCACGTTCCCCACTAACTATAAAATTATCTTGTTTTTTTAAAAGTATAGTGGTAGGAAAATGCATGGTAGCTAATTATATTGGTAATAAGGTTGGCAGAGTCTTTTTCCACCGACACATAATATGAAGGTGAAAGCAACCTTCTTGACGATGTGATGGTTGATGAGTTGATGTCCATGTGCGTTGAATTCTTCCACGTTGCGACTACAATCTTCTTTCTTCCTTTTACTAATCTCACTCACTCCTCATGCATATTTTGCATAATAGGTAATTAATTAATTACTTGTTGTCTATCTCAACCAGTTTAATTAAGTCATATGTGTGTGTGGGGGCGTGGATGTATAAAACGGCCACATTTTCTTTCATGGTAGTATGAACAGAGAGACGAGTCATATACACGCCGAGCTTTTTATCGCATTAACAAGATGAGTTATATAAAAAATGAAAAATGGCGTAGGCTTTATTTTTCATGTTTTGATGAGAGTCAAGGGCATAAGATCCTTCATTAGGGGCACACATTTGGAGAAAGTTGGAACTGACTAACTAGTTCCAAAAAAAATTAATTAGTGGGAGTAGGACACACACACACGTGTGTGTGAGTATATGGGGGTGCAATAAAATATTGTCAAGCGCTTAAAACCAGTGGTCTTCACAAGCACAACAGTGAAGCATGCCTGTGTTTGTTTGACTTGCATAATTAAACAATGGACCATATATTCATCTACATGTATATATTTAATAAGACAGCTACACGTATCATTCCTAAATAGATACTCTCCTGCTATTAAATACAAGACAAAACTGTTTTTTTTAAGAGATTAAGAAAGCTAATTAAATTAGTATTATGTTTTTATTTTTTTCTTCAAACTAATTATTTTTATTAATAGACTGATATATAATATAAATATGCACAACATATAATATGATTAAGTAACTTATTTAGTTTTCTTAATTTTTAAAAAAAAATTGGTAAAAAAAATCTTTTAAAAAAATTAACTCTATCTTATATTTAGAATAAAGGAGAGTCGAGAACATTCCAATCGAGATAGCGTGATGAATTTGTACAGGAAATGAATTTCAAGGATCAGTAAAAAAAAGGGATAGAGGAGAAGTATGTAGCGTATGGGAATTTCGGCGGGGGGTGGGAAAAGGAAAGGGGATAAAGGAATAGAATAAAGGGGAAATGGGAATGGAAATTGAAAGCCGTCCCAGTCGGAATTTCAATTATCTGCTGTCTTTTCTTAATTAATAATTGGGTTCATGATAAGGAGGTCTCTCTCTGTTTTTCTTTTATTGTTTTGGCCAGGCCTGCCTTCTAATGAAAACAATCATATTAAAAACTTTATTATGTTACGATGGAATAGCTCCTTCTACTGAACCCTAGTTGCTGATAAAGAAGGAATTCTCTTGAGTTTGTCCGTGTAAAAATAGTATGTTTGGGAGGCAAAATTAGGAAAGATGCGGAAAAGGTAGGTGAGTAGGGGAAGGTATATATGACGTGCTCATCCCCCAATTTTCAGGCGCGGCCCTTTTTTTTTTTTTTTTATGTATTCTTGATTTTGTTGGATTAAATTGTATACTGTATTTTGAGATATTTTTATCACCTAATATCTCAAATTAATTAATTTATAATTCTATATTCAGAAATATATTTTTAATAACACCTAATATCTGAAATATTTTTTTCACATATAGTATCTTAAGTTAATTAATTTTTAGTGTATGGAATATTTTTTTTAAAAAAAAAACCCCAAAATGAGGGTGAGCATTATCAGGGACTGTGGATTCACGATTTCACGGTATACCTGTTTTCTAAAGTCTCCCACAAGTCACAACAACCCTATACCGAAACCAACCCTTTCAAAAATAAGGGTGAACAGATTAGAACCGAAACCGAACTAAATTTAATTCGGTTTTTTCAATTTTTGGTGAAATTTTAGTTTTTATTACTCTAAAATTTCAGTATTCGATTTCGATTCGGTTTTTAGAAAAATATTTTGGTTAAAACCGAAATATATATAATATATTTATATTTAATATATATTATTTAATAAGTTCATATTTTATAATTAAATATGTGTAAATTTTTAATAATATTAGACAAAATTTATTGATATTTTAAATCTAATTAATTTATTTTATATATTTTACCCTTAAATCTAATCCTAAGGATAAAAAAAATATTTTTTAAAAATTTAATTATATATATTTTATTTTATAGATAATAAAAAAAATCGGTTAATTCAATTATTAACTGAACCGAATCAAAATATTTCGATTAATTCAGTTAATCAGTTTCGGTTTGATTAATGAAATTGGCTTTATTTGATTTTCAATTATTTCAATTTTTACTAAAAAAAACCGATACCCACCTTTACCATTACAATAAAGCCGCCTCTATACCATTAAGATAAAGCCACCTCTATCTATCGTCCTAATCCAAACCCCCCCACCACTTTGCCTTGTACTATACCTGTTTATCTTACTAAGATCAACTAGCACAACTTAATGATTCTCACTGTTAATTAAGAACATTAAGTTGAAAGAAAAACACTTAATAAGCCTAATATTCAGCGGATATATCCACGTTCATTAACATAACATAACATAACATCCGCCCCCAGCTAGCTAGCTCCACACCATTCCACCACTTTCATGTTCTTTCTCTTTTGTGGCCTTCCTTACGTAAGCACTGACCAAACCCCCCCTTGTGGACCCTCCATCCCCACATGCACGCTCTCCTCGCTTCCTTCTCCTCCACGGGTTAGCCTGCCTATCTCCCACGTGTCCTCCCCGCCTCCCTTCGCTTACTATATCTACCCTCCTCTCTCCTTTGTTTCAAAAGTTTGATTCAACCTTGGTATTCAATTATGGCCGCCGCATCATCATCATCTGCACAGCTTCAGTTGCCCCCCGGCTTCAGATTCCATCCCACCGACGACGAGCTCGTCACCCACTATCTCTGCCCTAAATGTGCCTCCCGCCCTATCTCCGTCCCCATCATTGCCGACATCGACCTTTACCACTACGACCCTTGGGACCTCCCCGCTAAGGCTCTGTATGGAGAGAAGGAGTGGTACTTCTTCTCGCCCCGGAACCGCAAATATCCCAACGGTTCCAGGCCCAACCGCGCCGCCGGCACTGGCTACTGGAAGGCCACCGGAGTTGATAAACCCATCGGCCATCCCAAACCCGCCGGGATTAAGAAGGCTCTGGTTTTCTACTCCGGGAAAGCGCCTAAAGGACAGAAAACCAATTGGATTATGCACGAGTATCGTTTGGCCAACGTGGATCGCTCTGCTCGCAAAAACGCCACCTTAAAGGTACATACTGTTATCCCATACACACCTCTCGTTTTTTTTTAAAAAAAAAAACCATTAGCTGTATAACTAGGGGCATAAAGGAAATTCCATTATGCGGCCGGACTTGACTTGAAATGACTGTTTCGGCCTCCTCAAATCATCTATTGGTTATCGGGCCCCGCATGCAACTTAGGGTCCATGTCATCGAGGTCCCCCAACAACGGTGCCTGAAAATAGAGCTGCTCACGGTCGGCACTTTTAGGTTCGGCTAAATAAAAGCAGTTATTTTTCGAGGTCTGATATGTGAGTATAAGGGTTAAGATCGGCTCTATATGACCGAAGCTATTTTAATAATTCTTATTATTTTTTTTTCAGTTTTTTTTTAAAAATATAATAATGAAAGTCCTAATTTAATAAATAAATGTTGTCAAAATTAGGGTGTAAACGGTAGGCATCATGCAACAAATAAACACAGTCACTAACGGTGTGTTCGGATTAGCTTTTGAAGAATATCTTCTGTAGTAAAAGTGGAGAATAGATTCTGAGCAGAATAGATTCTGAGAAAAAAGTGATTTTGATCAAACGAGAGTGTTTGTGTATTGTGGTCAGAATAACTTTTTTTTCATTGTGAGGGGGCCACATAATGAGAAAGGACCAATGAGAGAGCGAGAGGGTGGGGTTCATATAAGGAAAAATGACCAATGAAAGAGGAGGTGGGACCCACACAAGAGGAAAAAAATGGATTTCCCTAAAACCTAGGTTTTGAGTTTAAAATCAAAACCATGATTTGTAAAATTTTTGAGTATTCGTCAACTAATCCACGATTTTGATTCAAAACCTAGGTTTTTGGATAGGAGCCGAACACACACTAAGTCATAATTAAAAGTAAATTATTGTCCACATACCACAATTATAAATAATTAATGAGAAGACTTAACAAAATTAAAAATACTTCTTATAAATATGTCTTAAAAATTGTAAGTAGTCAACAAAATAAACAACACAAGATATAAATAAAACAATCATTAGAAAATAAGTCAAAAAATACAAAATTGATAAGAATACTTATAAAATAAGAAATATCTTTTATAAGTTTTTAATTTTCATGATTTTTAATATAATATATTCTTATGAAACTTAATTCTAAAAAATATAATAATAGTTAAGTATTTACAACATCATTAATAAAATATAAAAAATCAATAATATTATTATCATATATATAATTTTAAATATATATATATACTATTTTAGGTTTGCTTTCACTTTTAAGATAAAAATCTTAAATCGAACCCTTACAAATTTAAAATATAAAAAGACTGTCCCAACAAACTCTATCCGTTTTCCTAACCCTACTTAAGAATGATCGTGTGAAATAATGGACCATCCGAATGAACCTTCCCTGGTTTAACACTTTCGGGATCAGATTGTTTTGGGCCCAAATACGACAAACTTCCGCTCTCCCCATGGTAATTAAACAATAATAATTTGGTGGAAAATCTAATTATTAGCGCTCCACTGTTAATTCATTTTCTATTTATGGAAAATTATTCCTTTCTTATCTCTCTGACCTGCACGTAGCTAGAGGGATCCGACTACTTTTCATTTTTGTGAATATATATATATATATATAATTACCCAAATAATAATGATGAATCCCGTACGTGGTGGTGATTTTGCAGCTGGATGATTGGGTGCTTTGCCGAATATACAACAAGAAGGGCATAATTGAGAAACAACCGACCGTGGGCGGCCGCAAAACTGAGTGGTCAGAAATGGAGGACATGAAACCGGAAAATATGTCAGAAGGTGTTGGTATTCCCGGGCATCCGCCTCATGCTCCGGCGGCTGCTGCCATGACCGATTACTTGTACTTTGACAAGTCGGATTCAGTCCCGAAGCTGCACACAGAGTCGAGCTGCTCCGAGCATGTGGTATCGTCGGAGTTTGCGAGCGAGGTGCAGAGCGAATCCAAGTGGAATGAATGGGAAAAGAAGGCTGACTTTCCATATAATTACGCGGCGGGGGCCACCATGAACAGTGGTTTGGGGTTTCAGACGACTCAGTTGGTGCAGAGCAATAATCAGATGTCGTCGTTGGAGGACATTTTCATGTGCTTTCAGAAGCCCTTCTGAATGATCATAGATGAATCGAGCAGAGAAACAAATTTGCTGGGGTTAAATGGCGCACGGAAGCACGAGACAGAAGAAGGTCCATGATCGTAGGCGATTATTAGAGCCAAAATTAAAGAGTGGGATGGATAAGGAAGAAGGTGGAAGATTTGTGCGTGGGGCAATATTCGGCGTGGCAGTAGCATCATGCGCCCATTGTTTTTTGTACGTTCGAGTCCAAGTGCACTCATCTCTTTTCTTTCTTTCTTTTTTTTTTTTGATACAAATTGGACTCATCTCTGTAGCTAGGGTTAAGGGACTAAGCATGTGTGTAGCTCGTACATGTAGCGGACACAGGCTGCTCACTGCTGCTATATCTGGAGCGTCACTGTAGACTTTACTTATATCTAAAAACAGGTTTAGTATTATTTTACGTACCTATAAAAAAATAATGTTCAATATTCCCTCCAATCTTAATTATAGGACATATTTATCTAACTTTGAAGAAATTAAGAATAGTAGTTAAATTAGTTAATTTTATTTATTTTTCTAAAATACCCTTATTTAATAAAGATAATTTAGATATACTATATGAATCTACCTTAAGTAATGAAAAAGCGTGATGGCGGCAACTAACAGTACTGTATTGCTTAAGGTAGGATGAAGCAGATAAACTCACATGAAGCTTGAAAAAACATAGGTGTATTATAAAATTATTATTGTGTTTCATTATTATTGAGAAAGTATTAATAGGGGTATTTTGGGAAGAAATTGATAAAAATTAAAATTTTATCCTATAATTATGACCAAAATTAACTCTCAAATATTATCCTAGGACCGGAAGGAGTATTTTATATGAGTTCTTATAATAAGCTTTGATTTTTGTCCTCTTCCACACGGGTTAGCTCGTCGGCCATGGGCCACATTAACGCGCAGAATATAGTATATAACCTCAATAGATAATATGGATGTTGATCTCATCTCATCTTGTGTTGGATATAACTTGTACCACACAACGTGAGCTGCCGATAACCGAACCCACTGATTTTTTTACCGAAACTGATGAACACAGTGATTCGAATCCTCAATATTGCTGCTCACGTCTCGCTCTGGATTTTTTATATTTTTGTTTTGTGTAATCTTTATCCCAGTTATATATAATACCAAGTGTGTACTTGGTTCCACGTTTTGTCCTATATAAGCCCGATTTCAACCAAAAAAGCCTAAATGAATATGTGATGATAATATCAGTGTTTGGTTCTTCGTTTTCAAAATGTAACCCGATTTAAATAAGGAACTTATTTTAAAAGTGGGCAAGTGGAGCTTATTTATTAGAGCGTTTATCACCGTTAGATAATTAATGCTGTCCCAGGTTTTTTTTTATTTCTTTCTCTTTCTTCTCTTCTCTCTTCCTCTGAAACTCATCTATTTGCTGTTCTTATTCTTCTCTCAACGCAGCTTGTTCATTGAGTTCAGAAACTCCATTCTCGTCCAAATCTTCCCTCCGTCAGCGCCCAGCTAAACCCGAGGAAGCTGGATCATTGCTCTGCTTGTGTTTTGATGGTCTTGTTGTGCAGTGTGGTCAGCGGTTTTTGGTGATCGGAGGGAAGGTGGTCCTCATCTTCAACTCCGACTGATTCTGTGAAGGCCGGCAGGAAGGTTCTCGGTCTGCATGTGGCAGATCTGTGCTTGGTAAGCAGTTTTAGTGATCTTGAGCGTCGACACTCTGATCTTCTTTTCTGGGTTTGAAGGTTGTAGATCTACTGTCACTTGTCGCCGGTTGGACCTTGTGCGTCCACACTCTGATCTCCTATGTCTGTTGGTGCGTGTGAGGTCCGGTGGAGTCTTCTTGTGCGTGGTAAGGTTTGTTTTGCATTGTTTCTTCATATACTTTGTACTCCTGTCTCTGTTTGTGCGTCTGTCCGGCTTGAAAATGAATTTTTGGCTGTAGTTTCGAAATGATGTATGTCTCTGCTAGTGTCTGTGTTGCTGCTTCTTAACTTAGAACTTGGGTTAGCTTTGAACTTGGGTCTCGGTGGAAATGTCTCTGCAGTGTCTTTGTTGCTGCATGTTAGCAGTTTTGATTCTCGGCCGGATTTACAGTTAACAGCTTCGATTCTATGTATGTCTCTGCTAGTGTCTTTCGCATTATTTCTTCATATCTGAGGCTGCGATATATTTACCTGCCAGAATACTCTATTTACTCCCTTTAATTTCTCATGAACTTCCTTTTTTTTTTCTTTCGGAAATTTCATGAACTTCCTATTAAATAGCTAGCTCTTGTACCTTTGATCAATATGAACTTTGGGATGTTGTATTGTATGTATGAACTTCCTGTTTTTTTTTCTTTAGCACTAATGATGTTGTAATTGTTGCTTAATGTATAATGAATCATTCAGTTCTATTAAAAAAAGACAATATTCGTATTTTGTAATATGTCGTGTTTACCTTTGCATCTACTTGAATTTCATCAACATGTTTTAATGCTAGTGTCGCCGGATTAGTGGTGCGTGTAGTGGAATATAGGGTTTGTGTTGTTAATTTGGGGAATTTGTTGATAAATGCTATGTCAAACTTCTCCATAGAAAAATGAATGACAGAACACTTTGGGATGACGCGTCCACTGAAATATTTGTCCACGCCATGGTTGAACAAATTTAAAAAAAACAAAGGCGAGGGCTGCCTTTTTCGAAAGATGGTTGGGACGCTATTGTCGCTACATTCAATGAGAAAACTGGGAAAGCGTATGATAAGAAACAGTTAAAAAATAAGTCTGATATGTTACGAAAGGATTTAAGGACTTGGAATGCGTTAACAAAATAGACTGGTGTGGGCCGAGAGCCTAGAACCGGAAATGTCGTTGCTTCGCCCAAGTGGTGGCAGCGCAAAGGTCAGGTTAGTAATGCCTACAATTAGTTATAATGTTGTAAAATAGTAATTCAATTGCCTCAATCATCTTCTTTTGTAATATAGCTAATGGTTTTGTTACTTGTCTATATACAGGAGAATTCGGCGTATAGAAAGTTTTGTCGTTCAGCCCTCAAGAATCAAAAAGAATTGAGGCTTATATTCAAGGATGTCGTGGCAACAGGCGAGGATGGTTTTAATCCGTCGTTCATAGAGACACAGACACAAGATGCAGAGGAAGAAGATGTGTACCGACCTACTATGGACGAGGATGAAGGTTCAGGGGACAGCGAGGACGAGAATTTTGGAGTTAACCCACCAGTTAGCACAGGAGTGACAGATGAGCTAGCGAGCGTTGGGTTATCAACTCAAACCCCTCCCTCTGATCCAGGCGCATCCTCTGTTCCAAGTAATTCCGGAAGTCAGGGAAAACGGAAACTAGTTGATCACTCCGGGAAGAAAAAGAAGCAGAAGATGCCAGCGGCAAAGCAAATTGCTGATGCAGTTAGTGTCATGGCAGAAGCATCGAAGAGTAGATCTGCAACCATCAGTGAGATTCAAGCAAGGAGTGTTGATGCTGCAATTGAAGACCTGCTTGAGCTGGAAGAAGTGCAAGAAGATGAGGACTTTAAAGTCCGCTGTATCAGGATGATTATGGACAAGACAGGTCAGGACAAGTTTTTCTCACTTGTTAAGCGGGACAAGGATTCCTTGATTGCGTCGCTGCATTATATGGTTACGACTCTTGATTGAGTCACTACTGATTATGTTCTTGACTATCGATATGGTTTTCATAGGATGACACCATCCTGTTCTGAACTTTATGGCAAAATAGTTTAGTGTTTATTGTATACATGCTTGTTCTTTTGTTTTTACTAGACCAACAATGCAAATTTCAGATATATATTATGTATGTTTTAATCCAATGTTCCTTTTATGACATATATTATAACTTAGACTGAATTACCTTTATGTTATATACGTTTGAATCCAATACACAGGTTACATCTGCAGTGGCAAATTGGATGGAGGAAGAAGACGACGACTCTTGGATATTAGCTCTTATCGATTAAGAGATGATAGAGTATGAACAAATAACTGCGTTGGTGTGTCAATATTGGGTTCCTTTCATGTGTAAAGAACCTCATAAAACAAGTACACGATCCGGTCATTTATTTGTCCAAGAAATATTGGCAGAGCATGAAACACAATGTCATGACATGTTTAGAGTTGAAAAACATGTGTTCTACCGGTTGTGCAGTAAATTGGTTGAACATGGGTTACGAGATTCTAGGAATGTCGGAGTCGAAGAAATGGTTACGATGTTTTTGCTCACAGTTGGTCACGGCGTCGGTAATAGGATGGTCCAAGAGTTGTTTCAGCATTCAGGGGAAACTGTCAATCGGCTATTGCACATGGTACTACAAGCTTGTATTAGCCTAGCTCGAGAATATATCAAACCCTCTGATCCCGAATTCAAAGGATGCCACCCAAAAATACTCGACAATCCTCGCTATTATCCCTACTTTAAGGATGCCATTGGAGCCATAGATGGAACTCACATCAAGTGTGTGATCACTGGTCCCAACCGGGAAAGATATATCGAGAGAAAAGGATATACAACACAGAATGTAATGGCTGTATGTGATTGGGATATGTGTTTTACATTCGTGTTGGCGAGTTGTGAAGGTTCTGCACATGATGCTCGTGTGTTTGAAGCTGTTGTATCAAATCCAGCTCAGAATTTCCCTCATCCACCTGTAGGTATATTTTCATCCCATTCAGTTTAATTACTTTCAGTGCACACTTTGCTTAATCTCACACCTTAAAAATGATTTGAGACATTTATTAGGCAGATATTACTTGGTCGACGCTGGCTATCCCACACCAATTAGGTATCTTGGTCCCTACAAATGTGAGCATTATCACCTGCCAGAATTTCAGCGTCAACTTGGTTTGGCAAATGCTAAAGAGACATTCAATTACTATCATTTCAGTCTGAGATCAATTATTGAAAAGACTTTTGGCTTGTGGAAGAATAGATTCGAATTATTGCAAAAAATGCACAAATACACCTACCAAACGCAAGTCCGCTTAGTTGTGGCAACTATGGCCATTCATAACTTTATTAGGAGAAATTCTCATAGTGATGTTAATTTCGGCACAGCAGAAACTGCCAATGTAGCTCATAAAGATAATAATACTATAGACGATGCGGCTTCCTCGTCCAATGTTACTGCAACATCTTCAATCAGAACGAATCGCATTTGTGACATGATTACATATCAACTTGTACGGGATTTATGATCCCAATTGGTTTTTTGAGCTCAACGTCACCTACATTTGGACCTCGTACCACAATTGTGGCAATTGAAATTCTAGATTGGGAGTTATTTGCTCTAGTGGCATAATAGAGTGAATCACAATGTGTTTATGCTGTTATAATTTCAGAAATTTCATTATTAGTTTGGACTTCATCTCTGGAGGTACAAGTTTGCATTTTCAGATATCTTCCTGGGCCAAATGATATGTTACTGTTGGATATCGCATATATGATCTATCTAAAATTTGAAGAATATACAAATGCCCTTCAAGTTTTTACTTTTAAAAACGCGCTTATACAATCGCTAATCCAAACATGTTTTGACTTATGAAAAATCACTTATTCAACTGCTCATCCAAACATATCTTGACTTATGAAAAATCACTTATTTAATCGCTCATCCAAACATAAATCACGAATCAAAAATTGACTTTTTTTTAAGTCATTTTTAATAAGTCAGAATCACAATAAGTCATTTTTCCTACTGCTATCTCAAACACACACCAAGATGTATACAAACTATAATTTCTCGTATTTTGTTTCCACTCATATTCCTCTCCACTTGTTAACTCAATTATTGGATCAACTTTCATAATATGAGATTTAATATTTTATAATAATTTTATTATAATGTTAAATACAAAAACATATAAAAATAAACTCTAACTGTTAACATTACATCTAAACCTATTATAAATATTATCATATAAGTTTGGATGTCGATAGCCTTTTAAGAGATGCCTTTTGGAATTCTCCACTTAAAAACCATGTACTTGTGGTATATTAATGGCTTATTAGGAGTTTTCTATGATTAATGTATCTAACCTATAAAGATTTTATATCCTACAATTATGTTGATTTACTCTTATTATAACTCTTATAATGAAACTTAAGGATTTATGGCCTAAAGATAGCATACATGTATTGAAAGTTGTAAGCTTAAAATAAAATAAAAATCACTCCCTTTTTGCTCTCCAATCTTCCTTGTCTTGCTCACCTCTCCCATCCCCAACCTTTCTTGTATTCTTCTTATTTTCACAACAAAATCTGTTTAAAGACTTTTATTAAAATATTTTATTTTTTTATCATTTCACCCCTGGCCCTTCAGAAATTTTAAAATTTATTTATTTATTTTTCTTCTTGTTTAATAATATGATGCGTATTGTTATAAAATGTTAAACATCAACCTATAAACTTTTCCTCTCAGATATAGTGCATGTTTGCCAAAGTGTTAGATCACATAAACACGCGTTAACCATGAAAAAAAGCATTTTAAGGATTTTTGACCGTTTGGGTTCACAACAGGAATTATCTTGCTTTTATGAAAAAGTCATGATAACTTATAAGCTCAAATTTGATGCTTTTATGATAACCGTGGAGAGAGAAAGCATCGATTATGAAATAAAAGGGGCTCTTTGACAAATGAGAGTTGGGAAAGTGGGAGTACTATGATAACCGTGGAGAGAGAAAGCATCGATTATGAAATAAAAGGGGCTCTTTGACAAATGAGAGTTGGGAAAGTGGGAGTACTCTTGATACATAGTATCATTGTAGTCTTTTTTATAAATCTATTTCGACAAAAAAAAAATTTAGTCCTTATTATATGTCTAATTTTAAGATAATAATTGCATTTTTTACTCATATTGATTGCAATAAATAAAAAAATTATTTTATTTTTCTTCAAAAACATTTTTTTGAAAGAAAGCTCAAACGTTTAGCTTTTTTAAAAAAAAGTCATTTCTGCCACCGAGAATCCAAACACAAAATCATATTTTTAATATGACTTTTATGCTATCTAACTTTTATAAAAGTCATATTAAAAAACACTAATTTCTGTTACTACTAATACAAATAGTCCATAATATACCAAACGGGTGCATGTATACAAAGGCAAGCAGAACAGACATCCTCTGGAGATTACCTCACGAGGGGCCAGCCAAGTGGACAATGGATCCATATATTGGAGTTAAAGCTGGCGGGTACTCGGGTCCGCAGAATAGAACGGCACAGCAAATGGCGCGATTGTGTCAAGACTCAAGACAACCATTTATTTTTCTAATTGTCGATTCCTCTGTTTATCACAGACAAACGGTGGCATTAGTTTAACAGGTTTTAAGATTTATTTAGCTAGTCTGGGCGGATCCTCGCGTGCTCTAAGAAACCACCCACAGCGACACCCGCGTTAAGAAACAAAATCACCATTGCTAGTTTAGTTTAGTACAGTCCTCACTGTTCCTGAGTTCTGACATTTTCCGCCCAAAAAAATTAAAATTTCAAACGAAAAAGAAATTTTTCTTTTTGTTTTTTCAGTTTAAGGCAAGGCACGCTGACCAAATTAAATTTTGTTTTGTTTTGGAGGGAGCTGCAGGAGGTGGTGTGGCGCAGTACCATTCTCCAACAAAGCCTGCACTACAATGGCCGGCATGTGACCTCTGCTTCGTTCCTCTCCCTAATGAAGAATCTTCTTAGTTAGACCTCACATCTTCTTCTTCGCCAATGTCCGCCGCCGGATACAGTCGCTCCCAGAGAGCCTCTTCCACTGTATCTCCCTTTCGTTCCCGGAAGTCCCCGTCTGCGCCGGCCCCTCCGGTCGCAAAATCCTCAGGGAGACCTACTACGCCGTCCTCGACCACTTCGTCGAGAACTTCACTGAAATTGCCTATCTCTCCGACCAGCCCAAGCCCGTCAACCCTTGACCGGCCCGAGGTCAGCAAGGCAAAGGAGAATGTCAGTGTCACCGTCAGGTTTCGACCCCTCAGGTGCTGTACACTTTTGTTTTCTTGGCTCGTCACTTCAATTCATGAGGCGGGTATTATTCATACCCGAGTTTTTTCTGTTCTATTTGCGTGTTTTCTCAATCTCTCTTTGTGAGCAGTGCCAGAGAAATTAATAAAGGAGACGAGATAGCGTGGTATGCTGACGGGGATCATATAGTGAGAAATGAGCACAATCCTTCCATTGCCTATGGATTCGGTTAGTCGTTCACCTCATGACCTTCTAATAGTAACGTATTCACCTTTCATCGACGCAAAATAAAAAGTTTGATTCTTTGCATTTTCATTTGTTCAAATCGAGTGGGGTGCGGACTCGGGTTCGCACCACTTTCCAGTGTAGCAAACGAACACAACAATCCAGCTCTTTCCTTTTTTTTTTTGGGACTTGTATTCCGCTGCACGCATCACTTCCTATGCGAATAGGTCAAGAAAATATTACCGGTTTGATTTGTACTTCCATGTTTTCGTATTGTTTGTGATAATATTTTGCGTGGCAGATAAGGTGTTTGGGCCTGCAACAACTACTCGGCATGTATATGACGTGGCTGCTCAGAATGTTGTCAGCGGCGCCATGGAAGGAATTAATGGTAGTATTTTTTTTCTCTTAATCCCATCTTCGTGTGTTCAATGTCTTATTTGTTTGAGGTAGGAATTAATGGAACCAGGATTTTACTAAGTATGTAAGTGGGAATACTAGGCCTTCAACGAATTTTTGAGTTTCATTTCTCTTATACTTTGCTGTTCATGACAGCCAAGTTGCTTGCTTGGCAACTTAGAATTTACATAATTCCAAATACTGATGGCAATGGAACTGAGCATTTTACTTCTCTCGCACAAGAAGATTGAATGATGCATGGAACAGATGCATACTTATGATAGAATTGGTTATTTTCGCATGATTATTTATGCTTAAAACAGGGGACTCTAAGGCAAACCTATGAAGTTTGAGGTTTGGCTTAATTTGTATTTGCTTGGAATGCATATCGATGATCAATATCATCCTTGAGGAGTTTGAGCTTATTGAAACATAAATCCTGGTAGGTGATCTGCTAATGTTTGCTTCTTTTATTTGTAGGCACTGTATTCGCATATGGCGTTACTAGCAGTGGAAAGACACATACCATGCATGTAAGTCTAATTTTCACTCTTGATGTGGCATGGAACCTAAATTTATTGTTTAGTTTCTAAGGCTAGCAACTCAAAACTGCAGCTGATTGTTCTTCCTGCAATTGATCCGACCCATTGACTCTATTGTAACATAAACCTGTAGAATGGGATGCATCATTGTTTTTTTCCCATTATTAGTAAGCACTAGGAGTTGGCTTGATGTGAAATTCATAAATCCCTGCTGTTTTCTCTCCATTATATTTTTATGCTATTAACCATAGGAGAGTGACAGACCATGTATATATCTTATGAAGAAGGAAGAAGTAATTTCTTTTTTTGCCAACAAGAAGCAAGAAGTAATGAGAAACGTTTATGCCTGGTGCAGCATTTGCAGAGGCCACTGTAAAGTCATGACTTTCAACTTTTTCCATTGTACTGCTGTCAATAAGCATCTCTACTTAGAACGTGGCCTAAATATAAAAATATACCTACTGCCCTGTAACCTATGTTGTATCCACTTCTGATCAGATGTAGAAACTGTTGTTTCCTCATTCAATATCCTTGTAGATTCTATTTCGTTGGTAGTTGCTTGATTGCTAATTTTGGTGCAGTTTTCTGCTTGTTCGATGTTCTTTTAATTTGAGTAATAAAATCTTGTTCATGCTGAAATAATAGTGTTTCGTATTATTTCCCAGGGCGAGCAAAAGTCACCTGGAATTATCCCACTTGCGGTGAAGGATGTCTTCAGTATCATACAAGAGGTAAAGGGTTAATTTTTTTTTTTTATATTTGCCATTTTTTGGCCATAATTCTGACCTAGCAATAAAACCTTGTGGCTTTGGTGACAAATCTCGTTTGTCAATTTCAGACACCAGGACGTGAATTCCTACTTCGTGTATCTTATCTTGAGATTTATAACGAGGTCAGCATTATGAAACTTTGTTAATTTTTCTCACCTTTCTGAATCTTTCATGAATTAGAACAAATAAGAATGTCTATCTGCATCTTTGTCCATATGTATTTATATCTTAATGGTTATCGCTTCTCATTGTTATCTGCTCTTCTCTAGGTCATTAATGACTTGCTGGATCCTACCGGGCAGAACCTAAGAATAAGAGAAGATTCTCAGGTCTTTATTTCAATATGGGAAAGTCTAAAGTTAATCGTTATTTTTTGTCTGCTTTTCACGATTAAAGCAACTGAGCTATTGTAGTAATCTTTTGTATTTCTTTTCTTTTAAATGAACACACTCTGTTATCCCATTTTTCTGTTTTCATTGGCATTATAACATATAAACATTTTTTCTTGTTTCTCTTTCTTATACCTTACTTAGAGTAGAATTGATCAATCGATCTTCAGCTGAGCCTACAAGGTATATAATGTTGACAGGGAACTTATGTTGAAGGAATCAAAGAGGAAGTTGTGCTATCCCCTGCTCATGCCCTTTCCTTGATCGCTACAGGAGAAGGTATATAAACCTTTTTATTTTTTATGTTATTTTTTGCTTCATTTTGTACCATTGGTTTCTTTGTAAGTTGTAACTCTAAATTTTTCCTTCAACGTACTTTACTTGATGCTTCTTCCATGCTTCACTATAACTTGGATAGAAGCATGGCAAGTTTTTCCTCTCCAGGTTCATGCCTCCTACAGATTTTATGATAGTCTTTTAGTTAATTATGGTTTTAATTTTTAGCTTGATGTTTTGATTTCCATGCTTGTTTTCGTTAATTGATAATTTTGATGCCTTCTTTCTAACATTCCAGCGCACAGACATGTGGGTTCTAATAATTTCAATCTGGCTAGCAGTCGAAGCCACACCATATTCACCTTGGTATGCCATCTTACCAAATGATCTTCATATGCTTGAATTTGAATGCATATTGTTGGCCCTTATAAATTGAGAAATGTCAAGTTTTGGACTTTTAAACTGATAGAGACCAAAGTAGTATGGGCTGCCAAAGCTTCACATCGAGTAGTATAGGCTACCTGATGGGGTACTTAAGTGCCTTGGCTCTCCCACTTCAACAGCTAGTTTTTGGGTGTGGTTCTTCAAGTTGTTTGGGTGCCTATCATTTGGCTTCAGAGTTGGTTGCTGGCGGACCAAAGAAGGCTACCTACGAAGGGTTCTAATCAGAGAGGCTGACCAGCAAGTGGCTGAGTGAAGCCACCTCAACAACTAGCAGCCAGCTTTTGGGGTGTGGTTCTCCAAGGTGCTTGGATGCCTATCATAAACATTATGTGAACAATTGGATGTTTGCTCAAATAAATTAAGCTGAATTATTTCGATTTTTTGTGAATTAAATTTGACATAATAGGTGCATTCTTGAGCTTTTTGTGGCATCTTAACCCTAGTATTTCATGGATTATTTGTGTTCCATCTGTCGATGTACCAGGTCAAATCTAATTCATTTTGAATGCAATGTGTTTCTGAACTAACCTAATTTTTGTCAAATGGCACCTTCTTGTTATTTTGATTTCTTCGTTTGGCTTATCTACTTTACTGAGTACATTGTTTCTATCAGACTATTGAAAGCAGTACTTGTGGGGAAAACATAGGGGAAGAAGATGTGACGCTGTCCCATTTGGTAAGACCATTCCGTAAAGCTAGGATTCTCAACATTACTTCATACTGTTTCAGTAGATGCTCTCAATCCATATTTTGACTAGTTTTGGGCACTTATTTGAATTCTCACCTCCTTCCTATTTTCCAGCACTTAATTGATCTAGCAGGGTCTGAAAGCTCTAAAGCTGAAACAACTGGGTTGCGAAGGAAGGAGGGTTCATATATTAATAAAAGTTTACTTACTCTTGGAACGGTAATATTTAATCTACTTTTTTCTGCTCTCTTTTCTCCTTAATTTAATTCTAGCTTTATAGTTGTCTGTCTAACTC
The DNA here is from genome assembly GCA_963210345.1 of Inga oerstediana. Classification (NCBI taxonomy): domain Eukaryota; kingdom Viridiplantae; phylum Streptophyta; class Magnoliopsida; order Fabales; family Fabaceae; genus Inga; species Inga oerstediana. Next base: position 2,991,320 of record OY723405.1, read on the forward strand.
TTGATCTGTTGTTATAAGATACTAGGGGTTGTATGTAATTTCAACTGGTAGTTGTGAACATGTGTTTTGTGCTTAGTTACTTATCAATGTGTAATAGGATTAAGTGAGTGTTTGGAATAGTTTATTTCTAGGAAATAAGCACTTATTACGTAAGTCGAGACAAAACTCTTCTCACATACTTACCTTATATACCGTAAATCATGAATTATAAATACTTATAAGTAAAAAATAAGCTATCCTAAACGAGCATTAAGTTTGATTATTCTTTGGTGGCAGTAGCATTTGGAATATTTGATTCTTGTGTTTTATATTTGACTTTCTTTGTCAATCCTTAATTAGCCTTTGAACAAACTTGTATTTGGCCTCGATGCATTATTGGTGGGGTTTGAGTCCCCTTGTATAAAGTGGAGTGTATCTTATTGAGCATGCTGATGGGAGGATATTCAATAAATGTTCTCGGTTGAATTTCTTTTCAGTTGCCAAATGTCAGAATATAGTTTGCACTCCAATTTTTAGGCAGTTCACAAGTTATGTCCAGTAAGTAAATAAAATCTCTTCCTGGTCACCTGTTTTTCTGTTTTGCAGGTTATTTCTAAGTTAACAGATGGAAAGGCAACTCATATTCCATATCGAGATTCAAAACTGACTCGTTTATTGCAATCGTCCCTCAGTGGTCATGGACAGATTTCTGTTAGTTCAATATCATGCTTTTTAATTTTGTTTTCCATAAGCAACTTTCTTAATATTCTGCTAGTTCATTTTTTCTAAATATTTGTGAGGTTAGCAAATGCTTGAAATGACCTGCTATTCTTTGGCTGTTGAAGCTCATCTGCACTGTTACTCCTGCATCTAGCAGTAGTGAAGAGACACACAACACATTGAAGTTTGCATCTCGAAGTAAGCATGTTGAAATCAAGGCCTCTCAAAACAAGGTGATATCTCATGATTTTTAATAATAGAATATTCTCTACCACTGTGACTTCATTCTATTAACTTCAATTGCTATTCTTGCCTTAGATTATGGATGAGAAGTCTCTGATCAAAAAATATCAGAGGGAAATTCATGATTTAAAGCAGGAGCTTCAGCAGTTGAAGCGTGGTATATTGGAGAATCCCAATGCTGCTGTATCTTCACAAGAAGATCTGGTTAATTTGAAGCTTCAGGTTTGTACTGTTGCATATACATTAAACGCCTAAGAAGAGACTTCGTCAGAAAATGATGTGGGCTTATGTACCTTTTTCTTTCCTTTAGGGCAGTTTTGAAAAGCATGTTTTCTTTCCAAAATCTCTCTCTGTCTGAAGAGAAAACTTTGACGAGAAGACATGTGGCCTTTTTTCTCCTCCACTTTTCTTTCCTTGTTTTCTCCTGCCATCCAAACAAGGAAAAATATATTTTTCATCCTGTTTTCTCCTCTCCCTACCTTTTTCTCCATCCAATCATAGGCTTGGTGGTGACTTTACGATATGGAAGAAGCCTAGAATGATACGCTGTCTTTGATTTTTGACCCCCTGGGAACGTGGCATTTGGTTTTCTCATTGCACATTATGTTTGATTGGTGTATCGTTTACTTCACTTGCCACTAATGAAAGCTTTCATCATGATGTAAAGCTGGAAGCTGGCCAGTCCAAATTGCAGTCAAGATTGGAAGAGGAGGAACAGGCTAAAGCAGCTTTGATGGGAAGAATTCAGCGACTTACCAAACTAATATTGGTTTCTACAAAGACTGCAATGTCTTCAAACATTCCTGAAAGATCTAGCCATAGGCGCAGGCATTCTTTTGGGGAAGATGAGGTATTTGTAGCATGTTACCTTGCAGTCAGTTATCTGCTTTGTGCTAGATGATCTGATATAGTTCTAGTGATATGTTGTTTTGCAATATGAATTCAGTAACTTGGAATGAAAAGTAATAAAGTCAACTACTTGTTCTCGTGATTACAGTTAGCATATCTTCCAGATAGAAAACGTGATAATTTGATTGAGGATGATGCTGGAAGCCACACTTCGGAGCCTTCAGTGGAAGGAAAGGATTATGTTAACTTAGATGAGTTGATGAGGGATTATAAAAGGAACAAAAGACGGGGAATGCTTGGTTGGTTCAGGCTGAGAGTAAGTTATTTTTCTGTTCATTTGAAAGTAGCTTTGTGACATGAGTTCCCCCCCAATTGGTATCGCTTCTGTCCTTCAAGTTGTAGAACTAATGCAACAAATTGATTAAATATTGGATATGAGATACTTTTAGGTGACCCCAACATCTAATGGAAAAGACTTGATAAGTTCTTCTTTAGTGTCATTAATGACTACCCTTTATTAGTTATTCTCATCATAAGATTAAGGCTCTGATTAAACAATAACAAGTATTTTGTATAATGATCTCTATGTATGTGAGGGTGACCTGGTCAACTAATAGTATATGTCTCCTTTGCAGAAACCTGATCAGGGGGGATTATCGCCAAATTTTGATAGCAAAAGCCCCACAAATGGGTCCCCTGCATCATCTTCAAAACAATTGCCAAATAGAGTAGTGCTTCATGATATGAACGACTCACGCAGGAATTCAATCAGCACAAAGGACAATGCTTTAACTCTTAATTCCTTTCCTTTAAGAAATCAAGCTGGTGACTTGTTTAGCGGAACAATCAGAGGTCGTCAACTTCCTCCGGTGAGGATCTCAGATACTACGGAAAAATGTAACAGGAAAGATGTTTATGTATTTTACAAAATGGATTGACCAGACATAAATGTTCTAAGTGACTGTTTTGCAGACTGGTAGCACAATAACTGATCAAATGGATCTTCTTCGTGAACAAGTAAAAATGTTGGCTGAGGAGGTGGCTCTATGCACCAGTTCTCTGAAACGACTGTCTGAACAAGCTGTTAACAGTCCTGAAGATTCACAACTACAAGTGAGCTACTATTAGGATAAGTCAAATTGGGACTTGAACATTGGTTTTATTATCAAAATTGAGGTGGCTGTTCTGTTGATGATGGCAGGAGCACATGCAGAAGTTGAAGGATGAAATTAGCCAAAAGAAGGACCAAATCCGTATTCTGGAGCAACGCATGCTTGGACCACTCCGGATGACAGCACATGCACCCAATAACAGTGAAATGTCTGAGGTAAGGATAGTGTTCATTTCTTAAATTAAAGCTGTTTCATGTTATTGCGTATGTATTATGGTGAACAGAAGCAGATGATTGTTGTCTAAACTTGAGCACAATTTACAGAATACATAAAATATATTCCAAGGACAAAAATAAAAGAAATAAGACATAACGCGACCAAATGACATTCTGTTTTCTGACACGTCCTTTTCTTTTCGACATCTCTTTTTCTAGAGTCGAAAGCCCTTTAACAAATGTAATGCATTTTACGGATCAAGAGCACTAAAATCTGTTATAAAATTGAAGGGAAGAAAAATATCTGGGACATGTCAGTAATAGCGGGATAGAAGCTTCAGTAGCTTTTTTATTATTTTGGCATTTTTAGGTCTAACAAGGTTGTCTATGATAGCTTAGGTTTGGTGTATTGAATTGCTTAAATTGATAAGTTAATTACTCTTTAATGTAGGCTCTGAGCAGGCTTGCTACTGAGCTCAACGAAAAAATTTTTGAACTTGAGGTTGGTTTTTCTATCTTCTTCATTCACAAGTTTTATTCTTTTTTCCCAATTATCAAGCTGAACTTAGTAGGGTATCATACTGAGGCGTTCTCTCTTGCTGATTGAGTATTCAAGATCAAGTCAGCCGACAATAGGATACTCCAAGAGCGACTGCAGGCTAAGGTACATCACACAACTGTATTTTCTTGCTTGGGGACTGGCAATTTCTATTTCATTTCCTTAATTTTCCACAGAATTTAGAAACCGCTGGTATGCAAGAGACTATTATTATGCTAAGGCAACAGCTAGATTTGTTGAAGAATAAAACCTCGGATAATTATCATCCAGTGGCTGAAAGTGAGACTGAGCCAGATAACACGTCTTTCAAAGTGATTTCAGAAGTGACTCATGAACTATCTAGCGCTATAAACTCAAATATTCAGGAGCACTCCAGGCAGGGCACTAGTAATTCCCTTTTAAGTTCTCAGATTTTTATGCAGGTCTCTCTCTCTCTCTCTCCCCCTCTCTCTCGCACTCACTCACACACACACACACACACACACTCTTTTTTGGCCATTGCTGCATAACATTTTCCAGAATTAGAGATAAATATGAAAACACATTGCTTGGTCTCTGTAGGAATTGGCTTTTCTTTTAACCCTTTTCACTATTGCACGGTATAGGCAGCTGAAATAGAGAATTTGAGGCAAGAGAAAGTGAGGTTGGCTGAAGAAAAAGATGGGCTTGAAATTCAGAGTCGCAAACTTGCGCAGGAAGCTTCATATGCAAAAGAGTTGGCAGCCGCTGCAGCTGTTGAACTCCAAAACCTAGCAGAAGAAGTAACCAAACTATCCTATGAGAATGTGGAACTGACCGGTGATCTGGAAGCTGCTAAAGTGGTTTGTTGCAAATCTAATTGTTGTCAGAGATCTGCTTCATATGATCACAAACAAAGTAGTAATAACACTCAGCAACAAGATGGCCAATCCAGGAAGCTGGGGAATGATGTTCTAATTGACAAGTTGCAGAAGGACCTTAAAGCTGGATACCAAAGAGAAGCTGTGTTGGAAGCTGCTCTATCCACAAAAGATCAAATAGAAGCGGAGCTGAGAAGAAGGCTTGATGAAACAGTACACCGTGAACAAGATTTGGAAGACGAGCTAGCAAGTATGCGGGTGCTGATTGCAAAGATGAGAAAGTCTGGTTTTAATATTGACAAGTCAACAGTCTATAAGCCTAATGATGTACAAACCAGAGTTAGAAATGGACTTCGTCCAACTAACGGTAACCCTAACAGAAAAACATATAAAGAGGATGAAACTTTCGCAGCAATGGAAGAGATGATCGCATTAGAAGAACTCAAGGCTAGTTATCAAAGAGAAAGAAGAAGATGCAAAGAACTAGAGAGTGTTATTTCCAGATTGAAGGTATCTCATTCCGGAATTATGTCATACCTTATATACTATGCTATGAATCAATAATATTAATTAATAACTTAATAGTCATAATCTACATAAACTAACCTTATGTTTGGATGAAGAGAAAAGTGGGGAAAATAGGGGGAACGGAATACTCCAAAAATGGTAAAAAAAAATTTACTATTATGGGGAGTTTCCCCCTTAATTTTCTCTCCATCTAAACATAGGGTAAATACCTAATAATACCACCTGTGGCTGAGACAATACAAGTTTAGTTTACAGGCTTGAAAAACAGTATGAGTGGGGAGACACAAGCCTGGGTATGTTTATTGCCTCCAGGGTGCCTGAGTTTGATTCCAACTAGTTGTTACTCAGTTTGGATAGAATTGTATAGCAAATTAGTTCATTCTCATTAGACGCATGATTACATAACAATTATAGTTGGCATTAAGGGCTCAAAAAAGTTGGTGGTCGTCTATTTCACTGACACAAGCCACGACTTGTTAGGTATTATCTTGTACATGAAAGAAAAGAATGTGCACATGACGTCTCTTTTGATAAAACGTGACAGGGTGAGGACATTGCTGGTCTGGACGTCTTGGCCCTTGAAGAACTTCAAAACCTTCATATTGAGGCAATAACAAAGATTTGCCAAGCCAAGGTAATATTTCTCGCTCCCCAAACCTTCATAGTAAGAATCAATATCTTTTCCCTGTAACCCTAGAAATCATATTTCGCCTGAAAATGTACTAGCGTCAACTTGCTTTCCTCACTAATCATCAATCCATTATTTTTTCACGTATGACTAAACATGAAAACTGATTAACATTTTTAATTGATGAATATAATCCCAGTATTCTCGATTTTTCATGTTTTATATCAGAAGTCAAATCCATAAAATGAACAATCCTGATCCATCAGTCTAAGGAAAGTTTTAGGGCATGCTTGGTATGTCGTTTGGATTGTTTATAAGTTGTTTTTCACGTAAATTGAGTTAAAACTCCTCTCACATATTTACCTCGTATACCGTAAATCACGATTGAAATGTTGCTTTCAAGTATTCCAATCGTTATTCCAAACAAGTACTTAGAAGAGTTGCGCTATATTTCTGTTTCAACAAAATTTTGAACAATATTAAGTTTTCGTCCCTTCTGCTGAATATTGCATTCTCTTGTGGCTGAAGTACCATGACTGATAAACATCATTTGACGACTTGTAGTATGCAAATCAGGACTTGTAGAAAGTTGCTGTGGCTACTGTGAGTATACCATACAGTCATACGCAAATGTACTCCAATGATTATGTTCCTAATTTGATGGTGCTTAAATGCAATTATCATGGACTACACATGCGGGTACCGTATACTTAGTAACCCAGTACTGATAAACAAGAACCAATCACCTTCTGGCTGGTATAAAGAAAAGCTACAGCAAAGGTGGATCCTCTAGCTTAAAGCTCGACTAACTCTGCTGATGGCATTTTGGGGCTCTACATCAATTGACTCCACCAGGCATTATTATTATGCGTGCGTCGGGTGTTCCATCTTACAAATCATGTATGGTTGCTTATGAAGCACAGTATTTTAGGAAGGTTGACGAAAAATGAACCTATGTCTATGTAATATGTTGTAATATGGACATGCGAGTTTCATATGCAATCCAGTATTGAACGCATCAGCAATCTGTGAGATCGATCGTTTGCAGGTCAACGATCAGCTAAAATATCGAAATTGGCTGCGTAAGGTAGTGAAAAATCATCATCAAACTCACGATCCACACTGTTAACCAACAAGGAAAAAAATTTCCCTAGTAAGAAATTCCTATGAGCAGTCAATCACAGTAAAAAATATCAGAGAGATTGGTTTATTACTTGGGAAGCCTGTCACAGTTGGAGGAGACCCATCCGATCTGCTGTTTCTCGTTGTCGTATATCAACATTTTATCTTGTAAAGAGATGTCTGCTAGCAGAGAGAATAATTAACAATCAAACAACCAACAAAACATGACGAAGTGAAGCATGATTTGTTAAATATTGGCATGTCTTGGTCGTACCTCCAATTATGTTAAGATCTTCCAGTCCTACTTCATCGCCATTTAGGATCCCAAAGCAGACATTTCCATGTTTCTGGGTGAGGCATCATGTTAGAAATATGATTTCGTTTGTTCCCATGTTGCTATACGAGGAAGAGAACGATCTCGTGTTGAAAGGTGCTCACCGTAACAATTAAATAAGCTTCTGGTGGTAATGGCAGCTGCACGTTTTTCCTTTTTGCAAAGCTCAGTGACAAAGGCTTAAAATAGCTCTTAACATCACGTACTGATTTGAAAGGTTTTGTACCCTTCCAGCAAATTGGAAGGGACGGGTCTTCAGTTGCTCTTGTCAGCTGTGATCCCTTCAAGTCATCAACCACCTGAATGATAGATAAAGGGTTACTATTTGATTTATCCTAAAAGCAAAAACACAGACGCTGACTGATGATCATTATAAAACAAGTCTACTTCAATTAAATTTCACCAGATCAACAACAGCTTGATAAGCTTTGGAATTGAAGTATGTGTAGGAGCTCCCACTGTCAAAGATAACCTCAAGACCCTTCACATTAGAAGGCTTTCCATTGAAAAACAGTTCGGCTGGTCCTGAGCTGTAGCGCATTCTGAAGAAATGATTGTGCAAGTATTAGCTGGGGAAAAAAACACAATTCATGTGAGAAAAACACAAGACATTTTGGGATAACCTACTCCGAAGAACTAGTCAGCATAGGAGTCCAAACAACTCCAGATGAAATAATGAGATCATCTCCAAAGAATAAATAGCCTCCTCCTTGCCCACTTAAGCAGTGTCCAACTAAATTGCGGGTGAGACCCTGAGAATGAAGCTGCGACAAGATGCTTGCTTTGCCACTTCCAAGACCAAGAACTCCAGCCGTAGAAGGTGGAGAGGTTGGGCCAGAGAATTTCTGATCATACCCACACCTAGCATTCAAAAGATAAATGCACTATCAATTAGATTGGAAAATCTTCATACAGTTAAATTAAAACATTACCAACATCTAGTTGGTATATGATAGGGACCAAGGTAGTAAAGTCCTATATCGAGTAGTATGGGCTGCTTGATGGGGTATTTAAGTTCCTTGACTCTTCTAGCTCAACAACTAGCTTTTGGGGTGTGATTCTCTAAGGTATTTGGGTACCTATCATTTGGTATCAGAGCCGGTGGCCGGCAGACCGGAGAGGACTTCTTATGGAGGGTTCTAATCAGAGAGGCCACCAGTAAATGATTGAGTGAAGCGCCGAGTGAAGTGCTCTAGAGTAGAGCCGTGGAGCCGCTGAGATGTCGGCTTTCTGGGAAAGGTGTATTGATAGGGATCAAGATAGTATGGATATGGCTGCCAAAGTCCCATATCGAGCTTTCCTACCTCAACAACTAGCTAGGGTAGCTAGCTTTTGGGTATGGGCTGCCAAAGTCCCACATCGAGCTCTTCTACCTCCTAGCTTTTGGGGTATGGTTCTCTAAGGTGCTTGAATGCCTATCAGTTTAGCAGTATAAGGCCCCTGATCCTATCAGGTCTCAAGTTTTCTCCCAAAGAAGGGGCAGCCATAAACCCCAACCGGATGATAAAATAAAAGATTAAAAAAAAAAAATTTAAAACATTACCCCACCATTCGGATGCGCAAGCACTGTCAAGGATGGAGCTAGAAGACTCACCCAAAGGCAATTTGGGGACGTATTACAGAACCATTGGTTAATTGAAGGGCAATGTAGTCTCTGACAAGCACACCAAGAGAAGCTCCATTGTCTGCATACTCGACCTCGTAGTCGCATTGCTCGTCTGGAGCAGAACATTGAGAGCTTGTGGATAAGTGAATTCGAGAGCACAACTGGTCCGAACATTGTACAACGTTGTTATTGGGTTTATAAAGTTCATCACGGGGCTGCAAACACAACAGTCGAGGAACGGAAAAATCACCTGTTACTGCTGCTACTAATATTTCAGTACGAAGTACGGAGTATCCTTTTCTTGAGAAAAAAAGGTTTACCTTAGTGCAACCTTGACATGGTGCATCACACTGTACCCAAGTGAGGTCACTGCCGGAGTCAATATCAAGGTCGAAGGTCTTGGGAGGATAGCCAATGTTGAGGGAGACAGTGTAGTACCTGAATAGATAAACAATCTGATTATATTTCCACTGAATCGTATGATATTAATTCGCCAATAAGATAATAATCATAGACAAAAAGTCATTTAGTGTGAAATTATGCCAGAGATGGGTCCACTTTTTCATTGAGAGAAAGAAGGGAGAAGCGGCCAAGGGGGGCCTTAAGTAAGAAGTACTTTTTTGGTTCATCTTTCTGTATAGTAGTGAATCAGAAATTGAAAGGTGATAGCCGTAACACAAAATTCAAAATTCGACCCAAACGAAGACGACTTGGAAAGTATTCATACAACTAGAAAAGAAAATGATATCAAAAGAAGTGATGAGAATAAATGATTAAGCTGAGAATTTAAACTATCTAAAATCTCCAGATGGGCAGGATGGGAGCCAAAATGGGAGCGACGCAGAATCAGTAGCTCAATCAGAAACCTAAGTCGGATAGATGAAGAATGATTCAAAAAGATTAGAAAATCGCACGACAGAACTTAATTTCAGAAAATATAAACCTATTAAGAAACCTAAAATCAGCAAAAGAATGTCATCAAGATGATATGGCATAAGGGAAAATAAGTTGATACATACCCAAGAGGATATACATTCCCTTGAACCAGGAAAACAGCTGAGGAGCTCAGGCGATTAGCAGAAGTTGGGTGCATCGGCTTATTAGAGTTGCGGGGTTGATTCGCCGCAGAGGAACAGAGCGGGAAAATAGGACACAAGGCCAGAAAAAATAAGACAGTGAATGCGATTCCCTCGCTTTTGACACCCATCATAATAAAAGGGATTGATTGCTCTGAATCAGAGGAGAAAGGTGGGAGAGAAACGAAAAGGTTTAGATCAAAAGGGAAAAGGAAAGATTGAACGGGAAGGAAAATTTGTCAACTGAAGAGTGAAGAACCCAATGGCGGGTCTGGTTAGGTGGCTCGTGTGGCAGTGTCAAAACAAATAGTAAGAACGACCACTCTTCTTTTTCTTTTCTTCCTTGTTTTTTTCGCCCCGAAAGAACGACCCCGCTTGGAACTCTGTTTGGACTTCGTAGTTGACTAAGCACTGATTTAACATTTGACTGAAAAGAATGATTAAATTAATTTAAATCAACTTTTTTTTTTTTGATAATTTAAATCAACTACTATCAAGATTCCTGCAAAACTAACTGCTTGAGCTTTAATTGTTAAAATAACAAGCCACTTAATCTTTTGACTTACCCAGCAACCAATGCTAAACTTTTAATTAGTATAATAAATTTGCCAAATTTATGCATTATTTGATCATTATAAATATTTAACTGATACAATTGCATACAGATTAGATGTAATTGAATCAATCAAATAGGCCCTTATAAAAAAAAAAGGCTTGCACCATTCACGTGTTTCTAATAAAACTCAGACAGAGAATAATTTACTTAAAACTTAGGATTTGAGTTCTCTCATGATTCTTTATCTATTTTTTTTTCAGAATCTCATATCTATCCTCAAATTTAAAAAAAAATAGATGGTTCAAATTTTATATTTTATAAAATTATTATTTTAAAAATAAATAAATAAATTTAAACTGTTAAAATCTGATCTATTTTAAAAAATATCAAATTTAAACCATTTATTTTTTAATCGGAGGATGGAATCATGATTCTTTGAAAAAAAAAAAGAGAGAGAAAATTATAATAGTATCTCCTCCCTAAATTTAGGCCCCAGCTCCATTCATAGCCTGCTTTTGTGGGAGAGAGGGGCCTCTCCATTTCCCTTACCATTCACTTCCCTCCACTTCTTTATTCTCACCGTCAGATTAACTCCGAATGGTTGAAATTTAATATTCTATAAAAATAGTATTATAATATTAAATAACAAAAATGTATATAAATAAATTTAAATCATTAAAATTTGATATAACTGTTCATATCTTTATACTTTTGTTAAAGTATTATATGTGTAATTTTTAATTTGTATAGGATATTGAATCTCAATCGTTTAGAAGTAATCTAATGATGAGAATAAAGAAGTGGAAGGAAGTGGACCGTAAGGGAAGTGGAGGCCCCTCTCCCCTTTTGTGGTTATCGTCATTGTCCTCTCTGTCAGTGAATGCGTGACATAAACTCCATTCACAACCTTTCCTAAGCCGTAACCAGAATAATAGTTTTGCAGAAAAGAAGACGCTATGGAGCTCAAACCACCCGCCAACGAACACACCAGGCAGAGTATGAAGATATACCCAATGTTCATTTTCCACTCTTTACATTAAAAATTAATTCTTTTAGTAATTTGGTTGCAAAATTCTGGCCAAATGGCTGTGGTAAATTACCGTCCTTCATTAAATACGCGTGCTTATAAATTGTAGAGTCCTTCGATTTCAAGCGTGCTTGCCACTCAACTAAGGATTGTTTTCCACCTTTGTATTAATCTTAGCTTTCAGGACCCTGTCGAAGAAGGCTGAAAACAGGGGACAAACATGGAGTTCGCGGCATTAGATTGTCGAGGTGGCGATCCTGTTATTGTAGACATCATATTGCAAATAATGGTTTTCCAGTTTCTATATGGATAAATGCCAGCCGAAGTAGTGAAATCCAAAGCAAGAACAAGGCAAAAAATGATTCTGTACCACCTTCCCGTTCTTGTACATGAAAAACAGAAACGAGACCTCGAAGCAGCAAGCCGATCATGTTCTCTAATTTGCGTGGGATGCTAAAAACCCCTCCTATTTGAGAAAAAGCTCGAATACACCCTTGAATAGTTGTGTTATGGATGCGAGAAACAGATCAAAGATCATTAGGGATGTCCTGACAGTCACCAAGTGCAATTCCATCATTGGTTTTTTTTTCTTCCAAAGAATCATAGCACATCATAAATTACAGATTTGAGTAGTTTCTTTGTTCTGAAACAGGGGAGTAGTCCAACAGGAGGAAATGTTGACAATAAATGTGAAGCCTGGATGAAATAAAGGAACAGAGACAACACTTGGAAGGAAATGGAAACGATAAACCTGTTGCACACCATGAAGACATAATTTTTACTATCTCCGATATAAGACACGGATTGTTTAGAAAAGATGATGATGATTTGGAGATTCCTCTTCTCAAGGCCGTTACTGGCTTCATATTTTCACTTCGCCGGGGCATGCCATTATCCTTAGAACCAAAAATGAGGAAACTCGAGAATTACGTTTCTAATTGCATTTCCTAAACAACTTACAGATGATTAAAGATCTGAAATTTTTAGCATCTTAGAAGATTCTTGTTGATCAACGGCTCTCAGAACAAACCCCCCTGGGGTAGCACTAAACTTCATGGTGCCAACTATACTTCCATTTATAATCTCACTAGAATCATCTTGCTTAAGACAGAACAAGGCATCTTAATTTAAAAGATAAATGCGCACACGCGCGCACACAATAATGAAAGGAGTTCAATTTACTGCCACAAACACAAGCTCAAATAAAGGTATACTGCACATTAAATTACAAGCCAACCAGACTTAAGGGTGTATCATTGCCAGCCAAGCTTCAAGGCAATTTAAAGCTAAGACCATCCAAAAATGGCACGGATTATACCGAGTATACTACCGCCGATCAAAGCCTTGAGCAATCTGAGCTTTGTATTTGTGTAGGGAGGATACCTCACTGACGCATCTCCTGTGAAGCCGCGATACAAAACTGCTTTTTTGTGGCTAAAGGCTTCAAACGAAAATTTCCCATGGTATGAACCCATTCCACTCTCCCCAACTCCTCCAAATGGCAAAGTATGGGTGGCGAGCTGCATCAGGGCAAAAATACCAAAAACGAAAACAGAGAAAATGTGATTAGATTTTAAATTATTTAGAAATTGGTACAGTATATATGAATAACAAGAATCAATGAAATAGATAAAGACAAAGTCATGAAGTCAAGGATAAGTTGTGAGGAGATAAATATTACATGTACGGTAGTGTCATTGACAACCAAACCCCCTGCAGATACGGTCGTCACGAACTGCTCCCTGAGCTTCTTGTTGTTGGTAAATAAATATGCAGCGAGGGGTTTTGTTCCTGAATTAATCACATCGAAACTTTCTTCCAATTTATTGACCTGTTCCAAGTGATTAGAAAGGCGTTATAATAAAGGAAGTTTACTGATGACCGCTTCTAAATTTGCGTACGCCCCCTTCCAGGTCTGTATAATATAGTTAGCCTCCAAGTTCTGCTAATGTTTACAAAAGAGTATGGTACAGGAATCGTTTTATTACAATTCCTAACAGCTGTCAACTACTTTTTTAGCTGGTCTTCGTACAAGACAAGCGACTGAAACTTTTTGGCAACCATCCCAGAAAAGAGTCATGTCACTCTGAATAGTTAATTTTACCCTGATAAGAAAGAATTGATCCCCAACTCTTGTTTTACATGAAGAAATTATTACTATTGCAGCTTTCAAAAACAATCCAAGATCATTTTCATATTATTCATCTTACATTATAGAAAGAAACAATCAACTTAGTGACTTGATTATTACCGTGATCATGGGAAGTAAAGGACCAAATATCTCCTCCTTCATTATCAAAGAATTTCTAGGAACATCCAATAAAATAGTGGGAGCAATCCTCCTGCCATTTAAAGGAAAGAAGTGTTGATATCAAGATCCTTAGCACATTTCAATTCACTAAACCAGAACACTTTTCAATAAAAAAGAAAGCAGAGCAAGCTTACAATTTGCTTTCATCCTTTTCTCCTCCATAAACAATCTTACCAGCGACCTTATCATCCTCCAATAGCTTTGTCAAGCGAGCAAAGTGATTCGAATTAACGATGCGTGACAAATCCTTTGATTCTAACGGGTTTTCTCCATAAAATTTCCCCAATTCAGTCTTCAGGGCATCAATCTAGAAAAAAGAAGCACCAAACAACAAATAAACAAAGACATAGATTCGAGATTCTAACAGTGCATTGAGGAAATTCTTACCAACTTAGGGGCAAAGTCTTTTGTTGTTAGAATATAATCTGGAGAAATGCACGCTTGTCCATTGTTGCAACCCCACTTGCCTGCAATTATCCGTCTAGCCGCTACCTTGTCAACACAAATCAATTTAAGTTACATATAACATGACAGGAAGTTCAGGCGACAGCAAGTGAAAATAAAAAATGGCTCCGGCTATACTCGTAAATTGATATCTGAATCAACAAGAACTGGAGATTTCCCTCCAAGCTCCAGAACAACTGGCGTAAGGTGTTTAGCAGCAGCAGCCATCACTATGCGTCCCACTCTTCCATTACCTACAAATCAAGGGATGATGCAATATTCCAGGGCGTTTTATCACAGAATGACTCCTGTCATAAACTAATAAAACTGTGTGTGGAGTTTGTTAAAGAGAAAAAGAAAGTACAACTTGGTGAAGGATAAGATAGCCTCAAGTCAGAAATGAGTCAAATGACAAGACAACCTGAAAACAGGACTAAGAACAACATCCACACAAAACTTATAAGTGTAGAACAGCTGTCCAATCGCTTCTCCTTTCCATATCAGATACAGTGCTCGGAGCACCAAAGAGAAGTCATATACATATTTTCTAATGAGGAGACTTGATGAATGTTTTGATGGAGAATGAGAATTTACCAAAACTTATAAGCGAAGGGAGGAATTTTCAACAAACCTCCCAAATCCATCAACTAAGTCCTCCTACCCTCATGTTTTTAAGCTCTCTCTTTTGTCAAATCTTCATGTCAAGTAACTAAGTAATCATACAATTAGACACTTATTTTGACTATCCTTTTCTCCTGTTAATGTTAACCATTCAAAAATGATGGCCGGAAAACACAAATTCAAATAAGGGAAGGAAATTATCATTTAACCATCCATAATCCAGTGGCCGGGATTGTTTGTAGAGCAGCATGTATTGGCAAAAGGAACTAATTGTAAAGCAGTTTGGCAGTAAATCATTTCAGAATTCTAAAATCACACAGGAATCAAAATAATGGAAATAAGATAAACCTGTATAGAAAATTTTGTCCCACTTTTGCTGCAGCAGAGCAGATGTTTCATCAACTGCCCCCTCAACGACCTTTATAGATGAGTTATCCATGTACTCCTTTAACAATTTTGCCAGCAGCGATGATGTGGCCGGAGCAATTTCTGATGGTTTAAGCACCACCGTATTACCAGCTGCAATAGCTCCAATGACTGGATCTAGTGATAACACTGAAAAGACAGATATAGCAGTCAAAAATATCATCATGAAAGATTTTTTGAAATAAAGAGATTTGTGAAAAGCAAAAGCTGAAATGTCATCTCAGAAACAAATAAAAGAAAAAACAAAGTCACAAATCAACATACAAAAAGGATAATTCCATGCCGAGATGATTAACACAACCCCCAGAGGTTCAGACACTATTTCTGCTGAAGAAGGAAAAGTGGTGATTGAAGTTTTGACCTGCATTTAAAGGAAAATAGTGTAATAAATCAAAAATCATGTCAAACAATCATACAGCCTAAACATCCGACTGTTCTTATCTGTGAAAGAACTACAGAAAAATACCTTTTGTGGCTTCATCCAATGCTTCAGTTCTTTCAGTGCAACACTACATGAATTTTTCAGCATAGCAATCTGCGGGACACGTCAAATTCTCAGTTAGCAGATGACAAATATCATTTTCATAAATTTTTATACATTATGCTGATTGCATAAGACCTTTTGTTCAACAAGTGAATATGAACAAATTATTAGCCAAAATAATAAATTTTCAGTTTCATGTACTTATTGAAAGGCGAAAGCTCAAAGTTAACAACACAAATTCAAAGTCTTTTTATATCAGTCTATGGAAATGAATATGAATTATAGAAGTTCCTGGGACTAGAATCTATGATTATCCAAATGGTAAAAACTACAACTGGTTGACACTCTCAAAAGAAGTAACTGGAGTAGGACATCCAGGACCCCTAGTTGCACAGGCATAAAAGATCAACACATACACAGATATAACGCCCAAAGGCAGTATCACAAAAATTAAGAAGGGAATATAGATCCCACAGTGTTGAGAGACAAGTCAGGCTTGAGCAGCAGCAGCTTCCTAGGATCTAAAGAAGTTTAAATCAACTTCAAATGCAAAAACCAAGTGACAGTCTCTATTGTATATACAGTATGCACATGGAACTGCGCTTGATAGCGCTACCATCCGAACTAGCTAGACATGCTTCGTTGAATAATCGGATTATATACTATATAACCGTGGCGTCTTGATGCATAACTGACCAAGAAAGTGAACTCCTAATCAAGTTAAGAAATGCGCATCTACATCTATGACCACACACACTCGTGACCACCTAAATAAGGCACATCCAAACAAAAAGCTAAAAAGGAAAAAGAAAATTTTCAACCAAAGTGACAGAGACTAATAACGAGATGCCCGACTTGCTCGTCAACTGAGACATCCTGTGAAAATACTTCCCTCATCGTAGCAATAAATTTAAGACCTCAAGCCACCTATCAGAGGCAATGTTGAAACATGAGAGGACGATAAGATTGGCCCACCCCAAAAGGGGAGGCCAGGTGAACTTTTGGAGAGCGCCATTAATTCTCACACCTGCCACCCATATATAGTACTAATATTTTTTCGTGGCCACCGCCGAGTAGACCATTTCACGAAAAGAATTCTCCTAATTCCGCTACGGCAGAAGCACAAAGATACATTTAGTATCCCAATGACAAGACATGAACGCAAAAAAATGTTAAATGGAATCGAAACCCCCTTAAAATTTCTGATGGCAAAGGACAGCTGACAAATTCAAATAACATGTAATTAAAGCTGAACAAACATCCATATCAAACTTCCCGTAAAAATCGACCATACATAATAAATGAACGCATCACGAATCCAAAAGCACAACTGAACAATTTGACCAAATAGAATTTCTTGCCATAACAAGTCATCACCAAGTTTAAAACAGGAAGACGTGAAGAACGAGAGACTAGCTAGAAAATAGAAAACGGGGAATAGAAAATTGAGATGAATGACTATCAAACATGGATTGGTTGTCATAGATAGGAGACCTCGTGGGCGACGGTTTCAAGTGGGGGCTTGCAGAGATCGGAGCGAAGAGCTTCGATAATCTGTTGCTCACGATCATCGAGCAACTTAGAAAGGGCCTTCAACTGCGAAACTCTCCACTCGTAACTTCGCGTCGTGCCAGAAGCGAATATGCCCCTCAGCTCCTCCACGAGCAAAAGCGCTGCTCCTGCATCGAACACTTTATTTGACTCATCAGACGACATTATCAGCGACAGCAAGCACAATCGCCCAGAATCACAGAAAAAGGAAGATGATTGCTTCGCTCTCCGGCAATGCTAGAAAATTGAACTGGCGCTGATATAATGTCTCAGTAGGTTGAATTGGATTAGCTTCTAAACAGGAAGGAAAGAAGAACACGCTACGACGGTTAACCAAAGCGTCGCGTCGTTATGGTTTATGGATCTGACAGATTCTCTGCGTGGACTATTTGGGTGAGATTCACATATATATAGGGAACTCCTCGGAGGCTATGATAAGGAGAGTTGTGTTTGACACGCGATGTCGAGAGAGCGTAGGCTGAGGGGGAGATTTGCTTGCTTGAGCGGAAGAAATCTTATCAAGATCAAAGTTGCTTTGCAAATAGACCACTCAACTTATGTACGTAGGTAGTAGGTAAATGATGTCTTACAAGTATATTACGAACTGGTAGGAGTATTTTAAGTTTATTCTGTTGCTACCATTGCAGATAAAGTTTTTCTAGGGAAACCATAGAAAAGGATCCGCTACATGTCCTAATAAACAATAATTCTATATAATAAATAAGCGATATTAATATACTCTACTCTATTATTACAAGTTAACTTTTGTTTTAAGTAAAAATGTGTTATGAACAAATAAGATAGGGAAAATTTCATGGAGCCTCTAGGAATGTAACAAAATGTCAGTCAACTCCCAAAATTTGTTGAAATTTCACTGCACCCCATGATTTAAAATAAAATTAAATTTTGTGGGTGGAAAGACAACGATGTCCTGCTTTTATTTTTTTTTTCAGAAAAGCATTTATAAGATAAATAAAGATATTTACAAAACAAATAAAGTGATTCGAAAGAACTTAGAGGATTAAAAATATTTTAGTCATTTACAAAACAAATAAAGGAATTCAAAAAACGTAGGGGATTAAAAATATTTTAGTAATTTACAAGACAAATATGAAAACCCGCAAGATAAATATGGGCATTTATAAAATAAATAAAGTAAATATATTATTGTCTTTTCATCACAAAACTTAATTTCATTTTAATTCAATGGAATGCAGTAAAATTTTAGAAAATTTTGAGAGCTAATTGAAATTATATCACATTTTTAGAAGCTAACTGAAATTCTCCAAGTAAGATATGTTTTTAACCGTTTTTTTTTTTGGTCAAATGTTTTTAACCTTATTACTATCACACATGTGTGCCAACTTATGTTGTACTATATTTATTGAGTAAAGGGGTAATGTATTTTTTTGCCTACTTATAACTCATATTAATAAACTTTGTTATATAAACATACAATTTTATCCATCATTTATTATTATGAAGATTTTTTTCATGTGAGATATAGCATATATTAAATATAGTTAAAGTTTGAAAATTATTAAATTTTAAAGTGAAGTTAATGAAGTTTAAAATTTTTTATAACTTCGATGAATTATGTTGGAAGTAACCTTTAAATAGGATCAGAAGAATACTTATGTATTTAAAAAAATATAATACAGGGGTTTATAAAAAAATAACACAGAAGGAATATATATTAGACACAAAATATATTTTTATATATAATTTTTCCAAATTAAGTAATTTAGTTATTTTTATTAATCTCCACAAATTAAATAGATAGATCTTGCATTAAATATTACCATAAGAGTATTTCTTTTATATAAAACAAAAAACATGGTTCCAGTACTGTGCACACACCAGCTTTGCTGTACTGGGCGGGGTGGGTGACCTTGCAGATCTACCACCCTGGTGAAGGTTCGTCCATGTTGTTGTGAGTGGTAGCCTGCCTTTGACGCATTGACTCCGATTTGCTTACCCATGTCATATATTAATTTTGATTTTTAATATAAGATATAGTTACCTTTTTTTTAGATTGATGAAGTTAAATACCCTATTCGGTCATAAATATAAGATAAATTTTATTTTTTTGAAAATATTAAAAAAGATAATTAAATTATTTTAAATATTTATATTTATTATTTTTCCTTCAAAATATTTTGTTTAGCTTATAAATTGATATATAATATAAGGATACACACATATAATATGATTTAGTAATTTATTGATTTTTCTTAATCTTTTCAAAAAAAATTCAATCATGTTTTATATTTAAGACCAGATGGAAAATATTACTTCAAAGTATTTATATTTCTTATTTTTCTTAAAACTAATTTGCTTAACTTATAAAATGATATATAATCAAATAATACAGTATACAATTTATATTATGATGAAGTAATGTATTTAACTTTATTAATATTTAAAAAATATCAACTAAGTGTTATATTAAGGACTATAGGAATACTTAAAACTTAGAAGTGAAACAAATCTTATATAATTTAAAGGCAAATAAAAAACAACAGTCCACTCACAGGTATACTCTCCCAACCAAAAGTGGGTGTCTAGAAGTCAACGGTTTCAACCTACGCCCTTTATTTTTTCCTATCAAGCGTAAACTGGTAATCAGTTCCATGTGGATTGAACTTCCCAGGCTGTTGATAGCTCCCACTATTTATTCCTCTGTGAGAACTTAATAAAGGGGAGGAATTTAGATACAAATTAGCTGATTTAACGAGGGTGAGTAGTTATTTTATTTATTAAAAGTATTCTTAATAGAAAATAGATATCTTAATCGCTATTTTTCTACTCCTTTCGGTCCTAATTATAAAACAAAATTGATTTTTTTGGAGAAATTAAGGAAGCCAATTAAATTATCTTAGAGTATTTATATTTTTATTTTTTTCTTAAAACTAATTAATTTGATTAATAACTAATATATAATCTACGAATACTAAACATATAAACACTCTAAAGTAATTTAATTGGTTTCTTTAATTTCTCTAAAAAAATCAACTTTATCTTATAATTAGAACCGGAGGAGTACATGATTCACACGCTCATTATATACTCCCCGTAAGGCTTGAACATGCAATGCCACACTTAACAAAGCGTTAAAGGAGAGATTCTGTCCTCACATGCCTTCGTTACGGTTAAGATTTCACATAATGTCTTATAAATCGAAATAAAAAATCCTTATTAAAATCTCTCATAATGTCTTGTAATGTGAAATATAAATCTAAGGTTATCAAGTTTGGATTGGCCTTTAAACCAGTCGAAGTAATGGGTCAATGGATTAGCTCGCAGTTAACTTGAACTCAGACCGGTGAGGAATAACAAATTTAAAAATAATTTAAATTTCTATCTTAGTATCATACCATCCAAAATCAGTTTAATACATTGAATCATTAAAAAAAACCATATATTTATCCGACATCCTTTACAATTCATTTAACATATTGATATCTAGCATCAATCGATTATCCAATGATACTATAGTCAATAATTATAAATATTATTTCTAGCAAATTATCAAAATAAATAGATGATAACAAAATATCCATACCTACAGTCATTTAATCATTAGACTATCAGTTATTAACACAAAAATTATCATTAACTTTGACGAATATTATCATTTACCCATTAAAAAAATATTTTTTTAAAGACAATTAGGTCAACCCATCAAACCCACTTGAGTTAGCTGGGTCACCCTTGAGTTACACAAAAATCCGGGTGAGGGACCTACCCTAACCAGTTTTGTGGCCCGATTGCCAATTTCTGGGTTGACCCAACTAATCCAGTCTGGATTTAGGAACCATGATAAAATCTTTAAGAATGTGCCTCATATATTATAGGAAGATAGATGTAGGCAAAAATATAGGAAGATACTACATGAGAAAACATACTAATTTGCTTGGGGGAAAAGGCTCATAGAGAACGTATGAATTATATTAGTTATAAAGTGAGATGTTTTATGGTTAAAGTATCACATGCACATGCTCTTCCTGTCATATTTATAAAGTGTTTTCAATATATTTCATTGAAACCGAGAAAGATTTTAAACATCGTTAATTTTGTTTTTAAATTTAATAAATTTTTAAATTCACACATATTTAATATATATTTTAAAGATAAATGAAAAAATAATAATCCACAAACCAATAATTAGGGGTAAAACTGGACATTTAAAGAATTTGATCAGATAAATCATGTTAAAGACAAAAAAAATACTTACTCCAATATATTTTATAAGAAATTTATAACTAATTTATATGTATTAATAAAAACAGCTAAAAATATTAAAGTTGTAAAAAAAATTTCAAGTTATTTCAAACATTATCCTTATCAGTCCCACCCAAAAAGTTTCTAGAAAATATATTGCAACATGGACGGGAAGGAGGGAGTAGTCTCTTTAATTTTTTTTCCTAACCATTTGAGAATTAATTAATCACAACTCAAACTCAAATGTTGTCTATGTACAATCAGAATAAAAAAATACAAACATTCACAAGAAATGAACATTTTGGGAATAAATGAAGTAATGAACATCAATTGGGAGCCGGTTTCTATGCTCAGCACATTTGATGAGTTAGGAGATCTTGGACCGTCGGATCTGATCTGAACGGCCCAGATCTATTTTATTAAAAAATCCCCAGATCTATTTATTAAAAAATCTATATTTTTTAATAAAACGGATTTACATCATCCAGATCAGATCTGATGATTCAGGATCTCCTAATTCTCCATGTTCATCAAATATACTGAGCATGAAACCAATCCCCAATTGGTGGGGCTTGGGCAGCCAACACTTGCATGGCATTTATTATGACTTTCATGTCCAAGAAAAAAGGGTACCGCCGGTACGTATTCTGCATATGGTTGTAGAAATCAAGAGGTTGTTTGATTCTATTTTCTTTTTGTTCTCGGTAATAGTTTTATAAAATAGTTTTTAAAAATAAAAAAAATATTTGAATAGTTATTTTGAAAAATCTGTTTTTGAAGGGATGTGGTAGTGTGGCTGCTGGTGGTCGTCGTCACTGATAATGTAGTATTAATAATGGATAAGTGGTAGCTTCAAAAAATAAAAAATAGGAAAATAAAAAGAAGAAAACAACTAAAAACTGTTTTTATTTTTTAGTTTTAAAAAAAAATTGTTTTTTTATTTTTAGAAACAATTTTTTAAAAACAGTTTATTAAACAGGTTTTTTTTTTGTTTTATGATTTTTAAAAATAAAATCAAACAGCCCTGGGATTTTTCTGTTCACGGATATGAGTTAGATCGTATTATCACCAAACATGACGAGTTGATGGCCCAATTCTGATAGTTACCCGTAGATTTATCATAATGGTTGGGCCGTGTTTTTTTTCTTCAAAATTTTGAATGAAGTTTTTTATTATTATTTTATCAGATATATAATACTTCTACGATCATAAACGCAGGGCATCGTTTAAGAATTAATTTTAACACGTTCCGTCATCCTCCTACTCAACCCTGATTTCATGTCACTTAGTAATAGTAGAATGCAGATTCATACCTCTCCACAGTGGTTCTTGTAAATAAATAACCCGAACTGGGCTAAGAGCGAAGCAAATACATAAATAGGGAGGAAAATTAAACAACGATGGAAAGTGAAAATAGAGAGAGAGTGAGAGCAAAACCTCGTGGATGAAGGCTTCGGTTTCGGGTTTGGAGAGGTCGGAGTGAAGAGCCTGAACGATGAGGTGCTGGTTTTGATCAGCGAGGGTGATGAGAGCCTCCAACTGGGAAGCTCTCCACCGGTAACTCCGAGTTTTGCCGGAATCGAAGGTGGATCTCAGGCGGCTCACCACCGCCGACGCCTCCTCTGAATCCAACGCATACTTCTTGCTCATCTCAGCCGCCTTCACCCACTCTGCTGCTTCACTCATCTAATCTGATTAGTTATATTGGCGTAAAGGAGGACCATTGCATTATATTGTGTTTTTATATATAATATAATACTGTTATTATAATTCCGATGGCCTGGCCTTGTCTCTAGCGTTGGCATTTGACTGCTTAATTGTTCCTCCGACTCAATTAAAAGCCCATCTACACGACCATGCTTCTCCTTGCAAGTTTCAATTATTGGGATCTCCGGTTCCGCCGTTGATTTCGACATTATATTATCTCTCTTTCTATTCTAAGAAATTCAGCATTTTATGGCTAATTAACAATTTTAGCTCATATAGACTACTTATCCTTATAGTTTTTGTATAATTGATTGTGACGTCATTTATAATTTTTTCAGTTGTGCGTGCGTGTGTATTAACCAAAACCAGCCACTTTTTGCAAATGCTGGTTTTTTTCTGAACACTAAACTGGAGAGAGAGAGTTAAGTCATGTACAAAGACGTGAAATGGTATCACTCTAAGAACCGGCCTACTTGTTGGGCCCAAAACAAGAATTAAACAGACGTACTTACACCTCAATATTTCACGACAGATTTTTTTACCGACTTGAATTAAAAGTATTAATCATATTAATCACATGTCTTAAATCTGATCAATATGAAGTAAAATAATGATAAAATTGATCATCCTTGAAACCTCGATTAAATTCAAAATGAGATTGGGTCAATTACTGAAATGTAAAATTTCATAAGCATGGCCATCACGATTAAAGCATTTAACCTAGCAACGTTCCTTTTTTTTTTTAATTTGAAAAAAAAAAAAAAGACTAGGCAAATTTATAAATCCAGTTTCTCAGCCTTCAGCACTTCCCCCATCCCCTTAAACCTAAACACGCACAAGGGCTGAATCAGTACGGGCTTTAATGAGAACCTCATTCATACAGGCCTTGGCCCAGGCCATATTTCGCAAAGCAATTTAAGCCCTGGCCTGTCACATTCACTTTCGTAAAACAAATAATAATAATAATCTACCCAACAATGATGACTAAAATTGTGCATTTATGCAAAAATTTTAATGACATGACTTATAAATAACTGATTAATAGTATAATTTATTAGCTTATAGATCACATAAACCTTGAAAGCATAAAAATCGAGCTATTTTGGAATTAAGCAAAATTAATCACTCACATCTTCGATGGTGCTGTCGTCCAAATAAGAAAACTACCAAGACTAACCATATCGTCCACAGGATAAAGAAGATCCGTAGAGTTTGCTATATGGTTGTGTGGATTAGGAAGTTGAGCAAGTGAAGGTTTTGAAATTGCTGCGTTTGCTGGTGGGATAAATTACTAAAGTTGAGGAAAAGAAAAAAATGCATTAATATTCTTGAGACCTGAGAGATAGAAGAATTGGTTTTGCAGGCATCACAGAATAGAAGAATGGCTTACGTGGAAAGTCTTAGAGTGATTTAGCAATCATGTAGTTATTCGGTCGATCAGAAAGCAATCTAATTTACTTGGACTTGCACACCCATATTCTATATATTGACTATGGATTTGCATATAAATAAATAAATACATATATAAAGCTGCGATGTTACTACAAGTATACATAGGCTCTACAAATTCAGCAACCTCCAGATGAAAATTACTCTATTGTGTCATTAATTCACAGAACCTCTAATTATATTCTTTCATTTTGGATCTTGATTTCTCCCTAGGTTCTGGTGACGTGGCCTTCCGTTTGCTAATACTATTACTGTTATCGTGGTTATTATTGTCCTGATCGTTATCTTCGTCGGCAGATATGGATTCTCCTTCGCATGAATTGTCTGGAAATTTCGGGAAGAAGGGTTGAAGCTTCTCCAAATCTGATAACTGAAGAGGCTTCAATAGAAACTTCTCTGCTCCTCCTTCCAGGCACCTATTCATGATTACACAAAATTTCACTTTATCATTCTGAATTTCCAGCGAACACCCATATATTTAATTTAAGCGAACACGTACTTGATATATAGTTTGATACAATAATGCCTTTTCCTATGCAGCTAAAATCACGGTGAACTTTTTTACATGCTTAGTTAATCACGTCCTTATCTTTGGATGAAGATGTAATATTTAGATGGGAAAGAAGAAAGAAAATGGTAAAAAGAGAAATAATGAATAACAACGACATTATATCGTCACGTACATGCTGATTCTTGAAGGCACATTTTCTGAAGACATAATGACGACGGGTATATCTTTCCAGGGAGATCCCTGCACCAGTAAGACGAAGGGAAGCAAATTGAAGACAAGAGAATAAAAACTAAACAAAAGACGTACGAGAGCAATATAATATATACAGTCCTATGATTTCGAATTCCAAACTTGTTTGTAGAAGGTGGTGTATAATTGAATGGTAAATGTGGTGGTTAATATATTGACCAAAGATATAAAGAGGTTAAGAGACAGACCTTGAGTCGTTTAAGCAAATCATAACCACTCATCCCAGGCATGCAGTAATCTGTCATGATCATATTCACTTTTGTTCCCTGCATTTACATTTCACACGCACAAATCATTTAACATTTAACACTTAACACTATACTTCTTACTGTTTCGCATAATATCCAATTATCCATCCCCACCCACTCCTACTGGATGAAGCAGCTATCACAAAATTGGACTACCCTACCCATCCATCCCTACCACCACCCTTTTAAATTAAACGTCACCTCCCACCCTCTCCTCCTTGGCTTCGCTCTAAAGTAATGCCAAATTCATAAAAGAAAAAACACAAATCAAATGCATTTTCAGTTAACGTCTTCAATATTATTCTGATGCTTAGTTTTGTTTTCTTATACCACCAGCAGAGGCATTCTAAAACTAGCTAGAACATTTTTTACTGGAAAAAAGAAAAGAAAGGATTGCTGTTGACTGGAAAATATTAAAGACTTGGATAGGAGTACGGAAAGAAAAAGCTGATGATTATACGGAAGAGGATGAAGTGAAATACCTCATGGTGGGGCAAATGAAGAGGAGAAGGCGAGGAAGCACTGATAGTATTGTGAAGGTCATCAAGCAGTCCAAGGTACTTCAAAGCTTGATCCCCAGAGTCCACGCAGGTCACTGCATATATAATTCATAATAATTAAACACAATTAGAGCCGCAATTAATTAAGATATATATGTGTGTGTGTTCAACAAAACTTGAGATCAGTACCTTTGCATGAAGAAACTGTGAGCAGCCTCTCTAAGAGCTTCCTGTCGATGACGCTGTCATCCACCGCCAGCACGTGAAAATGCTCTTGCTCTCCCCTCCCCCCCACCACCACCACCTCCGATTCAACCGCCATTGATTACTTATTACCTATTTATATATATATTCCTCCTCCGGAGTCTCTCTCTCCCTCTCCGGGTATGTGCATTACCACTGAAGCCCAGACCAAGTAATATATATTCACCAAGTAGCTCGTTGTTTTCTAGAAATCAAATAGCGATCACCGTAGGTCCCATCCAAGTAGACCCCACCATTTATTCTTCTCTCCCTCTTTTACTTTGCAGTACAAGGCTACAAGAGAGGAGAAAGATGGAATAGAAAGAAGAATGACAGTGCAAGATAGGGGGCAATTTATTAACAGCCCCTTTAATTTGCACAAGAGGATGGTATTTTTTTTTTTAAAAAAAATACTGAATCGAGCTGGTTCAGGTTCTCTAACCGTGTCACCGATTCTCGAGCTGGATCGGTTAGTCTGATCCAGATTTAATAATAATGGTATTGCAAGCTAGCCAGTGTTACATGTATGGAAGAATCAAGAATAAAAGATCTCATACTCTTAAATATAGGATTTAATTTACTTTTTTGTGAATGATTAATGAAGTTAATTAAATTATTTTAAAACATTTATATTTATAGTTTCTTCTCAAAATTAATTTATTTATCCAATTTATAAATTAATATATAATTTATATGATTTATTTAATTTTTTCAAAAAATCAATTAGATCTATGGTTTGTAATAATTAGGGCTATAGTTTGACTTTCTTTTTATAACTGCTGTACACGAAAATTAAACTAATATGATTATAAGAAGTACCCTTATTCTTACTGATCTGTATTAATTGATGTAACATGTATATTTATATATATATATATATATATATATATAGCCTCAAATCTCAAATCTCTCTCTAGATTCGCTCATCGCGTTGGTACAACCACCGCAGGCACACACTCTATCGCTATATGTGACACTGATATTCTCTCTCTGTGTGTTTTCCCTTTCTCTTGGATTTTATTTGATTGCCCACCTAAATCTCAAGATCTTTGATTCCATCATCATGACCAAAGTTACGAGTGGATCATCACCTTTAATTTAACTGATTAAACTGCTATTACTTTTCCTCTTTCTCCTACATCACTGGGGCCTTGCTGTTCTCACATTCACCTTATCTTATAATTCTTCACCTCTATTTTCATTTTGACACACCACACAGTGCTCTGCACTATAATCTGACAATATCATTTGTGAAGTATCACACTCATAAACATAGATACCTGGAAACACAGGGCACTTATAATGGACAAATACCTGCTTTATTTTGATCAAATTAATTTAATCTTGCCAGAATGTTTCCTGGGTCCCTTTCATAGGTGATTGCCAGTTTGTTTGGACTAGAGATAACCCATATATAATTCCCATGTGACTTCATTAAATTTCATCCTACCATATGTTTGATTATTCCCTCTCGTTCATTTATCTCCTGCAAACCCCACCAAATCCCTCAAGAGACTACCCCGCCATGTGAGGCTCAATATATTGACGGTTCAAAATATGTTTCACTTCAACAGATCACAAGACAAAGACAGGTAACTAAAGCTCCTGTGTATATATCGTCATCAGAAGCTCATCCTCCGATAATAATACACGCATACATGTGTCAAATTATAACTATACGGAGAAATTAAAAGCATACGTAGTAACTGTAATTGTATTATATATATATATATATATAGGGAGCCGTGAAGGAATGAAGGAAATGATTGAAATGAGGAGCAAATATAATCTTGGGTGGGGTATGTTTGGCATAGGGATATAGATCTCTCCCATATTTCGAATCTGTTGTCTTTAGAGGATGTCCTCATTCATACGTAGCACAAAGTCTTTCTTTTATTCACACTCGAGCGCGGGCCCCATCCCCTGTCTGCCACGTGTTCCTACTTTCGTGCTTAAACCCAATCATCCGTCTGACAATGAAGCACGATCATTATGTCCTAACGTGGTTTCACATTGACCGTCCGATCACATCACCCCTCACTTTTTCCCTCTATTCCTTCTTTTCCCCATTTTATGATAATTTCTCTGTTCAATTCCTTGCCTTCCTCTTCCCTCTTTTAATTCTTCTCTTCATGGAACGCCACATCATTTCATCGATGTGTTAAAACAAGACTAACGCATCACGGCACACCAAATCATAAATTAAGGGTGAGTGCCATAAAAGAGTTCCAATATGAATCTAATCTATATACGAGTTTTTAATTATGTGTATGTGTACTTATCAAGTACGTGTATGTCGGTGTGTGTGTATCTCCGTTCCTCCATTTGCCAAATTAAAACAACTTCTAATTTACACGGCACTGCTGTTATTTCTGCCTCAATCTATTGTATGTTTTCTTTTCCCTCTCTCCCCAACACACAAAAACGTGTTTTCAAATAAAAATGTACACTTGTTCATCAAGTTTTGAGTTTTCTTTTAGGAACACAATAAAAAAATATCATTTAAATTTTAAAATTATAAATTAGTCTTATTATCTATAAGAATATAGGTGCAAATTATAAAATTATTGCAACTCATCCGGCAACTCATTTTAATATATAATAATTGATTTGGGATTTTGAAGTTTAATTGTTTTTTTTTTCCTTTTCTTTTTTGGTCCGATATATTCCCCCAGGTTTGTTGATTGGAAACATTACTAATTAACCGTTACTAAGGTTGGTTTTGTCGCCCAATAATCAAATTACCTAATTTCTTTACTTTTTTAACCATCTTCATTTTTCGGTTAGCACTCATTGACCATCTTAATTAGATTCGATTCATTTCGTGTAACAGTTTCTCTCAATTTGGTCAGAATTTGATTCCTCATGAGCTTATGCCAATAAAAAATAGAAGGATTTCAAATCACCTCAACAATGTGACATAATTTCAGTGAAAATTCTAAAACTTTTTGAAATTTTACTGTACTCCTGAGTCAAAATAAAACTAAGTTTTGGGGTAAAAAACAATAATTCCTTTATTTTCTTTTTTTTATAAATTGTCTTATAAATATCTATATTTATCTTATAAATTTTTATATTTGTCTTATAAATAGCCAAAATATTTTTAATTCCCTAAGTTCTTTCAAATCACGGGTGGAAAAAACACTTTTTAGACCAGTTAAAAATGACATTTTAGACCGGTTTTGGATGCGGTCTTGATACAGCCGGTCTTAAAAGTCTGTTACTTTTTAGACCGGTCTAAACATAACGACATTAAGCCATGAAAATAGTCATACTTTTAAGACCCGTTCTTTAAAGAACTGGTCTAAAAAGTGTATTTTTTAGACCGGTTATTCAAAGAGCCGGTCTTAAAAGTGATTTTTAAGACTGATTTTTAAAATAACCGATCTTAAAAGTTTCATTTTTTTTTTTAAATATTCTTGTTAGCTAACCAACAAGTTATTTCCTCTGTTAAAACATTTTACCCATCAAGTCATTCTAGTGACATCTAAATAAATTATTCTCTTACACATTATAACTAACACCTTATACAGAAGCATTTTCATTAAGTAAAAACACAATTTCAACTATTGTAATATTTAAATCATTCTTCCTACATTTACCATTCCACATAAACAACAAAAATAAATCATTCTTCCTATACCCCAAATAAATTCTTCTCTTATGCATTCTCATCTCATCAACCATTCTAAAACACAATTTTAATTGATGTAACTTACATCATTCTTCCTATATTCTCTTACGCATTCTCATTTCACCGCATGCATGGATTTTTTTATACTTCATCCCCAGTGGACATAGTATTTTCTTAGTATCATAGTATCGATAAAGCAACATATTATCATTTGGAAGTATGTCCTTAAAAGCCTCAAGCATTTATGGAAAACTTTTATCGCTCTATCCATGTTGTGCTTTCAAGCTTACCAATTTTAATACTGCTCTCAACAATTGGTATTTTTTATACCCCGGGTACAGCGGCTTCTTAGCATCACTACACATATTACCATATGCACGTGATTGCTCAAAAGCCTCTTCTCCTACTTCACGAATAATATCCTCTATCCGATCATCCATATTCGTGTCATTATCATCAAATTCCACTCCCCCGTGTTGAGATGTACTTGACGTTTCTAATTCTTTACCATGCCATACCCATACTATATAACTCTTACAAAATCCTTCACAAATTAAATGTGTAAATATTTACAGAACTTAGTAGCTTCTCATTCAAGCGTACTACACAAAGGCAATAAAACATCCAACATCATCATTGACATTTCTTCTAACAAAGTCTAAAAAACCCCTCACCCCAACATCATATTCAACATTCATCCGTTTAGCTTTTATCCACTTACGATCCATATATTTTAACACCTAGTAGCACCCTATCCAATATTAAAATGATAGACAAAAAAACAAGATAAGAAAGTATAAATAACTTGTAGCACTCTATCCATTATCAAACTCTTGTTCATAACTTTATATTCAATTCAAACCCACATAGCAAATATCATAATGTGATCATTAATGACAATCCAAGATAAGAAAGTATAAATAAAATATCATAATGTTATCATTAAGCTAGTATCTGAAGTTATCATCACTGAGTTCAACAACGAGAGTAAGATAAAGAGCAATATTAGGCATATTCAAACAAAGCCATAATAATAAAACAAAACACCTCTATTTCCTACTTCGATAATATCAGAATTTGATGCCAGACATGGTGAAACCCACCCAAAACAATATTAAAAGGGTCAAGTTCAAATTATTAACAACAATCAAAACAAACATGAAAAGTGGTTTCACGTGTAGTCACTCTTTATGCTCCCGTTTGAAAGAAGAACGAGCAGCGATTTAAAGGAGGAGGAGTAGGAGTTGGAATGTCATCGATTGACAACGAATAAAGGTCGACTAATGGTAAGGTATATGAGTAGTGACTCTTCCTCTGCTAATACAGACCTAACCCAATGCCTTAAGATTGGGAAAAAGAACATCGTCGATTAGATTGCGAGATATTATGTTTAGAGAGAAAGATGGCTCCAGATTTAGATAGAAAGAGGATGACAGAGTTGTGAACAAGAACACTGTCGAAGAAATTTCAGGGAAAAGTGAGTTCAGAGAGCAAGCTACGATTCGGCGGGAGGAAGAGAAGAGCAAAATTTTAATTAGGGTGTGCGTTTTTAAGACCGATTTTTTAGAATAATTGGTCTTAAATATACATTTTAGATCGGTTTTTAAAATAACCGGTCTAAAAAGTTTCAACTTTTAGATCGGTTATAATATATAACCGGTTTTAAAAGTTAAAAAAAATTCCGAGTTTCTTATTTAGACCAGTTATAGAAATAATCGATCTAAAAAGTGTATTTATTTTTAATTATTTTATCTTTTTAAGACCGGTTACACATAAATAAGGTCTAAATAATATCTTTAAGACCTGATATCTAGGGAATCGGTCTCTGAAGTTATATATAATTACAAAAATGCCACCGGTCATACATTTTAGATCTTATCCCTGTATAACCGATCTAAATGAGCTGGTCTAAAAGACAAATTTTGTATTTGTGAATCCTTTTATTTTTTTTTGTAAATATTTTTATTTGTCTTATAAATATCCTTATTTATCTTATAAATGCTCTTTTAAAAAATATATATATAAAAAAAAGGATATCATTATCTTTTCATCTACAAAACTTAATTTCATTTTAAAAGGATACAATAAAATTTTAAAAAAGTTTTAGTAGTTGATTGAAATTTTATCATATCCTCAGGGATATAATGAATATTTCCCGTAAAAAATGGACAGGCAATCCCAACACCTCTATCCCAGGTCAACGTCATAAGGATTATATTCTTAGCTAAATTTGTCTCATCGTTGATCATTTAGGAGTCCAATCAAATGATATAGGCCCTTTTTAAACCATAAAATCTGATCTTCTTTGATGATTATTTATTTGTCATTCAAAGTGTTCGTTTAGGATAGTTTATTTTTAAGTAATAAGTGTTTATAATTTGTGATTTATGGTATACAAAATAAATATATGATAGAAGTTTTATTTCAATTTATGTAATAAATATTTATTCTTAAAAAATAAACTAATCTAAACATGTTTATATTCTGCCAGCAGTATAGCAGCTGCCCCAGGACTTGAGTGCACCCAGTTGATGAACCACCATGCACTCTAGCAAATTATCAACACAGCTACACTTTTCATTACGTTAAAGAAATACTGGAAAAAATAATCTTCTTAAACTTTGGTTCAACATTATTATAAATAATTCTCTGAACTTTTAAAACAAAAAATGGAGTTTAATAATGTCAACCGGTGCATGTCAGATTTTCTCATGAATTAATGTTGGGGGGGGGGGGGGAAGAGCGAAAAATGATAATTTTTTTAACTTAAAAAAAATATTTGACCAGGTTTTTAGTTTTGAAAAATCAGGATTGATTTACTCACGAACGACTTAAGAATTATAGAACTATTAATATTATTCGAAAAATACTAAGCCACATTTAAAATGAAACCCCACTAATTAATTCATGATCCTGAGCTTGATGTCTCATAAAATTAAGGTTCGTGAACCCAGATCAGGCACTGAACAGGTCGAGGTATTGGATTAAGGATTAGTGGGTCAAATCTGGGCCAAACAGAAGCTAATCCGGGATCAAACCGGTGAAAAATTGAAGATTTCAGTTTTATTAATATGAAATCCTAAAGAAAATTTTTTAAAAAATAAAAATAGTGAGCTGATCTGAACCAGTTTACTGATCAATTCGCATGGTTTTCGGGTTGGACTGACCGGTCGGTCTAAAATCCAGAACACCGTATAAAATCACATCACATGCACGCAAAAGTACCTCATTTATGCAAGGAATTCAAAAGCAGAAAAGGTCGCCTTGAATATATGGATATATATGAATATATGATGACTTTGTGCAAATTTCTCTTCGGATGCTTATTTTGCCACACACGGCAAATTAAAAAAGTGAGCTAAAGTCTAAATGGCGTATTGAATTAACCTTTATTGCTTCATACTTGTAATTTTTACAACTGCATGCCTTTTATTTAATCAATCAATCAGTTCACGAGTTCCTTTTGTGAATTACCCACTAACTTTTTCCACATTCATTTTGACTTTGAGTTACCAAATTAAACGTGGGACCGTCAACCACGAGAGATAAAAAGGATCGATAATCTTGAGAGATTAGCACTGCTGTTTAAATTAGGTCATGCCCCTGTCATACGAGATTTCCTTAGATCTGCTTTCCGGGCCCACTCCTGAATCTGGACATGTCTCCTTTAATCTTGTTATTTTGTTCGCATGCGAATTTCCAAAGGCATGGCCCATCCAACCAACCTTTGTTCTTTTGGGAATTTGAAATATTTCTCACCCCTACTCTTCTTCCTCGCCTGCCCAAGTTTCTCTTGGACAACTAATTAATCACCATTGTTTGGATTACGGCGAGACAAAATCAAAGCTTTAAAATCCTTATTTTGCACTAAAAAAGAAAGATCACGGCACCCAATTAGTCGATTATATATACTTGCAAGGATCCATTGTGATTTATATATATGATATACCCTAGCCTGCTTCTTCTCTCTTTCTTCAGATCTGAGCTTTCTCATATTAAAAGGGAAATGATCCATGGATTGAGACTGATTAATTAATAAATTACGATTGACTTCATTAATTGTGGAAACGTGACATACATCTGAACCTGGATATTGACAGAAACATGTGGCAGGGCGAAACAAAAGCCCAAGAAAAAGTGTGGGCTCACATTATGTTCTCAGCGCATCTATGAGCTTAAGAGCTCATCTGCAAAATACCGTGGTCTTGCGGGATGAGCTCCTAAGATTATGGATGAGTTTAGCAGGAAATGAAGAAGTGTAGGGTGAAAGTGTGTTTAATTAATAAAGAACAGGAGATGGATGCAACAAGAGAGAATCTGAGCCCGGATATCGACAGAGACAAATGCTGTGGATTTAATTTAGGATGGACCAACATACGAAGCAAGGGAGGACAACTCATTGCTAATGATATACTCCCTATACATCCGGAGTTCATTTTCTGTGTCTACTTCCAGATCAGTATCCTATTATTGTATCTTTATATACATTGTATCACATAATTTCTTCTGATCATGGTTAAAAAAATATACTTCCCAAGCTACCAGGAGAAAACTCTTAATTAATTATTCGGATGGGTCCAATACTGCAATCTACTTTATGAAATTAAATAAGCTAATGACACGACAGGGCTTTGAAAATGCCATATATATAGCCGCATGGTTATTATATCCATTGTACAGCATATAACCTCTTTCTGTAACGACATCATATTCCGCTCTAAGACAGCCTTAATTTTCAGAAAAGCATATCAATCGCTTAAACATTTAAGCATATGATTCGGAAGGGTTCATGCAAAATATAAATCATTATCAATATATATCATGCCCGATCTCTTTTGATTCACGTGTTTGGATATATACATAAATCTCATCGTCTGCGGTTAGCTTTATTGATGGTGTTTGGCTTGGCCACATACAATGAAATCAAATATAGATAGATTTTGAAGTTAAAAAGAGAAAAGGAAAAGTGGTAAAATCCGTTGGAAGATATTGCATGTGGTTGCGGGACTTTATTTTAAAATGAGGAACCCAACTGGGACAAGTTACGCATACGCATGAATGATGAAGATGGTCGAAGGCCACGAAAGACGGAGCTCAGTTGGGTAAGAAACATTGTTTTCATGGTAAAGGAACGTGCGCCTTTATCAAAATTTGACTCTCAAAGAGCAAAAAGACGAAACAACACAACTCCAATATAATGGAGGCAGAGGGAGGGGGTCCCTTCAATTATATCTGATGCAACTCATGGCCACCCTCCCAACCCACATGCATGTCCTCTCTCTTCTCTTTCTTTGGATATTTAAAGCACATTCCATGTGGTCCATTATCGTTTTCTGAAATATCTAGACATCCTCCTGAACTCTTAATTCATAAGTATGGTGGATGGTTTCTTTCTCTTCTGGTTCTTTTTTTATAAAAGAAAACTGTATTTTTTTATAAATGAGAGAAGAATCGACAAAATAAGATGCGACTATTGACGTTTGAAGAATCGACAAAATAAATGAGAGAAGAACAGAAGCCGTCCAAATTAAAGGTTGTAATATAACTTTTAAAAAATCGAGATGAAGGGTAATCCATTGAGGAACTGCGCCTTTTTCATATGGGCACACAAAGAATACAAAGGAGGATCTGAATTGTACAACAAAGAAATTGCATGAGCAATAAAGTTTGCATGCGCATTCGGCCTTATCCTTGATGATTGACCTCTATTGATCTCACAAATGCGGCTACCTTCTATGAATCTTGTAAGATAATCAACGTACGTACTTGGAATCCAACGATGTAGTGCAATCCACACCAAACAGTGTCGTTATTCACATTTAAATTTGCTTATTTGTTGCACAACAAAAAACACAACCGTAATAGAAGAGAGAGTGAAGAGGAAAAGAAGGTTGAGCGTAGTATGCACAAGCAGAAAATGACTCCAATTCATCAAGGTTAACAACTGTTCCCTCATCAATTCCATAATTATGTTATTATTTAAATTAATGTTAAATGAGATGGACATTAAATTTGGCCCATTAATTCATCAAGGGTGTTATTATGTCCCAAACTCAACGAAATCTAGAAACGCGATGGCACTAACCTGACTTACAAAAGTAGTAAGAGGCAGCAACTTTTTTATTAATATAAATCTTATATCTCGCGATTATCAGCCAGTTGGGGAATTGAATGTTAAAGAATGATGAACTTTTTTCTCGGGCCATTGAATATGACTAATTATTAGCTAAATGGTGATTGATGTAAGCTGATGATACGACCATGAGCAATATTGTGGGCGCGTGAATCAAACAAATCCTTCATTTGCTGGGAAATCTGTTACCACCTTCTACTTCCCATACGTACACACACATTTTGTTTCGATGAACCACCAATAATTCATGTTGCGAGTGAAGAACTACTTGAAGGCGTGTAATTAGTGTCGATTAATGGATCAGAAAAAGAATGTGTCCCTGTCTGTCTGTGCGGGATGGTGTTAAGGCTGCTCATTTTGTTTAATTGAAGCAGAATTGGCTGCGGAGCCATGACATACTACCTCCGGTTTTCAATATAAAGTCTAATTAATTTTTTTAAAAATTAAAAAAACTAAGTAAATTATTTTAAAATATTTATATTTATCGTTTTTTCTCAAAATTAATTTGTTTAACTTATAAATTGATATATAATTTAAGGGAAAATCACACCAAAGTCTCAATTAAGAAAAATAATATCAGAAATGTCTCATAGCCTGTCAATGACAAGTGAAAGAATTACCATTGATAAATAAAAGAGCTATTATTGACAAGTTATGGGTCATTTCTGATATTATTTTCCTTACTTGGGATCTTGTGTGATTTTCCCATAATTTAATCATACACAACATATAATATAATTAAGCAACTTATTTAACTTTTTAATTTTTCCAGCTAATTAGATTTTATATTTAGAACATGAGATAATATGTTCTTTGAAGGGTGTGTAGCGGTGTTCGGTGTGTGGTGTGGTGTGACATTGTCTACGTCCTAAAGAAATTTTTTTTCCAGCAACTATGCAAGTAAACAAAAAAGAGAGGGAAAACATATATTTTGTTAAGAATATTAATTATGTGGATATCCATAAACTCATTCCAAACAAATTTTCTCTTCAAGTTGTTTTTATGAATTGTGGCTTTTGGTATAAGACTCTTAAAGACTTATAAATAGATGCATGTATTGTAATCATACATACAACTGAATGAGAATTACATTCCGTTTTTTCTCTTGAATTTTCTCTTTTCTTGTTTTTGTTCTCTATCTCTTATCTCAAATTTCTTTTATTTTTATAATACGTTATTAGCACAAAAGCTCTAACGAAGGCATACTTATCTCATAGTCACTACAAAAAAAAAGGTATTTTGTAGCGGTGCACTTGTAGCGGTTTAATATAACCGCTACAAATTATAGTATTTGTAGCGGTTTTTAACTAAACCGCTACAAATTTGTAGCGGCAAGATTATTTGTAGCGGTTTCATACAAATAACCGCTACAAATTTGGCGCGAAATTCCCGCCAAAACTTGTAGTGGTTATTTTGTAGCGGTTAATGCACATAAACCGCTACAAAATACCAAAGGTCAGAATTTTGTAGCGGTTGTGGGCAAAAACCGCTACAGAATTTCAAGAGACTCCAAATTTGTAGCGGTTTTGGGCAATAACCGCTACAGAATTTCAAACGTTGTGAAGATTTGTAGAGGTTATTGTAGAACCGCTACAAATTTAATTATTTGTAGCGGTTAGAGTAGCGGTTATTTTAATAACCGCTACTAATATCTGCCCTATTTAAACCCCCACCTCCTTCATTTCTCCTTTTGCTCATTTTGTTTCCTGAGGCTTCTTTGAGTGATTTCTTCGAGATTTGAGCGTTCAGACGTCTCTATAAGAGCTTTTGGTCAGTATTCCGCAGTATTCGCACTTGAGGTACGTATATAACACGTATTTTTATTTACATTTGTATTTTTATTATATTTTTGCATAATAATGGACTAATTTTTTTTTTTAATTTGTACAGTTGATATGGCTTCAGGACAGGATAAGGGGAAGGCCCCTGAGGTCCCCAGACCGATTTTACAGGGTGGCAGCAGCCGGGCAGGGGGCAGAGGGAGGGGGCAGCGAGCAGGCAG
This sequence comes from Inga oerstediana, assembly GCA_963210345.1. Classification (NCBI taxonomy): domain Eukaryota; kingdom Viridiplantae; phylum Streptophyta; class Magnoliopsida; order Fabales; family Fabaceae; genus Inga; species Inga oerstediana. The sequence goes on from OY723405.1 coordinate 3,029,450, forward strand.
GGCTACCGCGGCATCTCAGCCCATCCCCCCACAGGCACCGCAGACGATCCCACAGGCGCCGACCGCACTAGAGGTGCCTGAGGTAGAGAGGCCAGAGATTAGCGTTGAGGACTTCCTCAACGAGGAGGAGTTCGAGATCCCGATGGGGTTCAGGGAGATGGAGCGGTTCCTCGATGAGGAGGACGCTCGGGAGCAGAACAACCCACGAGGGTCGTCTTCGCGGTCCACTGGGTTTGAGGTGCAGGTCGAAGGTAAATTAATTTTTTAATTTAGTAAATTATTTATTTAAATTAGAAATGTTAACTTTGAATTATAATTGATCTAACGTGCGGTCAACTGTGCAGATGAGCAGGGGAACGTGTCGACGAGGAGGCTGGATGTGGCCGGTCTGAACAACATAGACCGGTCCCTGCGAGTTATAGTGCCGTGGAACGAGGGCACTGACCAGCCGATCCACAATAGGGGTCACCTGCTCAACCGCTTTCTGAACGACCTGGGAGCGAATTGGATGCGGTTCCCCCTTCACTTCCCGATGTGGAGGCACATTCCGAAGGGGCCGAAGGACCAGGCTTAGGAGGAGGTGGTTCAGGTAATTAAAATATTTAATTAATATTTTTTTTAATTAATTCTATTTTATTTTATTTTTTAAATTATGGTTTTTATAAGTATTGATATTTAAATGTATTTTTTTCAGCTGCGGTTTGCCCTCCGGGCCAACCGGAAGAGGTACGCCCTCGTGAAGATGGGCGACGCCTGGAGGAACAGGAGGAACCGTTTCTTCCACAGGGTGGATGGGGACGGGACGATGCCTCTGGAGCAGCTGCAGGAGAGCGTCCCGGACGGCGTGCCGCCGAACGACTGGGCGCGTTTCGTCCAGTTCAGGAGGAGCCCTCAGGCGCAGGTAATGTATTTATTATATTTTTTATATATAATTTTGTAATTGTTAAATATTAAATTATAATTTCAATTTAATTTGTATTTAATTTTAAATTATAATACATTTAATTATTTGTTTTTCCAGGAGCTTTCTCAGAGGAACACCGAGATCCGGGCGCAGCAGACGATCCACCACACAGCAGGATCGAAGACCTTTGCTGTGACCTACAGCGAGCTGGTAACTTTTCAAGTGCTTCACTTACTTTTAGCTGATTATGTCATAATACTAATTGTTTTGTAATTGTTTCAGGAGACGAAGGCACAGCAGGAGAACCGTCAAACGGACTATGCAGAGCTGTACTCCGTCACACACAGACACCGTGACGGGACTGCGACCTCTCAGCAGGCAGAGGCGGCCATTGTAAGTTATTTTATTATTATATTTTTTATAAAACCAAGTTAATAGTGAAAAATGGTAACTATTAATTGTTTCATAAAATGGCAGGAGCGGATGCAGCGGATGCAGGCTGAGCTGCGACAGACCCAGCCTGAGGAGTCACAGGGGTCAGTGGACCCGACAACTCCTTTGAAGGCGGGTCTGGCTCAGGCTGAGCACCCCGGACGCGTAAGGGGTATGGGGATAGGCGCCAGACCCAGCATGGTCTACGGCAGGAGCGCCGCCTCTGAGGCTGGCAGCTCTAGAGGGGTCAGACGTTGGAGCAGACGCAGTAGCAGCAGCTGCAGATGCACGCACATATGATGTACGTTCAGCAGACGCAGTGGCGTGAGATCGCGAACAACATGCTTGAGGGAGCATGGAGTCGTCTTTTCCCGGACGAGCAGCATCCAGCGGTTCCCCCTGTCCCTCGTTACGTCGTCCCGAGTACTACTCCTCCTGCTACAGCTCCTCCTCCTGCTGATGACGATGGTGCAGTTCAGTCTGCGCAGCGGCCCGATCCAGCGGCATCTGAGGGAGCCCCACCTGAGGGAGCACCAGAGGATCAGCCCCCAGCTCCTTAGTTTAGGACATTTTCTTTTGTTTAAACATTTGTAAATATTTATGAGATTTTATTTCAGAATTTTCTTATTGTGTTTTATATAATTATATTTATATTATTAGATCGCGTTGAAATAATTTATGAATGATTTATATCTAAATTTAAAAAAAAATTTATATATATATTTGTAGCGGTTATTAGTGTATAACCGCTACAAATATATGTTTTTGTAGCAGTTATAAACTCATAACCGCTACAAATTTACATATATATTTGTAGCGGTTTATGTTAAGAAACCGCTACAAATATATATGTTTGTAGCGGTTATACACTAATAACCGCTACAAACACTCAAATCATTTGAATTTTGAAATTTGCCGCCTTTTTGCACATTTGTAGCGGTTATGTTATGTATAACCGCTACAAATTAGAAAATTATTTTTATATTTAATGTCCAACGGCTTTAATATTAGTAGCGGTTTCATATATATAACCGCTACTAATACGTTAACCGCTACTAATACTCAACAAGTACATTTTGAACTTCCCACCAATTAACGGCTTGAATATTGGTAGCGGTTTTATATATATAACCGCTACAAAATTCTAAACGTTGGAATTTCTGTAGCGGTTGGTGTAGCGGTTTAATAACCGCTACAAAATTATAAACGTTGGATTTTCAGAATATAAGGTTCTAGGCATTCGTCATTATCTTCTCACTTATCTTCTTCTCTATACTTTCTTTTCTCTCACTTGTAGCTATGGATAAATCATGGATAAGGATGCCGCGCAATTCTCCTGAATATTTGTACGGATTAAACAGTTTCTTAGATTTCGCATTCACTCACGCCAGCTGTAACGGCAAGATCGTCTGTCCGTGTCGGAAATGCAAGTTCAAGAAGTGGCATCCACGAAATGTTGTGAAGGAACATTTGCTTGTGAAGCCTTTCCCTGAGCACTATACGTTCTGGGCAGTTCATGGTGAGAAGGCCGGCATTAGATATGACGAGGCTCTTCCTCGAAGTTCTCAAGTAGGCGTTCAAGTAGATGAAGATGATCCTGTGAATGATGCTGTGCGTGATGCGTTTGGATTTCAAGGCGACAACTTCAACGAAGAAGTGCACGGCTCTGAGCCGACTTTTATGGGGAATGAAGCAGCTCGGGATTTTTTCAGCTTGATGGATGAGGCAAATCGTCATTTATATCAAGGTTGTCGCAAATATTCTAAATTATCTTTCTTGATCAAATTGTATCATATCAAGTGCTTGTGTGGGATCACGGATAAGGGAATGTCGATGTTGCTCCACTTATTACAAGATGCATTCCCCGACGCCGAGATTCCCACAACCTTCTACGAGGCCAAGAAGATTATCAACAGGTTGGGGTTGAATTATCAAAAGATTGATGCGTGCCCAAATGATTGTATGCTGTATTGGGGAGACGATTCCAGCAGGGAGACGTGCAAGAGATGTCACACATCGAGGTACAAGACAATTCGGAAGGGGAAAAAGCAGAAGAAGAAACCTGCAAAGATTCTCAGGTACTTCCCTTTGAAACCTCGTCTACAAAGATTATTTATATCGTCTAAAACTGCTGAGCACATGAGGTGGTATGCCGTTGATAAAAACGAAGACGGTAAATTAAGACATCCGCGGGATGCAGCTGCTTGGAAAACGTTTGACAACGACTTTCCAGATTTTGCGACTGGCCCCAAAAATGTTCGGCTTGCGTTGGCGACCGACGGTTTCAATCCTTTCGGGAATCTTAGCACAAGTTACAGCATTTGGCCGGTAGTCTTAGTTCCCTACAACTTACCCCCTGGATGTGTATAAAACAAAGCTCTTTCATTATGTCTATGATCATTCCAGACAAAAAGGCACCGGGCAATGACATCGATGTGTATCTCCAACCGCTTATTGCGGAATTGCTTGACCTGTGGAATGTCGGCTTGGAGACGTACGACGCTCACAGCAAGACTTTGTTCAACATGCGTCAGCCTTGATGTGGATGATCAGTGACTTTCCTGGCCTTGGCATATTATTTGGTTGGAATGTGCATACTGGGTCGGCGTGTCCAGCTTGCAATTTCGACTCTGACGCATTGCGCCTTCCCCACAGCCGAAAGTGGTGCTTTATGGGGCATCGGAGGTTTTTCGATGGAACGCATAAGTTCAGATTGCAACGGAATCGCTTCAATGGGAAACCAGAGAAAAGAGGACCACCTCAGACTTTGTCCGGTACAGATATCTTACAGCAGCTTGAGCATGTTGACTTCGAGTTTGGAAAAAGCGACGATTCAGCACAAACTCGCCAAAAGACGTGCAGGACTTCGGCGCCTCACAGTGGAAGAAGATAAGTATTTTCTTCACGCTTCCGTATTGGAGATCTAATTTACTTCGCCACAGTCTTGATGTAATGCACATTGAAAAGAATGTTTGCGACAATGTGTTGTATACGCTGCTTAACGAACCCGGCAAGACAAAAGATCACCTTCAAGCTAGGAAAGATTTACGCGACATGGGAGTTCGTGAAGATGCTTGGCCAGATGAGCATGACAGATTTACACCGGCAAAGTTTACCCTCACAAAACCGAACAAGGATGTGTTCCTCGCGACGTTGAAGAAATTAAAAGTTCCTGATGGGTATTCAAGCAACATTTCTCGATGTGTCGACTTGCAGGCTCGAAAGGTTGCTGGCCTGAAGAGTCACGACTCACATGTTCTTATGCAGCAGTTACTCCCTCTGGCTATAAAGAATACACTTCCTCCCAATGTTTCCATCGTTTTGGTGGAACTTTGTTCTTTCTTTCGGAAGTTGTATTCTAAGGTTTTGATCGTTGAGGAGCTCGATCAGCTGCAGTCGAAAATCATTCTTACGCTTTGTCACTTGGAGATGATCTTTCCTCCGTCCTTTTTTACTGTGATGGTTCACCTCACAGTCCACCTCGTTCATGAAACAAAGCTCGCTGGACCAGTGCAATATCGTTGGATGTATCCGATTGAGAGGTACTCATTTTAAATATGTGCTTTCATTTATTGTCCGTATTTAATGTTTGCTAGTCGTCCTTTTTATCATTTTATATCAATTTTCTCTTATGTACTTCGTAGGTTCCTTGGGAAATTAAAATCTTACGTGAGGAATAAGGCGTGGCCAGAAGGTTCTATAGCTGAAGGCTATATAGGGGATGAGGTGCTATATTTTTGCTCAAGGTATTTTGATGATCTTGAGACGGCTTTCAACCGCCCGCCTCGTGTTGACGATTGTCCTGAACCTGCGCCGACATCAGGAGAATTTATCCCTCGTGTTGGTAAACCAGTTGGAGCAACTGAGAACTTCAAACTAACGGCAACTGAGAAGTTCCAAGCACATAGACATGTCTTGATTAATTGCACTTAAGTTGAGCCTTTCATACGGTAAGAATTGTATACTCACATGTATGTTATTCGATCTATATCTTTCGTAACATTTCTCACTTTCATTTCACTAACGCCTTTCCATTATTAATTGCAGGGAATTCAGAAGTCATGTCAAGCGTCAGTTCAGGATCCGTACACAGACATCCTCGGAAGTTGATAGGAGGGTCCACAGAGAATTCCCGACCTGGTTTCCACGCAGAATACTAAATGACCACAACCCACACTCACCAGATTTCAGAGCTCTCGCAATCGGCCCTCTTGATCATGCAAAACGGTTTACAGCATACAATGTCAATGATTTTAAGTTTTGCACGGTTTCACGGGATCAAGGATTGCAAACACAGAATTCGGGTGTTTATGGCACATTTGGGACAAGGAGTTATGCGAGCAGCAGTGACGCCAACATGCAGTTCGGAGGCGTCCCTTACTATGGCAAGCTTCTTGATGTGGTCGAGCTTAATTATCAAGGCCGTTTCACCGTGACGCTGTTCAAGTGTTTGTGGGCAAATATCACTACTTCTCGGGGACTGACAACTGATGACCTAGGGATCACATCAGTCAATTTCTCACGCCCGATTCATACTGGTATTTCTCAAGATGATGAGCCGTATATTCTAGCTTCAGAGGCACATCAGGTTTATTATGTAGAGGACGAGAGGCATAGGGATTGGCACATGGTCGTTTATTTAAAGCCAAGAGACCTTTACGACATGGGTGAAGGCGATAACATCGCCTACGAAAGTGAGCCATTTCAGCCAGCCGATTTTGAAAACTACTTCCCTGAAGGCGATGACAATTTACCTCTACTGCGGTGAGTTTTTTTAAGTCCACGTCATTTCAATTAAATTTTTTAAATTTAATAATACATCAATAACAATAAATTTTCTACAAAATTTCTGTAGGGATGGCGACGATGAGTGATCAAATTCAAGTGTAAAAAATTTGTCTTTACAAAAAATGCAAAAAATTTGTGTTAAAATAAAATGTAAAAAAAAATTTAAAAAAAAAATTAAAATAATATTTGTAGCGGTTATTAAACCGCTACAAAAATATAAATAACCGCTACTAAATAATAACCGCTACATCAACCGCTACATTAACCGCTACAAATAATTAAACCGCTACAAAAATATAAATATCCGCTACTAATTAATAACCGCTACATTAACCGCTACAAATAATACGTGAATCCCTATAAATACCCTTATCACAACTCATTTCAAACACTCCCCAATTTCTTTTCACCTTACCCTTCTTTCATTTCCTCTCATTTACAACTTCTTTCGTATGAGTAGAGGAGCTGAATAATACGATCAAATATGGTAACAAGATTTTCAATTTTTTTTAGAATACTTCTTTCCTTTCTATAAAATTTATTCTAACCATTTTTTTTCTAGATATATCATAACTCTATCTCATTTTCATCTATTTTTCATATACAATTACATTATATTATAAAACATAATAATTCCTTATTACCTAACTATCCTTAATAATATTATTAATATAAATTTTATACTAATCATATTCAATTACATTTTTTCTTTTTAATTTATTAATAAGTTAAACTATTGAATAATAAACTAATTGAAATAGATAAAATAATAACAAATTAAACTATTTAATATAATATTGAAAAAACAGAAAAAAATCAACGTATATTTTTAAAAAAAAATTTAACTATTTGTAGCGGTTATTAAACCGCTACTAAATAACGCGCCTTTTTAGAACTAAATTTAAATTTTTTGGCGCTAATTTTGAATTTCATGAAATTAGTAGCGGTTTTTAAAACCGCTACTAATTTCATGAAATTCAAAATTAGTAGCGGTTCTTAACCGCTACAAATAAAAAATGTCATTTTTAACAAATTTTCAATTTTTTATATTTGTAGCGGTTAGTAAACCGCTACAAAAAAAAATTCTTTTTTAAAGCTCTCAATAAAATTTTTTATATTTGTAGCGGTTATATAACCGCTACAAATATCTCTGGGTGTTGTAGCGGTTACTATGAACCGCTACAAAGTTTGTAGCGGTTATTTTTGATTGAGTAGCGGTTTAATAAAACCGCTACAAAACCGTTTGCAACGTACGATTTAGTAGCGGTTTGGGTAACCGCTACTAACCTGGTTTGTAGCGGTTGGAACCGCTACGAATACCCATTTTTAACCGCTACTAGATCACGTTTTTTTTTAGTGAGTTACCTTAATGATTCCTTCTACTTTCTTTCACTGTATCTTTATTTGATCTTGATTTATCTGGGATAATCTGAGTCATTATATGGAATTAAAGAGATTCTTTTATCAATTGTTTTAAACATTGGATTTCATGGTTAATATATATTGGAGATTGTTACCACTTTTATATCTTATTCTCATCTTCTTTACGAGTTCTTTTATATTATTGATATTGTCATTTTAGTATGGTCAGAAGCCATATACCTCTGAGTTCATATTAAAAATTATATAGCAAGAAGTCATATTGCTTTGATTTCTTATTTTAATATGATGTGGCCATAAGCCAATCCCTTTGATTCATCATTATATGGTCAAAATTCATATTACTTTAATTTCCTATTTTGAATTATATGGCCAGAAGCCATATTTCTTTTACCCCTATTTTGAGATTATATGGCTAGAAGCCATATAACTTTTTATCTTCTATCTTATTGTGTGACCGGAAGTTATATACAACTTTTATTTATCCTGAAAATAAACGACCAAAAGCTATATAATTCTTATTTCTCATCATTGGCCTGAAGCAGTGAGAACTAAATGGCCTGAAGCCATAAAGTTTTAATTTTGTTGTAACATTTTAATTTATGAATTATTTTTTATCTTTATTATGGATTTCCTATTATTGTTAGTATTATTATATTGCATTTTTATCTTTCATATATTTAATTAGTCTGAACCATGTCAAACCTTGTAAAACTTGAATTTGAGGCTCTTGATATTACTGGAAAGAACTAGAATTATTTATCTTAGATGCTGGATGCGGAAATCCATCTGAATGCCCATAGTGTGGAAGACACAATAAAAGAAGGGAATCATGCATATAATCAAGACAAACCGAAATCCATGTTTTTTCTAAGTCACCATTTGCAGAAGTGTCTAAAAATTGAATATTTGACTGTAAAAGACCAGTTTGTTCTCTAAAACAATTTAAAAGAAAGCTATAAACATCAGAAGATGATCATCCTCCCAAAAGTTCGTTACGACTCGATGCATATGTGTTTGCAGGATTTTAAATCTGTGAGCTAGTAAAACTCAGTCATGTTTAGAATTACTTCTCAATTAAAGTTATGTGGATAAAATGTTACTGATGAAGATATGTCAGAGAAAATATTTTTCACATTTCATACATCCAATTTGCTCCTACAACAGCAATATCGGGAAAAGGGTTTCAAGAAATATGTTGAATTAATTTCTTACCTCCTTATAGTTGAACAGAACACTGAGCTTTTATTGAAAAATCATGAATCTCATTCAACAAGCTTGACTCCATTCCCAGAAGGGAATGTTATAACAATGAGCTTTTATTTGCAGCTGTGGACATGGGCGTAGAGCTATAGTTGTGGTTGGAATCGTGGAAATTCAAATTCACTCCTAAAGTAAGGAAAGATTCATAAGAATCACAAAAGGGAAAATAGTGAGCATAATAAACATACTAAAAATCCATGTTATTGTTATTGTGACAATGGTCAATTGTCTCATACTTGTCGTACACTAAGACGCCTGGTTGAATTTTACCAATAATTACTTAAAAATAATGGTAATAGGTAAAAGGTTAAAGTAAATCATATCGATAAGGATGAGAATTCTGAGCATAGAGGCATGAATATTTCCCATTTGAATGTTGTTAATTTCTTAGCATAAATTATCTTTGCCTACATGAATTGCTAAGTTGTTGTGTGTTTAAAGTTGCCACTGTCATATGTATTTCTTTTGAATTATGGTTTTATTTATTTACATGTTTCTTTTAATGAAGAATGAATTTTATTGGTACCAATCTTGAAAATTTATGTCTCGTTGATAATACAACATCCCACACCATACTTAAAAGCGATAAATATTTTTCTTCCTTGGTAATGCAAGAAGCCAGCGTTCAGACTATATCCAATAGCATAAACTTGATTGAAGGCTTCGGAAGAGCTAATATTTTATTACCTGGAGGAACAAAATTATGCATTGATAGTGCATTTTATTCTAACAAGTCTAAAAGAAACTTATAGAGTTTCTAAGATATCTGCAGAAATTGATATCATATAGAAACAACAACTAAAAATAATCAAGAATGTCTTGATATCACAAATTTAGTTTCTGGTAAAAAATGCATATTAGAAAGTTTTCCTATATTTCTTCTGGCTTGTACTATACATTTATAAACACAATTGAAACACATACTATTGTAAACTAGAAGTTCACCGATGCAGACCAGAAGTCTGTCAATAAAAACCAGCAATTTGCCAATATAAATCAGAAGTTTACTAATATATTTAATGTTTAGCGTGACCAGTTAGACCATCTCGGGTCAATCATGATGCAAAAAATAATTGAGAATTCATGTGAACATACTCTGGAGTGTAAATAAATACCAAAATCCTATGATTTCTCAAGTGTTGGATGTTCCAAGGAAAAGTAAATTATTCGGCCTTCATTGAGCAAAGCAAAAGTGAGTCTCTCACATTTCTAGAAAGGATATAGTGAGATATTTGTGGGCTAATACACCCACAAATACGGACTATTTAGGTACTATATTATTTTAATTGATGTATCAATTAAATGAACGCATGTCTACTTATTATCTTATTGCAACCTGCCATTTGTAAGATTACTTACTTAATTGATTAGATTAAGAGCATATTACCCTGATTATCTATCAAGAAAATACGTATTGATAATGCTAATGAATTTACTTCGCAAGCTTTTAATGAATATTATATGTCGCTTTAAATTGATGTTGAACATCCTGTAGCTCATGTTCATACGAAAAATAACCTTGCAGAATTATTGGTTAAACAATTGCAATTAATTGCAAGACCTTTACTTATGAAATTTAATCTCCTAATTTCTTCTTGGGGCCTTCTGCATGTAGTAATACTAATTTGCATTAGGCCAATAAGTTATCTAAAGGTTTCTCTCTTATAAATAGTTTTTGGTCAAGAACTTAATATTTTCCATTTAAGGAATTTTAGGTGTGTAGTATATGTGCTAGTAACACCACCACAACGCACCAAAATGGGTCCTCAAAGAAGGATGGGTATATATATTGAATATGAATTTCCTTCGATCGTAAAATATTTTGAACCATCTATAGGAGTTGATTTACGGCACAATTTTTCAATTGTCATTTTGGTGAATCACTTTTTCCAATATTAGGGTGAGAAAATAAGTGGTTGGGCAAATAGATTAGCTAGAATGAATTATCAATGGCTTATTTTGATCATCATACACAACAATGTGAACGGGAAGTTTAAAAGATAATTCATTTGCAGAATTTAGCTAATCAAATGCTAAAAGCATTTACATACCTGAAAAAAGTGACAAAGTCACATGTCCCAGCTGCTAATGTTCCTGTTAGAATTGATGTACCTGAAGGACAACCTATTGTGAATGAATCTAAAGCATGCCTAAAGCGTGAAAGGTCCATCAGTTCCAAAGATAAAAATCCTCAAAAGAGAAAATAAGCTAAAAATATAGATGATCAAATTGAGGATAATCAAGAAAAGTTAGTAGCTCTAGAAGAGCCACATCTTGAAAATTTATTATCTTTAGAAGAAAATGTAGTAGTCCCAGAAGAAACCCAGGTACTTGATATGTGTGAAAATAATGAGATCTCACCAAATTATGTTATGAATGGAATCTGATAGGACCAAAATGAAATCAACATTGATGACATATTTGCTTATAATATAACATATAATGTAATGATTGATAATAAGAATCATGAGCCAAAATCCATTAGCAGTGCTGATAAAGAAAAGGTTGGCCTCTATGAAAAGATGATATTAATGCAAAATTACAATCACTGGTAAAATAAAAAGTATTTGGACCTGTAATCCTTACACCTAAAGATGTAAAGCCAAGTGGATACAAATAGGTCGTTATACTAAAGAGAAATGAAAATGGGTGAAATTATAAGATATAAGACACTTCTTGTAGCCCAAGGCTTTACACAAATACATGGCATTGATTTTGAAGAAATGTATTTACCAGTGGTTGATGTGACTACTTTTCATTATTTGATTAGCCTAGTAGTAAATAAAGGGCTTGATTTGCGCCTAATGGATGTCATTACTGCCTATTTGTATGGGTCACTTAACAATGCTATTTATATGAGAATCTTTGAAGGACTCAAGGTGCCATAAGCATCCAATTTATGTTCTCAAGAACAATACTCAATTAAATTAAATAAGTTCCTATATGGCTTGAAGCAATAAGGGTGCATGTGACATAATCATCCCAATTAATATCTATTGAAAGAATGATATAAAAATGATCCAATATGCCCATACATCAATATGAAAAGACTTGAAAATGAGTTTGCTATAACTGTTGTTTATGTTGATGATATCAACATCATTAGAGTTCCTGAAAAGCTTCAAAAGGGAATTAATTATTTGAAGAAAGAATTTGAAAGAAGGACTTGAGAAGAACAAAATTTTATCTTGGATTACAAATTGAGTACCTCAAGAATGAGATATTTGTGTATCAATAAGCATACACAAGGAAGGTCCTAGAATGTTTTTACATAGATAAGTTACATCCATTATGTATCCCAATGATTGTAAGGTCTTTACAGGTGGATAAAGACCCATTCAGACCTCGAGTAATTAGCAAAGAAGGTGATGAAGAACTAATTGATTTAGAAACACCATATCTTAGTGCTATTGGAGTACTAATTTATCTTGCTAATGACACACGTCTTGATATATCATTTCCTATTAATTTATTAGCAATATACAAATCTTCACCAACACGAAGGCATTGGAATGGAGTAAAACACATTCTTTGTTACCGTAAAGGCACTATGGACATATGGTTATTCTATTTGAATGTATCCGAGCATGAACTAATTGGTTATGTAGATGCTGGATTTTTGTCTGATCCACATGATGGTAAATCACAAACAGTCTATCTATTTACATGTGAAGATGTAGCTATTTCATGACAATCTATAAAACAGACTACATCAGCCACATCATCTAGCCATGTAGAAATTATAGCAATATATAAAGCAAGTCGAGAATGTATATGTTTGATGTTAGTAATACCTTACATTACATACGAACCAATGTTTTAAAAGCCGGGTCGGATGTCGAGCCGGAAAAGTGAGTGGGTCATGGTTTAAACGGTTGGAACGGCCGGGCCGTCTGGTTGAACAGGTGACGTAATAATTAAATAAAAAATAATATTATATATAGATATTATCTATATAAAAAATAAATATGAAATCCATACCTGACTTTAAAATAATCATTAATATTATGAACTTATTATTATAAATTTTGAATAAAAATTTTTTAAGGTGAAAAATAGATATCTATCTCATAGATAATATAAAAATATAAAAATATTCAAAATATGTACTACCTCCGATCATAAATATAAGATAAAGTTGACTTTTTTGGAGAGATTAAGGAAACTAAATAAGTTACTTAATCATATAATATGTTATGTATCATTAGATTATATATTAATTTATTAGTTAAACTAATTAGTTTGAAGAAAAAAATAAAAATAAGAATATTCTAAAGTAATTTAATTAGCTTCCTTAATTTTTCAAAAAAAAATAATAATCTTATCTTACAATTAGTACCGAAAGGAGTAATAATATTTGTGTGTGAAAGAATATTTCAAATAGTAAAATTAATTTAAAAATATAAATAAACATTGATCTGAAGATCGAAATAACCCCCAGCATTTAACTTTATCAAATGCTAGTTAAAAGACACATCCTTTTATTCATATAATGAGTTTAATCGTTGGGCAAATTAACCTATTCCACTCCACTAAAAGACAAAATATGCCAGCTACATGTGAAATGTGAAATGAAAAATGAAAAGGATCTCCACAGTCCTAAATGAAAATAATGTTACATGGATTGTCCAACTAAAAGAATGATATATTAAGGGGGACAGAATTAAGCATATTTTATCAAAATTCTTTTTCACCCGTGACCTTTAAATGAATGGTGAAATAGATATCCAGCAAATTAGTTTAAGTGAAAATATAGCAGATTTATTCATCAAGTTACTTCCAAGTTCAATATTTGAAAAACTGGTCCATGACATCAATCTTTAGATACTTAAAGATTTCAACTGATCGTTGTCAAGGGGGAATTGGTACACGTTGTACTCTTTTTTCCTTATTTAGATTTTGTCCCATTAGATTTTCCTAGAAATGTTTTTTAATGAGGTAGCACTAGCAATGTATCAATGAATGATATACTCTTTTCTTTGACTAGGTTTTTGTCCCATTTGATTTTTTCTAGTTAAATTTTTTTTTGAGGCATTCGTAATGAACATCCAAAGAGAAGTGTTATAAATATTAATTATATGGATGTATATAAACTCATATTTAAGCCAACTTGTTAACTTGTCTATTTGCTTTCCAAGTTGTTTTTATTAATTGTGGTTTTTAGCACAAGACTCCTGAATACCTATAAATATAGGCCTTGTACAAATATTATAATCACACACATAAATGAATGAGAATTACTCTTATTTTTCTCTCTTAAATTTTCTCCTCTCTTACTCCTGCTCTTTGCCTCTTATCTAAAATTTCTTTTATTTTCATAACATATTTCAATGAAGTCAGCAGAGAACCTCTCCCTATCTCACATACACTACGCTCATATGGTCATAATAGTTGTCCTATGTATGTGGACAGAATCAACTTCCCTACACACGCATTAGATTCCGCACACAGTACAAAAATACTTTGCATAGAAATAGCTAGGCTTTGAAAATTGAGCCCTCCCAAATCTCTGAATAGCTTCATTGAGAGCACTAATATCCTGCGTGTATCCAGATTAACTCAATCGCAACAACTTACATGCCTTCTCTCCCTGTCTCTTTTATTAACCGATATTGTTTGTGTGTACGTAGTTGTTTTGATTTGGTGCTGCTCTTAATAATTTGAATTCTGGAATAGCATGCATTCTCTGCAGGCGATTTGATATGCAACCGCAATAATTATTTAGAGGTAGCAAGCTTCCTCTTATTATAGGCTTACATTTCCATGATTTGAACTAATCGATTACTAATAGCGCGGAGAAATCCAAAAACAAATATAAAGACTTGAAAAAAAGAAAAGAAAAGAAAATATAAAATGTGTAAGGTGAGAAGGTGTTTCAAATTAATACATATGAAAAGGACCAGAGAGAGTGAGCCAGGCCCATGGGCCACTGGGGATCACAGTATTTATCAGCTGCCAACTCTACTAATATTTGTTTGGGAAGACAAGGGGCAACAAATGAATTTGAATATTTGGGACAATAACATTGGAGTGGATCAAGGCTTATTCTTTATAAGCTGGTCTGAACATATACACAAGTTCCTAGACTACCTATTAGTGTACAGTCATCGAATTGAAACACCATTGGCAAATTTTCCAGATCTCCACATATAATGAAAGGACGGGCTTTGTTTTGACAGTACCGTCTCTTGCAAATTGAACCCAACCCAAGTGACGACGACCTGAATCAGTGATGTTGAATGAGATATGTTTCAGCAATGGTGGCATGAGCAGCAGCGCCAATGGGAAGAACATCGTCGTCGATCATGAAAAGAGGAGAATGCCCAGTGTGTATAGATCCCAACGTCTCGTTCATGATGCCAATGTAGAAGAAAGCAGTAGGCACCACCTCCGAATAGAAGGAGAAGTCTTCAGCTCCCATCATGGGTGGCACCACCCTGAAATTTGCTTCTCCCAGCAAATCCGTCGCCACCTTCTTCACATGTTCGTACGTTCTCTCATCGTTCACTGTCGGAGGATAAATGGTGGATTCCTTCTCGAAGAAGTCCACTCCCGCCGAGCATCCGTACACACTGGCTTGTTCCACAATCACCTGTTTGTTTCAGACCACATGCAATTTTTTTCAGTTAAGAAAAAAGGTTCGTCCGTGTGTGTGTATTGGTGTTGGCTAACTAACCTGCTCTATTCTCTGAAGGAGCTGGTAAAGGCTTGCGTTAGAGAAAGCTCTGAAAGTGCCCCCAATGACCACTTTATCGGGTATCATGTCGAGATGGTTGCCTCCGTTGAAAGAAGTCACCGACACAACCTGAGTTAATTTAGACAGCCACATCGTAAACAAGAGTTGAGCCGGCTGTCTTTTTTTAAAAAGGTTAAAAAAAGTTAAATAAATTATTTTAAGCTATTTTTTTTTTCTCTTCATTAATTTTTTTCCGATTTATAAATTAGTTAATA
The DNA here is from genome assembly GCA_963210345.1 of Inga oerstediana. Lineage (NCBI taxonomy): Eukaryota > Viridiplantae > Streptophyta > Magnoliopsida > Fabales > Fabaceae > Inga > Inga oerstediana. The sequence continues at coordinate 3,045,168 of OY723405.1, forward strand.
TATAATTTAATAATATATAATATATATATTATAATTAAGTATATTATTTAATTTTTTTAATTTCTAAAAAAAGTTAACTATGTATTATATATTAAACACAGGAGGTAGTGTGTATATATATATAGACAGAGAAAGACGAGAGAATAAGAGGAGACCTGGGAATCTAGAGGATCTGATTCACGAGAGACAATAGCCTGTAAGCTGATGACGGCAGCAGAAGCGGCCAAGAGTGTGTTTTTGTTGTTGGCGGTGATGACGGCTCTGAAGATGCCACAGCCGGCGAGCAGAGGACCGGGGCGGGACCCAATAATGCCAGTTGGCAGCTGATGAGAGACATGAGCTGCAAATATGGCCTCCACGTCATCCAAACCTCCCTCTTCCATTAATCGTTTTGCTCCATTCCCTGCTTCCTCTGCTGGCTGGAATATCAGTACCACAGTTCCCTATCAACAACACCACATCCATGTCACCACAACACTAGCATGTCTATTAATTCACAGATTTGGTAAACCTTCTTCATTACTAGACCTTTCGTCTGTTTCGGACCTGAGAGAGAACCAATTACCAATACAAGATAAATAGTGTCCTTTTTTAACTACATAATAATGTAGATAGTGGACCACGCTTTTCTCTCCTTTTCATTTTCTTCTGTCGTCTTTTTTTTTTTAATGATCTGATCAAAATATAGTAGTTTATATTTAATATTTTATAAAATATTATTATAATTGAAAGGAGGATAAGGAAAAAATATTAAATATGAATCAATAGATTTTGATTTAATAGTTATGCAGAAAAAAAAAAAGACGGCAGCGAACGGTAAAAGAAAAGAAGAAACGTCCCGTATATAATAGCATCTGAATCTGTTCCCCGTTCATTACGGACAGACGGGAAAAGAAAGAAAGTTGAAACCTTTTAAGCTAATTTTTGAAATGACCTCCGTGCCCGGAAGATTCCGTTGTCCACGAACGAGAAAACAAGGGAACCGACCAGAGTGGTCCTGTTGAATCAGGACCGCGTGCTCTCGTCCATGAATAGCAAAGCTAGCCAGCCTTAATACTAAAGATCGATATCCGATAGTGAGCATATTAGCTTAACAGCATCTATATATATTAACATTTCCTCAGAGAATAAGTAATTTCCTAGCTAGTGACGCAGGAGATGCCAATCTTTTTTTCTTTGTCAGAAAAAGCACTTCATTACGTGGGTGTTTGTTTAAGCTTTTTGCACAGTAAAAACGCACTTATTACGCAAGCCGAGAAAAAACTTCTCTCACATACTTACCTCGTATACCGTGAATCACGAATTATAAGCACGTTTTGGACAAAAATAAGCCATTCCAAACACACACTACTTAAATAACCAATCTGCCTGTCGCACTTAGCAAAAAGTATTCATTCAATTGATTTATTTTTTTAAAAAATGAAAAAAGATAACGGATTCATATAATAAGAAAGGCTTTAATTACTAGTAAAGTTTAACAAAATGCTAGTAATTAAATTTTTTGAAAAGGAAGTGGCTGACGAGAAGCGTTTTTATTGTTGGGCCACATATGAGTTGACCAAATATCAGTTGAAAGTCAGAGAGCAAAGTATAGGGTGCCGATCCTATTTATAAATTTTTTTTTGATAAAAAGAATTGGTCTTATTTATAAGTCCAGTCTTAATGTAGTAAATGAGATTGTATATTTATTATACCAATGAATAAATAATTTAAAGATAAATAGAAAAGAAATAGTTGAAAAGTACTCATTAATAAATAAGGATATAGTTAAAAATATATTCTATAATTATTGAGTTAACTATCTCTTCTTGATATATAAGATTTAATTAAAAGATATTTATAAATACGATCAGAAAGATACGATAGTTTGTAAACCAAGAATATAGTACTAATTGGGCCTGTTAGGAGTAAAAAGAATGGATTCCGTTTTTGTCTGGTATGGTCTGTCCTGAGCCGAGACATCAACTGACATCCAGGCAACTGGAGCCAACCCCACTCGAAGCTTAAACAATCGAGACCTAAAAGGGGCAATGGTATGCTTGTTTATTATCATTTTTGTCATCTTTTAAGAGTATTTATTTATATAAATTGAGATATTATTCTTATTTACAATAATGATTGAAACCTTTAAAGACAATTTTTTAATTATGGTTTACAACATATTAGATAAGTATATGAGAGAAGTCCAAACATAATTTCAAAAAAGCCAATTATCTATCATATGCAAGGGCATGTCACCAACGTCTATATCCATTTTAAACATAAATTCATTTTAATCAGTATATATAAATAGCTAGAATTACGCTGAAGAGAAAGTGATTAGGTAAAGAGAATACTTCCTACCACCGGCCATTTTTATAAACAATTTTCTCCTTACGTCTCAAAATTTAAACTTTTTTCCTACTCATATTAAACATACATCTTTATATTAATTATTCCCTACTCATTACTAATTCTCTTTTATTTACTCATTTATTACACATTGTCTCTCATATTTTACATTCGTACTCTCTCATACTTATTACTCATTATTTCTCTTGTGCTATTTTCATAATTAGGGGTATATTTAAAAGAAACATGACATTTTTAACATATATATTGTTTTTAACTAATCTTTATCACTAGTTGTTTGTACACATTAAGGATGAACCGGAGGGAACATATAATTAAGCTTGGAAGAAAAACAGTTTAATTTAATTTGGCAGTGTTTAAGAAATAGAGCGACAAAGTAGTTAAAAATGGATTACCGATAGGGTGTAAAATGGGGAAGGAGTGGAGAATGAAAGTACGAACCTTCAAAAAATGCTCGCGAGTCTTAAGGATTTTAGCAGCACCGAGAAGCATGGTCACGTGTGCGTCGTGCCCACAGGCATGCATTTTGCCCGCTACTTTTGATTTGTATTCCCATTCCACTGCCTCCTGCAGCCAAGTCATCAATACGCCTTTTCATTAATCATATCTTCCTTTTTTTGAACAATATCATATCTTCCTCACTCTCTCAAAATTAATGATCACATGCATACATCATTCGGCAAGTTTTTTTTTTTGTTTTGAGTATATGAAGAGAGAGAAAACTCAAGTCTCTTGTTGACTTTTCTGGAATAAATCTGCATTTTAATTACATAATAGTATTCCCCCCATACGAAGTAACACACATCAGTAAAAAAAAAAAAAAAAAGAGGGTCCCCGCAAAACTTGTCGGAAGATTTCATTGCCATACGAACCAGAAATTAATCTTCTATTTTTATTATTGGTGCGTGAGATCTACAAGATAGATATTTTTATAATCAAATATTTCATCCTATATAAGAAACTTATTAGACTGCCGTGATGTTTGGTTTAGATTAAAAAAAAAACTCTTCCATGTTTTTTTATACTCCGTAGATAACATATATTTCATGAATTTACCCTCATGTCACACAAAATTATTTAGAAGTTAATACAAACACGCAAAATGGTTCACGTTAAAACTCCAAGAATCCAACTTTTTCAGTGTTAAAAAAGTATTAGAGCAGCTAAAAAGAACAAGAATACTTATTAAGAAATTATGAGAAATGAAAAGAAAAATATTCAATAAACCTTTAAAATAGAGGAGGAGATAGCGAGCAGAGCACCGAGGAATAAAAAAAGAAGGAAAAAAGTACAACTCATGGGCACCTGAATAGGAAGTGCGTCCATGTCAGCTCTGACGGCAACAAAAGGCGGCCCGCCGGTTCCGATCCAGGCCCGAATACCGGTCTGAGCCAAAGGATGCCGATAACCAATTTCCATCCGATCCAGCTCCTCTCTGATGAGCCGGCTCGTCTCGATTTCCTCGAAGGCCAGCTCCGGATTCTGGTGGATCCTCCTCCTCAATCGGATCAACCACTCCACCGTATCCGGATGCCGCGCTATTCTCAGCACCGCCTCCGAGCACTCTTCCGTCCATACTTCACAGACAGACAGAGGTATTCCTGATGATCGGAGCGGCCAGTACTTTTCGGGAGCGGCGGACGAATTCAGCGAGCTCTTGGTCTTGGCTTGGTTGTCGAGGCCGTAACACCTCGGGTCGGAGGAGAAGACGGCGCCGTAAGCGGGCCCAGCGAGGGAGAAGGTGTAGTGGTTGAGAATCAGAAGGATGAGGAAGAAAGTAATGGCGGAGGGTAAAGATGATATATTGATTTTCATGGTTGTGTCTGAAACTGGGGGGGGGGGGAGATGGGAATGGACTGTGCAGGGATGAGGGAGATGGAGAAGGGACGCGGGGGAATTTAAACACGTGGGGATGAAAAGGAAAGATAAATATTTAAATAATATTATATAATATTTGAGGGGGCGGTTGATAGGGAATAAGTGTAATAAGCACGTGGAGAGACGAGGGAAGGCAAGAAAGGGCTGATGTGATTGATAATTGGTTTGAACAACCTCTTGGGTCTCTCCACTTGCACTTATATTCCTTTTCATTCATATTCATTGATTCATTCACGCTCCTTTCCCTTTCAATCTCTCTTTCTTGTTATGCGTTTATGGATAATCTGAGCATTTTCTGCATTTATGTACTCATATCAATATTAAATCATTCTCTCTCTCTTGTTATGCATTTATGGATAAATCTGAGCATTTTCTGCATTTATGTACTCATATCAATATTAAATCTTGGTTAAATCACATAAAAGGGCTTTTGCAGAAAAACATGTTTTTTAGAAAAATAAACTGTTGCATAAAAAATTGAACTTTTGAATATGATTACCAAACCAAAAAAGGGAATATATGATTCAAGGGATTCAAAGATTCATATGCTATTTGTGAGTTTTAAAATGCGGCCTGCCCAACTGGACCATTCGTGGTCACCTCCTAACAAATAGTTTTTGAATGTTCACGTTGTTAATGAACTGCTAGCTAGCAACCCGCGTTTAATTATTATGCATAGTAGCGAGTTGGCATAATTCTGTGTATATATCGAGGAAGGGAAAAAATTGTGCACCGTCTTTTTAAGTCATACAACCCAAAACAAAGTTAGTAAAATTAAATGCTAAATTGAATCTTGATATAAAATGGAAATATTAAAACCATATGCTTGACTATTATTATAACTATTTTTAAATATGATAGCTGTTCGCTTTTTTAAATGTTTACTTTCTCTGATGAAAAACGTCAGGATTCTTTCCCATACATAAATTATAATTATAAAAATTTAAAAATAAGTTTAATTAGTTATTTATAAAACTAATTTATAAATTTGAGAAACGTAAAGAATTAAAATATTACTGTTGAGCGGGGCAAGCCTGGTCGGAGCCTGCACAGGGTTTGTAACTGTACGGCCCATGACAGGGACTTGCCACCGACCGCCCAATTGACACCATCACCTCCCACGCCACGCTTATGTGCTTCTTCCTAATTTATTTTTGCCGACTACCATTTTTCACTCTAGCGTATGCGGCAGCACAGCACACTGTTTTTATATGAAGATAATCTTAGTTGAGTTATTGTTGGATACTAAATGTGGTCATTACTTCAAACAGGAATTTAAACCTTGGTTTATTATATTGTAAGAAACTATATCCCCTAGATCCAAACCCCCAATTTGTTACAAATCAGCGTTTTGACTGAATTAGCTGAATGTCAATACTAATAGTCTAATAATATGGGTCTGTTTGGGGAAGCGTTCGGAGGGGTCCAAAGCCCAGTGGAAGATAAAAAATCCAGTGCACTTATTTAGATCTGTTTGGGTAAGCGTCTGTTGGAGATGAGCTTCAACATAAAAAGTTATTTTTGCTAGAAGCTCCCTCACACTACTTTTTCTTCATGTTGGAGTAGCTTCACTGGGTGTTTGATAATTTTTCTTCACTTAGTGCTCTCAAGATAATAGATTTAAATGATGCTAGTAAAGCCCATTATTGTAATTAAAGTGCTTCAGTCTTTTAATTTTTTTAATAAGGGTTAAGGGGCAAAAATACCCATAAACTTTTCTCAAAAGTGCACCCAACACCATAAGCTTTTTTTAGGTGCAAAAATATACATGAACTTTATAAAAGTGAGCAAAAATACCAAATCCGTTAAATAAACCAGATGGTCGTTTCTTTTCTTATCATGGGTCCCACTAATATCCAGATGACAATTGTTGAACTTTCTCTCTCAACTCAGTCAATTTATCTCCTCCCCCCATCACCCCTTCCTCCCTCTTCGTTTTCTTCCCTCTCGCTCTCTCCACTTTATGGCGTTAAAGTCGTTGATGTAGATAAGTGGGTTTTTGTGATATATATATATATATTTTTTTGATCGGAAGTTTTTGTGATATATAGATCCACGTAATTTGTCATGGCCTTCTTTTGAATAAAAAACACAGAGATCAATTTTGTGCTTTTGAGTAAAACCATATCAGATTCCCTTCCGAGAGCATGCTCTGGATCCAAGCTAACCAATTCACACTCTATCATGTTCCGCGTGACGTCATCTCATTTCTGTCCATAAGCCCCAACTATCCTTCGTATAGAAAATCTGAGATTGGAATCCTGTTAACAGAGGCCTCGATACAAAGCAAGGTATTGTTATACTCATTTAAAATTATGAATTACCAGTATATAGAGTTATTTATAACTTTATGTTATCCTGTTTACCAAACCAATTTGCAAATAGGCTTTGATTAAATTTTAAAAATAGCAAATGACAACATAATTTAGAAAAAAACAAGATTTAAAACTAAGAGGTATTGTCAATAAGATGCAAATTCTTCTGGAACCCAACAAAAGGGGTAGGGGGATAAGAAGCGGATAAATATTACATACAGTTAAAGTCTACCCGTAAAGGTCTTGCACTCAATACACTACAGTAGAACAGAGCCATTTTGTTATGTACAAAATTGGAGCTCAATCTCCCTGTTCTTCCAGTTTGTTGGAGAAACTGAAGTGGAGGGAGCGAGAGGGAAGAGAGGGAAGAAAACGAAGAGGGAGGAAGGGGTGACAGGGGGAGAGAGATAAATTGACTGAGGTGAGAGAGAGAGCTCAGTAGTGGCCATCTGGACATTAGTGGGACCCACGATAAGAAAAGAAACGGCCATCTGGTTTATTTAACGGATTTGGCATTTTTGCTCCTTTTTAGAAAGTTCATGTATATTTTTGCACCCAAAAAAAGCTTATGGTGTTGGGTGCACTTTTGAGAAAAATTCATGGGTATTTTTGCCCCTTAACCCTTTTAATAATAATTTAAATTTTTTTATTTTATCAAATTTTAATTTTAATTTTAATTTTTCTTTTCAATTATCACAATATATACAAATAATATATGTGTGTGTAATATTCAATAAGATTCATACCCTTTTTTAGTAGATTATTTTCAACACAAATAAATCATGTTCGTGACGCTATCAGAGACCATCTTGTTAGGGATAGATAATCCAATAATGAGATATTTCATATATGCATTCTAATTTAAATATAAATTTATATTTTTTTAATTAAGTACTTCCGTGTTTTTTTTTTCAATAATAATTTCGCCCTTTTTATTTTATCAAAAAATTTTAATATTTTTTTACTTCAATTATCACAATATATACAACTAATGTGTGTGTAGTATTTAATAAGATTCATGTCATTTTCAGTCATTTTCATCTAAACATGTTTTTCAAACACTAATCCAAACAGGTTTAAGGTTAGAAAAAAAGTCACTTCTACTACCGTCAATCCAAACACAAATTACATCTATAATTTGACTTTTTTTCTATCTAACTTTTTCAAAAGCCCATCTGCAAAAAAAACTCCTTCTCCACCGTTAATCCAAACATACCCTATATTTGATTCATTGACAAATAATAATTTTAAGTACATCTTACAAGTTTTCTATGATCTTCAATCTTTTCTAAATAAAAATTTATCAATTTCCAAAACCTGCGTACCCATTCCGTAAAAAAAAAAAAAAAAAAAAAAAAACCAAACTACTTAAACCATCGCAGGATTTTATCGAAAAACGACATAGATTTTCTTTTCTGCTTTCAAATTTTACGCAGCCTTACCATGAAATACAAACAAAATTATGAGATTTTTTTTATGGAAACATGCACATTTTTTTATTGGCAGAAAGACAGAAAAAGAAATTTAAAATTTAAAATTAAGTATTTAAAAAAAAATGAGTTGTGAATTGCTTATCAAGTTTTGTCATTCTCTTATCAACTTTTAGCAACAGACCTAATTTGAAATTTTACAATTTTAAAGTTATTTTTTTATATTTTTTTTCTTTTTTATTTTATGAGAAATTAATTAATGTTTTAAAAATAAAAGTAAAATTCATGGAAATTTAGTATAACCCGAGGAAAGCTTCAATTATTTTTGAAAATAAAAAATAGTTACAATGAATATTCAGAGATTTGTGTGATTAATTCTTAATTTTATTGTGCTCCCTTCATCTTTTCCGACCCAACTTGCTATATGATACAATAAACTGATATTTTATTGCACATGGTGGGGCAGGAATAGATCAAGGAAATTGGGTCGAGCCTGTTGGACGAGCTTGATGATTTAGAGCCTCTAGAAAGTGTCAGACCTGAAATAGTTAGTCTTGTAGGGTCGTGGGCTTAATATGCAGCTGACCCTATTTAAGCCTGTTTATTTTTTTTTTTAGATAAGCCTAACAACACTGGCTCTGGATATGACTTAGTCACTAACTAGTTAACCTAACCCTCACTCAAGAAATGAAAAGACTATATATTTTTGCCCTTAAAGTTGAAGAGAAACTTACTTATAGTGGAGCACAATCAAATGTTGTTGATGACATTAATGGCGATAACAATGTTATTCATATCGTTTAGTATTAGTTTAAGATTATTACTTTTTCTGCTTATTTATTTGATTGTGGTTTGTGTGCTTGTGGTTGATTGGTGGTTGTGTGTGGACATTGGTTTTGGTTTGAACTTAGGTTTTAGTATTTGTGCTTTGTTAAACATGAATAATGTTTAATAATATTTATGTTTTAAACTAGGTATTTTAGTCTTCAAGCATATAAGAAGCAAAAAAATGTTAAATGAGCCTGAAGTCCGTGGGCCGACATGCGAGCTTTAACTAAACAGCCCGGACCTAAAAAATTTGTATTTTATATACTCGGGCCTAAACGGGCCGACCCGTATTCTTTATACTAGGTAGGAAAACACTTGGATCATGTCAAAATTTATTTTCTCTTCATGAAACACTGAAAACAGAAGTCAAACTAATGTCATCGATGCCTTTAAACACTCACCATCTCACTAATCTAAAATGGTGGAACACAATTAAAAATAGTAAATTTTTATACTATTTTGCTAATTTTCTCTCTCCATCCAAATATAAACTAAATAATATTAACACCCATCCTTCATATAAGATATTGTTCGTAGTGCATAATATGAACACTCTCTTATATTGAGAATAGAATGTAGCATACCAAACCGATGAGTGGCAGCACATAACCATGAGATTGCCATTCACCAGCAAATTCATAGACCATGCAAAGGTTAATGAGAAATTAACGGGGATTTACCAAAATAATACCAATCATATGCTAATAAACGACAATAATATTTTTACAGAATAAACTCAACCATTAAAAATCAATCTAATGGTTAAAAAAATTAAACGGAGAGGAAGTGTAAGGAGAAATCAATGGAGACATTTTTTTCCCCTTTTCAACATGTTTTACCGGAATAAAAAAAAATTAAATTTCACTAACCGTTCTTTAAAATTCAACAATTTTTAAATTATATTTTTATTTAATATACATTACATGAAACAAGTGTGCATGGTTAAAAAAAAAAAGATGAGAAGCAAAATTATCTGTTCATATAAAAATTATAATGATATAACTTATAAATAGAATAAAAAAGTTGTTTCGCCATCCTTTATAAATAGGCTGACATGGGTATAATTGAAAGCGGTGGGGAACCGTAGTAGTTTGATAGGAAGACCCGTCATAATATATTTTATACTGTGTATGGATCCAACAATCCAGCTCTATCTCTAAGCACAAGGTTAGGTCAAATCAAATGCATGTCGTATGATCATCATTAATAGCCGCAGTATAGTAAATTGAATGTAGCAGATGAGGATCCGCCCAGCAGCCATACGACAAATGGGATTTTCGGAACCTTACCCCTCTCGAATATATTCTCTGTCGCTCTCTTTCTCTCTCTCTCTCTATATATATATATATGTACAGCAGGGAAGACAGCTGGTTCTTGATGAGCTCGGGCCCAAATAGATCGACCCGTTTAGATCCGAGTATCAAAAGAGTACACTAAAAGTGAGGCCCGCCCGTTTATTTAAAGCCCTTGGGCTTTAGGTCCGTTTAACATTTTTCTTTTTTTCTTTTTCTGGCCATGACCTTTTTTTCCCCTTATTCTCTTAAAAACTAAAATACTTAATTTAAAACATAAATATTATCCAAGTTTAATGAAACACAAACACTAAGACTTAAATTCAAACCATAATTAATGTCCAAAACTAATCAAACAAGTCTACAGTCACAATTAAGCAAATCTAAAAGCTTCAAATGTCAGTAATAATAGAATACCTGATTTGGATTTTGGCATACACATACAAAAAAAGAAAAAAAGAAAATCAAAGAAGAGAAACTTTAAATAAGATATGAGTAAATGTGAGAGCGTTTCTGATCTGAGGGTTATATTAGGTTAACTCTGCCCCTTGACTACTGTTTATTACCCTGTGCCTAGTTAAAAAAAAAAAAAAAAGTCAAACGGCCTAAAAGGGCCGGCCTATTTAGGCCCACCTCCTTTTTTTTGGCCATAAATTACAAGCCCGACCCTTGACGGACTTGGCTCGATTTCCCGGCTCTATTAATATATGATCATTTTAACTAAATAGTAGGATTATAATAAATAATTAAAAATAATAGACATGTAAGAAATATAATTTATTTTTAAAAAATGTTGCTATTTATGAATGAGTAAAAGAGATAGTGATAAAGAAAAAATGATAAAAAAGAATGTACAGGAAATAAATGATGAGAGAGTAATTGAAGGTTAAATTGGTAGAAATGGATTTATATTATTAAGACAAACTCAAAAGAATCTAATAAAAATGGATAAACTCATTTAAAAAAAAAAAGGATCTTTATGTATAGGGACGAAAGGAGTACTTATATAGAAAGATGAAGTTAGGAACACAGCAACACGCGGTATATGTTTGCCACACTCACTGCATAAGACGATGCATGAGTATTTACACACACACACACACACACACACAATACTTATTTATATTCTAACACTCACATTGTACTTGCTCTTTGGCCACCCGCGTCCAAGCTAGCTTTCTTCCCAAAAGATTTTGTCGATTGCTTTAACATTGTCTCTTTAACGTAACTGAATTCATTAGAGTAGCTCCAACTGATGAAGGAAGCTGAGTGAATTTGTGAGTTTCACGATCACCTTCCCTGTAGGAGTTTGAGCCGAAGACGCAGAGGGAGAAATTGCAAGCCGAACGTTTGCTACATAGTAACATGAGGCGGATGCCACATCCAAATTTCAACTCTTAATAGTTGAATGGATTATGGCTTGTTACGTACACGCATCATCCATTCGGGCTCTTTTGTTTGATGTTGATAACTTTTTAAACAAAGTGTTTATACCATTACTGATAGAATGAGAATTATATTTTCAACACTTTTGACTGTTCAAATTACCATTCGCCCAATAATTAAATTTTTTGAGTACAATTTCTTTCTGGCCAAAAATAGTTTTATTTCAGATTTTACTCAACCAAAATCGTGACTCTTTGATCACGTGTCATTCGAGCCCAGGTAAGGATCGTGTGGTTGTCATTCAGTTATCATCTACAATTTCATTCCAAAAACTCAGCAAGACAGTCAATACTCAATATCGCAAATTTTACTGCATAATAGTAGTCATCAAGTTATTTATTTCAACACCCCTACATGATGGTCCAAACACAATACAATTTCACAGTTTGATCCGTAGCATATTCTCGTCAGAACCGACATTCAGGGCTTCATAAAAAGGCTAGACATTTATTAAAAAGCTCCATTGTGGTTAAGTTCAGATATTTGATTTTGCGCCCTCTGTGTACAAGACAGACTTCCAAGATGGGTTCCTGGGAACAAACGTCTCCTGCCAACAACATACATAATCTGTTACACGAGGAACAAAAATACCCATACTCACATCATTTTGACATGCGTGTTTATAGCCGCTACTTTGGCAGGTTATTCAGAAAAGCAGGGATACTTTGTTCATACCAAAAATCAACACAGAAACTAAGAAAGAATGGTAGACACGATCACACGAACCTAAAACAAATTATTTATCCCACAAGTAAATTGCAGCATGAGCCGATGGGGAAGCTTCTGTCTCTCTCCATGGGGCCATGAAGTGTCGAAAATGCTCAAGTAACCTGAATGCTCAAGTGACGAGTATGAAACATGGCCTAGTCGAGATTCAAGCATGCAGGGAAAACTGATGCAAATAAGTATTTTTCTAGTTTTTATGAGTGGCTCCTGCCAATTATAATCTAATATCACAAATGCTAGTAACTGTCAGTGAGCAAAAACTGGTCTTGTATACGGAGACTTCACAAAACGAAAAGGATAACAAGCTCTCAGCATAAGGCCTACGGAGTGTCTTGTTTGTGAAAGGGAAGATCTTCCTTTATGCAAAAGCAATTTAATTTACGGGCATGGCTTCAAGTAAGAACGTAAGTTATCTTCAAAATTCTATTTGGTAAATTAAGGGGAAATCTGAAGTTTGAGTAAATGACACACTTGCCCCAGGAGTTTTGCAGTGTAAACGAAACAAAAACAGAAAGGGGATGGAAGAAATTGAACTCACAGAGACGTAAGAGCAGGTGGGAATGACCAATAGGGAATGGGAGTGAGCGTGATGAAAGGCGGCAACACAGAGATGAGAGGCCAAGCCCAAACCCCTCTTGGAAGAAGGAACAAAAGTGTGGACCAAATCCATGACCTTACCCTCATTTCTCAGAACGTACTGTATATAAGCCTCCTTATCCTCCGTCTCGAACTTGTTCTGCCTTTCGTTCCATACTATCTTCGGGACAGCCTTGGCACCACCCTCGCCTTCCGATTTGGTCGTCGCAGCCGCCATTTGCCACCCGTGTCTGCGCTCTGCGTTAACATTAAGCAATTGATCATGTGCATATCGAAACTCGAAACATCAATCGATGAAGAGCAAGTCAAGGCAAAGCAGTAAAACAAAAAGAAATAAGGGAACACAGATAGAAGAACAGGGAAAGATAACCTACCAGAAGAGGGAGGGGATAGAGCGATGTTGAATGCCGTCGTTTGTGTTGAAGGCTTTTAAAGCAAAGGCTTGCAATGGCCTAAGATATGAGAATCAGGAGGAAATGGTTTGCAACCGGCACGTGGAAGCTCACACGGGTTCCCATACATCTTCAATTTTGTTAAATAAAATAATTATTTTTGGCTACACTGGCAATAGTTTATTTCTTCATCCTCCCTCCAGAAAAATACTTATTACTTAGAAATTTTAGAATAATCTTTACCTTCAAATTTCAATAAAATATTGACTATTTTTTTAAAATGTTTCACCTTTCAATTTCTCATGACAGGTCAAACAAGCGTTTGCCTAAACTATTGAGCAGTAATAATTAATTCCTTGAAAAGTGAGTGTAATTTTAAATAATAAATAGAAATACTCCTTAATATTGCATTTATAAGAAATAAATAGCATGAATTAAAACCATATAGTTAAAATTGTTAGGGTTTTATAACCTAATGACACCAAACTTTTCTCAAATCTCTCTTGAGGTTGAGTTAGAATGCGAGTGTTTGGGAAAAATTAAAACCGTGGTTTCATAAACCTTTTTTCGTAAGTCAAAATAAAACTCTTCTTATATATTTATCTCATAAATCATAAAAACTATTCTCTAAAAACTAATTCAAATATATATATAATTGTTAGTTGTGCATTTGATGATGGGCATTGATATGATGACTATGCATTTGATGATGACTAATTTGAAAAATAAAAATATCCAATAAATGTGCAAAACAATTATTAGTTGTTTTTTTGAAGTTAGGCCTAAAACTTTCTCATACCCAAGAGGTATATTTTCTAAAAATGAAGGCAGAATGTAATGAGAATTCCAGAAATTCAGAATAGAATAAAGAGGGTCACAAAATCCTATCATAATAATAGGACACAGGAAAATCAAACTCTGAAAAACTATTGGAATCCGCGTATACGATACAGGGCATGTCTCCTGAAAAAATAGTTATGAAGTCCAGTCACTAGGAATGCACAATTATGGTACATTAAAAAACTTTACTGGTGAGTGGTGACTATCAAATATGACCCATCCGGATCACTCTCAATCAGCACGGGATTGGCCTGCGCGGGATGAGAGGATGATACCCACGATGAGACCATACAGAGCAAGAGCTTCCGCAAAGATCAGGATCAGAATCATTCCCACGAACAGCTTCGGCTGCTGCGCGTTAGCCCTAAAATATCGGCATCAAAATTAAACGACCAAGCCTCCATTACTCACAAGTTGCACAAAATAAAGTATAATTCTCAAACATATGAAGCTCCTTGAATTGATACTAAATTCTTTTTTAACTGGTAATTTTAACACAGCAGGAATTTTGACACACACTTTTAGAAGTCAAATATGCTATACAATTACAAATTGTTTCCATATTTTGCTCCATGAAGACAACATTTACAAGTAATTCGTAATGATAAAGCAACTAGCCAACTAGGCACATAAATGATCACTATCAATCCAAAACATATAACAGAGGACGGTAAGGCATTTGGTGTGCACTGCAGTATATCTTGAGCAACCATAAATCAAATGGAAAAGCAACAGTGTCCAACTTTGTGACAAATTTTTAAGTTCTGAGCTCCTTCATACATTTTTTTTGGGATTCAAGTTAAATACATGGCAGCTCATGAGAAGACAAATGATAGATTACTTTAAGTTGTAGCACGAGACAACATAGTCTTAGTTTACATGTTACATGGCTGACAAGTCCAATTTATCTTCAGTAATCAATTTTTTTATTTTACTATTGTTTGCTCCTCTATTCTATTTCTAGGTCCACGACTGTATATTAGCTATTTACAAAATTAAGTACGAGACCCAAGAAAAAATGACTAAAATGACTAAGTAAGAAAAATACTTGAAAAAAGAAGAGAAAAATAAAACATACCGAACTCCAGCATCGCCAACAATTCCAATTGCCATTCCAGCAGAAAGTCCGGCAAGGCCACAGGCAAGGCCGGACGATAAGTGGGCATAGCCATCGAAGAGATAGTAAGATTTTGCTTTTGGGTTAATTCCTGTACTGATAATAACAGCTATGATTAATCCATAAATACCCAGCACTCCAGCCATTACCACCGGAACAATGGATTTCATGACGAGCTCTGGTCTCATAACCCCCATAGAGGCCACGCCTACTCCACTCTTTGCCGTTCCATAGGCCGCTCCCATACCTGATATGGAAGTTCAGAAAAAAACTAAGCATGCGAAATTCCAATGCTATCTATTCCAAATCGTTGTTTGCTGGGATTAATACAGATCATAAGAAAACACAATCCCAACATCATTCGACCGCAAAATTTCCAATGCTATCTATTCCAAAGCGTTGTTTTCTGGGATTAGCGCAGGGTGCAAGAAAACACAATTAAAATATCACTCGACACCGACAGGGATCCACGATTAAAGTAAATCGAAAGAGAGGAACGCAAGGTTTCCCAGTTATAAAAGTGAAACATGCTAACAAGTACTAGTCATCATACATAAGCTTCCACGATGTCAGCAGGGTAAAAATCCCTAAGAAATCAGTTCCTTGTTAGGATTCCCTTCTGCTCAACTTTCAAGACAAAACAAAAAATTAAGATTATAAATGTTAGTTCTTTAATTGAATTTTTTTAAAACAAACAGCCCGAAAACCATAAATTACGCCCAAATACATTTCCGTAGAAGTTTCGAGCAAATAAGTAGAGGACGTAAAAGGTAAAAAAGAGATGAAGGGAGTTACAGGAGAAGACAAGGGCAGCAGCGGCTCCAAGGAAGCCGAAGAAAGGAGCAGTTTCATCACCGCTGAAACCTGCCATCGTTGATCACTGTCGAAGAGGCAGCGGGATCTTTCTTTTTGGTGTGGATGACGAAGGCCAACAGAGATCGGTGCCGATGATTGATTGGGGAATAGTGAATCGGGAATGGATGGTCGCGACTTGCCATCACATTTACCATTTTATCCTCTAGTATGGCCTTCTGACAGGGGTAGGTCAAAGCCCATTTTTTATTAGATTCAAAAAAAAGTTGAACCCCCTTTGATTTGGGCCTCATTGCCGGATCTCGTTGCGGTCGCTGCGGGTCCTTTTCTTCCGAACTACACCGTTTTGGTGTGGTTTGGGGTAAATAAGGGGGTTGATTTTGTTTAAAAATAGTATCTAGTATTTTTTTGGATGTATCTAACATCTTAAAATATTTTTTAAGTAACATGCAGTATCCTAAAATAATTTATAATACCTTTAACCTCTTAAAATATTTTTTCAGTCGTATTCAGTATGTTAGCAGACTGATTGCAATTTAGCCCTCTATATATTTTTTCAGCTCCAAAAATCGCTTTAAAATATTAGATGCTATTGAAAAAATATTTTAGAGTGGGTGGAAATTAATAAATCAGTATTATAAGTTTTGGATGCTTTTTGCTACTAAGAAAAATACATTAACAGTAAAATTGTAGTCAATCTCCTCAAACACTAGGTTCAACTGAAAAAATATTTTAAAGAGTTAAAAGTATCAAAAAATATTTTAAAGAGTTAAAAATACAAAAAAAAATATTTTAAAGTAATTTTTGAAGTTGAAAAGTTACATTAAGGGTTAAATTACAATCAGTCTGCTAACACACTGGGTATAACTGAAAAAATATTTTAAGAAGTTAAAAGTACTAAAAATTATTTTAGGATACTGGATATTACTTAAAAAAATATTTTAAGATACTAGATATATCTAAAAAATTACTTCAAAATATTATATATCATTTTTAAAAAAAAATCAACCCCTCATTTACCCTCAAACCACACCAAAACGGTGTAGTTTGGGAGAAAAAGACAGGTAGGGGACCGCATGGCAGAGGACCACAGGCAGATCCCTCATTGCCAACATCATCAACCAGAACAAAATCCCTCAATCATGATTTTGAGTTGAAGTCATGCCCTAATCTTAGTAAGCTAAGATCCAACTCACTTAAATTTTTTTATACCAAAAAAAAAACTTTGTTCATTGTACCCAATATCTGATACTTTTTCTACATCATATTATGAGGCTTATAAGGTGCTGACTAGTCCAGATTAAAGCTTAGGTTTGGATTGAGAGAAATATGAAGTAAAAATAGGGAGGAGGAAATACTAGGAAATAAAACTTTTTAAAAGGAAAAAATTTTATTATTTTTGGAAGTTTGACCTCTTAGTATTTTTTATCCCTTAATTTTCTTTTCATCCAGACCTAAGGTAAATGTGATTTTTAAGAGGGTGGTAATCAAAGTGGAATCCTCCCACTTCGTGATCTACATTATGATGGTATTAGTCTTATAATATGATGTACATGATGGCACCTTAAGCTACATGCATTGTTTGCCCAAAAACCTACATGTATTGGAGCAACTTTTTTTTTTTTTTGAGAAATGACGTAAAGGTCTCAATTAAGGAAAATAATATCAAAAAAATCCTATAACTTATTAATAAAAGCTTATTTATTTGTCAATGACTGTTTTTTCATTTGCTAATGACAAGTTATGAGATTTTTCTGATAAATTTTTTTAATTAGGACCTTAACGTCATTTTCCTTTTTTTTTTTTTCATCCTGATATTCTAGCACTTTAAAATTTATGTTCGATTAATATTAATACTAACATAAACAGTATAAATTTTAATTTTGATCTCATTATCAGAGTCCAAAGAGAAGGCCCAAGAATACTCGAGAGAACTGAGAAGAATAAAGAACCATATAAACGCAAAGGAGAACCGCGTCTTGCTGTTTTGCAAAGAAAGTGAGAGACTGAAGCCGTAAAGCGGAAAGAGTTAAAAGAAAGGCTGGGGGAGATGTTCTTCTTCTTCGTTGGAGGGTTGGAGCAACAGGTTCGTCAGGTGCTGAAATCGGGTGTGGGCAGATGTATAAACTGTAGCACGCCGGCCGATCTGGTGGAATACGACAAAGTGCTGAAGCTCTTCTTTGTTCCCGTTTGGCGGTGGCCCGGCAAGGAGCCTCTCTTGTATTGTAACAATTGCAAGTTCTTCTTCCCTCAATCCTACTCCTTACCACCGCCGCCCAAGTCCACCTCATCATTGCCGGAAGTCTACGATGTATTGCGTTGCCGATTCTGCGACCGGGTTGTGGAAGCCGATTTCAGATTCTGCCCCTTCTGCGGCTCCGAACTGTAATTTACATCTTATTCCCTCTGTCTGTTAATGACTGCAGGTGAGCGTTTTGGATTGGTTGTTCTGTTCGAACCAATAAGAAGCTATTAGCTGTGATCACTGGTTTTGTTATCCGATTATGGACGGTAAATAAGATTCATGGGAGTCCTGTGTCAGTTTCGTTAATGATCTCTCTTGAGTGCATCGCTTGAGTTGTTTACAATTATAGGTCTACAAAATTATACAACCAGTTTTTTTGTTTGCCCAGAAAATTATACAACCAATTTATAACTGTAATGTCTGAATTCATATGAGCACGAATGATTCAGGAACGAACCTCTAAATTATCTTTGAGCTAAAATGCTATCCGTACACCATACAATAAATTCCCGCCTTCGTAAGCGCCACGGGAAACCTTAAACATTTTGTATTTTATTATTATTTGGCGAGGGTGGTCTCATAGCTTCTCGCTCCAAAGCAACTCTCCTTAGATCCTGTTTTTTCAGGGGAAAGGGAAATTTTTATTCAGATGAAAACCAATACAATCATGAGTACAGCAGAAAGAAGATAAGATATTAGGAGCTAGTTCCTAATGAGCATATGAACCCATTGGCTTGTAGATCCTCATTTATAACCTGCATGGGAACAACACATCGATGAGCAAAAGTTAAATATAACATCCTATCAGGGTTTGTTTTGGGGTGAAAGCCTCCATCTCGCTCGTTCAGGTTGAAAAGAGCAAGGCTTTAACCAACAGTTTTGTAATTTCAATGGAACCATACTCAACTCCAATCACAAAAATGTCACACCGTAATCCTCAGCGCTCAAAAGTGCAAAAAAAAAAAAAAAACAGAATTGTGATAGATGTATGTACATGTCTCTTAACAAATTTTGATTCCAGTTTGTGAATATTTGCGTATGTTTCAAGTGTAGATACTAGATATATACTCCACATTTATTCGAATATAAATACAACCAATTAGCTATGCACTTTATCACCATTTTTAGATTATAAGTCAGTTTTAGTTTTCATGGTCTGGGCCAAAAACAAACCTTGGAACGTTCAAATCCTTGGTAAAAGTTGAGTATGATCAAAAGGGGCAGGTGCGAGACCCAAAAGTAACCCATGTTGTACTGGAAGTTGCATGATAGTCTGTCACGTGCAAAAGAGCAAACCAAGTAAGATGACAAGGCACTTCCAGAAGAACACAGAATCGTTTTTCTTCTCGCTTCTTACCTCGCAATATCTAAATGATATGTATATGTTCAAGGCGTACCTCTGCATGGATTGCATACATAATCTCGGTAACTCTCAGACACTGCAAGTTGTAGATTGCATCACTACACCTCTTCTGATGTTAAATTACACACATTTGTTTTGGCGAAGAAAGAGCAGGGCATCCAAGGTGCCTTATTCAGCGAACACCACGCCAAAAAAAACGGTTGACCTGTCAACTTCACATGACGCAATGAATATTTTACCAATTTTATTACATTTTTTTTATCATAATAGTAATATATCTGACAAGTGTAATGTAACATTGTAACTAAATTAGTTTTACATTCAAGTAAAATACCCATTTTGTTATATATTTTAGTTATAGGTGATATGTATTTAGTTATAGGTGCCCAATGTATATATATGACATCTGTCAATCAATAATACACAACTTCATTTTTCTCCATTTTATCACATGGTATCAGAGTCTCATAATTTTTTTTTCTCTTTCCCTCCTCGAGTTCTCCGTTTCTCGGGATCTTCGCCTTTCCTCTCTTCTTCTTTCCTCTCGGGTTCTTTTTCCCTGACCGCCATGGCTGTTGAATCTGTCTCCGATCCGGAGCATCATAGGAAATACCGAAACAATGTTGAGGGGATTTTCTAAGGGCATAAGCTTCTTCTTTTTGTTTTTTTAAAGGCAAGATGATATTAATATTACAAATAAGTAATAACTACCATGGTGCACCAAAAGAAGATGGACATTAGGGCTGGTCTTAAAAAGTCATAAAATAGAAAAAGTGGCGCTAAGTACGAAACTAAATTAGAGAAAGAACAACGAAGGCATAAGCTTCACTTATATTTCGAGGGATAAAATATTTAAGGGTTAAGGTGCAAAAATGCATGTGATTTTTCTGAAAGTGCATCCAACAACAAATATTTTTTTAGGTACAAAAGTAACTATGTGGTTATAAAATAGGTACAAAAGTCACAGTAGCTGTTAGATGGGAAACGTTGACCATTCAAAGCAAGGTTGCTGACTAACTTTGTTGACATGACAGGTGACTAGGCTACTGACTGGAATTAATGACTAGTGAAAAAAAAGAAAAAATCCCAGTGAAAACGTGGGAACCCTCTCCTTTCTCTAAGCTCTCAATCTCTCATTCCCGAAATTACAAGACCCCGACATGTACGTGGTGATGATCCCCGCTTCTCGAACAACATCCCAACACCAGAATCAAGAGAAGCCTGATGATTCCTTTCTGTCTCTAATTCTCAGTGAAGCTCGCAGCATAGCTCAAATTTGCTTGCCTATTGTCTTCACTGGTCTTCTGTTGTATTCACGACTTTTGATCTCTATGCTCTTCCTCCATCGTCTCGGTGAGCTTGCTCTCGCTGGCGGTTTTCTCGCCATTGGCTCCACTAACATCACCGCTTACTCTGTTCTCTTGTGCCTCACCATAGGCATGGAACCCATTCATGGTCAAGCTTTTGGCGCTAAGAGATTTAAACTTGTTGGCCTCGCCATGCAGAGGACCGTGATCTGCTTCTTTCTAATTCAATTGCTATCGCATTTCTATGGTTCAACATGAAGAAATTATTGATGCTTTGTGGTCAAGAGGAAGACATCGCCACGGAAGCTTAATCCTATATTCTTTATTCTCTTCCTAATCTGGTGGCCCAGTCGCTGCTTTATCCTCTTCAATTCTATTTGAGAAGTCAATCCCTGACTCTGCCTTTCACGTTCTGTGCCACTCTCTCTATTGTCCTATACTTTCCTATCAATTACCTCCTAGTCTCTGTTTTTCAACTCGGAATCAGAGGAATCACTTTAGCCTCTGTTTGGACAAATTTCAATCACGTAGGGTCTTTGATGATATACCTATTAGTGTTGGGGATATATCGGAAAACCTGGCCTGGAAAACACTTGTGAATTTGGCAATTCTAAGTTGCATTTCGGTCTATCTCGAGTGGTGGTGGTACGAAATCATGATTTTACTGTGCGGCTTATTTATAAACCCTCAAGTGACAGCTGCTTCAATGAGAGTTTTAATTCAAACAACAGCGTTGATATATGTGCTTCTGTCATCTTTAAGCTTTGGTGTAACCACGGGGGTTGGTAATGAGCTGGGAGCTAACAACCCGAAAAGGGCCAAAATTGCGGCAATAGTTGGACTCCGTTTCAATTCCATTTTGGAATTTTCAGCATTGTTCAAACCTAGTGAAAAGTTTAAAGAGCAAAAGTTTGACACAGCACGTATCGCATGTTTCACAGAGTTTTTTTTCCCTTTTTTTTTCATTGGTCATTAATTCTAGTCAGCATCCTAGTCACCTACCATGTCAGCAAAGTTACCTAGCAACCTTTCTTTTAACGGTCAACGTTTCCCATCTAATAGCTATTGTGATTTTTGCACCTATTTTATAACCATATAGTTACTTTTGCATCTAAAAAATGTATTTGTTGTTGGGTGCACTTTCAAAAAAATCACATGTGCATTTTTACACCTTAACCTAATATTTAATATCCTGAACGATAGATCTAGCACCTGGGTCACATGGCCTGCTTTTCGAATTTATGAGTAGGGCATGCTTATCCCTAATTTTTGGGTGGGGAACCCATTTTTATTTTTTATTTAATTTTTTTTATACATTCTTATTACTTTGGATCAAATTGTATAATGTACTCTGAAATATTTTTGGCATATGATATATCAAATTAATTAATTTTAAGTCTAGTATTCAGAAATATTTTTCCTACAGCATTAGTATCCTGAAATATTTTTTCAATCCCAATATCTTAAACTAATTACTCTCTCTGGTCCTAAATATAAAACAAAATTATTTTTTTGGAGATATTAAGGAGACTAATTAAATTAATTTAAAATATTTATATTTCTTGTTTTTTCTTTAAACCACTTTGCTTAATATATAAACTGATATATAATCTCATGATATACAATATATTATATGATTAAGTAACTTATTTAACCTTCTTAATCTCTATAAAAAAAGTTAACTCTCCCTTTTTTAAGACTAGAGTAATTTTTTATGCATGGACTAATTTTTTCTTAAAAGAAAAAACACCTTTCATATTTGGGAAGAGCATTCCTGCTCATCTTTTGGACGAGGATGATCAGGGAATGCGGATTCATCTGGCACCTACTAGAAAAACAGAAGCTATGGAGAGTAAAAGAGATCTGGATCTTATTGATATACGTATATGTACACTGAATATATAGACTCATTGAATGCAGTAAGTGGAAGTATGTGTGTACATGTGTCACTAGTTCTGGAATCATCTCTAACTAAGTGTGAACTGATTATGCCAGCTAAGCATAATTAACATAGTGTAAACTTCTAGTATATTCTAATATTCCCTATGCTACTTCTTTTGTCAGTTCTGAACGATCACAAGCTACAACATTTAACCGATCACAAAATGGAAGAAACATGGTCTTCCCCAATGGTTTAGTGAAAACATCTGCTACTTGATCGTGAGAGGGCACATAGCCAATCTGAAGTTGTCCTGCAGCAACCTTGTCTCGAAGAAAATGAATATCAATCTCCACATGTTTGGACTTGGAGTGAAGAACTGGGTTTGATGCTAATACAATAGCACCTGAATTATCACACCAGACAACAGGAACTTCAACAATAGGTACATGCATTTCCTGCAACAACTTCATCACCCAAACAACATCAGAAGAGGCATCAGCGAGACTGCGATATTCTACCTCTGTGGCAGACCGAGAGACAACTGGTTGATACTTGGAGACCCAAATAACAGGATTAGTGCCCAAGTATGTGCAATATCCATTGACAGAGCGACGATCTTCTTTATTTGTGGCCCAATCAGAGTCAGCAAAGGCTTGTACATGAAGTCGAGGCAGAGGACGAAGAAGAAGACCAACATCAATGGTCCCTACAAGATACCGAAGAACACGTTTGACTCCAACCCAGTGTGGTGCACGTGGATCTTGAAGAAAACGACTCAGGCGATTAACAGCGAAAGAAATCTCTGGTCTAGTATAGCACAAGTATTGAAGCTTACCAAGAACACTACGATAAAGCTGCTGATTATAAAAGCAGTCACCATCTGTAGTAGAGAGCTGTAGATTAGTGGCCATTGGCGTAGCATAATATTTGGCATTGAGAAAGTTAACTTCCTGAAGTAATGCAAGAATATATTTGCGCTAAGACATAACTAGACCATGCAAAGTGGAGTAGAACTCAATACCCAAAAAATAGGAGAGTGCTAAGATCTTTTAATGAAAAAAGGTCACTTATTGCACTGATAAGCCGTTGCACTTCATCATCACTGGACCCAGTGATGACAATACCATCAACATAGAGAACTAAATAAACAACATGCTGATGCACTTTCCTTATGAATAAGCAAGGATCAGACCTAGAGGCAACAAAGCCCAAAGAAGCAAGTGCTGAGTTAAGTTTCTGAAACCAGGCTCTAGGGGCCTGTTTAAGCCCCTAAATGGCTTTGCGCAATTTACATACCAAAGGTTTATTATCAGGAGAACAACCAAAAGAGAAACCGGGTGGAGCCTCCATGTAAACTTCTTCCGCAAGATCTCCATTCAAAAAGGCATTGTTGAAATCCAATTATCGTAACTTCCATTTGAAAGTGACAGCCACAGTAAGCAAAATGCGAATAGTGGCTACTTTTACTACTGGACTGAAGGTGTCAGTGTAGTCAATACCTGCAGCTTGGGAAAAACCTTTAGCAACCAATCTGGATTTTCGTTTTGCTAAGGTACCATCAGCATTTGTTTTTGTTTTCTAGATCCACTTGCATCCAATAGAAAAACGATGAGATGGTAAGGGAACAACATCCCACGTATGGAATTTAAGTAAAGCATTATATTCGTCAATGGTGGCTTGTTTCCAATCAGGGTCAGCAAGAGCTTCATCAATTGTGGTGGGTGGGAGAATATCAGTGGACACAGAGTAGGCCTTAGGTTTATAAATTCCTGCCTTGCTGCGGGTGATCATAGGATGAGTATTAGGAGGAGGCGAAGAGGTAGTAACGGGGGAAGGAGAAGAACAAGTGGATAAGGGAGCAGTTGGAAGAGAAGGATTGGATATGGTGGGTGAGGAAGGAAAAGAGGATTGAGTGGGTATGGACAGAGGGGAAGACTGTTGTAGGTTAAAAGAATGTGGTTGAAGAGAAGAAGTAGGTGATAGAGAAGCTGACTGAAGACCAGCAGAAGCTCTAACACTGTACTGAGTGCCTGTCACATGGAAACGAGACTCATCAAAACGCACATGTCGAGAAATATATATTCTGCCAGTGGTCATATCAATACACTTATACCCTTGATGCTGAGAACTGTAGCCTAAGAAAACACACATAGCTGACCGAAATTCGAGCTTATACGCATTGTATGGCCTGGTATAGGGATAGCAGATGCAACCAAAAACACGCAAGATGGAGTAATCTGGCTGAACCCCATACAGTTGTTCATATGGTGTGAGACGAGAAGGCAAAGCTTTAGAAGGTAGCCTGTTAAGAAGAAACACAGTGGTGGCAAAAGCATCCATCCAGTAAAACATGGATAAAGAAGCATGGGCTAGTAGAGTCAAACCCGTCTCAACAATAGAACGATGACGTCTTTCAACTAAACCATTTTGCTCGGAAGTGTAAGGACAGGAGAAACGCTGTTCTATACCACAATCAGCCAGGTATGGTTTGAAAGCAAGAAATTCACCACCATTGTCTAACTGAACTTGTTGAATTTTAGTTTGAAATTTGTTCTCAACAAGCAATTTAAACTTTTTGAATGTAGATAGTACATCAGATTTCTTATGAAGAAAGTAAATCCAGGTGAAATGACTATAAGCATCAACAAATGCAATGTAGAAAACTAAACCATACGATTGAATAGGAGCAGGGCCCCAGATATCCATGACTATTAAATGCAGTGGTCTTTGATACACAGTAGTTGAAGCATAAAATGGCAATTTATGAATTTTGCCATATTGACAAGCTGGACAAAGATTCTTATTGTCTGAAGAAGTAAAGGAAATTGAATTACAAGCAAGAACATGTTTAACAGTATCAAAAGAGGGATGTCCTAATCGCTGATGCCAGAGAGATATGGGAGTGGCAGAAACATTGAAAGTCTGTGGTATCTTGATTCCAGTGAATAAAGGCGCAGAGGTAGCAGAAGAGCTCATATTTGCCAATAGTGGATACATACCATTGCGCTCAACTCCACACATCAGAGGTTGACGAGTCCTTAGGTCCTTGATAATGCAACGATGTGGAAAGAATTCAACAGATACATTATTTTCTCGAGTAAATTTAGCAATAGATAGCAGATTTTTCCTCATTTTAGGCACATAAAGTACATTGTGTAATGGAAATTGCGAAGTAGAATTCATGAGAAAAGTTTGACCAGTAGACTGAATAAGAGACAACTCACCAGTTCCGACTTGCACAGTACCAGTGCCATTGAGAATTGTATTAGGGGCAAAACAAGAAGCATCATGAGTAATGTGTTCAGTGGCACCAGAATTAGGGTACCAGGCAGAGTCAGCAATAGTAGCAGGCGTCACAAGAAAAGCCTGAGCAGAAGAGGTCAAAGGAATAGCAGTAGAAGCAGAACCAGGGGCTATAGAAGTGACCACAGCAGAACCACTCGAAGCCATTTGTGAAGATGGAGCAGATACAGAGGACTAAACAGGCACAGGATAATATTCAAATGGAGAATAAAATTCAGGTATACCATAACTAGTAGTATAATGAGCCTGAGCTTCAGCAGAAGAAGACGAGCCATAAGAGTTCGGGTAATCATACCTGGAGTAACAACGATCAGCCAAGTGTCCGGACTTATGACAAATTTGACAGAGAGGTCGCGAATTTGAAAAACGACCGCGTCCACGACCAAAACCACGACCTCCACCACAAGGAAGATATGGAGGACGAACAGCTCTGTTGCCTTGACCTGTAACAGGTCCTTGAGCATGATATGCAATAGCATATGAATCTTCAGCATCAAAATCAGAAACATAGGGATCACTGGTGGTAACAGGATTAACTGAATTTGGTGAAGGCATCACAAGATTAACTGGATGAGTAGTATTTTGAGCAAGAAACACTTTGTGACGAGATTCAGAATCCAGCAACATGGTGCTCACAACTTCGAGACCAAAACGAGGTCGAGAAGCATTAATGACTGTAATTACCGGCTCATATTCTGCCGTGAGACCATTCAGAATATGCGAGACGTGAGTGGCTTCATCTACTTTTTCCCGAGCATGGCTAAGTGATCGCAAATTGATTTTAAATTGGCCAAATAATCTCTCATGGATAGATCACCCTTATGCTGATTCGCCAGTTGATTGCGGTAGGAAAGAATCTTAGCATCTGATTTGTTGGAGAAGAGTTGATTTAATTTGCGCTGCAGTATGAAGACCAACAAGATCAGGGAGTATGTTGGAGGCAACCGACACAAGAAGCCATGAAGCAAGAGCCGAATCAAGTGATTCATATTCTTCAAAATCTGGATTTGAAATCTCGCAACCATCATCTCCGGTGATTCTCGCTGGCGGTGGAATAACAGAACCGTCAAGATAAGAATACACCCTGTGTTGTTTGACCATAAAGTAAACTTGTTGTTTCCACAACAAGAAATTGGTATCGTCGAGCTTGATCGTGATCTTTTTGTTTGAAAAACCACGGCTCGAAGTAACCGCCAGGATTGAAGGCGAGACAAAGTTGAGTGATCCAGATATGAACGACATTTTTGCTGAGGCAATCGATCCAAGCGGAGATCACCACGCGGCAATGTCTAAAGAATCTCTAGTCACCGGGATCGGAGCTGACGGTGGTCGTTGGAGCTCTGATACCATACTAGAAAAACAGAAGCTATAGAGAGTAAAAGAGATCTGGATCTTATTGATATACGTATATGTACACTGAATATATCAAGGGAAAAAAAACCGGACCGGACCGGCCGGTCGGACCGGAAAACCGGCCGACCGGTCCTCAGTCCGGTCCGGTTAAATGGCTGAGCGGGGGGAAGGATCAACCCGGTGAAACCGGGTCGAACCGGTCAAACCCGCCAAGACCCGGTAAAACCGCCGGGTAGAGCGGGTCGGCCGGTTCTTTTTTTTTTGCTTTGTGAAAGGCCCAAAACGACGTCGTTTTGGGCCATTGGAGCGGACTTTGCCCGCGACCCGACCCGACCCGACCCGAAAATACCCCCAAAAATCCAAATCGATGATCTGCAGCACGTCGAGCATTCGAAAATCAAGACCTAAATTTTTTTTGCTCCGTTCGCGATGTTTGCCCTAGCCTTCTGAAACTCTCCTTAGTCCTTTGTTCTTGCTTCTCTCCTTGATTGATCGCCGGAAACGAAATCCACGGCAGTCGAATGTGACGACAATCGGCGATTTTTGACGGCGACGCTACTCGTTTGCTCTTTGACGGCGACGCTACTCGGATGTGACAGCGACGGAGCTCTTTGAAGGCGACGCTACTCGCTTGCTCTGAGTCCATCTCTGGCCTCAACATCGTTTTTCGACACTCCTCTATAGCTACGTGACTCGGTTGCTCGTCTTCACCTCCACATCGTCGACAGCAGGCAAGCATTGAAAACACTTTCTTCTTCTTCGAATTTACTCTGATCGATCAGTGATCACTCTTGCTGTGCGTGTGCGTGTTTCCTTCTGCCTTCTAATCTGAGTAATTAATAATTTCTCATAGAGTGGATATTTTGATTATTTTCATTATTTTGAACTATTGAAGACAATGACAGTTTGATTTCTGGGTTGTAATTAACTAATTATAGAAAAAGTTGTTGTGGCTCTGTTCTGTTTAGTTGAAAATTAGAGAAAAAGAAATTGGTGAATGCAGGTGCAGGGCTTATGTTATGTTGTTGTGGTTCTGTTATGTTTTAATGTTTTTACTGATGAAGTTTAAATAATTAAATGTTGCAGGTGTATGTTGTATTTTGCTTTCTAATTAATCCATGGTTATATTATGAACATGCTAATAGGTTACTTACTGGTTATATTGTGAACATGCCTATAGGAGTTTTTTCTGTTTTTTCCTGGTTATATTATGAATATGCGATATGTTACTCTCTATAGTGGTTTTCATTGAAGTTGTAGGTTTTTAAATTGTCATACTTTTTATTTTGTTTTCTGGTTACTCCTTGATTATATTGGGAACATGCTGATTGGTTACCCCTGGTTATATTGGGAAAATGCTGATTGGTTACCCCCTGATTATATTGGGAACATGCCAATGAGAGTTTATTACTGTTGTTATTGCAAGGATGGATATATCGAGTTCAGGAAATGAGAATGTCACTCCTAGTCCTAATACCGAACCTCACACTCCTAATACCGAGCCTCACACTTCTAATTCCAACACGAATGTCACTCCTACTCCGAATTCCACAATTCGTTCTAAAACTGATCCAGCATGGGCACATGTTGCCTACAAAAAAGAGGGGACACAGAATGTATACACATGTCTCTTTTGTGGTAATAGCTATAGAGGAGGGGGCATAAACAGGATGAAACAACATCTTGCTGGTGTAGTTGGTCAGATTGCTTCTTGCAAAAAGGTTACTTCTGATGTGCGTTATAGGATTGCAGAGTCTTTAAAAGAAAGTTCCAAGAAAAAGTCAATTGAAGTTGAAGATATAAGAGAAGAGGAAGTTGAAGTAGAGGAGGTTGATAGTGGAGCTAAGAAGAGGAAAGCTGGGATAATGGATAAATATTTCGCTCCTAGGACAACTCCTGGAGCTCAGCCAACCATCAAGAGTGCCTTAGCATCAAAAGAAGCACAACACAGTGTGAAGATGCTTCTTGCTGAATGGGCTATAGTCAACTGTATTCCATTTAAAGCATTGGAG
Source organism: Inga oerstediana (assembly GCA_963210345.1). Taxonomy (NCBI): domain Eukaryota; kingdom Viridiplantae; phylum Streptophyta; class Magnoliopsida; order Fabales; family Fabaceae; genus Inga; species Inga oerstediana. The sequence continues at coordinate 3,074,659 of OY723405.1, forward strand.
TGCCCTTTATTTCAAAGAGCTGTGGATGGAATGTGCTCTATAGGGCCTGGGTTTAAAGCCCCCAGTGCTTATGATTTTAAAACCAACTTGTTAAGGGATTGGAAAAAGGAATGTGAGTTACTCATTGATGGCCATAGAGCTAAATGGAAGAGTAACGGCTGCACACTTATGGCGGATGGATGGACTGATGTGAGACAACGGACTTTAATAAACTTCTTAGTTTATTCTACCCACGGAATGGTGTTTGTTAAGTCTGTTGACGCATCAGATTTAGTGAAAGATGCTAAAACCTTGTTTACATTGTTTTGTGAAGTGATTGAGTGGGTTGGTTCCAAGAATATAGTTCATGTAGTGACTGACAATGCTGCCAACTATGTGGCATGTGGAAGGTTGATCAAGGAGAAGTATAGAAATATTTATTGGTCTCCTTGTGCTGCTCATTGTTTAAATCTTGTATTGAAAGACATTGCAAGCATGCCTCATGTGTCGGACATTGCAGCAAAGGCATCAAAGATAACAGTATTTGCTTACAATCACATGATATTCTTGTCTTGGTTGAGGAAGAGGACAGGTTGGAAAGAAATTGTGCGTCCTGGTGCTACGAGGTTTGCCACTACCTTCATTACATTACACAGCATATACATGCACAAACATGACTTGCAAGCCCTTGTTGTCGATAAGCACTTTGTGGACCATAGGCTATCTAAGACTACTCCGGGAAAAATTTTTAGTGCGATCATATTAGATAGCCGGTTTTGGAATGAGTGCTACCAAATTGTGAAGATTATAACTCCTTTGATGAAATTGTTAAGAATTGTTGACTCGGATGAGAAGCCCTCACTTCCATATGTTTATGAAGGCATGCAAAGGGCAAAAAGTGCAATTAAGGAGATGTTCAAGAGGCATAAAGATCACTATAAGCCCTATACAAATATCATTCAAGCGAGATGGGATAAACATTTGAAAACCAATCTCCATGCAGCTGCCTATTTGTTGAACCCGGCATTCGTATATGGTCCAAACTTTGTTCATAAGGGAGGGTTAATGCAAGCTTTGATTGACGTGGTGGAGGCTAACTCAGATGAAAATGTTGATTGCTTTAAGGTAATGAAGCAAGTGACATTATATCTTGATGGCAACGAATCTTTCAGCAGAGAGACATGTAAAAAGGGAGCTGAAAAACTAGATCCTTGTAAGTAAATATGGCTATTCAGTTCCAGAATTGCAACGTGTTTTCTTTTATTCAGCAAAGTGACATTATTTATATGTTTTCTTTTATAGATGAATGGTGGATGTACTATGGCTATTCAGTTCCAGAATTGCAACGTGTTGCAACACGTATTCTTAGGCAGACGTCTACTTCTTCTGGCTGCGAGAGAAACTGGAGCTTATTTGAGCGCATCCATACAAAAAGGAGAAATAGATTGCAGCATCAAAGGCTGAATGATTTGGTTTATACTAACTATAACTTGCGATTAAAGCATAGGTAACTTTAGATATTATGAAAAATGCTTTTAATTAATATGGATTAGGTTTTAAATTTTAACTGCAATCATTTGTCATTGGAAAATTGAAGGGGTGCATTGAATAAAAAGAAGACAAGTTATGATCCCATTGACTATGAGTCTATTGATGAGGTGGATTTTTGGGTGACTGAAGAAGATCCCATTCCAGAATTTAATGATGAAGATGCAGAAAATCTTGAAAGTGTTCTTAACAATGAAGGCATTGCACTTTCATCAACTCTGGATAGGATTAATGAAGGTTTATATAATATGTCCTATTGATATCCTGTTATTGATTTATTTTCCATCCATATAATTATTTGTTATACATAATCATTGATATTAATTATTGTTGTGCATATGCATAGGTGATGAAGATAGGGACATTCCTGAGCCCCCGGCTTTGAATGATGATGTTACTACTACTTACCATTTCCCTAATCCAGCACCTATTGACTCATCTCCAATAGATCAGCTTGATGAGTTGTAGAGTTTGTTGAATTATCATTTACTCATTTGGCTATGGTTGATGAATGATGCTATTGGCTATGTTTGATGAATGATTTGATTATTGATATTGTTATGTTTTGACTATATTTTGATGTTAGTTATGGGTTTGCTTTGAAGAACTTATTATGTATTGTAACTACTTTTATGTTAGTGATGACTTATAAGTTATGAATGTTGATTATTTTGTTATTGTCAATTAAATTGTAATATTTTAATATGACCGGTTTGACTACCGGTTCGACCACCGGTCCGACCCCGGTTGACCCATTAACCCTTGAACCTGTTCCGCGACCGGTTCATTGACCGGTCCGGTTTTTCGTTCCTTGGAATATATAGACTCGTTGAATGCAGCAAGTGGAAGTGTGTGTACACGTGTCACTAGTTCTGGAATCATCTCTAACTAAGTGTGAACTGATTATGCCAGCTAAGCATAACTAACATAGTGTAAACTTCTAATATATTCTAATAGCACCTGGGTAAGTCACTGCTTGGAGCAATGATCATTTGTGCCCGATCGTCCTTGGGAGCAATAATTCATATTTTTTTTACCACGAAAAGCAATAATTCATTGAGGAGGGGATAATAACAGTACTTGATTTGACTCTACCCTTTAGTTTAATTAATTATTCACATTTTATAAAAAATAATTTTTTACCTGGATAAATAAGATTATTATATTATAAAAGGCATAGTTTTTTAATGATACTAAAAAAGCAAACCTTTTATATTAATCTCGTCACCAAATTTATAACAATTTAATCCGACCGGAGCAGAGAAGCTCATGGTACGAGTATTTCATCTTTGGAACCCACTCACGTCTGGCGCTTTTGCCTCTATGTTATGTTGGTTAACCAAGTTTTTGCCTCTTTTTTGGGTTGCCGTGCTTTGGTAATGGCGATGAATATTGAATATTGAATATTGAATATTGAATTGAGAGGCGAAGGGCAAGAAAACATCCAAACCCCACTAAACAGTTATCCTCTACAGTCTTTAATCTCCCTTGGACCCTTATCATCATCTTCTATAGATTGTCTTCTGTGCTCAAAGTCACGCCGAATTGCTTGGGACACGTTCGATCCTCTCCCTAACTTTCAATACATTTCCTTCTCTCGTCGCTGTTGGTCTTTCGCGTTGACCGTCGCTGTCGCTCCACCGTTGAAGCTGCTGATCTCTGCCAATAGATGGAGAAATCAGTGTTTAATAGAGGTGCCCACCCCAATCGAACATTTTCCTATTCTTGTTCTTCCCAGAGAGATGTCTGTTACAGGTTCAATCTCTCCCTATCCTCCCTACCTCCAAGATTCTGCTTCGCTCTTCCGAAATGTGTTCGCTTAATTTTGCTGATCACTTTTTTTTTTTTTTTTTTTAAATTTGGGGAATTTGGTTACTTTAATTCCTTTTTGCCGTCAGTCGTTAGTGTTTAAAGACTAATAAATTCAATTTCAGAATACTGGTATGCATACAATTGAATCGAATTCTTGATATTGAGGGGTGTCAAACGCAGTTGTTATCGTCAAGGGGTAATGGGATTTTAATTTAAGGGTTCTATTTTGTTATTCTGATTTCATTTGTTGCGAATTATGACTGATGATAGGGATCGGAGTATATGAATGATGCTCGAGGCAAAATTAAATTTAGATAAGCAACGTACAGAACATATAAGCTTTGGTAAACTCTTTTCAGATGGCATTTTATTGAATCATCCAACATGTCTTTCAATATGCATTGCTGCAACGGATTAAAGAAACTAAAGTACCCCATTTTGATTCAACCACAATGGAGAGAAAATACCAACAGGCTGGAGAAAATATAGATAGACCGAACCTAAACAGATTTTAAAAACAAAATTTTGAACCCTGAATTTGTCTTTACCATGGGATCCAATTAAGAGCATCAAGTCTTCACCTATGTCAATGAGCCACTACTCCAGAATTTAAGCATTTATGGGCGACTTCAAAAATACATCTCTAACACAAGATACAGAACGAATTCTTCTTTTATCAACTGAATGAGATGCTTCGATTGTTTTCCTCTTCTCCTCATCTAGAAGAGAGGGGAAATCTTTATTTTGTTCTTATTACACTTGTCGTATTTTTTTCTTGAAAATCTGTGAACGGCAGATTGATTCTCAAAGAAGTGTCCGGCTATCTCATATTTTCCTATTTTTGAGTAAAGAATCTATTTATTATGGCTAAAACTTGGTTAACTTAACTTGTGCTTACCGGATAAACATTTTTTTATGAATTGAAGGAAACTTATTGAGGATAATTTAAGAAAGAAACTGCAAGAACTTCTAGACTTCTGCGAGTTCCTTCCATCACTTTTGTCCTTTGTAATATGGTCATTGCTATCAGCACGTCTTCACAATGCATATAGAGTTTAGATTATTGACCGCATGAACTTAGAATAGTATGTACTATTCTAAAACGCGTATGTATACTCATATAATGAAGGTTGAGATGTTATCCAGTTCCTTTCTATTATCCTGTTTTTTGTTATTTGGCGCTGATTGACAGCAGACTGGATACGATATTATTTGTCACTTAAATGTTCTGACGGAGGGAAACTTGTAAATTGCAATGTTTTGTTTTTTCTTTTGTTTTTTCTGGATTTTGTTGTGACATACTTGAACTTGTAAATTTCAAGGATCTGTTGTAAGATGCTACTACCTCCGGTCCTAAATATAGGACAAAGTTTCTAGTGCAATTTGTACTAGAAACTTTGTCCTATATTTAGGACCGGAGGAAGTATCATAATGCCACTTTCATGCTTTATCTGTTTGCAGAAGAATGAAAACAGATTGGATTGTGGGCATTACTTTAAATATGATCGAATTGTTATGACAGACAAACACGGTCATGCTTAATTTGGGTCTTCCATTCCCGTCTTGGAAACCTCTTAAATTGGGAAAAACTTGGATTCCTTTTCTACCTGAGTGTCATTGTCATAGTAGCATTTTCCCGTTTTTTTTATTGAGATTTAAAGAATGTGATCTGGTCTGGTTTGAGTATCTTTACATTAAAGAAGCCATGCATACCATCTATTTCCAATTACCTTTTCTTTTGTTCATTTTGGTTCGTTCTGCAGCAATTACCGTATCTTCTTACTTTCTTTCTCTTGATTTGGCAGCTGCGGTGCATGTGGGTATGAGCTAAACCTGACGTCCTCCAACCGGAACACCTCAACCATCGGTTCTAAATATGGGAAATCCATAAAAAGAGGTATAATATCGTTCTTCAATATTGATGAAAGCAGATTCACTCAGGTTGATGAGATTCAATGCATGCCCCATTTCTCTAAGCACTCGTGGGGTTTGTTTCGACGAAGAACAAAGCTGCTGTGTAGGAAGTGCGGTAACCATATTGGGAATGCGTACAACGGTCACAGTTCAAGCCTTGTTCTTGTGTCTGATGGAACAGAGTCATCCTTAAACAATGAAGCATCCCCTCATCATAGCAAGTATGACATTCGCATTCGTGCATTACAGCCTTCGTCTTCTGAGGAATCTGGAGTCCCTGTTTTTGCTTGACGTTGCTGCCTCAGCTTGTTTTCTCTTCTTCACTGCTAATGCTTAATGCCCTGTGAGGTTAGAAGATCTGTAGAGGAAGTAAATAATATTGTACGTAACGTTATGGTAAGGTTTATGTGTTCCTAGATAGTTGATTGATGTATATATGTATTGTGAAAAACAAACTGAAAGATGTCACGGATTTGGGATTTTCGGAAATTGGATCAAAAATTCAAAATGTATATCATTGGATGGTAAAATGTTGATTTGTTAAAAATAGGAGTGGTATAACTGTGTCCGAACTATGAGCTGCCACCTAAAAGATTTTGTCTCTTCTTCTCTGTCTCTCTTTCCGTGTGCTATTTCTTTGCATGGAGAAGAAAAGATTTGGTATTTGTTTTTTTTAAAAAAAATTGTTGTCTAGTTCCTGAATTGTATATTTTCGTGGCAGCCGGCTAGTATCGATTTCAGCCGCGTCACAGTCTGACAGAGACCAACGTGTTTAGAGGGTGTGACAAACATCCAAACTTAAGCCTAGGTTTGTGTGAATCGGGATAAAATTTCTCTTACACACTTATCTCGTAAGTCGTAAAAGTTATTAAAAAAAAAGTTAATCAAAACACACAAAGGTATTTCTGAAATCATGATTTTGAAGGTATAAGAACAACACTAAATTTAATTTAACGATTAGCGATGATCAAATAAATAAAGTTTAAAAAAAGTTCAGGTGAATTTGGAGAATGGTGATCGTTATGGATATTTTATATGCCCAATTAGCCGCATCATATATTTTCAATTCCATAACAGTTTTCTAACTTTACGCCAGGTACATAATAAATTTATGCTTCCATGCATGAATAATGTTTCAAAGTAAGAAATAAAAAAAAAAATCTCCTACTTGTCCTTAATATAATGTATATTTATCTCATTTAACTAGATTAAAAAAATAAGTTAAGGTAGTTAATATGATATGTATTTTCTAAAACATTTTAGTTATCTTCCTTAATTTTCTCATTCCCGCTCCTCACTGATTATTAATGAGAAAATATCAATACGGGTAAATTATGAAAAAATTGATAAATATGAAAAGTATCTCTTATATTTAGGAGTAAATTTAACTTTCTTAATATATCTTATATTAAGAACAGAAAGGAATAATTCATGAATTTAAATTAAATTATAAAAGTTGGTTGGGTTTGATTAGATGTGATCACCAAACATAAAGCTTATTTGGGATCACGGTTGGGATCCCTAAAAGTGCTTATTTATGTAAATTAGGGACAAAATCCCTCTCACATATTTATTTCGTATACTAAAAATTAAGATTTAAAAGTTACTTTTAAAAACTCCAAACGCTATTCTAAATAAATACGTAGACATTTTCTTAAAAAGTCAACCATCTCTGGCCAAGAAACAAAGGTCAGCGATAAGCTTACGATAATTTCTCACATCCTTTGCTATGTTACGTTATAAGCCTCCTAAACATACGAGTGGGGAAACTAAAAAGGGTAAGGCAAACTGTGATTAAGCAAAATGGTGCAACAAGTCTATGTTCTCTGGTAGTAGCATTATACTATAAGATATGGCGCAAAGAGCAGTGTCCAATTAAGACATTTTTATTTTCCAAATTATATTAAGTGGGTGTTTGAGATCACTTCCAAAATCAATTTTATGTTTTATGACATAAATTTTCACATATTTAGAATATAAAATTATTTAAAACAAGCTAAACCAAAAACAATAACGTCTAAAACAGCCAACGCCTCTGTCATGTTTATATATATGTAGTCAGCATCTTAGACAAACTCGTTTGCATTTACTATATAAGATAATACATGCATGCACGAGGCCCGCTTAGGCAAATTAAAGAAGGGAAAACTAAAGAGTGGTTGAAAATAAGTTGTACATATAATTTTATATTTTATGTTATTAACTCTCTAAGCAGACAGTTGAACAAAATTATATTTGAACGGTGTAGATTTCACCACATCATTGTGATAAGCACCAAAACTGATTCTGTTGTTAACATTCTCAACCTCATATGCATAATTTAATATCCAATGACTCCTGGTATGATAAGGAAGGAATAAACGGTCATAGATAAAAAGCTTTTACAACTAACTGTAATGGCTGTCTTTCAAATAAACAGCCTTAAAAACAACAAATTCCCAATAATAGGATAGGCTCCAACTGAGATATGGTTATATAAATTTACTAGATCTTTCTCCTTCTGATTTACAATACAACTGTGTTTGTGTACAGAACCCTAAATTTTACTGTAATTGGCCAATGGAGTCTCTTAGCACCACCAAGTTTCGCATCACATACGTTTGTTGTTTACTTGTTTTATGTTTAACAACTACGTTATTGAACCCTGTGGTTGGCGCTCCGGTTTGTAAATTCCCTGCAATCTTTAATTTCGGTGACTCTAACTCTGATACCGGTGGCATAGCCGCCGCCTTTTTAGCACCACAAGCACCATATGGGCAGACCTATTTTCACAGACCTTCGGGAAGGGTCTCCGATGGCCGTCTCATGATCGATTTCATTGGTATATATTATGATGCTTAGTTAATTAATAACAAATCTCATTCTACACAAATGAATTTAATAACAACGTAAATATATTTTGCTATAGAGATGAAGTGTTTTTTTAACCCTGATTTGTTTGTTTTTTATTTTATAATTTTAGCACAAAATTTTGAACTCCCATATCTTAGTGCCTATCTTGACTCCCTGGGCACCAACTTCTCGCATGGAGCAAACTTTGCAACAGCGGGATCAACAATCAAGCCCCCACCCTGTGGCCTTGCTGGATACAGTCCTTTCTTCCTTGACTTACAGTTCAATCAATATGCAGAATTTAAAAACAAATCACAATTTATCAAACATCAAGGTAAATAATAATCTTTAAGGAACTTGAGTTTCCATAGTCTGGAACATATTATAACTATAGCGCTTGATGTATACCAAATAGCCATGAAAAAGTACTCTTTAATTGCTCGTTTCAGGAGGAATATTTGGAAGCTTGATGCCCAATGAAAAGTCTTTTGCGGAAGCTTTGTACACATTTGATATCGGTCAGAACGATCTCGGATCTGCCATTTATGCCAACAAGACACTGCAAGAAATCGATGCTTCTATACCAGATATAGTCAACAGCTTTGCAACTAATGTTAAGGTAGGTTAATTGATTAATTAATAGCCGTTCCGAATTATTATTGCCTATTTGGACAATGCATTGATATGATGCTTGGCTTGCCACTAATATAAATTCTGTTGTTCTGAATTCATGAACTTGGGGATCAAAGAAAGTATACAATTTGGGAGCCAGAAATTTGTGGATACATAACACAGGACCCATTGGGTGCCTCCCTTATATTCTGGTCAAGTCTCTATCAGGCCAACGAGATGAGTTTGGCTGTTCAAAACCTCACAATGAATTAGCTCAAAACTTCAACCGCAAGCTAAAAGAAGCCATAGTCCAACTTCGGAAAGATCTTCCTCTTGCTGCAATCACACATGTAGATATCTACTCTGCCAAGTACTCTTTGATCAGCAACGCAAACAAATACGGTGAGCCTGATGATAAGAAACAATCACATCTCTTCTTCTTTTTTAACTACAAAGGATATATGTTGTGAGGTGGTTGGATGAATTTGCAGGATTTGAGAAGCCAACCGTGGCGTGTTGTGGGCATGGAGGAGAATACAACTACAACAGTGATGTGCAATGTGGAAGAGTAGGGGTGGTGAATGGTACTGAAATATTTGGTGGATCGTGTGAAAATCCATCAGTGAGAGTGAATTGGGATGGCATTCATTACACAGAAGCGGCTAACAAGTTCTTCTTCGACCAAATCTCCACCGGAGCTTTCTCTGATCCTCCCATTCCCTTGAATGTGGCGTGTCACTGACATTTCAGCAACATGTTTCACTACTAGTCAATGCTTAGCTTCCAATCTATAAATTGATTGACGTGGATCCTACGATCATTTAAATAGCACAAAAAAAAAAAAGTCTAGGCCATTATGCATTGTTGGACTATATAGCGTTCATCGCAGTCAAACGGATCATTCCAGATGCTGATGAGGTGATATAGTATTTGATTGAAGGCTGAATAGATTCGCTTATTTTGCTCATTGTTTACTAATGATGCTGCGGATCGGACGAGGTTCAAATTAGCTGATGCTTTCCTTGTTTCTTGTGAGTCTCAAAATCTAAGCATATTATTGAACCTAATATAAAAAAAAGGCTATGGTGCTTTAAAATATGAGGTCTGCAGAAAATGCCTTTGGAAAGATCATCTCAATTAGATCCAACAATGTTTGAACCTGACTTAGCATTACTGGCTTTATAAGTAAAAAAATGAAAATGTCATTTTTGTTGCAATGATGGAACTAAGACAATGTTGAAGACAACGTTAGCACCTCACAACTTCTCGGCTTCTCCACAATGATTGCAACAATGCTGATATTTTTATATATGCTAAACTTGTAATTTGACATGACATTCAATTAATGTTCGACATCTAATATAAAATGGATCAATTCAAAGATTAAAATTTAAATGACATTATAATATGCCGTGAACAAACAAAATCGGTGAGATGTCAATGCGCCCTTTTATAAGAAACCAAGCTGCATTGTTAACTAAATTGGCCGGGCTTACGTTATTTCAGAAACAAGTCTCGATCAACTCATGAGTTCATATATTCACGCACCAATCTTATCAGCAAAATATTAAAATTAAGGGTCTTGATTTTAAACTTCAAAGTTCAAGGGTTTTTTATATTTCGCCTAAAATCTAAAATAAAATGGTAATCTTTTAACTATCAATTATTTAAAAAGATAATTGTTTATTTAAAAATTATTTATTAAAACCATTAAAACTTATTTATTCCGTACATATGTCATCACAGTGATGACTCAATGACACTCATCATGCCGATAAGCATGGAAACTGATAAGTAGATATTGAGTATTTCATAGAGTGTAATCCCGGATAAAAGAAAGGGATAAAGGTTATTTTTGCCCCGGAAGTATACCGCTAAGGTCAATTTTGCCCCGAAAGTGTTTTTGGGATCAATTTTGTCCTGAAAGTTTCAAATTTGGAACAATTTTGCCCTTACGATAGTTGACCGTTAGCCGGGGTTGGTTGATTGTTAGTTGATCGTTAGTAGGGGCAAAATTGCACCTTAACTCAATGATCGTTACTCGGGCGCATCGAACATTGCTCTTCTAGTCGCTGGACCCTACCTCCGGTTGAGCTAGGGTGTGCAAGCTGTTAAACAGAAAAGAAAACTCCTCTTGATGCCCCTGCCGACGTTGCCGGACTCACTAACGTTACTGTCAGTTACCACGTCCCAATTTAGGAATTTTGACTCGATTCCCTTTCGAAGTACGGGCTTCCCCCGCCTCTTAGGATAGACTAACTAATGTGTAGTACCATTCACATAGAACATTTTCCCTCTTCGGCCTTCAAAGTTTTCATTTGAATATTTGCTACTACCACCAAGATTTGCATTGATGGCCGCTCTGCCCGAGTGTTGAAGTGTTCGACCTATACCCGGCTGTCGGGGGAAGCTTGCCTGATAGTAGTAGCAAATATTCAAATGAGAACTTTGAAGGCTGAAGAGAGGAAATGTTCCATGTGAACGATATTACACATGAGTTAGTCGATCCTAAGAGATGGGGGAAGCCAGTCTGATAGCGTGCAACATGCGTACTTCGAAATAAAATTGGGTCAAAATTCCTGAATCGGGACGTGGCAATTGACAGTAACGTTAGTGAGTCCGACGACATCGGCAGGGGCCTCAGGAAGAGTTATCTTTTCTATTTAACATCTGCACACCCTAGCTCAGTCGGAGGTAGGATTCAACAGCTGGAAGAACAATGTTCGATATGCCCGAGTAACGATCATTGGGTTAAGGTGTAATTTTGCTCCTGAAGTTTCAAATTTCAAGCAAATTTGCCTCTACTAACAGTCAACCAACATCGGCTAATGGTCAACAAATGGTCAACTAATATAAGGGCAAAATTGTTCCAAATTTAAAATTTCAGGAGCAAAATTGACCCCAAAAATACTTTCGGGGCAGAATTGGCCCTAACAGTATACTTCCAAGGAAAAAATGGCCTTTATCCCTAAAGAAAACCAAGCATGGAAACCAAATAACACTAAGTAACAACATGCAATGAACAGCTACTTATACAATCAACCGAAACAATTTAATGAATCACAGGTAAAGATAACATCAAAGCCACCACATAAGCATCTAGATGAAGCCAAGTAAGCTTTTTTTTTTTAACATAGCCAAATAAGCATTCTCTCATTACTTACCGGTAGATGAGTGTATCCATTAACTTCTCCCTCCATTTAATATCTCAATCATTATGTACCACTTTGATCCTATTTATAAATATAATTTGGGAAAATTTTTTTGTTCTTATTATAAGTTAATTTTCAGAGTGTTACAATTTCACCCTATTAAATATGGAGATAGAAGAAAAAAGGAGAAAATTACTCATCTATAGGTATGAAGATAAAATTAAAAAATTGATCACTTTCGTCCATATTGATTGAATTAATCAAATTTAATTGGTACACGAAAATTTGATAATTTGAATTTATACCGTTGCTCTAGAAGTATATTGATAATTGAAGATTATGGTGAGTTCCGGTTAATTGTTGGGGCATAACGTTTACGGGTGTTTAGAAAGTGTTTGAATTAGAAATAAAAACCGTTTTTTTAATATAATTTATAATATACGAGATAAAAATATAAAAAAAGTTTTATCTTAGTTGACATAGATAACTTTCGAACATGCCCTCAACTACAGTAATCATTGCAGGGACTACGCAGCAATGAAGTGGACCTGTGTCTGATCGCTCAACAGTTTCGTCTGCCGCTTCTTGTCACTTAATGCCGGTGCCGATGGAGTCTCCCAACACCGCGAGGTTCGCTGTCCCAGTCTTCTCTTGTTTCCTGTATTTGTGTATTGCTGCCACATCATCCCTGAACCCTGTATGGGCCTCTCGAGTTTGTGAGTTTCCGGCCATCTTTAACTTCGGCGACTCTAACTCCGACACTGGTGGCCTTGCTGCTGCCCTTTGGGGGGGCCCACCCCTGCCTAACGGCCAGACCTATTTTCGCCGACCTACTGGAAGGTACTCCGATGGCCGTGTCATCATCGATTTCATCGGTATTTATTCTCTTCATCTTCGCTTTCTGCCCTAAGTCTTTGATTCCCCCTCTTTTATTACATTTATTCTGGATAAGCTTCATTAATTACTCTGCAATGTTGCGCTCCTGTCAATCAATAAAAAAAATGTAAATATGCAATTCCAATTTCAGCTCAGAGTTTCGGACTTCCTTATCTGGATGCGTATCTTAATTCCATGGGGACTAATTTTACACACGGAGCAAACTTTGCAACTTCAGCATCAACAATCGAACTCCCCTCCATCATTTTTCCTCACCTAGATGGATTCAGCCCTTTTGACCTTGAAATACAGTACGATCAATTCACGGGATTCATGTCAAAATCAGATTTTTTAAGGCTACAGGGTAAACAATTTGTGTGAGTTGATATTTTGAACTGCTTTTATTTGGTATTAATCTGAAACATACAATTCATTTTGGCGTTGTCACAGGAGGGGTCTTTGCAAGTTTGATGCCAAAACAAGAATTCTTTAACAATGCGTTATACACATTTGATATTGGTCAAAATGACCTTGGCCGTGGTTTTTTTGGCAACAAGACTATAAAGCAAGTCAACGATTCTGTGCCCGATATAATCGACCAATTCTCAAGGCATGTTGAGGTAGTTTAATACTCATCATCATTAAGTATTTGAATTACGGTTGAGCCTTATTTTGGACCAATCTAATTCTTGTAAACTGTTGGACTCAAAAATCAAGAACATACACCAACTGGGGGCTAGATATCTCTGGATACACAACACAGGCCCCATCGGTTGTCTCCCTTATATTTTGGTCAAGTTTTCAACAGCTGAACGAGATGAGTTTGGATGTGCAAAGGCTCATAACGAAGTGGCTCAATACTTCAACCACAAGTTAAAAGAAGCTGTGGTTAAACTTCGGCAAAGTCTTTCTCCTCCTGCTGCAATCACTTACGTTGATGTCTATTCAGTGAAGTATTCTCTGTACATCAACCCAGGCAAATATGGTGAGCCAAACTGATCTTGAAATGGCATTTTGGTGCACAAACTTGATTAATTAGGAGCCATGTTAATGCTGATAAATATACTATGGATATTGCAGGATTTGAGAAGCCACTGGAGGCTTGTTGTGGGTATGGAGAGAATAAGTACAAGTATGGGATTGTAGGGTGTGGGTACTCAAAAGTGGTGAATGGAAGTGAAGTATTTGGAGGGGCTTGTGAGAGACCTTCTGTGAGAGTGAATTGGGATGGCATTCACTATACAGAAGCTGCTAACCACTTCGTCTTCCATCGAATCTCTTCTGGGGCTTTCTCTGATCCTCCAATCCCATTGAGCATGTCTTGTCGTCGTCGTCATCTCCCGCAAATTTGAATACAATACACAAAATGATCATGTCTGCTGTGTTGCTCTAACAAGGTCAAACGATAAAAATAACAATTCTATTATCAGAATCATTCAAAATCATTAGCATAATTATTAGGAAAAACTATTTTTTGTGGCTTATTTGGTGCACTTTACTTTTCATTGACCTTCTAAAACGCATGATAGACGCAAGAAAGGGACAACTTTGCTTACATGATTTATTTTGTAATGATGTGCTTGTAGCTGAAATGATTTTATAATTTAATCAGCATAATGCTATTATAATTCTGTCAATATATTCCCATGCGAGTAAGTTGATCCGTTTCTTTCACTTTCGTATGGTTTGATTTCGATTGATCAGAAAAAGTGACACATCGACGTTGTAAATGTAATACATGCTTAAGTCTACAGTTCTACACGTGAATAAAATAGAATAGCGTATTCACAGATGCAACGGTAGGCTAAAAGATCATTTTTATTTCAAGTGTTAACCATGGAACCTAAACTTTGCTCTAGAAATCATGACACACGCAAATAATAACTGTATCATAAAACATTATAATAATCATTAATTTATTTCTACTCTTTTTTAATTTCGTCTGGATACATAGCAACCGACAATATTGTTTCATCAGTGAAGGAACGCTTAAACAACGGAAAATGTCAACTATTGGCAGCACCATAAAAAGGCCCTCGCTTCCTTTTTTTCTCCATGTGTATTGCAACCACGTTGTTGAACCCAGTTTTCGCCACTGAAGTCTGTAAATTTCCAGCCATCTTTAACTTTGGTGACTCCAACTCCGATACTGGTGGCTTTGATGCTTCATTATTTGAACTAAAATCACCTTAAGGCCTATTTTCACAGACCCGCAGGAAGGGGTTCTGATGGCCGTCTCATCATCGATTTCGTAGGTACCTTTTTGCCTAATTGATCTTCACTTTTTGCTGCACATGCATGTTTCTATTCTCAAGTGGTGGTAACATGTACCCTCTTAACTCAAACAGCAATACGCCTTCCATTCCACTTTTTGAATTCTGTTAGATTGCGACCTTTTATTCTTTTTCAAGGTTAAAAAAGCATGGGGACAGTTAAATTTCACTTTGGAACGTCCATAAAAGCATCAACCAAGTCTTATTTCGCATTGACGAATTTAATTTGTAATTCATAAATTGCAGACTTATTTAATTTAGTGCTAACATGAAGGTTCTGGATTATTAATCTTTATCTTTTTTTTCTGTTTTTGCTTCTAGCTCAAACTCTTGGACTTAACTCTTGGACTTCCCTATCTTAGTGCATATCTGAACTCTCTGGAGGTTAACTTAACGGGCGGAGCAAATTTCGCAGAAGTGGCAGCAACCATCTTACCTCCACCTACTGTTCTTCCTGTGGGTGGTTTCAGTCCTTTCTATCTTGACAACCAAACCTCTCAGTTCCAAAGATTCATTCCCAGCACGCAATTTATCAGACAACAAGGTAAATTTAAGTTAATTTAATTAGATCCATTGAAATAGCTATTTCATTAATACGAAACATATTGAATTTTTCTTGTAGGAGGAGTATTTGCAAGCTTGATGCCCAAAAACGAGTATTTTGGTAAAGCTTTGTGCACATTCGATATCGATCGAAATGATATTAATGTTGGGCTTGCTGCTAACCAGACTGTGGAGCAAAGCAATGCTTCCATCCCCAATATAATCAAAGGTTTCTCAAAAAATATAAAGGTAACTTACTACCCCCATCATTGATAATTTGGTCAATGCTTAGGTTCTACTCAATCCGGTCCTAATTATAGGACATATTTACCTAATTTTAGAGAAATTAAGGATAACGGTTAAATTAGTTAATCATATTTATTTTCCTAAAATATCTTTATTTAAAATGACATCGTTGGTTCTCTGTATTTTCTTGTACCTCTCCTGCCTCACATACGACTTCTTTTAGCTCTCACACAATCCGGCGGCGTCAATATCCCTCAACAACTTCCGATCTACTCTTATTAAGTTATTATTGTGTTTAATTATTATTGAGAAAGTATCAATAGGGGGTATTTTGGAAAGAAATTGACAAAAAATTAGAACTTTATCCTATAATTAGGACCGAGATCAACTCTCAAATATTGACCTATAATTAGAACCGGAAGGAGTAGTTTCTTACTAACTGTTTTTTTTTTCCCCCAATTTTCAACTTGATGAAGAACATATACAATTTCGGAGGTAGATCGTTTTGGATTCACAACACAGGACCTTATGGATGTCTCCCTGATACTTTGACCGATTTCTCATCTATCGAAAAAGATGCGTGGGGTATCTCAAAGTTTCAATCACAAGTTGAAGGAAGCCATAGTTAAACTGCGAAAGGAACTTCCTTTTTCTGCAATCACGTACCTAGATGTCTACTCTGTCAAGTATTCTCTGATCAGTGACGCAAAGAAATATGGTAAGACCAATACAATGATATCATGTTTTATTACATGCACAAACTTAGGATCTATGGATGTGAGAGGTAAAGTTGGTTTGGTTTGATGAATTGTGTAGGGTTCGAGAAGCCACTGGTGGCATGTTGTGGATATGGAGGGAAGTACAACCATGGAAGTGTTATGTGTGGAAACACAAGGACTGTGAATGGTACTGAGATTTTTGCAGGAGCGTGTGAAAACCCATCAACTCGAGTAAGTTGGGACGGGGTTCATAATACAGAGGCAGCTAACAAAATCATCTTTGATCAAATCTCAAGTGGGGCTTTCTCAGATCCACCCCTTCCCCTGAACAAGGCATGTTACCGATTATAGAAAGATTGTAAACTTGAATTTGGTTGTACATTACATATGACAGTATCATCACATAAGGGGGCTGAAGAGGTGATTTGCAGAAATAATAAAAATCCAAGATAATTTGCAGATTATTGACAATTTTTCATGAACAATTTCACGTCCCAGACAAAAGAAAATATAATAAAATGATTCTTTGAAATCTCAAAATTGTATTTAAGTCTTATATGACTTTTTTGCAATAAATTGCAATTTCTAAGTGCTTATAGACTTGTCAGTGTAAACGTCCATAGACTTGTTAGTGGATGCTCATGGATTTATCATTGGATTTAAAATTTATTAGAAAAAAATGTCACAAAACTTAAATACAATTTTAAGATTTTAATGGATTACTTTATCATTTTTTTTAATCCTGAACCTAAATACAAATTTCCCATTTTTAATCTGTTGAGCTCTATTTTTATTAATATTGCAATTGCAAGTAATAATGAAGTGAAACGTGTCATTAACGTCAAAGAATAAACTGAATGATGATGTTGACATCCCTTATCAGTTGAACAAGTTGATGAAAGGGACAAGAAAAAAGGTCGGAAGTCAGAGATGTGAAACAGAGGTCGTATTTGATGTATCAAAGGAACACGAGGCCTTCTTCATTTGGAGGGATATTAAGTATATGTTTGGATTAGTTTTTTTTAATAGATTTTATAACTTACGAGTTAAATATATGAGAGAAGTTTTATCTTAAAATATATAAATCATGATTTGAAACTATGATTTAGGATCTTGCCAAAGGCACACTAACTAATGGGGCTTTCTTACTATATGAGGATCTGAGTGGCGCCCTCGGTTTATTCAGGTCCATATGGGGTCCGGAATTATTTGCACCGAAGAAAAGTCAAAGCCAATTCAAACAAGCACCTTGTGAATTTTGTCAAATTGTTTTAATGCCATTTATGCTTGTGATTTTGGTTAAGGCTGGACGTTACAAGTTTTTCAATTCATAAACTGATTTCATTAATATTTTATTGTTACTGGTTAATGGTATTGAAGTACGTTTCTTCCATAATGCATGAAACAGATTCATTTTAAAAAGCTTTACTGCATCCCAACATTCAGAAATGTTTGTTTAGTGGCTATTAAACGGCTTGTTGTGCCTTAATGGGCATTTATATGCTTTATTCAGCTGCCTAACGTCTCAGATTCTTTCGCCTAAGGAGATGTCTGCAATTTCTCAGCACGTCTCTTCCTCCTCTGAAATTTTCCTTGCCTGCTGAATTATATTGGGGCTATTTGATTCAATTTTTAAAAACTGTTTTTCTGTTTTTAAAAACGAAAACAAAAAACCAGTTTGGTAAATTATTTTCACCTAGTTGTTTTTAAAAACAAAAAAATGGGGATTTATTTTTAAAAACTAAAATTAGAAGACAGTTTTAACAATTTTTCTGTTTTCTGTTTTTGTTTTTCTTGTCTTCTGTTATGAAGTCGCGACTCTTTCTTCAACAGTCGACGGCCGTGGGAGAGCTTCACTCATCGCCTAAGCTGCACCGCTTGCCGTCTTCTCTGCTTGTTGGTTGGCATCTCCAATCTCTCCTTCCTCCGTCCTCAGCCCTTAACCGGTGAGTACAAAGCTCTGTCCTGATGATTGGGTTTTTGAACTAAAACTTGATAAGTTCAATGGATTTTTGTGTATACAATTTGTTTACTTCCACCTTGTGCTCAAGTGTCGTGTCCGTTTAATTGCGCCCTTCAAGGGAAACAGATCTATGGGTTTGGCGCCGTTGCCGGGGACTATTGACTAAAGTCTTTCGAGTTAATTAGTGTAATTGTGTGCTTAGTTACGCTTGAATCATTTTCCTCTTATTGTTTTACTTTCTTAATTTGCTTTGTTTTTAAGTATAGTTATAGCTATAGTTCTTTTTCTTGTTTGTCTTAGTGTAGTTCTATTAGTTGATAAGTTTGATACTCGTTTTGGGATTCTTGACTTGTAGGTATTTGAGCTCCGTATGCAAACGGATTTGGAGATCGTTCTTGACGGTGCTCTTGAAGAATATTTTTCTGAAGACTTTGAAACTGAACCTCAAGTGCAACCTCTTCAAGGACCTGAACCTTTGCCCGTACAAGAGCAACCGAGACCACCACCTCTTCCTCATCCATTTTACAATATGGCTAATCCTAATGATGATAACTTGGAGCGCACTTTGGATGAATACATGGAACAAGGAAACTCCACCTACCAGTTTAGCATCCGATTTCCTGCTATTCAAGCTCGGAATTTTGAGTTGAAGCCAATCATGCTTCAAATGCTCCAAATGATTGGCTTGTTCTCGGGAACTCAGAATGAAGACCCTACTGACCATTTGACACGGTTTGTACAAGTGTGTGAGAACTTCAAGTTTCAAGGAGTAACTGCAGATGCACTCAGATTGCGCCTCTTTCCTCTATCACTTGACAAGAAGGCAAGAGCTTGGCTTACTGCTCTACCTCCTAACTCCATTACTACTTGGGATGAAATGGCATCTAAGTTCAAAGCAAGGTTCATTCCAAGGGGTAGACGGGCTGTTCAAAGAGCTGAACTCTTGGGTTTTCAACAACAGCCCGGAGAACTTTTTCATGAAGCATGGGAGAGATTCAAGGAGCTATGGCGTAGTTGTCCTAACCATGAACAGAAGACCTATGTTTTGCTTGAAGCCTTTGCATCCGGATTGGATGTGCCCACATCCAATATGCTCAACAATGCCTCTAATGGTGGAATTGGCAAGATGAGAGTTTGTGATATCTCACAGTTGTACGAGGACATCGCCTCTAGTTCCTTGCAACAATCTGAAAAATCACGTTCTAGCTATAGAACATACAAGGAACCAAGTCCTTCGAGTAGTTCTAATGTGTCTAAAGAAATTGTTGCTCAACTTGAAGCAATGGCTAAGAGATTTGATCAACTTGAATTGAAAATAGAGAGAAATTCGTCCAGGAATGTGAATGCGATCCAAGCTCCAAGTCCTTCATGTGAAATATGTGGAGAAGCCCACTCCTCTGAAGAATGTTATCATACTATGGAGTCGGTGAGTTATTTGAACAATAATCAAAGGTATCCACGTGGCAACCCTTACTCTAATACTTACAACAAGGGTATGAGGGATCATCCTAACTTCTCTTGGAGGAATGGACCTAGTGAGAATCCAATTAATCCTTATGTTTCTTCTAGTAAGCCAATGCATCCACCGGGTTTTGAGCAACCACCAAAGCCACAAGAGGGTGATTCTGAGACAAATAAACTCTTGAGGCAACTTATCAAGAGTCAAGAAGGCTTAGTTGGCACAGTTTCCCTCCATGACACAGCAATAAAAAATCTTGAGATACAAATGGGCCAAATTGCTTCACACTTGAGTGCTCAACCAAGAAAGGGTCTTCCAAGTGATACTATTCCCAATCCTAAGCAAGATGGTAAAGAAGAATGTAAGGCTCTTACTCTCCGGAGTGGCAAGACTTTACCCGATGTTCCAAGTATGGGTAAGGCTACAACAAACCCAAAGGATCATGTTGTGGAAGATCTTATCCTTAATGACGAGGTTGCTGAAGAGATTGTGGTCGAAGAAGAGGAAAATAAGAAGAGGAAGCAAGCTGAAGTGACTCTAGATGAGGTGGTGTCAAGCAAGACAATTGCTCCTGACAATATGGACGAGAAGAAGAGAAAGACCAATACTTCTCCTCCACGATATGTCCCACCACCCCCTTTTCCACAAAGGCTTAAGAGACATCAAGAAGATGGGCAATTCAAGAAGTTCATTGAGATGTTCAAGCAATTGCATATCAACATTCCCTTTGCGGAAGCCTTAGAGCAAATGCCTAAATATGCTAAGTTCATGAAAGATGTCCTCTCAAAGAAAAGAAGATTTAATGAGTTCGAAACGGTGGCTGTCACCAAGAGCTTCACTGATGTAATCAAGCAACTTCCTCCTAAGTTGAAGGATCCTGGGAGCTTTTCTATACCCTGTCATGTTGGGGGGTAAATTCTTAGGTAATGGCTTGTGTGATCTTGGCTCTAGTGTAAATCTTATGCCGTTGTCTGTGTTCAACAAGTTGGGATTAGGTGATGCTAGACCTACTACGGTTACTTTGCAATTGGCCGATAGAAGCTTGTCTTATCCTAAAGGGATTATTGAAGATGTCTTAGTCAAGGTTGATAAGTTCATATTTCCAGCTGATTTTATTGTACTTGATTTTGATCCGGATAGAGAACTACCTTTGCTGCTAGGAAGGCCATTTTTAGCTACGGCTAGAACTTTGATAGATGTGGAAAAAGGTGAGTTGACTTTGAGGGTGGCTGATGAGCAAGTTACTTTTAATATGAATCAATTGATGAAAACCCCTCATATGCATGAAGACTGTTTCTTCCTTGATATGATTGGTCTGGTTACACAAGATGAATTTGAGTCCTCTATGATTGAGGATCCACTTGAAGCCGCTCTTCTTGATATTGATTCTGAGGGTTTTGATGTAGTGGAATGCAAGGCTATTATGGATGCAACAACTCCTTATCATAAAAGGAGGATACCCTTTGAGTCACTTGATTTGGGTTCTAATGACCGACCAAAGTTAAAATCTTCTTTAGAGGAACCACCTTCACTTGAGTTGAAGGCATTGCCATCTCATCTACAATATGCTTATTTGGGTTCCAACAATACTCTTCCGGTGATTATTGCTTCGGATCTCACTATTCAGCAAGAAGGGCAATTAGTTGAAGTCTTAAAAGCTCACAAAAGGGCTATTGGGTGGACAATTGCTGATATCAAGGGTATTAGCCCCTCTATGTGCATGCACAAGATCTTTTTGGAAGAGAATCACAAGCCTTCCATTGAACATCAAAGAAGACTCAACCCTATTATGAAGGAAGTTGTGAAGAAGGAGCTTCTTAAATGGCTCGATGCTGGCATTGTATATCCTATTTCTGATAGTTCTTGGGTGAGCCCAGTCCAATGCGTCCCCAAGAAGGGCGGTATGACTGTAGTGGCTAACACCCGTAATGAACTCATTCCCACTCGCACTGTGACCGGGTGGAGGGTTTGCATGGATTACCGTAAGCTCAATACGGCTACTCGTAAGGACCACTTCCCGTTGCCTTTCATTGATCAAATGTTGGACAAATTAGCTGGAAGGGAATTCTTTTGCTTTCTTGATGGTTATTCGGGGTACAACCAAATAGCAATCGCTCCGGAAGATCAAGAGAAGACTACATTTACATGCCCATATGGCACCTTTGCTTTCAAGCGCATGCCCTTTGGCCTTTGCAATGCACCGGCTACATTCCAACGGTGTATGATGGCTATTTTCGCTGACATGATAGAGCATACCATGGAAGTGTTCATGGACGACTTCACTGTGTTTGGTGATTCATATGAAGAGTGCTTAGCCAACTTAGCTCAAGTTTTGAAGCGGTGTGAAGACACTAATCTTGTGCTTAATTGGGAGAAATGCCATTTTATGGTGAAGGAAGGCATTGTGTTGGGCCATCGTGTCTCCAAGAAAGGTTTAGAAGTTGACCGGGCAAAGTTAGAGGTGATTGAACAACTTCCCCCACCTATCAATGTTAAGGGTGTGAGAAGCTTTTTGGGCCATGCAGGATTCTATAGACGGTTCATAAAGGATTTCTCCAAAGTCACTAAGCCACTCTGTGCTTTACTTGAGAAGGATGCCGAGTTCAAGTTTGATGATGCATGCTTGAAAGCTTTTGAAGAGTTGAAGAGAAGACTTGTAACTGCTCCTGTCATTATGGCTCCGGATTGGAGTTTACCCTTTATAGTCATGTGTGATGCTAGTGACTATGCCGTGGGCGCTGTACTTGGTCAGAAAAGGGATAAAATCTTCCATCCTATTTACTATGCAAGTAAGACACTCGATGATGCTCAAGAAAACTACACTACCACTGAGAAAGAGCTTTTGGCTGTGGTGTATGCATTTGCTAAATTTCGGCCTTACTTGATTGGTGCCAAAGTGGTTGTTCATACTGACCATTCTGCACTACGGTACCTCTTTAGTAAGAAGGACTCTAAAGCAAGGTTGATTCGATGGGTTTTGCTCTTGCAAGAATTTGATCTTGAGATTGTGGATAGAAAAGGCTCTGAAAATCAGGTTGCCGACCACTTGTCTAGGTTGAGTACTGAAGCTCAACATGATGGAGATCTTCCTATTCATGAAACTTTTCCGGACGAGCAACTCTTTTTGGTGTGTCATTCTGAAACTCCTTGGTACGCTGACATAGTTAATTACCTTGTGAGTGGAATTATTTCTGAGGACTTGAGTTATCACCAACGGAAGAAGTTCTTACATGATGTCAAGTTCTATCATTGGGAAGAACCTTTCCTATTTCACTATTGTGCTGATCAACTGATTCGAAAATGTGTTCCAGAAGGTGAGCAACAAGATGTATTGAAGTGTTGTCATTCCTCTGAATATGGAGGCCACTTTGGAGGTACCAAGACGGCTGCAAAAGTCCTGCAATCTGGGTTTTTCTGGCCATCCTTGTTCAAGGATGCGTATGAATTCGCTCTATCTTGTGATCGGTGCCAAAGGGTTGGCAATATCTCTAGGAGGAATGAAATGCCACTCAACAGCATGTTGGAAGTGGAATTATTTGATGTATGGGGGATTGACTTCATGGGACCGTTTCCCAAGTCCTTCAACAATCAATACATTCTCGTAGCGGTGGATTATGTGTCTAAATGGGTTGAGGCCATTGCTTCTCCAACAAATGATGCTAAAGTAGTGGTCAAATTCATGAAAAAGCATATTTTCACTCGTTTCGGCACTCCAAGGGCTGTTATCAGTGATGGAGGCACCCACTTTTGCAACCATCAATTTAAATCCCTTTTGAAGAAGTATGGAGTGAAGCACAAGGTGTCTTTAGCCTACCATCCTCAAACAAATGGTCAAGCTGAGATTTCCAATAGAGAAATCAAGAAAATCCTTGAGAAAACTGTGGGTATCACTCGAAAGGATTGGTCCATGAAGTTAGATGATGCATTATGGGCCTATCGCACCGCGTACAAAACACCTATCGGTATGTCTCCTTACCGGTTGGTTTTTGGGAAAGCTTGTCATCTTCCTGTGGAGTTGGAACACAATGCCTATTGGGCTATTAAGAAGTTGAACTTTGATGAAAAGGAAGTGGGTGACAAGAGGCTCTTACAGCTTAATGAGCTTGAAGAATTTCGTTTTCATGCTTATGAGAGTTCAAGGCTTTACAAGGAGAAGACAAAGCGGTGGCATGACAAAAAGATTGTCTCTAAGTCTTTTGAGCAGGGTCAACAAGTTCTCCTCTATAACTCTAAGCTGAAAATCTTTCCGGGAAAGTTAAAGTCTAGATGGTCTGGCCCTTTCACTGTGGTTCAAGTCTTTGACAAGGGTGTTGTGGAGCTAGAAGGACAAGATGGTGAGAGATTCAAGGTCAATGGACAGCGGTTAAAGCACTATTGGGGTGGCACGGTAGAGAGGCAAACCATCACTCTACCGCTCACTGATTCCACTTGACAAAGAGAAGAGTCAGGCTGAAGACTATAAATCAAGCGCTTCTTGGGAGGCAACCCAAGTTCTCAACACTTTATCTTTTCATTTTTCTATGCTTTTTGTGTGTTTTAGTGGATTTATGTTTGGTTTTACCTTTTTGTAGGTAAGAAAGGTTTTCCCATGGCTGGACGAATTGCATTGCATTGGAGCTACAAAGTGCATGTTGATACAAGGAGTTGGAACTACAAAGGGAAGTACACCTAAAATTTTGCATTTGACACTACATGCTTGAATATCATTGTTGTTGCTTTAATGGTTATCTAAATGGTGAATGTAACTTGAGATGGAATTTGCATGGGGTGAATGAAGCTTTAGGATTGACAAATCTGTTTTCACCATGTTTGAGTACATTATGCTGCCCTTATGCCTTTTGATGTGGATCATTGGTTTGTGAAGTGAGTTGGGTGCTATTTGTGGAATTTGGGATGATTTGGGAATTATTTTATGCATTTTTATTGTTTTGTGATGTTATCATAATGTTTTGATGTGATTGAATGGTGTGTGATAAGATCAAGGTACCATTTGTGGAGATTGGGTGAATTAGGATGCTTTGAGAATCTCATTTTGCTGTCAGAATTTTTAATTGTTTGCTGTCATACTTTGCTGTCACTTTGCTGTGGCAGAGCTGCAGCAAATGCTTGGTTTTTCTGTGATGTGCTGTATATCTGTGCTTGCTGTTACTTTGCTATGGCATACTGAAGGCAAAAACAACCCATTTTTCAGTGCTTCTGTGCAATTTTCCTTGGGTTCGCTCTCGCTTTGCTATAGCAAGGTCAAGGCAAACACAGGCCATTTTTTGGCCCTTCTGTGCAATTTTCCTTGAGTTCGCCCTCGCTTCGCTATAGCGAGGTCAAGGCAAACACAGGCCATTTTTTGGCCCTTCTGTGCAATTTTCCTTGAGTTCGCCCTCGCTTCGCTATAGCGAGGTCAAGGCAAACATAGGCTAATTTACACCCCTTCTGTGCAGCCGAAAAAAAAAAACAACAAAAAAAAAACAAAAAACAAACAAAAAAAAAATAATAATAATAAAACATAAACAACAAAAACAATAAAAAATAGAAACATAGAAATTTTTTCTAAAAAAAACTAAAAAAAAACTAAAAAAAAAAAAAACTAAAATTTTTTTTAAAAAAAAAAAAAAAAAAAATCCCTCATCCACCGATCCCTATCTTCACACCCTCTTCCACCAAGCTCACTCCCACTCTTCACACTCTCTCCCACCGTCAACTACCCCCAGCACGTACCGAGACCCTCTCCCCTCTCCACCGTCAACCACCGTGACGCCACCCCCAGCTCCGTCGCCGATCTCCGGTCTCCACCGCTCTCTCTCTCTCTCGGCCTTCTCTCACTCTCGCCCACAACTCCCCCGTCCCGCACTCTCTCCCCAGCTCCATCGCCGCTCACCGCCGACCCCACTCTCACCGCCGCTCACCGTCCTTCCCCTCTCTCACTCTCGCCCTCTCCACAGAACCATCCCCAATCCGATTCAGACCCACACCGTAACCCCCTTCATTCTCCAC
This sequence comes from Inga oerstediana, assembly GCA_963210345.1. NCBI lineage: Eukaryota > Viridiplantae > Streptophyta > Magnoliopsida > Fabales > Fabaceae > Inga > Inga oerstediana. The sequence continues at coordinate 3,100,575 of OY723405.1, forward strand.
ACTTCCTCCGTCTCTCTATCTCACCCTCTCCCCACTCCACCGTCGCTCTAGCCTCCCCCACCGCTCACCATCTCAGCGCACCCACCACCCACGGCCCTCACGATCGCAGTCCCCGCTTCCCCTGTTTTCACCGTCGCTCATTCCTCACCGCTGTTCCTACCTTTAATCTATAGAGGAGGTAATTTCTATCTATGTTTTTTTTTTTTTTTTTGGGGCTTTGGTCTGATTAGTATGAGGGCTGCTATAGTTGATGATTATAGGGTCTTAAGCTTGAATCTAAATGGCGTGGCTAAAGGATTAGGTTAGTAATTTGCTAAGCTAGGCTTGGTTCTTCCTTGTTCATACTAGTAGATGCGTTTTAGGCTTGATCCTTGAATTCGGTTATTTCACATTGTCCTGTGCCACAGAATGTTTTTGAGGTCCTAATATACTCTTATACATGCTGGATTGCTGGGATTCACAAGGATTGTTTTTTTTTTCTATCTTGAAAAAAGCGTTTGGTCCCAAGGAATATGGTTTCAAGTCTTGGTTTTGCTCTGGTTTTATCTAGGATATCTGCCCTTAGTGTGCTGCTCTGAAACTGAAAATTTGTTGTTCCATTTTGAGCAATTAGGACTGAATTGATTTGGGTTGGTTGAGGATTATCATCGTGTGCCTGTATGGTTAGGTAGTTTCATATCTAAATTAGTTGATGTCCTATCGTAGCCACATTTGGGATCATGTGAGTTGGCGAATCACTTTGAGATTATTTGTCCTGTCTGCAGGAGCGAGGATAGGTTTAGGAGTGGAATTCTGGATTGCCTTGTTGAGGTTCTTAGCTAGCCACAAGTTTGGGGGACTTTTTTCTTTTAGGACTAGTGTTTCTCTTTTTTCTTTTCTTTTGTTCGTTGTGGATTGTTCATTGTTTTTGTGTGTGTTTTCTTTGGTTTTGATTTTTGCAGATAATGACCAAGCGCCGAGCTGCTCCTAAAAAGCCAGCGCCTAAACGGAAAAAGGCCGCTGCTGCCCCTTCAGGTCCTGTGCCTCCCCCAACTCAACCACCTCCCTCCACTTCTGCCCCCGATTTGCTAAACGTTGTCAAAGATCTCATGAACTCACGACCTCTGCGTCAAGAGCGAGAATTCCCGCCTAATACTCGGTTTAAGTTCTACAAGTTAGCAGCAGAAAAACATGGTTTAGGGAATATGTTGGCATCGCGGGCTATTGGCAATGAAACGTTTGTCCGACATTTTTATTACTATGCCTATTGTTACGGCATTTCGTCAATGCAGTTGCGAGATGTTCCACCTTGTGGGAAGAATTTCATCAGTCCGGAATTCATTCGCCAATTCTATGATCTGCCTTTCTATCCCCAATGCCAATATCATCTTCTGAAGAAAGAGGCTGAGAATTTTCCCTTCAAGGAAATTGCTGATACCTTGGTCAAGCCAGGTGAAACTCAATGGTATCGACCTCGAGGCAAGCAAATATATCTCAAGCAAAGGAGCTTGAATGAAGAGGCCCGCATCTGGTTGAACTTTATTACTTTTAATGTCACCCCTGTAGGCAATAGCAGCATTGTGCCGAAGTTAACTGCTTTGCTTATATTCCTCTTCATGACGGGTCAGCGTGTGAAGTTAGAAAACATCCTTTATGACACCCTGTACAATTGCGCTCACGCTAAGAGGAAGGGCACTTATTTGGTTCTACCCCATCTGATTTCTGACCTCTTCACCAAGGCTCAAATTCCAGCCTCCTCTGATGATATTTACTTTCAGCCCGCCCCCCCTTACCGGTATGATCAAACGAAGTTAGATCACAAGGGCCCAGCTGATTTGGATGGCGACCAACCCCCACTTACCTTACGTAGTCTCCATGATGAGCTTTTGCTAGCAAAAAGGGAACGTGCGACGGATCGCCTTCACCGCCAGCGCATAGAGACTATGCTGGAAGGACTCGCCAGCAAGATGGGTGTCGAGGTGCCACCGAGGGTTGTGAGTGATGAGGAACAAGCCCCATCCCCACATCACCGAGGGAAAGAACTTGTGGTTTTTCGGGATCCAGCTGAGGAAGAAATTGGTAAAGATTCTGAGCCTAGTGTGTCTGGGAGTGCCGAGGATGATGAGGTGGTTTCTGTTGGGGAGGATGAGGATCTTGGTTCTCATCGCACTGCTGATGCTGATACCTCTGAGTCAGAGTATGATCCTGCAGCTGATTCTGCTGATTGACGAGACCCTTCGGACTGTTGAAATTTTTGATGCTTGTTCTTTTTGCTTCCTTGTGTTTTCTGACATCTTTTCCGTGTAGGAATTTCAAGTTAGCACTTCTGTGCCATTCCATTTGGGTTCATGTGCATAGTCTGCTCTGCTGTGTTGTTAGTTACTGATGGCTACCAGTTGTTTTGTGTGCTACCTGTCATTATCACTGGATGTTCCTCTGATAGGCTTGCATGTGGGCGTTGATGCCCTTTGTTTGATTGGATAAGTAGTTGCCATTGAGCCTGTACTGTTTGATGCATCTGAGACTGTTGTGCATATTACTTGTGTATGTGTCCAGGTTTCTGCATGTTTGTAACAGTGGGGACACTGTTGGTTTCAAGTTTGGGGGAGGTATATTGTGAAAATTTTAAAATGTGAAAATTTTGAAAGTGAACAGCGAGTGTACAGGTATATACAAGCAGTTTTGATGTATGTTTTGATTGAAAAAAGGGGTGAAATATATGGAATTTCACAAACTTAAGCCTTTGCTTGGGAAAATTTTAGAGAACATATCTTTTGAATTGGTTAAATTGTTTGCTTAGGATTGCATAAATGGTCCGATGATTGGATTAGCTATTTAGCATTATGCTTGACAGGAAGTGTGATTAATATGCCTTGTTGAATGAGTTATAATGTTGGAGTGAGTTTCTAAGGAAACCTCTTGAGCATAATCTTGCACTATTGGAGTCAGGGATGTTTTGAAGGTTTTTGTTGAAGAAACTCTGGGTAAACTAGCTTATATACCTATTTTCAAAGGTACAATTTCCAAATCTACTTTGGAATTCTTCAAAGCTTATTGTGCATCTCATATGGTTTTGAAAAATGATCTAGGCATTTCGTTAAAAAGCGTTTGAGCCTTTCAAGCTATCCTACATTGTGATTCTTCCATTTTGAACCCAATTTTGAGCCTTTATAGAAAAACCAATATAAATATTCTTTTTGAAAACCAATTCACTTCCTAACCCCTAACCTGAAAAACCATGATATACCTTGCTTTGAGAAAAAAAAATCTTATATAGAAATGAGGGCTGAATAAAGTGTGCAGAAGCCAAGTTAGTTCAATTTGGTTGAAAAAAAAAAAAAAGAAAAAAAAAAGAAGAAAAAAAAAAAAGAGAAAAGAAAGAAAAAGAAGAAAGGAAGTTAGTTCATTTATCTCAAAGCTTTTGTATTTATTCCTTTTTTCACTTCCATTCAAAAACCCTAAACCCATGGCCACGTTACAAGCCTAAAAGTCCTTTTGATTTTGATACCATGTGAGGTAATTTGTAAGTAGAGAAGGATGAAAAAGAGGATAGTGAAGTGGTAAAGTTGAAAATTTGTATATGAGTTGGAGTATTATGTGTGACTGAGATAGAATCCGGAGGAATGTCTTTTGATTCCAAACACACACCCACACTCAAAGGACTCTTGAAAAACTTGCTTAGAGATTATAAGACATTCATTTTGGCATATTCTCTCAAGTTCCTGTTTTGTGTGATCTTTAGAGCAATGAATGAGGACATGAACATATCTGCAATTTAGATAAGCAATTTATGAAGTCATGTTACATGTGTGAATTTGCTTGAGGACAAGCAAAAGCTTAAGTTTGGGGGAGTGTTATTCTCTGGAAATTCTTGTATTTCATCACATTTTTCTCATATATTTGTGGTTTTAAACTTAAATTGTGCATAAGTTTTATATATATATGAAGAAAAATGTGATATGTTGAAAATACTTGAAAAAGTGCAAATTTTGAGCTAAATGTATAGGGTTTTAAATTAAATTGAAGAATTGAAAAGCTCATAAAATCCTTCTCTTTGTAGGAGGATGATGACAAGAAATGAAAGCTTACATGGATCCTTGGAGGTGAAGAAAAGAAGAACAAAAGCCAAGAGGGAAGATCAAAGTAGCTTGAAGGTGTCCCCGGTTGCTTTTGCTACGCCACAGCGAAGCAAAAGCGAAATCACATCAAAAATAGGCCTTTCTGACCGCGTACGCTGTGGGTTCGCTATAGCGAAGCGAGGGCGAAGTCACATAAAAAATGGGCCTTTCTGACCGCGTACGCTGTGGGTTCGCTATAGCGAAGCGAGGGCGAAGTCGCGATACTGCAACTGTGCGTTTTGAAAAACTGATGCATCAGCTGACTTTTTAACCTAATGGGGGCGCCGAATTGAAGCCATTCTGCACAAGGAAGAGCTCAAGGACTACAAGGAGGCTTCTTGGAGAGCTTGAGGAGGATTTTGGTGCTTCTTGGAGGAGATTCTTGGAGAAATTCAAGATTTTTTCTCTCTTTTTCTGGTTTTTCCCCTCTTCTCTTCTATTTTGCTGATATGGCCTTGAGTTTTATGTTGAGTTGTTGGTTTGTATTGATTATGAGTGGCTAAAACTCTCATTTAGGATTACTTCTACTCATTGTATGGATTAAAACTACTATATTTTCTTGCTTTTGCTAGTTGTTGAGAATATATGTTGATTTTTCTCTATGCTTAATTACTATCTTATGCTTGATCACCATATGATTAGTTTAATTCAATTGAATGATGCTTGAGAGAGCTATTTTGGTTGTAGAACTTGAGAAAAATCATGTTAGACTTGAAGTTTAGGGATTAAATGGATGGTTTGTTGTTAGAATAGAGATATATCTAATAACCTAGCATAGTCTAATGAAGAATTGATTGGGAAAGATGATTTTCATCAATGATAGACAAGAGATTGAATGTTGTTAATGAAGATTAAAAATCAATTTTGACTTGAGAGAGCTTGATTGATGATTTTAGAATCTTTGACTAACATATGGACTCACACAACTAGCATAAGTGAATCAATTGCATAGTTTTATGAAATACAATGAGGAAGAAGTAATCCTAAGCCTTTAAACCTTGAAGTAGAATCAATTTTACAATCACCTTTGTTTTACCTTATTGTTTTCCGCAAATTCTCGTAATTAACATACTCAATTCCAAATGATTTCATTCAACCTAATTGAACATATGGCTACATTAGTTAACTCACTTTCGTCATAGTCCTTGTGGGAACGATCTTTACTTATCATTTTATTACTTGCGACCCGTGCGCTTGCGGAAGCTAAACGGCGAACAAGCGCCAAAAACTTGTTCGCCGTTTTGGGGAGTGGATGGGAACGATCTTTACTTATCATTTTGGCGCTTGTTCGCCGTTTAGCTTCCGCAAGCGCACGGGTCGCAAGTAATAAAATGGGGAGTGGATGGGAACGATCTTTACTTATCATTTTGGCATTTGAAGCATCCACTCCCCAAAACGGCGAACAAGTTTTTGGCGCTTGTTCGCCGTTTAGCTTCCGCAAGCGCACGGGTCGCAAGTAATAAAATGATAAGTAAAGATCGTTCCCACAAGGACTATGACGAAAGTGAGTTAACTAATGTAGCCATATGTTCAATTAGGTTGAATGAAATCATTTGGAATTGAGTATGTTAATTACGAGAATTTGCGGAAAACAATAAGGTAAAACAAAGGTGATTGTAAAATTGATTCTACTTCAAGGTTTAAAGGCTTAGGATTACTTCTTCCTCATTGTATTTCATAAAACTATGCAATTGATTCACTTATGCTAGTTGTGTGAGTCCATATGTTAGTCAAAGATTCTAAAATCATCAATCAAGCTCTCTCAAGTCAAGATTGATTTTTAATCTTCATTAACAACATTCAATCTCTTGTCTATCATTGATGAAAATCATCTTTCCCAATCAATTCTTCATTAGACTATGCTAGGTTATTAGATATATCTCTATTCTAACAACAAACCATCCATTTAATCCCTAAACTTCAAGTCTAACATGATTTTTCTCAAGTTCTACAACCAAAATAGCTCTCTCAAGCATCATTCAATTGAATTAAACTAATCATATGGTGATCAAGCATAAGATAGTAATTAAGCATAGAGAAAAATCAACATATATTCTCAACAACTAGCAAAAGCAAGAAAATATAGTAGTTTTAATCCATACAATGAGTAGAAGTAATCCTAAATGAGAGTTTTAGCCACTCATAATCAATACAAACCAACAACTCAACATAAAACTCAAGGCCATATCAGCAAAATAGAAGAGAAGAGGGGAAAAACCAGAAAAAGAGAGAAAAAATCTTGAATTTCTCCAAGAATCTCCTCCAAGAAGCACCAAAATCCTCCTCAAGCTCTCCAAGAAGCCTCCTTGTAGTCCTTGAGCTCTTCCTTGTGCAGAATGGCTTCAATTCGGCGCCCCCATTAGGTTAAAAAGTCAGCTGATGCATCAGTTTTTCAAAACGCACAGTTGCAGTATCGCGACTTCGCCCTCGCTTCGCTATAGCGAACCCACAGCGTACGCGGTCAGAAAGGCCCATTTTTTATGTGACTTCGCCCTCGCTTCGCTATAGCGAACCCACAGCGTACGCGGTCAGAAAGGCCTATTTTTGATGTGATTTCGCTTTTGCTTCGCTGTGGCGTAGCAAAAGCAACCGGGGACACCTTCAAGCTACTTTGATCTTCCCTCTTGGCTTTTGTTCTTCTTTTCTTCACCTCCAAGGATCCATGTAAGCTTTCATTTCTTGTCATCATCCTCCTACAAAGAGAAGGATTTTATGAGCTTTTCAATTCTTCAATTTAATTTAAAACCCTATACATTTAGCTCAAAATTTGCACTTTTTCAAGTATTTTCAACATATCACATTTTTCTTCATATATATATAAAACTTATGCACAATTTAAGTTTAAAACCACAAATATATGAGAAAAATGTGATGAAATACAAGAATTTCCAGAGAATAACAGGTTGATTGCTAAAATGGGTTTGAGTTCTGATTTGCTCATTGGGTATTCATTGATTTATATTTTGTAAGCTAAAGAACTTATATATGAAAGTATATTTACATTCCATATAAAATGAGAGGATTACAATGCATATATATATATATACACAAAATGAAGAACGTGTGCGTGATTGACGGAAGGAATTTTCCATGAGTAGGTGAAGGTGGGTGAACCACCATATATCTTCTTCAACAATGTCATGCTGCCGTCCATGACTTCTAACATATTTATTCAGAGTTTGGGGAAGTGGGAGGTGTATATGATGTGTTCGATGAAATGTCTGAGAGAGATGTGGGGTACTGGACTACCATGATCAATGGCTTTGTCGAACATGAACTCTATAATTATTAAGGAATTTACATGATAGCTGTAGTTGCTTTGTGATTAATTACTTCTAGCCAAGGAATTTCTGTGTCATATACAGCCTCTCCACCAAAGTACACCAAATGGCAAGATGGCAATAACAGCTCCTGCTGCAACCACGATTCTTCTATGCTTCTGTAACCTTAGCTGACGTCTAAGGAAGGGCTCCTTTGATTCAATGAGATACAAATCTGCCCTTGACAAAAGTGCAACAGGGTATATTTTACTGGTAAATATGTAACTAGTCGACCAGTTTAAGGGGGTAATAATTGATTATAAGGAAATTGTGCATAAATGTAATGGATAACTCCTTACTGAAGTTTGATATAGTGAATGACCTATTATAACTTAATTCTGCTGTATCTTGGTCTAACTTGTCTAATACTAGGTTGGTTGTGGTACAATAAAATTCAGTTCAATGTTTTTGAGTTCAGATTGTGAAAATATGGAATAAAGACTGAAATAGTCTAATTATTGCAAGTTCATATGTTACTGATTACTTCCATAGGCATAATTTGTCTTCCCTTGTTATAAGATTGTAATATTTAAGTTTTGGCCTCAGCTGCGGGGAGATATATCAGTTTCTGTTCCATGTCCTTATTGTATGAGATGGGGTTGTGGATGCAAGGGTGAGGCCAGGAATTCGAGATTAAAAAGCACATATGATACAAAGCTTATATAATTTTGGGTAGCCAGAGAAATACAGAACACCTATATACAATACCAAAAATAAATTGCATAATGAATTCCTGACAGTATATGCATATATGTCCATGACTTGGGAATATGGTACTCGTCCTTCAAAACACCCATGTTCATTTGTGTAATTGAAGGTTGTTTGATGACAAAATGTATAATAATCCATTTGTTTAGTCTTCTTTGGTTCTGGGGTGAGTTTTTGGCATTGTAAATGAAAACTGTGAATGGTTAGCTGGTGCTTAAGGTTTTAATCTATTTGCTTTTTCCACGCCTATCCTTTAGAATCTTGTGATTGATTTTTTCCAATGTACTTGTTTGTATTAACCTAGGATCAGGAACTACTTTTTATGAATTGTTTTTTTTTTTTTGGTAAACAACAGGCAGACAGGGCCTTTGGCCCCCTAACCCGGAATCCCTCCGGTATCCGGCGCCTTTTCCTGAGTCCCTGGCCTTCTAACACTGGACCAAGTAACCCAGGGCAATCGACTAATCTGGAGCGGGGGATATTTTTAGGCACACCCCTGTAAGGTGCTTTGCACCAAGGGTGGGTTCCCCCTCCCAGCAAATGTTCTCCCAGGTTCGAACTCTCGTTCGTTTGGGGGAGTGTCAAATGCCTTACCACTGCACCCAACACTTGTTGGTTACTTGTTATGAATTGTTGCTAATGGAAAAGGCATGTTTTATTAGTTTTTGCAATTGACCAAAGGTTATTTAGAAGATTCAAGAGAAGTGCAGTTAGAAGAGAAGATTGCAATGTTCCTAGATATTATAGGTCATAATACTGGATAGAGGGTAGTTGCAGATCGTTTTCAACATTCTATTTCTACCAAAACAATTTCATGCTATTTTAAGGAAGTGTTAAGATCAGTATGTCAATTGGGAAAAGAGCTTATAAAATTAGATACAGTAGAGTTGGCACCTATGCATGTCAGAGACAACCCAAAGTACTTTCCGTGGTTTAAAGTAAGTCTCAATCTTAATTATTGATATTTATGTTTTAGTTATTATTAGTTTTTTCTCACAACTTTGTGTTTTCTTCAGAAGAAAGGGATGATCCTTTTTTTCATTGGGGCCGTCGGATTAAGATCTCAACATCCCAGATTTAATATATTATTATTATAATATAATAATATATTATTATTTTGAAAGGGACTATCCTTTTCTTTTGAAGAAAATGAAGGTAGCCAATTTCATGCAATTGATGGTACACATATAAGTGCTTATGTACCTTATGAAAAGCAAGCATCATGTTGAAGAAGAACCGTCACACAAAATGTTATGTGCATATGTGACTTCAATATGATGTTTGCTTATATTTATTTAGGATGGGAAGGTAGTGCCCATGATGTGAAAGTTTTATTAGATGTAATTACTAATCTTGAGGTAAATTTCCCATGGCCTCCTAGAGGTATAATTCATAATAAAATCCTTCTCATATGTCATTTGTCCTTTTCTAAATCAATGTTTCGCAATTATTGTATTATCATTTTATCTTGTAGACTTTGGATATTCTTGTACTGGTGGTTTTCTTCCACCATATAGAGGAGAAAGATATCATGCACAATAATATTAAGGTAGAGGTCGCCAGGCTAAAAATGCTAAAGAGCTTTTTAATTATAGGCATTCTTAATTAAGAATGACGATTGAACGCTGTTTTGGAGTTTTGAAAGCTCGGTTTCCACTTCTGAAATTAATGCCATCATACAAGTCTTCAAGACAACATCTTATAGTGGTGGCATGTTGTGCTCTTCATAACTACATACGCAAGTGGAATCGACATGATTTGTTGTTTAAAGAATGGGAGAATATGGATCTGACACAAGTAGAGGATTTAACCTTAAACATAAACTTAGAAGTAGGGGTGTCCATGTGATCCAGCTCCTGTTAGTCTCGGCCCGGTCCCAGCAAGATGAGGACTAAAAAATCTCGGCCATACTGGGACCGGGACCGATAGTGAAAGATACAGGGACTAGGATAGGATCCGGTCAAGCCTTTGGGATTCCCGGTCTCGGTCCCGATATCTTATGTATACATTTTTTGTTGTTATGTTATTTTTTAATGACACATGACTTGGGTTTTAGTTATAATGAGGGTTAAAATAGGCCCAAAACTGATAAAAATGAACCCAATTGTGACAAAAAAATTGAACCCAATATGATCTCATTTGCAATTCGCATCAGTCATCACATTGACAACCCAATCTGATCTCATTGCCTTTGACTCTCTGAGCCTCTTACCCACTCTCAGAGTTGATCACTCTTAGTCTCTCACGATCTCACCTCTCGCTTCGCAATTCACTAGACGCTAGGGTTCTTTATTCTCACTTCTCACTCTCACCTTCTCAGTCTCGAACTCTCGGCTTCGCCTTCTCGATCGCTTAGTAGTTCCGTCTTCTTCCATTGCATCAATCAGCAGTTCCAACCTTTAGCTCGGCATTCACCTCTCCTCCACTTGAGCTTGCTCGTTCTTGCTCCTCGGTGTCCCATCTCCCGTCATCCCTCGTCATCATGGCTGAGAGGTATTGTCTAAATCCCCCTCAAATCTCTAACTTAGTGTCTTGTATGTCATCACTCTTGGTTGTAATCACTAATCGGTGTTGCTTCTTAAACTTATCTTGCTTTTATTCTAATATGGTGGTTTTTCCCTATTGCTTGATTACCTTCGTTGTTCTGGTTCTAAATAAGGTTTCTTTGTTCTGGTCTTGTTTCTTTGTTTTGGGAAGGGAATTCCCAGTCTTGGTCCCGGGATAGTCCCGGTTGTTTTGGGACCGAGACCAGGACCGAACACAAGTTCCCAATCCTAGCCTCATACCTGGTCGAGACCCGGGATTAGGAGATCCCGGTCTCGGTCCCGGATTTGAACACCCCTACTTAGAAGTAGAAAGTTAGAAATGAAACAGGAATGAGAAAAGTACATCGAGCTATAATTTGGACAACTTGTCTAGACTATTTGATTGAAGCGCGGCAGAGATGTCAGCACTTTGTGATTAAATTTCTGCTAGGATGTGGTCATATCATCGCAATTCTACCAATCAGATGTTATTTGATATAATTAGATGTTATTTTTTAGACTCTGTTTAAAACAATATTCATTTAAACATTTAAACTTGGGAAAATCTTATATAAAGTTGCCTGAAATAGAAAAATTATAAATTAGGTTGTTAAATTTAATAAATCCTTAATTAAGTTATTGACCCAATTTAGAATTTTAAAATATGGATAAAATGACTTCATTGCATTCTTATAGTCAATTTTATCCTCTTTCCTCTTAAAAGAATTTTATTGCTCTGTATCTTACTTTTTCTATATATATTAAAATGAATATATAATAAAATAAAATGTGATTATTTTTTTAATACAATAAAATGTGATTCCTTTACTTGGGAATAAATCAACAAGAATAATTCAAGTCAAAAAATAAAAAGAAAAGCATGAACCTAATATTAATTAAAATATTTTTATTTGAGCATCGTGAATATGAAATTTAATTTTTACAAAAACTCGACTTAAATTTTTTTTGTTAATAAAAAAATCAAAATTCATTAAATTTTTATTTATATATTGTAATATCTAGTTTGTTTTTTATGTTGATGAAACTCTTTTTTTTTTTACATGCTGCTAATGAAAATATTTGATATATGTACATACCAGTTAGATTTTTTTTTTATTAAAATAGTCTAATTTTATTTTCATCAGAAAAAAATATAGTCAAAAATAAAATTTTTTATTCTCAACATTCAACTGAAAATAATTTAATTGGTATTGGGTTATGCTTTCCTTTTTCTTTTTTCTTTTTTTGCCTGAATTATTCTTGATGATCCTTCCATGACACAAAAATTCTTTTATTTAAGCTTTTCATATTTTATTTTATTCCATATTGATGTTGTATATATAATTATTGAAAAAAGTAAGTTACAGCTGCTAAAACCCTTTTAAGAGGGAGAGGGAAGATTAGGAGAGGGTAATAAAGTTATTTAACTTACATTTTGAAATCATAAATTGGGTCTCTAACTTACTTAAGGATTTATTGAATTTACCAACTTGATTTAGAATTTTTCTATTTTAGACAGCTTTATATAGGATTTTCCCTTTAAACTTTAACCACATTATTTTTGTTAGTAGTAAATCTTTTTTGTTTTAATTAATATAATAAGATGTTAGGTATTTATAATAAACAAATCAAGCCAAAAAAATAATTATAATAAATAATGTTAATATCAATTATATAAAATAAGTGAATCAAATAAGTTGATATTAAAAGAATTGGCTCAAACAAATGGTTGTGAGAAACAACCATCCAATTATATATATATATATATTTTTTATTCTAAAATTATTCAGATAGTTTATTTTAATTTTTTTTACTAAAACTTGTTTTCAAAAAAAATTATTCAAACGAGTTTTTTTATTTTCAAAACTTGTTTTAAAAAACAATTTTATAAAATTATTTTAAAGAATACAAACAAAAAATAGAATCAAACAGACCCATTATTTTTCCGTTATTGTTCTAGATAAGATGCAAAAAGTCAGTTCCGTCGTGATCATCTGTGAATGGGCCTCTTGATTAGGCCAGGAAAATAGATAAAGCCGGGTCAAACTAAAACACAATAGAACAGTCAAACCACGTCCAGACCCATATATTAATGCCCAAGTGTCCTTCTCATCTATCCCCACGTGTTTTCGGCCAATGAAGTCTCTTCATGACACAAAGTCTGCGATGTCACTCCCTCGTTGCTTGGTGATTTTCTGTATTGCAACAACGCTGCTGAACTCTGTTTTTGCCACCAAAGTGTGTGAATTTCCAGCCATTTTTAACTTCGGTGCCTCTAACTCTGATACTGGAGGCTTGGCTGCTTCACTTCTAGCACCAACCCCACCGTATGGTGAGACATATTTTCACAGACCCGCTGGAAGGTTCTCCGATGGCCGTCTTATCATCGATTTCATAGGTATTCCTCTAATAATTGATCTCCACTTTCTGTTGCACATGTTTGCTTTCTTAGTTTGGCAATTTAAGTGGTAACACATACCTTTTTCACTGAAATAAATACACATACAGCCACAATTACGGAGTTCTATTATATAAGCATGCCTTTTCATTTCTCGAGTTTATAAAATATGTTTGTGTTTTCTTTGTGACGTTAGAGAACGGAATACAGAGGACTTTTATGGTAAGGATGGCCTGGCAGTAGTCGTAGTTTGATTAGTGCATCAATGCATTACAAGTGGTCCATGGTGGCAACTAGCAACTGACTGGGTTTCATGGGTATATTTGTAATTTCAGCTCAAAATTTTGGACTCCCTTATCTTAGTCCATATCTTGATTCTCTTGGGACCAACTTTACGCATGGAGCAAATTTTGCAACGGCAGCTTCAACGATCACACTTCCACCTGCCATTTTCCCAGCCGGTGGTTTCAGTCCCTTTTACCTTAATATACAGTACTTTCAGTTCAATGAATTCAAAAGCAGAACACAATTTATTCGACGTCGAGGTAATTAATATAAATCATTGGGATCTGTTTTGCGCTTTTTGGTTCCCATTAGCAATCATTTATTTAGGGATTTGTATGAAATTGTTTGGTGTCAGGAGGAATATTCGCGAAGCTGATGCCCCAAAAGAAGTATTTTGCAGAAGCTTTATACACATTTGACATTGGTCAAAATGATCTTGGGGCTGGATTTTTTAATAATAAAACTGTAGAACAAGTCAATGCTTCCATACCTGATAAAATAAATGCCTTCTCAACCAATCTTACGGTAATTAAAACAATCAAACATTACAATTTTAGGTTATGATTGGGCCTTTCCTATTTTTGGCTGATTTTTTTGTTCTGCATTGATGGAACACGAAGAGCATATACAAGTTGGGAGCTAGATCGTTCTGGATACATAACACAGGACCCATCGGATGTCTGCCTTACATTTTGGCCAACTTTTTATCTGCTGAAAGAGATGCGTTTGGTTGCGCAAAGCCTTATAACCAAGTAGCTCAGTATTTCAACTCCAAGTTGAAGGAAGCAGCTGTTCAACTCAGAAAAGACCTCCCAAATGCTGCAATCACATACGTAGATGTTTATTCTGTCAAATATTCTCTGTTCAGCAGCCCAAAGAAATACGGTAAGACTAGTTTACAATGATTACATTATTTTTATGCACATAGAGACTTATTTAGTATGGAATGTATAGGATTTGAGAAGCCATTGGTGGCATGTTGTGGATATGGAGGAGAGTACAACTTTGGCAGTGTTATGTGCGGAGGCACGGTTACTGAGAACGGCACTGACATTTTTGTGGGATCGTGTGAAAAACCATCAACCCGAGTGAATTGGGATGGAATTCACTACACAGAGGCGGCTAACAGAGTTGTCTTTGATCAAATATCAAGTGGGGCTTTCTCAGATCCACCCCTTCCCTTGAACAATGCTTGTTTAAGAAATGACTAGGTTGGGACCTATATTATTCTTTAGCTGCTACTGCCTTGGTCCACATGTAAATACTGAATAAACTGTATTTCATGGGCTTTATATGTTTGCTTCCCTCCCTTCTCTCCCATCCCTCTATCTATCTACCTGTCTATAAACATTGCGTCCTTGAAAAGCGTGGAAAATAAAGAGACATTGTAGTGCAGCTTTGTACGCGTTTGATGTTGGTCAGAATGATCTTGCTGCTGGCTTTTTTCAGTAACAAGACTATAGAGCAAGTCAATACATCTATACCTCATATGATGAACGCTTTCTCTCAAGTGGGGCTTTCTCTTATCCACCCCTTCCCTTGAACACGACATGTTACAGAAATTTATAGAGGATTATGGACTAATAATGAGTAGCTTCTTGATGGGAATCACTTCTTGTGCTTAAAATCCATGTCTGTCACATTTACAACGGTACAACTTCTCATATTAATGAACCATTTAAATGAATAGTATCCTGAGGCGATGAAAAGGTGAGATGGGGAAGAATGATGCGTGATTTAGAATCTTTAGTCTTCTGAAATTAAATCAAGTTAAACTAAATTATGCAGGGTACAACTTGGGTCGTATTCTCTTAAGGAGTCTTTTATTTAATTCTTAAGTTAAATAAAGTAATAAAAATATTGAGATGGGTTTGAAATTGATTTTCTTTTTTCTTTTAATATTGTAAAAGAACCAAAACTACTATCTTTTTTGGCTATTTGAGAAATTATTGAGATAAGTAATGAAATTTGATTTAAACAAATTCATGAGAAATGCTTATTAGAAAATGGAATATGTTATTCTTCCTCAAAATGTTTTGGGAGTAAATTACTCACTAAGTCAAAAATTAAACCTTAACAATTTGCTATGTCTAGTGATATTAATTAGTGATTGCTCATAGAATTCTAGCTAAATAATTATTTCTTAATACATTATTAAATACCATTTAATGTACAATTTAGGATTGGATTTATATAACTTGTTCCTCTATGCAATGAACACTCAATTAAGATATTCAAACAAGATCAAAGTCATAATGCTCATTCTTTTTCTTTTTCTTTTTTTTTGTCAGCTCATAATACTTATTCAAATTATGAAAGAACAGCATGACCATGTTAAACTCAAAAGGAAATATATAAATATAAATCTCAAACTACATAATTGAATCTAAATCACAATTATTCAATTTAAACTAAAATAAATAACTCACAGTCTAATTGATAATGCTCATTCTTTTTCTTTTTCTTTTTTTTTTTTGTCAGCTCATAATACTTATTCAAATTATGAAAGAACAGCATGACCATGTTAAACTCAAAAGGAAATATATAAATATAAATCTCAAACTACATAATTGAATCTAAATCACAATTATTCAATTTAAACTAAAATAAATAACTCACAGTCTAATTGATGATAAGATGCAAAAAGTCGACTGTAGTTTTCCTCTGTTTTTCTGACCGTTTGCTTCTCAACGGTCTCTCGTTTCCGACGTGTTTCTCGCCGAGATCGACGTCAAGGTGCTGCAAAGTTTGCCTTTCCGTCGCTGCTTTCCCATTTCCGAAGCTGATCTCCCTTTTCCGACGCTGATCTGCACCGACGCTGCTCTCCCATTTCCGTCGCCGATTCCAGTTTCAGTGCTGATCTGTGGGGGAGTGTTGATCCAGAGCTCAGTAGATTTGAGCTTGCTTTCCGGTGATTCGAATATATGATACAATCTGGTTGAATTGGCGTTGGCATTTCCAGGTTCGTTGATTTACTTGGTTTGTTCTGTCCGAATTTGCTGCTGGTTTTTTTTTTTTTTCTGAGGAGGAGGGAAAAAAAAAGAAAGGAAAAGAAAAAGAGAGTGAGAGAGAGTGGAGAGAAAAGAAAAGAAAAGAAGATTATTTTTTTTTTGTATGCTCAAGAAATGAACGAGCGGGAGAGAGATCGTAGTCCCGTGAGAATGGTTTTGAAACCAATGCTGGAGGTGAAGGAGGCCTTGGAGCATAGTAGGAAGAAAATTCGTGATGATGATGAAGAGTTCACAAATAAGCAATCCTTAGCTCCACGGGTTGAAGACTGGATGAGTGACAATAATATTATACAGGAAACCACCTTACCTGAAGTACCTAAACAGTCATACAAGGATGCATGTGTAGAGGATCAGACACAGAATGATTGTTCAGATGAAGAGGAAGAATGGTGGAAAGGGGACGGATGGAAATCTAGAATTGAGGTGGAGATGACGAAGAATGGACCAAACATTATTGTGTCTCCGGAGTTTAGAAAGAAGTTAGCACGGAAATGGTCAACATCGTTGTTCGTTAGACTCCTTGGCAGGATGGTGCGTGAGGATCAACTGGGTCGCAAACTGCAACAGCTATGGGGACGTAGAGGCCAGGTTGAAACTATTGAGATAGGATCTGGGTATTTTCTGGTTCGTATGAGCAGTAAGGAGGACTATGATTTTGCTTTAACAGGAGGTCCTTGGTTATATATGGATCATTACCTAGCAGTGCAACCATGGAAGTCTGAGTTTGATCCTGAATCTGGTGAAGTTTCCAGAATTGCAGCATGGGTGAGAATTCCTAATTTTCCAGTTGATTTCTATGATAAGGGTATTTTATATGTCGTGGGTAACCAAATTGGAAGGGTTCTAAAAGTGGATACAAACACCCTTCAAAAAACCAAAGGTCGTTTTGCCCGTATATGTATTGAAGTCGATCTGAGTGCGCCTTTACTTCCGTCATTGATGATTAATGGGAAAGAGAAGAAGATTGTTTATGAGGGTTTGCATTTGATTTGCTTCTCATGTGGACGGTATGGCCACGACACGGCGCATTGCCCTAATAATCAAGCTATGAGCACGTTAAAGTCGCCATGCATGTCGAACCCGTCGGCTTCCACAGATATAACACAAGAGTCTACATGCTCTGAGACTGCAGCCAGGGTGTATGGGGAGTGGATGGTCGCACCGAGTCGTAGAAGGGGACAATGGATCTCGAACACAGGGAATGGTAATCATGGACGTGAGCCTAGGAGTGATTTACGTTCTCGAAATACGGGAGGAGGATCACGTTTTGAGGCTCTTCATGTTGAAGATATGGGAATAAATGATGGAGGTTATAATGATAGTGCAAATCAAGGCAAGATTCGTGTCAGTTCAAAGCTAGGAGAAAGATCGCGTGATTCAAAAGGGAACTCTGGTCAGCTATTTGAATTAAGTAAAGGGAGTAAGGGGAATAAGGGATCGGATAATCTGAATGTTGGAAAAAAGGAGAAAATTTGTGAGAATGCGGATAGTGTTGGCCATTTGAAGACGTTGAATAAAACACGTGCAACACAGACAGCTAAGAAGAAAGGGATTGAGGAGGGAGCTTCCCACGGAACCTTGAGTATGGGCTCAAAAATGCAGCAAACAAGAACTCAAATGGAATCTCATTTGTTGAACTCTCACAAGTTAACTCATAAAGCAGAATCGTCGTATAATTCAAGTGGGGAGGATGGGTTACGAATTAAAAAAAATTTTATTCAAATAGACCCTAATTCCACTACTATCCGTCTAGAAGCCACAGATCCTCTTGACCCAGGTGCAGAATGAGGGGAGAATTTTGCAATTCCAACTAATCCACCTGGGAATGTTGCTGATGTGGTGATGAATGGTGTTGACGAGGTGCAGGAAGGACATAAGTCTCAATAATGTCTGGTTTGGTTGTGCTCTTATTCATATTTATCAATTTTTTATGATTATTATGTCTTGGAATACCCGAGGTGCCGGTGGTGCCTCTTTTAATAGATTATTGAGTGATGTTGTTGTCAGACATGGTGTTAATTTCTTTGCTTTGTTAGAGCCTAGACAACAAGGGATAAAAGCCAAGCTCATTGCAAGGAAATTGGGTTGGACGAATATGCACATTGTTGAAGCTCGAGGATTTAGTGGAGGTATATGGTTATTCTGGGATTCTACGTATCATTTTTCGGTGACTTGTTGTGGTGATCAATTTGTTCATGGTATAGTTAACAAAGGAACTAGTGCTGAATGGTCTCTTACTGTGGTCTATGGGAATCCAAATATAGTTATTAGACGCCAGCTTTGGCCCATTCTTGAGGGTATTCAACAATCGATTGTTGGAGGCTGGGTGGTGATTGGAGATTTCAATGCTGTTTCATGTCCTGAGGAGCGCTGGAGTAAGAAACATAGGGAGAATACTGGTATTGATAGGTCCTTCCGAAATTGGTTATTGGGTAGCGAGTTACTTGATATTGGTTTTAGTGGTCCTCGATTTACTTGGGGTAATTCAATTACCCAAAGCAGAATTGATAGGGCCTTGGTGAATAATTGTTGGTTTACAGAGAATCCGAATGCAACTGTGACTCACTTGCCTAAATATAAGTCCGATCATTGTCCAGTGCTTCTTGATACTGAATCTCATGTTCTTACTGCAAGGAATCGAAGGCCTTTTAGATTTTTTGCTCCTTGGGTTATGCATGAAGATTTCAAGAATTTTGTGCAGCGTCACTGGGAGGTGGGGGACGACTGGCGCAGTTCCATTGATCAGTTCACGGAGGATCTGAAGTTATGGAATAAGAAAGTTTTCGGTAACATTTTCTACATAAAAGAAAGTTTATATCGACGATTAGATGGGATTAATGCAAAGATTGCTTCGGTTGGTATCTCCGAATCTCTTGAAAAGTTACGAGGGGAACTCTGGGGCGAGTTGGAGAAACTCTTGATGCAGGAAGAAGTTATGTGGCTGCAATACTCTCGAGTTAACTGGTATGTGGATGGGGATCGTAATACCAAATATTTCCATTCAGTGGCTAACAGCAGACGTAGAAGGAATAAAATAGAGGCTTTAAAGCTTGACACTGGGGAGTGGACATATGATGAGGCTGAAATTATGAATTTGGGAAGCCAGTTCTTTGAAAATTTATATACGAAGACCCAGATATATAGTGGATCTTTGGTTTTTGGGTGCACTTATCCTGATATTGATGACGTTAATATGCGTACTCTGGGGAGATCGATTGAAGATCACGAGATTAGACGAGCTTTGTTTGATATGGGGCCTCTGAAAGCACCAGGACCAGATGGGTTCAACCCGTTATTTTATCAGAGCCAATGGGAAACGGTGGGACCGGCTGTGATTGACTTAGTTAATAAAGTCTTTAATGATCCAATGTGGATACGACAAATCAATGCCACTCAAATTGTACTCATACCGAAAGTGGAACATCCTGAGACAATTAAAGATTTCCGTCCCATAAGTCTTTGTAATGTTGTGTACAAAATAGTTACGAAGGCTATATCAAATAGACTTAAGGCAGTCATGCCTTTAGTGATAGCCCCGAATCAGTGCAGCTTTGTGAAAGGGCGCCAGAGCTCGGATAATATTATCCTGGTTCAGGAGATCATTCACTCTATGAAGTCTTTAAAGAAGAAAAAGGGTTTTATGGCCATTAAGATCGATTTGGAAAAAGCTTATGACCGGGTCAGATGGAGTTTTATTTCCGACTGCTTAAGAGAGCTCAAGATCCCTGATTATCTTCTTAGAGTTATTCAAGCTTGTATCTCAACGTCTCAAATGCAAATCAATTGGAACGGAAAAGTTACTAATACGTTTTGCCCTTCCCGTGGAGTTCGACAGGGTGACCCAATATCACCGTATCTTTTTGTTATCATGATGGAAAGGTTGGGGCATCTCATCCAAACAGCGGTAGATGAGGGTGACTGGAAACCTTTTAGGCTCTCCAAAAGAGGTACTCCTATCTCTCATATTTTTTTCGCTGATGATCTCATTTTGTTTGCAGAAGCAGATCTTGATCACGCAGGGGTTGTGAAGGCCATCCTAGATGACTTCTGCGACATTTCGGGCCAGAAAGTGAATCCTGGAAAGTCACGTATTTACTTTTCTAGAAACGTGAATCATATCAGGTGCAAAGAAATCAGTGAGTTTTTGAATTTTACTCCGACATCGAATTTGGGAAAATATCTGGGAATGCCTATATTACATGAACGAAGCTCAAAGGCAACGTATAATTTTCTCCTGAATAAGATGGATGCTCGTCTGGCGAATTGGAAGTCCAACATGCTATCGATGGCGGCTAGGCATACTCTAGTGTCCTCTGTAATGTCAGCTATACCATCTTATGCTATGCAAACAGTGCCTCTACCTTTGGGAACTTGTGATGAAATTGACAAAAGATGTCGTAATTTCCTCTGGGGTAGTAGCTCTGTTTGTAGAAAACCCCATCTAGTCTCCTGGGACTTGGTGTGTGCACGTAAAGAAAATGGAGGCCTTGGTCTCAGAAAAGCTCGTCACCAGAACCAGGCATTCATGATGAAGCTTGGATGGAATATGATTATTAGTCAAGACTCGCTCTGGGTCAGGTTTTTACTTGAAAAGTATAAAGCCGGCAATGATATTATTCCTAAAATTGAAAAGCGTCGGTCGGAGTCAAGCACGTGGAGGGGTATTCGTAACAATTGGGAGAAGGTCAATGATAGTATTACATGGAGAGTTGCAAATGGAGAGAATATTTCTTTCTGGAACGATGTATGGGTGCCACATTTGGATAATCTTCAGAATTTAGTAACTCGAGAATTGCCTAGAGATGCTTCTGTATGGAGAGTAGCTGAGTGCATCACTCTCTCCGGTCAATGGGATATGAGTAAGTTTGATCACCTACTCCCAGGATATGTATGTACTGCTATCAGAAGGGTTAATATCCGTCAGCTAAATGGGGAGGACGTCCCAGCATGGAGATGGTCTTCTGATGGAAATTTCTCCATTAGTTCTGCTTACAAATTCATGGTGGGTATCCCACGGGCTCACACTAAATACCGATGGAAATGTGTTTGGAAAATGAAGGTTCCTCAAAGGTATCGTACTTTTTTGTGGCTGTGCTTTCATGGACGTTTAATGACGAACATGGAACGGTTCCATCGTGGTAGTCATCCGACGGGTAATTGTGAAGTATACCATAATGCACGTGAGTCAATACTCCACGTGCTACGGGATTGTCCGACCATTTCTGATTTCTGGAATAGTTTCTTATCGCCGGGTTGGCGGGATCTATTTTTTGGCATATTGGATAGAAATAACTGGCTTGCTTGGTGTATGGAGAGAAAGGAGGTTATTCAGGGTTTTGAATTTCGTCTTTGGTTTACCGTCTTATGCAGATATATCTGGTTGGCTCGTAATGATCGATGCTTTAATAACAATACTTGGAGTACAAATGTCATTTTAGCCCGTGCTCGTACATGCTTAACATGGGGTAATACAAGCCTGTGTAAAAACCATATTAAGAAAGAGAGTTGTACACTTTGGAAAACACCTCCGCCTGGGTGGGTGAAGATTAATACTGATGGATCCAGGAGTGACAACTTAGGGATGTGCACTTGTGGTGGTGTACTACGAGATCAAAATGGTGAGTTTTTGCTGGGGTTCATGTACCGAATTGGCCAAGGGACGGTGGTTTCTGCAGAAGCTTGGGGTGTATTGTGGGGTCTTAAAATTTCCTGGGATAGAGGATACAGACAAATCTTGGTTGAAAGTGATTGTAGTGAAGTTATGGAACTTATCCAATCAACGGTGTCTCAAGAACATCCAGATTTTCATCTTATCATGGAGATTCGAGCTTTGATGGATCGTGACTGGGAAGTTGAAATGTTACATTGTAATCGAGATGCCAATACAGTTGCAGACGCTATGGCAAAAGAAGCTTGGAATATGCCGATAGATCTCCATATCACTGAATCGCCCCCGTTTGTAATTACGAATTTATTACTTACTGATCATTATAGCTCAAGCTCTTATGTTGACTCAGGAGAATAGTTTCTGAGGTGTTTTGTAGTTTTTTCATGTACTATCAAAAAAAAAAAAAGATGCAAAAAGTCAATTATGTCATGATCATCATTAAATGGGCCTCTTGACCCCTTGTTCGGGTCAAGAAAATGGAAAAAGGCTGGTAAAACTAAAACACCATAGAACAATAAACCACGTCCAAACCCATATATTACGCCCAAGTTTCCTTCTCATCAATCTCCATGTTGTTTCGGCCAGTGAAGTCTCTTTCAAAACACAAAGTTTGCGATGTCATTCCCTCGTTGCTTGGTGATTTTCTGTATTGCAACCACGTTGCTGAACCCTGTTTTTGCCACTAAAGTGTGTGAATTTCCAGCCATTCTTAACTTCGGTGATTCTAACTCTGATACTGGAGGCTTGGCTGCTTCACTTCTAGCACCAACCCCACCGTATGGTGAGACATATTTTCACAGACCCGCTGGAAGGTTCTCCGATGGCCGTCTTATCATCGATTTCATAGGTATTTCTCTAATAATTGATCTCCACTTTCTGTTGCACATGTTTGCTTTCTTAGTTTAGCAATTTGAGTGGTAACACATACCCTTTTTCACTGAAATACACATACAGCCACAATTGCGGGGTTCGATTATATAAGCATGCCTTTTCATTCCTCGAGTTTAGAAAATATGTTTGTGTTTTCTTTGTGATGTTAGAGAACGGAATACAGAGGACATTTATGGTAAGGATGGCCTGGCAGTAGTCGTACTTTGATTAGTCCATCAATGCATTACAAGTGGTCCATGGTGGCAACTAGCAACTGACTGGGTTTCATGGGCATATTTGAAATTTCAGCTCGAAATTTTGGACTCCCTTATCTTAGTGCGTATCTTGATTCTCTTGGGACCAACTTTGCGCATGGAGCAAATTTTGCAACGGCAGCTTCAACGATCACACTTCCACCTGCCATTTTCCCAGCCGGTGGTTTTAGTCCCTTTTACCTTAATATACAGTACTTTCAGTTCAATGAATTCAAAAGCAGAACACAATTTATTCGACGTCGAGGTAATTAATATAAATCATTGGGATCTGTTTTGCGCTTTCTGGTTCCCATTAGCAATCATTTATTTAGGGATTTGTATGAAATTGTTTGGTGTCAGGAGGAATATTCGCGAAGCTGATGCCCCAAAAGAAGTATTTTGCTGAAGCTTTATACACATTTGATATTGGTCAAAATGATCTTGGGGCTGGCTTTTTTAATAATAAAACTGTAGAACAAGTCAATGCTTCCATACCTGATATAATAAATGCCTTCTCAACCAATCTTACGGTAATTAAAACAATCAAACATTACGATTTTAGGTTATGATTGTGCCTTTCTTTTTTTGGCTGATTTTTTGGTTCTGAATTGATGGAACACGATGATGAAGAGCATATACAAGTTGGGAGCTAGATCGTTCTGGATACATAACACAGGACCCATGGGATGTCTGCCTTACATTTTGGCCAACTTTTTATCTGCTGAAAGAGATGCGTTTGGTTGCGCAAAGCCTTATAACCAAGTAGCTCAGTATTTCAACTCCAAGTTGAAGGAAGCAGCTGTTCAACTCAGAAAAGACCTCCCAAATGCTGCAATCACATACGTAGATGTTTATTCTGTCAAATATTCTCTGTTCAGCAGCCCAAAGAAATACGGTAAGACTAGTTTACTGTGATTACATTATTTCTATTCACATACAGACTTATTTAGTATGGAATGTATAGGATTTGAGAAGCCATTGGTGGCATGTTGTGGATATGGAGGAGAGTACAACTTTGGCAGTGTTATGTGTGGAGGCACGGTTACTGAGAACGGCACTGACATTTTTGTGGGATCGTGTGAAAAACCATCAACTCGAGTGAATTGGGATGGAATTCACTACACAGAGGCGGCTAACAGAGTTGTCTTTGATCAAATATCAAGTGGGGCTTTCTCAGATCCACCGCTTCCCTTGAACAATGCTTGTTTAAGAAATGACTAGGTTGTGACCTATATTACTCTTTAGCTGCTACTGCCTTGGTCCACATGTGATTGTTGAATAAACTGTATTTCATGGGCTTTATATGTTTGCTTCCCTCCCTTCTCTCCCATCCCTCTATCTCTCTACCTGTCTATAAACATTGCGTCCTTGAAAAGCATGGAAAATAAAGAGACATTTTAGTGAAGCTTTGTACGCGTTTGATGTTGGTCAGAATGATCTTGCTGCTGGCTTTTTTCAGTAACAAGAGTATAGGGCAAGTCAATGCTTCTATACCTGATATGATGAACGCTTTCTCTAAAGTTGGGCTTTCTCATATCCACCCCTTCCCTTGAACACGACATGTTACAGAAATTTATAGAGGATTATGGACTAATAATGAGTAGCTTCTTGATGGGAATCACTTCTTGTGCTTAAAATCCATGTCGGTCACGTTTACAGTGGTATAACTTCGAATAGTATCGTATAAGGAGATGAAAAAGTGAGATGGGGAAGAATGATGTGTGATTTAGAAGCTCCGTTTAAATCAAGTTAAACCAAATTATGCGGTGAAGAACATAATTTGGGACGTAATTTTTTGAGGAACCTTTTAATTAATTCCTAAGTTAAATAAAATGACAAAAGCATTGAAATGTGTTTGAAATTGATTTTCTTTTTTCTTTTTTAATAGTGAAAAAGAACCTAAACTACTTCTTTTTGGGTATTTGAGAAATTATTGAGATAAGTAATGAAATTTGATTTAAACATATTGATGAGAAATGCTTATTAGAAAATGGAATATAAGTAATCCTTAGTCAAAATGATTTGGGAGTAAATTACTCACTAAGTCAAAAATCAAACTTTAGTAATGCACTAAGTCTAATGATATTAATCAGTGATTACTCATTGAACTCTAATTAAATAATTAATTTTTAATATACTATTAAATACCACTTAATGTATAATTTAAGATTGGATTTATATAACTTGTTCCTCTATGCAATGAACACTCA
This sequence comes from Inga oerstediana, assembly GCA_963210345.1. Taxonomy (NCBI): domain Eukaryota; kingdom Viridiplantae; phylum Streptophyta; class Magnoliopsida; order Fabales; family Fabaceae; genus Inga; species Inga oerstediana. The sequence goes on from OY723405.1 coordinate 3,125,921, forward strand.
ATTAATATATTCAAATAAGATTAAAGCAGTCATAATATTCATTCTTTTTCTTTTTCTTTTTTCTAGTTTATAATATTCATTCATACCATGAAATAATAGTACTACCACATTAAATTGAAAGAGAAATATATAAATATAAATCTCAAATCACACAATTCAATCTAAATCACAATTGTTCAATCTAAACTAAAATAAATAACTCACAATCTCAATAAATTAATCACATAACATAAAATCTCAATTCAGAAAATTCATTACATAGTTAAATTAAAATATTAAAGTAAAATTAAAGTAAATAACTCATGTATCTTTAGAACTCAAACTAATCTTTCATCCTCAAAAAATATAAAAGACTTTTACCTTTTATGGAGTTTATCACAACCACAACTCCATTAGACATCAAGAAACTCATAAGAGATAATAGAAGAAGAAGAAGAAGAAGATGGAGGCGATGGTGGTTGATGATCAATAATAGTGGTAGAATGAGACGTTGGTGAAGCTCAATGGTGAAGGACGTCTCTGTTCTCTCCCTTCATTCAAAGGTGCCTGTCACTCTATGAATCTCATCTGCGGCTACTCTTTCTCTAGTCCGTGACTCTCGTCCACCTCTTCCTTCCTTTTATTCGATCAATATCTTCCAAAATATTCATCCCCCTCTAGGTTTATGTTTGGAGGTGTGGCTTCAAGAAAATCTTCAAAATCTTAGTACATTGGCATTAAAATCAAATTTAGTGGAGGGAGATGCTGATTTTCGGAAATTTGAATCAAATTGGCATTTTGAAAATTTGGTGTACTAAACTGACAATATTTCTAGGTACTAAAATGTTATTTATAAAATTTGGGATAATTGTCTATAATGTTCTCTGATCTTTATCTGTTCCAAAAGTGGAGCTAATATTACAGAAAAGCCCTCATTTTCATCAAAATTCCCATCTAGCCACATAAAATTTCATTTATGTTTTAATCCTTGTGCATCTTTACTTTTTGGTCCTCCAACTCCAACTTTTATAAGACCTAAAATTCAAATCAATATCTTATAATATTTTCATTTGAAATTCAAATTTTAAAAAGCAATCATAAGATTATACCAAATATATCCTTTTAAGCTCTATTTTCACATAATTATCTTTAATTCAATTTAACCATAATAAATGCTATCTAGCCAAAAATTAATGATAAAATCTTTAGATAAGATATTAAATATTATGATAAAGTAACAACATGTGGGATGTCTGAAACGGAAAGGTGGAAAGAGTAATAAAATAAAGGAATTGAATATATGTGTGTAGAGGTATTTATGAAGCCCAGAGCCCGGTACGCCCACGCTGGCCCAATAAAAAATTGCCCTGCCCAGCTCAATAAAAAGCAGCCCGAAAAAAATTGGGCACAATCGGGCTGGGTATTTTAGCGGGCAGGGCCGGGCATCAAGCAGGGTATGCCGCCCTGCCCAGTAGGTATATAATTATATATATTAAAATATGTGATGTAAATATTTTTTTGTATAACAGTTTATAACTTTATATAATTATATTATATTATATGTTTTGTTTTATTAAGCTCCTTTGGTATTATATATTATTTATGGTTTTGTTTTTCTTTCTTTGTCTAAATCCTTTCTTTCTCAGCTTGGTCTAGATCCTTAGGGTTCGAGGGTTCTATCTGGGGTAGTTTTAGAACTTAGTGCTTGTTTTCTTTTCTTCTTTTTTTTTTTCCTGAGCTTGGTTCTGTTTTTTTTTTTTCTGGACAATAGAAGATCGAAGGTTTTGTTTTCAGCATTTATTTGTTGTGTAAAGCTTGTGATATCTCTCCATATAATTTCCTTTTTTTTTTTGGAGCTTGGTTCTGTTAAGGTCGAGGGTTTTGTTTTCAGCAATTGGAGAAGGAAGAATGTAATGGGCATGGTTGGCTAATAGTGATTGAAGAGGTTTTTTTTTTTTTTTTTTGAGCTCTCCATATTGATTATTGTCATGGAAGCTGTTTTTTTTCCCCCACATAAGGTGTGCGTAGGACATCTTTGGTTGTGAACTTGTTTGTGCTCCCTTAAAGAGTAACTTCAAAGTTGGGTTGATAAATGTTGGGCAGGGCGAAGCCCACCCACACCCAGCCCAAAAATGTCTGGGCTTCTACTGGCTGGGCTGGGCATCGGGCTCTAAAATGCAGCCCAATGATTTTTTGGGCAGGGCATCAGCCAAGAGCTTCGCCCTACCCAGCCCTGCCCATGTACACCCCTGTATGTGGTTTTTTTTTTTTGTGCAGATTGATAGAAAAAGGAATATGGCAATTATATGAAAGAAAAAGGAATATGGGACAGGAAGGGAACAGATGGTTAGGACTATGGATCATATCAGTCTGTTATTTGGTAAGGATATGGAAATATGGCAATTTTTAACTTTTCATGAGCTTTGACAATTATCAGACTTAAAGTAGTGACCCTCCTCTTAAGCCCCATTGTCGTCACTTTGTCACATCACCTTTTATTTGAGGGCAACCATTCCATTCTGCTTTAGCCACATTTCATTCATAATTTATTTGTTGATTCAAGTTCAACTCTCACTCCCAACAATTTAAGGATTATCAAACTACGTATTACGTACAAAGGGAAGGCGACTGTAGTTGCTGGCTACCCTTCGTTGTTGTGAAATGATAATCAAATCTATTATCTTACATATTTAAACATGGACCTTTGTAATTATTTTAACATTAATGATCATAGTTGGCGCCTGAACAATACCAAACAGATATTTACAAGTCGTGTGTGCCACTACCTTCGTTCTCAAGTGCGCCACATAGCTCCCTTCTGTTCAAGTGATCAATTAGCCATCAAAATTTCTTTATCTGAAAGGGAAATGCATTAATTCTTGGCGAGAATTTAGCATAAGAACTTATAAAGATAAAGTCGCTCATCACACAAACCTTTTCGAAGCGAATCTGAAACGTAATGTTAAAGCTATACACACACACAGAGACACGCAATAATTCAAATCTCAATCCTTTTCCTCCTACATAGATATGCTCCTGTGATGGAAATGATGCCACACTTCCCACATGTCCCTCTGTGTTGATTTGGTTTGGAAGGTATGTGTTGTCATTTTCCTCCCTTGAAGCTTTTCTCTATCAGCCATGGCCATTCCTTTGGGGGGTCCTATTGATTTACCCTCCATTATTACGTTGGTCAGTTTTCAGTGGCCTAATCGGACATGCACACATGCATTCTGACTTGCACGTGGGAGGAATATTATTGGGATTCATCATCATCATTATTGATTGCCAATTACCTCTTCATGCTCATGTCCTGATGCAACTTTATGACTAGTCTTGTTTGAGAATTCAATTCAATTCTAAGGAACTACATTGTTCCGCTTAGTGACAACAATAGGCCACGTCCTATCGCGTCCCCCAATAGGGCCCTTGTGCCTTACTGTTTCCCACTATGGGCACCTAACATGGGGGCCTTGGCAGTCCACAGTTCACAAAAGATGATACTCAGAATGCTGCCCTTCTTCTTAGTACTATATAATATAAATATATCTTAAAATGAAAGCAAAATCATAAACTCTTTACAGCCTGTGAGGACTATGAAGAGGCTTTAATGGAGAGAGATTGCACAGCAAAACTAATGGACAAGAACTCCAAGCACTCAGACCTCAAAAACATACTATTACAGAGCAGTTGTTGTTCTTTCTTTTTTTTCTGAACTGAAAAGGGCAAATCTTTTAGGCAAGTAAAGCTAGCATGAGTCTACCATATCTATATAGCGTTGATATAGTAACTTTTAGTATATACTATATAGGGACAGTGAAGAGTGAGGAGCACGAAATTGAAAAGCCTTCTTTATTTCAAATCCGCTGTCTTTCTCTTTGTCAGCGTCCTTACCATCCAAGTCTTCCTCATCTTGACTCCTTCCACGTGGCCGCTCGTGGACTTCTTCCATCTGATGACGTGGAACAGGTTCCCTATACGCTTCCGCCACCTCAGCGGGTCACGTGATTTCCCATGTTCTATCACCCTCTTCTTGGAGTCCTTGTTGTTTGGGATCGTCAGGCTGGGATGGTTCCAGGACATGTTGCAATTATCCAGAGTCACCTCAGACACTGTGTTCTTCTCCCACGACGCTACCCCATTCCCTTCAAACTTTATTGATATGAATGACTCTGTAAACGAAAAGCTAATCCGTAAATGAACAGAGAAACTAAAATGGAAGTAATACTTCATATTATGCAGTAGCAGTACTGATGCACCTGAAGGAACTGCTAGTGCTGGATTTATGGAAGATCAGTTCATGTGATACTATGCCTACACACGCATAAGGTCACCTACTTGTTCCGTTCATTCTGTGAATTAGCAATATCCTATATGATTAAAGAAAGTAAGTTCGTTCAAAATCGAACATTCTTGGTTTATCAGGATCACCAGGCTTTCTTTATCTTGCATTGGAAACAGTGAATATACAAGAAAAGGTGCACAGATGCAAAAGAAGACAACTTGCCCAGTTTGTTTTGTACCCAAATTTCCCACCATATCCATATATAAATAAATGGAGCAACAGTATTAATTTTGTTGAGAATCATAATGGCTCTCGGGATTTGAATCAGGCTGCCAAATAACAGGCCAAATCCTCACCTGCTGCCTCACCACTCTTGTCTTTAACGTCTACGCTTTTTGACCCTAGTTTTGTCACCACCACAACCTAATCTTGAACACAAAGACACACTCACATGCCCTGCCCCTGCTAATTCTCCCCATCATAATGAAAGCCATTCATGGACACCAACAACTCCTGCCCCCACCTCCCCATCAACGACTAATGGAAAGAAAATAAAATCAAAACCATCCACTATCTTCCTACTAATTATTACGCTTGATTCCCGGGGAAAAAAAGTTTCTTTTTGTCTTTGAAAATGTCTGTACAGTTAGCGAGAGATCGGAAGAAGAAGAAGAAGAGAAATGAACAAGAGGAAGGCATTGATAGGGGGTATTACCTTCTGGACTGGAAGAGGAATGGCAGTAATGGCTGTGATGAGATCGAGGACGAGAGAAAAGAGAACGAAAAGGAAAGATGGTATGGATGGAAGAAGTGGAGAGTGATTTGGTGCGAGTGGAAGCAGAGAGACCCTGTTTCTCTGCTAAAAGGAGGAGCTTCTCGTTCAAGCACAGGGGACACACACCCACAACACTCTGTTTTGGGTGGAAATAGCAGCAACAGCCTTCCTCTGATCTCTCGTCAATTCGATTCATCTTACGCCAAAGAGAGAGCCGAGAAGAGGAGTGGAAGCAGACTGAAAATCCAATGTGAGTGAAGAACGAAATATAAAAAATGATGGAGTGGCGTTTCTGGGGCGTGTGGGTGCGTGCGTGTGTGTGTGTATATGATGGGGAACTAAAATCGGAAGATATGAGCATGCCCCACCAAATGAATCCCGCGTGAAACTGTGCTTTCTTTCTCTTCGGGACCAAATTTCTTTTTAATGGATTATTCGAGCACACATGTGAAGAGACTATTAAGCTTATCAAACAAACGAGTTTAAACAAATTTGTGAGAGCAAGAGAGTTAGGTAGACTCAGATGGTGAAAGTTCACTTTATTAATAATAGTTATTAAAGTTGTATTATTAAATAATTAAAATATACAAAACAATCATTTAATTTAAATATATTTTAGATTTAAATAATTAAAATTAAATCTATCAACTTTTATAATTTATTATACTTAAAAAAGAGATTTTTATAAAGTTCATATATAAAATCAATAAACAAAATCAGATACTGGGTGAGTTAAAACAATTTTATAAGTTAAAAATATGAAAAGAAAAAACCCAGGATGTGAATTTGAGATTTTACTTAAGTTTGCAATTAGTACTAGAGCGAGTTCTCACAATTTTGTGAGGTGAAAACTTAAAAATATTAAAATTGAAGCGTAAGCTCACTAATAATAAACAACATCTTATATCAGGGTAGTATAGTAAATAAAGCAGTCGGGTTTTGCTGGATGGGCATTTTTCACCCTTTCACTGTAGTATTCCATACGACACTGGTATTTACAGATTGATCGATCAATAAAAAGTACAAGTTAAGAAGAGCTTTAAATATTTTATAAAACTGTGAAACGCAAAAAAAATTGGATATATGAAACAAACATATTTAGTTTTTTTTTTAAACCAATATACAGACATATTTAGCTGGCCAAAAGAGGAGACAAGCACGCAAGGTTTCTACTTTCTACTCCTCTATAATTTTAAGAGAAAATTACATTTAAGTCTGGTATAAGAAAAAAAATAAGGAAATTGTTCTATTGACTAATTCAGAAGTTTCAATTGACAAATCCAACGGCTTTTGTCGTCAATAACACTCTTAGATTTATTAATTGAAACTCCTGAATTTATTAATGAAATCATTTCTTTATTTTTTATTTTGAATGTGATCTGAACGTAATCCTCCCTATAATTAACCCCCAATCCTCGTCATAACCTCGCATCAATAACATTCTCATTTGTATTGAATTTTGAAATTAAAAATTACATAGAATAATGCTATAATTCGGTACATATTCAGTTATTCCGTTGGGGTGGCGGATTAGCAGCGCAGATTTTTTTGTTTTTCCCACTGGAGAGACAGAAAAGACTAATGATTAATGAATGACTTGTTAATTAAATACTCCTTCAATCATAAATATAAATATAAGACATACTTAAAATAATTCACGGACATTAAAGATAGCTATTAATTAAGTTGGTTATGTGTTATTATATCAGGAAATATACGTGTCAGCTTCTCTAAAATATTTTTTTAACGAGTGTATAAAACGTGATAGAAACAAAGTTTAAAAAAAGGCTGTGAAATTGATCAGAGTAATGTGATAAAAGATATCAAATGAAGAAGACAAGGTATATTTATCAATAAGTCCTATATTTAGGATTAGGGAGTAATATAATAAAATAAAATATTTACAACTACAGACAAAGTGACGCTGGCTGGGGCTATTTGCATCAAGCCAAAACATAATACAAAGCAGGGACCAGGGTTCACATGGGAGGCATACGAGAGGAGGGACCTTTTCCATACACACCACTTGCCTTCCTCACTTCACACGCCCTTCCCTTCCATTCTACTTCCCTGGAGATCTTTTATTATATTATATTATAACAGAACTCTTATTCAAATCCCAAAACATTTACTCATCTCTTTCTTTTGCCCATATGACCATATATTTTAAATTAATTAACCTATAACCTAAAATTTAAACACATCTTCTCCATATTACTTGGAGTTTAAACTGAAGTTCAATGTCTATAGCTTGTGAATTATATCATGGTCAAAATATTGTTCACTTGATTATTAAATGATGAGTGGCTTAGCATTCTTTGGGCCTCAAAATATTTGGATGCTGTGAATGCAGCCCAGTTGACGTCCTGATTGACCCGCCCATTGCATGACCCAATCTCTTCAGAATAAGGATTATGTTCCCGTGCACATCATTCACTTTTTAAATTTTATTAGAAATCCATGGGCTTTATTCAAATATTAAAACAAATGGAAAAATTAAAATTTTGTTCCAATTTAACTTTTAATGTATTTAATTTTCGGTTTAATTGTAATAAAAAAATGGAAATCAGATGATAGATTCTATTTTTATTTAATTTGAGAAACGTTATGTTTATTGGAACAATGTCAATACTAATTTATTTAAGGAAAGCGTCTATTGCGATCTCCTTATTCCTTTACACTGTATCGTCATTTTTACCAATGAACTGATCAATAGGAGACGTGGGCTGGCCCAAAAAAAACAGTAGAATGTGGTATGTGTGTGTGTATAAAGTTTGAATGGCACCAATGGGAGTTAGTCCAAGTGGTAAGCGGCTTGGTTCCGCTTAAGTAAGGTCTCAGGTTCAAGCCTTATGTATATAGAAAATTTCCATTGGGAGACTCTCCCACCATAATCAGGTGCGCAACGCGGATTTGATCCGGATGTAATCGCAGAAAAGCTCTGGTGAATTGGGTAGGCAACCAAAAAATAAATAAATAAAGTTTGAATGGCCGATTTTTCATTGAAACCTGTACTGTATATGCGCCTGTATGGGTGCATAACCATATCTCACCTGTATGGATCGCAAGTTAGGGTGTGTTTGGTTTGAGGAGGGAATGAGAGGGTGAGTAAATTATTTTTTTTGTTGAAGGTATTTAAATTTTGAGCTAGAATCCGAAATTTAAAATGCATGAGAGAGTACATTTTGGACAGGAATCCAAAATTTAAAACAATGAAAAAATAGTTTTTAAATTTCTTTTATCTGAAACTATAATTTCTCCACCCTCCTCTCAAACCAAACACAGCCTTAGTATCGCGTTTTTTTCAAACAATTTGTTGAGAACAAAATTTGGCACAAGAGTATATAATAACATTAATACCTGCAAAGCATGAGGTTAGGGTAGGCAAGCAACCGATGTGAGGTGATAATAAACTGAAAACGAAGGGGAGACACACGTAGCTCATTCATTATTTGTGATTGCCCATTTGACCAATTGATGATCCTTCTCGGTGAGGGAATTAAACTAGTCCAGTTAAGGTAATTGCGTGTGGACGACGGGGGGGAATTATTTTAGTAGCCGTGCCTTTAATTTTTGAAGATGATTCAATAGTAGCTATATCATTTGATAACTTGCTTGTTACGCCCACACCCTTTTATTAAGGCGTTAAGTGAGCAGGAATTTGGAAAACCAGGCTTTCTAAATTCGAAATCATAAATCATGACCCCAGGAATGGCCATCCTGTAATTTTTCAGAATTTTTGGTCCTTTTTGATTGAGTATTGGGTATTGGTAGGGATGTTCATCAATTTCCCATCCCGATCCCGAGCAAATTGGGACCGGATTTTCCCGTCCGGAAAAATTCTGGATCGAGATCGGGAATGGGACTTCCCGATCCCGACTTTTTCCCGATCCCGAAAATATATCTATACACATATATTTTTTTAAAAAACATTTAAGAAAATAAGATTAAATGTAAAATAAAATGTGAAAATCCCTAACACCCTTAATTAGTTAATTTAATTTATTATTTATTAAATAGTTCTAATTTTTTGTTCTTGTTTTTATTCTTTTTACAGCTGAATCGACAACTTTAAGCATATATTGGACTAATTGTATATTTATATTAGACTTATTTGATACAATATAATATTAAATAAATTATATATTTATACTAGACTAAAGAAAACACAATAAAAAAATTTAATATAGAGATTTTTTTTTTAAAAAAAAAAGTAAATCCGGGATCGGGAATTTTCGGGATCGGGAATGAAAATCATTCCCGAACCCTTCTCAGGATCGGGATCAGAAATGGCATTTCCCGATCCCAAACACCTCTAGGTATTGGCCGGTCATTGTATGATTGAGAAGGAAAATAACGTCGGCGTTCTTTTTTCACGTGTTCGTTCTCTACTTTCCTGCCATCAGGCTTTACTTATCCATTACTCTCTCCCCACCCATCCTAATAATATTAGGGCCTCTTTGAGGAAGGAAAGGAACATAGAGAAGGAAAATGAAGGGAAAGGAAGATTATAAAAGGTTATGGAAGATAGATTGAGGGAAGATGTGTTATTTGGTAGGAAGAAAATTGAGGGTGGAACTTGAGAAAAAAAAAAAGAGAAAAACTCATTTTATCCTCAACATAAATTAATAATTATATATTAATTAAATTTATATTTCAATTCATAGATTAAATAATTAGTAGTATAATAATTTAAAAATTAAATTAAATAAATAAAATATAAATTATAATTTAAATTAATAAAAAAATAATTATTTATTAATGAAATTAAAATTATTTTTTTATATGATAAGCAAATTCTGTAGAAATTCGAATTTGTAAGACGGGAATTTTGAAAAGTTCTAATTTATTGATGAAATTCGAATTTACAAGGCGGAAATATTGAAAAGTTCAAATTTATTAATGAAATTCGAATTTGCAAGGTGGGAATTTGGAAAAGTTCCAATTTGATAAGCAACTTTTATAGTAAATTCGAATTTTCTGTCTTATAATTTAAATATTTCAGAGTCATTTTTGTCTTTCGGATCTTCCTTCATTGAAGGAACTTAAGATCCCATCAATTTTGGTGGGATCTCATTTTTCTATAAATAGATAAGGGAACATTGATAGGTCCGAGAACTTGAGTTTCCTAGAAGATTGAGCTAAAATTGCATACCAAATTAGGAAACTTTATATATATTCCCTTCCCTTCCCAAATCTTCCTTATACTAAACAGGCCCTTACTGTACAAACCAATTTTGACGCTTTCCAATTCCAACCCCAACGTGGTCCTTTCTCTCAAGCCAAATTACACGTCAGAGTTGAGAGTCTCAAACCCTAAAACAACACAGCTGTTATAGATTAGAAAGTGTACGTAATGGTTCATATTTTTTGCAAATATATAACTTTAAGTTATTAAGTTATACCGGGTTGTATAAAATGACAAGTCAGATATTTTCATAAAGTGAACATGGAATATGTGTGTGCGCATCAAGACGGGAGGGAGGCACGTGGGTTTAGGGTGCCGCCAAATTGGGACAAATTAGGGTGGCAATGAAGAAAAAGCGAGTCAATTAGTTTGGCGATGCGTTAAATACAGAGAATGAATCAGGGGATGGCGTTGACGCTGACTTCTTCTTTTGTGGGCTTCGCATTTAGGCGCTTCTGCAGCTTTGGGGGCAATTTGCACCCTATGCTTTTTGTGCGTCTTATGACCCCAGTAGGGTCATAAATATATATATATATGCACGCACAATTTCAATAATAAATATAAGATTTAATTAATTTTTTAAGAATAATTAGGGGAGTTAATTAAGTTATATTAAAATATTTATATTCATCATTTTTTTTAAATTAATTTATTTGAATTATAAATTTATATATAATTTTATGACACATAACATATAATATGATTAACTAATTTATTTAGATATCTCAAAAAAAAATTGATTAGATCTTATATTTATATTTAATATGGGTGGGTAAGGATGAATTTGCCCCTCTAATGTAATCTCATATGGTGACTCTTTGCATGGAGTCACTAGGCCGTGACACGTGTACAGCGAGCCATTCACATGATTGGTCGGTGAACAAGTGGTGGAGCGTGGACCCGTCGCTTTCCGGTGTAGTCACTATGTGCCTCACCGCACCGCATCTTTTCACGGCATACTATGTGCTTCTCCCTCATTTTATTCTTATTTTATTTTTTTCCCCCAATTTGTCCATTCATGAACCCCGCCTGCTTTTTTTTCCTAGTTAATGTGTCAATCGCACGGTACTGCGTCAACCTTTAACATTGAGACTTTCTCTAAAAAAAAAGACTGATTGTTGTTATTAATATTAGTGTGTGTGAAGAACAATGTTAGTGATATGACTAACGCTCCTAAATATTACTGCTTTTTATTATTATAACACTAAATTTGGCCCTATATATCGTTCTTACCTCGGGTCCTTCGTCCTATAATATATATATATTCATCCGGGGGAAAAGTTATCAGAGATTAAATGGAGTGGCGGGTTGTTTGGAAATACTCATATTTGCGGGGGAAAATATGTGCTCTTGTATGTATGTACAAAGGATTCGATGAATATTGATGATTCCAATGACAGAGAGGAGCAGCCTGTGAGTGTGAGGTTCACTCAGTTTCATTCGTGCGTGATTGTGAATCCCCGGCGGTTGATGGCTATGATGCCATATTTATCACAAGCTACTCTCTACCTTAACCCTCTTTTTTCTTTTTTTATGGAAAAAAAATGATATTTTTTTTTATAAAAACACAAAATGATATTAAAACAACCAGAGTTTAGAATTTAGCAAAGTTCAAAGGGTACAGTGAGGCCTTGAGAAATTATGAAATACAGATTTTAAAATGACCCTAATATTAACAACAACAAAAAATCAGACAGCAAAGCTATATCTCCTGCTAGGTGATGTTGATGTTTGATGAAGAATCCAAAAGAGGTTTGAGGGAACACTTATCTACATAGAGAATAGTTAAAGCTGATGAAGATCCCTGTGTAGGATGCCTGTGTTATGAATCCATAAAAGCGTAGCACAAAAACACTTGGAAAGAAATGCAATTTATGGTATTGCTTGATTTTGTCATAAGAATTTGTTAAAGGGAGGCCCATTATGACACATGAAATCATCATAGGAATGCTTCCCACCCGTATATTTGCGCAAAATGATGTCCCAACCCTCATGATGTAGAGATCATGTAGAAGCAACAAGAAGATTAGATCTGATAATCTTTTTCTAATTTAATTAATTGGAGAAAGTCAAATCTTAATATCTCACAATTTACTTAATTTTCCTGGTCATTGTTCAAGGGCATTCCCTTTCACCACGATGCAAGGCTTGACTCCTTTTTATCTATAAAGTGAGTAAGAGATGAATCATCTTACAAGTCAAGTGCATCAGACAATCTCTATGAAAATCAAGGAAAGTATCTTTAATCAAATTTTTGAAATCAAGAAAGTCAGAAGTAGAAACCCTGATATTAAAACAATCATACCACACACTGCTAGTTAATTGACAGGTTAGAGAGAGATGATTCAAAGACTCCTCCGCATCACAGCCAGACATAGGGTTTAAGATTTGAAAAAATTAATTAGCAAATTTGGGTGGGGCAGGAAGTTACACTTGGTGAGGTAAAACTAAAACTGCACGGGATTAAGTGCCTTTACAGCTAAGTGAAGCTGGTGTGAAAAAATAGAGGTGAAAGTCTCGTACCTATCTGTGTGGATTGGACGGCTTGCCAACCAGGAGTCCACAGGGCCAGGCCTCCAGTGGATCATGAGTTAGGGGCCCTATCCTTGGATTGGGTTAAACCTGAATACCTTCCTAGAATTCTTGTATAAAAAAATAATGGAAAAGGCGTGTGATTATGATGGTAGCACAATACAATTAAAAGCTTGTTGAATGATGAGTTTAGATTAATTAAGCAGCATCAGGCACATGGGTCCCTTCAAATTCCATATGCAAAAAAAGTCATTTTAAATTTATCATTGCGCAACCTCTGCTAAACCTCCTTCCCCAGACAAATTTAGTTTAATTATAATATAATCCCTACACCCTCACCACTAGTTTTACTTTATTCAGGGTCTCAGGCAACAAACCAAAAAAAAAAAAAAAAGATTAGGCTTCCATGGGATGTAATACAAAATGGTACTCTCTTCATGGCTTAACATAAGACATATTTTTTTAATTTAATTAAATTAAAAAATTAGTTAAGTTAGTCAATATAAGATATATTTTCTAAAATACCCTACTTATTTTCCTTATTTCTCTCATCCTCCTATTACTTATTATCTAACAAATATAAAAATTATATCTTATATTAAGGGTAGGAAGAAATATATTCTCCATAATGCAGCAAATAAAAGCACACGTTAAATAAATTTGTGGATGTGGCTAAACGTAACTTGATTATTCTTGAGTTATTTTCATCTCATTATCTTTTTCGGAAATCGTAACGAAAGCACAATAAAAAAATAATGACAATGAACATAACAGAACAACATCAAATACGATCAATCTGAGGCCAAAAAATAAACAGTTTTTTTTTCCAAAAATAAAATAAAATAAAAATAAACAGTTTTTTTTTTCCTTAAATATTTTTTATGAAAATAATCCCATCAATCAACATCCCAGTAGTTGGTGGTGGGAGCAAGGAAAATTTAGGGAGTTGAAAAAACAAGATTAGAGTCACGCGCAAAATCACGTAATTGGTGAAATTAAGAGGTAATAAGTATAAAATGATGCGCCCTCAAATTATGGGATCTTGACAATTCTGATGCTTCTTGCAACACTGTCCCTTACTTCTCTTATTCATTTTAATTTAAATCTTTCTGACCAATTTCATTACTTATTAAATTATTACCTTCCTTTATTCCCCCTTCTCATCAATAAACTGCTATACAACATCATTATTAACTTTTTCTTACCTATGGGCTCTAACGTTTTCAACGGTACAAATTGAAAATATTAGTCCATTCATATTCTATTTTTGACTTTTTTTTTTGTAAGGTATTGAAACTTGAATCGGGTATTAAATCGGTTGGGGTATTGAGTTAAGGGTCAGTGGGTCAGATCGGGACTAAATCGGGACTAAACTGATGAAAAATTGAATATTTTAAGCTTATTAATATGAAATTCTAAGAAAAAAAATATTAAAAAATCAATTTTTTTTAAAAAAAAGTGAACCGGTTCGGTCATCGGACGGAACTGGTTTAGGCACCGATTCACCGGTTCTTGGGTCAGACCGGCCGATCTGATCCGGATTCCGGAACCTGCTTTTTTGAATCGGATTAAAAAAATTTTCAATTTCAAAACCGGATGAAGGAAAGTAGGGCGTCTCAATGGCAGAGTTTCGGTTACCCGATGGATTTGGACCCACCGAACCCGGACCTTGGAACTCCTTATCCCGTGGGACCCATGGGGCCAAATCGAAGAACGACGAGTGAAAAAGTTGGGAGAAAACGGGACGGGGACCTCCACCTACAAAAAGCAACGTATTGTCGATGGCGTGATGGATCGATCGATGGAAAGGGAAGAAACAGAGACGAAGTGAGAATTTACGGCAACGTTTTGAATTTTGACACAATAGAAATAGAGGAGAGACACGGCCACACACATAATTTCAGAGGGGAAGAGCTACCTTCAGCGTTCCTCGTACTCTCTTCCGTTCATACCCCTCATCCTCTCCCTTTCCCAATCCGCAGCTGATTTATCTTCCATTTCCTGCAATCTGCTTATTCTTAGTTATTGGTGGAGGGGGCTCGGATATTGAGTGGGGACTAGTTCCAGCTGTTTGATCTGTTTTCAGCTGTATCTTGTTCTCCGAGGAGGCGATGGAAGAGAGCCGACTTTGCCAGGGGAGCGTGATTCGATCCCTTCTGTCAATTCTTCAATGGTGGGCTTTCAATGTGACTGTGATCATCATGAACAAGTGGATCTTTCAGGTATTTTTTCCGGTTCTTTTGTTTATCCCCCGGAGAAAGTTTTTTTCATTTTTCCCAATTGAATTTTTTTGTCATAATTTTTATGCTTCATCCACACCCGCCCAACCCACCACAACTACAAAATAAATATGTCGCCATATATTCTCTGGCACCGTTTATTCCCGCAAGTAGTTTTAACTCCTTGTTTCTGCAATCTGTTACATTCAGTTTTTTTGAAGTTAATTATATTCGTAACTCTTCTCTTGTGTGTGCAGTTTGATTTGAACCAGAATTCACCCCATTAAATTGCTGAAACTTGATCCGTTTAATTCTCAGAATATGGAAAGATCAGAAATTACCAGAATGAACAGAACTCTATGAAAATATATTAACTTTCTAAATTCCTGTGACTGAATTATTTAGACTTTCAACAGTAGGTGGTTCATGGAGCTAGAATTGTTTCACAAATGTGATTCTCTTAAATGATCTATAAAATCAAACACGTAATTGTAATTTACCACATCAATAAATTATCCGATGGGCAGACATATTATGGACTTTCCTATGCACATAATCGACCTTTAGAATAACCGATGAATGTGTCAGTATGTCATTGATATCTGGAAGCAGAAGACATTTTATTGAATTAAATTGTTATACTTTTGATCTTTTTATGTTCCTGTCTCATCAGTTTTGTTAAAGTGTTTGTCAATCTTTCTGTATTTCCTTCTTCCACACCTTGGCCACTCAATCACCCTATTGAAAGATTTTATAGATCATAGTGAATGTTATGAATCTAAAATATCTTTGTCAAATTTTCCTTTCAGAAATTGGACTTCAAGTTCCCCCTCACAGTATCCTGTGTCCACTTCATCTGCTCAGCAATGGGAGCATACCTGGTAATTAAGGTGCTGAAGCTTAAACCACTGATAACTGTTGATCCAGAAGATCGCTGGAGAAGAATCTTTCCAATGTCCTTTGTGTTCTGTATTAACATAGTGCTGGGGAACGTGAGCTTAAGATACATTCCAGTATCTTTTATGCAGACAATAAAGTCATTCACACCTGCAACCACTGGTAAGGTCCAATAGTTGGCAACATATCCCCCGCCATATATATTTCTGGATTTCAAAATTATTGAGAACAATTTCATCTGATTATAATTAACTCTTGCAGTTCTTTTGCAATGGCTTGTATGGAGAAAACATTTTGACTGGCGTATTTGGGCTTCTCTTGTACCCATTGTTGGTGGGATACTTCTCACATCCATCACAGAGCTTAGTTTTAATATGTTAGGATTTTGCGCTGCATTATTTGGCTGTTTGGCGACATCTACAAAGACCATCCTTGCGGAATCTCTTCTACATGGATACAAATTTGACAGGTAGGATCTGTGCATTTGACTTCTCCTCAACATTTGCATTTTATTATTCTTTTGTTCTCTCGCTTCTTCGTATCTTCCTGGACTTTTTTTCTATGTAAACTTGGCACTTATTTATGTGTTTGTATTACCTACTACTATTCTTGCTGAAGAATAGGGTTTTGAGATCATTTCTCCATATGTAGAACGCCAAAATTTTACTTTTACATATTGGAGCTTAGATAATTGTTAGGTGCTGTTAAGTTTGTATACTGCACTGGTTCTGGCATAAAAGGACTGCATGTAAAAGGATTATGAGTATTATGATTGACTTAGTTGTCCATAATGCATAGCAACCTGATGCACATTTGGCTAAATTTAACTGGTAGTTACACCAGAAACAATCTTTGGCATGTGAGAGGTTTTATTTTAAGGTCCTTGCTCCGTTTGAAAGCCAGGAAATTTACGGTCCTTCATCGCTGAACTAATAATTTTATCTAATGACATAATTGCATATCAGATATATTATTTGGTTAGAAATGACAATTGCAGATGCATCTCATTTCACTTGTTAATTGCATAAAATACTATTAGACTTAGGCAGGTTTAAACGTACTTGGTTGGGGGGAAAATCCGTTTCTATATTGGTGTTAAAATGAACTGATTTTGTATATTATACTCGACATTTTAAAAATTGAACTGGTGATTGAACGGTTAATACATTATTAGTATTTATTGGTGTAGCTGTGGTTACGCTATAGTTGAATTGGTAATATTTTAAATTGCTTCAAAACTCTCTGCCATTACTTTCCATTTTCTGTTTTCAGATTTGTCCAAGAATTGTGCCATTTTGTAGAAAAAATTATTTGAGAAGAATTTCAAAATTGATCGACTCTTGTACTGGTCCTGCATTAATTGGTCGAACTGAATTTTTGGCATGTTGGTTCTTCGGATTCACTAAACCAGTTCAGTGTCCAGTTGAATGGTTAAAGCGGATCCAGTTTTCCTTTTAGGATTTTGATATTAACAATCATGGGTGCACAGTACACACAAACAATTATGTAAAATTTTTAGCTAAGCAGTTTGTGTTGAACTTGTCAGTTTCTTTTCTTCCCTTTTGGTGACGCAGTATGTCTGTATGTTTTTCTATTGAATGCTTTATATGACCTCCTTGGCTTGATTTTGCTGTAATATGGAAGCTGATATATCTTTTTGTGTAATTTTAGCATAAACACAGTTTATTACATGGCACCTTTTGCAACCATGATCATGGCAATACCCGCAATGTTAGTTGAAGGCAATGGAGTTCTCAATTGGCATAATACTCATCCTAATCCTTGGTCGGCCCTCATCATTATTTTAGGCTCAGGGGTTATGGCTTTCTGCCTTAACTTTTCGATCTTTTATGTGATTCACTCCACCACTGCGGTCACATTTAATGTTGCCGGAAACCTCAAGGTGAGATTAGAGGCAAATTTAGGTGTCTGAAGTTACTCTATTTTGTCTTCGCCTTCACGTATGAATTCGTCATTTTTATTATGAGACGGTTCAACTCATTAATTAGACTGAGAATCTATCTGTAGACTCATTGTCATTATTTCAACAAGACGCCTGGCCTCTATTTTTCTGTTTCAACAACGTAGCTTCTTACTTGATAGTGTCGTTTGTTTCTCTAATTGCTTGTTTATCTATCGGAAAATGCTTGTCTAAATTTTGATTTGTTCCATATAATTGTAACCCTTTCTTTCAAATTAAGTATGAAATCACACTATTTGTGCAGGTTGCAGTTGCAGTCCTTGTTTCTTGGCTGATATTTAAGAACCCAATTTCGGCTTCAAATGCTTTCGGATGTGCCGTGACTCTTGTTGGATGTACTTTCTATGGCTATGTCAGGCAAATGCTATCCCAACAGCCACCATCAGTTCCAGGAACGCCTCGAACTCCCAGGTCTAAGATGGAGCTGCTCCCTCTTGTAAATGATAAACTTGATGATAAAGTCTGATTTTCTTGCTATGTGAGACTCCTCAGCCGTTTGCCTCGGGGCACAGTAGACAGCTGAAGGTACAAGAAGGGAAAACGGCGTTATTAGTTTTTTTTGTTCCATTAGACTACCGCAAATTTAATTTTGCCTTCCATTAGATTACCATTTTGTTAAATACATGTTCTTTTTTCCTTAGATGTCCGTCTTAGTTTTCCGGCTTCATTATTCACCCGAATTCTTCTCTCTTAATAGGGATTCTGTTTTTTTGTGCTCTATCTAACGCTGAACAGGGCTTGAAGTCCTTTGGTTGATACATATGAATATATCTTGTGATTTTTACAATTTGGAATTACTTTTCGGTGTTATCTTGGGAGTTATAATTACTTTTGCGGTGGAACAATGTGTCTACAGATTCTTAGTTTAATTGATTTGATTCCAGACAAAATTCAACTACAAGTTCACCACGACACATAATCATCATTCCATGGTCATATAATCTTCTAATTGGTCGTGGATAATTTACTAAAGAAAATTCAAATGAAGCATTTGCTCACAAGCATGAGCAGAACAATCCATAGTCATATTCAAATCTCAGATAAACTAACATGGATATGTTCATTTATACCCTCAAATCACATCATTAGTACAAGGATGTAGTTAGTAGATACAGGGCGAAATAGAAAAGATGCAACATCGACATGATAGGTTAATCTTCAAGCTTTTATTATAATTTTAGTGAGACGATCCAAAGTAGGAAATTAGTGACTGATGCTTAAGCGAGCAGCCAGAAGTTCTTCTGCCATCTAGTGCTGATGTAGTAGCCATTGGTCCCTTGGCTTCGCTTCCTCACTCCTATCGCCAAGCAATCAGCCTTGTTGATGCACTGCTCTACAAATTCCTCTGTGCTGCTGCTGCTGCTGCTTCCACATAAGCTAACAAAAAAAAAACTTGATTAAATACTGAATGATTAACATGATTTAATTTTACTAGTCTCAGATCTTTGGTTGGGATTTGCACAACATTCTCACTCACCAGTTGAAGAGAAGGGATGGTGGCTTCTTTTGGCCCAATACTAAGACAGATACCTCCAGCTTCTTGACTTGGCTCAAAACTGTGGCCAGCTTTGGCCCTTGAATTACAAGTGCTTCCACCTCCACCTGTATCAATCACACCAAAACGTTATTCTCAAAAAACATAAAATAGAGGTGAAGTGGAGAAGGAAAACTGAAAACTTTGAACAGCTCCCATGATATCTCTCTGGATAGTAAAAGTAGCGATGAAGGCAGGAAAACTGAAACAGTCAGACTCTTTGCCCTCGAAAGAAGAGAAAAAAATCAGTCTAAAGAAATGTTAAAAAAAAGAAAAAGGAGCGCCTATTTCCTCTTTTTTGAACAGCTTTGAAACACTCAAGGGAGCATGATTCAAGATCTAGCATTACCAAGCAAAGACTACTAGCACTTGGGCTCGCCCCAGAGTCAAGACTCCAAAAATAAAACAGAACATGCAGGAGAGAATAGAGCCTGTGTTGAAAACAATATCCCCCCTTAAATCTAGAGAAGTGAAGGGTAAAATATCATTTAAGAAACAGAAAAATGAGCCATAAGAGTTAAAATCATGAAACAAATGTACCTCAGGCTTGCAATCCTTGCAAAGGGACCCTAGATAGTTGACAAGATAGGTAGAACAAGAAGAAGAATCAGATCCATCATGGGGAGGCACAATGTGAAGCAGAGTGAGCAAATCACCCTTATTAGCAACATGGGTGAGTGCCCACATCATAGCATGCTTGGAATGAGCAGTGTGATCGACCACCACCATCACTCTCTTCCTAACCACCATGGCACTGTCTTCATTCCCATACATACTGCTAAACCCTTCCATTTGACTCACACTTCCCTCAAACCCACCACAGCTATAGTTGTTGCTCGCACTCCACCTGCTAGACGTTGATCTCCAAGCCTCCTTCACGCTTAACTGCCTCAAAAATGAACCTGAGTTATGCATCCTCTATTTTATAGACGTATCCCTTAATCCTCGCGCCTGATTTATCACGAGCTGAAGACAAATAACGAGAGGTGGATAGGGTGCTAGAGTGGAGCAGAGGTCATGACAAGTTATTCCACAGAAGAGAGAGAGAGAGAGAGATGAAGAAGGTGTTTTGGGAATGGAATGAATGGGTGATGCAAAGTTAGGGTAAGGAGGTTATGATTTATGGGAAGGCAGGTTACAGAGCGTCACGGGAATCCCTGGCTAGTCGTAGCTTTATTGCAGAGAGATGGGAGTGGTAAATGGAAAGTGGTGCAGCGTGTTTCGATGATGAAACAGAGGATCTTTGTACGATCTCTCTCATCTTCTTTCTCTATTTCAGATTTGTAGTTCCCAATACACAGCACCA
This sequence comes from Inga oerstediana, assembly GCA_963210345.1. Lineage (NCBI taxonomy): Eukaryota > Viridiplantae > Streptophyta > Magnoliopsida > Fabales > Fabaceae > Inga > Inga oerstediana. The sequence continues at coordinate 3,146,617 of OY723405.1, forward strand.
ACTTTGACATCTTGTGTCATTAAGATCGTCTTTCAATATAAAACAAACGTATTACCCATTGCCTCTGAGGCCATTTCCTATGATGGGTTACCTCAAGCCACATGAGGCACATGATCATCCTCAGACTCACTGGTCCTTTTCTTTCTAATTCTAACTGCCGTTACATTTTCTAATTCATCTTTTTTTAATTAAAGAATCTGACAGTAAATTCACAACCTTTCACTAATAGAAAAGCCTTCATACCTAAAGCTACAGGGCCATTAGCTACAGTGATTCCCTCTGTAGTACGGTACCCATGGTCCAAGTGGAAATGGACAATTTGGTGGGTATCCATGTGTGTTTTAGTGTTGATTTAGAATAATTTATTTTTGGGCAATAAATGTTTATAAATCGTTATTTACGGTATACAAGATAAGCATATGAGAGGAGTTTTATCTCAACTTGCGTAATAAGGACTTATTTTTTAAGAAAACGCTGAACCAAACAAACCTTTACATTTCTATAGCATTATGATGAGATTGTTCTTCCTCCCCGCTACAGTGTCTGTTCGGATTGACGATAAAAATTACTTTTCTAATATAATTTATGATATATGAGATAAGCTTGTGAGATAGGTTTTATCTCAACTTATCTGTATATATTTTTCCCCCATTTTCTCGAACTTGCCCGTGGTTTTGTGTATATACGTATAATTCTGGCTGCTCCATTTTTCTGAAGAAATGACAAAAAAAAAGGCATGAGTAGTCTGCGCCTCATCATCATTCTTGTTTTTTTTTGATCGAAATCATCATTCTTGTTTTTGGTTGAAGCAAGTTATTAAATGGGGGTTTCAGGCACTTTAATAGGAAGTATCAAGAGGGCCAAAAAATTTATTGAGGTCAGAGCTACATATGGGCTGCAAGTAGGCGTGAGCGGCCATTATAGTAAACCATAATTGAAGTTTGGCGGGGAAAAAACTGACAGGCAATAGTAAAAATCAACATTTTGTATTACTCTCGATCATAAATATAAGATAAAATTGATCTTTTAAAAAAGATTAAAAAAATTAATTAAATTACTTTAAAATATTTTTATTTTAATTTTTTTTTCAAAATTAATTAGTTTGACTAATAAACTAATATATAATCTAAGGATACATAATATATGATATAATTAAGTAACTTATTTAGTTTTCTTATTTATATTTAGGAAAAAAGCAAATATAATTTATAACCATAGGCTTAAAAATTTCCGGAAGTATTAGATTTCCCTCTTGCCGCATAAATCCATAATCCTTATCCCTTGTTATCCTGTGGAATTTTCCGTTCTTAAAAACCAATATTGGCATATTTGGGTTTGGGGGAGCAAAGGCCGAAAATTTTCAATTAAAAAAAGAAACATATAATGGGTTTCTTTGCTTACGGTTCACTCGTCGGTCGTCAGAGCACAGTAAGAGAATCCTGAGCAGTGTCAGGTTATATAAAAAAAGCAAATTCGAAAACAATAAAAAAAATGGGAATTTGTTCTTTAGCCATCAATAAAAAATGGAATTGAATATAAATAAATACGTACTAAATAGTTATACAGTGGAGATGAGGGGGTGTGTCAGAATTGGGACCCCTTGTGAATTGGGTTTTGTTTGCGTTTGGAAGTGATGAGTTCTGATGGAAGACGAAGTCACTCTCACACTCACTCCTCTCACAGGGGTCGTACTTGCAAATTATTGCTCCCGGGAAACTCGCTCAACTTCCTTTACCTTTTTACCCTTCCACATTTCTCTTATTTACCATTCAGACCTCCTCGATTCTTTATTAAAGTATACGCAATTGTTCTTGAGTGGGTTTGTAATAGCGATGGAAAAGATAAAATTTCTTAATTTAGTTTTTGATAATTTTATTTTTAGTAAAATCCTGATTATGTAATGTAATTTATATTTGGAACAGTGATTATATAAATGATTTTTATAAAAATAAAACTTGTTTAGATTGACTTAAGCACAAATAACTTTTATGATAATAGTAAGAGAGAATAGGTGGAAAAATATTTTAAAGGGTTAAAAACATAAAAAAAAAATTTAAATAATTTTTGGAACTGAAAAAGTACATTAACGATAAAATTACAATCAGTCTGATAACACACTGGATACAGTTGAAAAAATATTTTAAGAGTTAAAAACACCAAAAAATAGTTTAAATTAATTTTTGTAGCCGAAAAAGTATATTAAAGGTAAAATTGCAATCAGTCTGATAGCACACTGGACACAATTGAAAAAATATTTTAATCATTCACACTCTCCCCAAATGCTAAATTAGAAAAAGCTGAGAAATAGAGTGTATGTTGGGGGGGGTTTGAACCCCAAACGCTCAATTGAGCTTATAAGCTCAATGGGTAATTTGGAAAAAAAAAATTGAGTGTTTGTTTCCCAAATTGAGCAATCAAGCTTAATTCTATCTTAATAGTGTGTGTTTGGAACAGCGGTTGGAAAAATGGAGTTTATTCATTTAGCTTTTGGTAATCTTGTTTTTGGTAAAAGCCTGATTGTGTAATGTGATTTATGTTTGGATTGGCGATTGAAAAAAATGGAGTTTGTCAATTTAGCTTTTACAACCTTGTTTGGATTGGGTTAAGCATACGTGATTTTAGAGAGAATAGTAAGAAAGAAATTAAATTTGAAATTGAAAAAAAAAAATTTATAAAAGTTAAAGTTGGGAAAATTGGAATTTAAAATTAACACAATTTGTCCAAAAAATATTACATAACAACTTGTATCACATGTCTCATACAATGTGGTCTCTAATTGAGTCACGCAACTGATTCATTTGAATGGAAGATCGCCTACCATATAACTTTTAAATATATGACTTATGTAGGAAATTGATTTTTTTTAAATATAAGGATTATTTTTCATATTTATTAATATTTTCTCAATTTATTCTCATTGACTAAGGAATTTTAAAAAAATATATGTTATATTAATTAATTTAATTAATTTTTTTAATATAATTAAATTAAGTAAATATGTTTTATATAAAAAAGGAGGTGTATTGATTTCTCAATCACATATAATTTATATGTTTTATCAATAAAATATCATCGTTTAAAAATTCACATTTGTTTTGCAAATTATGAGATTTAATTTTTTTATATATATAAGAAATTGAATTTGTTTGTTCGGATTAAATTTTTAGCGGGTATGGGCAACCAAGTCGAGGGGAGCAAGTGTGGGGGCACAGCAATGACATGATAGTGTCACGTAAAATGATGTCACTCATGTGTCACACTGTAATAATACTAATAATGAACGCTCGATGACATCCAAGAAAAGCTCCATATCTCAGCTTAAAGGTAAAGCTCGTTTTTAAAACTTAAGCTCAATGAGGAGTTGGGCTCTCCAAACACTGGTTTTTTTTTTTTTTTCCAATTGAGCATTTAGCTTTTGGGCATCCAGCTGAGCGTTTGGGTCCAAACGCCCCCACCAAACACTGCCATAGCTTTTGCCATAAACTCTATTTCTCAGCTTTTACTGATTTAGCTTTTGGAGAGAGTGAGAATGGTTAAAATATTTTTTCAGTTGTGTCCAGTGTACTATCAGACTTATTGCAATTTTACCCTTAATGTACTTTTTTTACTACAAAAATTAATTTCAACTATTATTTGGTGCTTTTAATCCTTAAAATATTTTTTCAACTGTACCCAGTATGTTATCAGACTGATTGCAATTTTATCTTTAATGTACTTTTTCAGTTCCAAAAATTATTTTAAACTATTTTCTGGTGTTTTTAACCCTTTAAAATATTTTTTCACCCACTCTCTCTTACTATTATCATAAAAGACACTTATGTTTAAGTTAATCCAAACAAATTTTACTTTTACAAAAGTCATTTATACAATCGCTGTTCCAAACATAAATCACATTACATAATCGGGCTTTTACCAAACATAAAATTACCCAAAACTAAATTAAGAAACTCCATTTTTTCTATCGTTGTTCCAAACACACTCAGAACTTATAACAAAAACTATTAAAATTAAAATAAAAAAAATTCAATTGATCACTTACATCACCAAACACTCACTTTTTTTATAGCATTAGTATTGATATTGATTTCGGATCAATGCTTCGTACCTTAGCTGAGTATTGCTACATAAGCCTGTCACTAGGCAATTATACATTCATGTATTGCTATTCCGTGGCCCTACATGGAAGGGGTCCCTGTTACAATGTATATTTACCATTTACTTTGTTTCATTCACTTCAATGGGGTTCAGAGGCTCCACTTTCATTCAAATCGAATGGTTGTTTCAGGGTTGAAGGGAAATGGCGAGTCAGAACAATATATGGCTTCAACAACCGTTGGTCCTGAAAGTTTGAGCTTTGTGAATTGGGAATGGCAGTCAACAGGGAACTGATTGGAAATTGAGATGTTAATAAGGCTAAGATAGGGATTCAAATTAATAGAATACAGACGAATTAGCGTTCAGCGACATTTGCATCTTCGCAAATCGTGACGTGTGATTTAAATATCAAGTGGCCTCAACATACTATTATGGGAACATGGAAAATGGTGAATGAACCCTCTTAAACACAGGACATCGTCCAATAGTTTATACCATGGTATTAAAATCCGGATCGGGCATTAAACTGATCGGGGTACTGGATTAAGGGTCAGTGGGTTATATCGGAACCAAACCGGTGAGAAATTGAAGATTATAGGCTTATAGTATGAAACTATAAAAAAAAAAATTAAAAAATTTTTTTTTAAAAAAATTTTTATAAATTGTAACCCAGACCGGTTTTCAGGCCGGTTCGTCGATTTCCGGCCAGTCCAGTCTGAGTTACACAACACTGGTTTATATTAGTTTTCCTTAGTTTTGAGTGATGCCACATGGAGCCCTCTTTTTAGTATTAAAATCTAGTAATCAATCCTTTTGGGGATGGTGTGTCGTGATCTTAACTTGCCGTTTTGGCTTTACATGCCCGCGAATTAGGCTCATGCCTTAGTTTTTTTCAGGCTGAGATTGAGAAGATTTGTTGAAAAGGCTGAGAGAGAGTGAGGGAGTAATAATGAAGGAGGGGGACTCGTCTGAGGAGTTGTAGGTGTTGGGGACCAAACGAAACAGAACAAAAAAGAAGGAAGAAGTTGAATGTCAGGTTTGGCATGTAAAGGCAATGCAAAGGGGAAGAAATTGCAGACTTGTCCGCGTAGGATTCAACAATTATAATGATGACATGTTGTTAACTAGTACCATTTGCTCTGCACGAGTATAATACAGCCGCGTCTGTTCGGGAAGCCTTTTGGCATCACATAATCATGATTCCTTTGAAATCTAATTTGTTATCAACATTTCTCCACCCACAAAAAAATAAAAAAAAGTTGTTATGAAAATCCAATGAGATAGTCCAAAACAAGTGTTTACAGAATCGGATTAGATTGGCTGGTTCACCCAGTCCAAATCGAACCGGTAATGCATAAAACATCTGAAATTGAAAACTGAATCGGTGAAGAGTCGGTAAATAACTGACTTTATTTTTTCCGCACTAATTTCACCTTATTTATTCCGCGCACATTTTTATTAACTAAAGTTATTTTATGATGTTTAGCAGAAAATAACTGACTTTCAAAGCGGCTGAACACTCCAAAGAAACTTGCCATATCAGAACATTTCAGACTGAAGTGCTAAAGCCTATCGACGATGCGCACTCACAATTTTGAGGAGGCATTTCCTCAGGCTGAACAACGCTCCCCAGAAAATTAGTTGACGTGATTGTTCCAATAACATGCATACAGTGGATTAAGCATTTTAGGCTTTATTTCTCTAAAAAAAATTAGTTAAAAAAATCATAATTTTACAGAAACGGGCCAATTCCTACTTCTACAGATCCTACTGTTATCTGCCTATTTCTTCTGCTTTAATTTACAATTGCAGCCCACGACCGGAGGGGACTCATCCTATACCAATTATCAAGGTATTCTTCTGAGTAACGAATGAATAAATTATTAACTCTATGATCAAGGGTTGAATTATGTAAAGTTGCCATCCACCTTGCTGCTGGCACCAGTATACTTGGAAAAAGTCTTTCTGTACAGACCTCCTTCACACAACAATGATATATCTTCACGAGACAACGACATAGTACCCTTGCTCAAGTAATGCTGAGAACCCCGCACCCTGCATTGAAACATCATACAAATTAAGAAACTATTTAAGTGATATGCCAGGCTCAATCTTTCTGGCAAATCCCAAGGACTCAAAAAATCATAGAATTTGTTTCAGAAACATATACCTTCGCCTTCTAGTCTTTTCAGCAGCGCCTTTTGATATGCGCAAATCTTCTAACCCAGCAATAAGGCGCAATGAAGATAGATATTCATTGAATGCAACACCTTTCGGTGCTGAGGATGATCTTTTAGGAACAACGGACTGGACTACATTGAATAGCGATGTCTGCATTTGGCTGTATTCAAGGCTCTCAACAGTAAAGTCGACATATAAACATGCCCAAAATACAGCATAAATGAATGAAAAGTATGAAACAGGCCATTCGTGAAGATTAGATACATGGCGAGTTACAAGTTAATCCCTCCAGAACAGTTGCATAGTAGTTCTTAAATATAATCTTTTTTATTCATTATTAATAAGAAAACTATATTCCAATAATTCATTTTCAACTAAACATCATCCAACTGTAAAGTATTACTAGCAGCAACAATAAAAGTAACAAAAACTATATCACTATCAGAATACAACAATAACAATCAGAGAATCCATCTAAATTAATATTGCAGCAAAAATAAATACCTGTCTGGCAAATCATTTCTTGACTTGTTCTCCAAGTCCTTTCCAGTACAGGGGTTTGTGAGGCCCTGTCTGGATAAATAGCCCAGGGCCATTATGTCAGTAGTGGAAGCCAACATCTCCGAAGTTAAATCTACACGGTTATCGCAGCTTGACTTCAACCCCATATCTGACAAGTGCTTAGCGTAAAAACAAAACCCATGTTCAGCAACAGTGGACACCATCATTTGCTCATCATACCAATTAAATGTGCTTTCATTAGAAAGTGAAGTTGGAGCTTCCAAAATATCCTGCAGATTCATCATTATCATAATACTGATATAAACAAAGGAGAAAAACTGGAAATTTATTGCAGCCATCACAAGGAACTTACGAAATTTTTTTGTTGGAAGTTACCAAACAGCAAGTCAGCCTCTGATATTAGATTGCTCATACCACAAGCTAGTTTGACAACTTGAAAAGCACCTGGTTGTTCAGTGGCAGCATGCTGTCTTAAATCTGTTCGACATTCACGAAGTTTTCTCCACAGCTTATGCATAACATCAGTCCCCATTGATGGAAAGGGTTCAACAAAATTGAACTTCGTTTTGAAATCAACTCGACTGCATTCGTCCATCAAATTATAAACAGGTGTAGTTTCCATATTTTCATCAATTAAATCCTGCACGATCTCTTCTCGAGAAGGTTCTAGTATTTTGTTACTTCCCAAAAAATCATCATCTAGTGCTCGCTTGCCTAAGCACTTACGAACACTGAAAGTGGATGGTAGTGACTCGCTATTCACAGAGACTTCCCCAGGATCAGCAAGGTTGCCACAAGACACTGCTCCAGAGATAGTCTCTACTTCATTAACAGTCTCAGGAACGAAAGTTGATTCTGGAACACAGGATACATCAAATGACTTGGACGTTTCATTTAAACACGTACCATCAGCTGCTCCTAAGTGTTTGCTCAGGTCCACCTCAGACTCCTCCAAGCCGGTACCCAGCTTAAGAAATGATACGCTAGTGTGTTTATTATTCGTAGGAAATTTAGATGGAGAATCACTGTTTTCCTCAAGAGGTGGTCCATTGTTAGCATCATCACACATGTCCAGAGGATGCCCATTATTTAAATCCTCATCCTCAGAACCAGAGGACATCACTACAAGCTTCCTTTGAATCTTTTGTTTAGAAGGTGCCACTGGGGTGCAAGAAGAATTTGAAATCTCAGAAAGAGCATGAAATTGAGCCTCCAAGTCGATGTAGTCTGTAACAGATCCATTCCTCTCAAGCATTTCTACTTTCTTGGCCTCTATATAATCAGTTCCCGTCTGCTGGACATCTGAATCACTTTGCTTTTCATTCACGTCAAGCTGTTCTTCAACTAACCATTGCAAACTAGAGTTTTCTTCCATTGTGGTTATTACCTTGGTAACTTCCTCCTCAATTAGTTCACACAACTGAGAGGGAAATTCCCAGGGCATCATCTTAGACAGAATCTGATGGCCAACCTCAAGATCAAATGGAAGTGAGTCATACGATTTCTGAGCTTTTCTGTCTGGACAATAAGAGATGAAATCATAACCTTATTGCATGTCATAACCACGTAAAAACCAAAAAGACCCTCAAAACATAAACAATGCACGAGACAAAAAAAGAAATAAAGGGGTATCAATTACCACTGAGCAGCAATCTCAAGACAAATCCTATACACGTGAAGAAAGAATCCCCTCTTAACAAATATGCTAAATTTACTTGTCTTTCAGTAATACTACTATTCACAACTAAAAATTTGCTTGACTTAACCCATCCTAGCGTCCGATGTGGTCATACCCACTTTTTATATTTTTCCTCAGTCAATAAATGCATATAACAAGATTCCATCTTCGTAGCTTACACGTTATTACTGAACATAGGGATTGAAGGTCTTAATTATAAGAGAACACAGTACACAATGATGAAGCAGAATCCTTATGGTTTTCATAGAAGCTAATGATTCGTATTCATGCATGATTTAATAACAAGCTTACGGTGATGCACCTTTTCTTAATCTTTTACTCTGGAACCAGAACTGAAGATGCATCATGGTTTTGCGGATATCACCATCACAAGATTGAATAAATTTCTCCAGTATAAGAGGATGAATGTTGACTCCTTCTGTCACACAAACCTGCAGTTCATTCAATGAAACATTATTAAATTTGGATTTCCTCCCTACTTTTAGAGGTAGGGGAATTCCTTAAGCACATACCATGTACAAGTGGCACAGCAACTCCTTTGTGGATGGCAATGAGAAAGAGATATGTAGTCTATTAAAATTATCTGGCAGAGGTGGATTATTGCCTGATTCAAAAGAATGATATAAAACATGAACACTTTGATAAAAGCTACATATTGAGCAAAGATTCATTAAATTAACATGTTATCTTACTATTGCAGGTCAATACAATTGGCCCCTTGGCTGTCTCAGCAATTTGTTGTATGGCAGCAATACATCCACGATCTTCAGGAAAAAGGATGTCGACATCCTCAAATAGAATTAATTTTTGGACATTATCATATCTAATACTTTCTCTCTGCTTGGGTAACATCCAAGATGTGGCACCACGGGAGACAGCTTCATCATCAGATATGGTTGTTGGCCCAATTACCCCTTCATTTAGCTCATCAGATGCTTTGCTACTAGGCAAAGCCAGGCCTGAGGATAGCTTACTCTTTTTCTTCATTGGTGAACTATCAGTGTGTTCCAATAACCTTGATATACAACAATATAAGAACCATTATTATAGAACAACTTAATGAAAAGATTTCTCACCAAGAGTGGCTTAATTTTATTAGAACTACTAAATTGAATGGCAAAATAAAAGTTTCGTGTTCTTTTTCTCCGTAAACCTAGTTTTTGCGTTTTTCCCAATTCATGGTGGAGAATGAACTAAGAAACAGCACAGCCCCACATCATAAGCTTATCACCTCAGACATCTAGGGGAATCAAGTAACCAGCGCCAATTAATGCTTAGTCCATGCTTGATTTGACAATTACAACTCCTTTACTATCCTGGACGTCCAAAACTTAATTTCCTCTTTCCATCAGATGATATCACAACTAAAGCTAGTAAATCTCTGACAATTGATATTAAGACAGCACATAAAACTTATTTGATTTGCATGTGTTCTAAGAAGCAAGAACACAATGACTCACCCCATCCAGCATATATCTTCGTTTAATGAACTGATTTCTTGTTGGGATGAAATGCATTTCCTTATATAAAAGGAATACTAAAATAAGACAACTGATGATACAATTGCAAAGGCCCAAAACCTTTGTACCATATTTCTAGATGCATTGACCAGAAATACTCACCTTTTGACCCCAAGTGATCCAAGAGCATCTCCAAAGTGCTGCCTGACAGTAGTCCCATTTCTCCAGTCTGATGCATTGAGCTGTTTTAACAACAGGTGTGATAAGGCATAGGGTATTTTTCTTCAATAATAATAAATAAAGGAAACTTTAGGTCAATTAAATATCTACTAATATAAAAATTATGTAGTGAGCCAAGTATGAAGCTTGGCTTGGGAATAGTACCTTTTTGGATTAAGTGATATGGTTATTTGTGCTTAATTATTTGAATCATTGAGTGATTTGATTTTGAATTATTTGAAAATAATTTGAATTGGACCGTAAAGTTCATTCTCTGACAACACTATTGCATTATAGCTTTTTTCTATCATAATGTATCTCTTGCAACGCATGGGTCTGCATTTCTAGTCACAGAAAAAGCAGTTGACAAGAGAGTGGGACACACATCTATTTGTTAAAATATTGCATCAAAGATTACACAGCAATTGTTTGATGCCCATTAAACGCTGAGTTGTGCAGGGCAACATCAAAATGCAATGCACATAATTTCAAATAAATTTAATAAATCTATATCTACATGTAACAAACATAAAATGTAAGGGTAAGTTTGATTCCAAAGCTAGTAAAACATCAGAATAACCACTTCTCTTGGCCTCACATTCACTAATGCTTTTCGAGGATTGAGAGCAACCAAATACATAAGATCAATGAATTCATATATTAACATATGTAGGCCAGTCAAAAAGTACAACTAGCCAAAACATCTTAGAAAATGATACATCTAAATGGCCAAAGAAAAAAATACCTCTAGAACCTCAAAACCCTCCTCTTGCGCACAAGCATATACAGCAGCAGATTTGCCACTCTACAACATGATATTTTAATGCCTTAGCCACCAATATGGATGTTACACAACAAAATATTTGATCTAGCAACAAATAGATAATGATGATGCTCTACAGCTGTATTAGAAACAAACCTTTGGGGGGTTGAATGTGAAAGTTCAAACTTCACAAGCATATTTTCAGTGAAAGTAAAGGAAAGCATATGATCCTATTTTTAAACTCGAAAACTAAGCAGCAGTAACCCAAATACCAGGATTCGATATGCCACATAGAAATTTTATGTGCAAGGACAAAAGGGGTTTAACCCATTAGAATCCAACTCTACAACATTCATCTTTGTGCAAGCAAATTTTTCAAGGGCCTTGAAGGATTGCAGTGTTAGCCAGACTATCAAACTCATTTCATTTAACATTCCATTTTGATGAGTTGTCTAATTAGGAAGTATATAAAAAGTTCCTTAAAACCAGGCGAATTTGCTGAGAATGCTTCATCCAAACTTTTAATAAATAACAGCCATCTTTTAAATACTGATAGGCTTCAATAGAGGTATAAATGACAAAGAAAAAACCTAATTATGCAGGATGTATGCCAGTTATAACAAAGAAGATTTTCACACACCCCAATCGGTCCAGTAATTAAGAGAACATTCTCCAGGGAATCCTCCTCGGTCATGTCTTCTGAATCATAGTCACAATGAGAACAGTCATAATCAGCATCATCGTTGTCATCACCATGCGTATCACTTTTATCCCTATACAAGGCATCCTTCTTGCTTTGATAGCGTCTTCCATGCCAGAGTTGTAACCAGTCACGCAGAAATTTCACAGACTCATCATTACCACATATCTATTAAAGCCATAAAAATATTAAATTTAGAATTTAAAGCCATGGACAATTATCAGATATAATTTGAAAGAAAAAAAAACTAACCAAAAATATCAAACCTCGAAGGCCTTTGTTGGCTTGTACTTGTATGTCCACAAGGTTCCCTCAGTCTTATCTCCACAGCTATGGTAATATGACCTCATGCTGCAAATGCATAGGACATGGAAAAAATCTGCCAGTCAGTAAATAACATTCCCTACCCAAAACTGAATATACATATGACATAGTACATGAATCCTTCAATTGTTGGAGCCATTGTTAAAAAATATGCAACAGAAATACAACTATCATCTCTTGTTGACAATTGAAATTTTCTATTGCTGGACAGGCAAGAAACTCAAGTACGGCAGCACCACACACAATGAACCCTTTAGACTTGGAAGATGATAGAAAGCAAAAGTGGAAAGAAAACAGTAGAAATATAATGCGACAACCAAGAATTCTTGATTATCAAGATATAGACACCAAGAAGGAAAAAAATTAGAAAACACCAAAAATGATCTCAGAAGCCGCAGCTTCTATGCTTTGAGCCAAAAATTCAAAAATGTTATATGCTTCAACTCTGCCTAACCTACGTATATCTTAGGTGCGATCCAAGCAATCTTTTGACCTCCAAAGTGTTACAGCAGCAGCAGCAGCCTTATACACTAAGTGGGTTTGGCTACGAGGATCACACAATGTCATTTTGCTCTTTTTGAAACCAACTCTTTCATTAAACCATCAACTAAGCAATCTCAATTGATGACTGCCTTAAGTGTTCTTTTTTGTCTCCTACCTTTCTTCATAGGGCTAAAACTATCCGCTAACCTTTCCTTACTGACAACAAAAATGTTAGTAAAAAGATAAATGAACGGAAGGATACAATTGCAACATATTCTAATATTCCAAAATCTTGCACTTCACAGAAAATGAATCTTTACTAACTAAGCAGTTAGCACATGCCTGGCAGATCAGAGAGGTCATGAGCTGAATATAAGTATTGACAACATTTGGTAGCACTAAATACCATTTGCAATATGAGGTGAAGATTCACAAGTAATAACTAGTTATGTGAATATATGTCATTGCCAGAATTATGACAGGTGAGGTTCATGCATGTATCAACCTTTCTTGAAGAAATCTACTCTGCGGTTCAGGATCTGTCTTTCTGAAAAAGCCAGCTTGCTCAGTAACGGCTTTCATGTCCTGGTAATAATGTATTTGCCAACAGTAACAAATCATTTAAACAGAAGGAAAAAAGACATCATCAACTTGAAAAAGGTTCCAGTGATCACCTTAGGCATTTTAATGTTATATATCTTGCCTTTTTTATTTGCGCAGGGAATTAGTGAATAGCATGGACAGAAGGCACTTTTTAATATTACAATAAAACATGTACCAGTTTGGCTTCTAGTGACTGAAGACTTGTTTGCCCGCTAGCCGGTGTAGATTCTGTAGAATGTTGATCTGAACAAGATAGGGTATTTTGAGAAATTGTAACGTCAGAGGGACAAAAAATACTGCTAAGCTTATCAATATTTAAGGGTTCAATAGAACCCTCAAAAACAGATGAAAATGAACTTTCTGGACCACAATTTTCTTTGGCAGTATGCCCCAAAAAGGTCCAGTTTTTCCAGTCTGGCGATGATGTATCATCGGCATCCTGCATCAAAGAGTTTTGCTAAATTCTCAAACAGAGGTTACAGAAATTATCAACCAAGAAAATACAACTCACCCACCTTTGTCATAATAGAATACTAATAACAGACGCATAGGATAGGTAAAGTACCTGATTATTTTCAAATACATGAATAGGGGCACATGCAAGTACTTCCCCATCCTTCCTCCACGCTGCACATAAACTCTGTCCTGATTCAGCTAACTCCTGAGGTTTCTTCCCAACCTTCCATGAAGAAAAGAAGGGATGTATTTGCCTTCCAGCAAACATCCTTGAATTTTCCTGATTAAATCATAAAAAGAGAGTGTCTGTCACGAATGTTAACAAGCCCCATGGAAGTAACAGCGAAATTGAAGCCATAGTTATAATCAGAGTAAATAATTTGTGAAATGTGAATGAAAATATCAATACAGAAGGACTGCTTGGGAAACAAAGAACACGATATTAACCAAATTTCAATAATGCAGGTTGCCCATCAAAAATAAATAGAACAGTATAGCCACTTGTACGAACCTCAGCTGACAGTTTTGCCTCCAAACGCAAATCAGGGACTGTCATATTGATCTGTGCCACATTGGTCAACATTTGCCGTGAACTTGCCGGCTTAACCCCTTTGGGTGACCGTTTCTTTGGTGTAGTATTCTTCAGCTGCTTCTCCTTTTTCTGTTAGGGAAAAAGAAAACGGTGTAAATGTCATATTATTAGGATTTGAACCCACCGACTTTTCAATTATATAATCAACTTTGATGCAGATATTATTTTGGCCCCTTTTATGGAAGAAAAAGTACTTGAGTTTTATTACAGCATCAATGGCAATAAACTGAATGTTGAATTTAACATTAGAATCTCCAGTCTGGCAAAATGGAGGTGTATTACAAGAGCCCCGCCCTTAATTTACTATCGGCTGTTCACATAAGACAGCTCAAGAAAACTGAATTGCTGAAATTTGACCTTGGAATTCTTGGATGGAGGAGTGGCTTTGTGATTGAAATTTCCCTTATCATTTTCATTCGCACAACAATGTGCCTCTTCTTTCTCTTGTCGATCATCAAAGCAATTGTTCTGCTCCTTTTCATCAGCTCTATCATCGGACTCTTGAGTTTTCTGTGGGGAAAATGTTGACTGAACCAACTTCCGGCGGACATTCCGGCGCTTGGGCGTGCCCATGTTCTCTGGCGTAGTATTCTGCAGCTGCCTCTCCTTTTGCTGTAAGGGGAGAAAGAAGTAAATTTCATGTGTTTAAGATCTGAAGTTCTGAACCCATCAGCTTTTCAATCATCTATTCGATCTCAATACAGAAAATTACTTGGGACTTTTTTGGAGGTAAAAAGTTACTTGAGTCTTGATACGATATCAATGGCAATCAAGCTGAGAGTTTAATTCATCAGTAAAATATCGATTCTCGAGTCGGCGTAGTTTACTTTCAATTGTTCACATATGACAACTCAAGAGAATTGAATTGCGGAAATCTGACCTTTGAATTCTTGGTTCGAGGAGAAACTTTCAGTTTGGACTTTCCCTTCCTGTTCTCATTTGCACAACAGTATGCCTCTTCTTCCACTTGTTGATCATCACCTCTGTGATTGGACTCTTCAGTTTTCTGAGCGAACAACGTCGACTGAACCATCTTCCGGCGAGCATTCCGGCGCTTGGGTGTGCCCGGATTGTTTGGACTAAGCTCCATTACAGAGCCGTCCTAGCGAAATCAGACGGATTGGGTAGAAGTAGAATGAATGATTAGGGTTTTGAAATTAGGTGTAACGGGAAAGAGTGGGGTGCAGGCGAGGGGAATTAGGATATACTTTTCAGAGAGAGCAAACTGGAGGGAAAGACAACTTTGTTCCCGCCATCCGGGTTTAGGGCCTGCCTAGTTGCCTATGAGCGTTGAGCCTATCAATTCAAGGCCGTTATGATTTGGGTGCAATGATATAAAATTATCAAATTTCAAATATGGAGAGCTCATATTAATTCACCCCACTTCTTGACGTAAATAAATCATGAATTGATAATAAGAAGATTAGATTACGGGTAATTGCTGGCCAAAGAGTAGAAGATATGGAATGATTGGTGTTTTTAAGAGATAGAGAAAAAATAAATAAATCAAGGTAATACGTATTCCTTGGATCTTAATTACATGAGCTACTTAAAAAGTTAATCTTATTCATAAATATAAAAATTATTATATTCATTATATCTCCAATATTTAGCATTTTTTCACACTAATTTTAAAGTGATATATAATTTAATATTATATAAGGATGTGATATTTTTAAAGATCATGTATATTTACTGTACTCATTATTTTCCTTTTTATAAGCAATTTTTATTATTGTCATATAAAAACGAATTAACGGTTAAGATTAGTTAAGAACAATAAATATATTAAAAATACCATGTTTCATCCAAATATACCCCAATTTATGAAATGAGTATAGGAGAGATAATATGTAATAAATATGAGAGAACATATGTAATAAATGATTAAATGAAAGGTAATTAGTGGTGAATGAGGAATAATTAATATAAAGATATATATTTAATAAAGGGTAAAAAAAGAAAAAGTAATTTAAATTTTGAGACACAAGTAGAAAGTTGCTTATAAAAATGACCAATCTCAAGGGAGAAAAATTTGCTTATAAAAAGGACTAGAGAAGTGGTTTAATAATTGGTCAAAGGACAATTTTATCCCGAAAGTTTTTATGAAGGGGGAATTTTGCCTTAAAAGTTTTTCGTGGGGCAATTTTAACCCAAAAGTGTCAAAAAATGAGCAATTTTGCTCCAGAAGTTATCCCAGTTAATTTTAACCATTAGTTGATCAAATATGTTGAACTGATAATCCACGTATCATCCACATCATTTTTGTTAAGATGCAAATTTACCTCGAAAGTCCATATGTCATCTACTTCATTTTTTTAAAAAGCTATATTTAAAATTTTCGGGACAACTTTGCACCTAACAAAAATGATGTGGGTGACATGTGGACTACCAGCTAAGTATATTTGGTTAACTAACCTTTAAAATTAATTGAGATAATGGTTAAGGCAAAATTGCTCCCTTTTTTACCCCTCGAAATTCTTTTAAAGCAAAATTGCTCTTCCGTGAAAACTTCCAAGTCAAAATTACCCTTTTACCCATTGAATAATTTATCTAACTTTTCCATCTATCTAAATTAGTTAAGTAGTAGCTATGTGTGTATTGATGCATGTTTTTTTAACGTTTATCGATATGCAAGTAGTATACCACCATAGTACCAATAGGGGTTGGGTCTAACAGAAGAAGCTAGTCCTTTACAATGTAGCAAACCAAGGTTTGAATCTCCCAACAAAAGATACCAACTTTTAATTTCCGTATATGTATCGCATAAGAAGATGCCTATGCTTAGAAGAAGAAAAAAGTATACCTCGACAGCTTTATGTATTCCTTTTATGAATGTGTGCAAGCATGAGAAAATCAAAATGTTGCCAGTCATGTTCTTTATAAAGCCGATGTTTGCATTATTATTCTCCCATTCCACAAACCCTACAATGCTAAGGTTGGTTTCGTACAATGTTCTTCATCCTACATGATCGGTCTTTTCCAGAAAGTAACAAAATCAAAATGTCAACAAATTTTGCTAAAAATACATGTTACTGCATGAATGAGGAAAGATTGAGGTGGTTGCATTGAAATAGTATTTTTGAAACTGGACCAAACCGAACGGTTCGGCCGCCTCTCGAAGAAGAAGGTGACTCGAGTCAGGCACAAAAATCGTATTTCCCATTTAGCCGTTTTGAACAAGCATAAATATGTCTTTGGCCTGAAAATCGGAGTTAATTTGGAAGCCATAACGGCCATTCAATAGCCGTCCGCCTTGAGTTTCACGAAGCAGATGAAAGAAGAAGAAGCAAAGGTCGTCGGAGTCACAAATGAAAGGAGGAAGAAGAGCTTTTCTGAGGAAGAAAGAAAAATATTAGTATATATTTGCATCTAAGAAGCACAGTATCTCTTTTCTGACTGTGTGTTTGAATTTCTCTCTTCTCATACCTTGATACGCTTGTTTGATGTGATCTTAACCGTGTGCTTTTGCCTTAGATTGTTACAACGTTTTTTTTAAAACCAAAGACTTATATTCTAACATATATATTTCAACTGGATTTTTTTAACGCCATTTCCTTTTTTGTATTTTACTTATGTTATGATACAATATAATTTTTAACCATTTAAATTTTATTTATTTTTATATTTTTATCACTATTAACCAACTTAAAATACATTTTTGGCTTTTTATTTTTTATTGGGTTACTTTGAATAATTTTATTTTACTATGGCTTGGTATTTGGGACATATGTTATTACATGAGTTTATTTGTATTTATTTTTTATTTTTTAATATTATGTTACAATTAAATATAACACCTTGAGCACCTCTCTTATCTCCACATACAAGAGACTACCTCCGGTTTTTAATATAAGATATAGTTGATTTTTTTGTAAAAATTAAAGAAACTAAATAAATTGCTTTAAATTATTGGGAGAATTACACTATAGTCCCATATAAGCTAGTATACGAAGAAATGGTCCCAAAAAATTCTAAAATTACTCTCAAATCCCATAGGACCATTTTATAATAAATTAGAAATGGCAAAAGGCCAGGATATCCCTGTCAGATAAATAGAGAGAGGGAAGGGAAAAAAGTGTAAAATGCAGAAACGAACAGCTCCGGAAATGGCATGAAGAACAAAATGAAGATCATAAACAAAGGTTGAAGAGTAATGTAAGGAATTGATGCTAGCAACAACCTTGTCTTCATTATTCCATTTGACTCATGTTTTCCGTTGAGTGGTTAAATGGATTTTAGCTTGATCCATCTTCGTCTGGTCCTAACAAATGGAAAAAGCTAACAGCTTTTTCCATTTACTGTCCTCTAGTTACTTGGAAACTAAAAAGATAGATTTAGTAAATGCAGTGGATTTGCTTTGGCTGTGGTTTAAATGTGTTTTGTTATGATTTAATATGCTCTTTTTTTCCTGTCATTATACTCTGTTTTCTGGTTCACCGTGCTCTGTTTTTGCAATAGAAGAGCTAAGGAATGAAGATGGGGGTGAAAGGATTGTGACTACATAGCATGATTTACGTAGGAAAAATGTGTTGTTAGTAGAGGCAGCGATAGTTATCAATGAAGGCTGTTAAACTTGTTAATGACAACTATATGTCATGTGTAAATGTTTTTTTTCAACAATAGGTTTTGTTGATTCATTTTCATTTTAGTCTTGCAAAAATGGAAAAAGTTGTATGCCTTTTGTGGATATTGTCCTCTACATGCTTGTAGACTATAAAGGAAGGTTTGGTAGATACAATGGATATGCTTTAGCTAAGGTTTCAATGTATTTGAATATGGTTTTGCATGCTCTGTTTTTGCTATCATTATGCTCTGTTTTCTAGTTAATTGTGGTGTGTTTCTGCAATGGAAGAGGTAAGAAATGAAGATGAGGGTGAAGGGTTTGAGGCTACATAACATTATTTACATAGGAAAAAAAGAATTGTTAATGAGAGCAGTGATAATTGTCAATGGAGGCTCTTTAACTTGTTAATGACAACTAGATGTCATATTTAAATGTTGTTTGTGAGAACTAAAGGTTTTTTTTATTGATCTTTATTTTGGTCATGATAAATTGAAAAAGACTGTCTGATTTTTGTGAGCATTGTCCTCCATATGCTTGCAAACTATAAATGAAGGCCTAATAAATGCAATGAATATGCTTTGACTAAGGTTTCAATGTGTTTATGTATGGTTTTACATGCTCTGTTTTTGCTGTCATTATGCCCTGTTTTTTTGTTCATGGTGGTGTGTTTCTGCAATAGAAAAGATAAGGAATGAAGATGAGGGTGAAGGGTTTGGGGCTATATGACCTGATTTCCGTAGGAAAAATAGTTGTTAATGGGAGCAACGATAGTTGTCAATGAAGGCTCCTTAACTTGTTAATAACAACTAGAGGTAATATTTAAATGTTTTGCTTGTGGTGGTAATGGTGTTTGGAATGTGTTTGAAAAGTTTGCATTGTTTTTTAGTATTTTGTGCTATTTTCAGTCATTATAAGTGGGATTTAATGAATAAGGTGTGAAATATATGTGGTTGGAGGTCCTGATTATGTAGTAAGAATGTGTTGTTAATAGGGGTTTATTAACAAATGTCGCAACCCCTATTAATAACACATTCTTACTACATAATCAGGACTACTGATCACACATATTTCACACCTTGTTCATTAAATATCACTTATAATGATTGAAAACAGCACAAAATACCAAAAAACATAACAAACTTTTCAATCACATTCCAAACACCATTACACCACAAGCAAAACATTTAAATATTACCTCTAGTTGTCATTAACAAGTTAAAGAGTTTTCATTGACAACTATTGCTGCTCTCATTGACAACTATTGCTGCTCTCATTAACAACTATTTTTTTTTACACAAATCAGGTTATGTAGCTCCAAACCCTTCATCCTCATCTTCATTCCTTACCTCTTCTATTGTAGAAACACACCACCATGAACTAAAAAATAGAGCATAATGACAGCAAAAATAGAGCATGCAAAACCATACACAAACACATTGAAACCTTAACCAAAGCATATTCATTGCATTTACAATGCCTTCCTTTCTAGTTGGCAGGCATATGGAGGACAATGCCCAAAAAAATCAGACAATCTTTTTCAATTTATCATGACCTAAACAAATATCAATAAAAAAAAAACCTTTAGTTCTCACAAACAACATTTAAATATTACCTCTAGTTGTCATTAACAAGTTAAGAAGCCTTCATTAACAACTATCGCTGCTCCCATTAACAACTCTTTTTTTCCTACGCAAATCATGTTATGTAGTCCCAAACCATTCACCCTCATCTTCATTCCTTACCTCTTCTATTGCAGAAACACACCACCATGAACCAGAAAATAGAGCATAATGACAATAAAAATAGAGCATGCAAAACCATACTCAAACACATCGAAACCTTAGCCAAAACATATCCATTGCATTTACTAAGCCTTCCTTTATAGTTTACAAGCATATGGAGAACAATATCTACAAAAGACAAACAACTTTTTCCATTTTTTCAGGACCAAAATGAAGATGAATCAACAAACCCTATAGTTGAAAAAAAAAGCATTTACACGTGACATATAGTTGTCATTAACAAGTTTAGCAACTTTCATTGACAATTATCACTGCCTCTACTAACAACACATTTTTTTTCTACGTAAATCATGTTATGTGGCCACAATCCTTTCACCCCCATCTTTATTCCTTAGCTCTTTTGTTGCAAAAACAGAGTACAGTGAACAAGAAAACAGAGCATAACGACAGCAAAAAAAAGAGCATACTAAATCATACCAAAACACATTTAAACCACAGGCAGAGCAAATCCATTGTATTTATTAGATCTACCTTTTTAGTTTGCAAGCAATTAGAAGACAGTAAATAGAAAAAGCTGTTAGTTTTTTCCATTTTTTAGGACCAAACGAAGATGGATCAAGCTAAAATCCATTTAACCACTCAACGGAAAACATGAGTCAAATGGAATAATGAAGACAGGGTTGTTGCTAGCATCAATTCCTTACCTTACTCTTCAACCGTTGCTTATGATCTTTATTTCGTTCTTCATGCCATTTCCAGAGCTGTTCGTTTCTGCAGTTTATACCTTTTCCCCTTCCCTCTCTCTATTTATCTGACAGGGGTATCTTAGTCTTTTGCCATTTACAATTTATTACAAAATGGTCCTATGGGACTTAAGAGTAATTTCAGAATTTTCTGAGACCATTTCTTCGTATATTAGTTTTCATGAGACTACAGTGTAATTCTCCCTAAATTATTTATATTTATTATTTTTCTTTCAAACTAATTTATGTGACTTATAAACTAATATATAATTTAATGATACATAATATATATTATGATTCATTTATTTAGCTTCATTGATATTTGTTTTTTAAATGAGCTACATCTTATGTTAAGGATCAGATGCAGTATTTACTTCTTAAATGTGTATTATTATATATGTAAATTCTTTTTAATTATTAAGCTGCCTGTTTGACCATTCAACCGGATAAATCATGACCTGTTGATCTCTCCGGTTCAATATTCTGTCCGACTTTTAAAACATTGTATTGGAGGTGTAGGAAAATAAAGAGAGGGGAAATTTAGGATCAGAGCTTCAACAGAGTATTAATCTCAGCCGTGGCTGCTGGTAAGGGCGCCAACTAACTGCTGAAACTAGCATCCCCCTCTGATATCCCACCCCACCATGCCTCCCCGCTGTTTATGATTTACATGCAGTTTATAAAATAATAATACCTCCTCCGATCAGTAATATAATATCGATAATTACTTTGTCCTTCAATTTATTCACTAAAATATGCCTTATATCGGAAGACTACCTTTTGAACCCAACTGAAAACATATCAGTGTAAGTATGAACTTATATCACTTTGCCTGGTCCAACTAACACCAGACACGGGTTACTTCCATTGGGGTAAGGATTATTTTTGTTGCATCGTCTAATTTATTCAAAATTGATTTTTGCTTGAAAAATCTTTTCTCATGTCCTGTTTGAAAAAACTCTAAACATCACGCGATTTGGAAATATCTCCAAACTCAGTTACTGCTCATTTGCTTGCTTATAAACTCAGTTCAGTACACGTTTCAGGCAAAGTTGATTTTTTTTTTGGCCAAAGGCAAAGTTGATTTAAGTATCTAATAATATATACAATTTAAATACGATGCATAGTATCTAGATCACCATTTTTTCATTCTCATTATCTTGTAAAAATATAATATATTTATTTTAAGCGAATCTCATGCATTGCATGAAATTTTAAAAATTAAGGATTACAATTCACAGATCATAAACAATGCAATGAGCTTTTTTTAAAAAAAAAGAAAAAAAGAAAAGAAAAGTGTAACTTGCTTTTATTTTTACAAACTCGATATCATATTCCAAGCCCATTGGCCATTCGCACGAACCATTTGCGTCGGACGGTCTCTCGGATGCCGGTTGGGGAGCCGAGAGTGGGTCCCCCATCCAGCAGTATCAAATTAAAATGCTTTGATGCCTTGGTGACCTTAAAGTCTGGAAAAACCGAAAAGCAGAGGATCCGAGCCAACATCTAGTCTGCATGTGGGCCACACCTGATTGTCCCCAAATTTCAAAAGCAACTGCCTAAATTACTATAACATCCTCGCTTCCAGCTGGTCCCAAAACTCGATATGTCATCCAGCTTTATTTAAACGCTCTTTATAAAAGTAAGCCATAGCACATATTATTTTTGTATAGTTTATTTTTTATTTATAAATATTTATAAATAATAAATTAATATATACAAGAAAAATATATAAAAATAATTTTATCTTAATTTATATAATACAGGCTTATTATCTAAAAATAAGTGATGTCAAATACATGACATCAACTACAAATTAATAAATAAATTGAATCATATTCAGAAACTATAAATGATATAATTTTTTCAAAATTATCAAAAAATATGTAATGTAATTTATTTTGTTCTTCTTCTATCACAATAAAAAAATTATTTACATTTGTTATGAACAGATGTTTATTTTATTTTTAATGCTGTTCGTTTATAATATACGACGTTTTTGGAGGGAAATTAGCATTTCAGAAAGTTGAAAGCAGTGGCACACGGGGGCAAACTAGTCCAGCTAGAACCTAACGCTGGAAACTCTCCAGTCTCCATCATGGAGAATGTGACCGAGAGACCAGTGTGGCGACAAAAGTACCCGCTCTTGATCCCTCTGTTCAACAATCCAAGCGCTTTCTCGGTTTTTCCTCTCTCAAATTTTTACTCATCCTCTTAAGCCCTAGCTCTCTTCTTCTGGCTTCGCTGCTGGCTGGGCTGAAAAGAAAACACAATCAATCCTAAACCTCTGAATTCTTCTTCTTCGGAGAGGAAAAGGAGCTTCGTCTGTCAACTTCAAAGGCAAACCCTGCACAGAAAAGATATTCATTTTCGTACTTTTTTTTTTTTTGGGTTTATCAGCGCTGATATCTTAGCATCTTCATCTGGTCTCGCTTTCTCCGAAGGGGTGCAGCTAGATAAAGACGTTGCCACAATGCCGAATAAAAAATCCACCCTGCAAAGCACAATCGTCTTGTTACTTTTGCAGGTTTTGAATTTGATCAATGTCGCTCATGTGAGGTGCAAATCTACAATCGAGCCCTGCTCCAACTCTGACTCCTGCAATGCTCTGCTCGGATATACGCTCTACACGGACCAAAAGGTCTCTGAGGTGGCCTCCCTCTTTCAAATCGACCCCATTGCTCTTCTTACTGCCAATGCCATTGACATTTCTTATCCCGACGTGGAGCATCACATCCTTCCCTCTCGGCTCTTCCTCAAAATCCCCATCACTTGTTCGTGTGTTGATGGAATTCGCAAATCAGTATCGACCCACTACAAAACTCGGCCCTCTGATACTCTCTCTTCGATTGCGGATTCGATATATGGAGGTCTGGTGTCTGCTGACCAGCTTAGGGAAGCCAATTCAATAAGTGACCCTTCGGTACTGGATGTGGGTCAGAATCTTGTCGTGCCGCTTCCATGCACTTGCTTCAATGGTACCGATAACTCTTTGCCTGCAATCTACCTGTCGTATGTGGTCCAGCCAATCGATACTTTGGCTGCAATTGCGGCGAGGTATTTCACTACTCTGACTGACTTGATGAACGTCAATGCCATGGGAAGTTCAGCTATCGACGATGGCGATATTCTCGCTATACCGATACCCGGTGATTTCTGGTTCCATTTCTGCTAGTAGTTTTTAGCCTTTCCCCTTCAAGTGCCTCTGTTCTTCTGTTTTAACTCGTAATAATTCTGAGTGCACTTAATGAGTTTTCCTGGTTACGCCCTTATCGACTGGTTTGTCACGCTCTTCAATTGGTGCTATTCTTCATACAAACTTGTAAGAAGTTCACAGTAAAGCTAACAAATTGCTTTTCAACTGGGAAATAACATTAGTAATGCTAATTTTACTTCAATCTTTAGTATCCACACTACAAATTAATCGGTGTGCTGTTCGATCTCTGATTCTGTTTTTCATTTTACAGCTTGCGCATCAAATTTCCCAAAATATGCCGCTGATCATGGTTTGATTGTCCCTAACGGAAGCTATGCTATCACAGCGGGCCACTGTGTGCTATGTAGCTGTGGGCCGCGAAATTTAAAGTATAGAGCTGAGCAACTCTGTTTCTCAGTTTCCATTCTTTTCTATTATAAATCTGGCTTCCCTTTAATAGACTGCTAATTTGGGTTTCTCCGCAGTTTATACTGTATGCCTGCTTCTCTGGCTGTTTCTTGTTCCAGCATGCAATGTAGAAGAAGCAATCTCATGCTCGGAAATGTTACAGTGCAACAGGGTAGTGGTGGTTGCAGTGTTAATTCTTGCAATTATGACGGTTTTGCTAATGGCACCATATTAACAGCGTATGTCTATCCTGTGCCTGCTGGCTTTTGTCCCTGAGATTTGCAATATGAACTTTTTTGCTGAACCTGTACTTTTGAATTGTAAGCTTATTCAATCTTCCTCACCCTGCAGATTGTCTACATCTCTTCAACCTCGATGCCCAGGTAAGTGTGGTGTTCAGTTTTTTGTTTCCACACACACAAATAGAGAGAGATTCTGAATGCACGTTCGCTGTAATCATTGTATTCCATTAAGTGTCGAGGAGTTTTTTCCTCCTCCATTTTTGGGCGATTCAGCATCATTCAACATAGTTTTAGAGATTAAAGCAATGACTTGTTACAATAAGCATTGCAACCGAGGCTAGCTCACTTGCGTGGATGGGCATTTGGATGAATGTCCTAGTATTACTTATTCGTTTGCTGACCCATTATGTTACTCAGTTCCCGATGTGCCTGCTATGTTTTCGTGATGTAGGGCCGCAGCAATTTCCTCCACTTACAGCACCCCCTACTACTGTTCCGAGAGCGTCAATATTTGCACCAGCACCGTCACCTCTGTCAGATGGAGCTGGTCCTTTGTCACCCAAATCATCAGTGGTGCCAGCGTCGGGGTCGTTTCCGGGTGTCCAACCTGCAAATGGCCCTATTAGCGGCCTTACTTCTGGTGCTTCATATGCTTGCTCTTTATTGAATCCTTTGCCTGCTTTGACATCTGCGCTTATGTTTTCGCTTGTCAAGATGATGATCTCTATGGTATTGTAATTTGTAATCTCCTCAGTTTTGAACCAAGATGGTGGATTTCCACCGTCTTTCAGTTTCAATGATCTATCTTTAGCGACATTTCCTTTTTTAGCTGTGCTTGTACCAAACGAATTTAGTGACCAAATTGCCTGGTGAATGTTCTGTTTAACGGTTTTTTTTTGGTATACACGCACTGTTTAACGCTTTGACTGGAAGTTAGTTTCTGCCGCACGGTCAGCTTCAGAGGAGTAACTTCTTTAATATCTGCTAATGTAACTGTTAACTTCTGCATATTTTTTTGAAAGTAAACTTTGGGTTCGTTTTACTTATCTACGTCCACGGTACGGTACCTATTCACATTTTATCGGCCTTTTACATTACCGACCTGCTTAGTCTCCAATAGAAGCGGTCGGTAACTTGGGTCTGATTTGACAGCATTATTTCAATACTTGGCAATGGCAATTATTGCATTGATGGGTGAAAGACGAGACCAAATACTGAGCTTGTAATAATCTCTGTACTCATAGTTTACCAGCCCTGCCCTTGCCATATTGCCGTTTTACTGTCAATGGCCCCATACAATAGACAAAAATCCTATAGTAAAATTCGCTCTCACTGTGGCCGCGAAAAAAAAAAAAATCATTAGAGAATGTTTTTTTTAAAAAAAAAAGAGGTTGGGACGAGATACCATCCTATTAAGTTATCACTAAACCCTTGTGGTCATTGTATGTCTGTCGGTCAGAAAGGAAGCCATTGGACTTCGTACATTTTCATAACTGAAACACTTGTATTGGTTCAATTCCATCACGTTTGCTCCTCATAATCCCCAATGCTTGATGTATTAGAGAAGTCGTAATTTTCATTGGTATCAAATATCTCTGATTCATTGTATGAATCACTTCTCGTCTTTCTTGATGAATTAGAGACGTCATAAGTTTCATTCGTGTCAAATAGGGGCAGGGAATAGTGGGGTCAGGATCGTATCATCAGAGATCACCTACGTCTAATACATCTCACCTGACATGGCCGGCAGCAAAATTTTCATGTCTGCGAATCCCCAGATGGCGTTACAATGCAGAAACCAGATGTTCAATACAATCAACCAATTCAGCAGTTTCAGAAACCAATTGACAAGATCAATGTTATTTACAATTTTTTACATGTGTCAGTGCTTATAGCCATCAAGTTTATACTCTGGCAAGGCACTCAATTCCATGTCATACATTTTTTACATTTGCCATGGCCATGGAGCCTCCACCTTCAAAGAGCCCGGAGAGCTAGTTTACTGCCAGAGTGAACACCCTTAGCGGCAAGTCTCAAAACTGCACGGCTTTTGTACAGCCTGTTATCAAAACAAAAAACAAGATGAATAAATCGAGGAATGAAAAATTGTCCACGCCCACATGCTTTCCGGGCAATCTCAAAAGGTTACTAATGATTTTGAAGGAATACAAGACTACAAATTTGGATACAGAATTTTCCCAAATGTCTAGGGTCGTTGAGCCAACTCTTCAATTCATTAATTATGTGTTCTTTTAAGTTCTGAAAAAGAAATCACACTCCCGTCCCACCCTACCTCACATATGCAGGGTAAACGAAAAAAATACGAGGTCCCTGCAGACATTCTACAAGGCTGGCATGTTGATCATGGTAGATGATATATGAATGTAAAATTAATCAGTCGATTTTATTAGATTGTCTAAGCAAGCTAAAATTTGCAGATGTAGATAAAGTCATACCCAGCCAAAGCAAGTCCCCAGGTAGATAGGGCATAAAACCACTTCCCTGCATGCCAAATATCTATTACCCTTTCCAGTTTGCTTACGCCAACCAATGCCTTCAATAGATCTGTGCATCAAATGATTTGAAATATAAAAAAGATGCCAAAATATTGCCAATTCATTACACTAGCGGCAAGACGCAATTCTATACTGAATCCAAGATCATATCAGAGCAAAGGAAAAGGATGTCAAGTGTTTGAAGAAAATTAAATACGCCAAACCTCAATGAGGAAAATGCAGAAATCATTGCAATAAATAACTATCGGAGAAAATAATAATTCCATCATCCAGCAAGTTTAGAAGGAAACTCCAGCTTATCTACTTACACCATTTTGAAAAACAGTTACCACTAAACTTGTAAGATCTGATGAGGACACAAGATCAAAGATTCTATTGATAATTATTTCCCTTTACAGCATAAACTTAAATGGGCTAGGCCAAAGAACCTTCACCCGACCATTTGGTTTAAGAGAATGTAAAAGACAACTCATGGAAGATACTGCAAAAGCTACACCAGATACTTACTTTTCCGTAGTTCTTCTGGTGACAAATTCTGCAATCGAAATTAAAGAAAGAAAGTTAGATATAGAAAATAAGAAATAACAATCAGTATAAGTGTGAACATACTCGAGCTTTTGGGTTTGACAGAATGCACTTAGCCATAAAGTTAGCAACTCCATCTACCACATGTACCTCACCAATGACTACGTAATTTTCATCATCAATTCCACTCCGTTCCTCAACATTGCTTGGTTCCACTTCATCTTTGACCCACACCCACCAGCTCGGTTTTTCAGAATCAACATTGACCAGAATATCCACAGATTGATAATCAACCTCTGCCAATGAACGACCAGCAGCATAAAAATGTCAGTTCCAAGTATTTGCAACCATGACATATAAAGTCGTTAGTTTAGCTCCTCGCCCCTGTCCACTAAACAAAATATAGTCAATACCTGTGGCCTCCTTGAAAGGAAATTCATTGCCTCCCTCAATACAACTTTGTTGGAGGCACTTAAGCCGCGTCAGGTACTCATCAGACCTCACAGTATCCACTAATCGAGCTTGCAGCTATATTAACAGCAATAACACACCAACAGAATGCGAGAGGCAATTAGGGGGCGGGAGTGTATATCCAAAAGCACTGAAAAGATAATTTGTTATTAAAAATAAATAAATAAAATGGGGCTCATTTTGTTCCCTTTTTATTTAGCTTGCAGTATAACACAAATAGTTAGAAAACTGGCATCTTTGCTATTAAAGTTAACTATTGCCAAGAACGAAGTAAGGTAATAAGGCATACATCTGGAGGACAATCGTTCAAGAATGAAGGTGATTGAGAAAGCTTATGAAGTAGCACCAAATTCTTCTCTAGCAAACTCCTAAGACGCCGATTTTCGGATCGAAGCGACTTCAAATTTTCATCGTTTTCATCAGATGAGCTGTGAGAATCGCCGTGGTGGCGGAGATGATGACTGCATTCCACGGCGGTCCAAGCCACATCGGCGACCTCCAGTACCGTCTTGGCCACCTCTACGGCGCTCGGGCTCACCATAATTGCTGGGTCCTGGGACCTGGGACCTGGAACGTGAATTGAGCGAAGCGTTCGAATTGAAATTGGAAGCCCTAATTGGGTTCCTTGTCACGGCCTTCTCTGCGTTTGCGTATATCAGTATATGTTAGAGGAATGATTCCGTACGCGTAACGGCGCCGGTTTTTAGGTATATTAAAGAGACAAATGTTAATACAATGTATTAAAACAGAGGAAAATGTTAGAGCTTTTTAAAATTTTTTAGGGAAAATGATTTTAAAATTATAAAATTTTAAATCAGACATTTTTCATAAAATCAATCGTTAATTGTTTATCAAATTTTATTATTATATTATCAATTTTTAATAACAAAATTATTATAATTTTAAAATCTTTTTTTATCATTTTCCCCGTTTTTCACATAAGCCAGTAATCCTGATTGTTTGGTGCAACTTTTTTATACACCGGAAATAAATTACTTGGCGCAATTGCTCTTGCCAACATTGATCAAGCTTGCGCTATTTGGCGTGAGGTTGCGCGTTGACTTGAGTTTTATGTTGGGGAAGGAAGTAAAAGAAAAAAGGGAAAATCATTCATAAGTTTCAATGATCAGATATAATATTATTAAGGTTACTTTAAAAGGTTAAATATCAGTTTTATGATTATTTCTTAAAGTCAAATGAGAACGTTTTCCCCATATCATTATATAACTGACAACTTCATCAGAAAGGTCCCTTTGTTCTGCTCTGCTTCTGTGTCTTCCTTCGAGTAGTTGTACGTCGCTCCTCTGAGTCCCCGTGTTGGTGCTTTTGTCCATCGCTCCTTTGCTGTCAGACGTTGTGATGCAACAGGGGTAAAAAGCAATCTGAAAATTTTGTTTTCTGTGTGTACGTTGGCTAGATTGAAATTGAGTGGTTGGTCAAAGATTTGAGCTTGGGTTCAATAATAGACTAAGTGGTAGGAGGTAGATAAATAATACTAAGATTTTAATAAAAATATGATTTTCACCATTAAAGTTAGGGTTTCACTATGGTTAGGCTGTGTGAATGTTATGGTGCTCTATTTTCTAGGAAGGTTATAGAGGGAGTAATATGTTTTAAGTGGGAATTGTTTAATGTAATAATGGTTTGTTTGCTGAGAAAATGCTGATACGAAAAAAAAATATTGTTAATTAGTGCAGTTGGGGTTGTTAATATAATTACTGTAGTTGTTAATATAAAACATGCGCTCTGTTTTTGGGCAATGTAATAAAGACAATGCTCTATTTTTGGGCAAGGTAACGGATGGATGACTTTGTTTTAAGTAGGAATGATTGAATGTGATTGTGGTTTCTTTGATTACAAAATGCTGATATGATATTAAAAAAATGTTGTTAATATGTGCATTTGTAGTTGTTAATATTGTTGTGACAGTTGTTAATACTAAGTTTATGTTGCAGGTTGTCATGAAAGATGGGAGTAGAATCTATTTTATTTCTTTCATGTAGGAGGAAGTATTTAAATGGCGGAGAAGATGAAATACAATATGACTCATACTGTTGTAAATATGATTCATGCACTTGTAAAATAAAGCAGAAATTGTTAAAAACCAAGTCAGTAGTTGTGAAAGTTGAAGTTTTGAAACTTGTCATTTTAGTCAGGTATGAAAAATAAGCTGTAAAAATGACTCAATATGTTGTAAAAACAAGTGTTAGAAGTTGTAAACTGAGCAACTTGCAGTGTTAAACTTGGAGATGTGAATGAAGGTAATTTCATTTGGACATTAAAAATAAGTTATAAAAATGACTTAATATATTGTAAAAACACGTTTAATCGGTTATAAGCTAAGGAATTTTCAGTGTTGAACTTTGAGATGTGAATAAAGGTAGTTTCATTCAGATACGAGAAATAAGTTGTAAAAACGACTCATTATATTGTAAAAACACACTTAATTATTTGTAAACTGAAGAACTTTCAGTGTTGAACTTTGAGATGCGAGTAAATGTAGTTTCATTCATACATGAAAAATAAATTGTAAAAATGATTCAATATGTTGTTAAAACATGCTTAATCGGATGTAAACTGAGAAATTTTTAGTGTTGGACTCGGAGATGTGTAAAAAGGTAGTTTCATTCAGATATGAGAAATAAGTTGTTAAAATGACTTAACGTATTGTGAAAACAGACTTAACGAGTTGTAAACTAATCAATTTGCAGTGGTGAATAGTTGTTGAAAAGGTACTTTAATTATGACTTGAAAAATATATTGTACAAAAAGACTAAAAATGTTGTAAACACAAGTATAACTAATTGTTAAACAAGGCATATGTAGCTGTCATATTTAGAATTTTGGAAAAAGTCATTTTATTTAAACAATAAAAAGAATATGTAAAAAATCACTCAAGCAGTTGTTATAACACACAATAACAGTTATGAACATAGGGGTTTGACAAACTTAAAACTAACTCATTGCATAAAAACATATTGTAAAAATAACTGATAAAATTGTAAATGACGGATGAAATCGTCAACTGTAAAATGAGTAATGAACCAATGACAACTTTAGCATTTGACTTTCAAAAATAATCACATAATGCTTGATTTTTTAAAGGGATTTTGCCGATATTATGTTTGTTTTTTGGGACCTGGGAGTGATTTAAAAAAAAACAAAAAACAAAAGAAGCAATTGAATTTCATTTAAGTTTGTTTTTACTCCTAAAATCTGTTTGACTTACAAAAACAAACCAATATAAAAAAGGTTAACTTATACAAAACCCTCTTGAACTTTTGGTTAGTTGCATATAATTTTCCTGACATTTCAAAGTTTAAATTTAACCTCTTAACCTTTTATTGTTTAACTATTAATCCCCTGCCGTTAAGTGACCATTATCTTTCTAACATAAAATGCCATGTCAGATTATGAGATGACACATGACACCTTACATGGCATCTTATGTAAATTACTAATTTCATAAAATCTCCTGAACTTTGAACAGTTACAAAAAACCCCCTGAACTTTGCACAATTGCAAAAGACCCCCTAGCGGAACTTTGATCAGTTATAAATAACTCCTTGACATTTCAAAATTTATATTTTACTCCCCTAAAATTTTGATTTATAATATTAAACCACATGCAGCTACTTTTTATCACTTTCATAAATTTATTAAAATTTTTACTATCATTTATCAATTAAAATACTATTAGTTCTTTTGTATATAACAAAAACAAGAAGAATAATATTTTAAAAAATATAAAAATATAGTCAAACCTTTGATTCATGAAAAAATATGCATTACTAATAAAAAAATTAATGCAGGCATAAGCTATCATCTGACACAAACATAATATTTAAACTATTAATACTCAATCATCCTAATAATATATTTAATAAAAATGATGATATTTTAATACTATCAATACTTAATTTTCCCAAGAAAATAAGTAAATGTCATATAAATGATGGCATTTTTATTTTTATATTTTTAAATATTATTCTTCTAATTCTTCTATTTTTTCCCTACCAAAAAACTATTTTAATTGACAAATGATGGTAAAAAAACTTAATAAATTTATTAAAATGATAAAAATAAGAACTTGAGTTTTAATATTACAAATCAAAATTTTAAGGGAGTCTAATTTAAATTTTGAAATGTCAAAGGAATTATTTGTTACTGATCAAAATTTAGGGGTTATCTGCAACTATTTAAAGTTTAGGAGATTTTATGAAATTAATAATTTACATAAGATACCACGTGTCATTTCATAATATGACGTGGTAATTTTCGTTAAAAAGATAACGGTTACTTAACAGCAGGGGGTTAATAGTTAAAAATAAAATGTTTGGGGGGTTAAATTTACACTTTAAAATGTTAGGAATTATATGCAACTGACTCAAAATTCAGGAGGATTTTATATAATTTAGCCTATAAAAAAATATTATGCAGACAATTTTAATGGTTTTGACAAAAAAAAAATTTATCTGGATAGTTGATCTAGTATACCTGAATTAGAGGAGCTTAAATAAAACATAAATATTCATTGAAATTAAATTGTATTATTTTTAAGAACTAGAATGAGGTGATTGAATTTCAAGATGTATTACTCTTGAAAAAAAAACCAATAATAGTCGGAAGCATCGACGATGAGACGTAATTTCGACTTGTTAGTCGTAAACAGTGTTTAGATGAGTGGGAAGGCTCTAGTGTACCCTAAAATTGCTGTCCCTGTTCTGACACTACACCGTAGCAATCAAACCATCTTCGTTTTCTTTTCCACTGCTTCCCACACAAGTACCGCTCTCTTTGCCCTTCGTCCGAGGTTTTAGTTTGGCGACCAGAACGGGGTCTTCGACCTTTACACTGCAATATCTCTAGCTGCTTCTCCTGCGCTCCGAGACAGCACAAAATGGCAGAGGAAGCACCGGAAACCGAGACTCCTAAGAAGGATACTAAGGCGGATGCTCGCGATATTGAGTCGCAGATTCAGACTGCTATGCGCTCTCGCGTTGCTCACTTCAAGGAACAAGCCGAGTACTTAATTCCCCCCCTCGCTGCTTCTCTGCTTAATTGGCTTCAAATTTGAATCAATTATTCGCAGATTACATGTTTTATCTTCACTTGGGAAATTTCTCTATACTGTTAAATCATCTTGTCCTCAGCATTTTCCCGTCTTCCAAATAAATTTTGTCCTTTCGACGGGAGTCTATGATTTGGTTCACGCATATACATATGCAGCTGTCATGAAACACCTCATCCCCAAGCACTTTTCCATTAGCAGAAAATTTTAATGTTACTCTGCTATCTATAGTTAGAGATTCTATGTCGGCATGAATATTAGCACCTAGCAACATAGCGAACCCGAAAAAACACTGAATGCCATCAAAATTCTTTGATTGATGGATATCTATGGGACAATGATTATTTATTGCAATTACCATAATTTCTCTGCCTAAGTGACTACTGATGAATTCTGTATCTGACCATGTGTTGAGACATCTAAAATATAAATTCTTGCAATTTTGTCTTTAATGCAGTTCTTTGACATTTGAGGGGGTTCGTAGATTGCTCGAGAAAGATTTGGGGTTGGAGCCATATGCATTAGACGTGCATAAGAGATTTGTCAAGCAATGCTTGTTGAAGGTACGTTTTTTTTGGATTTAAAACCTTTTATCCTCGCCTAGTGAAACAATGAATATGTTGTGCATGGACCTTTTCATCCTTTTACAATATGATTGAGTGACAAGGCTACTCGTCACCTTTCACTTTGTGCAAATAGAAATGTCAGACGGCTCCTGTAACGCTGTCTGTTGAGCTAGGAAATAAGGAGAGCGACGAGGAAATTAATTGATATCCAAGAGCTTAACAAATTGGAAACTCCACAAGTTGAAAAAAACCCTGCTGCGATTTGGTTTTATTGGCTGAATTTCTGTTTTTAGTATTTTGTAAAATGAAGGACAATATTTACCCAACACTATTTTATGAGACCAAATTAAGCTATGGGGCTTTATGAGGTCGTGGTCTCCTCTGTTTAATGGTTAATTCATCCAATACTTGCACTCTGCAAAGTGCCCTGATTCCTGAAGCAATGACCTATTTTGCATCAGTTACTTCATTAGTTTGAAGGCCCCTTGCCCAGCAAAAATACAACAGCTTTTGAGAGATTCCTCCCCTGAATCTTAAGGTTTAAGGGAACTTGTACTGCCTGTTACTGGTTTAATGCTTGACTATTGCATTAAACTTATGTGCCATGCTGTTCTTTTCACATATTTGATTATCCCAATTGTATGTATGGGATGACCTTGACCTTGTCAAAGATCACATGCACTCTCAATGTTAACTCTCAAACAGGTTTGGTTGCTCCTGAAGAAATTAATAGTTAATCAGTAAGTGAAGCTAAACTCGTCTTCTACTTGAATTTTATGACATACTATTTTACTCTTTGTTTAACTGGGAGTTCTATGTGCTGAACAAGACTTTGGTGAAAATAATCAATAAATGTAGAGGACTATGATGTTTTTTTCCTTTCTGATTGCTGTTAGTAATGATAGCATTTTGCTTTATAATGTGTTTTATCTTATTTTGAAACTCTGATTGTAATAAAGCATGCTTATTTTTGTTTACTAGCCATATATCAAAGTGTATGCATACATGTGTGTGTGTGTTTTATTGATATTTTTAACCTCTCCTTATTACTCATAGAGCTTAGAAGGGGTTGGAGATGATAAGTCCCCAAAGATATCTGGGGATACAGGGGCAAAAGTTGCAAGTACAAAAGATAAAGAAGGATCAATTGAAGAAATCCATTCAAAAAAGGATGTAAAGAAACGTCGTACTGAAAATGAAGATAAAATGAAGGATTCTCCAGTATTGGGTCTGCTAAATGAAGACAAATCAGTTAAACTTGAAACTGAGGAAGCTGAAGGCAATGGAAAAAATGCATTTCCAAGTGAGACCATAATTAAGAAAGCCATTAGGAAAAGATATTCTTATGTGAAGGCCAATTCAGAGTATGCAACTTATTCTTTCAATATTTG
Organism: Inga oerstediana; assembly: GCA_963210345.1. NCBI lineage: Eukaryota > Viridiplantae > Streptophyta > Magnoliopsida > Fabales > Fabaceae > Inga > Inga oerstediana. The sequence goes on from OY723405.1 coordinate 3,182,152, forward strand.
TCACTCTGTCTTCACTCTACAATGTTATATATCTTATGCATCACATATCACATAAGTCTCATCGTCCTACCTTTGATTTTATGAATTTTTAATTTTTGAGTTTGGACATGGGTGCTGTTGGCTTTCTAATTTCAGGAAAGTCACAATGGCTGGTCTTCGTCGACTATTGGAAGAAGATCTTAAACTTGAGAAATTTTCTCTTGATCCCTATAAGAAACTCATAAGCCAGCAACTAGAGGAGGTGATCAATTTGAGTCCAAAAATGTGATTTAGGCTAGTAAAATGACTCTATCAGATGCTTAACTATTTTTTGCTTTTGTGAAGGTGTTAAAATCTTGTGTGGTTTCAGAACCTGCAAACAGTGCCAAGAAAATTGTTAAGAAAAAACCTGATGCCAAAGCAACTAAAAAGGTCAGCAGTGAAGAGAGTTCTGATGCCTCTGATCAGCATGTTGAGGAGGATGAGGAACAAGAAGATGAAATTAAACCTAGAAAGCGAAGTATTCCAAAAGGGAAGTTGCAGAACTCCCTTGAACCTAAAAAGCGAAAAGGATCCGCAGAGGAGACTGAATTATCTGCTAAGAAAAAGACCAAATCAGCTAAAAAAGCTTCAGAAGACAGTAAGGATGCAGAAGATCCTGGAGAAGACTCTGAAGATGATCAGTCCCAATCATCACCAGAGAAAATTACAAAGGTGACATTGATTATTATATGATGGTTTTAATGAGACAGTTTAGACCATAACCACTTTTTAATTGAATGGTCATGTTCAATGAAAATAACTGCTTTTTATAATACAGTACACATGATAGCCGCGTTGTTCAGGTTTGCATGAAGCTAGCATTAACTTTATTTGTTACTTATCTGCCTCCTAGTTGATTGAATAACAAACATTTCTTTTTATGTGCTTGTGAGTGTGTTTTGTGCATGCATGCGTGTTTATATCTTTTTTCTGTCTTTCCCCCTCAAATGCAGAAGAAAGAAGTTTCAACTCCTGTGTATGGTAAACAAGTGGAGCACCTAAAATCCGTTATTAAAGCATGTGGGATGAGGTCATTTTCTTTTTTGTTTCCCTTTTTATGATTCCAGGTCCTTGTTCAGGGTGATAGCTTGACATTTTATACTTTTGTTGCAGCGTTCCACCCGTTATCTACAGAAGAGTCAAGCAGGTGCCTGATAATAAGCGTGAACCCCAGCTAATAAAGGAGTTGGAAGAAATACTGTCTAGAGAAGGATTGTCTTCAAATCCATCAGAAAAAGGTTGGCTTCGGTTGTCGAGCATATGTTTGTTTATGCCCCTGGATGTTAGCTGTGATATTTATGCTGTATGTTGAAATATGTATTCTTCAAAACAGAGCTTTTGGAGTTGGAGCTGCAGTTTTCTGCTTTGTTCTTTGATCTTTGCTCGATATTAAACAATTGGAACCATTGCAAGTCTAGCTTATTTCTAGTTTTGTTCGTTCTGAATCATTCCTTGATTTTTTTTCCTGAGAAACTTGGCTGTGATACTTGATAGAATAATTGACTTTAAGTTTGCAAGTGTAACTAGTACTGAAAATATTGTTGAGAAATAAAATATTTTAGTTTGTTCTTAGTTTATAATCATGTCAAACTAGTATTTTTTTTTTTTTTGGTTTTGGGGGGGGGGGGGAATCGGTGTGTTTCTTTCAAATCCCATCTGAATGATATTGTCAGTGTTTATGAATTTTGTTATGGTGTCAGTTTTAACAATCTAGATGCTGCATAAAGGGTTTTTGACATGACAGCCTACAAAAGTGCAGGAATTCGTTATTCTGAATTTGGTATTAAGGACCCATATATTTTCTATTTACACAGAAATAAAGGAAGTAAAACGGAAGAAGGAAAGAGCAAAGGAACTTGAGGGTATTGACGTGAGCAATATTGTGTCAAGTTCACGCCGACGATCAACAACTAGTTTTGTGGTTCCTCCGAAGGCCAAAGAACCAGTTGAAACAAAAACTAATGGTGATGATGTTGAGAAGAGTGATGATGACAATGATGATGAAAGCAATGATGATGAAGAGGATGAAGAAGATGAGGAAGAAGAAAACAGTGGTGATGATGACAATGGAAGTCAAAGTGAGGAACTGAATGAGGGTATGTCTATGTAACATGCCATACGGCTATTTTTTATTCTCTCTTGCTGCTTATAATAGAAATTATCATAGATTCGGCTATTTTTTATTCTCTCTTGCTGCTTATAATAGAAATTATCATAGATTCTGGCATTATCTGATCCATTGTGCTTTCTGCTATATTGATAAGTACCTTCCCGTTAATAATAACTGAAGTCTTTGGTAGGGTCGAAGCACCATGGAATCATGGATAGCAGGAGCCATATGATTGAATGATTTCAACATCATACTACCTTAGGATATGTCCTGTATTTTAAGTTCCGTTTTGGAATATTGATGCTGTCTCTAATAATATTCAGAACTTAAAGAGTGGGACAAGTATTAAATTTTGGAAGTTATCTGGGTGTGAAAAAGCCTTCATTTCCGAATATACATAAATTGTTGCTGCGTGTTTTGTAATTTGGTTTTGAATTGAGGGCTGAGGGTGAGGGTCGTATAAAATTGGGGAGATGTAGGAATTAATGCAATATGCATGTACTGCAATTGGCTGAGTTGGATTTGGCAAATGATTTTCGCCTTTGTAGGAGATTCCATCATGTCCTTACATTGTTATCCGTTGTGCAGATGAAGAGGACAGCGATTAAATTGAGCAATTGCTGGCACTTGAAAGGTGGATGGCTAGGTAATTAAGAGGCGATTTTCCCCCGGAAAGTTTGAGGTGATCATGTATAATGTAATTCAGTACCCCTTTGCTTCTTGTGGAGATGGACGATAGTTGTTTTATGTTACAGACTAGGCATTCTGTTTCTCCCGTGGTGAACTTATTGACAGTGAGGTTCATTTTTCTTATTGTTTTAGGTAAATTCAATTACTGCCTCATCTTACAGACAACTCAGTTTGCTCAATAGAAATCACTGCGGGTCATTAAAGAGCTATTAGTTTTATTTCATATGCAAAAACAAATTGTAACCCAACTTAATTTTTCAGGTTATGCATAATACATGGAGGTCAATCTAGCGTTCAATAATATTAGATTAGGTTCTTAAAGATATTTTGTTTTGATATTTTTAAAGAGAGAGGGAAGTAGGTTAGTGTTTGTCCGATGTTAGTGACTAAATTTGTCTTAATGGTATTATGCATTAACACTTAATGGGCTGGTAGGCTTATTGGACCTGCCAGCGAAGAGTTGATCGGTCTGAAAGGTTTAATTTATAAACCAACATCAAAATTTGAAATAAAAAATGGTGTCTTTAATTTTTTTTTTTTTAAATCAGAAAAATGCATTCTCAACTCTCAAGCAAGGAGAAAAAGATAATCACTTTATTTCATAAAAGTCTGACTTTTTAAGATGTAACTAAACCGGAATTAACACTGCCAATACGCCATGGGGGAATAGAAGTTCCTGATTAGCGGAGGACTAAGACCAGCTATTTGGGTTTCATAGCCTTCCATCGATGTTTCTTTTTGGATATGTACACTTATAATTTAGAAATACTGAATAATTTGTTTTTGAAAAGGATTTTCCAGTATTTCAAAATAGAAATTGTACTATTGACCTCAAGCCTTTTCCAAGTACTATTTGTAGTCTTCAGTGTATCTGGCAAGAACTGGGGATGTTGTGACAACGACATTATGAACCATTCAGCTAAAACAAATAAAGATTGAAAAGTAAAAAACTTGTTGCACACAAGAGGTTAAGCTTTCACAAACATGATACAAAATAATTGTGCTAGATATGCAGTTACAACAACAACAACAAAAATTTTATTCCAGTAGATGAGGTTGACTGCATAAATCACATGAAGTAATTGAGCTCAGTCAACAACAATTGTGCTAGATATGCATTGTGACGTAATTGATCAGTCGGTGGCGTATGCACTGCGATGATGCCATTATTTGACTGAGATTATAGGCATGGCTGGACATGGATATAAATCTTCTACCGCTGTCTAGAAACAATACAAGTTTACAATGTAGTTACAACACAGGGTTGCTCCATTTTGAGGATCTAAGCTGCCAAAAAGGCAAAAACAACCTGCAACATTCACCCCTGTTCTGAAAGAATATGCCTAACTTCATTTGCAAGAACCATGACGTGCTTGTCTTGGCATCCTAAAAGAACAATTAATTAGAAGAAAAGGAAGAGATAGATAAGATATACATTTTATTAGAATGATCAGTATACTCTCATAAATAGACCTCACCTATTTGAAGAAGAGCTTTCTCAAGTTGGAAAAGATAATCTCTGTTGGGTCCTGACGGACCTTCCGCCCGAATTATTTGCCTATACAAATACAATGTGGATAAAAAAAAAATGAAACATAAATGACTAGCAACTAAGCCCCAACTTACCAAATACATGCGGTTCTATAGCATGAATTACATTATAGAATAGCACGCAGAGAGAACATATCAATATGATAACAGAAGAAAGAAAGAGAGGGAGGGAGAGATGCGTGGAGGTTTGAACTGACATGAATCTGTATTTAGTTGTCATTCATTACATATAGGATCAAACATGACACGCATATAATTATACATACAGCACTATGTGTTGAACTGATGCTGCTTACAAGAACTAACAGAATAACATAAAACTCAAACTACCGCATGAATTAAATTGTCTCTAATATATTTCTTCAAACTCGGCCAAGCTAAGCAACCTGATTCCTGGACTTAATACTTCGCTACAAACTAATCATCACCTTGTCGATTTCCCGACAACTAGCCTGTGAGAAAATCACTAGTCACTTACAAATGTACTACTCTCTCTGATCCTAATTATAGGACAACATTTGAGAGTTGATCTTGGTCCTAATTATAGGACAAAGTTCTAATTTTTATCAATTTCTTCTCAAAATACCCCCTATTGATACTTTCTCAATAATAATTAAACATATTAATAATTTAATAAGAGTAGATCGGAAGTTGTTGAGGGAGATTGATGACACCGGATTGTGTGAGAGCTTGGAGAAGTTGTGTGTGAGGCAGGAGAGGTACAAGAAAAAATAGAAAATCAACGTAATTGGATGCCATTTTAAATTTTAAATAAGGGTATTTTGGGAAAATAAACATGATTAACTAATTTAACCATTATCCTTAATTTTTCCAAAATTAGGTAAATATGTCCTATAATTAGGACCAGTAGGAGTACTTTCCAATAGCTCGCATTTGATATGGGATTGAATACTCAAGTTGAGAATTCAAATTGAAATAACTAATTTATCATGCTAAGTAGAGATTACTTTATGCTAAAATTTAAGACCAAAAACACATGGGGCAAGAGATGAAAACCTTGCTATCTCTTCAACAGATGCAGGGCCCAAGTAATTTCCATTGACGTTCTTGTCCGGAGATGCTATGTATCTGTATTATGCAATTACCGATTATTTTAACGATTGATGATGAGACATGTAAACAACGAAAAGGTTCTGCAATGTCTCTTCCACTTACACCATCACTCCAGAAATGGCTGGAGTTGTAGCCGTAAGCTCCTGAAACAAATTTTATCAGATGCTAGTTCGAAAAAAAAGGACTTTGATAGAGCAAAATAAAATACAAGCAGCCTTATCCCACTAGGTGAAGATAGCTATACGGATTGCACCAAGCCACTGACCTCCATCAACAACTAACTCTCCTGATGTTATCATCTAGATTCTAGAAGAATCATGGCATATGTTACTTACGGTGAAAACATCGAGGTAGGCCTTCTTGTCATACTGCTTCTCCCTCACCTCAAGATACTGTACAATAATTACATTAAAATATATCAATCAAGAATATATCAAAATTGAATATGTGGCCTCTCACCAGCATTGAGTCCTTTGCAACAATTCACCCTTGCTTGGTGGGCATAATGCAGTTTCTATTGGAAAAAGTCTTTTTGTAACCATTTCTGTAGGTTTGCAATTATTATGCTCTCAAATCGTAAGATGCTTTCTGTGGGGCTTGAGAGGGGGATTCCTCTGTCCGCTGGTTTAGATTGACGGATGAAAATTTCAAGTTTACGAAGTTATCATGACCATCAGGACTTCACTGTTCAGTAGTGCCTTTCATTCACTGTTATACGTCTGACGAATTAATCTCGGTGACAACTATTAGTCGCACACCATCATGACGAGGGTATAGTAAGCCACAATAGCAGAGTGTGGATAAAAAAAGCCATTGTTCTAAAGATTTACTAGCAAATAAGGGTAGCCAAAATATCAAACAACAAACTCAAAGCACAAGCCAAAAAATATACATTCAAATAGCATGAAGTTCGATGTTGGGATCATAAGGCCTAGTCATTCCCCAATGTCTGTCTTTTCAAGCTTTGACTAAAGCTTAAACTTCTAGTGTCTGCCCATAGCAAACCTCCAGTTATTAATGCATCCTGTTCCGTTTATGGATCACAGTGGTAATTCCCACATCATTGCTCAATGCTTTTTAAAGATATTCCAAGCTCCCGTCTAGTTTCTTGGATAATCAAGCTACATAAGTCAACTAAAACACTAAAACCAAATAACACTATCTTCCATCACTTTGATTTATATAAAGGGTATATTCAAAAAAGAATCTTCCTGTTAGGACTTCAAAGCTAGCTGCTAAGTACTGATCTTACAAAAACAATGCACCAATATTATGCTTAGATAAGCAGCAGGCCCCGTATTAGTCAATGTAATCTTCTACCACTCCAGATTATGGCTGATTTATATCTCTGTTGAATAATGGCACAACAATTGAATGGACTCTTAATTTGTAAAATTCACACTCACAGTCAGTAACATGAGAAAAAAAATACCAATTTGCAGTTAAAGTCAAAAGGCATGTTGTGACTACTGACTAGAGCCAATTCCTCACCTGACAGACTAAGCATTGGTTGTGAGTGGGGAAAAACATAACATATCCATATATAAGCTTAACCTTTAGAACAGCAAAGGGATGTGCATGTTAAAAAGCCTACCGTAAGTGCAATTTCTTGATCTTCCTTCTTTGAGATCTTGTAAGCAACTCCCCACTGTCTCCTTGCAAAATGAATGAAGTACTCTTTCACAATTCACATATTGAAAAATTGAATTCAATAATTTCATTTCATGACACAACTAAAATTTAGTGCAAAAGCCTTTACAAAACATCAATGGGAGGAATGAAGATATTGCCACACAAGGTCGTGTTAACTAACCAAATAAAAAGTTTTTAATTTGAACAACATATGAAATTTACATTTTATTTTACCACCAACCGGAAAGTAAAATATTGTCATTCTTTTTGAAGACTCGATTTCATCTTGTAGGTGCTTAATCATAGTGGTTGAAAGTACAGAAACTGATTAGACCATACTTCTTGATTTAGTCGCTTGGACATTCAAGACAAGGGAAGTACACACAAACATATTGATATATACAACCATTTTAAAAAAAGGAAAAAAAAAATTCTTAAACAAGGATGAATTATATCAGCAAAGGTTATGGCTAAGTCCAACGACCTAGCCTAACAAACAAACTGACTAAAGATATAGTTCAATTAGAATAACATTGAGAATTCAACCATAAGGCAAAGAGCTCCTTCCACTCCATTTTAATGACAAGATTTAAAATTTCACAGAAATGAATTACAGTGACATTGAAATCATACCATAGCAGGTTTCATAATATGAAATCACAAATACAAGACTTACGAAGCACATGCATTGTTTGCGCCAGAAACCAATGAACTAGTGTCCTTTTTTTCAGATCGCCCAGTTAAACGAGTAAGGAAAAAGTGAGCGAGGTTATGAAGCAGCTTATAAGACTTACGCATACTTCTCCATCAGCCGGCTCAATGGTTACTGTTCTTCCAGGGTATTCAGGGGTCCCCCTGTGGTCAGTACTTCCTGAAACGAAAGACCCACCAAAGCAAATCATCGACGTTGTCTTTTGTCGTCTGATCAAAGAGTTGAATTGAACGCACAAAGCAAAAAGAGATATGGATGCAAGAAGAGAGACCTTGATGGAAGACACGTCGATAACCTTTGATGAAACACACGACGCTTTCATCAAATGGAAAGCCAGCTTTCCAAATCAGAGAACCATAACCGAATACCCACATCACCATTTCCTGGCTTTCGAGTTTTGACTTTTGACCCGCTTTAATTTCTCCGAGCTGCTTTATTGATAGAGGCAGCCCCACATTGCTGAATCGCCGGTTCGTCGTCAGTCGGATTGGAAGAGAAGGAGAATGGAATTGCCCAATCAGCGAGGAACGGGATTCACGCGGCAGTAAGAACTGTGAACTGAAACGGGATGCACCAATCATTTTTTTGACCTAGATGCATCAATCATTGGGAACTTCTTCTTTTTTTTAATTTGATACAGTAAAAGAGAATTTATGCGCTGGTATTTAACGCTAGGGACCTAGATTGTGATTATGTGTTAAAACAAAAATCTAAAATTTGAGATAAGTTATGCGGGAGAAAGGGCTGCCACCACGGGCACGTTTCTTTTTTTTTTTTTTATAAATGATATTCTATAAACACATAAGAAGCTATTCTCCTGAGTCAACATGTAATCGCATTCTATTTACATCATTAATTAAAAAGTTGGTAATAGCATCAGGGGGCGATTCTGTGATATGAAGATCAATCGTCATCTTCCAAACTTCTTTTACCATAGCGTCTGCAACTGTGTTAACATCCCGGGTGCATTGTGAAATTTCTACTTCCCAATCTCTATCCAGCAGCGTGTGAATCTCCACCACTAGCTGTAAATCAGGGTGTTCCTGAGATACCTTACCCTGAACAAGATCCATTATTTCACTACAATCAGACTTAATTATAATTTGTTTGTATCCTCTATCCCATGCCAATTTAAGTCCCCACAAAACACCCCAAGCTTCCGCAGTTACTATTGCTCCTTGACCAATCTGGTACATAAACCCCATCAAAAAGTCACCATTGTGATCTCTCAACACACCTCCACACGTGCAAGTCCCTAAGTTGTCATTCCTAGATCCATCGGTATTAATCTTCACCTACCCAAGCGGTGGTGGCATCCATTGTTGTTGATTCCTTTCCGCACTTCTATTTTGAAGCAAGCTTGTATTACCCCATGTTAATCAGACACAAGCACAAGCTAAAATAGCCTGTATACTCCAAATATTATTATTAAAACATCTATCATTACGAGCCAACCAGATATACCGGCATAATACCGTAAACCAAAGACGAAACTCAAATCCCTGTATTACATCTTTTCTCCTCGCACACCATATAAGTTAGTCATTTCTCTCAAACATGCCAAAAAATCTATCACGCCAATCCGGTGGGCACGTTTCTTTATTTTCTTTTTATTTACTCTCTTTACCATTCGATCAAAGTTTTCTCCTCATGCACATTGATTATTTTTCAGTAAATTATGTTCATAATAGATATTAATCTCATAACGACTTTTTTTATTAAAGACGTCTTCGTAGGAACAAAATCAAAGGCAACACATTTAAAATTTGAGAATTTAAATAGTATAAAAAGATAAAAAGAGATAAAAAAATTTTAAAAAGATACATAAAAATACCATCTAAACCTCTAAAATCTAAAAAAATCTATTAACACTTGCAAATGACATTGAGATCCTCTAGTAGGAATCTGGAATATAAAAGTTTGAGTGAAAAGACTAAAATACCCTCATATTTCTTCATCATATTTTTCACTTTCTTCTCTCTCTTCTTTCTCTCTATTTCCTTCCCAACCGGTGCCCACCTCTGCCTCTCCCTCCAGCATCCCGATCAGCATCTCCGAGAAGTTTCTCTACCGTGAAGCCCTTTACTACACCCTTCTCGGCCACGTTTGATATGTGAAATGGCTGATACTCTCCAGCTCCATCCCGGCCATGCTCCCGGAGAGGAAACCGCAATCCACACTAGCCCCGACAGCAGATGTTGTGTTGCTTACGGAAGGGGATTGTTCAACTTGTCAACGGGAGAGCTCCAGTATAAATTCCAAGTCATCCATGAGAATCAACTCAAGAGCTTCATTGCTAGGGTTTTAAGTTTCAACTTAGATTACAACATTTATTGTAGCTGTAGATGTAACATCCTTGTTTTTAAAATATAATTATAATTTAAAGATAATTATGAATTTAGTAGTAACTTTTTGAAAATAATAATAATAATAAAAATAAAAATAATTAAATAATAATAATAATTAATTAATAAATAATAATATTATAATAATATAATATATATATATATATATATATAAACTGTGGGTGGCCCACAGTTGGAAAGAATGAGGGAGGCACCGAAAGTGCCTCCACTCATTCATTAATTGGCGCCATTAGGCGTCAATTATTAGAGGTGAGGGAGGGGCGTGTTATAAATACTCCCTCTCCCTTCTCACTTTACGCAGATCGTCTGCGTGAAGTGATTGTCCAGTATGGTGTAGGGTGTGATACTCATAGGAGTATTTTCATATATTTGGGGATCAATAAGGTACTTAAATTCTTTTCTGATCACAACTCTTCTTTTATGAAAATGTTCTAAATAATTTTCTCTTTCTTATGATAGTAATTTTGTGTGGATTAGAGAAAATTTTAAGATTAGAATTTTGGACAAATTTGAGTTTTGTTAATATAAGGCTATAGGAATATAGAGGAGGATTAATGGTTAATTTTAATCAGGTTAGTTTTGTTATGTAGTTGGTATATAATTTTATAATGAATTTTCTATATAATTAATCTAAGAATAATTATATATTAGGCTTTTTATCCAATTAAATTTAGATTAAATAATTTATTTGGTTTGTTGGAGGTATTATAGATATTCTAATCAGTTTAGTTTGGTAAATTTTGTTGTATAAGAAATTATAAATTATAATTTGATATTAAGAATTAGATTTTTTATATGATTTTAATTATGTGAGAGTTTCAATTATTGTTTAATAATTATACTATATTCATATAAATTAGAAAAAGAGATTTAGTTATTTTAGAAGGTTGATATTGATGATTATATAATAATAGATATGTTAAAGGTGAAACTTTAATTTATAAAAATTAAGTGGTTGACGAGAGAGAATGATATAGAGGTTATTTAAGGATTGTTAAGGAAGTTAGAATATTTAAGGATAATAATAGTATAGGAAAATTGGAGATGAATTGTGTAAATTATTTATTTTAGTATTTCTTGGGGTTAATTGTTACTTAAATTGATAATGTAGAGTTTTCTTGGGATCGGTGATTGTTCGTATTTGGTACTCAAGATAAAGTTAAGCTTGGAATTGAGGTAACCGGGGTTAATTTATTTTATATGCTTGTTTTGGACTGTAAGGTGTTTTCTAAACCTTACTTTCATCTATACTACTTGTATGTGTTTTGAAAGATTATATGTATGTTTGAGTATGAACCTAGTTTAGTGAAGCAGTGTATTTTCAAAATTGTATATATGAGCATAGATATTATTAAAATCGTTACTGTTGTGATGGTTATGATGTTTGAGATGGAATGTTGTAGAAGATATGATAATTTGTATATGTTTCGAGAATTATAATGATATATTGTTTTTCTGTTATGGGATATGGTGGGTTGTGTGGGAGAGATATGGTGAAAATGTGCCCATCGACTCTCTCATTCCTGGCTCGGATTTTGAGTTGAGTGTTTTTGGCGGACAACTCCCTGTTACGGTATATTGGTGGTGGCATGGGAGAGGCAGTATTCTTGAAGTGACTAGCCAACCTTTGGCCGGGTATACTAGCACTGATAGGCTGTACCACGTCCAGAAGCTATAAGGAGGAGCAGGATGGATGAGTGGGGATGGTTCTAATTGTCGAACATATTATATGAAGTTTAATTATTGAGAATATTATTAATATTATGTTAGTTAAAGCTGCTTCACTGACTTACAATCGTTTCCTGCATATTTTGTAAATTAATTTTTGGTTACTGAGACTTTATGTCTCACCCCGTCGTTTTAAATATTTTTCAGGCGAAACCTCTAATTTGGCTAGAGGCCAAGGGAAGCAACCAGAGGCATAGACGTTGAGAATCCTGTAGGCCTCTTGTGGTATTGGTGTTGTATTATTCTCTATATTGCCATTATAGGACATATTATGTTTTCAAAGATATCATATTTACTTTTTGGATAACTGTTTTAAAATCTTAATTGTGGGATTCAATGTCATAAAAATCGTGGGCTGTAAGTTCTTCTGTTGTTATGTTTGCCCTGAGTAATGAATATATTTGTAGTGGGTTTGTGGGCGAGTTTGTGCATTGAACTCTGATATGTTTTAAATGGGAAATTGTTTTCGATTATCATTGGTTAACCAGATTTTGTAAAATCATTATTGTAAATTGTTGTTCGGAGAAAGGGTCGTTTCAGTAGAGGAAGAAGCGATAAATATGGTGTCGATGTATGGGATCAAGTAACTAAAATTTTGGGGTCAAATATGTGCCCTTAGTACCAGAGGGCTGCTTTTCATTTGTTTCAACATCCAAAGGCTTCCTATTGCCCATGGAAGCGTCGCGATGAAAAGGCATGCCTAGGGGAAAAAATTCTCATCCAAAGTTTTGGTACCTAGGACCAGTTGAGTAATGAGATCAATTAAAAGAGTAATGATTTTGACAAAATTTGTAAGTATTATTAATATATGTAAAATGATTGATAAAGAGTTTTGGATTGTGACCAACTGAGTAATGTGATTGATGAAATAAATAGTGGTGTATGAAATCTGTGATGATTTTGACAAAATTAATAATTTTGAATTGCGACCAATTGGGTAATGAGATTGACTAAAAGAGTAACGGTTTTAGCAAGACCCGTAAGTACTGACAATATGTGTAAAGAGATTGATAAAGAGTTTTGAGTTATGACCAATTGAGTAATGTGATTGATGAAATCAATAGTGGTACTGACGGAATCTATAATGGTTTGACAAAATTAATAAGTATCGACAAAATGTATAAAAAGATTGATAAAGAGTTATGGATTATAACCAATTGAATAATGAGATTCACAAAAAGAGTAACAGTTTTGATAAAATTCGTAATGTTTTTGATAAAATCAATAAATATTGACAATATATATATAAAAGGTTGAGTAATTGGGGTTTTTTGGTCTTTTCCCACCCCATCCTCTCTCTGTCATTTGCACATGTTAAGGGACTTTTCTAGGTTTTAGAAGTTGAAATGGTATTTACATGTCATTTTCTCTAAAAATTTTGATAAAAAAGATATAAAAATAAAAAAGGAATGAAGTCTAATGTTTTTTTGACTTGCAATAAAAAAAGTCCAAGTGCTTGTTTGGCAAGCATAAAAAAACACTTTTTGAAATACTTTTTCGTAAGCTAAGATAAAACTCTTTTTACATATTTACTTTGAAATTCGTAAAAGCCCCTTAAAACAAATATAAGCTAATGTTCAAGTGGTCATCCATAATTTTTTTTGGGGGTTAAAATGCAAATTTAATAACGAAGTTTTGTTCGAGGGGCATTTGACACAATTATATTTTGGAAGGGGCAAAAATAACAATAAACAATTAAAAATGGTGTAAATTTAATAAAACCGTTAAATTTGACCAAACGTCGTTAGGGATTTTCCTCTCTCATAATTTAACATTGTTAGGTCAAATTTAACTGTTTTATTAAATTTACACCCTTTTTAAATTGTTCATTGTTATTTTTATCCTTTTCAAAATATAGTTATATCAAACGTCATTTGAACAAAACTTCGTGATTAAATTTACATTTTAAGACTTTTTTTTTTTTTTTCAATTTACAGAGAAAAAGGGTAGCTTTGTTACCGTTGTACGACTTCTTTTCAACAACAGTAGAACCTTTGACCCTATTTGACAAAACAATAAAGGGAGGAAAAAGCAATAGCGCCTCTTTGCTCCACCTCGACACTAACAAAGTCGAAAAATTAATATTTACATCCTATAATGAACTTTTGACATAATACAGAATTTGGGTGGAAATATAATGAAATTTGAGGAGAAAAATATTACAAGACTAAAAATTTTGCATGGGATCTAAAATATGATTACGAATTTTATAAGTGTTTGATATTTTTATTAAAACATTTCAATCCCACCCCCCCCAACACACACATTGAAATATTATACTCTTCATGTCTTTAATATAAAACTTAATTGGAAGTTGGTTTTGACATAAAATGTATGACATAATTTCAATATTTATTTATTTTTTCTAAATAATTAAGTAAGAGATGGAGAGGAAATTAAAGAAGATAATTTGGAAATAATTAAGTAAGAGATAATTAAGTAATTATCAATATTTATTTATTTTTATGAATACTCTCTTGGCAATAATTAAGTAAGAGATGGAGAGGAAATTAAAGAAGATAATTTGGGTATTTTAAGGGAAAAATGTCATATTAACTAACTCAATTAAATTTTTAAATCTATTTAAATTAGTCAAACATGTCTTGAGCTAATAAGCAGTGTCACATGAGATTGAATTTGTAACTCCAAAATTATTGATAAGTAGAGGGAAATATTAACAAAGTGATTGCCATACATGTCAAATTAAACGTCTCCCATTTATCACTTTCATTTCTTTTTAAGGAGCAATTGCTGCCAGAAATCAAAGACTCCACAGACATCTGTCTCTGGCTTTTGACGTTATACAGCGAAAGAGATCAAATTTTAGATAACCTTCACCTCAGCTCTTTTCTCTCCCTATCAATCACCGCTCACAATTAATGTTTTATTCTAGCACGAAACGCAGCATATAATTGAATCTAAGGTGGTACGTACTTGGTTCACTTTTTGGAGCGTGCGAGACCCTCAAGAAAAGCTCTTACGTTCGATAATGAATGATACATTACATACACTTGTTCACACGGGCATGGGTGTTGAAGATTTAATTTCGTTCCTTGCTCCTTTTATAAAATGATAAGGTCCTTATCTCTGGAAAAGGAGTCTGGTCCTTCAATTTAATGGTGAAGAAGGATGCCTTTGCAAATATATATTTATATATTTTAAAAAAAGAAAAGCAAGGCTAATCATATATCATATCGTCCCATCCATTTATGGCTGGTCACGCATGCTTTAAGTTGTGAAATAATAAACTAATAATGCATCCTCTATCAGCAGTTCAATTGTGAGTGTGAATCCTCAAACGACAAAATTCATCAACTGTGCCACACCACATTTAATTTCATGCATATATCCGTGAGAGTATGTCCAAATCCATTAAAAAGCATTGCGCATTATCACTCACTCAATCAATTAATGGGACTATAAATACGTGGGATCCAATTATTCAATTATATAACAATAGCTAATTGTAGTTTAATTTGTACTTATCCTCCAGCCATGCAGCTTAATCGCTTTTTCATTATGTGTATGTGTTGTAAGTGTCACGGAGCATTTCTGGTTATGAGAGTTATATGTGTGTGCAATGGAAACGCAAGATATAGAAAGTTGTAATTTATTTTAATGGAATTATTATATAAGGTTGGTGGATTATCTGATTTAAGGTGTTCAATTTGAATGAATAAATACGTATGAATATACACCTACAAGCATGACAGATAGGAAGTTCTACTTGCCATTCATTAGTAGTCAAAAAAATTTTATGACCACTTTCTGCCTATTAATTAAATTAAAGTTTTAGGTTAATCATATCTAAAGGCTTGCCACTTATATTAAAACAGTTTAAGCTTTTTGTTTGAATGAATTGACCGTTTTATTATACAGCTATGATTAATAATCGTCTAATCACTTGATGTGAGACTTCATCATACATTTAATATTTTATCTCTACTACTTTTCTTCTTCTTTTTTAATCTGAGTTGTTTAACACTTATTTAATTTTGGACCGTTCCCTTTATTCTTAATATCTTTGGTCCTTAATATAAATTTCGGTTGAATTTTTTAGAAAGATTAAAAAAATTAAATAAATTATTTTAAAATATTTATATTTATTATTATTCTTTAAACTAATTTGTCTGACTTAAAAATTGATACATAATCTAATGATACACAATATATAGTATAACTAAGTGATGCATTTAGCTTTAAAAAAAAATCAACTAAATATTATATTATGGACATAATGGGCTACCATATTAGAGTTTTGCATTAATCACATCTTAATGCTTGTCACTTGTATCTAATTGATTATATATCTAATCACATGATGCGAGAATTCATCATAAATTAATTTAAGGCCGGGATCGGAGAGATCGGTGAATTGAATATGGAAATCACTTGTGTCATGAGTCATTGACCGAATTGGAAATTAAAGTGAAAGAATTTGACAGAGAAATAAAGTTGGATTTAAGTACACGGAAGACAAAACAACTCCATTTGGATACAAATACAATACATACTGCACGGGGGAAAGTAAGAAGAAATCAGAAAAGTTTCCCCTCACAAAACTTAAATATATATTGGTGATTGACATTGTTAATTGTTTTGGCCTATTGAGAGTGTTTGATACGTAGGAAGCATTTGAATTGGAAAGCAACCACCTCCTCTCTGCTAGTTAGTTAACCTCATTTTAATTAACTCAAGTGAAAGTTGCATGTGTGTGTGTGTGTAGTGGGAATTAACGTGAAGAGCAATACAATAAAAGGTTATACAAATATGGTAGCAAATCTTCGTTAACTACATCAGACCACATTTTTAGTAAAACCATGAATATATGAATAATGAGACACCCAATTCCCAAAGAAGTTTGGTGTCACACACAGCTTGAGAAGGGAGTTTGAGATCACCGGTAATCCATAATCCGTGAAGCTAAGAAGCGAAGAAACTTTGCTTGGAAACTTTTAATTTTGCTAATTAATTAATATATATCACACCCACTGAAAAAATGCAACAAAACAAAACAAAAAAGGGAAGTGGTATTCACCTTTAATTTTCCTCATTAAAAGTAGAAAGGACGTGGTGAAAAACATTGTTAGTTTATTAGGGCAAATGAGGTATCCATATCAGAGCTAGCTTGCAATAATATATTTGGTCCTGTTGTTGAAAAGGTGCATCATAAATAAAGACAAAGCATTATTCAGCCAAAAAATAGAAAGGAAAGAGAAGAAAACAGAGACAAGCAACAGAGAGACATCAAGTACAGGTTGCTTAAATATAATTGAAGAACAAGGTGAAAGATCCACATGCATCTATCTATAAGCTAAGCCAGTCGTTATGTGCAATTAGTAGGGGTTGTAATTATAGTTGGTTTACTTTGATCGATACAGCCAGGAGATGCAAAAAAATGATATGACGTATATATATGAAGCTGGGGGGTTCAATGATATTGATGATACCCTACAGCCTTGTGAACGTCGAAAATGGAAAGTCCAAGGCTAGCTGAGTGTATACATATATACTCCCTTTGATTTTAATATAAGAGTAATTAGTTGACCTTTATTTTTTAAATTAAGCTAAATAAATTGCATTAAAGTAGCCATATTTACTGTTAATTTTCAAACTAATTTTTCTGAATTATAAATTGATATATAATCTAATGATAAATAAATATACTATAGTTAAGTGATATATTTAGCTCCTTTAATATTTCTAAAAAAAAATCAACTTATTCTTACATTAAAGACAAGAGATAGTAGTATAAGACATTTTGTGCACTGTAATGGAATTGTTGGTGTATATAATATACCACTCTTATCATATTTATAAGTCATTTTTTATCAAAAAATTTGGTCCTATTTATAAGTCCAATTTTAAGATAGTAAATGCGTTTTGTACATTTTTACCCCTCTTAATTGCAATAAACAAAAAGAATATATTCATGTTAACTTTTGGAACTAATCTTAGATAAGGGCAAAATTAAAAATTTAACTTATAATTAATAAGTTAACTAACTCTTATTGGTATGTAAAAATTAGTTAAAAGGAACTTATAATGAACCAGGGTGGTATGGATATATATACATAGAGAGAGAGAGAGGGAGAGAGGAGGGGGGGGGGAGATTCATCTACAAAATAGAAATAGATGATAAGTCAGGGATTTATTGATGATGCGAAGACGATATAGCATTTACAGCAAGAGGATGGGAGACAAGGATAGACTCATAGACCTATATTAGCCGCATAAAGTCTAAATTAAAGAAGCGTGCAAGTCTCGCCAACTTAATTAGCATGATCGGAGGAACATCAACAGTAACAACAGAGAAGATCAGCACACATAACGTGCGGATTAATAACACTAATATGAAACCAACCGGGGACATTGGAAAAGTGTCACGAGATAGAAGAAAAATAAAACCCATTTGTGCTCTCATTCAACCTGTTCAAAGCTATAAATTAAATCGTATCCTAAAGCTAGCGTAAAGACCCGACCTACGCTACTAGACACGCACTCTCAGGACCTTGCCCATGCATGTATGAATTTGTATTATTTATTATTTCCCTCCAAATTTTTTATATAAATAATATTTATCATGGGTACCCTACCCTACTATCCTCACGAGTTGTTTAACTTTGGGGGTGTTAGTGGGAGAAGTAGGTTGCAAGGAATCCGAATTCGATTCTCTTCCTTCGCGGCCTTGTTTGGGTTAATTGATGGGATCCATATATGATTAATGGAAAATGATGACTCATTGTTAATTTTTTTTAATATTAATTTGGATTGTTAACCAATAAAGCATCCATGAATTATTCTATAGGGATTCCTTGCTTAACCTTAAATTATTGAGTTCAGTAACTAATTAAAGGCGTAAAACAAAAGGAAAAGGGAAAAGAGCGTCACTCGGATATGAAAGACAAAAGCTGGCAAAATGAGTACATTATTATTATTTCATATTAAAATTGAAGGAAAGGTTCAGACGAAAGAGCAGTCAATGCATTGGGAGAGATTTGTACAGTGACAAATCTTTGTTGACGTCTCTTTGGGTGGGAAAATTTATAAAAGGTTGGTCTTAAAGGATGTTCACGATCTTGGTGGTGGTACTGTTGGTGGGACATAATTATTATTGTTCTTCCCCTGACCCTTCGACTTCTCATCAGCAGCATCTACACTGACCTCAAGCTTGTCAAAAATGTCTGATCCTGATCTTGTATCGTCCTTTACTGGCAATTCTTGACCTTCACCTTTCACCGTGTCGTCTTTTATGTTTTTAATGTCTTTGCTTTTTCCCCACACCACAGAGTAAAGTCCGAACGCGATGAGTATAGCTCCAATTATGCTGAAAAAACGCAACATCAACAACACATATTTTAGAGAACGAAGCAAAATTATAGTGAAATACTAACATTACTAGGAATATCAAATAATAATCGTGAAAGAATTATGTACCTTCCCACGTGGATTTGCTCGCCTAGCACAAAAGAACCCAAACCTGCAGTAATAATCATGATTAATGGGCTGAAAGAAGTCAAAAACACTGGTCCACGTTCTCTGGTTACAACCCCTTGTACATAGTAAGCCATGCCAGAGCAAACCACCCCCTAATTTGTCGCAAAATTAAACAATCACCAATCAGTTCATGAGTTAAAATCACAGAGACGAAATTAAATTAACGAAGAGTTAATGATACTCACAGAATAAACACAAGCGAGGAGCCTAGAGTCCCAGCCTATGACCCAGACGCTCAAGTCCCTTTCCATTACAAAGGTTGCGATGGCACCCTCTACAACTCCCATCACGCAAATCCAAGCCGCCAGCGAGATCTCTGCTGGGTACATCTTCAAAGTAAATGACTGCCACCATAAAAGTACAACACCTCAATATCCAAATCATCACTTCAATAATAATAATTAGGACATGATTATTTCTATAGGATGGAGAGGTTGGGGTTATTTCCAGAATTTAAACCTTTAATATCACACCAAACTTATCACTATGCTAAGGCTCACACTGATATAATTATTTATAATAATTTAAAAATAAAATAAGAATGTTGGTTTTGGGGGTAGTTAGTTAATTAATTACTTGCAAAATGAAGAAGCCAGCCCAGCTGCAGAGACTTGAAAAGAGGTAAACGGTGCCGATGAGCCAGTGCTTGTCAGAGGGTTCGGTGGAGGAATTAGAATCATGGTGGCTTATCGCACTTGACTTTATTATCTGAAACGCTGAGCCTTTGTACAGAGTCATCACCATCGCACCTGACACTGTTATTACGGTTCCTATTATCTTGGCCCAGCTTGGAAATTTTTTCAGGTTCAAACTCTCTAACCTGCAGGGTGACCTCATCATCATTCATTCACCACAATAAGAATAAGAATAAATCCAAAAGCCCATCATACTATGAACAAGAGGAATCTGATTAGATATGCATGTCTACGTTTGTGTTTTTACGTTACATCATCAAGCTTTAATATTTATCCTTTTTTTTTTAAAAAAAAGAGGGATTATATTTGTGAGGATGTTTTGTCAATTGGTGGTCCCATGGCTTGCAGTGTGTGGTTTGGCTTCCAGATGAATTGTTGGAATGCAACTAGCTAGGCTTTTTTCAACTGCGTAAGCGCATGATGAGATGCCAATTATGCGGAAATCATTATATATAGTGAAGATTTTACCTGAAAATGAGTGCCATCACAAAAGTAATAGCTGGGAGGACATTAACAGTAGCAGATGAGAAAGTTGTTGAGGTGGCCTTCATCCCCATGTTGTACAGGTTCTGATCCAGCACCGGCCTGTTCATTTTCATATTTACAATTATTAGACTTTAAACTCTACATGTGGCATCTATCTTTGCAAGAGATCAATTAACCTATCCAGGAGTTAATTTACAATTATTAGACTTTAAACTCTACATGTGGCATCTATCTTTGCAAGAGATCAATTAACCTATCCAGGAGTTAATAAGTAACTTATATATTGATCAACAAAAGTAAATCCGCACAATTCCTACAATATATAAGGCTAGCTAGCCAACGGTAAGGCACCGGAGCTCAGGTGACTTTTTTTTTTTTTTTTGGATCTCACCACCATGGATCCCAAAAGATTTAGTGTGTGTTTGGTAAGCTCTGAAACTATGGTTTCAAAAGCACTTTTCCATAAATTGAGACAAAACTCCTCTTACATACTTACCTCGTAAATTATAAAAACTATTCTCTAAAAGTTAATCCGAACACACAGTGACCGTTGATCCAACAAGTGTTGTAAACGTCGTGATGAAATGATGAAACTCGGTGGAAGTGTTGTTAAGTGTTGAAATTGTAAAAAAGTTGTTGTAAATGACGTTGATAAAATGATGAAACTCGAGGGAAGAGTTGTAAATATCACCGGTAGTGAGTAAATAATTTAAAACATGACTCTCTTACTTATTTTTTCTCAAGTATTGAAGTTATAAAAAAGTTGTTGCAAATGACAGGTTAATTGATCAATATATAAATTACTTAATTAGCATGATCGGAGGAACATCAACAGTAACAACAGAGAATCAGCACACATAACGTGCGGATTAATAACACCAATATGAAACCAACCGGAGACATTGGAAAAGTGTCACGAGATAGAAGAAAAATAAAACCCACTTGTGCTCTCATTCAACCTGTTCAAAGCTATAAATTAAATCGTATCCTAAAGCTAGCGTAAAGACCCGACCTACGCTACTAGACACGCACTCTCAGGACCTTGCTCATGCATGTATGAATTTGTATTATTTATTATTTCGCCCCAAATTTTTTATATAAATAATATTTATCATGGGTACCCTACCCTACTATCCTCACGCTTTGTTTAACTTTGGGTTTCGCTTACGCAGTTGAAAAAAGCCTAGCTAGTTGCATTCCAACAATTCATCTGGAAGCCACACCACACAGTACACACTGCAAGCCATGGGACCACCAATTGACAAAACGTCCTCACAAATATAATCCCTCTTTTTTTTTTAAAAAAAAAAAGATAAATATTAAAGCTTGATGATGATGTAACGTAAAAACACAAACGTAGACATGCATATCTAATCAGATTCCTCTTGTTGTATTGGTGAAAGTGCTGGAAATGTCGTTGTAGTGTAGTAAATGATCTAAAACAATACTTTGATAGTTATTACATACACACACACATACATATTATGTTGTATTATTTAGGGTAAAGATGCTAAAAAAACCATAAACTTTTGTGAAAAGTGTAACTGTAACCATAAATTATTTTTTAGAGCAAAAATAACCATAAATATTATAAAAGAGGGCAAAAGTAACCACGACAACGTCCGTTAATGTGAACTTTTTAACAAAATATTAAGTGCTAAAATAACCATTAACTAATACCAATAGTATAAAAGTAACCATAAACTTTTTCTTAGATGCAAAAATAACTTGTTGAACATTAATTTATAATTTTTTTTTTTGATTTTATATTATGAGTGTTTTATCAATTTGGGGGGAATGACAAAACTTATAAATTAATATTTAAGAAGTCAACTTTTTTTATTTTGGCGAGAATGACGAAACAAAAGAAAATTATCACCTAACTTCAAAAGATAAAATCCAAGATAATTAAACCTGGACCTGTCAATGAACCGGTTGGGGTATTGGGTCAAGGGTCAGTGGGTTAAACCGAAGTTAAACCAGGACCAAATCGGTGAGAAATGGAAAATTTTAGGCTTATAAAAATAAAAAAAATAAAAAACTTGACTTGGATCTACTGACCGATTGGCCGGTTTCCGGTCTGGTTCAGGTAAGATAACCATGATAAAATCCCTAACATTAATTATAAAATAGGTGACTTTTTGAACATTAATTTATAAGTTTTTTTTTTACTTTTGTCATTTTAATCTCCAAATTGATAAAACACTCATAACACAAAAGCAAAAAAAAAATTATGAATTAATGTTCAAGAAGTTACTTTTGCATCCAAAAAAAGTTTATAGTCACTTTTACACTTTTGGTATTAGTTAATGGCTATTTTAGCACCTTAACATTTTGCTAAAAAGTTCACATCGGACGTTAACGTCTGTTAACGCCGTGGTTATTTTTACTATCTTTTATAATGTTTATGATTGTTTTTGCTTTAAAAAATAGTTTATGGTTACAGTTGCACTTTTCACAAAAATTTATGATCATTTTAGCACTTTTACCCTATTATTTATTATTATTGTTGTGATCGTCAAGATATGCAGAAACTATTAGCCTGAACCCGAGAAAACTCAGCAGAGAAGTGTCTCGCCAACTTATAGGTATAAAATGTGTTGAGAACAAAAGGAAAAAAGAATCATATATGATCATTCTAGTGCGTCCAAAAGAGAATGATATGAAGAAGGTTTGTTGTTGTGGTGCATATATGCTTGGGCGCACAAGTTGTACTTTGAAGATTGTTGCAGGGCCCATGAAGAGAGTGAGTGATGAAAAAGAAAAGAACAAAATGTAGATATGGTAAAGTAGCTAGTAGTGCAAATCGATTGATTTGATTGAAGGGGTTTGACAGGGAGGGCTTACTCAAGGAAACCAAGCGCCACCAGCCTGAGGAAGATTGGGAGAGTCATCTTGGGCCTTATTTTTCTGTGATGAAGATAAAAAAAGGGGGGGGGGGTTAATCACAAGAGATATATAAAAGCTGCTTTAATTTGGTGAGTATTACTAATGGAGGAGAAGAAGAGCGAGATGGAAAAAATACCTTTCAAGGACAAGAGCAAAAGGAGCAAGGATAAGGAGGGCGATTATATGACGGTAGACAGAGAGAACCCAGTGGCTCATACCATGCTTGAATGAAACCATTGATATAATATACAAGCCTGCGTACCCAAATTGAAGTGATATGATAGCCAGGTATGGCTTCAGCTTGTGCATCACCTCGCTCATCCCCATCTTCCTCTTCTTCTAATTCTTAGTATTTCTCTCTTTCTCTCTACTAAGTCTCTCAAGTTATGCCTGAGAATGAGTTATGGCTTATGAGTTAGGAAGGATGGGGCTTGCGGGTGTCTAACCACAAGGCCAAATGTCCCTCTTATAGGCCTAAAAAGGTACCCAAAAAAAAATACAGAAACCTCATTTAAACTATTCCTCCACGTTTGTCTAATTATGCCACTAACTCTCTCACTTCAATTTTTTTCACCCCTACAGTGAGAGATAGATGGATTCTCTTATATCCGTTTCCAAATCAACTAAAAATTAGTGCAACAGCAAAGGAAAAAAAAAAGGTTCTGTACTGTTCCTAACACTTGATGGAATCCTGTCGCGTGTACTGATACATAACTAGCTGTATTTATGTGAAAATAATTCAGGTTGATGTTGTTGCGGTTGTTTTCTCTGTATAATATATAATTAATTTGTTTGTTTGTGATGAGAAGTGGGGGAGGGAGTGTTCGATTCATTGACCACCAAATGGAAAATGGGTTTAGTGCTTTGGACGGTGACGCAAGCGAAGAAAGGATTTCCTTGTGGTGTTAAGTAAGAGTGGGTGCTTTGTGGACACCATTTCATAAAGATGGATTACTATTGAATGCAAATAAATGATTACTCATTAATTCAGGCCCTTTTTCTTCCTCTCTTTGCCCCCCCCCCAATTCTTCCTTCTCATTTTCAACCTCCTTTATTTTTGAGTCACGCCACAACTACTTCTTCTAAACCCAGCAAGTCCTTTAATTTGTATTATTACAATTCTACAGCTATCGCATATATGTAGATATGTAAATACAAGGAATTAAGGTCATATGTACCCAACAAAAGTTTTGCTCAAACAGGCAAAAAATATTAATCTTTCTGTGAATATAAGCTTTTAATTTAAAGGGGAAATAATTAACTCAGATACATGAATTCTGAAGATAGTCCTTTTTTTTAGGAAAAGGTAAAATAATATTAATAACGAAAACAATTACAGAATCCTAAAAAAAAGTTGGACAAAGAGTAAATCTAAACTAATTGAAAAAGAGGGAGGGGAGAGCTAAGAAAGAAAACACATTAGAAAATGATCTTAGCATAATATTGATATCATTGCAAATAACACCATCTTGCAAATGAAAATATGGCATATAGAAGATCTTCTTTCTTTTAATTTCTTGTATTCTAGTACTGAAATGCTAAAACCAGGATTTAATTATAAGAATATATGAATTTTTTCTTTCATATAAAATTATATATATATAAACATAAGTCATACTTTGACTTGTAGAAAATGAAACAAATATTACAATTGGACAAAATGATAAAGTCCGCTAATTTATGAAACAACATTTTATGTGTTGTGGGTGGATGGTAACTCAAATTTAAATGACAGCTAATGGTAGCCTTGTTGGGTGGTGGGGATATATATTTCTTAAATAAAACGAGGGTTTACATTTAGTGGACATAAAAATTACTGCGACCTTTTAAGGAATATATACCCTTAATATCCACTAAATAAAACGAGGGTTGTCATTACTTATTAGGGGTTGTGATCATAGATACCCTTCTAAGGAGGTTATAGATGAGGTTGGACTTTGGATATCTAGAGATTAGTATGTCCTTATTAGACATATCACTAGAGAACAGAATGTTCATGCAGACTACTTAGCTAAGTTAGCGCATAGCAGTACTGAAAATTTTATCATCTTTGATCAGCTTTCATCTCCCATTGGGGCAGGCGATGGTTGATGAAAGAAGCTAGATTTGGCCTCTTATTGAGGTATCTTTCTTCTGTATTAATCTTATGTCAGATTAATGATATCCCAGTTCTTCATTCAAAAATAAATAAATAAATAAATACTGCAACCTCAGAATTGACAATGCTTGAATTTGGATCAATTAGTTGATAATCCTAAAATATAATTAGACAATTATACCAAAATAAATCAGTAGATAAATAAATAATATATATATATATATATATATATGGATATGTGGCTCGCGCATATCGTATTTTTGAAGTGGCACATATATTTTATAATACCATATGTGGATCATATCTCTTCGTTGAGGGATATATAAGAGTCATGATTATTTTTGTCTAGTGATTCATGATTAATTAATTCAATACGAACACCATAACGTAAAAGCGACAGATTTAGTGCAAGTGAAGCGAGCAATAAATTTCGAGGTCGATACCCAGACACACACGTCACATTTGTGTACATAGCCAAAAAACATTAAAAAATATATTTAGATATTCGCTTGGCAGGCAAAATTGCGAAAAATTAATACTTTTTATTTTTTATTTTTTACACTATTTTGATTATAGTTGTCAGGAGTAATGCTTAAATTAGTTATATCTGGCTCCCGTCAGCGAGTTAAATTCGGTGTGGAATAAATCTTTTAATTTTCTTTCCCTCTAACCGACGCATAAATTCAAATGACCAGCAACTGTTTATCCATTAAACTCTGCTGGCCGCCTAATTTGTGTGTGTGTGTGTGTGTGTGTGTGTCTAGAAGAAGCATTATTGCAAGCAAAGGGAAGTTATTGAATTTAATATAAATCAAATATCCTCATATGTATATATATTATTGATGGAAAATACGTGGCAATAAATTAAAGGACTGAATTAATATAGATATGTAAAAGGGGAATGCTTTTCCTTGGATCATTCTTTCCATTAGTTGATTAAAAATATTTTAGTTTCCTTTGTTTTTCAATTGCGTAGCTCATTAAAACATAAGTTCCTCATGGAAAAGGAGGTCAAGTTGCTATTGTTAGTCTAACAATTTACTTCTTCCGGTCTTATTTATAAGTAACTTTCTTTCTTATAGAGCTTATTTCTTTTATAAGCAACTTTCATTTTTTATCTGAAAATGTAAGATTCTTTTTCCTATTTTACTCTTATTAAATACCCATTCTCTCTCATATCTTATACTTATTATCTCTCATATTTATCTATTCTCTCTCCTATACTCTTTTCATAAATAGGAACATATATGAAAAAAAACATAATATTTTTAACACACTTATTGCTTTTAACTATCAATTTGTTTTACTCAATCAAGAAGAAAGTTATTTATAAATAGGATCGAAGGAGTATAAAAAGCGGAGTGAGAGTGAAAAACAAGGGACACCAAAAACAGCACTTTCGTCTAGTATTCTCAATCATGCACGCATTCAATTATTTCCTGAAATTAGTTATCCAAAAACTCAGACACGGCATTCAATTTGCACATCGATCTTGTTTACGGTTCGCTTTTTTATTTTTTTGACATAAAATAGACATAATTTTTGTACACTTACTTAAATAGGTCGGGACAAAAGATTTTGAAAAGAAGATTGATCCCTTTCCGACTTATGAGGCCTATTAATGAAAGAGATAAACACCATTCAATACCGCGAACCCTTGAGTTTGACATCATGTTTCTGGGTTGGAAATATATAGATTTTTTTTCATCCACTATATTCTTAATGCAGCTCATGCGAGATTTTTTCTACCCCTTTAAGATATTAAGTTTGCCAATGGTCTTATAAACTAGTAGTATGGATATTCTCTTATAAATGGAAAGTTACAGGATGGATCTTGTTTGTAACCCCAGGCTATTAGCGCCTGCCCTTTTTACTAAAAAAAATCAAAGTTTAAGATGTTTAATCCATCACTGTCCTTTTTGAATTAATGTTTTTTAAAATAATCAGTTTCTGTAGGAGTATTGCATATATGAATGATTGAGACAAACTCGATTTGAAGACGGAAATTAAAATAAATGTAACCGTATAAAGTTAGAAATGTCGGAATATTGATGGAGTAATCGAGGGAAAAACAAGACGTGCATGCGCAGGAAGTGAAGGGGGAAATAATTAATGGTTGATTAATAATGAAGGGAGCGCACAAATAAGCAGGGAGATGAATTGAAAAAATGATCATGGACAAGGACGGAGCCAGCAATAATAGGAAAAAGAATTAGGAATCGCAGATTGTGCATGTACATTCATACACATACAAATATCGGGTGTAGTATATGGATGAGGATGAGAGAAAATGGTGTATTATTTTTAATGATGAGTGAGAAGGAGGGAGCAAAGAGACGTGGGGGGGAGACAAGTTCTCAGAATTAAAGTTTGGTGCTTTTCGTGTTTGGATTCCATATCGAGAGAGCAACCAGGCTGGTACGTGGATTCCCACCCCACCGTGTCTTTCACATATTGGATTATTATAGTTATTACCTCTTGATCATATCATCATCAGCACTTGTTGTATCTCCATATATAAGTATTATTGATTAATTACATGCATAATATATTATATTCTCTATAGATATATGACATATGCGTGGCCCAGATGTTATTCATTCATTATTCGTTGGCTATATGTGTTGCGGATTCTTGATGAGAAAAGTAAAACAGGTTTGTGCTGAAATAATCTGGCGGGGGTTACTTTAAGGGCTGCGTATTTTCCACAGGGAATGGAATGGAACAAATTAAATTAACGAATTAATGGATCTGATGTTGTGTCCGGCTTGGAATTTATACGATCCCCGCTGCATTATTCATTAACTCATTCACATTAATGTGCAGTATATATTCTCTTACGCCTATGCGCAAGAATAATAAGATACAGAGAGATGTGGCTCATGAATCGTTCTGTCTCCAGTCATATCACCGTTGACAGGCTTGCACAGAATTTGCTAGGCTTTCGTCTCCATATTCCTAATTCCTTCTTCATTAAACAACTTGCTATTCTCCTGATTCTTCTGATCAATCCCACTTAATATTAATTGAATTTAGGCCTTCGTTATTCATTTAATCGCGTGATCGTGAATCTTTCATACTTCACAACATTAACATCGACAGAACACATTATGCTCATAAATGTAGCTTCATATCTACTTTATAGAGATTAAGAATAGAATGGAGAGGACAAGTTGCTAATATAATCGTATTTATAAGATAGAGACAGAATGTTTCTTTGTCCCATTTATAAGTCGCTTGATTAATTTTTTTCATATAGGTATATAATTTTGGGTTAAAGAGCAAATTTAAAGTTAAAGTTTTGTCCGATGAGCGTCTGGTATAAATATATTTTAGAAGGGGCAAAAATACCAATAAACAATTAAAAAGGGACATCCAGCATAAAAAAAAGTTAAATCCATACTAACAGCGTTAAATTATAAGAGAAGAAAACCCTAACGGCGTTAGTACAGATTTAACAATTTTTGTGTTGGATGCCCTTTTTTAATTGTTTATTGATATTTTTGCCTCTTACAAAACATATTTGTGTCAGGCGCTCATCAGACAAAACTTCATTGTTAAATTTTCTTCTTAACCCTATAATTTTATTCTTCACTTATTATTGTGTAAATTTTATTCTCATGCGGTATTGTATATATTAATTAAATAAGGGTAAAGTTGAAAAGTTGTTAAATTTCAAGGTTGAGTTAATGAGATTTAAAGTTTTTCTTAATACTAACATAAAACATGTTGAAATTTACTTATAAATAATAAGATCGAGTAGAGTAGCCGAGTATAAACATCTACATTTATAGATTATCGTGCTTCCAAAACAATGTTTCCAAAATATTTGGCTAGTTTCAACGGGGACAGTGGATATAACTTCAGTGTTTTAAATAATTTAAATCCGCGTCACCTTCATTATTTTGTAATGAAATTTTATCAATAATAATGGACACAGACGCCAACTCCAACCAAGTCGCAATAATGGGGCTCCAGGAAATTGACAGTGACAGAATTAATCAAATTAAAGCGGTAAATTTGGACATATTCTCTCACCAGTTAATAGTTAATACATGGGTTAAATGGCAATTTTTTCCCAAAAGTTATCATTAGGACAATTTTATATTGAAAGTTTTTCGAAGAATAATTTTATCTTTGAGGTGTCAAAAAAGAAATAATTTTGCCTTAACCGTTATCCCATTTAACTTTAACCATTAATTGATCAAATATACTGAATTGACAGTTCACATATCATCTACGTCATTTTTGTTAAGATATAAATTTTTCCCAAAAATTCATGTATCATCTATTTCATTTTTCTCCAATAAAGTTATATTTAAAACTTTTAGAGCAAATTTAGACTTTAATAAAAATGACATGGATGATATGTGGACTGTCAGCTCAGCATATTTAATTAACTAATTATCAAAATTAATTAGTATAACGGTTAGGAAAAAATTGCTTCCTTTTTTATCTTTTTAGGACAAAATTGCCCCTTAACTCATAAAACATATATGTGGATTGTCAGCTCAGCATATTTAATCAACTAATGATCAAAATTAATTAGCATAACGGTTAGGGCAAAATTACTCTCTTTTTTACCCTTTCAGGACAAAATTGCCCCTTAACTCATAATACATATATCCACTCCCATATAATTAACATGGATCATTTCAATGACAATTTTTCTGGATAGAATTAATAGACAACAACACTATGGCCATCACGAAGTTTACTATTTTACTTTTTACCGCACTTGAATGCTTAATACTAGTGATCTTATAATTTTACCCCATATATAATATCACTTTTCAGAATAGAATTGCGCAATTTAACTTTAAATTATATGCTTAAAGTTTATATATCCAAGGTTCAAAGAAATTAAAGAAAGTTTT
Source organism: Inga oerstediana (assembly GCA_963210345.1). Taxonomy (NCBI): domain Eukaryota; kingdom Viridiplantae; phylum Streptophyta; class Magnoliopsida; order Fabales; family Fabaceae; genus Inga; species Inga oerstediana. The sequence continues at coordinate 3,212,578 of OY723405.1, forward strand.
ATAATTAAATTCCATTAATAATGACTTTTTTCCTTGGAAAAAAATGGTGACTTTAAAGTAAACACTTTTGCTAAACTTTAAGACCTTATCGATTAAAAAAAAAAAAAACTTTAAGACCTCACGTTTGGATCAGTTCGGCAACATGCAAGTGAGTGTGTCGGGCGTGCTTTCCCATATTACCCAAAGCGACTTTAATTTACAATAGTTTATTCATTTTCTTAACACTGTGAAAAAAGTAAGCTACCAGTTAACGACAATTAACCACAATTACCCACACGTATCTAATATTCGATCCCTTTATTTTCGTGCATTATCTTCTTTAAAAAAAGAAATTTGTTCATATTAAATGCCTTTTTTCAATCCCAAAAGGGGGCCAAACAACATTTAATATTTTTATCCGTGGAGTCAAATGATGTTTTTAGAGGCATTAAGCTAGTAACTTCTATCATCAATAAATGAGGAGAAAATCTGGCAAAGTATATCATATTTTTACATATTTTAATTTATGTGGAATAAAACAAATATAATGAAATGAGAGAGGAGAGTTAGTGGTGTACGATGGCAAAAAAGAACAAAGGAGTGGGGTATTAATTAATAATAAATTGGAGGGTTTGGTGAGAATGCTTTTAAGGCATATCTCTTATTGCGGGTGTGTCCGATTTGGAAGTGGCTCCCATCCTTTTCTTTTTCGGTACAGATTAAGATCTTAAAATATTATTTTTATAATATTTTAATAATATATTAAATCTGAACCGTTGAGATCTTGATCCGACGATCCTGAAAAAGAAAAGGACAATCCTTTTCTTTTGAAGAAAAGGATGGGAGCCGGGTCCGTATGATTTGAGGGTCAGGCTTCTCTCCTTTGCCACTTTCATCCGCTGCGGTCCGCTGCTATGAAACGCCCCGTCTTTTGTGCAAAATGGTCATGTGAACCTTAATGTGTGAAAGAGAGAGGTTGTATTGAGGTGATGCCAGCTGTGGCAGCAAATGTAGAAAGACATCTTCACGAGTCCCTAAGGTAAAATAACTTTTGTCTTTTAAAAAAGTCAAAATACTATTGATGAGATTTTTTTTTTATATATTAACTGAGCAGTGTTTAAATTTAAAATGCTCTTTTCAGTCCTCAATATAAGATAGAGTTAACTTTTTTTTAGATATTAAGAAAGCTAATTAAATTATTTTAAAATATTTATATTTATCATTCTTTCTCCAAACGAGGTAAATATATATTTTTGTGTCAGCTTGCGGAAAAGAACTTCTGAAAGGATAGTTTTGTTGTTTCCCAAACATACACAAAGAAACTAAAAATGAACTGTATGAACTTTTGGGAGTGAACAAAAACTTAATGCAAACACATAGGACTGAACATGTATTTTAGCTTATTTTATTTTTTTTAATAACAAAAATGCTTAAATAAGTTGGGTTCCGGAACTTACCAGGGTCAGGGTATACCCCTGACTTAAAAAACATTTAAAAAAGTACTTATAGATCATTCGGTTATTAACAAGGTACTCACATCTATGATGGGGTGGAAATACTTTGACCTATTTTAAATTTAAATACTACCCAGTTAATTGTTTTTTTAAAAAATAATTTTCTCATCAATAATATTTTGAATTTTTAAAAGTAAAAAGTTACTTTACCTTAACATTTGAATCGTGAAAATGTCTTTCCCATTGGCTTTCAAAGCTAGCATTATCTCACACCGCCTCTCTCTTTCACACGTTAAGGTTCACATGACAATTTTGCACAAAAAACGGGGCGTTTCATGGCAACGGACCGCAGCAGACGAAAGAGGCAAAGGAGAGAAGCCTGTCCCATGATTTGAGGGGAGGTGCTGGAGGGGAGAAGGGGTCGATCAATTATTATTTTGGAAGAGAGAAATTCAATATTTATTCTCTCATTTTTTTAAATTTTGAATTCCCGTTCAAAATTTACTTTTTTATTTCTTTTAAATTTTAAATTCCCGTTTAAAATTTAAATACCTTCAACCAAAAAAGGTAATTTAACCCTCCTCCCGTCCTCTCAAACCAAACACACCCCTAGGGTCGATGAGGGAAGTTAAAAAATGATTTCTACAAGAAAATATTTACATATTTTAGGAGCGCCACCTTATATGTGTTATGGTTAATTAAAATATAACAACTCATCTTATTTTAATTCTATATAGCAGATTAGTCATATGAAAAAATTATGATTTTTAAAAATAACAACTCATAGGAAGGAATTGTGTCTTTTGTTTTTCTAAATTATGAAATTTATATTTTTAAAAATCATAAAATTTGAATTTCTTCAAATGACTCATTCACCATGTAGAATTAAAATAAAATGATTATTGTATTTTAATTAATTAGAATATATATGAGATGACAATTTTAAAATACGTAAACGTACATACGTACAGCTAGTCGTAATTAGCGTTGACCATGCTCACGTTCTCGTTAAAATAATAAAATCTGAATTATTGACCCTGCTTTTTCTGCTTTTATTCCTCCCAAAATGTAGCTAATGTTTTTCGTTGACTTTGTATGACTATACTCAGTGAAAATGATCGCGAATATTTTTTTTTTGCCTTCAAGATCGCGAATATTTGTTGCAACTTGCAACAGTACTTGGTTGATTATTACTAATGACGCAGTTTGTGATCACTAGCACTCTCTTATATCGTCATTTTAAAATATCAAAATTACTATTAATAAAAGTCATTAATTATTAGAGTTTAACTAATTAATTATGGCGTTTCTTAGTCAACAGGGAATACCATGTGAAAACAAATTATATCTTAAACAAAACATATCATAGTATAAAATCTTTGTCAGAAGAGGTTCATAATAAGGACCCGGGGGGTGTATAAGGGAAGGGGGATATAATGATGGATAGTAAGACATGGGATATAGTAAGTAATCTGACTTATCAGCCTAACTAATTATTACTTAATGAGAAGAAAAAACCAAATAGAGGGGAAGATATTTTAATATTAAGAAGGGGTTTGATCCCAGACCAGAAGAAAGCATGAATCTGATACTTAGGCCACTTTTTAACTTTAATTATAATTCCATATATATATATATATATATATCGTCATCATGATGCCCAATTCGGAGCATCGGCTTCGTGGGATGATTCCTAACAATGCTTTACCTATACACTCATGCTAGCTATTGGAGCTGGTAATATAGGATTTAACTGTAGGCCGAATCTGTAAAAGTGGGCGGTTTGAGTTTTATAAAAGTGGGATCGTTTTAATGGGGTTATTTTTTGTTCGAACCCATATAGACCCAATCTGTGGCAGGTTGATCCTTTTTTATTTATTTTATTTTATAAAAAAAATCTATGACTTCTCTGAATGTATCGTGTAACATTGTGTAACCTAACACCATTAATATCAACTAATTATTGATTGTATTAAATGTTAATGATGGCTTTTGAATTTTATGTTTATTTTGTAATATATGAACTTGTGATGAATACTTAATTTATAATGTTTGAAACTTTGAATTTAATGTTTTATTATTACTTTATAATTTTATAATGTATTTTTAATTTTTTTAGGGTTTAGGTTTATAGAAAAAAAAAATTCAGCATACTGTTTAAAAAAAGCAATATAAAAAAATTTTAAAAAAAAAAGAAAGAAAAATAATATGGGTTGGATTAGCTAAATATCAACCTCATATTGATACGGTTTTTTTTTACCCGAACTTATATAATCCCAATCTATAATAAGTTAGCCTGAACTTAGTGATCGGACAATATTAGGAGCTCTATATCTACATACACCAATGTATAATTAGTTATGTTTGCTTTCCCTCCTATCGAGGATGGAGATACGCAAAAGTCACTTGTTAGATCATCCTCCTAAAAGGTATCGTGGCGAAATATCTCCAAGCATTAATTATAATGAAAATAGCATGCAGTTAGTATTTTCTTTTTGTTTTTATCACGGGAGCAAAGCAGGTGATTCTGAGAGATCGAGCTCACAAAAACCAAATTATCTTGCAACAGCAAAAAGGTGTTTTTCAAAAAGAAATATTCGGAGACCCCTACTACGGATATTGTTGCATGCCAGGAAGTGTAAATTGTTTAATTGGATGTGCAACGACCAAATATGGTGCAATGCATGCAGTAGTGCCTGGATTATAATAAAGGCACCAATCAAAGTGAATGTTAAGGTCCATAACAATACTAATAGGCATCTTACATAGTAAGTAGATTGGGCCCTTTTTGGCAAATAAACAAAAAGGAATGTCCCTGTGGAAAGCGGGAAAGATATAAAGCAGCATATATGGATAATGGATCCAGCAGAGGAGGGGCCACATCTATCGTCCCTCGCAAATGGGCTCTCATTGGCAACAACAAATTAATTTAGGGTAACAATTGGATCATCATATCACCATTCGTGTGTTCATGCATTCCTCCACTACCATACACTAGACACATCAAGAGGCTAGCTCAGTTCTGTTAGCCATGGAGCATCATCATCATCATCACACTATTCTATACTCCTCTGGTTTTATCTACTGGTCACTTCCAACATTTTTAATACAGATCAAGGAAAACTTTAAATCTCATTAACTCTATCATAAAATTCAACAATTTCCAACTCAACCCTTATTTAATATATATAAAATAACAAAATGAAAATAAAGTCAACATAATAATGTGAGATATTTTAATTATTAATATAATATATTTATTAGTTATTAATTAGGTTAATTAAAATATCTTGAGTGTGGCCCGTTAGTCAGATTTAGGCCCAACTACAGGATTAGGGTAAAGAGGATTGGCTATTTAATTTATTTCTGATGGTGAAATAAATAATTAAGGAATATAGCCGTCTAAACTGAGCGTACGAGTGAAAACCCTAGCAGCTCTTTGAGGTTCTCTGACTGGCGACGGCTCTCACACCAGTTGCCATCACTGTGCCTTACGGTCAGTCAGAAGAGTTACCTGTCAATTTTTTCTTCTGACTCTTTCTGTTTTGCAGTCTCATTTTCCCAGTGTCCGTGATCTCATTCTGTTCAGAGAAAAGCAATGGTGAGAGGTATTTATAAAGTCTTCCGCTGTAATTTTAGAATATGTTGTGCTATGTTTATTGAGATGTAATTGGTAATTAGCATGATGTATTCCAACATGTGGCATCAGAGCCTGGTTCTCTGATTCTCTGCCTCTTTTCTTTGATCGGGGACGATTTATCTATGGAATTTAATGATTTTACCGTAATAGTTTTTTATACGGGTTCCATATTTTAAATCAGAGATCACACTTGTTAATATTGCCTTCATTTCGTTGTCGAGGGATCCGATTCTGGTTTTTTTGATTAAATTTTCGATGTATAGAGAATTTCACTCATCGACTGCTTTTGATTCATGCTCTTCGATTCATGTATGCAAATCGACATCTGGGTTGTTTCGATTGAGTTTCGTGAGTTATTTTCTGTATGCATCGCCATACTCACCGTCGGACCTGCGTTTTGATTTTGGGTTTTAAATCTGAGAATCTTGTTTCGAAATCTTGTGTTTAAATGCATATATTTTGGATAGATTTGTGTTTTCGTTGCATTTTTGTTGCGTTTTTTGGCAAGATCCGCCGTTAAAACCACTGTGAGGCGCCGTTTCGAGCCCTCCGATCGCCAGAAAGGACCGACTGAGATCGCGGGTCGCGGCAACTCGTTTCGGGTTGAAGTCGGGTCAGGTCGGGTTTTGTAGAAACGGGTGGGGAAGAAGAGCTGGACGACGTCGTTTTGACTAATGTCAAAACGTCGTCGTTTTGGCTCATTCGGACGAGCCTCCCCTACGCGCGCAAAACGGCGCCGTTTGGCCCAAGTGAAACGTTGCGTTTCACTTATCCAGTGGGTGGGCCGGCGCGTTTTTGGGCTTTCTGTATTTTTTTTTCTTCTTCTCGCTGATGCTCGACTGGGCCGAATTGACTGGGCTTCTGTGAATTTTTTTTAAGGCATGCTGAAGCGTTCTAGGCCGAAACAAAAAAAAACATTTTTTTTTAATTGAATAGTGACGGTTTTCTTGTGCTTCTAGACCATTAATTTTAAAATATCCAGAAACAATTATTGGGCCTATTTGTTTTTGTTTTTCTGGGCTATGGTTTTTGAAATTCCAGAAAACATTTTTTGGGCTTTTCTATTTAATTAATTACTTCACTGTTTAATTAAATTCTTTTCTGTTTTATGTATTTTTCTGATTAATGATTTTAAATTGTTTAAATTAGTGACAGTAGTTAATTTTGGCATTTTCACATACTGAAAAATTTGTAAAATTGTTTTCATAGTTAATTAATTGTCTAACATTTTGAAAATAGCTTTAGACAATTATTTAACAATTCAAAAAATTTTGCAAAAATTGAGATTTGAGTTGAATGGTGCCAAAATTAATTATCTAAACAATTTTGAATACATAAAACAGTGGGAGGGATTTAATTAATTATTTACTGTATTTATTAAATTGATTAATCTCTCCATTATGATGTGCATATTTTGATTTACATGCACTTAAATGATATTTGTGACTAGCATGCTACTTTTTTCAAGGAATAGCCACATCATCCTTTAGTTTTGCATGTAACTTGATCACATAATGGAACTTATAAAATATCTAATTGTAATTAAATATAGAATTGTAATTGTTCTTTGCCCACAAGTAGACGGTTATGATTATATATTTAATTAGGGTGGGATAGTTTGGTCTTATATTTTCTAAGTTGCCCACAGGTATTAGGAAATGTAAATTATACACTCTAGGCCCACCAATTTGAGATAAATGCATGCAATGCTAGATTATTTGCCCACAGGTAGAATTTAGTGATACGCATTTATATATATTACATATTTCCATTAGTGCATAACATGCATATAAAAGGCACAGAATTCGTGATTGTCTCAAATACTTGTCTTGTGAGCTAATTTAAGTTTTTAAATTGCAGTACCTACTACTTTCCCTAATCTTTTTGCTGACACTACTGGCAAAATTGTGCTGGATGGTACCAATTACCCTGAATGGAGAGAGGACATAACTTTGCAGATTGATATGCTGCACATGCATTTTGTTATGGAGAAACCTAGGCCTCCCAAACCAACTGACAGGTCAACTAAAGATGAAATTGACTATCAGGAGCGCTGGGAGCACTATAATCGCATGTGCATGTCATATATTAAGACCATGATCCATAGAAGCATTAGGGGAGCAATTCCCAAATGTGAAACTGCTAAGGAGTTTCTGGAAGCTGTGGACAAATAGTTTAAGCCAACTGACAAACAAATGGGTGGTTCCATCATGTTAGAGCTGTGTGCCATGAAGCTGACATGTACTAATGGAGTCAGACAACATATCATGAAGATGAGAAACTTGTCCTCTCAGCTGAAGGCCTTTGACATGGAACCAACAGAGCAGTTTCTAGTGCATCTGGTACTGAACTCCCTTCCTTCTCATTACGAGGCCTTTAAGGTCTCCTATAACACACATAGGGAAAAATGGACAATTGATGAATTGCTGTCCATGTGTGTTCAGGAGGAAACTAGGCTTCAAATGAGTGGTAGGGAGGCACTTAAGGCAGCTCATTTGGCTGAAAGTTCCAGCAGGAATGGTGCCAGGGGCAACAAGGACAAGCAGAAAAAGAAGAAAAAGATTCCTGCTGTGCCATCCATTAAGAAAGCTGAAGCTATTTGCTTCTTCTGCAAGAAGAAAGGGCACATGAAGGATGAGTGCCTGAAGAGGAAGGCATGGTTGGAGCGTAAAGGTATGTATATTTCGAGTTTAGCTTTAGAAGCTCATCATATTGGCACTAGTAATGATACTTGGTGGATCGATACGGGTTCAATGATCCATATTTCTACTACCATGCAGGGGTTTCTAACCACCAGGCCTCCACTTCCCAATGAAGCACGAGTCCTTTCAGGAAGTGGGAAAGGAGATCCGGTCGGAGCAATTGGAACTTTTAGAATTGTTTTCCCAAATAAAATTGTGCTGGATCTTTTGAATTGTTTTTACATTCCTAGTTATATGAGAAACTTGATTTCTATGTCAAAACTCATTCCTTTGAATTATGGTATTTATTTGCAAAAGGACTTGATATATTTCAGTAAGGACTATTTTCCAATTGCAAGGGTTGTTATGATTGATGATTTGTTTAAAATAATTCCTGAACCGCCTGAAGTTTTTTCTGTTACGCATGGTATTAGACAAAGTATCATTGATGAGAATTCTATTAGCTTGTGGCATAGGAGATTAGGACATATCTCTGTTGACAGGATCAAAAGGTTAACTAAAGATGGAATCCTTCCATCTTTAGACCATTCAGAATTTGATACTTGTGTGGACTGCATAAGGGGAAAGCAGACCAATAAGTCATAAAAGGGAGCTAAAAGAAGTTCTGATTTACTTGAAATTATACATACTGATATTTGTTGTCCTGACTTATCCGCAAACAGTCAAAAGTACTTTATCATTTTTATTGACGATTACTCACGATATACTTATATCTACTTGCTTGATAATAAAAGTGAGGCACTAGATACCTTTAAGGAATATAAAGCTGAAGTAGAAAAACAAGTTGGGAAACCAATAAAGATCGTGAGATCCGATAGAGGTGGTGAGTATTACGGTAGGTACACTAGTGAAGGACAAACGCCAGGTCCCTTTGCTGATTTTCTTCGGGAGCATGGTATAGTTGCTCAATATACCATGCCTGGCTCACCAGACATGAATGGTGTAGCAGAAAGAAGAAATAGGACCTTGCTAACATGGTTAGGAGCATGATGAATGGCTCTAAACTATCAATATCCTTGTGGAAGGAGGCACTTAAGACAGCTGTGTACTTATTAAACAGGGTTCCAACAAAGGCAGTGCCAAAAACACCCTTTGAAATCTGGAAAGGATGGAAACCCAGTTTAAGACACCTTAGGGTATGGGGCTGTCCAGCGGAAGTAAGAGTATACAATCCACAAGAGAAGAAACTAGATCCTAAAACCATTAGAGCTTGCTTTATAGGCTATCCATGTATGACTAAGGGTTATAGGTTCTATTGTCCTTCACCTTCTGCACGTTTTATAGAATCTAGGAATGCTGTTTTTCTTGAGAATGACATGATTAGTGGGAGTGATCAAACAAACAATGATCATATGGAATTGACCCCTGATTTACGTCGTGAAGGTTTTGTTCAGATTTATCCACCTCCCACACATGGAGATCCAAGACAAGTTGTGGTGGAGGATATCCTGAATGAACAATCTGAACCAACCCAAGAGGTTGAATTAAGAAGATCAACTAGAGAAAGAAGGCCAGCATTGCCTAGTGACTACGTGGTGTACTCTGTTCAGACTGATTGTGATATTAGCATTGAAGATGATCCATTAACATTTACTCAGGCTGTTAAGGGTGAGAACTCTAAGTTGTGGCATGATGCTATGACTGAAGAAATGAACTCCATGGCAAACAATAATGTATGGGATCTTGTGGAGTTACCAAGTGGGTCTAAAGCCATTGGCTATAAATGGGTTTATAAAACCAAAAGAGACTCACAAGGTAACATTGATCGATACAAGGCTAGGTTGGTTGCCAAGGGTTTCACACAAGTAGAAGGTGTCGACTACAAGGAAACCTTTTCTCCTGTATCAACGAAAGACTCTTTCAGCATAATCATGGCATTAGTTGCACATTTTGATCTAGAGTTGCACCAAATGGATGTTAAGATTGCATTCCTCAATGGGGTTCTTGAGGAAGAAGTCTACATGAAACAACCTGAGGGATTTATTGCAAAGGATAAGGAACATCTGGTATGCAAGTTGAAGAAATCGATCTATGGCTTGAAGCAAGCCTCACGACAGTGGTACTTGAAGTTCCATGAGGTAATCACATCATTTGGGTTCGATGAGAACATCATGGATGAATGCATATACCACAAGGTTAGTGGGAGCAAGATCATTTTTCTGGTTTTATATGTCGATGACATACTACTTGCAACCAGCGACCTAGGACTATTACGTGAGGTGAAACAGTTTTTGTGCAAAAACTTTGATATGAAGGATATGGGTAAGGCATCTTATGTCATTGGCATCAAGATCCACAGGGATAGAGCTCAAGGCATTTTAGGCTTGTCTCAACAAACCTATATCAACAAAGTTCTTGAACGATTCAGGATGCAAAACTGTTCAGCTAACGTAACTCCTCTTGAGAAAGGGGACAAGTTTAGTTTAGGTCAATGTCCTCAAAATGAGCTCCAAAGAAAGCAAATGGAAAGGGTCCCATATGCATCAGCAGTGGGAAGCTTGATGTATGCACAGGTTTGCACAAGACCTGATATAGCTTTCGCTGTTGGCATGTTGGGAAGGTACCAAAGCGATATAGGGGAAGCACATTGGACAGCTGCAAAGAAAGTGTTTAGATACCTACAAGGTACTAAGCACTATATGCTCACATACAGAAGAACAGATGACCTGGAAGTGGTTGGTTACTCAGACTCTGATCTAGGAGGATGTTTAGACACAAACAAGTCTACTACTGGTTACATCTTCCTACTAGCAGATGGAGCTATATCATGGAAAAGTACAAAGCAAACACTTACAGCTCCCTCTACTTGTGATGCTGAGTACATAGCGTGTTTTGAGGCAAGTTCACAAGCGATCTGGATAAGGAATTTCATTGCTGGTCTTAAGATTGTGGACTCAATCTCTAGGCCAATCAGGATGTACTGTGATAACACAGCCGCAGTAGCCATTGCAAATAACAAAAGGAGTGGAAGTCGAAGCCGGTTGGTCGAACTGAAATTCCTAAGTTTAAAAGAGAGAATTGCAGATGGTGAAATTTTGGTTGATCATATCAATACAAAGGACATGCTAGCTGATCCTTTGACTAAGGGAATGAAACCGAATGCTTTTGTGTTACACGTCCCTCAAATGGGGGTTAAGCCTTCATTTATATAGAAGAGGTATGCAATGAAATTGACCTTATGGTTTATTATCTCTATCATTATCTGTATACATTTTGTTGATGAGACTAATAAACACTAAGTTTGAACCGAATAAACATTGGCGTTTGTTCATAAGGTTATACCCATTAAGTAAGGGTGTTGCATGTAATGCATGGAAGGTAATACTCAGCCTAAGAGGACTTATCGCCATGATTCTTGCAGCATAGCCTTAGTTTAATCTGGAAAGGGCGACTGACATTCAGATACGGGCCAAGTGGGAGAATGTGAGATATTTTAATTATTAATATAATATATTTATTAGTTATTAATTAGGTTAATTAAAATATCCTGAGTGTGGCCCGTTAGTCAGATCTAGGCCCAACTACAGGATTAGGGTAAAGAGGATTGGCTATTTAATTTATTTCTGATGGTGAAATAAATAATTAAGGAATATAGCCGTCTAAACTGAGCGTACGAGTGAAAACCCTAGCAGCTCTTTGAGGTTCCCTGACTGGCGATGACTCTCACACCAGTTGCCATCACTGTGCCTTACGGTCAGTCAGAAGAGTTACCTGTCAATTCTTTCTTCTGACTCTTTTTGTTTTGCAGTCTCATTTTCCCAGTGTCCGTGATCTCGTTCTGTTCAGAGAAAAGCAATGGCGAGAGGTATTTATAAAGTCTTCCGCTGTAATTTTAGAATATGTTGTGCTATATTTATTGAGATGTAATTAGTAATTAGCATGATGTATTCCAACAAATAATAAATAAAGGGTTAAATTGTACACACCTCAAAACTCTAATGAAATGCCTTATAAATATGATAAAAAAAAATCTTTTCTCTTTGCCTTATATATAAGACCATAGGAGTATATGTTTACTAATCACAATTAGCCCTCTTTACTCCAATACTACTACGTTTTATGGGTGCGCCCAGCTCCTCTCCCATGCTTTCCTGTCCATTTCCTCTCCCTTACCCCAAAACTACACCCAGTATCTTAAAGTAATTTTTGATACACTAATCACCCTCAAATATTTTTTCAGTTGTAGCTATTATATAGCAAACTATACTTTAAAGTATTTTATTTAGTACTCCCTCCGGTCCTAATTATAAGATAAAGTTGACTTTTTTGGAGAAATTAAGGAGGCCAATTAAATTACTTTAGAGTATTTATATTTATATTTTTTTTCTTCAAACTAATTAATTTGACTAATAAACTAATATATAATCTAAGGATACTAAAAATATAAACACTCTAAAGTAATTTAATTGGCTTCTTTAATTTCTCCAAAAAAGTCAACTTTGTTTTATAATTAGGACCGGAGGGAGTAACACCCAATATCATAAATTAATGTTTAGCTCATTCATATTTTTTCAGTAGCAATTACTGTTTAACAAACTACACTATAAAGTATTTTTTTAAATAAGACCCAGTATCATAAATTAATTTTTAACTCACTCAACACCCTAACTAATTTTTTCAATAACACCCAATATCATAAAATAATTTTTTTTGCATATAATATTTTGAAATATTTTTTTTATCAACACTCTATATTTTAAATTTAGATTGCTTGTTACAATTTAAAAAATATTTTACGGTACTGAATGTATAAAAGAGACCCAACCTTCCCTTTTAACACCCAAAAGGGTGTAGTTTTAGGAAAAAAGAAGAGGAAATGAACGGGAAAGCAAGGGGAGAGGAGCCGGGCGCTTTATGGGTCGGCTAGTTTAGATGAGCCAATTCGCATGAATGTGACAGTGCTCCCATCCTTTTACGTACAATTACTACGTGCGTAGCCTCCGCAGACTCTTGTATATATGTGCGCAGTCGCACGTGATGTATATGAAAATACTGGTATATGTATACCAATTACTGAAGCAATAAACATAAAGTTGCGCTGAGCACAAGAAAATTTAATTTCTAGAAATGAAAAGTGTCACAATATAGTAATACCTCTAGAAAAGAGAAGAGCACATTAATCATTACTTATCGTAAGGAATAAGATTGTTTGCATTATATACTGGGCATGTTTATTTTGGCGTTGAGATTGCTTATATGCTGTTTTTCATGTAAATCGAGATAAAACTCCTTTTACATATTTATCTCGTATGCTGTAAATTACAATTGAAAAGTTACTTTTAAGTATTCAAATCATTATTTCAAACGAGTACATTATAGGATTAGCTAGTGATGCATAACCATCAGCTAAAGGTATCTCTCGACAAAAAGAAAGAAAAAGAAAAAGGAATTGTTGTGCACTGAAGAGTGAAGTTATAGTGATTAAAGCCTGTTTGAAAAAGCAGAGTAAAGATGGGTGGCAGTCTTAAAGCCTGTTTGAATTGATGTTGGAAAAATACGTTTACGTAAGTTGAGATAAATATATAAATCGCGTGAAAAAACAGTTTATACCGTTAATCCAAATATGCACTTACTTAATTGCTTGTATTGATTAGTATCTTGTTTCAGCTTCCGCTGTTTCTCTCCTCCCTCCACAGAATGACGTCGTTTCAAGCTTATGGTGACAGTTTCTTCATTTTATATACAACACAGATTATCAATTCTTTCAACAATGGCATGCACGTGATATATCCTGAGCATCCCAATATATGGAGGTTAGTCAATCGCTTCTTAGTATTGCCTCACATGTATGTTCTTACAAAGTAGTACCAATTTTTTCTTCTTTCAATATTTCTACATGAAATTAAATTTGTTCCAGAATTTCATTAATATTGTTATAAATATTAACTGTTGGTAACATACTCATAATATATATTTGCTTTGGGTTTAATATTTGTGGCAGCGGGTGAAGCGTCTGCGATAATATGTGTGTGCGCGTCTTAAAAATATAGATAAGGAACAATCCATGTCAGCTCCATCAGGTCAAGTAAAAGGGTCCAAATTTATCCATTGGCAAAAAGCTAAAGTGCAGACATGACTCAGACCATTTCAACATGAAACAAACCATGACGTGGTGAAAAATGAGGACGCGATTACAGACGGCAAAACAGGAAAACTTATCTTAAACTTCACCTGTATGTGTATATATATATATATATATATAACGCGACCACCAGTTACGTTACTTGGCTTTCTTTTGTCCTCGATCGTGGTGGTGGCCGGGTACGCAATTCTATGTCGAGCACTTGATCTATCACTTGGTGCTTTGGTGATAAATAGGTTTGTCAGCAGCAGCAGCAGCAGCAGTATGAATGTTGGCAATATCTGTTAAGGTAACAGGAAGCTCTTGTGTGGATTCCTTTACTGTTGGCAGTGGCGTGGTCGGGTCTGGATCGTCTTTGCCTTTTCCCCACACCACACAGTACAGACCCACCGCTATAATTATTCCTCCAATTATACTGCCACCACCAATAATAGAGACCCATATATATCGAATGAGTCAGCCTATGATATATACTTGATACAACACCACTATATATATATATCTCTCTCAAATCACGGAATCATTTCCTTGCTCATCTTTGGTAATGTTGAATGGGATATGGATGGTTCAGATTTAATTTTTTTTATTTCCTATTTTTTTAAAAAAATTATTTTAATAGGTACAGAATTTAAAATAAAAACAATCTTTTAACTAAATTTTTTTATTAAAAAATTCCTAATTTTAAAAAAAATCAGATCCAGACAGTTTAAATTTGAAAGAGCTCTACTCCTGCTCATCCAAAAAAAATGAGCTTGGATGACCAGGGAAACCAGTTCCCTCAAATCACAGTATGAATAGTAAAATAAACATATCTACGTCTTTGTACCACAAATGCTTTAGTCATCATCAAAAAAAAAAAAAAAAAGCAAAAGAAAAACAAGGGAGTGAGTGGATATATCACGAGGTCCAAGAAATAGAAAAGACCTTCCAAGATGGAGCTGTTCGGAGAGAAGGAAGGAGCCAAAAGCGGCCACGATGACCATGCAAAGGGGATAAAAGGCCGTCACGAACACTGGCCCTTTGCTCTGCAACACCAACCCTTGCAAGTAATACGCTATTGCCGACCCAGCTATTCCCTGTTATATATATATTTTTATATGTATACAGTCAGCGCTTAATTAATTACTACCCGCCCTCAGTTGCTTTTTATAAGTAATTTCTTATTTTTTAGACTCATATTTAATATAAGTAATTGTTTTTTTGTGTTTCAAAATTTAAATTATTTTTTTCTTTTTTATTCTTATTAAATATGTATCTTTATATTAATTATTTCACACCTATCACTAATTATTTCTTAATTAATCATTTATTACTCATTCTCTCTTATTTATTTTACTTGTTCTCTTTCCTATATTTTTTTTATTAATAGAGGTGTATTTAAAAAAGACATCACATTTTTATACATTTACTGCTTTTAGCTTATTAATCTTAATCGTCAGTCGGTTTGACACAATGATAGTTGTTGCTTATAAAAAAGAATCACAGGTGAGCTGAGAGAAGTAATGACCGAGTAGAGAGGAGAAAAGAGCCTGTAGTCCCAACCAAGAGACCAAGCGCCGGCGTGGTGTTCGGTGATGAGAGCCACCGCTCCACTCTGCAAGCTACCCACAAAGCATATCAAGCACGCCAGTGACAGTTCCGCCGGGTACTTCTTCACGGTGATCGACTGTGTACGCACGCACGCACGCAGCCAATTTCACTCATTAATGATCCATCGAACATGAATGAATCTGGGTTAATTAATAAAATGAGTTTGATATATATATATATATATATGGTGAAAATGAACCTGCAAGATGAAGAAACAGGCCCAAGCGGAGCAACCTAGGAGGATGAAAAGGGTGCCGGCGATCCAGTGTTTGTGAGGGGAAGCATGGCCTGCCTCAGTTTGCTGCTTGGCTGCATTATAGGCAGAGTGAAAAAGGGATATGATAGGACCTTTGTACAGCGTCATTAGGCATGCCCCTCCAAACGTCACTATCGTTCCCACCACCTTCGCTATACTCCCCATCTCCTTCATCCTTAAACGCTCCATCCTTAAGATGACTGCTAATACAAAGGTGATGGAGGGCACGGTGTTTATAATGGCAGACGTAAACGCAGCTGAAGTGTACTGCATCCCCAAGAAAGTGAAACCTTGGTCCACCACTGGCCTGAATATATCATCATATACACGCCACGTTACACTTTAAATAAATAACCTATCTATGATATAACACCTACTTTTAACTTTCTCTGGCTACTTATTTATACGATATATATCAAACTTCCTTGGTATTCACAAACTTCTTGTCTTCATCTAACTAAATTAGATTCTTGCACCAAAACATGAAAATCAATTCATATAATTATACAATATTGCATTATTAGTTTCATCTTTAAGTGACATATATAGGGGAATATATATATATATATATATAAAGTTCAAGACTAATACTCGAGAAAGCCGAGAAGCATGATCTGTAAAAATACACGGATTGTCATCTTGGGCCGCAATTTCCTGCAAAATGAATGAATGAATGAAAGAAACCTTGAGTTCCAATGCTAATAATGAAAAAAGGGAGCCAGGCAGATGCATGGGAGGGTTTAAAGAAAGACCTATCAAGAAAGAAGGCAAAAGGAGCGAGGGAAAAAGCAGCAAAGGCATTACGATAGGCACTGAAAACAAAACGATTAACGCCGTGCTTCGCACTGGTCATCCCGAACAACACAGCTCCTGCTATCCCAAATTGCAATGCCACCATTAGCACATAAGGCTTCGCCTTATTCACCAAACTGCTCGTCCCACACATATTTCTCCCTCTACTCACTCGCCTCGCTTCTCAATTTCCCTCACAACACACTACTCCAAGTCAATTTGTGTGCGCTACAACGTAACGTGTTCCTTTTATAGACAGCACTTAACCCACTAGGCCTAGTGCATCTGGATATCATCACAATCCCTTTGCTTATGATAAAAGTTCTGCTTTTTACACGTGTATATATATATATATATATATTATGGTCTCTGATTAATTAACTCAATTCTCATTAAATCACCAAAAAATAAAAGATTCTTTTATTAGTCATCAGTGGAGTATCAGCTTCCTCTATATGTGTTGAGTCAGAGCACACTTGGGAGCCTGGCACCATGTTTTTCTGTCAAATCCCGAACATTTTCTTGTACGGTCCAACATCAATATGGCCAAAATTGTTTAATTTCTTTATTATATTGAATTTTCCAATCATTTCTCTTTCCAAATCCCAACCGCAAACGTTTGTTCAACCTACGTACTTACGCATGTAGTAGCCATTAATTAGTTCTAATACTGATGAGCACATGATAATCAATTGGCCAATAAGCTACATTATTCATTTGTATTATTATATACAGAACAAAATAGCTAGATTCTGAGGCGAAGGAGAGGAATTAAATAATCAATTGGCCAATAAGTTACTGAGACACAGTGCACGTTTTTGATCGGACGATATTGGGGTTTAGTGAAACTTCGTTTTCGTTGAATAGCAGGACGGATGGCGAGAAATACAATCAAAATTATTGTCTGCCTCAATAATAAGATGAAATTGGAGTATCTTGGTGTTGCTTTTTTTCTTTTGTTACAATCTCTTGGACTGTAGTGTTGCTTTTGTATATGAATGAATGGCTCCAATAAACGGTCAATTCAAACGATATAAAACTTATTTTTTTATATAATAAAGTAAAATAAAAATATATGATTCGGCTAATGGACCAAAATAGTTATAAGAACACAAGTTAAACTGAATAAACCCCCCAATATTCAATATTACACCAACAAAATCCCTCAATATTTTGATACGTTCAAAATCGAATCCAATTGATTATTTTCAAACAAAACTATTAGTGGTATTATTAAAGATGAGTTAGAGTAAAGTACGTAAAATCTCTTTATCAAGATCCATGTACCGCTGGGTCTGATCCGCCGTATGCTTGCTTTCCGATAAACTGAGGAAAGGAGAAGGCCAACATTAAATCAAAGACATACACATCCCATTTTGAAGTTTCTCCTCTTTCTCTTCATTTGCAAACTCAGCATTATTTGAAGCTAAATTCAAGGTTCTGGGTTCTTCCGAAATGTGGCGGTCTTAGTCTTTCTAGGTCCATATTGTAAGGATCATTTTCAAACTCGCCTTTTTATCTGTGAATTTAAATGAATAGTTTAATCAAAATTTTACTTTTAATTGATGAATAAAATATTTAATTCATTTATATGTTCGGAGAATAAAATTTAACGTATAAAACTGATTCTATCAATAATAATTTTGTTATGAATATTAAATATGTGGATGTCCTTTGACTCATATTACTCTTCTAATCAGCTTGACATAAAGAAGAAAAGAAGACATGACACAAAGCAAAAGTAAAAGAAGACAAGGACATAAAGAAGATATAAAGTAACCATGGTCATGTAACCAGAGTTAAATATAACCATGGTCAAGCAACCAGGGTTAGATTTCTGACTCTATATAAAGGCCTGTAATCGATTGTTTCAATTGAACTGAATGAGAACTTCTCTCTAGGAATTTTATATTCCTTTCTCTGAATTCTATCAATCTTCTCTCTTATCACATATACTTTTATAACACGTTATCAGCACGAAGCTCTAAAAGAAGGTATGATCTTCTTATGGTTTCTTTAATGATTATATATATCTTGTTTTATTTTATAGATCTGGGATAATCTGAGCCACTATATGGAATTAGAGAGATACTTTTACCGATTGTTATATAACATCGGGTTCCATGGCTAAGATTGGAAATCGTTATTGTTTTTACATATTATTTACAAGTTCTTTTATATTATTATTATTGTTATTATGGCCATAAGCCATACACATCTGATTTTTGAAATTATGACCAGAAGTCATAATGTTTTAATTTCTTATAATATGGTCAGAAGCCATATCCATTCTTATTATATAGCCAGAAGCTATATACATTTTTCATCTTATTATATGGTCAGAAGCTATATATATTTTTATCTTTTATCTTATTGTACAGCCAGAAGTCATGTACAATTTTTATCCTGAAGATAATAGTTAATTCCTCATCTTGAGATTAAATGGCCCGAAGCCATACATGGCCTGAAGTCATGAGATTAAATGGCCCGAAGCCATACATGTTTTAATTTTCTTATCTTGCCTTATGAATTATTTATTGTCTTTATGAATTTACAGTTATTATATTGCATATTTACATTTCATATTTTAATTATTTTCATTTATTTCTTTAATTAGTTTGAACAATGGCAAACCTGGCAAAACTTGAAATTGTGGCTCTTGATATTACCGGAAAAAATTATTTATCTTGGAAGTTGAATGCGGAAATTCACTTGAATGCCAAAAGTCTGGAAGATACGATTAAAGAAGGGAATAAGGCATCCAACCAAGATAAAGCCAGATCCATGATTTTTTTTCGCCACCACTTACATGAAGTTTTAAAAACTGAATATTTGACAGTGATGGACCCACTTGTCCTTTGGAACAATGTGAAAGAAAGATATAATCACCAGAAGATGGTCATTCTTCCAAAAGCTCATTTTGATTGGATGCATTTACGCTTGAAATATTTTAAATCTATAAGCGAATATAACTTAGCTATGTTCAGAATTACTTCTAAATTGAAATTATGTGGAGAAAATGTTACTGATGATGATATGTTAGAAAAGACATTCTCCACATTTCATGCATCCAATTTGCTCCTGCAGCAGCAATATCGTGAAAAAGGTTTCAAGAAATATTTTGAGTTAATTTCTTGTCTCCTTGTGGCTGAACAAAATAATGAGTTTTTGTTGAAAAATCATGAATCCCGTCCAACAGGCTCAACTCCATTCCCTGAAGTGAATGTAGTAACTAATGAATTTTATTGTGGCCGTGGCCGTGGCCGTGGCCATGGACGTGGACGTGGGCGTGGCTACAGCCGTGGGCGTGGTCGATATCATGGAGGTTCAAATTCCTACCAGAAGTGGGAAAAGACTGATAAGAACAAAAAAGGGGAAAGCAGTAGGCATAACAAATATGCTAATAATCCATTCTATCGATGTGGTGGCAAGGCCCATTGGTCTCATACCTGTCGTACACTAAGGCACCTAGTTGATCTTTACCAAGAATCAATTAAAAATACTGGTAAAAGATCAAATGTTGAAGTTAATTATGTTGATCAGGGCGAGAATTCTGAGTATGGCGATATAGATAATAACTATTTGGATGTTGCAGGTTTTTTAATATAATTTGAACTGTTATATTTATTTAAAGTTGCTTCTATCATATGTATTAATTTTATTTATGTTTTTATGAAGAATGAATCCTATTGGCATCAATCCTGAAGATTTATGTCTCGTTGATAGTGCAACAACCCACACCATACTCAGACATGATAAATATTTTTCTTCCTTGGTAATACGAGAAGCCAATGTTCAGACTATATCTGGTAGTATAAATTTAATTGAAGGCTCCGAAAGAGCTAGTATTTTGTTACCTGAAGGAACAAAATTATGCATTGATAATGCATTTTATTCTACTAAGTCTAAAAGAAACTTACTGAGTTTCAAAGATATCCGCAGAAATGGATATCATTTAGAAACAACAACTAAATGATATAGTTGCTAGTAGAAAATGCATATTAGAAAGTTTTCCTATTTTTTCTTCTGGTTTGTATTACACATGTATAAGCACAATTGAAACACATACTATTGAGAACCAGAAGTTCAATAATGCAAACCAGAAGTTTGCCAATTCAAACCAGCAGTTTGATAATGCAGACCAGAAGTTTACCAATTCAAACCAGCAGTTTGATAATGTAAACCAGAAGTTTACTAATGAATTTAATATTTAGTATGACCGGTTAGGCCATTCCGGTTCAATCATGATGCGACAAATAATTGGGAATTCATGTGGACATACCCTGAAGTGTAAACAAATACCACAATCCCATGATTTTTCATGTGCTGCATGTTCCAAGGGAAAGTTAATTATTCGCCCCTCACCAAGCAAAGTAGAAAGTGAGTCTCTCACATTTCTAGAACGGATACAGGGAGATATTTGTGGGCCAATACACCCACCATACGGACCATTTAGGTACTATATGGTTTTAATTGATGCATCAACTAAATGGTCGCATGTTTGCTTATTATCTTCTCGCAACCTGGCATTTGCGAGATTACTTGCTCAATTGATTGGATTAAGAGCACATTACCCTGATTATCCTATCAAGAAAATACGTCTTGATAATGCTGGTGAATTTACATCACAAGCTTTTAATGAATATTATATGTCTCTTGGAATTGATGTTGAACATCCTGTAGCTTATGTTCACACGCAAAATGGACTTGCAAAATCATTGGTTAAAAGGTTGCAATTAATTGCAAGACCTTTACTTATGAAATCTAATCTACCAATTTCTGCTTGGGACCATGCCATTTTACATGCAGCAATGTTAATTCGCATTAGACCAACAAGTTATTTAAAGGTTTCCCCCTTACAAATGGTTTTTGGTCAGGAACCTAATATTTCCCATATAAGAATTTTTGGGTGTGCGGTATATGTGCCTGTAGCACTACCACAACGCATCAAGATGGGCCCTCAAAGAAAGATGGGAATATATGTTGGGTATGAATCTCCATCAATTATAAAATGGTTAGAACCATCCACAGGAGATTTATTTACGGCACGATTTGCTGATTGTCATTTTGATGAATCATTTTTCCCAATATTAGGGGGAGAAAACAAGCAGCTGGGTAAAGAAATTAGTTGGAATGAATTATCATTGGCTCATTTTAATCCTCGTACAAAACAATGTGAACTTGAAGTTCAAAAGATAATTCATTTACAGAATTTAGCTAATCAAATGCCAGAAGCATTTACTGACCCAAAGAAAGTAACAAAGTCACATATCCCAGCTGCTAATGATCCTATTAAAATTGATGTCCCTGAAGGACAACCTGCTATGAATGAATCCAAAGCACGCCTGAAGCGTGGCAGGCCCATCGGTTCCAAAGATAAAAATCCTCAAAAAAGAAAAGGAGCAAAGATTATAGATGGTCAGGTTGAGGATAATGAAGAAAAATTAGTAGCTCCAAAAGAGTCATCTCCTGAAGAGATATTATCTCCAGAAGAGAACATTGTAGTCCCAGAAGAGACCCAGGTACCTGATATATGTGAAAATAATGAGATCTCAATAAATTATGTTATGAATGGAATCCGATGGGATAGAAATGAAGTCAATGTTGATGACATTTTTCCTTATCATATAGCATATGATGTAATGAATGATAATGAGGATCATGAGCCAAAATCCATTAGTGAGAGCCAACAAAGAAAAGATTGGTTCCTATGGAAAGATGCCATTAATGCATAATTAAAATCATTGGCAAAACAAAAAGTATTTGGACCTGTAGTCCTTACACCTGAAGATGTAAAACCAGTTGGATGCAAATGGGTCTTTGTAGGAAAAAGAAATGAAAAGGGCAAAATAACTAGATATAAGGCACGTCTAGTAGCCCAAGGTTTTACATAAAGACCTGTCATTGATTTTAAAGAAACGTATTCACCAGTAGTGGATGCGACTACTTTTCGTTATTTAATCAGTCTAGCAGTAGATGCAGGACTTGATTTACATCTAATGGATGTTGTGACTGCCTATTTATATGGATCACTTGATAGTGATATTTATATGAAAGTCCCTGAAGGACTTAAGATGCCAGAAGTATCCAATTCAAGTTCTCGAGAACAATACTCAGTTAAGTTAAATAAGTCCCTGTATGGCCTGAAGCAATCAGGGCGCACGTGGTATAATCGCCTTAATGAATATTTGTTGAAAGAAGGATACAAAAATGATCCAATATGCCCATGCATTTTTATGAAAAGATCTAATAGTGAGTTTGCTATAATTGCTGTTTATGTTGATGATATCAACATCATTGGAACTCCTGAAGAGCTCCAAAAGCCAATTAATTGTTTGAAGAAAGAATTTAAGATGAAGGACTTGGGAAGAACAAAATTCTGTCTTGGATTACAGATCGAGTACTTCAAGAAAGGGATCTTTGTATATCAAGAAACTTATAGAAAGAAGGTCCTAGAGCAATTTTACATGGATAAATCTCATCCATTATGTACCCCAATGGTTGTAAGATCTTTGAAGGTGGATAAAGACTCATTCCGACCCCGAGAAATTAGTGAAGAAGGTGATGAAGAACTACTTGGTCCAGAAGTATCATATCTTAGTGCTATTGGAGCACTAATGTATCTTGCTAATCACACACGTCCTGATATATCATTTGCTGTTAATTTATTAGCAAGATATAGTTCTTCACCAACACGAAGGCATTAGAATGGAATAAAACATATTCTTCATTATCTCAAAGGTACTACAGACATGGGGTTATACTACTCAAATGTATCCAAGCATGAACTGATTGGTTATGCAGATGCTGGATTTTTGTCTGATCCACATGATGGTAAATCACAAATGGGCTATCTATTTACATGTGGAGGTGCAGCTATTTCATGGCGATCTATGAAACAGACTATATCAGCCACATCATCTAATCATGCAGAAATTCTAGCAATACATGAAGCAAGTCAAGAATGTATGTGGTTGAGGTCAGTGATACATCATATACATACAACTTGTCATTTATCTTCCGGCAAAATGATTCCAACAATCCTATATGAGGATAATGCTGCATGTATCGCTCAACTTAAAGAAGGCTATATCAAAGGCGATAAAACAAAGCATATTTCACCAAAATTCTTCTTCACTCGTGACCTTCAAAAGGATGGTGAAATATATATTCAGCAAATCAGTTCAGGTGAAAATTTAGCAGATTTATTCACCAAGTCACTCCCAGGTACAATCTTTGAAAAACTTGTTCATGATATTAGTCTTCGGAGATTCAAAGATTTCAACTGATATTATCAAGAGGGGGAATCGATACACGCTGTACTCTTTTTCCTTTATCTAGGTTTTGTCCCACTGGGTTTTCCTGGAAAGGTTTTTAATGAGGCAGCACTCGACGGTGTATCAATGAATGATGTACTCTTTTCTTTGGCTAGGTTTTTATCCCACTGGGTTTTTCCTAGTTAAAGTTTTTAATGAGGCACATTCATAATGGACATCCAAGGGGGAGTATTATGAATATTAAATATGTGGATGTCCATTGACTCATATTACTCTTCTAGTCAGCTTGACATAAAGAAGAAAAGAAGACATGACACAAAGCAAAAGCAAAAGAAGACAAGGACATAAAGAAGATATAAAGTAACCATGGTCATGTAACCAGAGTTAAATATAACCATGGTCAGGCAACCAGGGTTAGATTTCTGACTCTATATAAAGACCTGTAATCGATTATTTCAATTGAACTGAATGAGAACTTCTCTCTAACTTTTCTCTAGGAATTCTATATTCCTTTCTCTGAATTCTATCAATCTTCTCTCTTATCACATATACTTTTATAACAAATTTATATTTTTAAAAGTGAAGGATTTATTAAGGATTGATGGAATATACTTGTGTCAAAAATTTTATCTTTTAGGCTTTTAGTCTTTAGCCTAATTACAATCATGCTAATGACTTTTTAGATTTGTGATCTCTTCTTTATGAGGTAAAACAACATACCACCTCAACTAACTGCTCTTATTGATTTTACAATAAACACATCTTCTCTCATACTCTCTTTGGTCATTTTTAGAAGTATTGGATGATATTGGGCTTTAGTGAAACTTCGTTTTCGTTGAATAGCGGGAGAAATGGCCAGAACATAATCAAAATTATTAATAATAATAAGATGGCCCTGTTTATGAAATTGGAATATCTTACTGTTGCTTGTTTCTTCCTGTTACAATATCTTAGACTTTAGCTAGCGTTGCTTTTTTTTTTTTAATAATACAGACGGCCAAGAAAGACTTGGAAGTTACAAAAATACAATTAAGGACAATAGATCAAATCTTGAGCCATATAGGCTATACACGCAGTAGGTGGCGCTGACAAAATGACAAAGTCCTCCTGTACTTGCTAGGCCTGCCTGGCTAAGAAGTCAGCACACACCTGATGATGTCTCTCGGCACGTATCGGAGCTCGATATCCCACTCAGAGTATAACAAGTTCCTGACGGCATTAATCTCTGATCTTAGCGGGTGATTAGGACCCCCATCATGCGTTATCAACTAATAGGTTTCTAAGGAATCTGTATAAGCAACAACCCTGCAAAAATTGTGTTGCTTACAGATTTGGAGTCCAGTGAGTAAAGCAAGCAATTCTGCTGTGGTGGGGGGAACAAAGCTAGCGTTGCTTTTGAAAGTACGTGAATCAGTGAATGGCTCCAACCAGCCAATTCAAACGATATAAAACAAAATTTTTATATCAAAAGGCAGTTTGTAGATTAAAAAATTTAATCATGCTTTAAAAAATTATGATTGTAAGTTAAAAAAATAAAATAAATAAAATTTATTCAGACCATATCCAAATTAATGTTAAATTCATAAAGTAAATATAAAATATTATGATTAGACTATAATGAACCAAAATAGTTAAAAGGTGCTAACAAATGTTGGTCGGTAAAGTATTAATTCAGGTTGTGAGTTTAAGTCCTACCGATGAAGAACTTTGTTGGTGAGCGATTTGTAAGTATCTTTGTTAGCACTGTTTGAGCCCAAAGGCATACCTTAACCTTGGCGAGCCTTGAAACCCAACTCACTTAAACTTTTAAGAATAAAAAAAATAGTTAAAAGGTAACACAAGTTGGCATAATTCCGTGTCATCGATAAACCCCTCAATAGTCAATACTATGCCAAAAAAAACCCCTGAATATTTTAATATACATGTTCAAAACCGAATCGAATCTGATTATTTCCAAACAAAACTATCACATCATTAATCTTGTGGTTTTAGGGTCTGTTTGGTTTGATTGCATTGCACCCTGTAGTATAATGCAATGCGATACAATGATAATGTAATGCTATTGATTACAAGGTCAGTGTTTGGTTTAATTTTTAAGTAAGGTACGATGTGTGATTTTTTGTAATAATTATTTAAAATTAATATATTATACAAAATCTATTTTAACATTAACATAATCTTTGTGGACAAAATTGCTAAGAGTCATCATGCCACCTCACCATAACTAAAATGTAGCTAATGTTTTTCGTTGACTTTGTATGACTATACTCAGTGAAAATGATCGCGAGTATTTGTTGCAATTTGCAACAGTACTTGGTTGATTATTACTAATGACGCAGTTTGTGATCACTAGCACTCTCTTATATCGTCATGTAAAATATCAAAATTACTATTAATAAAAGTCATTAATTATTAGAGTTTAATTAATTAATTATGCGTTTCTTAGTCAACAGGGAATACCATGTGAAAACAAATTATATCTTAAACAAAACATATCATAGTATAAAATCTTTGTCAGGAGGTTCATAATAAGGACCCGGGGGGTGTATAAGGGAAGGGGGATATAATGATGGATAGTAAGACATGGATATAGTAAGTAATCTGACTTATCAGCCTAACTAATTATTACTTAATGAGAATAAAAAACCAAATAGAGGGGAAGATATTTTAATATTAAGAAGGGGTTTGATCCCAGATCAGAAGAAAGCATGAATCTGATACTTGGGCCACTTTTCAACTTTAATTATAATTCCATATATATATATATATATTGCCATCATGATGCGCAATTCGGAGCATCAGCTTCGTGGGATAATTCTTAACAATGCTTTGCCTATACTCTCATGCTAGCTATTGGTGCTGGTAATATACGATTTAACTGTTGACCGAAACTGTGAAAATGGGCAGTTTGAGTTTTATAAAGGTAGAATCGTTTTAATGGGGTTATTTTTTGTTCGAACCCATATAGGCCCAACCTGCGGCGGGTTGATCCTTTTTTATTTATTTTATTTAATAAAAAAATCTATGACTTCTCTGAATGTATTGTTGTTAGAATAGAGATATATCTAACAACATAATATAGTCAAGTGAAGGCTTGTTTTGGAAAGATGATTTTCATTATTTGTAAACAAGAGATTGAATATTTTTAATGAGGATTAAAAATCAATCTTGACTTGAGAGAGTTTGATTGATGATTTTAGAACATTTGACTAGCATATAGACTCATTTCACTAACATAAGTGGACAATTGCATAGTTTCATGAAATACAATGGGGAAGAAATAATCCTAAGTTAATACCTCTTGAAGTTTAACCTAATTTCTCAATTTCCACTATTTTCCTTTGTTATTTTTATCAAAAATCTTTATACAAATTGATCAAATTCAAATGATTCCATTCAACTTAATTAAGAACATGGTTAAATTAGTTAACTCGTTGTTATCATAATCCTTGTGAATCGATATTCGTTTCTCACTAACTTATTACTTACAACCCGTACGCTTGCATGCAATAGTGCCTGGATTATAATAAAGGCAACCAGTGAAAGTGAATGTTAAGGTCCATAACAATACTAATAGGCAGCTTACATAGTAAGTAGATTGGGCCCTTTTTGGCAAATAAACAAAAAGTCCCTATGGAAAACGGGAAAGATATAAAGCAGCATACATGGATAATGGATCCAGCAGAGGAGGGGCCACATCTATCGTCCCTCGCAAATGGGCTCTCATTGGCAACAACAAATTAATTTAGGTTAACAATTGTAAGCATGTTTGTTTCAACTTAAAAAAACTTATAAGTTGCTTTTTACGTAAATCGAGACACAACTCCTCTCACATACTTACTTCGTATACCGTAAATCACTATTAAAAAGCAACTTATAAGCAATCGAATCGCTCAACCAAACATACCCTGTATCATCATATCACCATTCGTGTGTTAAAGCATTCCTCCACTACCATACGCTAGACACATCAAGGGGCTAGATCAGTTCTGTTAGCCATGGAGCATCATCATTATCATCACACTATTCTATACTCCTCTGGTTTTATTGTACACACCTCAGAACTTTAATAAAATGCCTTATAAATAGGATAAAAAAAATCTTCTCCCTTTATCTTATATATAAGACCAGAGGAGTATATGTTTACCAATCACAATTAGCCCTCTTCACTCCAATACTGCTACGTTTTATGGGTGCGCCCAGCTCCTCTCCCATGCTTTTTTGTCCATTTCCTCTCCTTTACCCCAAAACTACACCGTTGTGAGTGTTAAAAAGAGAAGGCTGGACTTTTTTTTTTTTTTTTCAAAAATAAGAGTCAGCAGATGAAGTATTTTTTTTAGTGACATTCAGTATTTTAATGTAATTGTTGATGCACTAATCACCCTCAAATATTTTTTCAGTTGTAGCTATTATATAGCAAACTACACTTTAAAGTATTTTTTTTTAGTAATACCCAGTATCATAAATGAATGTTTAGCTCACTCATATTTTTTCAGTAGCAACTACTGTATAGCAAACTACACTATAAAGTATTTTTTCAATAACACACAGTATTATAAATTAATTTTTAACACACTCAACACCTTAACTAATTTTTTCAATAACATACAATATCCTAAAATAATTTTTTTTGCATCTAATCCCTTGAAATATTTTTTTTATCAACACTCTATATCTTAAGTTTAGATTGCTGAATGTATAAAAGATTATTTAGGATACTAGGCGTGCCACTGAAAAAACTTATTTTTGAAAAAAAAAAAAAAAGAGACCCAACCTTTTCTTTTTAACCCTCAAAATGGTGCAGTTCTAGGAAAAAGAAGAGGAAATGGACGGGAAAGTAAGGGCAGAGCAGCCGTGCGCTTTATGGGTCGGATAGTTTAGCTGAGCTAATTCAGATGAATGAGACAGTGCTCCCATCCTTTTACGTATAATTACTACGTGCGTAGCCTCCGCAGACTCTTTTGTATATATGTGCGCAGTCGCACGTGATGTATATGAAAATACTCGTATATGTATACCAATTACTGAAGCAATAAACAAAAAGTTGCGCGGAGCCCAAGAAATTTTAATTTCGAGAAATGAAAAGGTGTCACATATAGTGCTCGTTTGGAATAATTTATTTTTGGACAATAAGTGTTTATAAAACATGATTCACGGTATACGAGGTAAGTATGTGAGAGGAGTTTTATCTCGGTTTACGTAATAAGGACTTATTATCTAAAAATAAACCCAACCAGACACACACATAGTAATACCTTTAGAAAAGAGAAGAGCAAATTAATCATGACTTATGGTAAGTAATAAGATTGTTTGAACTATATATTGGGCATGTTTGTTTTAATGTTGAGATTGCTTATAAACTATTTTTCACGTAAATCGAGACAAAACTCCTCTAACATACTTACCTCGTATATCGTAAATCACGATTGAAAAGTTATTTTTAAGCATTTCAATCACTATTACAAACTAACACATTGTAGGATTAGCTACTGATGCATGACCATTAGCTAAAGGCATGAAAAATAAAAAGGAATTGTTGTGCAAATAAAAAGGAATTGTTGTGCACCAGACTGAAGAGGGAAGTTATAGTGATCATTGGTATAATTGGCAGACAATAATGAAAAAGCAGAGTAAGGATGGTATAATTGGCAGACAATAATGAAAAAGCAGAGTAAGGATGGGTTGCACTCTTAGAGCCTGTTTGAGTTGGTGTTGTAAAAATATGTTCACGTAAGTTGAGATAAAACTCTTCTTATAAATTTATTTCGTATAACGTAAATCACATGAAAAATAGTTTCTACCGCTAATCTAAATAGGCATTAGGGAGTTACTTAACTGCTTGTATTAATTAGTATTTTGTTTCAGCTCCCGCCTTTTCCCTCCTCCCTCCACAGAATGACGTCGTTTCAAGCTTATGGTGTCAGTTTCTTCATTTTATATACAACACAGATTATCAATTCTTTCAACAATGGCATGCACGTGATATCCTGAGCATCCCAATCTACGGAGGTTAGTCAATCGCTTCTTAGTGTTGCCTCACATGTATGTTCTTACAAAGTACCAATTTTTCTTCTTTCAATATTTCTACATGAAATTAAATTTGTTCCAGAATTTCATTAATATTGTTATAAATATTAACTGTTGGTAACATACTCATAATATATATTTGCTTTGGGTTTAATATTTATGGCAGCGGGTGTGCGCGTCTGCGATAATATGTGTGTGCGCGTCTTAAAAATATAGATAAGGAACAATCCATGTCAGCTCCATCAGGTCAAGTAAAAGGGTCCAAATTTATCCATTGGCAAAAAGCTAAAGTGCAGACATGACTCAGACCATTTCAACATGAAACAAACCATGACGTGGTGAAAAATGAGGACGCGATTACAGACGGCAAAACAGGAAAACTTATCTTAAACTGCACCTGTATGTATATATATAACGCGACCACCAGTTACGTTACTTGGCTTTCTTTTGTCCTCGATCGTGGTGGTGGCCGGGTACGCAATTCTATGTCGAGCACTTGATCTATCACTTGGTGCTTTGGTGATAAATAGGTTTGTCAGCAGCAGCAGCAGTATGAATGTTGGCAATATCTGTTAAGGTAACAGGAAGCTCTTGTGTGGATTCCTTTACTGTTGGCAGTGGCGTCGTCGGGTCGGGATCTTCTTTGCCTTTTCCCCACACCACGCAGTACAGACCCACCGCTATAATTATTCCTCCTATTATACTGCCACCACCAATAATAGAGACCCATATATATCAAATGAGTCAGCCTATGATATATACTTGATACAACACCACTATATATATATATATCTCAAATCACCGAATCATTTCCTTGCTTGTCCTTGGTATCGTTCAATGGGATATGGACGGTACAGATTTAATTTTTTTTTATTGTTTTTTAAAAAATTATTTTAATAGATGCAGAATTTAAAATAAAAATAATCTCTTAACTAACATTTTTTTATTAAAAAATATCTAACTTTAAAAAAAATCAAATCTATACAATTCAAATCTGAAAAAGCTCTAGCTGCTCATCCAAAATCCCAACAAAGGAAGAGCTTGGATGACCAGGGAAACCAGTTCCCTCAAATCACAGTATGAATAGTAAAATAAACATATCTACGTCTTTGTACCACAAATGCTTTAGTCATCATCAAAAAAAAAAAAAAAGCAAAAGAAAAACATGGGAGTGAGTGGATATATCATGAGGTCCAGGAAATAGAAAAGACCTTCCAAGATGGAGCTGTTCGGAGAGAAGGAAGGAGCCAAAAGCGGCCACGATGACCATGCAAAGGGGATAAAAGGCCGTCACGAACACTGGCCCTTTGCTCTGCAACACCAACCCTTGCAAGTAATACGCTATTGCCGACCCAGCTATTCCCTGTTATATATATTTTTATATGTATACAGTCAGCGCTTAATTAATTACTACCCGCTCTCAGTTGCTTTTTATAAGTAATTTTCTTATCTTTTAGACTTATCCTTAATATAAATAATTTTTTTGTTTGTTTCAAAATTTAAACTACTTTTTCCTTTTTTATTCTTATTAAATATGTATCTTTATATTAATTATTTCATACCTATCACTAATTATTTTTAATTAATCATTTATTACTCATTCTCTCTTATATATTTTACTTGTTCTCTTTCCTATATTTTTTTTATTAATAGAGGTGTATTTTAAAAAGACATCACATTTTTATACATTTATTGTTTTTAGTTTATTAATCTTAATCGTCAGTTGGTTTGACACCATGATAGTTGTTGCTTATAAAAAAGAATCACAGGTGAGCTGAGAGAAGTAATGACCGCGTAGAGAGGACAAAAGAGCCTGTAGTCCCAACCAAGAGACCAAGCGCCGGCGTGGTGGTCGGTGATGAGAGCCACCGCTCCACTCTGCAAGCTACCCACAAAGCATATCAAGCACGCCAGTGACAGTTCCGCCGGGTACTTCTTCACGGTGATCGACTGTGTACGCACGCACGCACGCAGCCAATTTCACTCATTAATGATCCATCGAACATGAATGAATCTGGGTTAATTAATAAAATGAGTTTGATATATATATATATATATATGGTGAAAATGAACCTGCAAGATGAAGAAACAGGCCCAAGCGGAGCAACCTAGGAGGATGAAAAGGGTGCCGGCGATCCAGTGTTTGTGAGGGGAAGCATGGCCTGCCTCAGTTTGCTGCTTGGCTGCATTATAGGCGGAGTGAAAAAGGGATATGATAGGACCTTTGTACAGCGTCATTAGGCATGCCCCTCCAAACGTCACTATCGTTCCCACCACCTTCGCTATACTCCCCATCTCCTTCATCCTTAAACGCTCCATCCTTAAGATGACTGCTAATACAAAGGTGATGGAGGGCACGGTGTTTATAATGGCAGACGTAAACGCAGCTGAAGTGTACTGCATCCCCAAGAAAGTGAAACCTTGGTCCACCACTGGCCTGAATATATCATCATATACACGCCACGTTACACTTTAAACAAATAACCTATCTATGATATAACACCTACTTTTAAGTTTTAACTTTCTCTGGCTACTTATTTATACGATATATATCAAACTTCCTTGGTATTCACAAACTTCTTGTCTTCATCTAACTAAATTAGATTCTTGCACCAAAACATGAAAATCAATTCATATAATTATACAATATTGCATTATTAGTTTCATCTTTAAGTGACATATATAGGGGAATATATATATATATATATATATATATATATAAAGTTCAAGACTAATACTCGAGAAAGCCGAGAAGCATGATCTGTAAAAATACACGGATTGTCATCTTGGGCCGCAATTTCCTGCAAAATGAATGAATGAATGAAAGAAACCTTGAGTTCCAATGCTAATAATGAAAAAGGGGAGCTAGGCAGATGCATGGGAGGGTTTAAAGAAAGACCTATCAAGAAAGAAGGCAAAAGGAGCGAGGGAAAGAGCAGCAAAGGCATTACGATAGGCACTGAAAACAAAACGATTAACGCCGTGCTTCACACTGGTCATCCCGAACAACACAGTTCCTGCTATCCCAAATTGCAATGCCACCATTAGCACATAAGGCTTCGCCTTATTCACCAAACTGCTCGTCCCACACATATTTCTCCCTATACTCACTCTCCTCGCTTCTCAATTTCCCTCACAACACACTACTCCAAGTTAATTTGTGTGCTCTACAACGTAACGTGTTCCTTTTATAGACAGCACTTAACCCACTAGGCCTAGTGCATCTGGATATCATCCCAATCCCTTTGCTTATGATAAAAGTTCTGCTTTTTACACGTGTATATATATATATATTATGCTCTCTGATTAATTAACTCAATTCTCATTAAATCACCAAAAAATAAAAGATTCTTTTATTAGTCATCAGTGGAGTATCAGCTTCCTCTATATGTGTTGAGTCAGAGCACACTTGGGAGCCTGGCACCATGTTTTCCCGTCAAATCCCGAACCTTTTCTTGTACGGTCCAACATCAATATGGCCAAACTTTATTATATTGAATTTTCCAATCATTTCTCTTTCCAAATCCCAATCGCAAACGTTTGTTCAACCTGGGTACTTACGCATGTAGTAGCCATTAATTAGTTCTAATACTGATGAGCTCATGATAATCAATTGGCCAATAAGCTACGTTATTCATTTGTATTATTATATACAGAACAAAATAGCTAGATACTGAGGCGAAGGAGAGGAATTAAATTAAGGGCCTTCAGAATTGTAAGAATCATGGAAACGATCTCTAGTTTCGTTTGTTGTTAAAGGAGAGATAATGGATCGTGCGCCAGGTATGTTGCAACCGAGTGGGTGTGCATGCTTCGCCCTTTTTTAATCACATCCTCTTCTAAGTTTTATATTCAAAATTTACTGAGACACGGTGCACGTTTTTGATTGGACGATATTGGGGTTTAGTGAAACTTCGTTTTCGTTGAATAGCAGGACAGATGGCGAGAAATATAATCAAAATTATTGTCTGCCTCAATAATAAGATGGTCAAGATGAAATTGGAGTATCTTGGTGTTGCTTTTTTTCTTTTGTTACAATATCTTAGACTGTGGTGTTGCTTTTGTATATGAATGAATGGCTCCAATAAACGGTCAATTCAAACGATATAAAACTTATTTTTTTATATAATAAAGTAAAATAAAAATATTATGATTCGGCTAATGGACCAAAATAGTTATAAGAACACAAGTTAAACTTAATAAACCCCTAAATAGTCAATATTACACCAACAAAATCCCTCAATATTTTGATACGTTCAAAATCGAATCCAATTGATTATTTTCAAACAAAACTATTAGTGGTATTATTAAAGTTGAGTTAGAGTAAAGTACGTAAAATCTCTTTATCAAGATCCATGTACCGCTGGGTCTGATCCGCCGTATGCTTGCTTTCCGATAAACTGAGGAAAGGAGAAGGCCAACATTAAATCAAAGAAATACACATCCCATTTTTGAAGTTTCTCCTCTTTCTCTTCATTTGCAAACTCAGCATTGGGTTCTTCCGAAATGTGGTGGTCTTGTCTTTCTCTCGCTGGTCATTTTTACAAGTATTGGACGATATTGGGGTTTAGTGAAACTTCGTTTTCGCTGAATAGCGGGAGAAATGGCCAGAACATAATCAAACTTATTGTGAGCCTCAATAATAAGATGGCCCTGCTTATTTTAAATTGGAATATCTTACTGTTGCTTGTTTCCTCCTGTTACAATATCTTAGACTTTAGCTAGTGTTGCTTTTGAAAGCGCGTGAATCAGTGAATGGCTCCAACCGGCCAATTCAAACGATATGAAACAAAATTTTTATATCAAAAGGCAGTTTATAGATTAAAAAATTTAATCATGCTTTAAAAAATTATGATTGTAAGTTAAAAAACTAAAATAAATAAAATTTATTCAGACCATATCCAAATTAATATTAAATTCCCATATAAAAAATTAATATTAAATTCATAAAGTAAATATAAAATATTATGATTATACTATAATGAACCAAAATAGTTAAAAGGTGCTAACAAATGTTGGTCGGTAAAGGATTAATTCAGGTTATGAGTTCAAATCCCACTGATAAAGAATTTTGTTGGTGAGCGATTTATAAATACATCTGTAAGTACTGTTTGAGCCCAAAAATATACCTTAACCTTGGTGAGCCTTGAGACTCAATTCACTTAAACTTTTAAAAATAAAAAAAATAGTTAAAAGGTAACACAAGTTGACATAATTCCGTGTCATTGATAAACCCCTCAATAGTCAATACTACACCAAAAAAAATCCCTGAATATTTTAATATACATGTTCAAAATCGAATCGAATGTGATTATTTCCGAACAAAACTATCACAACATTAATCTTGTGGTCTTAGGGTCCGTTTGGTTTGATTGCATTACATCCTGTAGTATAATGCAATGCGATGTAATGATAATGTAATATAATATTAATTACAAGATCAGTGCTTTGTTTGATTTTTAAGTAAGGTACGATGTGTGATTTTTTTAGTAATTATTTAAAATTAATATATCACACAAAATCTATTTTAACATTAACATAATCTTTGTGGACAAAATTTCTAATAGTCATCATGCCGCCTCACCATAACCATCATGCTACCTCATCAAAGCTCATCTAATGGCGTTGGTTGTGGTAGTGGAGGCGACAATAACGGTGGTGTAGTAGTGGTAGTGGCAATAGTGATGATAGTTGTTATGGTAGAAGTGGCGGCGGTGACAACAAGGGGCAGTGGACAGGAGGAGGTGGTAGTGGTAGCGGTGGAGGTGGCACTGTGACAGTGGCAATAGGGACTACAATTGTCATGGTAGAGGTAGCGGCGGCAATAATGGGGGGCAGCGGTAGTGGCGATGGAGGAGGAGTTAGTAGAATGATAAATGAGACTGAATGGTATATTGGACTTTTTCAACCATACAATGAAGTGATAATAAGTATTCATATGTGAAAGTATGAATAGGGATTACCAATTTTTTTGGTAATCATCATTATCATAAGCTCAAGTGGTAGTGGGGATGCATTGAGGCGCTACTTATCCCCAGATAGTGGCTTCGATCCCCACGAAGGCGAAAAACCTCGCTTGGGGAGCGAGGGACTCTTGTGAGTCTGCCGCCATCGGTGAGGGCCACGGTGGAGCCGTGTGTGTGGATCGGTGGGGTGTGACAGTAAGTAGCGCCTAAACTCTATTACTGTGCTAAAGAGCAACTAAATACTCTTATTTTAATAATGTAATTATGATTACTATTACAGATATGCAATGAACTTGAACCAAACATGCTTTTAATATTTCCAAGTCCATACAAAGTAAGTCCATTTTGTAAGGATCATTTTCAAACTCGCCTTAATTTTTATCTGTGAATTTAAATGAACAATTTAAGTTTTACTTAATTGATACATAAAATGGTTAATTCATTTATATGTTTTGAGAATAAAATTTAATGTATAAAATTGATTATATTAATAATAATTTATATTTTTAAAAGTGGGGGGTTTATTAATAATTGATGAAATATATTTGTGTACTTTAGCCTAATTACCAAGGTTCTGAAACCTGGACCGGTTACTGAATCGGTTGAGATATTGGGTCAAGGATTATTGGGTCAGATCAGAATCAAATCGGGACTAACCCGTGGTTAAACCGATGAGAAAGTAAAAATTTCAAGGATTTTTATATAAAATTTTAAATAAAATATAAAAAAAATTAGTCAAATCACAAAAGAAATCGGTTGAACTGGGGTTAACTAGCGAACCACTGGTTAACCGGTTTTCGACCAAAACCAACCAGTTCGATGCTATTTTTTTTTTGAGTGAAATCAGGAATTCATTAAGTTTCAACCAAGAAGACTTAATATAAACTCAAACTAGAAACAAGAGAAGAACCCTATCCCTCATCAACAACCGCCTCCAGTAAAGAAGGTGGTGGTTGATCAAAGAAAACAAAAATCCCCCACTAGTGTGACCCAACCTAGCAAGGTGGTCAGCATCCCTGTTATGTTCCCTAGGAATATAGCTCAACAAAACATTCCAATTCCCGGACAACCAAAGCCTAGCTTCTACAATGATATCCCTAAAGGGGTGATTTTGCTCTCCCCCTCTAGTTAACAAGTTAATAGCCTCAATACAATCAGAACGAAGCAAAACATTCCTGTAACCACTATTCCAGCAAATCTGAAGCCCCTGAATAATAGCTATAATCTCAGTTATAGCAGGAGGAACAGTTAACAGCTTGCAAGTAAAGCCACCAATCCAAGTTCTTTCAGCATCGCGTAAAACTCCTCCACAGCTGCATTGACCAGAGTCCAGAGCTGATCCATCCACCTCTAGGTACACAAAACCCGCTTCCGCTTGAGTAGTTGTCGTACTCTGACCTTCAGAAGCTTGTTGAGAATAGAACTGACAATGGTAGAGAAAATCTTGATCCCAAATAGCCCGGAAGAAACTAGACTGGCCATCCTAGGACAGAGGTTCAATGTCATCTTCAAAGACTTTCCTGCACCTGGTTACCCATATGTCCCAACATACATAACTAAACAAGGAAGCCCATTTGACTTTTCGCGTAAAATCTCTACCAAAACCCCGCTTCAGGTTCCAATTTATCCATTCCCTCCCTTGTAAGGACGTGAATTTATCCCACAAAGTCGGGTGGATTAAAGCAATCCATCACTCGCGAGTATTTTACAGTTTCTGAGTAAGTGCATTATGTCCTCCACCTGATCGCATCCAAAAGGGCATCCTGCAGAATCAAGAAGTCCTTTTTGAACTCTCATCTTCGCAGTATGCAGACGGTCATGAGAGGCTAGCCATAGAAATGATTTGATCTTCTCCGGTACAGAACATCTCCACAGAGTCTTCCAGAATGGCTCTCCAATAGTGCTAGTACCTGCATCAAGAAAATAATATGTAGATTTAACAGAAAAACAGCCATCCGAGGAAGGCTTCCAAAAATACTTATCCTCTCCTCTTTCCTAACGAGGTGGGTGAGCGCACATGAGACGATCAATAACCTGAGGGTGAAACCATTGGTCAAGCTTGTCCTTGTCCCATTGACCTGACTGGGTTGTGTAATCACTCACAATAGCATCCCTATCCACAAAAGCTTCATAACCATGAATAAGTTCGATGCTATTTTCAAAACTATGCTAATTACAATGTCCATGACTTTTCAACCAAATATTAAGCTTTTCAATATATATTACATATATAATAGAGGTGATGAAAGATTGCACCCGTATTCAGAGGAGAGTGGCAGAGCGCGTCTCTCCATTTATTTAGTAATGATAACCTGCTTAGGTTTTAATCTTTTCAAGCGTTGGCTTGCCTCTGTATTCCAAAAACAAAAAGTAATGATACCCTGCTTTTTAGGGAATAAAAATTATTGAGTTCAACCGACGTCTTTTTATTTCATCATTTCATGCCCAAGAATATAAAGTTTTTAATTATATTTGGTTGCTTCTTATTCAGCATGCACAGTCCAAATCTAGGGCTCTGGAGGCAAAGCCGTTTGCTCCCTAATCACGCGTTCTTCGGGTAATGCTCTATAATTAAGGGAAACTAGCCTAGACCAGCGTCATAACTGAGGGTGAGAGGTTGGGTATTTATTAATGTATTGTTATATTAAAAATAGCTTAGATTTAAAATAATCTTTTATAATATAGGATACACTATGACCCATATAGAAATATATATGGCGGAGAGGTGCTGCTATAGCAATTTTGACCATCATTTCTCAACAGGTACATAAAATATTCAAAACTGCTTTATATAAAAGATCATAATTAATTTATTAGAATCCCTATATTTTCTATTGAATAGATATCCTAAAGATCATAATTATATTTATAATTATAGTATTATATTCGTTCCTTTTAAAGATCCTTAAGAAGATAATCAAAATATTAAATTAAATATTTACTAAATATTTTGTATATATTTCCTCCATTATTAATTTACAAAATATTTTGTAACTACCTTCTCTATTATTTATCTTTCATAACCCCCTCTCATCATTATTTTTTTGGCCTGGAAAACATTTACTGCTATGCTTTTATATAGTTAAAATGGGTTCAAAAGATATCCAAATTTAAGCATAATGGTCACTGAACAATACTGCTAAACGCAATACGATTATGGGGCTATGACTAATTGTTTCTCAATTATCTTCTCTAATTGAAATCTAGGGGCGTGGTTTGTCGCAACGAGCAGGCAACCACTCTCTGTTTCCACTGCTAGTCTAAACTAAGTAAAATCATGTCCACGTCGTTCTGTTAAATGGCTTAGCCAGAAGCAATTACGAATAAATAAAAGCTATTAGCATATAGGAAAAAGCGAGACAAATCAATTTGACTCGTCCCTTTGATATAGAAAGCGTAGAAGACGTTACTCGGCGGATTTTGCATGGTATCAATTTTAGAGAGAAGACGTGCAAAACAGAACTATAAGAAAGCAAGTAAAAAACTTGTCGGAAACAACTTACAAGGCATAATAGTAATAGATAAGGGGGCTATATGGAGCCAGAGGAGGGATGGACTAAAGTTAATGTCGACGGAGCATTTGCAAGGCACACGGGTGCTGGGTGCGGAGGAGTTATTCGAGAGGCTAATGGGAAATTTATCATGGTTTTCATGCATAAATTGGAATTTGGGGATCATGTTACTGCTGAACTATGGGGTATTCTTCTGGGTTTGAAGACAACTTGGGATCAAGGGAAGCGTAGAGTGGTATTAGAATTGGATGCACAGGAAGTCCTTAATTTGATAAATAGTGGGAACTTCCAAAATCATCCATAAGCTACTATCATAGAAGAAATTCGTTTGATGGTGCAACGTGAATGGAGAATAGAATTGCAGTTTGTTTCTAGAAATGCAAATCGGGTTGCCAACTATCTTGTAAAAGAGGCATTATCAACTGTAACGGGTTTTCACCCAATCTTGTATTCAACAGCGGAGTTAGCAGCTATTTTGGAGTTGGATCAGCGTACTCCCACCGATATAGGTTGAATTTTGAGATATTTCTCCTTTACATATTAAAAAAAAGAGAGAGAGAAAAAGAAGGTTCAGTTCTAAAATTAATGAAGACGAGCAAGAAAGATGCAAGTAGGGAAGCTGGGCACCACAACAACGACCCACTCTTCAATCATCATTTGCCAAAAAAAGTAAAATTACAACAATAATGATAATGCTAATAATGCAGCCAAGTTATCTGGTCAAAGGAAACACCATCATGGGATTCCTTTAGGCTCATTAAAGGATTCTGATTTAAACGTGCATAAATCCATTCTTTTCCCTTGCATATGACATAAGAAATCTCTAGTCTCTGCGATGCTGAAATGGGATATTGGTGTTTCTTCCACTAACAAATTGCCATCCTTTTCATGCATGACCATATTATCCGCTATACTTGATCGCTACTAATCACTCAATAATTAAGGGTTCATCCATATCCATTGGGATCAATTTCAGGGATAAATCCATTGGGTTCATTTTCAGGGATAAATCGCGACGTCACACTGAAACCAAGGGCGAGGACCAAAGTGCCTAAGAGAAATTCAATAATATATGCACTATAGTATTAGTAAACATTATATGCTGGGTGGAATTCTGCATCAACCTCAACCTCAACCTCTTCTAAAGTGGATTTGCCCTCCTGCACTAGCTGCAATATTGCGTACCAGACTAGTGCATCTAATAAAATAAGCATCAAAGTAGTAATAGTAATTGCCTTGCCGTCAACGAGATAAGAACGATTCAATCACATCCAAACCAAGGCAAGTTTCAATTACTAGACTTAAGAAATTACTTGAACAAGTTTATCATCAGTACGAGGAGTCCAAAAATATGATTCGGGAAAAAACTTGCATTGACTAAATAGTAAGAAAGTTATGAAACAATCATTTCTTGCTGCTTCCCGAGTCATACAAAAAAAGGTCCCTTTCAATTTCATGATTTTATCATCTA
The DNA here is from genome assembly GCA_963210345.1 of Inga oerstediana. Taxonomy (NCBI): domain Eukaryota; kingdom Viridiplantae; phylum Streptophyta; class Magnoliopsida; order Fabales; family Fabaceae; genus Inga; species Inga oerstediana. Next base: position 3,253,326 of record OY723405.1, read on the forward strand.
TTGTCTGAAGGCAGCGGCTATCTTCTTTTGGAGGACTTCCACTCCGACACGTGGGGAAAATCGCGGTAGAATTTCCTGCAAGTGAGACGAACTTTGACATGAGATATAGATTCAGATAGGTGAACGGTATGAAATGGAAACAATAAGTGTAATGCTAATGCTAATTCACTGGACCTAAGATGGCCCAATTTAAACACATCCCAACCATTGGTGGGCCAAAAGGCCCAAATTCAGCATTGCCGATACTTTACAGAAGGAGGTGTCCCCAAATCATGGGCATCCCATTTATGTTACAAAGCTCACTTCATCAGTTCATCATTTGGGAGGAGGAAAGTGAGGATCCCCCTCAAACTCTCAGAATGAAAATTCTGCAACTGCTCTATTGTTATCCTGATGGGGTTTTCTAACACGACATTGCAGATGGGAAAACATTGATTAGAATGCCGCGGAATGAAGGTAATCTTTCTAGCCAATGCTGTCAGACTCACATGCAACTTTACATGCCATTTTTCTCCATCAGGATTCATAATCTAATAATAATCGTCAAACGTTCAGCTCATAATCACTTCCTGCACTGAAACCTGAAAATTCTCAGTTTTCCAAAGCCCTAATCCATTAAATAAATCATCAAACCAAAGCCTCAAACCTTGATATATGCTTTTTCCCAGCACAAATTAAGTCTGTATGATCAACCATGCATTAAATCTCTGCTCTATTCAACCCCTGCTCAATCTAAGCTTGTTTCAGACAAAATACTTCAAGGATGAAGCAGACTAGATCGCACACATGGGACACATTTCACCCAGCAAACGCTCCTTAATCAGTAGAGATTTTAAAACAATACTGACATCCAAAAAATTAGTGGAAAGAACCAAAATTTTATTAGTATGTGAATTGAAAGTGAATGTAAATAAGCTTCCCCCTCCTAAGGATTAACTTCGTTTACATATAGAAGCAATTAAGATTCATATTCATTTATAATAACTCAACATTCATAATTATGCAATCATAAACAATATGCAAACAACCACACAGAGTTGGAGGAAAGACGGTGTGATGCTAAAGGGAGAACACAAAACACTGAAAAAAGTAGGAATAATAAAGGCTCAAATGAAGAGCTAAGAGGTCATTTTGAGTCCTTAACAGGCAATCTCCAAACATGAGGTTGGAGCAACACGTACTAAAATTACATCGTGCACTGGGGGAAGAATCAACGAGTGACAAGGGGCTAAATCTTGAATCAAATTTTACAGTCTGAACCAGGTAGTTTGAGACTTTGTAATACCACAGATCAAGACAATTGTCACTATTTTCAATATATTTCCATGAGCATGGCGAGACTAATTCACCCATTTATAACATTTTAATCATCAGCGAAATTAATTGTTCTATCACTGATTGCGATTTGCTACTCTGTCCACAATCACCATCTACAAGGTGCAGTGACAGGACAGGGGCATGAAATGTACATTTTCTCATTTTCAAATTAGCAGGTCTTTTTCATCTTCAAATGAGCAGATGCTGCCATTGAACTTCCTTACTAACCATGGTTGGATGGCCATCTGGGATTCCAAGAAGTAAAGAGGTGCGAGGCAATATTTAAAGATGGGTACATCAATTGTTTTAAACAGGGGTGAAGTGTCAAAGAGAGGAATTCTAGATGGAAAGTAGGCTTTGGTAGAAACAAAATTATGTCTTACTATGGTTCATCAGAATTCATAGAGACCCTCTTATGGATTAAAGACTCAGGGACAATTGAACGTTCCTATGGCCTTTCTGCTGAAGCTGGCTTTTGTCAATCAGAAGGATCTTATTGCCCTATGCTACTCTAAAGACAGAGATCCTAATATACAAACTACATGGAGATATATTATCTGAATAAGTGACGCATTTTCGGATTTTCATATGGGGTCTGACATGGTATACATAAATCAGTTACTCCCTCCAGTCCTTAATACAAAATATGTTTATCTAATTTGATTAGATTAAGGAAGTTAATTAAGTTAGCTAATATGATATATATTTTTTAAAACATTCTAATCATTTTCCTTAATTTCTTAATCCCCTCTTTTCCTTGATTATTGTTGAGGGAGCATCAATAGGGGTAAATTAAGAAAAGATTGACCAATAGTGTAACTAAGTCTTATATTTAGGATCAAAATCAACTCTTCAAATAGGTCATGGAGGAAGTATTTTATAATCATACCAATTACGTAACCTATGATTATATATCCCTGATAAAAGTAAAGTTGACACAGTCACACAACAGGCAAAATAGAAACTTTATCCCAGTAAACAATAGCCCCAATAAATTAGGCATTGCCCGGTTCATAAGTCATAGGTCTTCACCAATGAAAATTGGGCGTAAACGTGAAAAATGAACACTTGCAGATCCATTATCATAACTTTGGACTCACTGCTTCCCACCCCAATATCATCAATCCCCCGCTTCCGTCTTTCCTTCCCCCACTCAACTCAAAGTAATCATAGCGGCAAGCAATAACCGCTATAGAGTTTCTTGCAAGCGTCAAGTCAATGTATAGGCTGCTGCAAATATTTGAAGCTCTCAAGCTCCACCATATAAAAGGTCAAAATTTGTCGTATGATAAATGTAGCATGTGACTCCCGGCTTTGGGTAAACTAGCCAACACACACATATAACAGTAAAGAGACCAAGGTTCGAGCTAATGGAAAGCCAATTAACCAAATGGCGGTCCCGAAAACCAAGCACAGTATTTGAAACTGACCTCTGTGCCATCGGAGTGTAATTTAGCCAACACGGGTATCTCATATTGGTAAGCTCTTTCCCATTCCGGATTGCCGGTTATATCCCTTATCTGAGAAAAACCAATATGAGGGACCTGATATTTAAACATACAATGAAGGAGGGGAGAGATGGAGATACCTGCAAATCTACGTCATGAAGTGCATCGGGACCAGAGAGCAAGAAAGCAGCTTGAAGTTTGTCTTTGAGACCATCGCACAAGCAGCAACCGGGCTTCGAGTAAAGGACGAGCCTTCGAGAAGGTGTGGAAGGCGAAGATGGAGATGAGAAGGAAGAAATCGCGAGGGGCTTGAAGACCCGCCGAACGATTGGTCTAGTTACCATAACAACGGAGGAAGGCCTTGCAAACGCCGCCGCAGCCGCGGTTGCTAATGCCATTGGGGCCAGGCGAATGAAAGAATCGGGTACGAACAATTGATATTGCTTTGAAAGAAGTGTTCAGTTCAGCGCCCACTTATGCCGTTGATACCTCCTCCTGTCATTCCCTTCGCTTCAGGCCACCGGGGGATTGCCTTTTCCAAGCCCCAATAAATTAAGATATAAAAATTTATCTTTAAGGAGTTTCTGCCCTACTCAGGATAAAAAAGGTACTTTTTTAAAAAAAAATTACTATATAATAGCTTAAAAAGAACATTAGTAAAATATAATATAATATTCTTCCACATCCTAAATATAAGATAAAAATTGATTTTTTTAAAAATTATGGAAAATAATTAAATTATTTTAAATTATATATATTTATCATTTTTTTTAAAATTATTTTGTTTAACTTATAAATTGATATATAATATAAGGATACATAATCTATAATATAATTAAATAATTTATTTAACCTTTTTAATCTCTCCACAAAAAAATAAATTTTATCTTATATTTAACACGAGAGGTTCTACCTTCAATCTGTACAATAAGAGAAAATTAATTTTTTTTTGGAAAGATTAAGAAAGCCAAATAAATTATTTAATTATATCATATATTATATATTCTTATATTATATATTAATTTATTAATTAAATTAATTAATTTTAAGAAAAATTATAAATATAAATACTCTAAAATAATTTAATTAATTTTTTTAAAAAATATTAATTTTATGTATAAGAGAGAGGTTGTAATATATAAGAAGAAGAGGCGGCATTTGTTGCAGCCAAAAAGCACTCATCGACCTCCCGGTTCCATGGCCTGCCTTGACTGCAGCCATTTCTTACTCCTTCATCTCATTATCCTCGCTGCAACTTCACTGGCCTTTCCCCTAGAACAAGACACGCCCGTCTCTCGCTTCCAGCATTACTTGAGGATTAAGACGGCTCACCCGGAACCAGACTATTCTTCCGCTGTCTCCTTTCTCATTGCTCAAGCACAATCCATCGGCCTCCATTATCGAACTCTCGAATTTTCTGCTGGGAAACCCCTACTCCTCCTCTCATGGATTGGCTCAAATCCATCTCTTCCCTCTCTTCTCTTCAATTCCCATCTCGATTCAGTTGCCGCAGAGCCCTCCAAGTGGCTCCACCCCCCTTTCTCTGCCGTAAGGACCCCTGACGGCAGAATTTATGCTCGAGGAGCCCAGGATGACAAGTGCATCGGCATGCAATATATTGAGGCAATTCGAAATCTAAAACACAAGAATTTCATCCCTACTCGCTCAATCCATGTGTCTTATGTGCCGGACGAGGAGATAGGTGGTCTTGATGGGGCCGCTAAGTTTGTGCATTCGATGGACTTCGAGAATTTGAATATTGGGTTTGTATTGGATGAAGGGCAGGCCTCGCCTGGTGACGAGTTTAGAGTTTTCTATGCGGATAGGTCTCCGTGGGGGTTGAAAATAAAGGCAAATGGTCGTCCTGGACATGGTTCGAGGATGTATGATAACAGTGCAATGGAGAATTTGATGAAGAGCCTTGAAGTTATCGGTAGGTTTAGGGAGACTCAATTTGATGTGGTTAAGGCGGGTAAAGCAGCTAATTCCGAAGTTATTTCGGTGAATCCTGTTTATGTTAAAGCTGGCGTTACTTCTGATACAGCTTCAGTGAGTGGCATAAACAAATATCTTTGGAAGTTAGAACTTCTGCATCAATGTTGTATATAAAATGCTTCGTGGCATTTATGCAGGGATTTGCGATGAATGTACAACCTTCAGAAGCAGAAGCAGGATTCGATATTAGGTTGCCCCCCACAGCGAACCCAGAAGAAATGAAAAGGAGAATTGCTGAAGAATGGGTTCCAGCTATTAGAAATATGTCATATGAGGTTAAGTATATATGAAATTGGTGTTGGGGTATTTTGTTATTGAGTGCAATTTTATCTGTCGTCGTTAGAAAGTATTCATTTCGGAGATATAAACTGGTGAATTTAACTGCATTTCTGTCTATGTAGATTTAGAATTTACTTGTTTGAGGACATTGACCTGGTAGCCTAGCTAGTTATTCTACATGCCCTCACTTATGTAACTAGCGCGAAAACATTGATCTTTTTTTTTTTTTTTTTTGGTTGGGTGCTATACATGGATTTTATATACATGAACATGACGGAGTCTTGACTGGCGCTGTCGCATGGTTATCAGATTGCTGCCTGGTGTTAGTCTAGCACTGTCGTCCATGCACTTCAAACAAATTTGAAAAAAGGGTTAATGAACGTTTTCTTCATCCATATTTTTCTTTGCTCTATGACTTGTACTCCCCCTAATTTGCATCATTTGAAATGGAGAAAAATGTTGGTTCCTTTGAAGTAAAATAATGCTATTTGGATGGATTCCTTTCGTATGAAACTTGAAAGGTACCTTTAATTTTCGCCAAAAATTTGAAATTCAGGGGCTGTGTAGGGGAAGGTCAGCTGGTTCCTGGCTATATTGCACTCATTATTGTTTCGCATAGGTGCCAACTGTTCAAATTTTTTTGCTTGGTAAATCTTTTCCATCAATCAAATCAGAAGTTGGGGTGGGTATTACCCCAATACATCCCGGGATAAATTACTGTCATGCGGTCTGAGATACTTTTTTCTTATTCATCGTGCTTGTCCCCTTGATTAGTTCATTATTTCATCGTTTCAGTTCTTGACTTGCTGCATGCATTGACAACCTTGATAATTTGGCCATATTGGATATAACATAAGAAACTGAAATTCTTTGGAAACTCTGGCCTTTCTGCTAATGGTCATTGCGTTAGCTTTTTATTTCAGGATTGTTATTCTTTTGTCTTGTTTGTGATCAAACAAGAATATAAAACGATGGTTGACAGGCTGAGTGCATTCTGTATATGGCAGATCATAGAGAAAGGACCCATTAGAGACCACATGGGGCGCCCTTTAATGACCTTAACGAATGCATCCAATCCGTGGTGGTTAGTTTTTGAGCAGGCTATCACATTTGTTGGGGGAAAACTAGCGAAGCCTGAAATCCTGGCTTCAACAACTGATGCTCGGTACATTAGACAGAGAGGAATTCCTGTACTTAATTTCTCACCGATGTCAAATACTCCCATCTTGCTTCATGACCACAATGAGGTTTGACGGCTTCTAATTCTTCATTGTGAATCTCTCCTGCTATTTCGTATGATTTCAGTGATAGCTCATCACTTTTAACTCCGATGAATTTACTTGCAGCATCTACGAGATACTGTGTATTTGAAGGGAATAGAAGTATACGAGACTCTGATTAGTTCCCTGAGTTCATTTATAGAAGCATGATAATCGGCATCCAGATTTGTTTCTCAGTAACGGACGAGGCTATCTTGTTACACCTCACCTCGACAGAAGATGTTCAAATTATAGTGAAGTTATCACTACGCAACTGGAGCCTCGTGTGACATTTGAAGTTTTGATGCTACCATTCCACGAGGCATTGAGAAATCATATATTCCAGCACTTGTAATAATACGTGGAAACTTTGGAAATTTGTCTGCGTAATCTGTAAATAGTCCCAATAAGGCATTGGAAAGCCAGTAACAAGCAAGATGGCAGTGTGACTCTTCAGGAGCACATTGAGTTGATATCTTATTTTTTCATCGGTAAGACTGTCACAATAAGTCGCCTCAACCCTTTACTGGTGAGGTGGATCAAGATATTTCATAATTCTTCTGCAGTATTCATGAATCATGACCTTGGTTTCTATGCTTTCATTTGCATGCGTATGCTTGTCCTCTAAGCATTTTGGGTCAGCTTTTGCTCTTTTCTCATATCTTAGTGATTGTTTTCTTCCCCCTTTTTTGGGTCAAATCTGATTACTATGGAGTGTGAAGTAATATCCTTCTTCCATTCTCCGCATATAAATGTCTATCTTGGGCCTTTGGAAGAGTCTCCGCAACTTCAGATCTCCCGATTTTATTATTATTTTCATCTGTATCTTCTGGGTTACTCCGAGTTCGTTGAGTGAATTTTTGGTCCAGTACCGTTTTTGCTAGTTACTCCTCTCTGTCCTTAATATATGATATGTTTACCTAATTTCATTAGATCACGAAAGTTAGTTAATATTATATATATTTTTTAAAGCACCTATCATCTTCTTTAGTTTCCTCATCTCCTCTCATTCTGGATTATTGTTGAGGGAGCATCAATAGGGGTAAATTAGAAAAAGGTTAACAAATATGAAAATTATGTCCCAAATACTCTTTTCGAACTTTTTTATAAGTAACCTTTTTTTTTTATTGCGTAAAACAAACTTAAGATTAATTAAAAACAATAAATATATAAAAAAATGTCATGTTTCTTTTAAATATATCCTTATTTATGAAAGAGCATAGGAGATAGAATGACTAAAAAATATTAGTGAGGATATGTAACAAATGACTGGATGAAAGAGAATTAGAATTAGTAGTGAATAAGAGATAATTAATATAAAGATATGTATTTAATAGGAATAAAAAAGAAAAAAGTAGTTTAAATTTTAAGACATAAAATAAAAGTTGCTTATCCAGGGCCAGCAGAGAGAGAGAGAGAGAGAGAGAGAGAGAGAGAGAGAGAGAGAGAGAGAGAGAGAGAGAGAGAGAGAGAGAGAGAGAGAGAGAGAGAGAGAGAGAGAGAATGTTGTTTATAAAAACAACTAGAAGATCCCTGGGAAGTCCTTTTACACCGAGGAGACTCCGGATTAGTCTGCCTCCAAAGGAAGTCGGACACGGGGGGTGCAAACCAAAAAAACAAAACAACTAGAGGAAGTATGTTTTAACATATCTAATGCTTTTGATTTCAAAGTCATTATTTGATCCTTTAAACTATATTTAAGAGAATTTAGTTTTCAAAATGATTAGGCGTTATGCTGAATTCATCAATGCTATGAATTCAAGGATAGTCATAATCATCGAGGAAAATAAGAATTTCGTGATAAATTAGTGAGGCACTAATTCCCGAGCTCCTCAATGAGGAGCTGAAAATTCAAGTCCATAGCTTATAGTATGTAAGTTGTTTTAAACATTGCACCAAATAAAGAGTGACTTCTGGGCAAAAATAAATAGTGACTTAATTTAGGATTATTCTCTTAATGGATACATTAAACAAACCTGCTATCTTCTAATGTGCAACTCGATTGTTAGTTTTAATCTCATGGCGCGGGAAGTTGTGATAATAAATATTCTTCCCATGAAATATAGATTCACTCTCTTAGAAGATTTTAAATATAGGTTTCCCTCAGCTGACTAGTCCTTGAACGTTTTCACTTTTCACCCACCATTTATTTCAAAAAAAAAAAAGCTTGCTGATTCCAATTGCTCTCTGACTGTTAGGGTAATGGATGCCTACCAAAGTAACAATGATTCATTCCCCGCGTCGAAAGTTATTTGAAGACTGACTGGATTCAGTGTATAGTAACAGAAACATACATTGCAACATGAAAACGAGCTGGGAATACGCCTTACAAGATGATAAGCTGCGTTTGAGCCGGCGATACGTGTTGATATTGCTGGCGTTATCATATCCAAAACATCCCCCTAATGAAACCCAAATTAGTGAATTAAAAAAAAAAGCTATCAGACAGTGTTAGCTGGAACACAGTGAAAAAAAAAAGATACAAGTTGGAGAATAGGAAGCAGCTAAGAAGGTAGGTGGTTATAGAGAGTGGATGAACAAGCTAATAAGTTGGGTGCAAGAGAAGATAGTGAATTATATGATTGCACATAATAAGAAAACAGCAATCCAACAGTGAATTGCAAAAGGATATGGTTGTTGAGGATATCCGTGGAGGGAGAGGAGAGGATTTTCTAGGAAGTTTCACTAAATATGCTTTTATCTTGAAGAGGATCTCAGAAGGCACATGGAGATTGCCTCTTCATCCCCCAACAACCGCCCAAGATGAAAAAGAAATGCTTGACGAGAGAGCAGAGACAGCCCATCCCTCCCAATCTCTTAGCCTCTCCTTGATTTATTTGAAAATGAGGAATCCTGCTCTGATATGGAATGGTCCTACTTCCTGCTGGCTGTACTCGCCTTCCATTTATTGGGCCCTCTATTATTTCCTTGTCGCTTTCACTCATTGTCTTAGGGGTACGGAAAGTCTTAATCGGTACGGGCCAGTAGGATAGAGGTACTACAACCACTCACAAGCATTTGAAGCATATATGCATGCACCTAGCTACATTCATTTATGCCAATCAGTTCCATACTTCCATACCACAGGCTCTCCTTTGTGCGGTTATATGATGTAGATATATAAGTTATAACACGACTTCTTTGAGTTGAGAGAACTTTATTTCACTTTCCCAAGTAATCATAATCACTAATCAGTTATATCTGACTTTTTCAATCCATGATTTTATGATTAATGAGATGAGTAGTATAAAAAATGAATTTTGTCTTGACTTACATGATTATGATTATGATAAGCTAATTCAAACAAACCTACATCAGTCAAATTAAAACACATGACAGTTGCACACAATTATATTATGGACGTACTGGTCACTTTATACTATATTGTAGATTTAGAATTATGTGGAAAAAAGAAGGGGGTGGGGAATATAGTGATATCGTGTTCACATATATGATGTATTGGCAAGATTAAGCGGCAAACTTTGTCAACAAAATCCCACAAGGTCCAGCTAATGCAGCATTGGGCTTCTTAAACCCAATTTGGAGATGAAGTTTCCTTCCAACTTCCAGCAAACAGAACACTCGTCTCTCTCCTCTCTCGATATTTGACTGATTTAGAATAAGGAATGAGGCAAAAACATGGGGATCATCCTATAGTGCTCCTTTGGGATAATTTATTTTTAGGCAATAAGTACTTATAAATCGTGATTCATGATATATAAGGTTAGTATGTGAGATGAGTTTGATCTCGACTTATATAATAAATACTTATTTTCTAAAATTAAGTCATTCTAAACACTCAATGAAAAGTAAAGGCACGTACCGTAGCCTTAGCTGCCCCTCATTTATCAAATGTCAAAACTTGTTAATTAGCAGAGTACTTGGTTTTAAAGATTCAAATAATAATTTCTTAATTAATATACACAGGAAGAGATGCCTTCAAATCTGATATATAATATTCTTTATGTTCCCGAGTGCCTCACAAGTCCCAAGGTCGCTAGGAAGAAGGCAGGGAGGCAGGCGACCTGTACGGATTGACGACACTACCCCTTCTTCACTTCTGCATATATTATGTTCATTGGAGAGAGTGCAACTCTTTACTCTTATATTAATCTCCCATCTCATTTACTACTACCAAAAGACACACTCAGCTCGTTGCAGAATCGATTACTCTATATACACATACTCGCATCAGTGATATATATCACACAAAACAATGTTAAGAGGGTTGTTTCAGCAGAATAATCAAAAGGACGAACAGAACGTGGGCTTGTGGACAACAATGGCGAGCCTTTGCTGTCAGGTTGACAAAGACGCACACTTTGGTTAGCCTTCTAGTATATGAACTTGACCCAATAATAATATAATATACAAAAAAAAAAAACAGAGAGAATGAAGGTATGTGAATGTGTGAAAGTTGACCCTACATAGGCATATTAGAACGAGTCATAGATTTATATATAAAAAGGGCGCAGGAGAGTGTTTTTGAAAACCTATCCTCCAATCTCATGCATATGTGCTGGCATGGCATTTTTCCCAAAGTAAAAAGGTTGTGCCGTACCAGTGGAGAATCTATTTGAATACTCTACCACCTTAAAACTACAATGCACAGAACAAACTGAACAAAAAAAAAAATGAGAGAGAGTGAAAGTCAAGTTATGGAGGCGTGAGCAACTAAGCATGGTGATCCAACGGTTGAGATGATGCATTAATTATATACTAATACTCCTCTTAAATAATGTTAATCAGTTTTGGGTGAGAGACAAAGATCGATGCATGAGGAAATGAGGCTCTTTGACGCGGTTTTGGGGCCTGAGTACAGAGAAGCAACAGCTGGTTTCATCACATATCGCCTTCACTACTGTTTTAGACTGCGCGTCTCATCTACTCACTAATTTTTTTTATATTTTTATTTTGCCTTTTGGATTCTTGTTAAGCATCACCACCTGCACCTCCTGGAAGCTGCCTCTTATGTAACAGAGGATCCTATGTTTTTCTCTCCACACTTACATTATTGTCAAATATTCATATAAAACCCCGCCTTATATATATTAATTTATATTTACTCCATAAATACCTTATTTGAGTTGCCATTCATTTTTTATTTACTGTCCTTTGGGAACCATGATGTTATTATTCAAGCCAGTCAAAGGGGTTAATGTTCTTTACCATCTGCTGTTTTCCCCCCCTTAATATTCCTCCCATAAGATTGAAGTCCAAGTCTGACGCATTTTAATGAATTTTTCACTCTTATTTTAAACAGCGGCGTTTTGAGAAATTGCTCTTTCTAAGCTGTCATTAAACTGCCGACTTCAAAAAAGTCGTATCACATTGTACTATTTATATTGTTTCCATGTAGGGTAACTTCTGCAGCATCTCACATGGTAAACTACAAAATATTTAACATGTTCTAACAAGAAATCTGCCATTGACTAAATCCTAACTGCCCCCATCCAAGACCAGAAAGACATTTTGTTTTTAAAAATGCACCCAAAAGCTGGTTTACATCAGTGGAGTGATCAAAACGTGCTGAATGGTAAATAAAGAAAAATGAGTAAAAGTTGAAACTTATGCGGTACAAAAAATGCGAGGGCATGTGACAGAACTGGGATACAGTGGCAACCAAATGATGCATATCTGAAGGAAGCTTCACATAGAAAGGACAAATAAGTCATTTTAAGACCTAGGTTGTCTGACGTTAATGTTCACATTAAATTTAAATTAACTAATAACCATCTGGTAGAAATGTCATATATTGAACAGAGGAAACTCTTTTTTTTTTTTTGGTGGGAGAGAGAATTGAGTAGAGAGTATTTAATTAGTATCTTAAAACACAAGCATCCATCTATAAATAGGCCACCTTTACTTCCCCCCACATTCAGTTCGATCTGATTCATTCCCTCACATTCAAAATAGCAGAACAAGAAGGAGGAAAAATCACATTCATCAAAAAGAGAGGAATAGAGACTTGTTGAACACCCTAAAGGAGTGATTTTGAAACATCTTGAGAATGGTAAAGAGAGGGCACAAGATCAACACAGAAACACCATCAAAGGCAATGCAAGGTCAACCATCATCAGATGGGAAAAAGAAGTACAAGGGAGTGAGAATGAGAAGCTGGGGTTCATGGGTTTCAGAGATTAGAGCACCAAACCAGAAAACAAGAATATGGTTGGGATCTTATTCAACCCCCGAGGCTGCAGCTCGAGCCTACGATGCTGCACTTTTATGCCTTAAAGGTTCTTCAGCTAATCTTAACTTCCCTTCAAGTTATTCGCACTATATTCCTCAAGACACAGCCATGTCTCCCAAATCAATCCAAAGAGTTGCTGCTGCTGCTGCTGCTGCTAATAGTTTTGCTGATGAAAATGCCACAACCCCTGCCTCTGCCTCTGCCTCAACCTCAACCTCGTCGTCCTCACTTGTCTCCTCCTCGTCAATGTCTTCCTCCGATCAAATCGACGATGATGTCTCACTAATCTCGTCATTTGGTGGGGCCTACACTAGTTGTGATCAAACAAATGAGCCAGTCTCATTGATGGACTCTTATTGTTACAGCTTTGATGATTTACAATCTCCAAAGTATGTGAATCAAATGCTCGGTGGTAATTTGTTTGATATTGATCCGACCCAGCTGCTGGATGATTATTTCGAAGAAAGCGATATTCGTTTGTGGAGCTTCTGCTGAGATATTTATATATACATGAATTCAGGCCAAAATCCGATTCTTTTTTTTTTCCTTGCAGATTCACATTCGTTTGCCTTCAGCGCTACATATGTTGAAGATTATATATTACTGACTGACCAAATTTAAAATTTTCATTTATCTATTCATATGTGGTTTCTATATGTGTATGTTAGAAGAAGAAATTCCTAGAGAGATAAGACAAATTTTTTGGCCTGCTCTCCGAAGTGAATTTCTGAACATCTGAAATTATGTAGTACCACTGAAGCAAAGTTTTATAATGTTTATGTTATAAATATCTTTTCCATGTGTGGCAGAATATATATGTTCTTTCATGTCCCCTGTAATCAACAAATCTTTCAGGTATTTTTTTAGATTAGTATGAGGGTTGTGGGAAGCCCTTTCATTTATTGCGCCAATCGAACAACCTTAGATTCTCAGAAAAATTCATTGAGAGAAAGAGGGAACCATGTGTTATACAGGGTGTGGGAACTTGAAATCTGTCGGAAAATGTGTCTTTTGTTACAATGCATCTTAATGTCCATTGAACCTTATATACAAAACAAAGGACGATTCCTTGTCCTCTGAGCATTTAAGTTTGATACTATCCTGATGCATGGGTATAAAAATCTGCTTTAATTTGTTTCAATCTTTGGATTGAGTGACGTTTTGAAGTTGGTTTATACCAAAAGCCAACTGACAAAAAATAATTAAACTCTCTATAAAGATAATTTCTTCAAGTGATGATTTGTTGGAATTCCGTGCCTTTTAATAGTCGACCCAACTATGTTTACGTTAAGCATCGCATCTACCATATTCTTCTTCTCTCTTTGATGCAACAAGCAAACCTGTTCTCTTTCATGTCTCGTGCGAAGGTTAACGTGAATGTAATATAGAAGAATATTGTATTCTTTACCTGCTTAATTAGAAGGCGAACTACTGTTTGACCGTTTTTGGCCAGGCTAAGAAAGGAAGCTAGGTGATCATGAGAAGGAGCCAATTTAGGACACATGATGAGGTGTCCTACAATGTGAAATAGAGAAGTTATGGGGTCCCATCCTCTCTTGTTCGTTTTACACTGGATCTGGACGGCTTAAGCGTAGAAGCTTGCAGAAGAAACGAGAGCTTTTGGTTTTGGTATTACGTGTTCAAAGATACGTAGGAACAGAAGCAGAGAATCTTCCCTTGCCTTTGACTATTCCCTGAATATGTATTGCATGTATGTATGCGTTTTGGTCTACAAAGGGCTACGTTCCTCCATCAACTATTTTAACTTGATCTTTCTACGATGCACATGGAAATATAGAACTAAATGACAATCTCAGCTTGCTGCATTTCAGACACGGCATGTGGGTTCTAAACGTCAATCAATGCCAAATTATATGAGTGTTTGGATGATACTAAAATGGTGGTTTCAGTAACATTTTTTCGCAAGTAAATGTAAAACTTCTCTTACAAACTTATCTCGTAAAACGTAAAAATTATTTTCTAAAAATTAATTCAAACACATATGTGTCCATATATATCTCTATTTATGAAAAGAGTGTAAGAGAGAGAATAGATAAAAAATATGAAAGATAATGAGTATAAGATATGAGAGAGAATGAATATTTAATAAGGGTAAATTAAGAAAAAAAGATTACATTTTCAGATAAAAAATGAAAATTGTTTATAAAGGGACTAACACTATGAAAGAGAAAGTTACTTATAAATAAAATCAGAGGAAAGGTTTACTATATAAAATGTGTCGAACACTTTGGGTGCTTTTGTTTGATAACAAACTCTGGGCAAATGAACTCCCCATCTCATTCCGATCAAAAAAAAAAAAAAAACTCCCCATCTCCGATCAAAAAAAAAAAAAAACTCCCCATCCGAAACTGGGGCCTAATAGTCTAATTTTGCGACTTCTAGTAGTAATAATGTAAAGTAATGAGGTGTGGAATTGGACAAAGGACATTATTGATGCGTGGAATTATTGGCTGTGTTTTTATTTACTTACTTGCATGCATCCAAAAATTACATTTGAAATGGTGCTCGAGTAATCTTACTTTTTAAAGAAAGCCCTGGATTACAGTAGGAGCAATTATTTATGATATGCCATGTGAGTTCACTCATTTCTCACATCATCATTATTGTGGCAAAGAATAATTGCTCGCCACGAAGAAAGGCAGCGGAATGGAGTTCAAGATCCAACATTAAGCATGAGATTAATGATCTAGGTTTGGCCTTATTAAGACATAATTTTATTAGGTTTTTTAATTTATGAAATTCATATATGCATATATTATTTGCTTGTGGAACTTTAATGACTTTTTGAGATTAAATTGAACTTTGTAATAGAGAAATAATATGATTACATTTTTTTATTGGTGCGTGGCATTGTGATACATGTTAGGATATCAACAAAGGAGTAGTCTTTTTCAGACTGGACTTTGGCATTCACATGGCCCCATTTCACACAAAGCCGATTTGAGATTGAATCGTGACTCAGAGTATTTTCTTGATATGAGAGCTTGTTTTGTCTAATTTCTAAGAAATTTATAGTGACAATTATGTGTCCATTGGTGAAGGGTATTTTTGAAGGTTTTTTTTTTCTTCCCTTCTTCTATGTGAGTTTCTCTTTAATACTTCGTTGTTGGGATTAATACAAATTTACATTTTTTTGGTAGTTGGTGTTATACGAATACAATAAAAGCAAACAAAAAACAAAATTTCATTGGATGTATAGAATTTTGATATGTGAATGTGGAAGCGATAATGCCACTTACACCTAAATAAATAAACATCTCCAATATTTATTTGGAAATATAGTTCTATTTAGGCTGTCCCCAAATAACGACGAATGACCACGTTCGTTGGCAAACTATTTTGCCTTGTTGCCTAATTTGAACTCCAAGTAAACGTCTTTTGAGTTTTGTTTCAATTTGGTCACTCATGGTTGCCTGTACGGCTGTACCCACACGTTCATTTCTACGTAGAAGCCCAATAAATATGGCCTCCAGAAGAAAGACTGAATGAAGTTGACCTGACATAAATTTATCTACATAACTACGCTTCTTCACCATAAACGCGGGAATTAACATACAACACTTGCATTCCCAGTACAAATATTAGATCTTGAAACAACTGTTGCTGAATTCCATTGGAAAGAACTGGGGACCACTGTTTTAAGTGACGCAGAGTGAACTTGAAGTGAAAGCCGATGCAAATCAGTGTCAGTATCTGTAGTGATGAACTAAAGAATACAGCACGGGATCCGCCCTGCACGGGCTCCTGCAATTGCCAAACACCAAATAAAACTGAGACTCCGTTCAAGTGCCCCGAATGTGTCACTCACAATTAACACATAATTAGAAATATTCAATTTTTCACGCACAGTTGCACACAAGTCAACAGAAACGTATTTACTGTTAGTTTATACTTTAGAGAGTTGGGTCATTTGTGTTCATCAACTACGGAATAGGGAGAGGATTCGGTTACCATCACCCGTTGCAGAAGCAATTACATTATTCTCTGCTTCTGGACGAATCCGTCGATGCCTTCCGTGGAAAGTCCACAAATAAGCCAGTTGAATCCGACTCCATCTCAGGCACCTACGCAGCCTGCCTTCTCCGCCACTGTGTTCACCGGAGTCGGAAGACTCTGGCACTGGCACCTCAAGCCGGCAAACAGGGCAAGAATTGTGAAGCCTTAGCCACGGAACAATGCAATCCGAATGGTATATGTGCTTGCATGGCAATTCCCTTGCATCACCGCCCCGTTCAAATTCTTCCTGGCAGACCGGGCAGTACGAGTTCTCCTTCAGATGGCTCTCCGAGATTTTCACACTTGGAATCGCATTGATAGCTCTCTCCGGCGCCGGTGGTGCCCCCGGCCTGTCATTTTCCGTCAGCTGGTCAATAAGTTCCCCCAAACCAGGACCAAAGTAGTAGTCTCTCGGGTCAACACCGCGCGGTATAGGGTTTTGTCGACGCGGAATCAGCTCCAATGGGTCAGACGGATCGATCGGTGGAAGAATTACCCAAGTCCGAGGACGAGGGAGAATTTCAGGTTCTGCAACATCTGCGTCGGGATCCCGAGCCCGGCGACGTCGCCGACCAGTTACGCGACGGGCGGGGATTTCACCGTCGGAGTCGGCATGACGTCTGCCATCTTGTGGGCGTGATCGCTCTCGGTCCTGAATCCAACGGAAGCGTGGAGGTTGAGCTTGGGGATCGTGGAGACGGCCATCAAACTGCCTAATTGGCGGGTCAAAAAACAAAGAAAGGGCTTCCAGCAAACGGGCTTCCGGTGATGGATCCGGGTCGGTAAAATCCAAGAAGAGTCTAGGCCTTGATACGTTGATTTCACTGAGGAACTGGCCTGAACAAAGTGGGCAGGCAATGTCCGTTGTGTCTGTGGAAGGGAGACGGACCATTCGGTCGCACTGGTAGCACCAGTACAGCAGGTTTGTCCTGGCTTCGCCATTAGTCCGTCGCCGAGGAGGGCTCAGAGACATTATGGGTTTTCGAGTTGCAACACCGAAAACTAAATTGCGCCTCCGTCTTAATGTGACTTGTGGGTTTCGAAACAAACAATCGGGGAAAGCACCAAGCAAGGAATGACTTAATGGGCTCCAACCAAGTTATTCTCTCCCCACGGCTTCTTGCTGCAAGTTCCGCTTCGTTTCATTTTTTTTTTTTTTGGCCAACCGCTTCGTTTCTTTTTCTTCTTATTTAAGGAGGTTACCATCATAATAATAGTGATAGTATTTCTCCAAGCAGATTTCTGCCTTGCAGAGCTATGCAGGATTTGCCCTCAGAGAAGTTCAGTGACTCCATTAGGAACAGGGCTTGTTTTGTCGATATCTAAATGGGCCTTGTAGCCCATTTCCTCATACAGGTCAGACTATGACCACGGCCCAACAAGGAAAACAATAGATTGGCTAAAAAGGAATAAGCCAATGGGCTTGGGGTGCCGAATACGCGTAGTTAGCTTGATGAACCGCCAACCCTGTAAGCTTCGGTTGATTCAGCTGTGTTTGGTGTATAACCAAGTAGAAGCCAAGGGCCAATCTGACTCTTTCGTAATTAGTATTAACTGATACCAGATAACCACATTTTTAGGTTTTTTTTTTTTTTTTTCATGTTTGCAATAGCCCTTTGTGTTGTTTGCGTGTGCTTCAGCTCGAACTTCTAACAGAGCTAGATTCTTTATTCAAGATAACAAGCGTTTAAATTTTCAAAATAGAGTGTTGCATTGTTATTCCAATATATTGACCTCCTTCCATCATGGACAGCGTTGAGGTCCTTTTGAATTCAACTGTGTGGACTAATTAATTAACGCTACCAATTAAGTAGTCGAAGAGATTAGCCTTATAGAGGTAGGAGTACCATTATATAATGAATAGGATTGAAAGATAGAAGGGGAACAGGTAAAAGTTTGACTAGCTACACGCCATACATATTATATATTCTCCATATAGATGTACGTAATAATTGATTTTGGAGGTGGTGGACTTTTCAGTTGATGAATCGTTAAACAATCACGTGGTCATGGCAAAGGGGAAAAAGAAAAGGCTATGTGCGAAAGTAGTCCTTCCCCTTCCTTGAGATTTAGGCACTGTCCAATAATGTTTTCACCTATAATATTAGCTAGGTTTAGAGCTGGGAATCAGGGCCGGCCCGGCCCTACAGAGCCGGCCCTTGACGGGCCAGGGCCTAACAGGGTCGGCTCTAAAGGGCTCGGGGTCAGGAAAATTGTAGTTTTTCAAGGCCCGGCCCGAGAGCATCAGGGCCAGGGCCGGCCCGCAGGGCCAAGAAATCATTTTCACAATATTTAATTATTTTTCCTGCGTTTTTCCCCCAGAGAGATATAATTAGTAAATAACAACGATTAAAGTTCTAATTTAATACATAAATGTTGTCAACATTAAAGTTTAAATAACACGTCTCTTGCAACAAACAAACACAGTTACTAATGTATAATCAAAGGTAAAATCATGTCCATAAATAACTCACACAAAGGCCAAAGTATAAGAAGGCAAGAAGCTAAATACTCTAACCTCTAAACAACATGAGTATGACGACTATCATTTTCACCTTCTTCGCCACTATCATCAATTTCAAAGACATTTGATTGTGTTTCATTTTGAGCAGTAGGTTCAAGTAGTCAAATAATCACAACCTCCATCAAAAATCATACTCTATCAGGCAGAATAGTATATAATATAATTTTAGTCTAAATAGGCAGGACAATATACTCAAAAATCATACTCAAAAATCATAATATGATTCAATTAGACAAAACAATATACTCAAAAATCATACTCTATACAATATGAGGACAGAGTGACATATAGATTCAATAAGGTAATTCAAAAATGTAACATGATTCCTTTCCAAGTATAAAAAATAAAAAATAAACGGGCCTAAAGGGCCGGCCCGAGGCCCTCCAGGGCCGGCCCTTTTAAGCTCGAGGCCCTACAGGGCCGGCCCTTTTAGGCCCGACTTCCTTTTGAGGCTACAATTTACAAGCCCGGCCCTTGAAGGGCCAAGGTCTAAAAGGGCCGGCCCGACGGGCTCGGCCCGTTTTCCCAACTCTAGCTAGGTTGCCCTCTGGATGTTAAATAATTGCGTTGAAAGATAATATATCTAATTGAGAATATGCTTTGAAAATCATCGTCGATTGGCCCTTGGCTCCCTTGTTAATCAAGAAATGATACACTTATGGAAACTCCGTATTCAACAAATCGCTGGGGAAGCCTTTGAAATAAGGCAGCAAGCTCACCAACCAAATATATACACTTTGACCTCATCCAAGCCACATGTATATCATGTACGTGGACGAAAGTCGCCAATCAATTTAATGAAGGTTGATTTTACGGTTTTTGTTTCAGTATCAATTTCTGACCGTCATCAATAATCAACAGGCCCCGGTCACAGTAGTCTAGTTTATTTAGCTTACGTCTGTGACAAGATCAGAGTTAATTAATATAGATGTTGCACCAAATGAATGGGTGACCAGAGAATGTATGGGGAAGATATAAAATAGAACTAAGTGTGTGTTTAGATTAATTTTTGAGAATAATTTTTACGATTTACGAGATAATTATATAATAGGAGTTTTATCTTAGATTACGCAAGCTTAGGATTAAAACTTATATTTAAAAAAAACCCGAACACTCACTAAAAGAAGGAGCAAGAAGGCATGGTGGGAATGCTGGTTTTGCCATGATTTACGTGTTTAGTAACGCGCGCACGTATGAATAACGAGAGCCATGTATATTCTTTAATTAATTAATTAATTAACTACATTGTGAAATCAAGCCTGCTAGCTTCAAAAACATTGTACGACCCACGTACCCCTAATGGAACAAGTCATTTGAAAGAGCCCGAGATATAGAGGTACGGTGTGAATTATTTATACCAATATCATTTTTTTTCTCCCATTCTAAATATAAGATAGGATTGATTTTTTTAAAAATATTAAGAAAATTAAATAAATTATTTTAAAATATTTATATTTATCGTTTTTTCTCAAAATTAATTTATCTAATCTATAAATTGATATATAATATAATAATATATTATATATGATATAATTAAATAATTTTTTTAATTATTTTAACTTCTCTAAAAAAAATTAACTATATTTTATATATTTAAGACCGAATGAGTAATATCTATGAGAATGTGTGCGTATATATTCACACAGGGCTGGCAGCATCACGGGTTTTGAGTTGCTATCAAGTCATAAATAACGTACGTGCAGCTACATTAAAGTTTGAATAAAGAATAGTAATGTTAGTCTGTTCCCTGTTCTTTTCTGCGTAACTGCTTCAAAAGTTCAATTATCATTGTACTGGTTGACTGTGAGTTGCATTTAGCAAGCTTTTCCTTGTTTGGAAATGGCGATCTGGCGGTCAAACCAGACCGCTCCCCGGCTTCAGGTAATCACAAATGGTCAATTACTGTATGTGTACATGGGTTAATATAATTTTTATCCCTTAAATTATCCTCATTTTAGTTTTGATCCCTTAAGTTTCAAATTATAAGTTTTAATTCTTTAAATTTTATTTCGCTTAAAACATTTATCCATATAATTCAATTAAAACTTAAAACCATTTTGCTCTTACAGAGATCAAAATTAATACTCCCTCCAGTCCTAAATATATGACATAGTTTATAGTGCAATTTGTAATAAAAACTATGTCCTATATTTAAGACAGGAGGTAGTATTTTAAAACTTAAAGAACAAAACCAAAATGAGCAGAAATTTGAGTTTCAAAGTTTATGTTAACCCTATATAATATATATATATATATATCTCTATAGTTATGCTTATAATTGGTTATAATTTTTTATCTATTAATTAATTAATTAATAATGAATCAATGATGGCACTGGCAGTCAAACCAGTGGATGATTTTTTCCTAAGAGTTGAACCAGTATTTTAATGTTGGAGATTCAGATCTTATCAAAGATTTTGCGCAACATGAAATAGTCAAAATAACAAGAAGACTTAAAATTTGGTTGAAAATTTCACATTTTGACAGGGCGCATGTTACGAACTTAATTAGGGTAGAGCAACCCTTTATGGAAAGTCTGTTTGACAGACTGGATTTGATTTGATATCAGAATATTCAATTTCTCCAACCAACCTTACAGTTACTTTCTGGGCCACCAACACTGTACTCTCTCTGCTCAATAATAAACAAAAGTAATTGAAGTCCCTGCAAAATGAATTTGGAATTAAAAAAACAAAGAAAGAAACACAAAAATTAACTATATATAACTGATATGGCAGGGACTAGAGAATCAGTCACATGCACGTTAACTTCAAATGACTCAAAATGACACGTTCCTCTCTTGCTCATAGCTTAATCAGCCTACCCAGGAATTAAGCTTTTCCCAATTGGACCACCTTGTTCCTAGTAACTCAGGCCTTTACATTATGGTTTTTGGGTTTGACTAAATTGCAAGCAAAGCAATTAGTTGGTCAGCAATTATGATTTGTGCACAGTACTCACGGTGGAACATCCCTCTTCAATCATAACATGCCACCTGGGATTCCATGCACCACCAAAGATCAAACGACAATAATTTCATCCCTCCCTTGGCGTAGGACTCACTCTTCACTATCTAATTCATGTTATTGCATCAGACTGTGTGGTCACCTCAACTCATCATCAATCTTGGCTATATTGTTCTGTAAGGATCGGATTCTATGTGAAGGGATCACTTAATTGATTTTGAACATAGTATGGCTGCAAAAATGTTACGGATGATTTTATATATATTTTAAATCTCCAGCAGTAGTACTGAATAGCAGAATTCTACAATGACAAATCTCTGCTGATTGGCTATGTTCATATATACTTTGTGCTCTTCAGCCATCCACTTGTTGCTTCGATGTTAATTTCTTGGTTAAATTTCCAGATTACTGTAGTTTTATGCTCAGAAATGCACTTGAGAGTCATTTTAAATTGTTTGCCAAGTTAGTGGCAATATCAAAATTTGTTTTCTGATAATACCTATTTATTCATTTTCTTTTGAATTCAACTTTTTCAAATACGTTGACATAATTACCTAGGAATAAACATCATGTTAGCTTAGTGCTAATTAAAAAATGTGACGAATCACTTGTAAAGGTCTGGAGGAAATAATTTAATCGTGTAGGCGAATGATTAAAGTACATAAAAAGGCGAAGGCGGTCAAAGTACTAGTAAAATTATGCACACTGATATAATTTGCTGAAAAAACTTCAAAGCGTTGGTTAAGTTAGGTAAACCAAACTCTAGAGCTTGTCACCTGTATCAAATATATTCCCTGCACAGTGCCTTACTCTTTGGGACATTGGCAGCAGGGCACAGTGCTTTACATGGGGATTCTGCAAGAAGAAAAGGTTTCAAAGGCAAATAAAACAAACAAAGTCCTGCATATATATATATATATATATATTACTATCATTACGCCATTATTTTAATTCTTCATAGTAGTTTATCAGAAATTGACCCCTCCGTAGTCGACAAAACCAAGATTATCATCAATTTAAATCACAAGCCAAACCATTAATGATAGCCAATCTGGGTGTCATAATGTAGTATTTATATTCCGAAGTGTTAGTGTCCTGCTGTGAGATGCAATGGAATGCGCAAAGCCATTGTGTATTTTACTATTTTTTTCCCCCTTTTGCCCGTGGCATCTTCTTTTCCCATGGCCAAGGCGCTACCCAGCACTAGTACTTTGATAGGGGAAGCCGAAAGCAGAGTAGCCTAAACGCGGAGACACAATTCAAATACAGAGTGAGATAAAGGCTTAAAGCACCCCTACGAATATTCTACTGTACATCCCCTTTTCTCGGACGTTTGTAAGAAACTGCACTTGAAAACTTGAACAATACAGGTTTCAACCTGGGATTTGTTAGAATTATAAAAATGGAAAATACAGGCAGGAGAGACAATCATGGACATCTAAATACTAGTTAATCACTAAGTACAATGCATAATACACAGCAAAAAGCATGGATAACGATGAAAACCACAAAAATATCTTGTGGCTGATACATCACGCAGCACAACGCATGGACAGAAGTGGGAGAGCGATCATTTCTATGATTACTGCCAGATCCAGATGATGGGCTGTGAGTGCTAGTGCAATGCGATTATGGCATTGATGCATATTTCGTTTCTTTCCTTTTTTTTTTTTTTACGCTCAAACGTTTCTTTCCTATTCAAATACTATAATTGTATAAAAATAATGAGGGCATGTCTCATAAATCATGTCTCCAAAGACATGGAACCGGCCTTCATGGGAACAGGGAGACAGGATTTTAAATGGGGCGGAGGATTTTTTGACCGTTTATTGGGAGTTGTTGGCTTCGTCCACATTTGAATCAGTCACAACTTCACCTTTGTGCTTATCACGTCGTCGACTAGGGTGAAATCCTGGCACGGGTAAAGACAATTTATTAACGAAGGTCAAGCTCATACCAGCTTTTACCTCTTCATTTTATGGCAATTTCATCGGGTTTGTTGTCTGGTATTGTTCAAAAATAAAAAAATATTAAGGTCAACATGGAGCTTATTAATTCCATGGATAATTGATTAAAAAAGGAAACTTACTGGAGCCGTCCTTAACATGGAATCTTTCGGTGCAAATTAATGGCGTGAAACTCAAATTTCCTACTCCCCAATTGCCCCGTCAAGAAAATGGCGTTGAAAATTATCTTGTCGTTGATTTACATGCTTTATATACAAGTTACAGTGTGATGAGAGAAACCACTATGAAAACATACCCTCGCTAAATTCAACCTCTGACGAGTTTGCTCGACGAGGTGACGCATGATTCCCAAGTAACTGAGATTTAAAATTAGTAAACTTTACAATTTACAATTCAAAGGAAAGCTAAAGTCTAAGTTTTAGACAAGGGTGTCGCAAAAATTTCCATCCATCCTGTTCTGAACAGCTTTATCAGCAGCAACTCTAGCAGCGGTGGCGGCTCTGTTGGCAGCAGCTATAGCTTTATTCACTTGTTCGTCCACCCGGCGAAGCTTTATGGCATTCTCCGCTGTTTTCCTAGCAGCCTTCAGATTCAATTCCAACAGATGAGAACATAGTATTAACGTTTCTAAAGGGACTATGAGGATAGAGTATTTGAACAACACATACCTGAACAGATCCGAGGACCTTATGGGTTACTGATGGTAGGGGGTGAATGAGGTTGCCGGCATCCCATTCACCGCATTTTCTGTCACCATTTCGAAAAGTGTAAACGCCATGACCCTGCCTGCGACCTTCATGCCAAGCTCCTTCATAACAATGGCCATTGGCAAAATGGTACATCCCAAATCCATGTATTTTGTCTCCAAAATACTCTCCCGCATATCTATCTCCATTTCTTTATAACAGTCAAAATCATTGATCATTAGGGGTTTGCATAGAGAACAAGCCACAGCACAAACTACAATAATTATATCTATCACCGCGACTTCAAAAAAACGACTCTCAGATCAATCTAGGAAATTTCAGCCAATTCAAAAACTAGGCCAACCAAACTTGAAGCCACTTCAACAAGCTATTAATTTCATCGACAGACACAGACTGTGTAAAGAATCGGAAAGCATGGTAGGGCAATTCCACTTAATTGCGCATTAAGAAAGTATTAAATCTAAACGAAAAGAAAATGGTTCACACACAATAAAAGAAATAGAACACAAGGACCGCATTACAGTTCCCCACCAATGCAAATTCCGGACAAACAGATAGCAGAAACTCACCTAAAATGGTAGCATCCGAGACCGTGCTTGACGCCGTACTTGAACTCGCCGATGTAACAACTTCCATCGGAGCAAGTCTGTACTCCCACACCATGGCTCTGCCCGTTACACCATTCTCCTGCATAGGAGTCCCCAGTATAGAACCTATAAATCCCATAACCATGTCTCAGACCCAGCCTATACTGTCCCCTGTAGCGACTACCTCTTGCCCAGGTCTCAATCCCATACCCATCGTACCTTCCGTCCACCCAGTCACCCTCATATCTCGCGTTCGCGAAGTAATTGTAAACCCCACTTCCGTTACACTTTCCTCCGTGGAACTCACCCTCGTAGAAGTCACCATTGCCGTAAAATTCCACGCCCTCCCTGATAATTCTCTTCTTCTCCCTTGGTCCTTCAATTGGTGTGGAGTCACCGATGAACCACTGCACGGGCTTTGAGTTCGTCTTTGAAAGGCCGAGTCTTCTCAGATTCTCATCCCACGAATGTTTCAGAATAGAAAGACTCCGGTGGATCGCCCCCTTGTTCTTAATCGCAAAGTATAGCCCGACGGCGATAAAAATCAGCGCTATTAGAAGGTTCTCCGAGTCGAGCATATGTTCGCCCTCGAGGTAGACAAAGTAGAATAGGTAGAAAAAGAAAGCGTATGTGCAAAAGAAAATAAAACTGAGCGAGGTTATGACAATAACCGGGACAGTGGTCCGAGATGAACCGGTTCGTGGGGTGGTAGCCGGCATGGGGTGCTTCACCTTCTGCTCGTCTTCGTCTTGAGCCGCGATAGCATCATCTTCATTGACCGAAGAGAGGCTGTGAGCGGAAGAACGAATAGTGGGTGAGGAACGAAGAAGGGAGGAGTGAGTTCTGGTAAGCTTGGCCTGGCTCTTCTGGCCTTCCATCGCCGAGGGTATTGGATCCGAGAGAGGGTTCAGATCTTTCTTCCCAACTAAGCTCTCCTGTAACGAGATATTCTCGTGACTAAGACTGCTCCCGATGCCGCCGGCAACATCTCAGGCGGCGCGCGAAAAGCAGTGACAGTGAAGTTAGCAGAAGAAAGCAAACTCGGATCATCACGAGAGAGGAAGAGGGAGAAAGTCGATGAATTGAATTTCTATTTTAGTGCGAGAAATTGGGATTCCGAGGGAGAGAAATAAATAAGGGGCACGGCTGCCACATGGGAAATTGGGAATGAATGCGCATGGTTACCGCCGGGGTTTAAAAGCAAGGAGCAAGGAGAAGGGGGAGTTCGATTCAATCTGAACCGTCGGATGGATATCTGACGTTCGTAGATCTTCAACTGAGTTTATCACCGTCCATTCTCAAGAAATTGACATCAAGACATGGTCGTCGCGTCGGATCTGGTTCGCTTCACCGTAGCAGGCCGGCATGTGCCTTCACCCTGTTAACCTTTTCTTTTAGGCTAATTTGTTGAATTAGAAACAGAAATGTTTACTATTTTTTTTTTGGTGTTTACTGTTTATCTAATATTTGGTCTCAAATTTATGGTATTTTGATTTTAATCTCTCAAATTTCATTATACTGTGGTTTTTTGAATAAAAAACTGGGTATGTTTGTTTTAGCGATCAGATTGCTTATAAGTTGTTTTTCACGTAGATCGAGACACAACTCCTCTCACATACTTAGCTCGTATATTGTAAATTACGATTGAAAAGCTGCTTTTAAGCATTCCAATCGCTCATCCAAACGAGCACTTTATCTCTCATAGGCTTGGTCTTTAATATAGTCAATTTTTTTTATATCTCAAAATTTAAACTACTTTTTTCTTTTTTATTCCTATTAAATACATAATTTTATATTAATTATCCTCTTCAATAATTAATTCTCTTTCATTCAATCATTTATTACCCATTCTATCTCATATACTAGTATTTTTTATTATTAATTCTCTCTCTTATACTCTTTTCATAAATAAGGGCATATTTGAAAAACATACGACAATTTTAATACATTTATTGTTTTTAACTAATTTTAACTACTAGTTTGTTTCGTACAATTAATAAAAAAGTTGCTTAAAGTAATTAAACAAAAATATGGACCATTTGAGAGACCAAAACTAAAATGAAGATAAATTTAAGCAATCAAATATTAGATTAACCCAAATAACAAGCACAGGTGGAATGAGGTTATAAGGGCAAATTCGCTGATGAGGCGATATCTGATTAATTTTCATGTTTTTTTTATTTCTAGGATATTGTAATTTATCACTGTTTTAATTATTTTTACGACTCTAATAAAGGTTGCTGCTGCTGCTGCTGATACTGTTATTATTCTTCTTAAGTTCTTATGGTTTTCATTTGTTGGCACACTTGAGTATTGAATTCAAATTGCTGTAATTTTTCATAACATTTTTTAAATAATGAGTTATATCATACGTATTATATTATATTGCAAGAGGAGGGTATGTCTGAAACGGAGTTCCTTGATTTGAACTGTTCTAGTGAAAAAGAAATACTCGTGTCATTGTTGCTCGTCCATGAGTGCTTAGCATTTGTGAGAGGATCGCATCAAATGACAGCAACTTTGAAAAGACAAAGTTAAAAGACGATGTTGAGCTAAGATCGTGGCTAGGGCCTAAGCTTTTATTGGCAGCACACATTTTGATTTTATGCGAAGATGAGTGCATTTAGATGCAGTCATTGGACTTGTCCGTATCTGATATCTAGGGAAGGCAACACCGGCCAATTATACAAGCACCCTAAATGTAAATGTGCAGAGTGGCTTTCGGAATTACGAAAGAGGGGCAACCATATGTAAAATATGCATTATCTTTATTCAGTTCACTCACAAAGTGGGTCAACAGTGTCGTCCATAAATGCATTATTGTTCTCTACCAAATGGAACTTCATTCTCGGACTCACTCCTTTGCCTCTTTCTGGCAAATTCCTCGTTCCAGTGGCTTACGTTATTGATTAGCATTCCTTCACTCGTCTCTTTCTTTTCTTGTCAAATTCAACCTAACCCTTCTATTACTTTCCCTACGTTTAAAATCACAAGCCCCACCGAAGCTTTTGTTGAGAATCAGTCAGTGTCTGTTTGATTTACGAGATTGGAGGTAATGTAATGCAATATAATTGAATGTGATGTAATGATGATTATATAATTTATTTGGTTTGTTATTAGAAAAAGATTATACATATCTATAAAAATATTTGACTGGATTACATCAAATATGAGAATTAGAGAATATATGAGAATGATATAGTAAGAGACAAAATTATCTATATCTATAATATAATAATGTACACATTGGGTTCATGATAATTTTTTTTCATTCTTTGTTGTGTAAACATTGGGTTCATAGTAATTTTTTAATATTTAATTGTGAAAATATTATGAGTTCATGCTAATTTTTAATATTTAATGATGAAAATATTATTTAATGGGATATTTTAATATTGTTTTAACAGTGAAATATAATTTTATAAATTTTTAATGAGGGAATGTTTCTTAAATTTCTATATTATTAATTAATTTTTTAATACTTAATGGTGGTAATTAAAATTATTTAATATTTAACAGCATTTATAGATGGGCACTTTGGTTAGTTTAAAAAATTATAATGACAATAGTGTCATTTTCACCTGATCACAAGATGTCTGCATTCTCATTCATCAGTCATAGTAGTGTAATCCTAATTACATCATTTGATATAATCAGGGTTATAAAATATAATCATCTTTATATTATATAAACCCAACCAAATATTATAAACAGTCTATTATATCAGGATTACATATAATCATCTCTCTCGTAAAATCGAACCAGATAGGTTATTACTGGGCATGGGTGTCTTAAGTAACGCCTCAGCCTAATCTTAAAGAGGGCTACATAGCTCAATCGACTTATTGGACTGAGCTGTGATACCCACGGGCCACCCACAATTCATAGAAAATGGGCCAAGTCTATATCATATTGCCATCATCCCATCCACCCCACAGAAAGTTGTATATTCATTTTGATATCCATCAACAAGATAGTCCCATTATGCAGTTAGCCTTGGTGTTAAAAATGCATAAAAAGTAGTGATAGTAGAAGCAAAATCCTCAACAGAAAATGTTGATGCACACTGAATAACAAGACGGATTAGCAACTAGCAAATTCCGGGAGCTTTCAAGGACATTATTATTTCTCGAAATGACAAGGCTTCAATCTAATACTAGCACTATTCTCCACGAAGGTTCATCCCCCAACTCATCAGGCTTCAAACAAGTGCCAGTTATGATCACTTTCTTTTAAGCTTCTCCTTCATCCTCTCTACTGCCGCCCTCAGAGTTTGCTCATCCTTGCAGAAAGCAAATCGGACTAGGTTCTTTCCCTCCTCTGGATTTAAGTAAAACACACTGGTAGGAATGGCCACCACTCCAACCTCCTTAGTTAGATACTCACAAAATGCAACATCATTTTCCAGTCCAAAAGGTGTGTGATCTACAACCACAAAGTACGTTCCACTGGATGGGAATACCTTGAAACCAACAGCCTTCAACCCTTCCACCAAAATAGCTCTTTTCGCCATGTAGTCCCTCTTTAGCTCCTCATAGTAAGAATCTGGGGCTCGAAGAGCCGCAGCTGTTGCCCACTGCATTGGAGCGGAAGTGGAGAAAGTGAGAAAACAATGTGCCTGTCGGACTCCCCATGTTAGGTGTGGAGGTGCTATTGCCCATCCAATCTTCCATCCTGTTAACGAAAATGTCTTTCCTAAGGAATTCATCGTAACTGTTCTTTCAAACATTCCTGGAAGGGAAGCCATTGAAATGTGATCCATATCAAAGGACAACTTATCATATACTTCATCAGTGAACACCAGAACATCATTCTCAATGCATAGAGATGCAATGGTTTGGAGTTCCTCTCGGGTGAACATCTTTCCTGTTGGGTTGTGAGGAGTATTTATAATGATAGCACGAGTATTCTTGGAAATGGCTGACTTCAATTCTTCCATGGGGACAGCAAAATCTGGAGGGCGCAAAGTGATGCCTTTTACTTTTGCACCAGCGATGGACAGAGTAGCTGCATAAGAATCATAAAAAGGAGCAAACACGATAACCTCATCACCAGGATTTATTAATCCCAACATAGTTGCGGCAATTGCCTCCGTACACCCACTTGTAACAGTAACTTCCTTTTCAGGGTCAACTGTAAGTCCAGTATCTTTCTTGAATCTATCCGCAATGGCGAAGTTCAGGTCAGGAACTCCATATCCCCGAGCATATTGATTTTTCCCATCCCGAATAGCCTGAATTGCAGCTTCCTTGACAAAATCTGGACCATCAAAGTTGGGAAAGCCTTGACCAAGATTTATGGCTCCATGTTTTATGGCAAGAAGACTCATTTGGGTGAATATTGTTCCTTTGAACTTCTCTAAGCGCTTTGCAACCTTGCATAAAAATTATAAAAAAAGATTCAATGAGGACACGTACAAGTAATTCACAATGAAACCTAAAACTATTCTTTTTGTGAATGCTCCCCTCTCTACAGACAAGATTTGATCCTATATTCCTACCCCTAGGTCCTTGCATCTAATGACAAGTGATAAGACTTTAGGAGCCAGTATATTCAATTTCCTCCGTGCACCCCCTCTTTTAAATGAAAGAAACCATAGTGAATGTGCCCTTCACCAAGCAACTATAAAATTTATAAGGGTATAGCAACGAAATGGCAATAAGCTCTTTCCAAGCAACTATAAAATCCATAAGAACATGAAAAGAAAACGACAATGAGAAGCGAGTGTGAGCCATGGTCAGTTATTATGAGGGGGAAAGGGGAATCGTGATATTCATAATGTAAAGGAAATATAACTGACTCACTCCAATCGAACTATCTTAAGAACCGAGTAAAACAGACCCAGATGATAGTTAAGGACAGCAAATCAAAGCAACTTTAGATCAGGTTAACTACAGCATCGGTACATTAGTTGGCCCTATATATAGTTGCATTAATGAATGGAAACAGGAACAGAGATTGATATAAACTGTGACATCGGTGAATGTAAACCGAACAAGCTCAACCACAAATCCATAACAACTTGGCTGGCAGAATTTTCACATCTAACACCAATCCTAGGCTCCGAAAATCAGACATGAGAACTCAATTAGCCACACTGTAAGCATAATTGGAATGAACAAATAAGATTGTAGAATGAACAATTTGACAAAAATATGCACCATAAGAAGACTCATGAAAAATCACTGAAGAGTAAAGTATCGATCACCCAAAATATGGGAAGCGAAGATCTAAAAAGGGACAAGAGAAGTACTTGCAAAGGGTGGTGGGTCTTTTGATTGACATCAGGGGGAGAAGAGAGGGGTTCTTTCTGGGTAGAAAGAGTGGCCATGGTGGGGAAGAAAGAGCGCGAATTTGATGTTGGGATGAAGGAGGGGTTGAAGACAGAGCGGAAATGCCGAGACAGGTCAGGGGGTGAGGGGGGCTTGAATCTCATTCGGGGATGCGTCCGGGTACACGGAACCTGCATGTCAAACAAGCGGAAGATAGGGTTTCGTAAGCAAGGCCAAGCAGAGCATTGGCCACAGTGTCATGCGTAGGAGGCAAATTGGTATTTTCCTTTCTCGTCCATGGTTGTGGTGTGAGCTTGGGCGTGTGGACGACCATGACCCCGCGGCGTCCTGGAATGAAAAGAATGAGTACATTTTGGGCCTGCAACTTCTGTGCTTAATGGAAAAGGGCCAATTTGTTAAGCATGGGCGTAGCCCAAATAAAGAACTTTACGTTGATTGAGGTGAGCTTCAGAATCCCATCTTTCATTCGGTCTTTATTTCAACGGTCGGTGGGAGCCCTCAGTTTTCTGCAATGGAGTTAAAAAAATAAAGGGAGACAAAATAGCAACTTAATTCCTTCCTTCTAATAAATAGGGTGTCATTTTGGCACTCAAGTGGCCTACCGTAACAGAATGAATGATCCTGCTAAGGAGATTTCATTAACAGAACATTACTCTCACTATTATAAAAAATATTTTAGATGTCTCTTTTTTAGATCATTTAACATCTGAAAATAGGGGAATGTTTATGTCTGCGACGTAGTAAAAAAAAACAATAACATCTGTAGATAAAGGGATGCCTAAAGGCGAGACTTTAGACGTCCCTTTTTAAAATAGAGATGTCTATAGTCATTTGAATTTTAAATTTACTATAGATGCTGAGACCATCAATTACGGAAGCAAACACAAGTTTTAGACGAGAATCCTTTGCAATAGTTTTGTTGAACACAAATGCTAGCTCTCTCCATTCTCTTTTTTGCTCTGGAATTTCCTTTTCTGGCATCACCACACTTCCACCACTTTGCTAGCTTTGTTTAAGCCTCTTTTAGTCAAACTTTAGGATTCAAAAATCCATTTTTTTCATTTCCACATGCACTATACCAAAACTGATTATGAAAAAATAGAGGAAATTATATAATAATAATAAACAGATCAGTCATGTTAGATTTGAGAAGTGGTGAAGAGAGAGTTACCGTTGCAAATAGGGGCACCAAAGGGCATGATGAGAGTGGGGGGGATGGCAAGAACACCAAAGGTAGAAGCCATTTGAATCTATAAAATGTGGGTCTCTCTCTACAACTCCTCTCAAAAAAATTGAAAAATGTTGTGGGAGCAAGAGAGAGAGAGAAAGGAAAGCGTCCCTTATATTTAATATAAGGGACGGGCGTCCCTTATATTCAATATAACTCGGGAGTAAATTACTTTAGACATCCCCTTTTCAATTTGAGACATCTAAAGTAAAAAAAAAAAAATTAAATTGTTTTTTTTACTTTAGACATCCCACTTGAATTTGGGATGTCTAAATGGTGCTTTTAGGTATCCCAATTTGCATTTGGGAGGCCTAAAGCTACCTAATTCCCATCTAGAATTATAAAAATGTCATCATCTATATTTTTTACTTCTCTGTTTTAAAAATGAACGTCTTTTGGGATAGTAAAATATATATTCTATAGTAGTGCCTACTTAGTGAACAAGTTGAGCATAATGATCATCGGGCGTAGGATTAACCCATGTTGGATTATGGACTATGTCAAAGAAGCCTAAGAGAGCACCCATACTATATACTAACTTCAATCCTTAATATAAGATCTTGTTAGAGCCTATAATATAAGGACTGGAGGTAGGAATTAAAAGTTGTTCGATGTTATGGAACAATCTGGGGATGCCTACGCTTCAATGTTTTATATACATTTGGTCTATCCCTGCAAGTGGCGACATCCCCGCGTGGTTGTCCCTTCAGTTCCTCATGCTGCAAGCGTCCATACATAGTAGTGCTCAAAAAAACCAAAGCCTGCGCACACATCCACTTGTTCTATTATCAATTTCAAATACGACAATCTATAGCATCTGTCACCAAAATAAAACTGTTGCTGCAGGAGCTTCATCATCAAACCATTATAGAAATCTGGAAAGGGAATTGGCTGGCAGGATGTTATAAGGAAAATTATGATTATGCATGTCAGATTCCGTCTCTCTCCTTCCCCTCTCTTTTGAGTTATATACTCCGCGCGTTACCATCATCATTGAGAGTTTAGTTTGTTTAGAGAAAGATCCTAATTAAACAACTCCGATCCATAACTGTATATAATTAATCAACTTTTGGTTGTCGATTAATTACGAGTAGAAGGAAGAATGCCAGTTTCATTACCATTTCCGATCCCGCCATAATTTGCCTTCGTTAATATAGTAATGTGGATGGTGATCAAGCTGCTTAATCAATTGGCTAAGCTGATCTGATCAGAGTAGCTAGCCTGCGTCATGCATGATCTAAAAAGCACTGCTCTCTGATCTGATCCAAAAAGTAAGAACATAAAAAAATAGTTGTTTAGGAGTAGCAGTTAAGAGATGAGTTATTTATTATGTATGCAAAACCCAAACAGGGCGATGTATGAAGTACGGGCACATTCCCAGGAATCTTCCTTCACGGCAAGAGACGGAAATGCCACCTACCAAACGCTCATTCCCACTTCCCTGCCAACCCCACACAATTCCCAATATTCTTTTACTAACTAAACTACACACATAATAATTATATTATAATATATAACTTTGCCGTGAGGAGGGAATCAGGATTCGTCATATATGATATACACTAGTATATCATGTACTGTGCGCTGCTGTATGAATGTACTGCCAGGTTTATATATATTTGTTTGTTACTCCAATTTCAAGCAACTAAAACAAGCCCGCGCGTTCATTATTCCCAGTTTCCCACGCATACCCAGCAAATCTCACAACGCCCTTCTGTAGTTTTGTGTGTATTTATCGGGTTTTCTAATATATATGATCAGCTAAAAGGTTGAGAGACGTGTATAAATGTGGGGTGAATTTCAAGCAAAAAGCACACACGGATATGATGGACGGGAGAACAAATTAAACCCGAACCATTCAAATCTTAATTTAATACTTTGGTAAGTCTTAAATATAAGATAAAGTTGATTTTCTTTAAGGAGATTAAGGAAGCTAAATAAGTTACTTAATCATATCATTTGTAGTGTATCTTTAGATTATATATCAGTTTATTAATTAAACTAATTAATTTAGAAAAAAAATATAAATACTCTAAGCTAATTTAACTAACTTTCTTAATTTCTTCAAAAAAAATCAATTTTATATTATATTTTGGATTGGATTAGTTAGAACCTAGAAAAGAAAATTAAAAGTAAGAGGAAAGAAAGAGAGGTTCCCATTATCAACATGGAACATATCATTTCTTCGTTGGGAAGCAAAAACTAAGTTATGTATTGGCATGTTACACTTTTTGTACTTTTCAAGAAGCTCGCGGAGATCACGAGTTTAACCTGCTCACGACGGTATCTGAAACAAAGATATAGAAAAATGAATGGATTGCAGCATAAAATTTGAAGAATCGGAGAGTCCAATAGCCTCCCTGGAAGGAAGACAAAGATTCTCAGCTAAATACAGAATTAAGAGTGCTGGTGATGAGAACAAAAGCTACACCGACATCGGTTGTGCGACATTTTGGAAATACTAGAGGATAAGAAAAGGAAACATAAAGCAGTCAGGTGGGTGCATGAAATGATGAAACCATACTAGCTGCTTCGTTATTTAAGAGCAATACCCAGAGACGACGCCATGAATCATTGAACCATGAATTAGTGTCTATCCAGACTCAAAAGCAAAAGCAGAAGAAGATAAAATCAAATCAAAGTGGATAAAATTAGAATATTAGTGACTGAGAAGGAGCGATTGGGGAAGAAGACGTCCAAAGAGAGGCAGAGAGCAAGCGCCTGGATCTCCAACTCAACACCAACTTATTGCAACCCAACACCTCTGCCTGAAACCCATCGTTGAAGAGTCCCAACAAGAGATTGGCCTGGCATTGGTTCGCGAAGCTGATGGCCACTCCCTTGTACCCCACCTCGCCCAACCACTCCCCCCACGACCCTCTCTCCTCTTCACCCCCGTTTCTGTATATCCTGGCCACCGACCCGGCTATTCGGGGCCCCAAATACACCCGCTCCACCAACGTCCTCGCCCCGCTTTGCATGGGTATCCCCGCCTCCGCGGAATCGTACACCGCCGAGTAATGGTGCAAACACTCCATGAACCGACTCACAAACCCTCCGTCTCCGCTCACCCACTTCTCCTCCTCTACCATTGTCACTAGTCTCGGATCCAACGTCCTCGCTCCGTTTAGGAACGATGCCACCGATTCGGGTGCCCGGTGAGTGAGGTGGGGGAGATGCAACATGCAGTTGAATACCAGGGCCTCTCCTCGAACTAGCTTCAGACCCGACGGTCTAAACGTTTCTTCCGGGTCCAACCTGCATTGATGAAACGAGAACGGTTGGCCCACGGAAGCCGCGAACGCCGTCAAACGACGCCCCGTCTCTTGCACGGTGGCGATGGATCTTCTTCCCCCTCCGCTTCTGGACAGTGCGGTGATCCTGAGGTGTGGGCCGGGTAGCCCGTCCGCTTTGGAAGTGAGGGCCTGAATGAAGGAGGCCCACTGGATGCCTTCCGTGA
This sequence comes from Inga oerstediana, assembly GCA_963210345.1. Taxonomy (NCBI): domain Eukaryota; kingdom Viridiplantae; phylum Streptophyta; class Magnoliopsida; order Fabales; family Fabaceae; genus Inga; species Inga oerstediana. Next base: position 3,289,566 of record OY723405.1, read on the forward strand.
TGTCGTAGTCGATGATGTGGACTCGCCGCTCGTGGGCCACGGCCTCCAGGATGGCCTGATTTGCGGTGAAGTGGCCGAACTTGACGTAGGGGGACATGTCCTGAAGAAGCTGGAAGGCGGCCAGCAGATCCAGGGGAGGGTGGTCCTCGTGGTGGTGGTTGTTATTCTGTGGGCCTTCGAGCAAACCCTGCAAGGCTTCGGTAAAATACGCCGCCAGCCTCTCCATGTTGGAGCCGCCGGTGGGGGAAACCAACTCGTTGAGCCGAATCAATATCACTCGAGCCAGATCATGGCTCTTGTTGGAACCGGAAAGGGCTTCGGCGGCTGCCATAAGGAGGTGCACCAGCCTGAGACCCATGAAATCCTCAACACCGTCCGTTACTTCTTCGTCCACCACGGTTACTTCCGTCGACGTGGAGTAGGCCGAGTTGTGGTGGTGGGGGCTGAGGATGGCGGCAGAGTCATCCATCATGGACTCTATGAGGCCGTGGAAGTCGTCTTGGGGGCCGGTGAAGGCGTCCCAGTTGACGAGGGGGGACCAGTGGTTCCAATCGCAAGAGGCGGCGTGGTCATCGTCGTCGGCAGGGGTGGTGGTGGTGCTGGAGCCGGAGAAATCAAGTTCATGGAGGGAGTCGATACCCATGATGGCGAAAGCGGAGCTAGAGCTGTGCAAGCTAGTCATGGGAGGGGAGGGGTTAGAGAAGATGAGGCAGTACTTTTATTTTTGGTTACAGAGCTGAGACAGTTCGTGAAGATAAAAAGTGAAGTCTGGTGAAAGGCGTGGGTGGCGGATCCGAGGGGTTTAGGACCGTTTTATAGTTAACAAAACATCTGAAAAGCATATGGTAAGCCCTCCGATATATCCTCAATTCTTAATTCAAATTATCAGCAATTATCTTAATTACTCAATACTCATACGCAACCCAGGCATGTATCTCAAACTCTAATTCACCATCTTCACATCTTTACACTATTGATCGCTCATCCTTGGTAAAATAACAAGGAAAATTAATCACTCGTTTTAAGCACACGCTTATTTTGACATGTCTTTATGACATTTATGCAGTAATTTTTTAAACAAAAAAAAAAGAAGTGTTGAACCAGTTGATGTTGTTATTTACCATGAAGCATATAATAAGTTCAGTCGATCAAGTTTGATGCTTATTTAAATAAAACGCGAAACAAGAAAAGTGCAGGTAAATGCATATTCACAAACTTAGATGCAAGTATAATATGCAAGAGCTCTTCTCTGATTTCGAGACTAGAAACACAAAAGGAGTCATTAAATAAATTCCCTTAGCTTCCTAATTATCAGTAGAAGATGGTGCTGGACTCCTGGCAAAAAAATAAAAAACAGAATGGAACCAGGAAATAAGAACGTAGAAATTACTATAACTAGTTCAATCACACCTATCAGTTGACCTCTTAAACGGCAGGCCAACGGGCGTCGTTTCGTGAACCGTGATAGAGGCAAGGATGATAATTTTAATTGCAGGTTTAATACGGCATGGAATAATTAATGAAAAGTCGTGAGGTATAGATCAAGTTTCAATATAATTTATATAATGACATTCGCCGCATGTTTTAAGGATAATATAATTTGTAATAAGAATTATATATATCACCTCCGATCCAATCTAAATCTAAATATCGGGAAGGGACATGCGCGTCCGTGTAAATTAGCCGGAATCTTGACCGACCCTGGGAAGCAGTAGTGTGCTTAATTTGAAGATTTTTTTAAGGGAAAAAAATTAAAACTTACAATAATGTTACGTTGTATAGATCTCTTAAAATGAATTCATCAAGAGACATATATACATATTGCAGTTTCATATAAGCCAGGCAACCCCTATTTGGACGGCAAACTCAGTCCCTCGATCTTCACTTTCCTTTCATTTATAAAGGTTATTTTGTTTACTTATAAATTGAGCATGTCATTTAGTTGGTTGCTTCGCATTTGAGAGAATGAATGGTTTTCATTCTTTCTGATGTTGTTATATACTCTTGCACTGCTATTTATTAACCATTTTTATACCTCCGACCTTTGATGCCGACTTAATTAATGCTCCTCGCAAGTTTTCACTTTTCCGTCCTTTATATATAAGGCGTACTCGCAATTAAATTAAATAATTAAATACTGATGATGAGTCCTGTACTGTTGAGATTAATTATATTGTTTCTTTTTAGTTTCTATGTCTGTCTCTGAACTTGTTTAGAATTTGTAACCTCTAAGTTTAGCTATAGCCACTAGCCAGGCCCTTGGAGAAGGCAACAGTTAACTGGCTAGTGATCCAATTTGCAGTATATAAAAGATTGTATTCCCTAGCTAGCTGCAGCGAACTCGATCATGTGGCTAGCTAACATGGGAGTTGGTGGACTCATTTAATTTGCATTGACGAGCTGACTCTGGTCCCTAAACCCGAGAGGAATTCAATCCGGAAGTTAAGCAATCACAGTTCGTTCATCAAATTCTATATCTTATTGAAAATGGATTCGATAATAATGTTCACTAATATATATATATATATATTGAGTACATTAGAATATGTACGATTCCAAATACACCTTGCCCCGTGGGAAATGATTGGTAAGAATAAGGAAATTGGTGGTTTGGAGATTCGTAGCCTAATGAGACAAAATGAAGTATTTATAATAAAATTGTGTTGGAATCTCTTCCATAATCATATGCCTTGTGGGTAAGAGTCATGAGAGGAAAATATAATTGTGATGAGGAGCGCATGCCAAAAATACATAGGAAAAGGCTATCCTTTCTCGCTTGAAAAAGTATCTGTGATGTTTAGGATAGTTTCAAGAAAGGAGTCTGGGTGAAAGTTGACAATGGACATATATACAACTAGTTTCTGGTATGATAATTGGTCAGAATTACAATGCCCCCTCGTCAACCTCATGCAGAATTAAAAACATTTAGTGCAAGAAGGAGAAGGTCTCCAACTATGTGACTCAGTGGGGTGATTGGGATAGAGTTAAACCAAAGTTTTGGTTCCAACTAGAAATTACAGCCCACATCATGAATGCTCATCCACCCAGAGAGGAGAGAGGAGAGGATACATTTATCTGGTTGCTCTCAATTGACGATTGTTTTTCTATTAGATCGACCTATAATTTTGTGCTTGTAGGTATTGATCAACAGGAGGACAGATTTTGGAAGAACCTTTGGAAGTGGAAGATACCAAAAAAAAATAAAATCCTTCATGTGGTTGGTTTCCCATGACAGAGTCCACATGGGGCAAATGCAAGCGAGGAAGGGTGTTGGTCAAGATGCAAGATGTTCGTTTGATTGTAACCAGGAAGAAGATGTCATGCACTTGTTAAGAGATTGCAAAAATGTAGAGGAGAGATGGAGATCGGTGATACAACTGATACACTGGGAAACATCTATGACTCTGAGTGGGAAGGAATGGATCAAATGGAGCCTAAATCAAGAAGCAGGCAATGGGAACACTGGAAAGATCAAATGGGCTGTTTTATTTAGTTATATATGATGGGACATATGGGTCTCTTGATGCAAACAGTCATTTGGTGAAGAGCAACAATTAGAGTATAGCAATGCTCATTTTAGTCTCTCTTCAAAGCGTGTTGGGATCAGGATCTCTTACCCAGATGCTCTTTCTATAATCTTCAACAGGAGGAGCATGCAGATACTATTGATACAGCATGGTTTGTTAAACTCAAAAAAGATGCTTCAGTTCTCACCTCAAGGAGAAGCGGATGTGGAGGAGCAATCAAAGGAATTCAAGAGGAGTGGCTCGACGGTTTTATCTGTAAACTTTCTTATGTGTCAGTAGCTATTGCAGAACTTCTAGGAATTATACTTAGCCTACACCTGTGCTAGGCTCGTGGGTACAAACAGATCAAAGTGGATTTGGATTGCATTGAAGCAGTTAATCTGATCATTAGAGGATGCTTACTCGACTACCCTTACAAGAATATCATTAATGAGGCTAGATCCCTTTTCCATAGGAATTGGACTGTTGTAATACATCATGTGCCTAGAGAATCCTTGAGTATAGCATACCACTTAGCCAAATTGGCTCATAATTTTATTAGAAATTATTGTATACTTGATCAACCACTATTTCACCGTTGAGGTGGTGTTTGATAAGGGGTAATAGAATTGTTCAGTTTCATGTCCTTTTGTTTTAGTTGTTCTAATATCTTGTAACTCCTTTTGAGTTTTTAATGATATATAGTTCTCATTCAAAAAAAACAAAACCCCTTTCTCTAGAGAGCGAGGGTTGATTGACACGCATATATATTCAGCTTGAAAAAATTGCACCATGCACGCATAAATTCATACCTTATAAACATATTAGAATAAGACATCCCTTTATATATTATTTATCTTCTCCTCATGATTTCGACATCCCTTTATATATTATTTATCTTCTCCTCATGATTTCATCGCAGCAAAACTGAGTGGCCAATATTTGTTTAATTTTAAGGAACAGTAAACGTACAAGATCAACCCACCGAATTTGGGTTTAAATATTATGTTGAATATTAAAAATATGTTGCATGATGGTCACATCACTGTCAGTGACAAATGTTGGTAATGAAAGCAGAGATATTATAATATACATCCTCTCGTATATACCTAGAAAAATATATAAATATCTTGCATACAGACAATAATAGATTCCCCCACTGTCTTTATTTATTTATTTTTTACCTTGCATCACTGTCTTTACTTATTTATTTTTTACCTTGACTCACTGTCTTTACCTAAAATAATGATAATAAGTGATTTGCAGTGCTAAAACCAGTGCAAATCTCTTTGCGGGATGGCATATATGTTTTACGAGCTAGCTAATTACTGGCAACGAGGGGGCAGAAACTTGACTCCCGACGAGTATATCCATTAATCTATAAATCGATCATAATTAATTTCACTTGATGAAGTCCAAATTGGAGTACTGATGATGACTCAGAAACATGCATTAATATCCCAATATATTGAGTCATCACCAGTATATACCCATATTAAATAAATCGATCAGCGCGCCTTTGCATGATGTTTCGGCTACCACTAAATAATCATTCGTAAATTAATTGTTAAATAACTTTGGCCCAATTGCTTAATCACAAGTTGACAACTAAATTATTTAGATACCCATATATTAATGATAATTTTATTTCTTAATTTTGAGAAATACTCTCATGATTCTGTTCCAAAGTCATTTTCAACATTTAACAGAAATTAAAAAAAAATCTTAAAACTTATTAACTATATCCGTTAAAATTTAGCAACTTTTTAACTTTATCCTTGTTTATTATATAATATATATACCAACAAAGTCTTTATTTTGGGGTGAATTATCAGCAAATTATTGATCTAAAGGGTAAAAATATACATTCATATAAAAAATTTAAAAATATGATTTATAAATACGATAAAACTTTTTTCTCTGTCCATAAGACAAAGGAGTCACTACATATGTAACTATCTTTCATGAACACTCTATATATATATATGGTAAGATGGATGACAAACCTTGGCAATTTCATAAATAGTAGGATAAACAAGTTTTCTATAAATAAGTTTATATAGCTCTAAAAAACAATTAACAAATCACTACTCTCTCTTCAATCTACAATAGTAGTCACTTCGACTAATTCATCATGATTAAAAAATTAAAAAAATGCAATAAACCTCATTTAAGCATTAGTTACTATGATAGAAATTGGTCAAAAAATATTAATTATTCTGTAAATAATTTATACTGCGAACCAAAAAATTGAATAAGGTACTATATATATTCATTAATGTTATATGAGGAAGGGGCTACGAGGACAATGTTAACAAAACAACCGACACCTCAATGTGTTAGGGATGCAGCGGTCATCGATAATTGATTTTCACTTTCTTCTTTTCTTGTTTTGTTTCACGTTTATTTGCCAACTCAATCATTCAAATCAACTTAATCCTAAAATGATTTTCTAAAGTTTTAGAGCAAGATTCCTTTTGCCTGCTTCTAATTGATTTTGTTAATCTTGAGTAGAGGTGCCATGTTAATTGATTAATAACCATATAGAGTTTTGAATGTTCAGGTCTATATATCTAGAATACTTTTTTCCTTAGGCCCGGGTGGAGCACTGGACGGATATGTATAAAATATAAAATCCCAATAAACAATATTATTCACTGATGTCTTTATAACTTAAGTAAATCTAATTAATCACCTTTAAAATGTCCTGTCTTTAAATTCAAAATATCTTATTTGAAATTGTTTTTATTAAAATGTCTGGCAATGTATTTTTTTGATCAAAAATCATTAATGCAAGTGATATCTCTAAATGGCAAGAAGTCTTGTGCTCATCTCCACACATTTTTCTTTTGGAAGCTGCTGTATCATATTAATGAACTAGTTTAAGTGTTAATTGGCAAATCCGTCTTAAAAGTATTTGTGAAAGATTTGGTCTTAATGTCTATTTGCCTCTGCCATTCTATGAGTCTCTTCCTTTTTGCGTATGGCATCGCCACTCCCTTTAGCAGCATCTACTAATTCGGAACTTAATTTAAAAGCCTAGGAAATATAAAAAAAAAAACAGAACAATAATATTGCTCTTATGTCAACAAACGCCAAGTTTAACCATTTTCTTATATCCCACATGACCCTATGAGTTAATATAATCATTAATCCAACAAATCTCAATTGCCCTATATAAAAATATCAAAATACACTCTCCCATAAGCTTCTTCTTCCTCCATATCTTCGTCCCCCTCCCCCAACTGCTCCTTCTGCCATACCGGTAACGCATTCCTTTCCGCCTTCTCGCGAGCATCACTCTCTCTTCAATCCTCCTCCTCTCTGTACAAATCTGAGCACGAAGGGGGGAGGACGACGCTCTGGTCGTTCGAAGCGTGTCTCGACCTTCATCCTGTTGCGGAGTCCGTCGCCATCGTCTCCCATTCGTTCAAAGTCTTCCAGCCTTCTTCCTGCCTCCTGTCGTTCGAAATCATCACCGTCATCGTCCCTCTCTCCCTTCCCTTTGTCTGACTTCTCTTCATCATCGCATTAGCCACCATCGCTAAGGCACTGTTTTGTAGTTCCAGATCTAGTTTTATTCTGAAATCTGGTTTCCTGTGATGCCAAAATGGGATTGTTTGATTTATAGTTCTGGTAGAAAGATGTGCTAGAAAAGGTTATGGTCAAAGTCGCTAAATCTTCCACATGAACTTGGTCATGAAATGCTCGAAGAAACTCAGGACAATCATTTGCATATGAAAGATAGACATTACGTTTTCCTTTTTCTGGCACTGTGCTTAAAACTCATGGCAACGTAAATTTGTAGATTTGAAGGGTTAATATCATCATGGGTGCTTTAAATTTAGGATAAAGGTACATCCAGCATCCGGAATTATTTTTAGAGTTGCAATCATCACCCTAAAGTATTTAAGAGTGTGAAATATTTTTGGAGGTGCAATTATCACCCTAAAGTATAATCTGTACCTTAATGTATTAAAAATGGACCAATTACAACCCATCACTTTGGGATTTAATACAATTATATTCATGCATATATTATTGAAATTGACAATTTATTACGAATAAAAGTTTCCTTTGATTTCGACTTGACTTCTTCTTTTATTTAGGTATCGAGATTCAATAAGACCAAAGTCAAATACTTTCATAACAATGATAGAGGAACTATGATGGGTAAGATAAACCTCAAACATTGAGTTAATATTCTCTTAGTGAAGGGATGTAATTGCTCCATTTTTAATACATTAAAGGCAAAATCGTAGCCTAATACTAAAAGAAATGATGAATATGTTAAAGATAGATGAAAGAAGAAAAGTAAGAGTGTGTCAGTAAACAAAGTTAGTATTCTGTTAGTAAATGAGTGTAATTGCTCCATTGTTAATATATTAGGGTGCTAATTACACATCCAAAAATACATTAGGGTGCTAATTGCACCCTTAAATACTTTTGGATGCTAATTGCACCTTCACCCTTAAAATAGATTGGGATGTTGGATGCACCTTTACCCTTAAATTTTTCCTCATCTTTGTTTTGTTTCTCAAGTTTTAAACTATAAGTTTTGATCCCTGTATAAGCAAAATGGTCCAAGTATTTATTAAGTTACAGGAACCAATGTTTTAAACAAAATGAAATACAAAATACTAAAACCTATGATTTAAAACTTAAGGGATCAGAACCAAAATAAAAGTAAACTTGAGGAAACAAAGATTATATTAACCCTTTATAAAACTACTAAACAAACATTAAAGTTAGTCGATTAAATAATTCTCAATGAAGCTGTCGGAGGATTGGGCCAACAACAAAAAATGAAGCTGTCGGGGGAGCGTGATGAAATATGCGGAGGAGTATGATTGAATCTAATATGAAATTTGTAATTTATAAAATTATTGAACAAACTGAGAAGTTAGTCAATTAAATAATTCTCAATGAAGCTGTCGGAGGAGTATGATTCAGATCTGATGGCATATATTAATTTAAATTTGATTCAGATTTAATTGCTTAATGCAAGAAATCTCTAAGCCTTTGACGATGAAGGTTGAGCGGTGAAAGATGAACGGGAGGGATTGATTTTTTTCCCAGATTAAAATCGGGTGACCTGGGTATTTTGTGTTTTTTAATTTTAATTTTTTTCTAATGAAAACTGGAGTACAATAATCTGTGCAAGGCTAAAACAGAAGTCGTTCCCTCATGAACACAAAATAGCGATCAACCATGATCAACAACCACCTCCGAAAAAGAAGGTGGTAGGTGATCAAAGATAACAAAGTTCTGAGTTGTACTATGCGTTGATCTAGCCAAATAATCAGTTAGAATATTCTGCTCTCTAGAGACATATGTGAGAAGGACCTGTTAGTTTTTTGACATCCAAAGTCTAGCATCTTCAATAACGTCTAAAAAAGGGTGGTTCCTATCCGAATTTCGTGTGAGTAAATTGATGGCCTCCAGACAGTCTGTAAAACAATAATATTCTTTAAATTCTTATTCCAGCAAATCTGAAGATCCTATATAATTGCTATAATCTCCGTCACCACAGGAGGCACCTAATTAAGCTTACTAATGTAACCACATATCTAGCCTCCATCTACAACTTTAATAGCTCCTACATACCCTGTAATACCTAACTTCAGAACCGAACGATCTGTCTCCAACTTCAGATCGTGCTCTTCTCTGCTTGATATTCGCCCCAAGTTTGTTTAAGCTCTTGCTTGATATTTGCCTTAACTTTCCCCGACTATTGCCTTTTCCTTCTTCTATTTTTAATTCAATTAACTCATGTGCTTAGAGCCAGTGCTCACCGTAGCCCTTCACTGCCATATATGCCATCCTTCCATCGCGAATTCAGCATCCACCTCACCTTATTTGGCCAAACTCCTTCAAATTAAAGGTCAACGTACGTGGCTTTGATGGACTTAGCATTTTAGTCCTCTTTTTGAAAGTGCATAGGCATTTGTGCACCCAACAAAAGTATATGGTGTTGGGTACCCATTTGAAAAAAGTTCATGAATATTTTTATCCCTTAACGTTATAACCAATTATCCTTTTTTTGTTTTTTTGCCAATATAGAGAATGGACCTCATTATCCACGAAAGTGGGGTCAACCCCTTGACATCAACACTATTACGCCTTGTGGTTCTTAATATAAAATATATCTGGAAAGTTGATCTTGGTCCTAAATACAAGACATATTTTTTATATTTATCAATATCTTCCTAATTTACTCCTTCTGATACTCCCTTAATAATATTCAAGAAGGAGAGGGGATGACAGAATTAAAGAAGATGACTATGATATTTTAGAAAATACATATCATGTTAACTAATTTAACTAACTTTCTTAATCTAATCAAATTAGGTAGATATAACTTATATTAAGGACCGGAGTATTGTGCTCACTATGGTTTAATTCTCAATGCCAAATCATGCATGTCATGCCAATATTTTACTTCTTTTTTTGGTGAAATGACGATTTCATTTCACTGAAATGGATTTACGACAATATCAGCTTTACAAGTAAAACGCAAAATCTTTATAGCCCTAAATATGACTGTGAGAATCTACAGTATACCTCTATAAAGAGAATCATTTTAAAGTTTGAGCTATTATGATTCTTATGTGTGGCAAAAACTACTACAGGATATAGATTTTACTAGCCCAAATGACACCCATTTTTAAAAAAGGAAAGTAAAAAACAAAGGCGGTGATATTTTTGTAATTTTGGGTGGGAACTAGGTAGCTTTAGGCATCCCAATTTGAATTTGGGACGCTAAAAGCCTTTTAGCGTCCTTTTTTTTGGGGACACCTAAAGGTAGTGCATGCTAATCAAACTGATAGTACTCCCTCTAAAGTCATGCCTATCCCTACAAGCTAGCTTCCTCTATTAAAAACTCTCATTATCTCTTGAAGCTTCTCCTTCCACCATCACTCCCTCTCACTACCATCACTTTCTCTTGAAGCTCCTTCTTACATTGTTACTCTGTTGAAGCTCAATATGACAGCTTTTCACCATCACTCTCTCTCACTCCCTCTCACTTCCGTCACTCTCTCTCGAAGGTCATCCTCCTCTCTCTCCACCACCATCCTCCATCGTCATCCTCTATCCCTCTCCACTGTTGAAGCTCGTCGCCATCGTCCCTCCTTAATCTTTGACGCCGTTGGTTCCTCCTCCCCTCCCTCCTCCCTCTCCCACCATCACTGATAAGTAAAATATTTACATATTTATTTTCCCTTATATGATGATTTTATGGACGATATTTGCATTTAATATAATAAATTTGGGTGTGATTGATAAATAAATATTGTTTTTGGAATAAACAGCATTTTAAAAAAATAAAATAAATAAATAAATAAATAAAGCACTGTAGCAGCCGCCAGGGGTACAGTAGAAGGTCAATGGGCACTGTAGCACCCGCCAGGGCACTGTAGCACCCGCCAACTCACTGTAGCAGTACTGTACCACACGTTTTTCCCCTATAAATAGATATCAATGCCAAGCTCAAAGAGGAGGAGAGGAAGAGAAGCAGAGGTTTCCTTCTCCGACCGGGAGAGGTCCTTCTCTGACCGGGAGAGATCTTTCTCTAACATTTCTGAGTTCTTTGTGTTGTTTTTTAGATTTAATTTCATGCATTGCATGCCTCCATCTTGGAAGGCTTAGGATTATATTACTTTTTGCGTGCCTCCATCTTGGAAGGCTTAGGATTGTATCACAATTTGCATACCGCCTGCATGAAAGGTTTTACCTCCTAAATGGACGGCTTGATTTCTTCATTTTTCATGCATATTTTATTTGTATATTTATGTTTGAGAATTTAATATTCAAGTTTATGCAGTATTTCTGAGGATTTCATTCTCGTTTTATAAAATGTCAATTTATTTTGGTTTTGTTTTTAATTTTATCATGAGATAAATTTTCATTTTCCTAGGTGATGACGTAACTTACTACTGACGGATTGAATCCTAACTTATTAAATCTAGTTTGAATTTCTCCTTCATGATTGAGTTTTAATTATTTTTCTTAATGCTTTTGATTGACTGGCCATCTTTTAAATGATTTCAATATACATGTTGAGACCAGAAGGAGATACATGTGCGTAGACCCTATAATTAAAACCATGACTTGCATATGAAATAGGAATATATTCATATGAGTTGTGTAGTCTTACTGAGTTCCATAAATCTTAATGCATAATTAATTGTTTAAATTCATATAGGAATATATTGGATTAGCAATTGATTATAGAATTGCTTGACATTGGAAGAGGCTAGTAATTAAATTAGGGAAACTCGACTATCAATCATGTGGAATAAATTGGGCTAGAATAAATAAGTGATTCAATCCGGAATTTGTGAAGTGAAATCTAATCCCTAGGGCTATTTCTTATATTTGCTTTCATATCATCTGCATTCATATTTAATTGTTTCTGTTTTATTTTGTACTCTCAATCACCAACTAATCGATCGACTAAATAGAATTAAAATTACCCATTTTGGTACTTAGTGCTCAATCCTCGTGGGAACGATACTCTACTTACTTCTATATTACTTGATTACGACAGTGTACACTTGTACTATTTAATACATCATCTACACTCGTATCAATCACTAAAAGTTATGGTTAATTATTTTTGTTTTTTATGAACTAAGTTCTGAACTGGGATTATTATAGATGCATTTTGTTGGTGCTACCTTTTAGATTTATCATCGTTGTCAATGCATTTTGATTTATTATCCTTCATCAATATTAATCTTTTTTGGATTTTGAGTTTCCCTTATGGCATTTTGTGATAAATTGATGATAACTAATAAGTTTATTTTTATTAGTTAGTAGTTGTGTAGATAACATTTTGACAATTTGTGGTAATTATTGTACATTATACTAGTAGGAGTCAACACTTTAATTAGCTAGTGCTGGATATTCCCTTACTATTTGTAAGGACATTTTTGTTTATGAATAATTATTCGATCATGTTTCTATAGGTTTTAATTGCTGGGCAGTAAAAAATAAAAACAATTTTTTAAAAAAAAGAAATGCGTCCCTTTAGGAAAAACAGACGCCTAAAGTCACTTAACACGTCCCTTTTTTAACGGACGTCGTTTCCTTACTTTACTATGTCCTCGGCATAGAAATTCTCTGCTTTCAGACATTAAAAGGGTTAAAAAATAGATGTTAAAAGCATTGTTTGTAGTAGTGAAGATACCATTTGCAGTATACTTCTTTGATGTTAAACTAACACTGATATAAAATTACATTTTTATATCTAATATGATGCTGAAGATAATTAACTATTCCGTTATATGCTTAATATAAGACATATTTATTAAATTTGATTAAGCTAAGAAAGTTATTTAAATTAGTGCATTTTTTTCTTCTAAAATACCAGAATCATCTTTCTTAATTCTCTAATTCCCTTTCTTCTTTGATTATTGACGATGAAATATAAATATAGGTAAATTAGAAAAATAATGATAAATATGAAAACTATGGTTTATATTTATGATCAAAATTAATTCTCTAAATATATCTCATATTAACGACATGAAGGAGTACCTTTTTAGAAAGGATATAAATTTCGAAAAAGAAACTACTTCAACTGGGTATAGAATAAAAGACTCGATGGATAGTTACTCCTGAAATTCTTGTGTTTATTGAAAAATAATCAACATCATTTTTTTTAAATCACGAACCATAAAATACTTAAAAGGAAATTGAGGGGATGCTTTCTTAAGACTGCGGACTCGAAGGCATCATCAATACTATTTATTTCCTTTTTCACTGCAAGACAGTAATATTGTTAAATTCAATTATTAGAGAAAAATAAGATGGATAACGTCGAATAATCATATGTATTATTCATGGCAAAGCAGTATGTCAACACCCTTTCTATTTCGATATACATAGAATAATATAGACCAAGTTCCACAAGCATACAGAAAAGTATATATATACTGATAAAAGTATTTGTTTACAGTCCAAAGTCAGCCATATAGAATGCGATAATATATACCACTGTTACAAAACATCCAAAAGTATTTTAGACATAGATTATCTATAACTATGAACTTTGTATTTGCCTCAAGACACATACCAGTCACTTTCCTTGGTCTACATCATTGCCTTTTGATCCACTGGCGCCCGCTAAGATGTTTTATTTAGAAAAAGGGGTGAAATTCCGAAGAATCTCAGTAGAAAAATGCTATCGTTCATAAAAAATGTCAAAAATAAATATGATATGCGCCATATATGCACCAATTAATGAACAATATAAACATATCATCTGTATGTATACATGAGTAAAGCCTAGCCCCACTAATCTGCACCGGTTGGGTTCTCACTAACTCCAGTGTAAGTGCCTCTAGCACTACTGGTCCCTCTCTGAGCAAATTATGTTGATTAATAAAGTACATTTACAACAATGGCATCCACACAATCATATAACTATGGCATGATGCATGAAGGATAATGTCCCTATTTCGAAGATCTATCGACCCCTTTTTGTGTGACTCGTGAAACGTGTTAACTTTCGGCTCTCGATTCGGTCCTAAAATATTAAATATACAAGAGATATGTCATAACTTATCCAGGTATCATTTTAGACACTTATATAGTGTTTCTTATGGTTATATTAGCCTATGGTGAAAATTTACCAAAATGCCCCTGGGGCTGGCCCGGGACCCTAGCCCCGCCGTACCCGGCTCGATGGCACGTTTTCCCAAATTTTTAACTAGGGCTATCCTGACGTATTTTCATCCAAAGAATCCATTTATGGGCTCAAAATTACCAAATTCAATATCAAATTACAAAATTTCCCTTGGCAGCCCTACTTTTAGGGTTTTAGAAGCATTTCCGTAATTATGCTTTTTCGGGCTTTTCTGAAAAAGTGCCCAACTGTGACCCCACGAAATTTTCCCTTCTGAACCCAACAAAATCGTCAAATTATTGAAAATCCAACTCCTACCCCTAGATCTATCCCAGACCAAAATTATGGTATTCTCCAGGAAAAATCGGGGTTTTGCGATTTCGGCTTCGTAAACGCGTTCCTTTCTACTCCTAACCACTTTATTAACTATCTAATTGAGTTATAACAACCATTTGAACTAAAATTGGGCAGCATAACCCTTAGGCACACCCATTTCCAAAATTTAAAACTAATGGCAATCCAACGAAATTTCACTGATTAAATTGCCCACAGCAGTCAGAATAATTAATACACGAAGATTTGGAAGTTACTTCAAACTCTCACAAGATTTTCCCAAATATGGCTGAAACCCTAATCTTTAGAGAATAGATTTTTGAGCCTCCAAACCTTAAAAAACAAATAAGAGTAACTTAGGATCGGAGTTATACGCGTTAGGAGCTAAATCGTTGGAGAAATCGGCTTACCTTGCAAGATTTCTTCTCATTTCTCTCTCTAGGATTTTCACACGTTCTCTCTCTATTTCAGGTCTAGTCTGTGCGTGAATTGCTGAAGGAAGAGGATGAGGACGATATATTCCAATATCATATATTATTTTAATGATTTATGGAATTTTCCAAAAATTCCAAAATCAATTTTATGTACATAAACCCTATGTACATATAACTAAGCTCATTAATCCCAACCAATATTTTCTTCCTCTTGCAACGTGTAGGAGACACCTAGGGGTCTTACCCTTTGGTCTCAATTGACTTTACAACTTATTCTGGTTACGTATACACGTAAAGTCTCAATTTTGATCAAAATTACACTTTTTGCTCAAATTTTTCATAAATTCATATTAAATTGACTAAAATATTTTTCCCCTTTATTTCCCTTAATCAATTGAAAAATAAGTAATTTTGTACTAAATCGGCAAAATTACGATTTTGCCATAACCTTTTTATTCTAATTTTTCCTTGGCCATTTTTCATCTATTTTCGGACAAAATATTTTCTCTAGTATTCCTTCAATGTTAGACCTTAATATTGAGCTTTTTAAATTAGCAAAATTAATTCCATAATTATTTTGCCCATTTTCTCATGAAAATGAACATTTATAAAATTCATAAATTCTAAATTTATGATTATTCACCATGTTATTGAATTATTCAAATATTTAAAATATTTTTTTGAATATAAAATTTGGAGTATTACACAACATATTCATATAATAATTGTAACCCACTTAAAAGTAATGAATTAATCTTCATTGGCATATTGAAAGGAGACCAATGCTACTTTCTTTTGGTACCCCCCTCCCCAAAAAAAACATATTTAAGACCTTCTACAGAAATTATGGTCATTCAACTAACCAATACAAGATCTTAACCCATTATTATAAGATTATAACCAACTATTATCACCTTAGAACTTTTAAGGGGTGTAAATGACAATTGTGTTAATTGTATGGGCAAAAAAATTACACTAATTGTACTAATGAATGAAAGTTAAGTAATTAAATGTGTCTTAAACTAATAATTTTTTTTAAAAATTCACCATTATTAAAATTCTATTTATTTTTACATTTATAAATCATTGGGAAAATTGTGCTGAAGTCCCAAATAAAACAAAATATGGCCCAAAAATTCCTTAAAATCTCTAAATTGTCATGAAGTCCTATGAAACTTTTGGGTGATATATTTCAATTATGAAAAAAAATCAAAATATGCCCAATGAATTTGAAAAGAAGGTGAAAAAAAATCCAAAACTCAATTATTTTCTCTCCTTAAAATCGACATTCATTCATTTCACCCAACTTCCCAAAGTCACTCTTATAATACACATCCTCAGCAGCAGCAGCTCCACACCACCACCACCACTGACTCTTCCTCCTCCTCCTCCTCAAACTGGCTCCCCCCACCCCTTATCTTCCTCCTCCTCTCACTTCCCTTTCTTCCTTTCCTTTACCTCCCCTTCCCCTAACCCCACTCTCTCTATATTTTTTTTTCAACCATGTGAATTATTTTTGCTGGAATTTTTGCAAAAAAAAAAAAAAGGTTTCAGGCAACAGCATCGTCATTGATGCGTTGGCCGAATCCAAAGATAGTGAGGCGGTCACAGGAGCACCGATTAACATCCCTATGTTCACCGAGGGGCCTAAGTTTGAGCCTTAGTGGAGTCGCCGTTGCCGCCACACCAACAGCCCCCGCACCGCCTCCACATTTCTTCGCCGACAATACTCTGGCTGCGGTGGTTGAGAACGAGATAGATGATTCCATAGTTCTCAAATTCATTAGGTTATTTGGTCTTTTCATAATTATAACATATTACCTAAAAGTCCTAGGAGATTTCATTACAATTTAGAGATTTCAATGGACTTTGGGTTGTATTTGTTTTGCTTGGGATTTAGTGTAATTTTCCCTATATCATTTTGACTCCTCTCTTCTGTTTATATTATTCAATGATAATTAAGTAAAGATAAAATTAGAAAAATAATAATTGTTAAAGTAAACTTATATTTATAATTAAAAAAATTCTTTCACGACAAACGTAAGTGATAACAGTATAAGACTGTTTTCTTTAATTGGTAAAAAGAAAAAAAAAGAAAAAGATTGTTTTCTTTTAAAAAACCTACAAGTAGTAATAAAGAAGGGAATTTGGTAGGCCTCGTCAACTTATGGTGAAACCCCACAATCTAATCAACTTAAATCAATATTCCTCCTCGTCATCAGGACACTGTCAGGGTCAATATACTCTAAATAAGTAAAAATAAAAAAAGTGTATTAAAATATTGTAGTAAAAAAATCTAGCGCCTAATGCCCATCACAAAATTCAACTTCTTGCATCATACCATTAAACCTAGCAAAGGAAAGAAGTGTCTTTCTTCACAACCTCTATCGTGTCAACTGCCATAAGTAAGGCATAGCTGGGTATTAAATATAGACTCATTTTTCGGCAGAGATTCAAGATCTTCTTTGTTACCCTATTCAGTTAGACTTGTTTTATATTAAGCACATATATTCTCCTGTTAGGGATGATTATCAAGATACTATTAGGTACTAAATATTATACTTTTTTTTACAGGGATTTGAACAACTTTGATGCTTTTTTTTGTCGAGGTCTTGAACTTTCTCAGATCCATGCCTTGACGTGCCTCAATGTTTAGGCCCACGGGAGTTTTTAATGGGGCTTTAGATGCAAATAGTTATAATTCCAAAGCAAAAAACATACCGGGTGATAGAAGCTTTAGGGCCCGTTTGGTTCGATCCCATTACACTCTGTAGTGCAGTGCAATGCGATGCAATGATAATGTAATGCGATATTAATTACAAGGGTAGTGTTTGGTTTGATTTTTAAGCAATGTGCAATGAGTTAATATTTTAACAATTATTTAAAATTAATATATTACACAAAGTCTATTTTACCCCTTAATATAATCTTTGTAGAAAAAATAGTTACAAGACAGCGACGGCGGGGATGGAGGAGGAGGAGGTAGTGGCGGTGGCAATGATAGGGGTGGCGGTGGGCGGTGGGCAGCGGGGGTGGAGGAGGAGGTGGTGGCGGTGGGGGTGGGCGATGGGCGGCCGGGGGTGGCGGCAGTGGAGGTGGCGGCGGCGGGTGGAAGAGGAGGTGGTGGTAGTGGTGGTAGACAGTAGGGGTGGAGGAGGTGGTGGTGGGCGGCAATGGGTGGTGGGGGGTGGAGGAGGAGGTGGTGGAGGCGGCGGCAGCGGGTGGAGGAGGAGGTGGTGGCGGTAGGCGAGGGTGGCGGCGGAGGAGGAGGTGGTAGTAGTGGCAGTAGGCAGTGGGGGTGGAGGAGGTGGTGGTAAGCGGTGGGCGATGGGTGGTGGGGGCGGCGGGGGTGAGGGTGGCGGTGGAAGAGGAGGTGAGGGTGGCGGCGGCGATGGAGAAGGAGGTGGTGGTGGCGGCGGCGGTGGACGGCGGGGGGTGGAAGAGGTGGTGGTGGGTGGTGGACCGGCGGCCGGCGGTAGGCCGGTGGCGGGGCCAGGGGTGGTGGCGGGTGGAGGTGACGGCGGTGGAGGAGATAGTGGTGGCGGCAGAGAGTGGAGGTGACGGCGGTGGAAGAGGAAGAGGTTGTGGCGGTGGCAGTTGCGACGTGATGCGGCAAGTGAAATGAGATAAGTGAAACAAAGACAAAGGAAACTAAAGGGTAAATTGGACTTTTTAGACTATGCAATGTGATGGTAATGAGGATTCATAGGGGGGAGGTATGAATGAGGATTACCAATTTTTTGGTAATCTTCATTATCATGGTAAACCCTATTACCATGCTAAAGAGCTACCAAACACTCTTCTCTTGGTAATGCAATCATGATTACCATTGCAGACATGCAATGCGGTTGAACCAAACGGGCTCAATCTTGTATATTTGTTATCATCGTGGTTTGGGTCCATAAATTTAAAATAATAAATTTTAGTCTTTTAAATTCAATTCGTTTGAAATATTATTATCTATAATTAAATAAAATATGGATCATTTTACCCTTTTAAGGACTAAACCCTCTTATTTAAAATTTAAGAAACCAAAAATCATAATAACCCAAAACATAACATAATTCCACCCAGAAAATGTGATTTATTGTAGGTTTCATATTTTATGGTGAGGCTGATGCTATGATTAGATAAATTTTTGCCTTACAATACAAGATTCAAAATTCAATTCATGATTAATATAGGATGATCCATAAATAAAATTGAACTCAATTTCATTTATTGTACAAAATTAATGCATGCTATTTTAACTAAGATTTAAAAATAATGCAAGTTGTTATAAACTTGATATATTTACATTGTTTGTAAGCAAGGCATGCGTTTCATACGGTATGAAGCAAATAACGTTATTATCAAGGTTATGAAATTCGAACCGGTCACTAAACCGGTCAGGGTGCTAGGTTAAAGGTTAGTGGGTCAAACCGAAGTCAAACTGGGCTTAGACCGGTGAGGTATAAAAAATTAAAAAATAATTTCAACAAATAGAACAATACTTACAATAAGAATCCCGAACCAAATGGCAATGACAGAAAGTAAAACTAAGGATATCTATTAATCAACTATTATATTATAGTAAGGGAAACAACTAAAATTTGTTAGGTGCTGAGGGAGAGGGCTTAAGATGGAGGTGCGGAGAAGAGAAGACGGAGTGAGGTGCTGAGAGTGAGAAGTGAGAATTGATTTGAGAAAGCGAAGACCTCAGTTTAGCCATTTAAGTTTCTTTTTTTTTTTAAAAAAAGTATCACTTGGTTCAGCATTCAGAAAAAAAAAAATTGGTGACTCGGGTCTGACTCTTTAACCTAGCCGAGTCAGGCCGGGTCAACCCGGTGACTCCGGTTCAGTGGCAAACCGAACCGGTTTTTCTACCAGTCCACCTGTTTCCTGTCCAAACCGACCGGTCCGATCCGGGTTTACAAACCATGATTATTATAACTTAGGTATAAATTCATGAATCATGACATCAAAGACTCATGGGTATATTGACATCGTTCTCAAAAGATTCAGCATGAGTTATTAATTATCACCCCTTCTATATATTTTTTATAAAAAATAAATAAGTATGTATGGTCAATAAATATGTTTGAGATTTAATTTTTGCAATAATTCATATCGAGGGATTGATACGATGATTATTTATTTAATTATTCTAATTTAATGAGGATATATTTTTCAATAAATAAAAAGAGGATAGGAAAAAAATCTCATTTTTTATTGGGAAAATTGTGAAAAAAATCCCTCATTGGCAACTTATTTGTTAAATGGAACATTCTTGTGCATATTATCTTCCACGTGTGCAAAATATCTTCCCTGGTGTGCAGATGATCTTCCCTGTGTGCAAAATTCTTCCCTATACATGTGCAGAAATCTTCCCTACGTGTGCAGAAATATTCTCTCCGTGTGCAGATATCTTCCCTCCATGTGTAAGATATCTTCTCAGGTATCATTTAACAAATAAGTTATCATTGAGGTCTTTTTTAACAATTCTCACTTTTTTATTTTTTTTATAAAATGTCAGAAAAGAGTAATAATTTTAAAACAATTTATTTTTATTTTTTTAAAAAAAAAAAACTTGTCGATTACACAGAGCTTCCCGGTAGCCCTAGCTTTCGGCGATTCAGCTCCATCTTCGGAGTCATCACAAGAGGGAGAGGGAGAAACATGGCTGGCCAAGATAATGTCAAGCATCTCGAGGACTGCTCCGTCTCCAAGTCACCCTCTCATCCTTCCTTCTTGTGTTTTTTTGTTTTTGGTTTTGATTCTTTTAACGTTACCCATTCAATCATCTGTGCTCCCTGGTTCGGAAATTTATAACTCGATTTGCTCGTCTTAATCGATATTTCTGTCGAGTTGATGGTTCACAGAATTAGATTTAGCTAGATGAAATGATCAGTTCCTCACGGGGGTAAAGATATAAGAACTTGCTGTAGCACCAGGGACAGGGAAAATAGTGGGCTCAGATATGAGACTAGGTACTCGTTTCTCGTCTCACTGGTATATGTTGGTAGATGATCTGTTCCCTTAAAGTCCCCAATCTGTGGTTGTTAATGAGCATCTGGTTTTCCTAGCTCTTTTGATGACTGAAAATGTCATCTATTGTTTGATGTAAAGTCATAATGGTTTGTGTTATTGGAACCTTAGGTAGACCAGATGCATTTACTACTAGTTTACTACTGCCTTTCAGTTACATCAGCTGCTGGATACTGCATAAGATTGGCCATGTCTCATATTTCTGAGATTGGATTTTATAATAGTAGTTTCATTTCACTCAGACTAGGTGTCCTTCATTTTGTGTTTTTGGAACCTTAGGTAGACCAGATGCATTTACTACTAGTTTACTACTGCCTCTCAGTTACATCAGCTGCTGGATACTGCATAAGATTAGCCATGTCTCATATTTCTGAGATTTGATTTTAGAATAGTAGTTTCGTTTCACTCAGACTAGGTGTCCTTCATTTGGTGAAATCCCTACATATTTCGAAATTTCAGTTTATAAAATGCCAGCCATATAATAGCTTTAAGCATAAATCACCATGCTTGTAGTCACGAGTAATCCTCTACTGTGAAATGGCATGTCCCAAGTACTACGACTAACCCCAACCTGTTGGATGGACTATTTAGGTGCTCATGTAAGCACTGAAGAAAGATTCCCGACATTCTTCAACAGCACTGTCATGAGTTCATCCTCTCTGTTTCTTAACTCCCATCTTCTTTGCTTGCTCTTTGTTTCAAGGTTATGTGGTCTTTTTCATAAGCATATACAAAATGTGGTGAACTGGTGATGAATTAGAGTGTGAGGTTGGTGCCTCTTCTTAATAAGTGTCATCGCTTAGTATATATATGTCCATCTGTAAACACCTGTTGCAAAAGTTGTGATTGGAAAAAGAGATAGGGAGTCTCGATTTCTGCTCCTGTGGCCACGGGACAAAATCATAACGACTTTGGAATCAAGAAAGACGTTTTAACAAGTTTTTTCGGCCAAAGAAAGATATAACGCTAAAGGAACCAGCAAGTTACACAATCCAAAACCATAACAGAACTCAACCATGAGGCTAAATTCTTTTAATCAGTTCAGGCTGATGCATTTGTTCAAAGTTCTTTTGCTGCTGGGCTATTCTGATACTTGCATTGTTTGCATATATTTTGATTGTGTGTGTGTGCTGAAATTGGAGAGTTTGCATTGCAGTGCATTAGGGACATGGGTGTTCTCAGTAGCAGGAGCGTTGCTGGCAATACCAGTGGGGATAAAGCGCAAGTCTCTGGCACCACTTGTGTTCTTTGGAACAACAGGTACTATGCTGGATATCATTTTGGGAGTCAGTCAGTGCGAAAGGGAACATGCAGAGCGCCAAATGAAGCTCGTTGAAGATGCTCAAGCTGCTGCTACTGCAAATAACACTCCAACTGAAACTGATTCATGATGCCCCTGTATTTATTATTGCCACCTTGTGTTGGCAGATTGGTGTAACAAACTTACAAATACATTTTTTGTGCTGGTGAATACGAGAGAAAGGGTTTCTTTGTTAGTTGATTTATGTTCGCTTCCATTTCGTAGACGCCGGATATCTCTATATTTTTCTTTCCGACAGGCTGAAAACTTGTTTTATTTTTAAGGGCAAACATCAAGGAAAGGCCTATGTTATTAGTTCTGATATCTAATTCACTCTACTTTTCTTTCACTCCACTTGACAGTCTCGTTACCCCCTCCAGATATTTCACCCCCATTTTTCTGGGAATATGGCTTGTTTGGTTTTCAGTTGCAAATGGACTTTTGTAACTTTTCAGATAAAAGTATAAGACTACTCTCGCGCTATTTTATTCATTTTGGTTATCAATGGAGTCCCAACCATGCTAAAAATCTCAGTAATCACAAACAAGAGAGGCCACTGATCTGAAATTCTCTCATCTCTCTATATTTAATTTAGCTTAATATCTTAAAGGCATCTGCATATCTGACTGCTTGTACACTTGAAACATTTACCTTGTGAATTCATATTCTCAAGCTGACAAAGCCCAATATGAAGAAGGAAATTTAAAGTGATGTAATTTTTTTCCCTCACAACCCATTTATGTGAACTTTTCAAGAAATTGCCAATTGAGTAGAAGTTGTAAATTGAAAAGTAAAAGTTGATGGATGGTATCACATAGTTCTGTAGCAGGGCAATGATGCAGAAACCATTTCGAACTTCCCATTCTCTGTATCTAAACTGGAATCAACGGTGATCTCAAATTTCAAAGGATTGTTCTTCCCTTGTTGCAGCAGCAGTTTCAGAAAAATTAACCAAATCTGATAAGAGTTGAAGTTCACAGCATGACGTTGCTTTCCTTCCGATTGTGTAAACTTTTATGGGCATTTGAGGGGCTGGAACTCAAAAGTCCATTCACAGAACCATCTAGGTTATTTTTTAATCTGGCAGTCGAATCTTTAACCTTATCTTCACGACTTAGTTCATGATTTTTATTAAGCATTTGCTGTCTATAACTTGAATAGACTTATTCAGCCTTGATGTTCCCAAACAAGATTTCCGCCGCTCTGTTCTTGATAAGGATCGGCATGTAATCTGATTCATCCCACAAATATAGCTGCCGAAAAGTGTACCTATCAAATAAGTTGATACCACTAATAACGAAAATAACAAAAGATTTTACAACCAGATACATAACATAATGTGATTTGGTGACTATGAAACATGAAAGATAAGCAAATATTATTAAGCATCCGAAATTTTAAGAGCTTGTAAGATGGAGAAGATTGTTTTGGCTAGCAGATTACTTTTTTTTATTTGTTTTGAAAATGAAACTCAGTACAAGCATGTGAAACCCTCAATGACAAGAAGCCTCTTCATTAGCGACTAAAGCTGACAATAATCCAATGCAGCGCATAAAATAATCCCAAGTGCTACTTTAGTAGTGACAATTAGAGTAGGAAGGAACATGAACAAATTTTTACCATGAAAGGCCTGTATATCAAACATACTGCATGAAGGCAACTTAAGCTTTTTGAACAAATCGGTGGAATAGCATCCTGATTATATCAGAAAAAAAGGACAGGATCATAATAATCATGGTGGTGGCCACTGCAATAAGGCTAAAGATTTTATGTTCTAAATTCATACTCTAGCCATGGGTGAACCACATAGCTGACAGCCAGTGCAAATGAGATCTTCCGCTAAGTTATTATCCCCAGGTTTCTAAAAACTCTCCTGCTAAGGAAAATCTTCTCTTTCTCAGTGTCACCAAGATCCATTGTGCCAGCTTGTAGACAAATTTCACCAATAAATGCACTGACTATAGCGCTGCAAGATGATGTCAGTTGAGATACTTCTGAGAGTGAAAAAAGTCTGTAGGAATCTGCTCTTCCAGCACTTTTCAGTTTTTAGGCAGATGCCCTGTTTGCTGAGCATATCGCAATTTATTCAGAACATAACAATGAAGGCAGCATGAGATGAAGCACATTGACCAAAGTAGCATTAGCAAATGAATGATGTGAAGGAGTCAACTTACAAAGAAATTAAACCTACAATATGACATGAAGGGAGACCATAATCATACCTAGAATTGAACCTTACATTCATTTTTTTTTCCTCTTTGGAGTTTTGTCGCACTTCAATAAACTGTATATCTGTGCCATTATGATGACTTAATTGCTTTCTATAGATGTCCAATTTCTTCCTCCCGAGGGCACAAAATGTATGATAAAGCAATTGACGTAAGCGTTGTGTCTAAGAGTTCACGTGTACTACAAGCACATAAAACCCATCTATTCTTAACCCTTTAAGAATCACAGGCAGAATAGGACAGCTTTGATTAAGTGCACTTGACTAGAAAAGAATCAGAATCTCAGTTATAGACTTGATGAAAAACAAGGGGGCTAAAGAGAAGAGATACATCATGTCAAGACTTGATGGCAACGCTATCAGTGGAATGAAAGGAAATGCTGTTTGCAAATCACACAGATTTAGAGAAAATCAAATATGTTATGACAGTACTTGATTAGAGTTTGCGTTACATATGTTACGTCTATCTGCACCCACTTTATGACCTTCCTAAGTTTGTCCTTCCTGGTTATCCCAATGCGACAGCCTGCTACCAATTCTTCTATATTGCACTACTGGTAAACATTATATTGCACTACTTTTGCTTTTTCTACATTAATAAAATTCTTGATAAATAAAAATGTATTGCAAACTCAAAATTATTATAATTCTATTGAACATGGCAAATCAAGTCAAAGCTTGAATCAATTAAGAATGAAATTAAACCATATATAAGCATTTTCATACTTGCAGCAATACATTAAGTAATTAGCTTTCTAACTAATAGTCATTATATAGGTCAATCCGAGCTGACAAGCCGACAAGAGAACAAGAACATACCATTTGAGATAAGTAACTCGTAAGGGGGGATCAAACAAAGTAGTGACGACCACTGAACGGTTCTGGCCTCAACAATGTCTCCAAATTTTACTATCTTCACATCTACCATCTGCCAAAAATAAATTACGAATAATAACAAAAATTGATTATCTATATCTATGTAATAGTTTTTTCAAATTTTCAGTTGAGCGCCAAATATGACCTATAAAGAGAAACTAATGGGACACAATAGAATAAACAGAGTCCAATGAAGAGCACAAGTTTCACATTACTTCTAACAGAACATATCACTGAAACATAATCTTTTTCTAGATTTACATTGTCAGAGTTTCTTCGATAACCTTGAAAGATGGAAACGAAGATATGTTTAAAATTTTAAAAATCAATGGCGAGGAAAAAGTTATGTGGCACACTGGCACTGCAAAGTGATTGAACATGATAACGAGGTTATGTTTTTGTGATAAGCATCTACAGCTATCAATAATGGCATGCTTTGGATTCAAGTAAAACTGTAAGATAAATTAACGCAATAGGGTCCCTGAATACAAAACAGAAATGGTCAAATAAATAATAAATCTTACTTTGCAATAGTATAACATCTCCCACTGATATCATGGATCCCATACTCTTCTGCCAAACAGACACACCAAAATACGGCCCCGTATCATCCCCAACTTGAATGTCTGTTCTTATCAGGTATCTTCCTTCGGACGACTTCCACTGCGAATAAGAATGAAGCGTAAGCCATAACCCCATCGTGCACAACTAGGGGAGAAATGCTATAGAGAAATTGAAAAACCTGTAGCGGAGTGGAGCGATGAACGAAGAGGAGGAGCTGAACGAAATCGCTGATGTGAGAAAATGCCCTCGAGAGATCTATAAGGGGACCGTACCATCCCAACGCGGAAGCCATCTTCAGCTCGAGCCCTGTGCCCCTTATGAAATGGGAATTGCTTTGATGACCTATCGGGGGAGAAACGGCCTTTTTGGCGCGAAAGCTACCACGGGTTTTTGGCAGCAATGGTCATATATCGGTCATCGGTGGCAAAACTAGTTCGACTCACGGGGGGCTTCAGTCCTGTCCAGTCCAAGCAAAGGAACTTGTGACTCTTGCTTTTTTGGGACAAATCCTGAGCATTCTTCGGATCCTTGATAAAACAACATTTGCAGTTGTCTTTGGACCTCATTTTTTTTAATAGAATTGGGCCTCTCGTTTTAACTCTTCTTTTTATGTTGAGAAGATTAATTTATGAGTCCTATAATTTCATATGATTTAGTGATTTTTAATACTTCTTCGCCTTCTTAATATAAACATGTTTATTTAATTTGATTAGATTAAGTAATTTAATTAAGTTAGGTAATATAACATGTATTTTTTAAAACACTCTAATCATCTTCCTTAATCTATTATATCGTTTTCCTTTTTTATTATTGTTGAGTGAATATCAATAGGGGTAAATTAAGAAAATATTGATAAATATAATAAATATATCTTATATTTTGGATCAAAACCAACTCTCCAAATGTATTCTATATTAAGAACACGGAAGTAAGATCTTTGTAATTTTTTCTTTTTATCTGATCTTTATAGTTTCATTAGTTTTTTTTTATATAGGCATGATTAGTTTGTTTTCTTTTTATATGGCCCTTATATTTCACCAAATTTTTAATTAGGTCTTTGTAAGTTCAAGGTACGGTTAAAAATTATGATGACCGGTTAAAAATCAAGTAAAACTATATATAAGGATATTATTTTGATAAAATAAATTATAAAAACCTGCATAAAATGAGATGAGACTATTAAAACCTGTGTATTAGATTCTTTTATACCAACTCAGAAAGTTGACAGAGGAGGGCGGGAATTAAGTGAGAGTTATTGCATTGAACAAGCCTTCATTTGGGCCTAAATAATCCCCGGGGATCTGGATTGGGCTAACATCAGGCTCAATACTAGCGAAAGGGGGGAAAAAAATCAGCCATGACATTGAGAACATTAACCAGTAATCGCCACGCCCGCCATTATTTTCATTTGTTGATTTACTCACACTGATAGCCATGTGTTTAGGTGCAGTGGTTGGAGTTCTTGTAGCGTTAGATGCAGATCTCACATTCCGTATACTATAGGATCAATAGTAGAGTCGGTAATATGGGCTCAACCCGTGAGCCCGCGGATTTTGACGGGTTAGGGTTAGGAAAATCCCAACCCGTAAAAATGGCAAAATTTTTTATTTACATATAATAATTTTACAAAAGTTATAAGTTTTCCACTCTTATCTTGGTACATCTCAATCCAAAGTAAAAAAATTTTAGCTTCTTCCCTTCTTCTTTAAACAAAATTATTATATCTTAGTTGCTTGAGGATGAGTTTATGTTTTGTTTATAAACTTTAACAAATTTGATAACTTTATCTCTTAAATTTTAGATTATGTTTTTAAATTTTTATAAAAGAAATGATTGATACTAGGAAAGTAAATTTAATTATTTATATATATGTGTTTCATATTTTTAATTCTCTTTAAAAAATATGAATTTTTTTTTCCAAAATAAAAAATGCAAGCCCGCGGGCTGGCCCGCAACCCGCATACTGCGGGTTAGGGTTGGTTTTTTGCCAGCCCGCAGAAGTGCGGGCTGCACAGGCCCGTACCGTACGGGCCACGGGTTGGTGCGGGCCAGCCTACAACCCGCGGGCTGGCATCGATGGTATACGGAATCAGATGGCGCTATTACGTGGATAAGTAAATAACCACTGGTTTGCTTTTGCCACCAGTAGACTCGGTGAGTACGGTGAAGAAATTCAGGGCAAGATCAATTTTCAAATTGACTATAGCTAGTCAATTAATTTTAATCGGCAGCTTTGTTCGACTTCTGGCATTAAATATTAAGAATTCCGTCATCACAACTACAAACTGCCAATTGAAAAGGAAATTGTCCCTGCGAGATTGAATTTTCGGGCCAAGACTCTCATTTGATTATATGAATAGTTTGACATGTATGTTAAAATAATCAAAATGACTGTTTGAAATTCAGAAATAAGACTTTGCCTTAAAACCACACATTAGTAAAAACTGACGACATGGGACGACACAGAACAGATGCGAGGGTGAAGCGGGAGAGAAATGGAGTTAGCCACTGTTAATTGATTTGCGAGACAAAGAATCATATTCAGAAAAAATATATATAACCCCATACTCTAATTTCATCTATTCAATCGTTAAACATACTAACCTTCAATTTTTATAAAATAGTATAAATGAATAATTGGTCCTCTTCAATTTTTGTAGTCACGTAAAGGTTGGGGATATGGGACATTCTTTTAAACATCATTAGCTCTCTTAATATAAATGAATAATTACAGTTAATCATAAAAAAAATGGGTAGGGGCATGTACAAATACCCATAAATTCTTATCGAAAATGAGTCAAATACCATCTGTTGTTTTGGAGATGCAAAACTACTAATAAATTTTGAAAATGAGAGGAAGAATACTATAATAGCTTTTATGGGCATATACAAATACCCATAAATTCTTATTGAAAGTGTATTTGGATTAGCTTTTTTTAATAATTTTTACGATTTACGAGGTAAGTGTATGAGAGGAGTTTTATCTCGGGTTGCGCAAACCATGATTTGGAATGTTACCAAACACACACTTAGGAGAAGAGCTTAATATAGGTTTACAAGGCCTCACCAAAATGATGACTTATTAAAAATGATAATATGAATTTTTAAAGACATATGTTCAATCATGATTTATGATGTATTGAGTAAGTATTTAAGAAAAGGATTGAAGTGGAATGGTACAGAGAAATCAAAGAATAAAATGGTTTGAAGGTTTCATTTTCAAGGAACTATATTCAATTTCATTGAGCCTGGCCTCCTTAGTAGGTAGATTAAGATCCAATTTATTTGGGCGGAATTGATGGTTTTATTTGCAGCCGCATTCCAATCGTACGGGAATGTTACACCTTAACACGTACTACTGCTTTAAATTGTAATTTTTTGCCCATACGCTATCACAGTCTCCGGCAACTCCTCATCAGTGGCAACGGGGTCATGGGACATCGTTTCTATCCTTAAATTTTACGAACTTTGAAAATTTGGATCCTATTATTTATAATTGGAAAAATTACATTCAGATTCCGAAAAAGAGAAAATATGAAAAAATGGTTTATTGAAATCTTAAAATTACATTTAAGTTCCGTGGGACTTTTTTCACAATAAATTTAATAATAGATTTGCTAATTGATGCTCATAGATTTGTTAATAGACACCCCTAAACTTGTCAATGATATGTCTATGGATTTATTAGCGGAATTGGAATTTATTGTAAAAAATTCCACGGGACTTAAATGCAATTTTAAGATTTTAATAGATCATTTTTTCATATTTTCTCTTATCCGGGACCTGAATATAATTTTCCCTCTGTAATTCTATGAATTTATTATATAGATTATTGGGAAAATCTCAAAAAAATACTGTTAAGATATAAAAAAGACGGATTGAGGGCTCCAATATCCCAAATCCCATATGATACTAGGAGGAGGAATCTGGAATTTGAAATGTTGGCAAATGAATTCAATATTCCTCGCTCACCTAACCCTTCCCACACTTCCTTCGCCCTCCTCACTCCTCGATCCTTACCTTTTTATCTCCCTCTCTCGTTACCTCCGTATTCAATTCCAAATTTGAGTTCTAATTTTGCAAGATAGTGAGATTATTGACACATGAGGTGTCTGATCTCCTCAACAAGCATGTGCTGAAGTCACTTCCTTCATCAATTATTGTCGCCAACACCTTGGCCGCTTTGAAGACCTTCAACGACAACTCCATCAGGGTACGAAAATTGCTTAAAATTTCAAGTTTCGCGAGGCTTGTGCTATCTTCTAAGTATATGATTTGTGTTGAAAATGTTTCTCTCACTCCTCCTCCCTCTCTACTCTTGGTTCTGAATTTTTTTTAATGTAAACTGGAATTCATTGCCCAAATACAAGGCTACAGGAAAGACGCCCCCAGAGGAGCACAAAATACACAAACATCAAGTTTGATCAACCGCCGCCTCCGTATAAGAAGGTGGAGGTTGATCAAGGATAAAAAAACTCTCAGTAATGCTATACGCTAATCCAGCAAGATGGTCAGCCAGAGCATTCTTCTCCCTAGGAATAAAAATAAGACGGACTTGCCAGTCCTTTGACATCCAAAGTTTGGAATCTTCTATTATTCCCCTGAACGGGTGATCTCTCTCAAAGCCCCTCATGATTAAATTAATGGCCTCCAAACAATCTGTGAAAATATTAATATTCTTTAAGTTCCTGTTCCAGCAAATCTGAAGGCCCTGGATAATTGCAATGATTTCAGCGACCACAGGAGGCACCTGAATAAGTCTGCTAATGTAACCGCTAAGCCAACCACCATCTTCGTTTTTTATGGCTCCTGCGCATCCTGTCATGCTCGAATCCAGCACCGATGCATCTGTTTCCAATGAAGCAAAACCAGGTCTACCTCTTAAAACAAATCCTTCATCACCTATATCATTTTTGTAGAAGCGGCAGTTATTTTTTAGCTCCATATCCCAACTGTCTCGGAAGAAGCTTGAATGCCCCGTCTGATCTCCAGTCTGTTGGTCGTCTTCGAACAACTTCGAACATCGAGCAACCCAGATGTCCCAACACACATAACCAAACAAGGTTGGCCAGTTGACCTTTCTAGTGAAGTTTCTACCAGCCTCATTTCTGAGATTCCATTGTATTCACTCCAATCCTTGTAAGGTCAAAAATTTATCCCACAATACTGGATTGACTAAGGTATCCATCTCTCCTTTGCATTAATACAATCCCTCAGTAAGTGCATGATGTCCTCCTCCGCATTGCATCCAAACGAACACTCCGCATTCTCCATCAAGCCTCTTTGAACCCTCAGCTTCGCCGTATGGACCCTTCCATGTGCTGCAAGCCACATAAAACCAAACCCTTCGAACCCCATTGTAATAAAAAAAAAAGAAAAAGAAAAGTCTTTAAAATGTCCTATACTCCTATGATTAGAGCCCCCACGCCACCTATCCAGAGTTTGGCGCTTTTACGTACTATCTGTATTAACTTAGTGCCTGTTTGGATTAGCGGTGGAGAAGTGGCTTTTTTTTTCACCTGACTTTTGGAAAAGTAAGGTAGGATTAAAAGTGAAAATGTAAATGTGATTTGTGTTTGGATTAGCGGTGGCAGAAGTGACTTTTTTTTCTAACCTTGAACCTGTTTGGATTAGAGTTTGAAAAGCCCGTTTAGATGTAAAATGACTGAAAATAGTATGAATCTTATGTAATACTACATATATATATATATATTATTTGTATATATTGTGATTATTGAAATGAAAAAATATAAATAAAATTTGATAATAAGTTACTTAATCATATCATATATTATGTATTCTCAGATTATATGTTAGTTTATTAGTCAAACTAATTAGTTTGGAGAAAAAATAAAAATAAAAATAATCTATAGTAATTTAATTAGCTTCCTTAATTTCTCTAAAAAAAGTCAATTTATCTTATAATTAACATCACATATCTCTTTTCTGCAATTAACATCACCGCGCGGGGGAATGAAGCTACAAAAGGGAGCTTCTACAAAACGTAGCTTTTTTTATTAAAGCGCAATAGATACAGACGCTATGCCAAACAGTCAAAAACATACCCACTGTGCTTTTTTCTCTGAAACGTACGGTTTCCCCACGCGGACGCTATGCCAAACAGACCCTTAAAAAGTTAGGATTATAGGCCATAACTTTGTGAGGAGAAAACTTTCAATTTACAAAGATAAATAAATAGATAAATATTGTAAATATTTATATTAGCAATGAAAAAGATACTAACTACGGATTTATTCTATGAAGCCTAACCGAATCCACATACTTCTTTAGTCTTTTTAGGGTGGTTTGGATTAACTGTGGCAAAAACGATTTTTTTTCAATATGAATTTTGCAAGCTTAAGATAGAATAAAAGTTAGATTGTAAATGTGATTGATATTTGGATTAACAATGGCAAGAGTGATTTTTTTCCAAACTGAAACTTGTTTTGATAATTGTTTGAAAAGCACTTTAAATGAAAAAAAGACTAAAAAAGACATAAATCTTATTAAATAATAGCCACATCTTCTAATTAATGTTATTTGTGTTTTCCTTGTTATTTCTCCAACAAATCCTCAAATCTGAATTTTGTTAAGAATTTTATATTGTCAATACCATTTTTTTCTCTCAAATTTTCCCTATTACTTCTCAAACAAATTTGCTAAATTTGAATTTGAATTTTGTTTGTTTCTCCATAAAATGATAACACGGTTTAATCCACGCTGAGCTAATTTATGTTTTCTCTGTTATTTCACAAAACAAATAGACAGATATGAATTTGGTTAACAGTTTAATTATGTCAATAGGATTTTTTTTTTCATCTTCTCATTATTTATGAGACAGATAGCTGAATCTAATTTTTAAAGTAATTATTGTTTTTAATTAATTTTAATCGTCAATTTATTTTACGTAATAAAAATAAAAATTTCTTATAAAAGAGACTGGACAGAATAATAAAGAGCCATTATCATTTACTAAGAGAGTGAGAACACTCCCACTCTCCTAGCTCTCGTCTACCAGACTACCAGTAGCCTTTTTTTTCATAGTCAGTGCTTTTTCTCTCCACGGCGACGCCATAAATGCACTAAATGTTAGCTTACGAGGTAACGTGGCTTTTGTAATAAAAGCTCATAAGTGGAACACCCATTTAAGTCTTGATGTGCTTTTTTTCCATCTAGTGGTGCGTTGGGGCTCTCCCAACACTTTGTCATACAAGCCCTTATAATATAAATAGGGAGAATCTCTTTAAAAACCACATGAAGTACCTAAATTCTAATTCAGCCAACTAAATTTAACAATTCATTAATCTGATCATATGGACAAAATGAGATCTCCATGCCCCTGCGTTTTAAAAAAAGCAAATTGGAACTGTGAACTGTGAAGTTCTTTTTAGCTTTCCGATATATCATTAAAAAACAAATTTGAACTTCTTAAATTCCAAATCTTGATTGTCATTCAGCTACAAAATATAACATCTATTTTTGATATAGTAGTGTCTATAAATATGAGGATTATTTTTCATATATTCATCAATAATAATTAATTTAGTATTTCCCCCCTTTGTTATGCATGAAATTGATCAGGAGAATAAATTGATATCGGTATATATTTGTATAAAATCATTTGATGTTCGATATTATAAACAAATTGAAATGCAAGTCGAGTTCTCCCCAAACTAAACTTTTCTATTAACTATATTCAACTAAAAATAGTTTAATTCATATTAATGGCATTGTCATGGCCATGAGTTATGCTTTCCTTATTTTTTTTCACTTTAATTATTGTTTTTTTAATATGATTATTTGGTATCTGACTTGAGGTTTGTAACTGTCCCTTTCAATATAGGTGTCTTATCTTGGACTCGAACTCGATATCCATAAGGGCCCTGCTAGACTAATAACTCTGTGTTAATTCACTTCAATTATTCTTGATGATTCTTCCTCAACACAAAAAATTCCTTTGATCCATCGAATCATATTTTATTATATATAATTGTTGATATATATTAAAAAATATAAGTTATAAAGTAATTAAACTCTTTTTTAAGGAGAACTGAGAGGGTGTTAAAGTGATTTTACTCACATGTTGAAATCTTAAATTGGATGAATGACTCTAATAGATTTTTTTTAAAAAAAAAATTTACCAACAGGATTTAAAATTTTTCCACTTTAGATAATTTTATATGTGATTTTCATGTATAATTAAAATTTATTAAAAATAATAAATATGTAAAAAATTTAACTTACTTCCTAAGAACACCCTATTTATAAAAATAAACATGGTGAGTATATTATTAATACCGCGAAACTGAGCAATAATTGATAGGGGAAAAATAATTTTTAAAATCAAACAGGTTATTAATATATCTTATAAATAAAAACATTTTAACAATTATAATGTTTTACTATCTCATCTGGAAAAAGGCATAATTAATTAATGTACGTAATTGAAAACAAGCCACACGTTAGGGAGCTAGCTAGTACATAGATTTATAATAAATCGCAAAACTTTCTCTTTATTTAAATTTTAAGACATTTTTTTTTTAGAATATTATATTCAGGTCTTAGAGAAGAGAAAAAATAAAAAAATAGATTCTTCAAATTTCAAAATTACCAATAAATTCTATAAATTTATTAATGATAAGTTCATTGAACTTATTGATAATTTTGAAATTACCAATAAGCAAGTTAAATTGATTTGCGAGGGTGAAGCGGGAGAGAAATGGAGTTAGCCCTGTTAATTAATTTGCGAAACAGAGAATCATATTCAGAAAAGAAAATATAACCCCATACTCTAATCTCTTCTTCAATCGTTAAACATCTTAACCTTCAATTTTTAAAAAATGTTATAAATGAATAATTAGTCCTCTTCAATTTTCGTAGTCATGTAAAGATTGGGGATATGGGACATTTCTTTAAACATTATTAGTTCTCTTAATATAAATGATTAATTACAGTTCCTAGCAACCAAAAAAAATGGATAGGGTATAAAAATATCCATAAATTCTTACTGAAAGTGCATTAAATACTATATGTTTTTTAATGATGCAAAAACTACTAATAAATTTTGAAAATGAGAGGAAAAATACTATAACTATTAGAATAACCCAATGGCCATTTATTTGGTGCACTTTTTCTATATTTGGATGGAGATAAAGTTAGAGGGGGAAAAACTATGATGAGGAAAACTCCTAAAAATAATAATTTTTTAAATCATTTTTTTAAGTTTTCCTTCACAATATTCCTTTCATCTATTTTTCCCTCACGTTTTCCCTCAAAGTTTACAAGTATATGGGTCCCTTTACCTATGAATAGTTTTTTGTCACAACGGACACATCCAAACTTGCAACTTCACATTTAAGAAAGATTTAGTATATGTTTGGATTAGCTTTTTTTAATAGTTTTTACGACTTACGAGGTAAGTGTGTGAGAGGAGTTTTATCTCAGATTGCGCAAATCATAGTTTGGGATGTTGCCAAATACACACTTAGGAAAAGAGCTTAATGTAGGTTACAAGGCCTCACCAAAAATGATGACTTATTAAAAATGATAATATAAATTTTTAAAGACATATGTTCAATCATGATTTATGATGTATTGAGTAAGTATTTAAGAAAAAGACTGAAGTGGAATGGTACGGAGAAATCAAAGAATAAAATGGTTTGAAGGTTTCATTTTCAAGGAACTATATTCAATTTCATTGAGCCTGGCCTCCTTAGTAGGTAGATTAAGATCCAATTTATTTGGGCGGAATTGATGGTTTTATTTGCAGCCGCATTCCAATCGTACGGGAATGTTACACCTTAACACGTACTACTGCTTTAAATTGTAATTTTTTGCCCATACGCTATCACAGTCTCTGGCAACTCCTCATCAGTGGCAACGGGGTCATGGGACATCTTTTCTATCCTTAATTTTTACGAACTTTGAAAATTTGGATCCTATTATTTATAATTGGAAAAATTATATTCAGGTTCCGGAAAAGAGAAGATATGAAAAAATGGTCTATTGAAATCTTAAAATTATATTTAAGTCCCATGGGACTTTTTTACAATAAATTTCAATAATGGATTTGCTAATTGACGCTCATAGACTTGTTAATAGACACCCCTAAACTTGTCAATGATATGTCTATGGATTTGTTAGCGGAATTGGAATTTATTGCAAAAAATTCTACGGGACTTAAATGCAATTTTAAGATTTTAATAGATCATTTTTTCATATTTTCTCTTAAATTCACTTAAATTATTCTTGATGATTCTTCCACAACACAAAAAATTCCTTTGATTCATCGAATCATATTTTATTATATATAATTGTTGATATATATTAAAAAATATAAGTTACAAAGTAATTAAATTTTTTTTTAAAGAGAATAGAGAGGGTGTTAAAATGATTTTACTCACATGTTGAAATCTTAAATTGGATGAATGACTCTAATAGATTTTTTTTTTAAAAAAAAAAATTTACCAACAGGATTTAAAATTTTTCCACTTTAGATAATTTTATATGTGATT
The DNA here is from genome assembly GCA_963210345.1 of Inga oerstediana. NCBI lineage: Eukaryota > Viridiplantae > Streptophyta > Magnoliopsida > Fabales > Fabaceae > Inga > Inga oerstediana. Next base: position 3,325,980 of record OY723405.1, read on the forward strand.
TTCATGTACAATTAAAATCGATTAAAAATAATAAATACGTAAAAAATTTAACTTACTTCCTAAGAACACCCTATTTATAAAAATAAACATGGTGAGTATATTATTAATACCGCGAAACTGAGCAATAATTGATAGGGGAAAAATAATTTTTAAAATCAAACAGGTTATTAATATATCTTATAAATAAAAACAGTTTAACAATTATAATGTTTTACTATCCCATCTGGAAAAAGGCATAATTAATTAATGTAAGTAATTGAAAACAAGCCACACGTTAGGGAGCTAGTACATAGATTTATAATAAATCGCAAAATTTTCTCTTTATTTAAATTTTAAGACATTTTTTTTTGGAATGGTACATTCAGGTCTTAAAGAAAAAAATAAATAAAAAAATAGACCTTTCAAATTTCAAAATTACCAATAAATTCCATAAACTTGTTAATGATAAGTTCATTGAACTTATTAGTAATTTTGAAATTTAAAAGGGTTATTTTTTTATTTTTTTCTTTTGCCCGTAACCTGAACATAACTTTCCCTTTCTTTTTTGATTTGATTAGAAATAAATATATCAAGTCAGTATGTAATAAATTATACATCTAATTACACAAGTATTTTCCTAAAACCAGGGAGTGTTACGTTGCCAAGATCTAGCCAGGAGATGCGTGGGGTCAAAATTGGAAAACACAGCTTAAAACAAACCATTTTAGAAATTATCAGCAAGGCTAACTAATTTTAACTTGAAATTTTCGGCCCAAAAATTGAAAAATTAGTCTAATGAAAACAAAAATGTCAATGAAAACAAGTTGTGTAATTAACACACGCGAAGTTGGTGAAGAGCACGTGGTGGGAGCAAAAGTGGTGGTTCTTGCGGCATGAAGACACCTCAATTTGTCTATAAATTCAGACGCCAAGCCTCCTACATCTCATAATATACTCACGACTCTCTCACGCACAACAATATATAATCCCTCCATTATACTCCAAAACTTTGTTCATTCCCCAAAAATCTATAATGGAGGTCATCAGAGTGCAGAACGTAGCCTCTCTGTCAAAAGACGAGATCCCGCCGGCGTTCATTCGGTCGGAGACGGAGCAACCCGGCATCACCACCGTTCGTGGGGTCCACCTGGAGGTTCCGACCATCGACTTCAGCAACCCCAACGAGGAGGAGCTGGTGTCTCAGATGGTGGAGGCCAGTCAAAATTGGGGAATGTTCCAGATCGTGAACCATGGCATTCCACATGAGGTTATAGCCAATCTGCAGGCCGTGGGCCAGGCCTTCTTTCAGCTTCCTCAACATGAGAAGGAGCTTATCGCCAAGATTCCCGGCTCCGTCGAAGGTTACGGCACCATGCTTCAGAAGGATCTTCAAGGCAAGAGAGGCTGGGTCGACCACTTGTTCCATAAAGTTTGGCCTCCCTCCACCATTAACTATCGATTCTGGCCTAAAAATCCTCCTTCCTACAGGTTTAGCCTCTTCCCACTTTCTTCGCATTCTCTTCATAACGTAACCAACAAATCATCGATCCATATGGAATTGAATTCGCCAATTTTTTATTGCTTGTCCACACTTGAAGTTCATTACGCATTACACATTTGTTCTCTAATTACAATATTCGATATATCTAGATGGAATTGAAGGGATTCGAATTGGTTGACGAGGCCGGCGGCCTCACTCTTATTGAATTTGATTCCGATCATTTAATTAGAGAGATTCAAGAATTGGTGAAGCATTTCAATTTATGAGTCGAAATTGTTAATATTATTTTCTGGTGCCCCACATTTCCCTCCGCATGTTATATATATAGTTTATTACATTCATTGAGGACCTATGAGTCCCGGGTCTTCAAAACATTACAAGTGTTACCTGCCTGGCTTGCGAGTCACATGGACGTTGCTAGGGCCACGGTACTTTTTACGAAAAGCGGAAGAGACCAACTAGAAGCAATTCAGCTCTTCTCATTAATATCATCATCCTTTTGAGAAAAAGTCCTCTCTGGCTATAAAATCAACCAGATCCACGAGGACGAGTTAAATTATAACCTAACGCTAGGCATTGACGTTTTTAGCTGGAAAACAGAAGAGGCCGGTTGGTGGTAGGCTCTTGTCATGCCAGTCATTAACTGAAGGATAGGATATATATATATATAATAAATTAAAAAAACAAGATCAGATCAATGTGTAATATGGAATAATGGTGAATAATGAAAGATGAAATGGGCAGGGAGGCGAACGAGGAGTACGTGAAGAAACTGTATGGGGTGGTGGAGAAGCTGTTCAAGAGTCTGAACAAAGGGTTAGGGCTGCATGGGAATGAGCTGTGGGAAGGGGCGGGGGGTGAGAGATTGGAATACCTTATGAAGATAAATTACTACCCACCTTGCCCTCGCCCTGATCTCGCTCTTGGCGTCCCTGCTCACACCGACATGTCCTCCTTCACCATCCTCGTCCCCAACCACGTCCCCGGTCTCCAGGCCTTCCGGGATGGCCACTGGTACGATGTTCGATATATCCCTAATGCCCTCGTCATCCATATCGGCGACCAAATTGAGGTACCTACCTCCCCTTTTCTCTTATATCTCCCGTCCTTAGTTGACCTTATTTTTTCAGAAAAATTAAACTACTTATATTCATTGTTCTCCTTCAAACTAATTTGCTTTATTTATGAGCTGCTATATAATCCGAATGATGCCTCTTATATTGAGAACCGGAGGGAGGGAGTGTATCTGATCCGGCCGGAACCAATACATATATATGCTGAGTTTGATTATTATACATTGGAATTGCAGATTATGAGCAATGGCAAGTACAAGGCGGTGTTTCATAGGACAACAGTGTGCGACAAGACGAGAATGTCGTGGCCTGTGTTCTTGGAGCCTCCCTCGGACCATGTCGTGGGCCCTCTCCCTATGCTTGTTAACGATCAAAACCCACCCAAATTCAAGTCCAAGGCTTACGGCGACTATGCTTACTGCAAGCTCAACAAAATCCCTCAGTGATCGATTCTTCATAAGTTAGGTGCTTCTTAATTTTCGCTTACGGATCGATCTAGCCATATTATATTGTCTTGTTTTACAAAACCATATATGTATCCACGCAGAATAACGACGATGGTCGTTCCGTCCTTTGCTTTATAATATAGTTAAATGAAATGTAGTTCATAGCTGGCTTCTGTATTGACTCCGTAAATTTTGATATACACTGAAAACCGTGTTTTGATTTTTTATCATATCTTATACCTGCGGGGATCGATGATGAAAGCTTTGAGTTATTTAGAGAGACATTTTAGATTTAGGTACGTACGTGTGTGCATATTTGAGCACAAAATGGACGGATGACTGATAAGAATAAGTATATATTTAATTCGTTATTTCCACGGCGTGGAATGATCATCAGCCATGCACACTAGTCTTTTGGTAGATAATGATAATGATAATGATAAATGTCATAGTCCACTATATTTTTTTAAATTGAATATTGATAACGAAACGCGTACATATGACAAATTTTCAAAGGCCCTTTCTTATTCATGCAGCATAGTCAATGTTTTTGCGTGATGAGTACACACGTCTTGAATTATACAGGTTGTTGACGTGATGAGTACACATGTTGTAGCATGAAATTATCATTCAATCACTGAATATATATGGAATAAGGTTTCTCTCCGTTTCAGTTTCGGATCATTCAACTAAATTGTAATGATATTGATTAATTTGTACTCTTAAAACTATCAAATACAATGAACCATCAAATAATAGTATAATACACCATTCATATAGATTCTCCCCTTGGTTGATAGAGGCAATTTGCCCAAAAACATAAGTGGGCATTGACAAGTATATATAGGTGAACCTATACACGATAGATAAAACCCAGCATGGACATGAAGGCTGGTCACAGTAATTTAATTTATGATTAAAAATTCTAAATTTTATTTTATGATTACAAAGTCTCCAATATGGCAATATCTATCCATTCAGTCAACTGTAAGGGTTTTATTAATGCGCAAACTTGCACCGTAATTTAAAACCAATATAGTCACAGATTATCTGCGATATTGTCAGGGGCTCCAAAACCGGTCACCATAATTCAACTGTGTAATATTAAGAAATTGAAATTAATATACTTTTACTGTCAAATTCTTCGGTATCTATCCATATTCGTTAAAGTCAAATATATGATGTTGACCATATTTACTCTCAAAAATTGTGATACCTAGACCGGCCAACCGATGGTCCGACCGGTCCTGTCCAGTGGTTGATCTGGTTTTGTGCAGTTCGATTTTTTTTTATTTTTTTTAATATTTTATTCAGAATTTCATATAAATAATTCTGAAATTTTCACTTTCTCACCGGTCTAGTCATAGGTTAGTTCGACTTGACTCCTATCTAACCCACTAACCCTTAACCTAATACTCCGATCGGTTTAATGACTGGTCCGGGTTTCAAAATCTTGATTAAAAGCCTTCATCACAGTTGACCAGAAAGTCAAAAATTCTGACATTCATTGCAATTTTTTCAGTATTATAAAGAGTTTCTTATTTTCTGACCAAAAAAATAGTTGCCTATTTTAATTATATTCTAGATAATTTTGTTAAAATAAAAACTAAATCGGTAATCTTACTAGTTACTACCATGACTAGTTCAATGCTCTACTTTCTAGCGCGTGCGTTATCTTTTGCATCAGCAAATTTGACTCCTCTCCCTCCATCTCATACACAAACAGATATTAAAACATCAATCACGACAAATCTACAATTCCTGGCTCCGTGTATCTCCCACCGCTACAAATTAAAAATGAACACCTTTGTGACTACGCTGGATTCCAATTTTGATTTGATGATTACGTGTGTGTTTTGGTAAGCCCCAAACCGCGGTTTTAAAAATTATTTTTCATGAATCGAGATAAAGCTTGTTTCACGTACTTATTTCATAAATTATAAAAACTACTCTCCAAGATCCATTCAACTTCAAAAATATGTACAACGGTTTCAGTACGAAGCCCGAAGGAGAAGGAGGCCCAACCCAACGTAAGATCGGCCATATAGCCTATACGTCAATATCGAACCCCTTTGTCCAGACAGGCACGCAGTAGATTAAGATACCAAGAGAGAAAGACGCACATATTGTAATTGCGGCATATGCATATGCTCTCCAAGGATGCTTGCTTTCCCTCATTGCGTTGAACTCTGCAGCAAATGTAGACACTGTGCTCAAGCACCCCATCACACCAAACTGTACACCTGCCACCACTGTATCACAATTCCTTGTGTTCACCTGCATCATCAACCAACCAATACTGGTCACCATCTCCAACATCAAAAACAACAGAAACGAATCGTTTTGCAGAAAAATCTTACAGCTTCCTTGACAGTAGCAAGTGCAGCCATGAGACAAGCAGCAGAAACATTAGCAATCAGAGTCCCAAATGGAATCCATTTCATATGACCTGACCTTCCTACTCCTCTTCCATTGAGGCGTGCTAAGAACCATCGAATCCATACACCTACAGGTCCAACCATACAACTGAACCATAACTGAGCAGCACTTCCACCATGTTTGAACTTGGCCTTCGCCAATGCTCCAAACACGCCCCATAATATGCCTAACACCACCACCAACACCGCCATGATTCCCAGCTGACGCTTGCCGGAATTCACCGTCCACTCCTTCTCATATCTGTTACTTATTGAACTCTTGTTGAGAAGCCACCTGAAACCTTTGGCTGTCTCTATTCCGAAGATGATGGAGAACGCAACAAGGAACAGGCCTGAAAAGTGCTCTCGTTAAAAATGCAATTGGGAAGAAGGGGTTTCTAAATGAGACAGCTTTGCCTGTATTTTTACCTACTAAAAAGCCGAGTGCTGCGAAAAGCCAGTGCCCAGAAACAGAGAGTTCAAGCATTTTCTGATTCCAACCACTGAAAGTTGTGAGGCTTCCTAAGTAACCAGTTGATATTGCTATGGCTAGATGCTCTGACACCCGCGATATGTCCCCTTTGAACACAACACCAAACCATCCCATAAGAAAAGAACCCACCTGGAAATTACGTTCAGTTAGTCAACATGAACTCCAAGTTCATTTAACAGAAAGGTTAAGGCGGTTGCGGAAGCGGGATATATAGAGCGTAACCAATTATACTAAAAAATCACAAATTAGAAATAAAATCTCTAAACGTAATTTAATAATATAATAAATCACAACTACTATATCTAATAAATCACAAACCAAACCAAGTTCATTTAACAGAAAGGTTAAGGCTTCTATCAGATTGGCCATATTTGAGCAATTCTACACTAATTTCAAAATATGCAACTCTAGTAGTTGCTGCTTAGGCCCTTATGCATCTATGACAGAAAAACTAATCAAATCAGAGAAAGGAGCAGACCATGTTACTGGGGAGGTCCAGGTAAAGAAGAGTTTGGTCACTTGTTACGCCGGCATCTCCAGGGCCAAATAATTTCTGCAGTAAGTATCTTGTCAAGACCTGTGACGAGAAGTACATTTCAATATTAGCAATCGCCAGATCTCATAACATGAAAAGTGATCACTATAAGGATATGACACAGTGATCTGAAAAATGGACTGGGCCTCCAAGGCATCAACTTTGTAGTGCCGATCCTTAACAGAGCATGAATTGCAATAAAAACGTGCATGATGAAGGTCAAGTCATTTTACATCAAATGTACAATTTGAACTTCTTTTCATATGAAGCAATATTAATAGAACTATCAAATGCCAAATTTGTTCGGCCAACTATCAACTGTCAATTAAGACCAACGCACTAATCATTGACGAACCAAACACGCACACCACCAACTAATTTTATGTTTTCACATCTGGTTCAGGGTAAGTAATGTTTTCATTAGCAACCTGCAAGATATCCTCTTTTCAAGAAATCAGAGATAATTTGTATAAAAAAGTGGCTTGCAATTGATATAATTGAACAAAATTGGCCAAACAGAGGTTCAAGTTCTTTTTATATGAAGCAATATTAATAGAACTATCAAATGCCAAATTTGTTCGGCCAACTATCAAATGTCAATCAAGACCAACGCACTAATCATTGACCAACAAAACGCACACACCACCAACTACTTTTACGTTGTTCACATCTGGTTCAGGGTAAGTAGTGTCTTCACTAGCAACCTGCAAGATATCCTCTTTTCAAGAAATCAGAGATAACTTGTGTAAAAAAGTGGCTTATAATTAGGGGTGGAAATAGGTCAGGTTCCTAAGGGGTCTACGGTTTAGTCTATATAAAGTCTATCCTAGCCTATTTAGTAAATAGGTTAAGCTCAGGCTCAGGCCTATTATCAAGCCTATTTAGATAAACAGGTCAGGTCAATTTTCATAAAATCTAGCCTATAGGCATGACCTATTTAACTTTTTTAATTTATACTATAATATAAGAATATATAATGTCATTTAAATAATTGTATAAATTATTTATAAATTTATCAACTTAACATTAATTCAAAGTTTTACATTCATCGTTATTATTCTCAACCCTTACTTTTGCATTAATTATTAACTCCCACCTCTTTTCTATCTAATCGCTCGAGATGGCAATGCTAACTTACTCCTTCTTTTTTGATTTATGCCGTCCATTAAAACATAATAATTTATGAGTTTATTTTAATTCTAAATGAAATATTATAATCTTAGTAGGAGGAGTTTGTCCTAATTTATGTGGGAATAGTAATAGAGATAAAATCTAGATTTATATATTACTTGTTATGCTTGGTCAATTTTAAAAAATATATCTCATTAGTTAGCAAACATTAGTTTTTCTTATTTCTATTTGTTTGAACAATTATTGTCACTAGAGATTGTTTTCTTTTCCTTATTTTTTTGGTAATAAAATTTTAGGAAATGGGTTAGGCTTACCCACAATTCAAGAACAGGGCACCTAACTCGGTCCATGACTTTACAGTCCAAGAGGAGAGTACAACAGACCTCCACCTCCCCCTGGCGAAGGGCATGGCCCTAGAAGAGGTCACTTCCCAAGGCTCGGGATGCCTTCCCCAGTGCCACGACTGACTCAAGGATCGAACCCCCTCCCTTTGTGAGAGTTTTCGATCCCCTTACCAAATGAACCCACGGACCAGGGATATTCTTTTCTTTTCCTTATTAAGCCTTTATATTACAATGAGAATGGATGCTAAGTTTTAAAAACATAATGTAATATTTTAAATAAACATGAATGTGTTATATATGAATTTAGATACATAAGTTTTAATGGCTTATATTTTAAGTAGGCTTTTAAACAAGCTTTAGGCCTAAAAAAAATTTACATACAAGCTCATATTTTAAATTTTCGTTATAGGCACATATCTATTTAAATAAAGTCTAACCTAACCTAGTCTATTTTATTTCCACCACTACTTGCAATTGATATAATTGAACAAAATTGGTCAAACAGAGGTTACAGTTCTAAAGTAGAGGGGAAATGGCAAAAAACTCAACCGAAAAGAATATTAACGCTAATCAAGGGTCAACATATTACCCCAAGAATTCCAAAAACAGCTAAATGAATAAGACATGAAGCGTAGTCAAGTAATTCCGGCAACCCCTTCTCAGATTCCTGAAAGTAGAAATAACAAAGCAAGTGGATTCATTTGAGCAAAAGCAGAGCAGAAACTTAGAATTAATTTGAGAGATCCACCATAAAAGCTCACTTGTTTTGAATCGTCAGAAAGCAGTGTTGCAGAAGTGGCCGGGAGAGGTGATACGGTGTCAGGCGGCAAAGGAGTAACAGAGGAATTAGAATGCGACAACGTAGGGTGAGACTGAGATTTGAGATCGTCGGTAAGGGAAGCAACAACCTCATTTTCCGACCGGCGATCAAAGGAGCGGCGGACGCTGTTGCTGGCACTGTATCTCCTGCTGGGAAGAGCTCGATCCCCAATATCTCCAGCTTCTGAAACACTATCACTCTCTGTTTCACCGTCTTCGTGTATTTGATGGCTTCTACGACTTGATATGCTCAATGAATATTGTCTCAGGGAAGAATTTGCACTTCCTGTTCGCTCCATGTGAACGCCGGCGAGAGGGTATTTGGTTCCGACAAGGACGCAAGAACTTCGTTGTTAAACTAAATATGACAGAACTGATATCATGGAGACAGCAGAAGCATAACTGATATTGTTTTTATTGTATATTTTTTATCCTAACAGGCAGGGGTGGGATGGCTCCACGATGACACAGCACGAACATGAAGCTTGGAGTTTGATAAATGAGATTGAACCAATCCATGTGCACAGAAGTAACATAAATTGGTCCCGGCGAGTCAACAACTAGGCTCCGACTTATGAATTAAATTAGATAAATAAACACATTATATATGAAAAACAGATTCCATTGGGAGATCTTATGGTTTGGGTTCTCTGTCTTTGGTGGCGAACGCAAGCTCATTTGGGGGGGATGAGGACAAGTATGGATGGATGTGAAATTAGTGAAGTTTGTCAAACATGTGTGTGACTTGGTAGGGGACTTTTAAAACGGAAGACAACAATTTGAGTTTCACAAGGCACCAGGGCAGGGAATTTCATTTTTCCAAGGCCTGTTTTGTTTGATCCCAAGTCCTTCAATGGTAAACGCTTGTCTCTGGCTGGCGGGCGAAGTTTCCGTGTGTGAGTGATATACTGATATGGACATAAACATGTCCTTGCTCATCCTTATTCTTTCTCTTTTTGGATCATATGGACGATTCATATTTTTTTTTAATTAAGAATTTTTAAATAAAAAAATCATCTTTTAAAAAAATGTTAGGTAAAAGGTTATCTTTATTTTAGATTCTGTATTTGTTAAGGAAATATTTTGACATTAATATTATATCAATTAGCATAATTAACGGAATTGTTTGATTGTTACGATTATCTCATTTAGGAGCAATTAATATCTAGGTTTCTTACTCTTTGTATATATATTGTACCTCCCTGTGAATAGAATACACAACAATTCTTTTAGTATTCAAATATTTTTCTTACATGGTATCAGAGACAAGTTTTCTGAAATTATTTTCCGGCACGCACTGTTTATCCGCGTCGGTAGTGTGCGCAATTGTTCATCACACTGTATCGGCATTGTAGCAGTGCTGCTCATCAGAGACTGTTTGGCACTGTGCATGACAATGTTTTGGGCTGCAGCGCGTCACTGTTCATCGACTGTAGCGCATCACTATTCATCGTCATTGTTTCGGTCCTGTAGTTTGACATTGTTTGGTATTGTTTTTGACATTGTTTTTGTACTGTTCAGATTGTTTGCACTGTTTTCAACATGTTTTGTACTATTTGGGGTACTGTTTGCACCGTTTCAACACTGTTTGGGACTCTTTAACACTGTTTGTGATTGTATTTGGAGATTTTCTCATCAGTTCGACGTTTTTATTATTGTTATTCACTTCTGGACTCCATATATGACTCTAAGACTCTTGAAATTTTACCTATGTCTACTAAGATTACTTTCTCCCAATTGAATTGAACTAATTATAGTGATTGGAGTACCACTATTAAGATCTATATTATGGGTATTGAGAAGGAAGAACATTTAACTGATGACCCTCTAGTGACAAAGACAAACTGATTACTTGGAAAAGGGATGATGTTAGAATTTTGTTTCAAATTAGAAATTCTATTGAACCCCGGATCTTGTTTTCAATGAGTCATTGTACTACTGTTAAGGAAATAATGAATTATCTAGAATTTATGTTCTCTGGTAAAGAGAGCCTCACTCGGGTTCATGAAGTTTGTAAAGGTTTTTATCGCTCTTAGCAGTAGGGTCGTCCGTTGAAGGACTTCTTTTTGGACTATAAGCAGTTGTATGAAAGTCCTTATGTTTCCACAAGCAGATCTTGCAACTGCATTAAAAATCTAGAACTACAAGCCATCATTGGTTTTCTCGAATCCCTTGATCTCTTTTATAAGACAATTTGCTCTTAGATGTGTTCACACGTGTTTTTCGTGTCGATGGTGTGACTCATCTGTCTGTGGATCCAAATGCAAGTGCTTTAGCAGGTTGGGGTCCCTTTGATAACAAGAATTATGGATCCAAACAGGGTTCCAGTGCCCCGCATATGACTTCTAGCAGTATTATCTGTAATTATTGTAAGGAATCTGGTCATGTCAAGAAAAATTGTCGAAAATTGCAAACTAAACAGCAGCGTGATCAGCAGCGTGGCTTTGCTCATGTTGCCCAAATATTTGATCAGCCTGATCCTGGCTCGCCCTTTGCCATGGCCTTATCTACAGGTACTCTGCCCTCTCGTCTTGCTACCACTTCCTCGAAGTGGGTCATTGATTCTGGTGCTACCGACCACATAACAGGTAACAATCGCTTATTTTCATCGTATGCCCCCTATGCTAACCCATCTTCCATCTACGTTGCCAATAGTTCCCCCGTCTGTGTAGTTGGATCAGGCACTATTAACCTCACTCCCTCCACTTCGTTATCTTCTGTCCTTAATATTCCTAATCTCATATTTAATCTTCTGTCTTCCAGTAAACTGACTCGTCATTTGAATTACTTCATCTGATTATTCCTTGACTATTATTTGATTTAGGATTTGTCGACGAAGTGTATTATTGATAGAGGCTATGAATCTTGTGGACATTACATTCTGGATGATTAGGTGTCATGTTCCATTGCTTGTTTTAGTAGGTCGTCTCCTTTTGAAGTTCATTATCGTATCGGTCATTTGTCACTTTCGTCTCTAAAGATGTTATACCCTCAGTTTTCTACTGTGTTTGCTTTGGATTGTGACTCGTGCCAATTTTTCAAACACCATCGTGTTCATTTGGCACCTCGCGTTAATAAACGGGTTGCGTCCCTCTTTGAGTTAGTACATTCTAATATTTGGGGTCTTTATTCAATTTTATCTTAGATTGGTTATCATTATTTTCTCACTTTTGTTGATGATTTTTCCTGAAGCACTTGGCTTTATTTAATGAAATAGCGCTCTGAATTGTTTACTCATTTTCAAGACTTTCGTGCTGAAATTCAAACTCAGTTTAATACTCCTGTGAAAACCCTTCGAAGCGATAATGCGAAAGAATATTTTTCCACCCCTTTTATTGATTACATGCATAGCCATTGTATCCTTCATCAATCCTCATGTGTCGATACCCCTGCTCAAAATGGTGTTGCCAAAAGAAAGAATCGCCATTTTTTAGAAACTGCTCAGGCTTTTATGTTTCATTCCAGTATTCCTCTACCCTTTTGGGCTGATACCGTATCTACTGCATGTTATTTTATTAATCGCATGCCTTTGGTTGTTCTTGGTGATGACATTCCCTATTTTGTTTTGTTCCCCACCATTAAGCTCTTCCCTATTAATCTGAAAATCTTTGGCTGTATTTGTTTTGTTCAGGATATTCGTCTGACTGTTAGTAAACTTGATCCCAAGTCTAAGTATGTCTTCTTGGTTATTCTCATGTCCAGAAAGGTTATCGGTGTTACTCTCCTGATCTTTATCGTTATCTTGTATCCACCGATGTCACCTTCCATGAGTCCTCTTCTTTCTTCAAGTCTTCAGTCTTATCTGAGTCTCCCTTGGTCATTGATACAACAGATGATTTCTTGGTTTATCGTGTCCCACCAGTTTAGGCTGTTGTTCCGGTTCTTGATATCATCACTAAGACTGATCCCACTGAGGCTACACCTCTATTAGTCAATGTTTCACTGTCAAATTCTGTTACTACGACCCCAGACCCTCCCATTCCTACCCCTGATACAATTGTGCCTGATTCTACCATTGACCCATCCACTAACCTCTCTATTGCCCTCAGAAAAGGTATCCGCCTCCATTGTCCTCCCAAATGCTATGTTGACTGCACATATCCTATCTCTGACTTTGTGTCGGACCAATAGTTGTCTCATGTTTCCTCTTCTCTTATAGCTACCCTTGAGTCCATCTCCCCTCCTACCACCCTTCACCAAGCCTTAGCCCACCTTGGTTGGCATTCTGCGATAGAAGAAGAAATGATGACTCTTAACAGGGCTCGTACATGGACTATTGTTGATTTACCTTCTGAGAAAAAGGCTATTAGGTGCAAATGGGTGTTTGTTATTAAGATTAAGGCTAATTGTTCCTTAAAACGGCTGAAAGCTCGCATTGTTGCCAAAGGGTATGTTCAAGCTTATGACATTAATTACTCCGAGCTTTCTCCCCATTTGCTAAGCTCACTTTCGTTCATCTTCTTGTTTCTCTGGATGCCACCTATCATTGGACTTTACATCAATTGGATGTTAAGAATGTCTTTTTGAATGGTGACATCCTTGAGGAAGTTTATATAGAGCAACCTCCTGGTTTTGTTGCTCAGGGGGAGTATGAGAAAGTGTGTTATCTTAGAAAGTCATTGTACGGTCTGAAACAAAATCCATGTGCCTGGTTTGATAGATTTTATAATGTGGTTCAGAAGTTCGGATTTAGCCAAAGTAAGAGTGATCATTCTATGTTTTATCAGAAGACTGATGCAGGTATGATTCTTTTAGTCGTATATGTTGATGACATTGTGATTATAGGGAGTAACACTTCTAGAATCTCAAAGCTTAAAGCCTTTCTCAACCTCCACTACCAGATGAAAGACCTAGGACCACTGAAGTATTTTTTGGGTGTTGAAGTTATGAGAAACAAGAAAGGCATTCTGTTGACTCAGAGGAAATATGTTCTCGACCTCTTAAAGGAAACTGGAAAGCTTGGAGCTGCACCAAGTAACTTTCCCATGATTCCAAATCCGTACCTGGACTTGAAGGATATTATGTTTGATGAACTTCGTGATGACTTGAAAAAAAGCTTGATCTAGAGAAACTGAAGCCATTTGCATATCCTAAGAGATATAGAAGATTAGTTGGAAAGCTGAATTATCTGACAGTGACTCATCCTGATATAACCTTCTCGGTCAGTGTACTTAGTCAATTCATGACATATCCGAGAGTGGCATGGTGGGAAGCCTTAGAACATATCTTGCACTATCTGAAAGGCTCCCCAGGTCGGGGCATTCTCTATTCAGATTACAGACATACTAAAGTTGAGTGCTTTTTGTGATGTGGATCTTGCAGGATCCAAGGCCACGAGACGATCCACTACGGGTTACTGTGTGTTTGTAGGTGGCGACCTGATATCTTGGAGGAGCAAGAAACAAGGGGTTGCATCTAAATCAAGGACAGAGGCAGAATACAGAACTTTGTCACAATCCGTACAAGAAGTTGTATGGGTACTTCAGCTCATGAAGGAAATTGGTATTGTCACGACATTACCTGTGAAGCTTTGGTGTGACAATAAAGTAGCGCTTTATATAGCATCAAATTCTGTGTTCCATGAGCAAACGAAGCATATTGAGATCGACTGTCACTTCATTCGGGACAAGATCAAAGAAAATGTTGTATCTACAGGACACGTGCGATCAAACAACCGGTTAGCAGACCTTCTGACAAAGGCATTGACTGGGATACGGGTTGAGTATCTTTGTAAGAAATTGGGCATAATTAACATATATGCTCCAACTTGAGGGGGAGTGTTAAGGAAATATTCTAACATTAATATTATATCAATTAGCATAATTAACAGGATTGATTATATTGATTGTTATGATTCCCTCATTTAGGAGCAATTAATACCTAGGCTCCTTACTCTTTGCATATATATTGTACCTCCCTATGAATAGAATACACAACAATTCATTTAGTATTCAGATACTTTTCTTACAGTATTCATTAAAATAATTTAAAAAAAATTAAATCTGAACTATCCATATCTCTCTGCTCATCCTGCTCATGAGCAGGAAAACTAATTCCAATATGGACATTGTGTGTATAATACACTCCCCATTTTTTTAAGGCTGAGCTCTGAAGAAAACATTTTGTGTAATTTGAACCTTAAAATATTGATACTTAAATTAATATAAAAATAACATAGTTAGTGTCGGTAAAACGGGTTGGGCTCGCGGGCCCAACTCGCCACTTGGCGGGCTCATGCTAGCAGAATGCCAGCCCACCCCGATCAACCGGGGGGCTAAGGGGGTTAGCCCACATTTTTTTTAAATTTTTTTTTATTTTCTCTTATAAAATAAATTCAAATACTCTGATTACCTTTCTTTTGATGCTGTGTTCAACTACTTTCTCGTACATTTTATTTGGTATTTTTATTTTCATATTATATTTATTTATTATACTATTATTAAATTTAAAAGAGATGTGTTTATATAGTTTTGTGATGTAAATAGATGAAAAAAAAGGAAAGTAAGAATTAAATTGACTTTATGACACAAATGTATAAAAGAAAAGAAGTGTGACATGAGCGGGAGAAAAAAAAGAGAGTAAATTTTTTTTTTAAAAAAGTGAAATTTAAAAAAAAAATTGGCAGCCTGGCGGGCCACCTAAACGGGCCTAGCCCGCCCGTGAAAGGGGCGGGCTGGTGCTCACAGCCAGTAACCCGCGCGGGCTGGCCTCACAACCCGCGGGCCAGCCCAAATTACCACTTCACTGCTTTGCGCGCCTCCTTATTTTATAGAGTATCGAAAGATGTATAACCTTATACGGTTGTACCAGACAAAATATGTATAATCTAAAAGGGTTAATATAACTTTTGGTCCCTGAAATTTGATCCAATTTTGGTTTTGGTCCCTCAAATTTGAAATTGGTGTTTTTGGTCCCTGAAGTTTCACCCAATTTTAGTTTTGGTCCCTCAAGTTCGAAATCGGTGGTTTTGGTCCCTGAAGTTTCACCCGATTTTGGTTTTGGTCCCTCAAGTTTGAAAAGGACTTGAAGACCCGATTTTGAAACCCAACCTGGAAAAAAAACCAAGTCCTTTTCAAACTTGAGGGATCAAAACCAAAATCGGGTGAAACTTTATGAACCAAAACCTCCGATTTCAAACTTGAGAGACCAAAACTAAAATTGGGTGAAACTTCAGGGACCAAAACCACCGATTTCAGACTTCAGGGACCAAAACCAAAATTGGATCAAACTTCAAGGACCAAAAATTATATTAACTCAATCTAAAATCATATACTTTCTATTCAGAACTTATAACATATTTTTTATTAATTTTGATCTCCAATATGTTAATTGATGGCTTTTAAAATCGTACACCCTTTTCATGTTTATTCCTGTTTAATAAGATCTTAGTTAAAAATTCATATTAATAATATCTCCTAATTAAGGGCATTTTTTAGAAAATTATTAATTACACCTTGAAAGATATAAAAGGGTTAAGTCACATCTAACACCCTAGAATATTTTTTTATATGCATCCAGTGCGCTAATATATTTTGTGATGAATTTAACACCTTAAAGTATTTTTTTCGATACATCCAGTACTATAAACTTTTATATGCACCCAACATCCTAAGATATTTTTTCAGCTGTATTCAATATTTTAATTATCTAAATTGTTAAATGCAAAATTATACAAAAAGTACTTTTTTATAATGGATGCCAATGAAAAAACACTTTAGGGTATTGAGTACACTACAAAATTTTTTTAGGGCTCAATGCACTTAGAAAATGCTTGAGCTTGCACCTTTACCCAAGATACAATCTTAGAGAGTAAATCACATGTGTTGCGTTTATAAGTTTATTTGAAACTGCGATTGAAATCTTTAAAAATAATTTTTCAATTGTGATTTACGATATACAAAATTAAAAAAGAGTTTTATCTTTATTTACTTAATTAAGTACTTTTAAAGACCCCAAACTTAATCCCAAAGAAATGTGGCTTTCACCACTTCCAAATAATTATTCTACACATCTGATTTGACGGTACTTTGCACAGTCTATCCTATATTCGTAATAGAAAGCAGCTCCTTAGTAATAAAATGCTGGATAGTGATATTAGAATTTAAGCAAGGCTTGCAGCTCCAACTCCAGGAACAAGATCGAGGAGCAACGTTAACAAAACTTTACATTAGAAGCAGTACAGTTCCTCCAAAATTTGGCAACCTTTGTCCTTCGCACTCAAACTTTATGCTCAAAATAACCCTTTCTTAGAACCAAACATCATACCGCCAGCTATACCTCTCATACCTGAAGGGACAGATGCAAGAGCAAAACTGCAAAACCTGTATCTCTACGCACATATCTTAATTCCACTGGCCCAACATCCATCTCATGTTATCAGATTTATCGCCTTGTGAGAGTAGCTGTCGCCATACAGCTATAGGCACAAAAATATATAATTGCCGAGAACACTCACATTTTCCAAACATGTATGGCGTATAGCAAGATCCCAAAAATGAATGACACAAATTGTAATCATGGCATATAAATATGCTCTCCAAGAGGATGCATTCTTTCTCTCATGGCATTACACTCAGCGGCAAAGGTAGAGACGGTGCTCAGATGACAACCCAGTAAACCGAACTGTGTGCCTGTTACTACAGTGTCACAGTTTTTTTGTAACACCTCAAGTCAAAGAAACAAATACTTAACTAAAATATTTGAAATATCACCAATAAGGATGTGTAACATCCAATTCATTAAAATACAAAATCAGTTTAAATAAAGCTTACATCACAGTGTTAAATCAAATCCTCAAAATAATTTAACAAATTAAAACATAATGAAATGCGAAAGTTTTATAAGGTCATGCTAAATAAAAATGACATAACATAAGCTCTAGGAGCACAAAAGAACCTTCAAGGCTCACTCTATAGATGCCTTCCCTTACTCCCTACCTGAAAAATATTAATATATATAGGGATGAGATTCGACGTCTCAGTAACTACTGAAAGTTTCTACCGTACACAAGCAAACCACATATGATAAAAAGAAGGAACTGATTACATATATATTTGTATATATCATAATTCTCATACAAATCAAATTCAAATTAAATTATCATTATATCAAAAGATATTTTTGTCACAATATACAAGATACAATATAATTATGTAAAATGCAAAGTGCAACCTCCCTTATATCACCATTCATCCTTACACCACTGACTGGAGACAGAGGCTAACATATAGTCCAACAGAAACCCATCCATTTGACTGGATTGTCTCAAGCTCACCGTTCTTAAGATACACCGAGCCAAAAGTATGAGCTTAAGTCAGGACAATAACTCCCCTCCTTAAAAGAATACAACAAAGGAGGTGTCATATATCCCATAACTCCAATGCAATCCCGGCCTAAGGAAAACATGGAAGAAAGGGCCTTGACAAATGTCATCCACTGTGCGCCGAATGATGGCATACCGTGTGGTAAAATATTTTAACATACAAATTCCTCCTTACTCCAACCCATCACAAATACAACCGCCATGACAGTTATATTTAATCATCAATAAATATAATATCATTAAAAGATAAAGTACAATAAATCATGTTTCTATTCGTATTAAATATCATCACATATTCAAACACACCTAAAAGGAAACAATAATCCAACAATACATTAATTATAATTAACTATGTGAATAAAGTGAATTATAAAGAATTCTACTTGTAACATTACTTACGTGAAAATTTACAATACATATACATATACATATAATTCAATCTATTTTTTTTTAAGATAGTCATTCACAATTATACATAATTTATAAGTATATGGAAGAATATTTAGAGTTGCCTCTTACTCCTTAGTTCACAGTTAATTATCAAAGAATTGTTCCAAAGCTCTCAATGAAAGTCTACAAGATTATAATCATAAATATTTATCAATAAATTATCCAAAAGCTACTCTATAATTATTTTAAAACTATTATAAGGTTACTCTAAAACTACTCTCTAAAGATCAACTTACTATGCGCATACACACACATTTTATTGCAAATAAAAAAATGTCTTTTAAAAATTTAATGCTAGTTGGGAATATAGAAAAGCATATTACACACAGCCACGAGATTTAATACTAGTGGGGGAAGGACATATATTATATATAAGGAGAGAGCTAATATACAAAGAGAGAGCTAGTGTGGCGAAAATTGGGGTCTTGAATACACACACACACTGAGAAAAAGGGCAAGATGACAGTAGCAAAGTAACCGATATGGAGTCATAAAATAATAGGATAAATTAAAAATGTACCTACTCACAAAATACATTGACAGGAGAAGAAAGATAATATAAATAAATGAATTATTGGGTGTGAAGTACAACAAGAAGGACACAGGACATGAGTTCAAAAAAGCATGGGAGGATATACTCATTAGATATTGGAAAGTATAAAATAATAGTTTTAAATAAACAAATAAATAAATATGTATGGCATTGCCTGTTATATATATATATATTCAATTAATGTTTTAAAATGGTGATGAATAATGAAAAATCAAATGGGCAGGGAGGCGAACGTGGAGTATTTGAAGAAACTGCATGAGGTGGTGAAGAAGCTGTTCAAGAGTCTGAACAAAGGGTTAGGGCTGCACGGGAATGAGCTGAGGGACGAGGCGGGGGTTGAGAGATTGGAATACCTTATGAAGATAAATTACTACCCACCTTGCCCTCGCCCTGATCTCGCTCTTGGCGTCCCTGCTCACACCGGCACGTCCCCGGTCTCCAGGCCACTGGTACGACGTTCGATACATCCCCAACGCCCTCGTCATCCATATCGGCGACCAAATTGAGGTACATACCTCCCCTTTTCTCTTATATTGAGAATCAAGAATCGGAGGGAGGGAGTGTATTTGATCCGGCCGGAACCAATACATATATTTGCTGAGTTTGATTATTATACATTGGAATTGCAGATTATGAGCAATGGCAAGTACAAGGCGGTGCTTCATAGGACAACAGTGCGCGACAAGACGAGAATGCCGTGGCCTGTGTTCTTGGAGCCGTAATTTAAAACCAATATAGTCACAGATGATCTGCGATATTGTCCGGGCTCCAAAACCGGTCACCATAATTCAACTGTGTAATTAAGAAATTGAAATTAATTAGTAGTATACTTCTACTGTCAAATTCTCCAGTATCTATCCATATTCGTTAAAGTCAAACATATGATGTTGACCACATTTACTGTCAAAAATTGTGATACCCGCGGTTTGAGCTGTATATCGGCCAACCCGATTGTTCGACTGGTTTTATCCAGTGGTTGATCCCGGTTTGATCAGGTTTTGTGTGGTTTGACCGATTTTTGGACGGCTCGATTTTCTTTTTTGTTAATATTTTATTTAGAAATTCATATAATAGCTCTGAAATCTTCTCTTCCTCACCTTTCTAGTCCTAAGTTAACTCCGATTTAACCCATTGACTCTTGACCCAATACTTCAATCAATTTAATAACCAGTCCGGGTTTCAAAACCTTAATTAAAAGCCTTCATCACTGTTGATCAGAAAATCAGAAATTCTAACATTCATTGCAATTTTTCCGTATTATAAAGAGTTTCTTATTTTCTGACAAAAAAAAAAAAGAGTTGCTTATTTTAATTATATTCTAGCTAATTTTTTTTAAAAATAAAAACTAAATCGGCAATCTTACTAGTTACTACCATGAATAGTTCAATACTCTACTTTCTAGCTCGTGCATTATCTTCTGCATCAGTAAATTTGACTCCTCTCTCTCTCTATTTCACACACAAACAGATATTAAAACATCAATCACGACAAATCTACAATTCCTGGCTCATTGTATCTCCTACAGCTACAAATTAAAAACGAACAGCTTTGGGACTACGCTTGATTCCAATTTTGATTTGATGATTACATCAACTTCAAATATATACAACGGTTTCAGTACGAAGCCCGAAGGAGAAGGAGGCCCAACCCAACGAAAGATCGGCCATATAGCCTATACGTCAATATCGAACCCCTTTGTCCAGACAGGCACGCAGTAGATTAAGATACCAAGAGAGAAAGACGCACATATTGTAATTGCGGCATATGCATATGCTCTCCAAGGATGCTTGCTTTCCCTCATTGCGTTGAACTCTGCAGCAAATGTAGACACTGTGCTCAAGCACCCCATCACACCAAACTGTACACCTGCCACCACTGTATCGCAATTCCTTGTGTTCACCTGCACCATCAACCAACCAATACTGGTCACCATCTCCAACATCAAAAACAACAGAAACGAATCGTTTTGCAGAAAAATCTTACAGCTTCCTTGACAGTAGCAAGTGCAGCCATGAGACAAGCAGCAGAAACATTAGCAATCAGAGTCCCAAATGGAATCCATTTCATATGACCTGACCTTCCTACTCCTCTTCCATTGAGGCGTGCTAAGAACCATCGAATCCATACACCTACAGGTCCAACCATACAACTGAACCATAACTGAGCAGCACTTCCACCATGCTTGAACTTGGCCTTCGCCAATGCTCCAAACACGCCCCATAATATGCCTAACACCACCACCAACACCGCCATGATTCCCAGCTGACGCTTGCCGGAATTCACCGTCCACTCCTTCTCATATCTGTTACTTATTGAACTCTTGTTGAGAAGCCACCTGAAACCTTTGGCTGTCTCTATTCCGAAGATGATGGAGAACGCAACAAGGAACAGGCCTGAAAAGTGCTCTCGTTAAAAATGCAATTGGGAAAAAGGGGTTTCTAAATGAGACAGCTTTGCCTGTATTTTTACCTACTAAAAAGCCGAGAGCTGCGAAAAGCCAGTGCCCAGAAACAGAGAGTTCAAGCATTTTCTGATTCCAACCACTGAAAGTTGTGAGGCTTCCTAAGTAACCAGTTGATATTGCTATGGCTAGATGCTCTGACACCCGCGATATGTCCCCTTTGAACACAACACCAAACCATCCCATAAGAAAAGAACCCACCTGGAAATTACGTTCAGTAAGTCAACATGAACTTCCAAGTTCATTTAACAGAAAGGTTAAGGCTTCTATCAGATTGGCCATATTTGAGCAATTCTACACTAATTTCAAAATATGCAACTCTAGTAGTTGCTGCTTAGGCCCTTATGCATCTATGACAAGAAAACTAATCAAATCACAGAAAGGAGCAGACCATGTTACTGGGGAGGTCCAGGTAAAGAAGGGTTTGGTCACTTGTTACGCCGGCATCTCCAGGGCCAAATAATTTCTGCAGTAAGTATCTTGTCAAGACCTGTGAAGAGAAGTACACTTCAATATTAGCAATCGCCAGATCTCATAACATGAAATGTGATCACTATAAGGATATGACACAGTGATCTGAAAAATGGACTGGGCCTCCATTTTTCAAGTTCTAAAGTCGATAATTTGTATAAAAAAGTGGCTTGCAATTGATATAATTGAACAAAATTGGCCAAACAGAGGTTCAAGTTCTAAAGTAGAGGGAAAATGGCAAAAAACTCAACCGAAAAGAATATTAATGCTAATCAAGGGTCAACATATTACCCCAAGAATTCCAAAAACAGCTAAATGAATAAGACATGAAGCGTAGTCAAGTAATTCCGGCAACCCCTTCTCAGATTCCTGAAAGTAGAAATAACAAAGCAAGTGGATTCATTTGAGCAAAAGCAGAGCAGAAACTTAGAATTAATTTGAGAGATCCACCATTAAGGCTCACTTGTTTTGAATCGTCAGAAACCAGTATTGCAGAAGTGGCCGGGAGAGGTGATCCGGTGTCAGGCGGCAGAGGGGTAACAGAGGAATTAGAATGCGACAACGTAGGGTGAGGCTGAGATTTGAGATCGTCGGTAAGGGAAGCAGCAACCTCATTTTCCGACCGGCGATCAAAGGAGAGGCGGAAGCTGTTGCTGGCACCGTATCGCCTGCTGGGAAGAGCTCGATCCCCAATATCTCCAGCTTCTGAAACACTAACACTCTCTGTTTCACCGTCTTCGTGTATTTGATGGCTTCTACGACTTGATATGCTCAATGAATATTGTCTCAGGGAAGAACTTGCACTTCCTGTTCGCTCCATGAGAACGCCGGCGAGAGGGTATTTGGTTCCGACGAGGACGCAAGAACTTCTCGTTGTTAAACTAAATATGACAAAACTGATATCATGGAGACAGCAGAAGCATAACTGATCTTGTTTTTATTGTATATTTTTTATCTTAACAGGTAGGGGTGGGATGGCTCCACGATGACACAACACGAACATGAAGCTTGGAGTTTGATAAATGAGATTGAACTAACCCATGTGCACAGAAGTAACATAAATTGGTCCCGGCGAGTCAACAACTAGGCGCCGACTTATGAATTAAATTAGATAAATAAACACATTACATGTGAAAAACAGATTCCACTGGGAGATCTTGGGTGTGACTTGGGAGGCCATTTTTAAAACGGAAGACAACAATTTGGGTTTCCCAAGGCACCAGGGCAGGGAATCACATTTTTATAAGGGCTGTTTTATTTGACCACAAGTCCGTCAACCACGGGATGGTAGCCGCTTGTCTGTGGCGGGCGTGAGACTGATGTTAGCTTAAAATTTCCGTGTGTGTGACATGGACATTATGTGTACAATACGCCACCTGTACAAGTTTTTTTTTTAGATCCGCTTTCTATCCTTTTTCTATTCGTCCGCTTTCTGTCATTTTTTAAATATATTCTGTTGATATCTTAATCTAAGTGTTCATATTAAAAAAAAATAAAAATAGGATATAAATAAAAAAGATGAAAGTCAGATTCCTTTTTTTTAAGGCCCAAGCCCTTAAGCAAACATTTTGCATAATTTATTTTTTTCCGGAAGAGTATCGTATTCGGAAGATGTATCACCCTGTACCGTACCAATATGTATAATCTAAAATCATATCCTTTCCATTCAGTCGTTATAAGGCAGGTTCAGGAATTCATTCGAACCAGACTGGTCAGTCTGACCCAAAAATTGGCGAACCGGCCGGTGAATCGGTCCGGTTTTCGGTTCGGTCCAGTTCCAATTTAAAAAAAAAATTATATTTTTCCTTTAGAATTTTATATTATAAGCCTAAAATTTTTCATTTTTCACCGATTTGGCTCCGGTTTGACCCACTGACCCTTAATCCAATACTCCAACCGGTTCAATACCCGATCTGAGTTTTAATACCTTATTTATAAGATATTTTTTATTAATTTTGCTCTCCAGTATGTTAATTGATGGCTTTTAAAATCGTACATCCTTTTCATGTTTATTCCTGTTTGATAAGATCTTAGTTAAAAAATTATATTAATAATATCTCCTAATTAAGGGCAGTTTTTAGAAAATTATTAATTACACCTTGAAAGATATACAAGGGTTAAGTCGCATCCAACACCTTAAAATATTCTTTCATGTATAATCAGTGCCCTAAAGTATTTTGTGATAAACTAAACACCCTAAAGTATTTTATTCGGTGCATCCAGCACTATAAACTTTTATATACACTCAACATCTTAAGATATTTTTTCAGTTGTTTTCGATATCTTAAATATAATTATCTAAATTGAGAAATACAAATTGTACAAAAAAACACTTTTTGGTGATGGATGCCAATGAAAAAATACTCTGGGGAATTGAGTACATCACAAAATTTTTCAAGGCTCAATGCACTTAGAAAATGCTTGAGCATGCACCTTTACCCAAGACACAATCTTGGAGAGTAAGTCATATGTGTTGTGTTTGCAAGTTTGTTTGGAACAACGATTGGAACATTTAAAAATAGTTTTTCAATCATAATTTACGATGTACGAAGTAATAAGAGGAGTTTTATCTCGATTTACATAAATAACACTTTTAAAGGCCCAAACTTAATCCCAAACAAACCTATATATATGTGGCCTTCACCACTTCCAAATAATTATTCTACACATCTGATTTGACGGTACTTTGCACAGTTTATCCTATATTCGTAATAGAAAGCAGCTCCTTAGTAATAGAATGCTGGATAGTGATATTAGAATTTAAGCAAGGCATGCAGCTCCAACTCCAGGAACAAGATCAAGGAGCAACGTTAGCAAAACTTTACATTAGAAGCAGTACAGTTCCTCCAAAATTTTGCAACCTTTGTCCTTCGCTCTCAAACTTTATGCTCAAAATAACCCTTTCTTAGAACCAAACATCATACCAGCTATACCTCTCATACCTGAATGGACAGATGCATGAGCAAAACCTGCATCTCTGCAGACATATCTTAATTCCACAGGCCCAACAACCATCTCATGTTATTATCAGATTTATCGCCTTGTGAAAGTGGCCATCGCTATGCTGCTATAGGCACAAAAATATATAATTGCCGAGAACACTCACATTTTCCAAACATGTATGGCGTATAGCAAGATCCCAAAAATGAATGAAACACAAATTGTAATCATGGCATATAAATATGCTCTCCAAGGATGCATACTTTCTCTCATGGCATTAAACTCAGCCGTAAAAGTAGAGACGGTGCTCAGACAACCCAGTAAACCGAACTGTATGCCTGTTACAACAGTGTCACAGTTTTTGGTGTTCACCTGCATCAATACCCATATATAGCTCTGTCAGAACCTTCATATTTATCATGCAGATTATTAGGTACCAGTCAAATTATAAAATGACAGTGGTAAATACGGGTGTAACGTACTGATTTCTTCACAGTAGCGAGTGCAGTCATGATCCAAGCAGCAGAAACATTGGCTATTAGAGTGCCGAATGGAATCCATTTGAACCACCCTTCCCTTCCTATTCCACGACCATTGAGTCGGGCTAATAACCACCTAATCCACACGCCTAGAGGTCTAACCATGCAAGCAAACCACAACTCAGCTGCACCACCTCCATGCTTGAACTCTCTGGCTACTAGCGCACCACTAACAGTACTCCACAACAGGCCTAGCATTATCAAGAAGAACACCATAACTGCCAACTGATGTGTGCGTTTGGCCACCTTCCAGTTGAACTTAGAGGTACGGTTTTGGCTTCCTGAACTCATTTTTAGCTTACCGAGAAGCCATTTGAAACCTTTGGCTGTCTCTACTCCAAAGATGATGGAACAGGCAACAAGAAACAGGCCTGCTAAATACCAATCGTTCACAAATTCATGTTATCAACTAGAACATGCCGAAATGAGACGGAAATTTAATTCACATTATGTAGGATAAGAAACTAGAGGGAGGAAAAAAGAAATGGAAAATTATTCACATCAAATGTGCCAGATTATCTATTAAAAAGCCAAGCACAGTGAAGAGCCAATGTCCAGAAACACCGAGTTCAAGCATTTCCTGATGCCAACCACTGAAGGTTGTTAGGCTTCCCAAGTAGCCAGTTGTTAGTGCAATGGCTAGATGTTCTGATACATTGGATATGTCTTGTTTAAATACAACACCAAACCATCCCATAAGAAAGGAACCAACCTGAAAGAATTTATACAAAATTTATGTTATTCCAAGCATTTTTTAAATTTCTCACAAACCAGGATAAGGATTCTGCAACTATTCTATTAGCGCTTAAAAATCCATAATTTAAAACGGATGTCACCATCATGAAAACCCTCCAGCATATAATATATATATATGCCGAAATAGCATTCTCAGGCCATAAACATCATGAAAATTAAATGTAGGAACCCGCAATTTATTTTCTTCTATGCTGCCCCTCTACTGTAATCTTATCAAGTTTTAGCTTCATATATATTTTTGAAATTTTTCTTCCTGCTTGAAAATTCCATTTCAGTAGAACACAAGCTTATGGATAATAATCCGTGCATGAAATATAGAGGGGTAGAAGGACCAACCATGTTCGAAGGCATGTTTGGTCATTTGTCACGCCAGCAACTTGGCCAAACAGCTTCTGCAATAAAAATCTTGTTAAGACCTGCATGTGTATAATGGTATATGGCGCATCAGTATCAGGGTAAATACGGCACATTATAACTTGAAATTGATAAGAAAGAGACTATCAGCAATTCTACTGTAATTTGGAACAAGAAATGTACCCCCGAGAATTCCAAAAACAGCTAATTGAATTAGACATGAAGCATAGTTCAATATCTTTGGCAACTCTCGATCAGATTCCTGAAACCGGATGATGAAACTGAAATATTCCAAGTATATCCATATTATAAATTAAACCATCATTAGCAAACATTAAAAAAAAAAAGGTAAGAAACCCGAAAAACCACAGATCATTTGCTAAAGAGAGCTCACGTGTTTTATGTCTTCCTGATCCACACTTTCATCAAAGTTGGAAGCTGGAATAGGGTCAATGACTCCTGTTGTTGTAGTACGGTCATTAGGCAAGTGAAAGCTGCTACTCTCGCTGTGTCTTCTGCTATGAAGAGCTCGATCTCCGATGTCTCTTGCCTGAGAAACGGTCTCGCTCTCCACTTCATCATCTACATGATGGCTTATACGCCTTGATAGGGTTGACGAGTTCCTACTAACTGCTGAAGAACTGCAACTGTTCATACGCTCCATGAACTGCTCCAACACGACACAGATTGTTTCCTCCTGAATTACAAATGCGCCATAGAAGCCAAACGAAAATCAGCATGAATATTCCAGCAACCACTCGCACAGGTCTTTTCTATTCTTTCGTTCTTTTCCATTTCTTTTTTGACAAGGAAGGATGAATCCAAACAACTATTCACCTTGAGAAACTAGCAACGTACATGCATGCAAGCAAAATAACTGCAACCAACAACTTAGAAAGTAATGGAAAATAAAAGTTTTCAACTAATAAAGAAGAATATGAAGCAAAAGTTCACTCACGACAGCGAGTCTCCCTATAAGAAGAGAGATCAAAGGACAATTCTAGCCTCCAAAAAGAATCAAACCGTAGTAAAATATGTATTAGTGCCGTGTTGAAAACAGAAGAAGTCAAAACTTCAAATATTCACGAGTCCCCTAGAAGGCTAGAACAGTTTCTTTCTCTTTTCTATACTGGTCATCAAAACAGAAGAAAAGGTTGACCGGACCACGGGTAGTGTACTGCTTGGTGTTGTGCCCCCGGCTGCCGCTAAACCCTCCCCAATTGTTTTTTTAAGAGTCTATTTATTTATCATTAGATTTTATATCTTACCGGTAAAAAAAGAAAAAGAAATAAACTGTTTTCAAATTTTTACAATTTTTTAAATATTTAATATTCTAAATTAAAAATAAACTATACAATTTTGAAATTTTAAGTTTTTGAAAAATTATAAAAAAATTTAAAACATTTTCATTTTTTGAACTATAAAATATTAAAATTTCACTTTTATTATATAGAGTGTGTGTTTGGAAAAGCTTATTTTTGGACAATAAGTACTTATAATTCGTGATTCACGGTATACGAGGTAAGTATGTGAGAGGAGTTTTTTCTCGGCTTGCGTAATAAGGGCTTATTTCCTAAATATAAGCTCCCCCAAACATGCACAGAATCTAATGACTAAGACAGCAGGACGCACGACTCATCTCGACAGTTTCAAATGAACAGAAAAGCATACAGTAGAAGTTTGGGATCATCTTGACCCTAGCAAATATCTAGAAACCCAAGTCTGCTTCATGTACTAGTATCTGTATGTCATCTAAACTATCACAGTGCTTAATCATGACACCATTTTCTCATCCCACTCAGAATCTACATAACTTACATCACACTACTTTTATATTTTAAAAAAAATCATAATCTAGTAAAATTCTTGAAAAATGACCAAAGTGCCATTCATCCCATAATCTCTGCTATGGAATGAAACAAGTGTTACGGTATTAGCTGATATTTGCTAAATTAAAAATTAATGCATAGTAACTTCACATATAAAATATACAGATTAGCTTTTGAGTTCGTAGCTGTCTAGCATTGATATACTTATCACAATTGAGCCTGTGAAAAATATTGAACGAAAACATGAATGAGAAAGATGAGGACGGGAAGAAGAGAAGAGTTTAAGGTTAGGCACCTCAAGAAGGACTTGGAATCCGACCTGCGGAGGTGATGTTGTCCAGGGTTCCAAAACCGGTCACAATAATTCAACTGTATAATTAATAAATTGAAATTAATATATTTTTACTGTCAAATTCTCCAGTATCTATCCATATTCGTTAAAGTCAAACATACGATGTTGACCAACATTTACTGTCAACAGTTGTGATATCATATAATTTTAATATTTCCAGTACAATATTTGTTAATAGTATAAGTATAAAAGCATACTCTGTTTTGTTTTGGTTTTTGAGGATCCGTCGTTATGTCAATTTGCAGCCAAGTCAGAAACAGAGAGTAATTAAAAGCCTTCGTCATTGTTGACCAGAAAGTCAGAAATTCTGACGCTCATTGCAAGTTTTTCAGTATTATAAAGAGTTGCTTATTTTAATTATATTCTAGCTAATTTTTTTAAAATAAAAACTAAATCCGCAATCTTACTACTAGTTACTACCATGAATAGTTCAATACTCTACTTTCTAGCTCGTGCATTATCTTTTGCATCAGCAAATTTGACTCCTCTCTCTCTCTATTTCACACACAAACAGATATTCAAACATCAATCACGACAAATCTACAATTCCTGGCTCCGTGTATCTCCCACCGCTACAAATTAAAAATGAACACCTTTGGGAGTACGCTTAATTCCAATTTTGATTTGATGATTACATCAACTTCAAATATATACAACCGTTTCAGTACGAAGCCCGAAGGAGAAGGAGGCCCAACCCAACATAAGATCGGCCATATAGCCTATACGTCAATATCGAACCCCTTTGTCCAGACAGGCACGCAGTAGATTAGGATACCAAGAGAGAAAGAGGCACATATTGTAATTGCGGCATATGCATATGCTCTCCAAGGATGCTTGCTTTCCCTCATTGCGTTGAACTCTGCAGCAAATGTAGACACTGTGCTCAAGCACCCCATCACACCAAACTGTACACCTGCCACCACTGTATCGCAATTCCTTGTGTTCACCTGCATCATCAACCAACCAATACTGGTCACCATCTCCAACATCAAAAACAACAGAAACGAATCGTTTTGCAGAAAAATCTTACAGCTTCCTTGACAGTAGCAAGTGCAGCCATGAGACAAGCAGCAGAAACATTAGCAATCAGAGTCCCAAATGGAATCCATTTCATATGACCTGACCTTCCTACTCCTCTTCCATTGAGGCGTGCTAAGAACCATCGAATCCATACACCTACAGGTCCAACCATACAACTGAACCATAACTGAGCAGCACTTCCACCATGCTTGAACTTGGCCTTCGCCAATGCTCCAAACACGCCCCATAATATACCTAACACCACCACCAACACCGCCATGATTCCCAGCTGACGCTTGCCGGAATTCACCGTCCACTCCTTCTCATATCTGTTACTTATTGAACTCTTGCTGAGAAGCCACCTGAAACCTTTGGCTGTCTCTATTCCGAAGATGATGGAGAACGCAACGAGAAACAGGCCTGAAAAGTGCACTCGTTAAAAGTGCAATTGGGAAAAAGGGGTTTCTAAATGAGACAGCTTTGCCTGGATTTTTACCTATTAAAAAGCCGAGTGCTGCGAAAAGCCAGTGCCCAGAAACAGAGAGTTCAAGCATTTTCTGATTCCAACCACTGAAAGTTGTGAGGCTTCCTAAGTAACCAGTTGATATTGCTATGGCTAGATGCTCTGACACCCGCGATATGTCCCCTTTGAACACAACACCAAACCATCCCATAAGAAAAGAACCCACCTGGAAATTACGTTCAGTTAGTCAACATGAACTCCAAGTTCATTTAACAGAAAGGTTAAGGCTGTTGCGGAAGCGGAATATATAGAGCGTAACCTACTAAAAAATCACAAACTAGAAACAAAGTCTTTAGACGTAATTTAATAATATAATAAATCACAACTACCATATCTAATAAATCACAAACCAAGTTCATTTAACAGAAAGGTTAAGGCTTCTATCAGATTGGCCGTATTTGAGCAATTCTACACTAATTTCAAAATATGCAACTCTAGTAGTTGCTGCTTAGGCCCTTATGCATCTATGACAGAAAAACTAATCAAATCAGAGAAAGGAGCAGACCATGTTACTGGGGAGGTCCAGGTAAAGAAGAGTTTGGTCACTTGTTACGCCGGCATCTCCAGGGCCAAATAATTTCTGCAGTAAGTATCTTGTCAAGACCTGTGACGAGAAGTACATTTCAATATTAGCAATCGCCAGATCTCATAACATGAAATGTGATCACTATAAGGATATGACACAGTGATCTGAAAAATGGACTGGGCCTCCATTTTTCAAGTTCTAAAGTAGATAATTTGTATAAAAAAGTGGCTTGCAATTGATATAATTGAACAAAATTGGCCAAACAGAGGTTCAAGTTCTAAAGTCGAGGGAAAATGGCAAAAAACTCAACCGAAAAGAATATTAATGCTAATCAAGGGTCAACATATTACCCCAAGAATTCCAAAAACAGCTAAATGAATAAGACATGAAGCGTAGTCAAGTAATTCCGGCAACCCCTTGTCAGATTCCTGAAAGTAGAAATAACAAAGCAAGTGGATTCATTTGAGCAAAAGCATAGCAGAAACTTATGAATCGTCAGAAACCAGTATTGCAGAAGTGGCCGGGAGAGGTGATACGGTGTAAGGCGGCAGAGGGGTAACAGAGGAATTAGAATGCGACAACGTAGGGTGAGGCTGAGATTTGAGATCGTCGGTAAGGGAAGCAGCAACCTCATTTTCCGACCGGCGATCAAAGGAGAGGCGGAAGCTGTTGCTGGCACCGTATCGCCTGCTGGGAAGAGCTCGATCCCCAATATCTCCAGCTTCTGAAACACTAACACTCTCTGTTTCACCGTCTTCGTGTATTTGATGGCTTCTACGACTTGATATGCTCAATGAATATTGTCTCAGGGAAGAACTTGCACTTCCTGTTCGCTCCATGAGAACGCCGGCGAGAGGGTATTTGGTTCCGACGAGGACGCAACAACTTCTCGTTGTTAAACTAAATATGAGTATATGACACAACTGATATCATGGAGACAGCAGAAGCATAACTGATCTTGTTTTTATTGTATATTTTTTATCTTAACAGGTAGGGGTGGGATGGCTCCACGATGACACAACACGAACATGAAGCTTGGAGTTTGATAAATGAGATTGAACCAATCCATGTGCACAGAAGTAACATAAATTGGTCCCGGCGAGTCAACAACTAGGCACCGACTTATGAATTAAATTAGATAAATAAACACATTACATGTGAAAAACAGATTCCATTGGGAGATCTTATGGTTGGGGTTCTCTGTCTTTCGTGGCGTACGCAAGCTCCCCGGGGGGGGGGGGGGGGGGGGGGTTGTATGGAAGGATGTGAAATTAGTGAAGTTTGTCAAACAGGGGTGTGATTTGGGAGGGCATTTTTAAAACGGAAGACAGCAATTTGAGTTTCACAGGGCACCAGGGCAGGAAATTACGTGTTTGTAAGGCCTGTTTTGTTTGACCACAAGTCCGCGAACCACGGGATGGTAAACGCTTGTCTATGGCTGGCGGGCGACTGATTTTCGCTTAAAGTTTCCGCGTGTGTGTGTGTGTGTGTGATACGTCATTCGTTTGTTTGTTATGTGGTTGAGATCGTTTACGTGGCAGTTTGGAATAGCTTATTTTTAAGTAATAAGTGTTTATAAATCGTAATTTACGGTATACAAGGTAAGTATATGAGAGGAGTTTTATCTCGGCTTACGTAATAAGCACTTATATTCAAAAAATAAAGTGTTCCCAAACATGTACTATAAACTATTTTTCATATAAATCGAGATAAAATTCTTCTTACATATTTACCTTATATATTATAAATTATGATTGAAAAGTTACTTTTAAACATTCCAATCACTATCCCAAACGAGCATCATGACATTATGTGTACAATTATTTTTTTTTTATCAAAACATTTTTTTTATACAATTGATCGAAACATTGTGTGTAACACTCCGCATTTTTTTTAGGGAAAATGTCAGTTAGGTCCCAAGGTACACAAATAATTTCAAAAAACTCCCTTTGAAAAGTCCAAGGTCAGAAAAGTCCCTGGGGACTTTTCTGACATTCACTATGAGCAATTACAAAAATAACCCTCACTCAAATAAGAAAAGAAAACGCACAGAGGAGAGGAGTGAAGCACGTTTTTGTGATCAAGGCATTAAGGAAAAAGAGAAAAACGCACACGGACGAAGGGCATAGGTGGTGCAACATTGAATGGATACAAAGTGGTGTTAATGTGGTTGGGAACATTGTCTTCATCATCATCCAGGTACGTGTAGCAACGTGCAGAAACGAACTGGAAAATTTTGTTTTTTTCTGTGTGAAAGTTGGTTAGATTGAGAGTGAGGGGTTGGTGAAAGGTTGGATCTTGAGCTAAAAAATGGAGTAAGTGGTAGGTGGTAGACAAGAAAAGCTAAGAATTTGGTAGACAAATGAGCTTGATCATTGAAGTTGGGGTTTCACCTTGGGTGGGTTGGGTTTATGTTAGAGTACTCTGTTTTTGTGGCATGATAACAGAGGAGCTGCTATGTTTAAAGTGAGAATGGTGAATGTAATTGGTATTCTTTGCTGGAAAAATGCTGAAATGAACAAAAAACAAAATTGTTGTAAATTTGTGCATATGAAGTTGTAAATATTACTGTGGAAGTTGTTAATACGTACCGTAGTTGTGCTCTATTTTTGGGGAAGCAAACAGAGGTTTGACCTTGTTTTTAGTGTGTTTGGTGTTATTAGAAAAAGCACGTGTGTAGGAAAAAAAGTGTAGTTAACGTGTTGTTAATATGTGCATATGAAGTTGTAAATATTGTTGTGGAAGTTGTTAATACGTACCGTAGCTGTGCTTTGTTTTTGGGGAAGAAAACAGAGGTTTGGCCTTGTTTTTAGTGTGTTTGGTGTTATTAGAAAAAGCATATGTGTAGGAATAAAACGTGTAGTTAACGTGTTGTTAATATGTGCATATGAAGTTGTAAATATTGCTGTGGAAGTTGTTAATACGTACCGTAGCTGTGCTCTGTTTTTGGGGAAGAAAACAGAGGTTTAGCCTTGTTTTTAGTGTGTTTGGTGTTATTAGAAAAAACATATGTGTAGGAATAAAACGTGTAGTTAACGTGTTGTTAATATGTGCGTATGAAATTGTAAATATTGCTTTGGAAGTTGATAATACGAAGTTTGTGTTGCAGATTGACATGAAAGATGGAAGTTGTTCGGGGAAGAATTTATTTTGTTTCTTTCATGTGAGGGGAGTTTTTAAATGGTGGAGAAGATGAAATGCAATACGTTGGTGGTTTAGTAAGAATAAGATGCGTAAAGGAAGGCACAACATATGAGGAGTTGCGAAGAATCATATCATCCATAACGGGAAAAGAAAGGAATGAAATGCAAATGAAGTTCAAAGTTGCCTTTGATACATCAACATTTGTGGATCTTGTAGATGACGAAGGGGTAGATCATCTAATCAAATTTAATGAACAATATGGTCATGTGTATATTGAAGAGGATGGTGATAATGACAGTACAGAACCAGCAATGAACGGTCAAATGGAAGAGCAAGAAGTGTAAGTTTATTTGTCCTAAGAAAAGTAATTTTTTCCAACATGAATATGTGCAAGAGCACTAAAATTTGTAATTTCTTACAGGATTGATCATTTGTTTGGAGGTGAAGGAGGAATGTGTACATCCCCACATGGTTTGTTAAATGAAAGTCAAGTGATCCCATCATTGACTTGTGCTACGCAAATGGTGCCAACTTCTATACCAGAAATGAATCATGAAAAATGGAGGGATTTGATTATTGGAGCAGGACAGATTTTTCTGAATGCTGTGAGCCTTCGTCAAACGTTATACAAATATAGCATTGCTCATAAGTTTGCATACCAATTTGTCAAGAACAATCAACACAAGATAATTGTGAAGTGCAAGGTTGATGGTTGTCCTTGGTACATGGGTGCATATTCATCAGGAGAACATCAAGATATAGAGTTTATAACCATTAGAACACTCAAAAGTGAACACATTCACTAAGCA
The DNA here is from genome assembly GCA_963210345.1 of Inga oerstediana. Lineage (NCBI taxonomy): Eukaryota > Viridiplantae > Streptophyta > Magnoliopsida > Fabales > Fabaceae > Inga > Inga oerstediana. Next base: position 3,360,767 of record OY723405.1, read on the forward strand.
CAAGATAGCCCAATAGTTTTGCATCCACACAGGTCGAGCTTGACATCATCAATCGTAATGGATGGTTTGAGGTGCAATATTGATAAGACTGCTAACGTCATTCGATCAGACATGTACAGAGAGTATGGGGTGCGGCTGAACTACCGTCAAGCATATAGGGCAAAAGAAAGAGCGTTAAGGGAATTACATGGTCGAGTAGAAGACTCTTACATGGTAATTCCTCGGATATGTGACAGACTAATCGAGAGTGACCCGGACACAGTTGCAAAATGGGGAGTCTCATCTAACAATAGATTTCATAGGGTATTTATTGCTTACGGTTGTTCGGTTAAAGGGTTTTTAGGAGGTTGTCGACCTATACTTTATGTAGATGGTTGTCATCTAAGTAGCCCTTATAAAGGAACAATGTTGTTAGCTAGTGCATACGATGTAGACAACCAGATGTTTCCCCTAACATATGCCATTGTCAGCGGTGAGACATATGATGAATGGTCTTGGTTTCTATCGAACGTGAAAGACATTACAGGCTCAATGTTGATAACAATTGTCTCAGATCGCAATAATGCGATTATTGGTGCTGTAAAAGAAATATTTGGCAGTGAGAGACATGCTTTTTGCTACCGACATGTGAAGGAAAATTATAGTGCCGAGTTCCTATGAATTAATAGAGGTCGGACACGAACATCGGGGAATAGCAAGGAGAATGCACTCTTTCTTCTTGATGCAATTGCATATGCAAGGTTGGATGAAGACTTCACTAGTGCAATGGGTAAATTAAGATTGTTCAATCCACAATTGACAAATTGGGTGGAGAATCATGGGGATGTTGACAAATGGGCTCTAACCAAGTTTCCTTTCAAAAGGTGGGATAACATAACCAGTAATCTTGCAGAGTCGTTTAATGCATGGATGTTAACAGAAAGGAAGCACACCGTGTCAGTTTTAATTTATGAATATCGAGAGAAATTGGCTCGAAAATTGATTGCAAGCAAGATGGCCATGGGTAGTTGGAAAAATGCAGTGGGACCCAATATTGAAGAAAAATTGCTGCAACAAGTTAAACATGCTGAAAATATGGAAGCATCATATTATGGAGACAATCAGTGCTCGGTTCGAAGTAGATATGGAGATGCTATCATTTTTGTGAATGTAGATCTTGGTGAAAGAAAATGCACGTGTCTAGCATGGCAAATAAGTGGAGTACCTTGCGCCTATGCATGTGCAGCTATTAAGGTACTTAGTGGTAATGTGTACACATTTGTAGATGACTGGTTCAAACTGGAAGCACAGGAAAAAATATATGACAGTTCCATGAGGCCAGTCGCAACTCATGATTGTCCACGGGTTGAGTCTTCGACGGTGACACATATGCTAACACAGACATTCTTAGACCCTCCAATAACTTCAAGGCCACCAGGGAGACCGAAAAGGAAAAGAAGGGAATCTCAGTTTCAAAACAAAAAGATGTATCATTGTGGGAGATGCAATGAGGCTGGGCACATAGCCAAAACTTGTAGAAATCCAAATCCATCCTAAAAACAAGTACATAAATGTAGATGCTTTTGATAGTAACTTTCTGGTGATGTATATATTGACCATGAAGTAGTCGCATTCCCTCACCCCTTTTGCTTGTTGAATGCATCCCCAACTTGGTGTATCTATGTAATTAGTATATCATATCAAGTGGAATGAGTAAGTGAACAAAAGGTACTTACTCATAGTACTTAATATTTTATTGTCTTAGTATATATGGAAATGATAAGCTATTCAGTTGTGACAGTACATGTATTATTTTGTTTAATTTAATGCTATGTTGTTGTGACAGGGGGCACATGAAATTGTACAACCATAAGAGGGTTGGCCAATGACCTAATGAAAACAACTTTTTTTTTTTGTCAAAACATACATACATAATGGCTTGTGCACAAGGCCTCATGATGTTGCTAGTGTCGACTCAAGAATATTATGCACATTGAAGCATCACTGGGTTCAGCTGATGATAAGACCCTGTGAGAGTGTCAAAAATTAAACTGTTCAGAGGAAGTTGTTAATATCACTGATGATGTTGTAAATATAATATAACATATTGTAAACGATGAGAGAAGAAAGTGGTGTGTATGTTGTAGCTTGTTGCACAAGCTACTGCCCTGGTGTCCCTGATGGGAATAGTTGTAAACATAGCTTACAGACTTGTAAAAATGACTTATGGTGTTGTAAACGTAGCAACATGTGTTGTAAACATTACTTAAAGACTTTCTTTCTTACATGTTGTAAACGTAACTTATTAAGTTGTTAATATCACTTACGATGTTGTAAATATAGCATAACATATTGTAAACGATGAGAGAAGAAAGTAGTGTGTATGTTGTAGCTTGTTGCACAAGCTACTGCCCTGGTGTCCCTGGTGGGAGTAGTTGTAAACATAGCTTAAAGACTTGTAAAAATGAGTTATGGTGTTGTAAACGTAGCAACATGTGTTGTAAACATTGCTTAAAGACTTTCTTTCTTACATGTTGTAAACGTAACTTATTAAGTTGTTAATATCACTTACGATGTTGTAAATATAGCATAACATATTGTAAACGATGAGAGAAGAAAGTGGTGTGTATGTTGTAGCTTGTTGCACAAGCTACTGCCTTGGTGTCCCTGGTGGGAATAGTTGTAAACATAGCTTACAGACTTGTAAAAATGACTTATGGTGTTGTAAACGTAGCATCATATGTTGTAAACATTGCACCATCACGCTTTATTTCTTACATGTTGTAAACTTAACTTATTAAGTTGTTAATATCACTTACGATATTGTAAATATAGCATAACATATTGTAAACGATGAGAGAAGAAAGTGGTGTGTATGTTGTAGCTTGTTGCACAAGCTACTGCCCTGGTGTCCCTGATGGGAATAGTTATAAACATAGCTTACAGACTTGTAAAACTGACTTATGGTGTTGTAAACGTAGCAACATGTGTTGTAAACATAGCTTAAAGACTTTCTTTCTTACATGTTGTAAACATAACTATTTGAGATTTTGAGAGTTGGTGGGACAAGCACGCATCCAATGACCTTTGTAAAAACATAAAAACATCAAACACTTGTTAAAATGTCATCACCTGTTGTCAAAACATGCATATCCACTGGTAAACCATAACAAAAAAATGGAAAAAAGCTATTTGGGGACCTTATTCTCTAAATAGTTTGGACCCTTCACATGTCAAACAACCTGAGCAAACCACCAAAAAACATGTTGTGAACATATGCATAATGTGTTGTCAATGTGCACACTTGGCAATTTTGCTAGTAAAGCATTCCATATGTACATGTTGTAAAATTAACTGATTATGTCTCCAAAATAACTGATGATGTTGTAAACTAACTATACGTTAGTGCCTTTTACTTCAAGCAGGCATTCCTACAAAATATCAACTACAGTACACTATAACTAGCCATATCCACAGAAGAATACGTCAAATGCTACACGACTTTCTTCCTCTTCATTTGTTGACTTCCGTTGAGAAGGGACAACACCTTTTGAGCGTGTTTATTCTGCTCATATGCGACTAGCCACCATAAATAATCCACCTTTACCTGCCGAATCTGATGATCACCAAGCTTAGGCATGGTGTACCCCACCTTGTCATGTGTAGAGCCATCCCAGCTATGTAACCATGACAGAACATGAACACCACATGAATCGTTGCAAAACAAAATGCCACATACACAATTCCAATGTTATAACAACCGAATGGTTAAAAAAGGTTATAGTTCAAAGACTTGGAGGAACAAAAATAGCACTAACGTATCAGCTTGGACATGCACTTTTGCCCAATTAACTTCCTTTGCTATTTCCTGCCCTTTGTCATATACTTCGGGTTTAACTCGACGAAGTATGTTAATGATGCAATCTCTCTGGAAGTTGTACGAAAAAGAAGTTATGTCACAAAACAACAATGACGAATGCATACAAACCATTTGAGAAAGAAGCACTTACACACTGCTGTACGAGCCGTTCTTTGGCTCGAAAATCTTTGGCTTTTGCTCATTCTCTTAGGTTTTGTTGGATGGTCAGCCGCTGAACGTGCATCTTCTTCTACCTTTTGTGCCCTTGCATATGTAAATTGGTCAACCAATGTGTCCCGCACATAAAACCACATTGTCTTCGTCTCCAAAACATAACAAAACCAATGATCCAGGCGCAGGGTAGGAGCAAAAATCAAGTCACAAGATCTCCGCAGCATGTGATTCCAATGACCACTTGTTCTGAGCCGCTGCCATTTTTTGCATCAATTCTGCGGAAAATATGTGTCTAGTCACCCAGCTACTATTGTGTACTTGATCCCCCACTAACGTCCTCCCAACCATGATCATAAACTATGCACCATTACAAAGAGGGTAAGCAATTCGCAAAATTCAATGAACATAGTATGAGTTTATTGTTCAAGTAACTTACCCTGTTACTAGTCCACCCCCTTGGACGAAGACAATATAGTTCACCGCGGGTCAAGAAATAATCATACATATCCACAAACTCCCTAATAGACAAACAAGCGCACAAAGTCAGTTTTTGTGATTCATCTCAGTTGAGATTGAAGAAGTGTGATTACTTACTCCTACTCATCCTCTGCTGAATTACATCGTGTAGTGCACATTTGATATAAAACTTCCTTATCCTTCTCATCATGACTTCTCTTCTTACCCATTGTTGTCACCCAAGGAGAGCCAATAGCAGGTTTCTTAACCCTTGTAGATTTCCTCAATTGTGCCTTTTGCTTTCCTTTCGATTCCACTTCCTCCTTATCTCCCATAGTATATACACCTCCTACTTCTTCCTCTGACCCTTCGTCTGCACTTATAGACTGCACTTCATCGTCTTCTCTTTTTCTTATGTCACCCCCCTCATCTTCACTTGGTAATACATGTTCATCATCTTCACTTTCTGACGAAGATTTCACGTCTTACACCTTTTCATCCCCTTCATCGATGTTTCCCCCACCCAACAGCCTCGCCTGAAGGGAAACAAGTTCTTCTTGCACTATTGACACCACCCTTGACATAATTCGATCATATGTTCTCTTGATTTCCTGCAAATTAGACATGACAAAAAATTAATTCAATACTTTCAACTAAATGTGCGGCTGACATCAGATTTCACATCTTACCGGGTGTGTTAGCATAGTTTGTTCATGCAATTCAGAAGAGGGAGATCCAACTACATTACTGAATGAATGTAGCAACCCTTGGTTGCTTTCCTTCTCTATTTGCACTCTACTCTTGACGTTGTTGTCATTCCAAAATGCAAGCGCATTGTCACTTGTAGAGGCATGTAGTTGGCCTAGGGGAAAATGTTGCAAGCAAAACACCTGTACAGAAATTAAATAACACCTTAACAGCAGCAGAATTCAACATCTAATGCAGCAATTTACAACTAATTAAACAAAGCCAATAAACGTTACATAGATAAAACATGCACTTACCATTAGAAAATATATACATTCGCCTACATTGATCCTGCCTGCATCTTTCCCTTTCATTACTTTTTTCTTGTACTGTGCAAGAGAATTTGATAGTTCAATCAACACAAAACTCGACCAATCGTACTCCCCAAGAGCTCCTTTTGTTGCCGCCATCACCTTCAACACTCTATCACTCACTTTAATACCTACTCCGGGACACAAAAGAGTTCCCAACGCATACATAACAAAGAGGAATTCGAATTCGGGATCCTCATCTATCTCAATTAGCCATTTTCCGATCGTCTTGTAAGGCATTGTCCCGTATAATGTCTTCAATTGTTCAAAACCTTCTTCTTCTTTATTGACTTTTTCCTCAATGTCCCCCCTCACACGGTAAGCCCATCAATTGTTGTACATCTTCCCGGCGGATGTTCAATGACCTCCCTCGAATCAAAACATTGTTAGTTGGAGGGTCAAATGCAGACATAAACTGACCACATAGATCTCGGGGGATTTGTGAGCAGCATATATGAACTAACTTATCAAATCCGACTTTCTTTAGCCTATCCATCCTATCTTCTTTATTTTTCACACTGTTGCACACTTTCATAAATTGATTAGGAGCACAGCGAGTCAAGAATGGAACCATGTATTTTGTCCCTTTTGCCTCACTCCTTAAATTCTTCGCCCTCACCCTATATGCCTCCTTCTCCTCATCTTTCAATGTGTCCCAAGCTTCTTTCATCAACTGTGTCTCCTCTTTTAAACGCTTGCACTCTTCCTTCTTGTTTTTCTTGTTCTTCTTGTTCTTAAAATAGTCTTGTGTAAACAATATATACCCTGAAACTTTTTTCACCCTCTCTCCCTCTCCATCTTTCCTTTCTTTGTTCTTTGGCATTTTTTGCTTAACCTTGAGCGTAATTACTACTTTATTCACACACCACCAAAAACATAAGACATTAACCAATCATTTATATATAACGAACAACTAATTTATGAAGTTAATTGCAATTCCATATCAGCAATGTACAGAACACAGTCATCTAGACAATATATATATATATATATATTAATCACTAAGTCATATAAATCAATAATGAAACATAAGGGTTTACTTCACATGCTTCAAAACAAAGGTCATGAAGAAAACTTTCTTCTGCAACTTATTACACACAACATACAATTTTTCATATCAACGGTTGTTAACTATTCTATACTGACAAGTACCAATTCGTACAATGGTGTATGTTGTACCTAAAGCCAACTTTACTTCCTATACTGACCATTCTTCTGTTGGAACCACTCAAAAACAGTAATAAGCAACACAAACAGAAGCATTAATAGGACATCAATTATGAACAGTAACTTACTTCCAAATGCACCAATTCTAGAGGAGCACATTATTAGCCTCATACCCATTGATTCTAACCTCAAACCCAATGCTAGAGCAGCACATTATCAGCAAACCACATTATAAAACATTCCCTGGCCTTCAACGTTACTCATAAACAAACATCTATACCCCCAAAACAAGAACACTGATTCAGCCATCACAGAGTAGTGACACATAGACAAAGAAAAAATTTAAACCCGACAACCACCTTCCTTAACCAATGTATTTTCCCAAGTAAATTCCAAGAATCAATGCTTTCCCCCAATCCCAAACTAGTGGCAACCCAATAGATTAATGGTGCCATTTCACAAAAAAAAAAAACCACACATCAAAGGCATGTGGACGACTGACCGTCGGAGGAGCAATGGAGGGACGCTGGGTGTTGGAAGGATCGATGCGGCTGACGTTGTTGGACGGACGCAGGATTCTTTGCCGCTGCAACACCGGCCGACGCTGGCGCTGCCCAGGAACAGCAGCTGCTTCACCGACGGACTGCGATGCGTGCTTGCCCGACGGACTGCGATGCACGCTTGGGGACCGGAGGACTCACCGACACCGAGTCGAACGGTAGCGACGCGGAGTCGAAGGCCACCGATGCGAGACAGAGAACCAGGGCACAACGGAACGAGAAGCAGAGCGTGCGAGAGGCTACCACATTCGAACCCTTTATTGTTTTCTTTTCAAAATGAAGGCTCCATTTTTTAAATTTGAGTGGGGATTATTTTAGTAATTGCTCATAGGAAATTGATGTCAGAAAAGTCCCTAGGGACTTTTCCGACCTTGGACTTTTCAAAGGGAGTTTTTTGAGATTATTTGTGTACCTTAGGACCTAGCTGACATTTTCCCTTTTTTTAAGGGTGAGCCTGAAGCAAACATTTTGTGTAGTAATTTGAACCATAAAATATTGATATAAAAATAACACCGCTTTGCGTGCCTCCTTATTTTGTAGAGGATCGAAAGATAAATCATATACTTTCTATTCAGAACTTATAAGATATTTTTTATCAATTTTGATATCCAATATGTTAATTGATGGCTTTTAAAATCGTACATCCTTTTCATGTTTATTCATGTTTAATAAGATCTTAGTTAAAAAATTATATTAATAATATCTCCTAATTAAGGGTATTTTTTAGAAAATTATTAATTACACCTTGAAAGATATAAGAGGGTTAAGCTGCATCGAACACCCTAAAATATTTTTCCATATGCATCCAGTACCCTAAAATGTTTTGTGGTAAACTCAACACTCTAAAGTATGTTTTTAGGTGGATCCAGTACCATAAACTTTTATATGCACCCAACATGCTAAGATATTTTTTCAGTTGTATTCAATATCTTAAATTATTTAAATTATCAAATGTAAAATTGTACCAACAGCACTTTTCTTGGTGATGGTTGCCAATGAAAAAACACTTAAGTACGCTACCAAATTTTTAGGGCTCAATGCATTTAGAAAATGCTTGAGCATGCACCTTTACCCAAGCTACAATCTTAAAGAGTGAGTCACATGTATTGTGTTTGCGAGATTGTTTCGAATAATGATTGGAATATTTAAAAACAGTTTTTTAATTATAATTTATAATATATGAGATAATAAGAGAAATTTTATCTCGATTTACATAAATAATACCTCAACTTAATCCCAAACAAATCTTACACGGGCTTTCACCACTTCCAAATAATTATTCTACACATCTGATTTGACGGTACCTTGCATAGTCTATCCTATATTCGTAATAGAAAGCAGCTCCCTAGTAATAAAATGCTGGATAGTGATATTAGAATTTAAGCAAGGCATGCAGCTCCAACTCCAGGAACAAGATCAAGGAGCAACGTTAACAAAACTTTACATTAGAAGCAGTACAGTTTCTCCAAAATTTTGCAACCTTTGTCCTTCGCTCGCAAACTTTATGCTCAAAATAACCCCTTCTTTGGACCAAACATCATACCAGCTATACCTCTCATGGCTGAAGGGACAGATGCATGAGCAAACCTGCAAAACCTGTATCTCTGCTCACATATCGTAATTCCACTGGCCCAACAACCATCTCATGCTATCAGATTTATCGCCTTGTGAAAGTAGCTATCGCTATACTGCTATAGGCACACAAATATAAAATTGCCAAGACCGCTCACATTTTCCAAACCTGTATGGCGTATAGCAAGATCCCAAAAACGAATGAAACACAAATTGTAATCATGGCATATAAATATGCTCTCCAAGGATGCATACTTTCTCTCATGGCATTAAACTCAGCGGCAAAAGTAGAGACGGTGCTCAGACAACCCAGTAAACCGAACTGTATGCCTGTTACCACAGTGTCACAGTTTTTTTAACACCTCAAACCAAATAAACAAATACTTAACTAAAATGTTTGAAATATCGTCAAGGATGTTTAACATCCAATTCATTAAAATACAAAATCAGTTTAAATAAAGCTCATATCACAATGTTAAATCAAATCCTCAAAATATTTTAACAAAACATAACAAAATGTGAAAGTCTTAAGGTCATGGGAAATAAATAACATGAGTTTTAGAAGCACATAAGGCTCACTCCATAGGTGCCTACCCTTACTCCTTACTAGAACAAACACTTGAAAAATGTTAATATATATAGGGATGAGATTCGACGTTCCAGTAAATACTGAAAAGTTTATACCGTACACAAGCAAACCATATATGATAAAAAGAAGGAACTGATTACATATATATTTGCATATATCGTGATTCTCATACAAATCAATTTCAAATTAAATTATCATTATATCAATCAATATTTTTATCACAATATATAATATAAAATTATGCAATAGGCAAAGTGCAACCTCCCTTATATCACCGTCAATCTATATACTGTTGACTGGAGCCATAGGCTAACATATAGTCCAACAGAAACCCATCCACTTGATTGGATTATTTCAAGTTCACCAGTTCTTAAGATACACCCGCCCAAAGGTATAGAACTTAAGTCTGGACTATGGTTCTCCTCCTTAAAAGAATACAACTAAGGAGGTGTCACAAGTCCCACAGCTCCAATGTAATCCCAGTCAAAGGAAAATTTGGAAGAAGGGGCACTGACAAGTGCCATCCACTGTGCACCGAGTGATGACATACCACGTGGTAAGAGATTTCAACATATAAATTCCTCCTTACTCCAACCCATCACAAATACAACCGCCATGACAGTTATATTCAATCGTCAATAAATATAATATCATTAAAAGATAAGGTACAATAAATTATGTTTCTATTTGTATTAAATATCATCACATATCCAAACACACCTAAAAGGAAACAATAATCCAGTAATATATTAATTATGATTAATTTATTAACTATGTGAATAAAGTGAGTTATAAAGAATTCTACCTGTAACAATACTTACTTGAGAATTTACAATGCATACACACACACACACATATAATTCAGTCCTTTTTAAAAAAAAAATAGTCATTCACAATTATATATGATTCACAAGTAAATGGAAAAATATTTAGAGTTACCCCTTACTCCTTAGTTCACAGTTAATTACTAAAGAGTTATTCCAAAACTCTCAATAAGAATCTACAAGATTATAATCATAAATATTTACCAATAAATTATCCAAAAGCTACTCTAGAATTATTTTGAAACTATCAAGGTTACTCTAAAACTACTCTCTGAAGATTAACTTACTATGCGCATGTACACACATTTTATTGCAAATAAAAAAAATGTCTTTTTAAAATTTAATACTGGTTGGGAATATAGAAAAGCATATTCGACGAGATTTAGTGAGTGTTTGAGTTTCTTCTAAATCTATGTTTTAAATTTAAGTTTGCGCAACCCGAGACAAAATTACTCTTATATACTTATCTCATAAATTATAAAAGCTATTCTCAAAAGCTAATACAAATACACACTTAATCATAAGTACCCAATACCATTCATTGAAAAAGTGGGGGAAGGACAAATTATATTATATATAAGGAGAGAGCTAGTGTGGCGAAAAGTGGGGTATAGAATATATATATACACATACACTGAGAAAAAGGGCAACATGACAATAGCAAAGTAACCGATATGGAATATAATACATTAGGATAAATTAAAAATATATCCACTCATAATTACATTACTCACAATACATTGATAAGAGAGGAAAGATAATATAAATAAATGAATTATTGTGTGTGAGGCACAACAACAAAGACGCAGGGCATGGGTTTAAGAAAATATTAGAGGATATACTCATTAGATATAAGAAAGTATAAAATATATATATTTTTACACAACACCCACAGTAAAATATGTAAAATATCTGGAAAGATGGTTGATATGTTAAAGTAATCATGCCCATACAACATGAGAGGGTGTGAATAAAGTATGCACCCAACAGTAAAGGATTAGAGGGTGCAGGGATGTGACATAGGTTGTTGAATGTGTGAAAGAGGAAGTGAAATGATATGACGCACAAAAGAAGACCAATGGCCAATGGGAAGCTAAGGATGAAAAATAGGTTGAGATAAATGCTGTGATAAGAGGGAAAGGGCGCCGAATCAAAGAGACAAGAGAAAAGAGGTACCTGCTTGAGTGTTGACAGTAGGAGCTGTGCGGAGGCAGAGAGATTGGGGATTGGGGAGTGTGTTCAGTGATGGAGAAGGATTAGGGTTCTTTTTTTTTTTTGCTTTTTATTAAAATAATATTTTAATTTATTTTTTTATTAATTTATTCCAACTCTTTGATTAAACAAATTTAAACTACCATTAACTCTAAATGCTAAAAAAAACAGATGTTACATTTTTGGTGCCCACCTGCATCCATACCCATATATAGCTCAGTCAGAACCTTCACATTTATCATGCAGATTATGAGGTACCAGTCAAAATTATAAAATGACAGTGGTAAATGCGGGAGTAACTTACTGATTTCTTCACAGTGGCGAGTGCAGTCATGATCCAAGCAGCAGAAACATTGGCCATTAGAGTGCCGAATGGAATCCATTTGAACATTAACCCTTCCCTTCCTATTCCACGACCATTGAGTCGGCCTAATAACCGCCTAATCCACACGCCTAGAGGTCCAACCATGCAAGCAAACCACAACTCAGCTGCACTACATCCATGCTCGAACTCTCTGGCTACTAGCGCACCACTAACACTCCACAACAAGCCTAGCATTATCAAGAAGAACAGCATAACTGCCAACTGATGTGTGCGTTTGGCCACCTTCCAGTTGAACTTAGAGCTACTGTTTTGGCTTCCTGAACTCATTTTTAGCTTACCGAGAAGCCATTTGAAACCTTTGGCTGTCTCTACTCCAAAGATGATGGAACAGGCAACAAGAAACAGGCCTGCTAAATACCAATCGTTCACAAATTCATGTTATCAACTAGAACACGCCGAGATGAGACGGAAATTTAATTCACATTATGTAGGATAAGAAACTAGAGAGGGAGGAAAAAAGAAATGGAAAATTATTCACATGAAATGTGCCAGATTACCTATTAAAAAGCCAAGCACAGTGAAGAGCCAATGTCCAGAAACACCGAGTTCAAGCATTTCCTGATGCCAACCACTGAAGGTTGTTAGGCTTCCCCAGTAGCCAGTTGTTAGTGCAATGGCTAGATGTTCTGATACATTGGATATGTCTTGTTTAAATACAACACCAAACCATCCCATAAGAAAGGAACCAACCTGAAAGAATTTATACAAAATTTATGTATTCCAAGCATTTTTTAAATTTCTCACAAACCAGGATAAGGATTCTGCAACTATTCTATTAGCGCTTAAAAATTCATAATTTAAAACGGATGTCACCATCATGAAAACCCTCCAGCACATAATATATATGCCGAAATAGCATTCTCAGGCCATAAACATCATGAAAATTAAATGTCGGAGCCCGCAATTTATTTTCTTCTATTCTCCCCCTCTGATCTACTGTAATCTTATCAAGTTTTTTTTTTTTTTTTTTTTATATATACATAAAGGAGAAAAATCTCAAAACTCAACCTACATCAGTAGGAGCACGCTGATCCAGCTCCAAAATAGCTGTTAACTCCGCTGTTGGATACAAGATAGGGTGAAAACCCGTTACAGTTGATAATGCCTCTTTCGCAAGATAGTCTGCAACCCGATTTGCATTTCTAGGTACAAACTGCAATTCTATTCTCCATTCACGTTGCACCATCAAACGAATTTCTTTTATGATAGCAGCTTTTGGATGATTTTGGCAGTTCCCACTATTTATCAAATTAAGGACTTCTTGTGCATCCGATTCTAATACCACTCTACGCTTCCTTTGATCCCAAGATGTCTTCAAACCCAGAAGAATACCCCATAGCTCAACAGTAACATGATCCCCAAATTCCAATTTATGCATAAAGGACATGATAAACTTCCCATTAGCCTCTCGAATAACTCCTCCGCACCCAGCACCCGTGTTCCTTGCAAATGCTCCGTCGACATTTACTTTAGTCCATCCCTCCTCTGGCTCCATCCATGTAACCCCCCTATCTGTTACTAATGTGCCTTGTAAGTTGATTCCTGGTAGTTTCTTAATTGCCTTCTTCATGCTGGATAAAATTACATGAGCACGATTTCGTAGATTCTCATTGCTCTCATTCTTGTGCTCAAATAAACGTTCATTTCTCCTTTTCTAGAATAACCAACATAATGTTGCAAACCAGTCACCCCATTCTGGGCGTCGAACATTAACATTCAACCATTCCTTTATGTTAAGATCAAAGAATGAGCGATCCCGTGGTAATGTTATCGTCTCCATCCACAAGCGCTTGGTTTCCATGCAGTCCCGCAACACATGCAAAACTGTTTCTGGGGCTTTCTTACACCAACCACACACATCATCACCATTCATACCTCTTCTACATCTTTCAACATTAGTAAGGAGCTTATTGTGAGCCACAAGCCACATAAAGGTTTTACACCTAGGGATAACATTCAGCTTCCAGATCTTCTGCCATAAGACTTCCTGGTTAACAGATTCATTTGCAATCACTTGATATGCAGATTTCACCGAGAAATCCCCATTTCTTGTGTGTTTCCATCTGACGTTCTGTCTTATCTGCTCAACTTCAGTACCCTCCTGCACAAATCTCCATGCCGCCTTGATCCCTGCCCATGTATTTGACCCCATCCTTTTCAGGTCTATTTGTGGAATTAGATCACTTCCACATTTATATTTGCTTCTAATAATTCTTACCCACAAATCATCTTTTTTCTTGATGAGATTCCATCCTAATTTGGCCATAAATGCTTGATTTTGGGTTCTAATATGTCTCAAACCCAAACCACCATTTATCTTTGAATTACAAACCGTGTCCCAAGAAACAAGATGATTTTTCCGCTTTTCCTGTGTTGTGCCCCACAAAAAACTCTGATTCTTCCGATCAATCATATCACACGAGCTGATAGGAAGAGAGGCTGTTTGCATTGTATATGATGGAATAGCTGATGTGACAGACCCTACCAGAGTAGCACGTCCAGCTAAAGATAATGAATTTTCTTTCCAACTAGATAACCTCTTCTTCACTTTGTCTACTACCTCAATGAAGCTCTCCTTCGTCACCCTTTTATGATGCAAAGGAACTCCCAAATATTTACCTAGATCTGCCGCCATTTGGAATCCCAGAATGTTGCTTAGCTCCGCGCGTCTATTATGATTCACGTTCCTGGAGAAGAAAACTCTAGTCTTCGTATCATTAACTTTTAAACCTGAGCTTGCACAGAATTCTTCAAGACAAGTCTTAACTTCATATGCCTGAAAAACAGAAGCTTGGCCAAACAAAATAATATCATCAGCAAAAAATAAGTGAGAAATAGGTGGCCCATTCTTACATAACCTGATAGGAATCCATGTTTTTGACTCCATCCTATCTTGAATCATGTGCGCCAGCCGTTCCATACAAATCACGAATAGATATGGAGATAAAGGATCCCCTTGTCTAACTCCACGAGAAGTTTTAAACATATCAGCTTTCTCTCCATTCCATAATAGTTGCATAGACGGTGTCGTAACACAATTAAGAATAATTCTGACCAGATTTGAAGGAAATGCAAGATCATTTAAACATTGTTCCAAAAAACGCCAGTTAACTCTGTCATAAGCCTTCTCCAGATCAATCTTGATAGCCATGTACCCTCTTTTACCATGCATATTTCTCATAGAATGAACTACCTCCTGCGCTGCAATAATATTATCAGAGCTGTGTCTCCCTGGAACAAAACTGCATTGATTAGGACTAATATAATTTTAGGAAGGACAGCCCTAATCCGGTTGGCAATCACCTTTGTAAGGACCTTGAAAATCACATTACATAAACTAATTGGACGAAAATCCTTTAACTCCTCAGGAGATTCCTTTTTAGGAATAAGAACAAGAAAAGTATTGTTGATACTAGCAATCTCTTCCGGATGAACCCAAAGTTTTTTAACAAAACTATAAATGGACAATAATCCGTGTATGAGCATGTGTATAATGGTATATGGCGCATCCGTATCAGGGTAAATACGGCACATTATAACTTGAAATTGATAAGAAAGAGACTATCAGCAATTCTACTGTAATTTGGAACATGAAATGTACCCCGAGAATTCCAAAAACAGCTAATTGAATTAGACATGAAGCATAGTTCAATATCTTTGGCAACTCTCGATCAGATTCCTGAAACCGGATGATGAAACTGAAATATTCGAAGTATATCCATATTATAAATTAAACCATCATTAGTAAACATCTAAAAAAAACGTACGAAACCCGAGAAACCACAGATCAATTGCTAAAGAGAGCTCACGTGTTTTATGTCTTCCGGATCCACTCTTTCATCAAAGTTGGATGCTGGAATATAGGGTCAATAATGACTCCTGTTGTTGTATTACGGTCATTAGGCAAGTGACCTGCTACTCTCGCTGTGTCTTCTGCTATGAAGAGCTCGATCTCCAATGTCTCCTGCCTCAGAAACGGTCTCGCTCTCCACTTCATCATCTACATGATGGCTTATACGCCTTGATAGGGTCGACGAGTTCCTACTAACTGCTGAAGAACTCCAACTGTTCATACGCTGCATGAACTGCTCCAACACGACACAGATTGTTTCCTCCTGAATTAACTACAAATGCGCCATAGAAGCCAAATGAAAATCAGCATGAATATTCCAGCAACCACTCGCACAGGTCTTTTCTATTCTTTCGTTCTTTTCCATTTCTTTTTTGACAAGGAAGGATGAATCCAAGCAACTATTCACCTTGAGAAACTAGCAACATGCATGCAAGCAAAATAACTGCTACCAACAACTTAGAAAGTAATGAAAAAGAAAAGTTTTCAACTAATAAAGAAGAACATATATGAAGCAAAAGTTCACTCATCACAAGGACAGCAAGTCTCCATATAAGAAGAGAGATCAAAAGACAATTCTAGCCTCCAAAAAGAATGAAACATAGAATATTAAAATTAAGATGAATTAATTAATTCGCTTATTCTGAACATGCAGCGTATAAATCAAACCGTAATAAGCGAAAACGGAAGAAGTCAACACTTCAAATATTCACCAGTCGTCGCCCAAAAATTAAGTGCGCAGCATCAGGCACCGCGCCCCGGCCCATCCCATTCATATGGGCGGTTTCAAATGAACAGCAAAGCATACGTACAGTAGAAGTTTCGTACTCCCTCCGCTCTTAATTATAGGACAACATTTAGGAGTTGATCTTGATTCTAATTATAGGACAAAGTTCTAATTTTTATCAATTTCTTCCCAAAATACCTATACTTTCTTAATAATAATTAAACACAATAATAATTTAAGAATACACCTATGCATTATATAAAGTAAGTAATACTTGTAACTCATTAATGCCACATATACGGATACACTTCAATTTTACTGTTTTTTTCAATTTTAAGTTTTAAATAAGGGCATTTTAGGAAAATAAATATGATTAACTAATTTAACTACTATCCTTAATTTCTCCAAAAATAGGTAAATAAGTCATATAATTAGGACCGAAGGGAGTATCATCTTGATACTAATATCTAGAGACCTAAGTGTGGTTCATGTACTGGTATCTGTATATCATCTAAACCATCACAGTGCTTGATGATAACACCATTTTCTCATCCCACTCAAAATCTACATAACCTTGCATCACACTACTTTTATATTTTTTTTAAAAATTTCATAATCTGGTAACTTTCTTTGAAAAATAACCAAAGTTTATTACAATATAATTATTAGTTATTAATTATATTATTAATTAAAATATCCTGAGTGTGGCCCATAAGTCAGATCCAGGTCCAACTACAAGATTAGGGTAACAAGTGGACTGGTGAAAATATACAATTAAATTTTCAGCCGTCTAAATTGAGCGTAGGAGAAAAATCCTAGCTGCTCTTTTGAGGTTTCCTGATTGATGATGGCTCTCACACCAGTCGTCATCGCTGTGCCTTACAGTCAGTTAGAAGAGTGACCTGTCAACCTATCTTCTGACACATTCTGTTTTGCAGTCTAATCTTCAATGTTCGTGAACTCTATCAGATCAGACATAAGCTATGGCAAGAGGTATTTATTGAAGTCTTCTGCTATAATTTGTAGAATATCTTGTGCTATAATTGTGATGTAATTCATGTAAAGAATGATTTATTCTAACAATGTGGCATCAAAGCTTGGTTCTCTGATTCTCTGCCTTCTCTTTCATCGGGGATAATTTAAGTATGGAATTTGATTGCATTTACTGTTGTAATTTCTGCACGGGTTCCATATCTTAAATTAGAGATCACAATTTATATAAGCTTGTTTTTTAATAAGATAAATTATGTCAAATTGCTTATTTTCCCTTTCGGATTAACAGGATGTGAGGACATTAATTTGTCTGATGAGATCATCACTGCCTTACTGTTTTCTAAGGAATCTGATTTATGCTTTATGATAAATCTTCGATATATATGAAATTTTGCTCATCGGCTGTCACTGTGATTCATGTTTCATCGATGGTTTTAAGAATATCTTATTAATAAATCTAGGTTTTAGAAATTATTGCTCATATGTTGCTACTAATCGTTGTGCATGTTTCCGGATTAACTCTGTTATTGTTTCGTCGTCACCATTGTCGGAACCTCCGATTTTGGTTTTCAAATATGAGAACGTTTTGATTCAAATTTTTGTGTTTATTGAGCCTCCAATCGCCTGAAAGGACCGCTTGAGGTTGTGGGTCGTGGAAACCCTTTTCGAGTCTCTCTCTGGTTGGCGGTCGGGTAGGGTTTCTGAAAAAAGGTGGGGGAGACGGTCCAAACGATGGCGTTTTGACTTGCTCAAAACGTCGCCGTTTTAGGTCATCCAGAAGGACTTCTCTCCTCGCACAAAACAGCGTTGTTTGGCCCTTAAGTGAAATGTTGTGTTTCACTTATCCCACAAGGTGGGCCAGACGCATTCTGGGCAGATTTAATTTCTGGGCCGACTTAATTTTTTTTATGCGACTAAGAGATTTCGCATTCCGGCTGAAACAAAAACAAATTTTTTTAAATTGAACAAGGAGGTTTTTTTTTTTTGTTAAATTGTGGGCCCTTTTATGGTTTTTGTTTTTTTGGGCTACGGATTATGAATTTCCAGAAAACGTTTTTGGCCCTTTTTTAACACTGGATTTACTGTTTAAATTAGATTAATTATGTTTTATGCATTTTTTCGTATTAATGACATCTAATTGATTATAATATAATTTGAAGAAAAAATTTATCATCTTTAATAATCTCTATGCCATATATAATCTCTCTCCTCTCCTCTCCCTCTCTCTCTCTCTCTCTCTCTTGTTTTTATACCCCTCTCCTCTTTTTCTTGCTGTGATGCAATCATATTTTCTTTTGTTTTTATACCCACCCTTTCCTCTCTTTTGCTTACCATGATGCAATTGTATAAGGACGTGTTTGAGTTGGCGTTTAAAAAACACGTTCATACAAATCGAGACAACACTTCTCTCACATATTTATCTCGTATATCGTAAATCATGTTATAAAAATAACTTCTACTATTAATCTAAACGGACACTAAACTAAAAGCTACTAAAAGTGGCTTCCACTCTACTGTAGCTTATGAGATGACTTGGCTTAAATTTTAAACCTATCTCAAACTGGTCAAAAATCATCCCCTCTTACTTTTATGTGTTTCCAGTACATTTGAACCTTTAAACCATTGACCCAAACAGTTATAAGAGGGCAGAAAGTGGGGGCGCGCAAAAAGGTTTCTCAATGAGGTTTTAATTGGGCCGATTTTTTTTGTCTCTACTAAGGGTGTATTTGTGATAGCGGTAGAAAAAATAACTTATTATGATTCTGACGTATTAAAAATGACTTAATAGAAAAGTCAGTTTTTGTAACATGATTTATGTTTGAATGAACGATTGAATAAGTGATTTTCCATAAGTCAAAACTTGTTTGGATTGGAGATTGTATAAGTGTTTTTTAAAAGTAAAAACTTGTTTGAATTGACAATTACATTAGTGCTTTTGTGTTAATTATAACAAAACAAGATATTTAAAATTAAAAATTAGTGAAAAAATTGAAAGTTAGAAAATGTGATGCCAAAATACATAATTTTTTTGAGGGATCTATATATACAATCTAGATGAAACCAGCTTCTTTTACCAAACATTAATCAAGTTACTAATATATTATATTCCACTGCTGAAGTTGAACTTACTCTGCAAATTTAATGGGGAACTTGCCAAGTTCGCAATTCCTTTTTTTCTTCAATTGAAAAATTTAGCTACTACCTCCGGTCCTAATTATAAGATAAAGTTGACTTTTTTTGGAGAAATTAAGAAAGTTAAATAAGTTACTTAACCATATCAAATGTTATGTATTCTTAGATATTATATTAATTTATTAGTCAAACTAATTATTTTGAAAGAAAAAATATAAATATAAATACTCTAAAGTAATTTAATTAGCTTCCTTAATTTCTCTAAAAAAATCAAATTTATCTTTTAATTAGGACTTGAGGGAGTATAATGTTATTGAAAGAAAAAAAAAAAACACACACACACACACACACCTCCGACTGAGCGCTCGACCAGACAAGGAGAGGAGAGGAGAGAGAGAAAATCAAAATGTTGGTTCAGACGCATTAAATGCCACTGTAAATCGGATGCCCACTTTTGGAACAAAAAAAAAGTTGATGGTTTTATAAAAATAAGCTAGCAGTTGGAGCTTATTCAAAAAGGTTTAAAATCAGGCTTATAATTTTTTTGAAAACGCTATGTCAAACGCTGTAAAAACGCAACCCGTTTTTATTTAAGCTTATTATTCAAAAACAGGCTTATTTCAGCCTAATAAGTGATACCAAACACTCAATAAATTTTATCATGACAAACATATTCAAGCCTATTTTTTATTTTTACAATAGACAGTAAAACTCCATACATAATTAAGGAAGGATTTTATGGTAATCGGTAAAAAGTAGTGCCACGTTTAGAAAAGCATGTAATTTAGATTTTGTAATAAATTATTTGATTTGGATGGTTGCTTGAGGGGCACGTAGATGGACCATAAAACTTAGGGGAAGAAAACGGAAAGGCGCGCGCAACAAAAGCCTCTCGTTCAACCCCAACGTACTTTTACTTTAGAATCTAGAGCAATAAAAAACGAGTGAATGTGAAAGTTGCCTTTGTAGGAAGGGAATATAATGGTCCTAATAAACTCATTGGCATTTGATGGCCGCAGGTTCCCATCCCTTTGTCCTAGGTAGCATCAGCAGCACGCACCTCTATATTCCACTCTATAGGACTATCACATGCTTTTGCTTCCTTGTTTTAGGTCTGACTTGATTGGGCCTATGGGCTTGAGGCCCATGGTAGATGGCCCATCAAAATAGTAGGTGACCCCTTCTCTATTCTATGCAACTTTCGGCCTATTATGCATCTTGGATTTCTCTCTTTCCTTTTTATTTAAGTACTATGACTGTATTTGAATTAGTTTTTAGAAAATAATTTTTATAAAAAAATGAAAAAAGTGTTTTTAATAGATTTTGAAAAAAAAATAATTTTAATAAAATGATAGTATCTGGATATTATTATCAGAATCACTTTTTCATTGTCAAATGACTAAAAATGACATTATCTTTTGTGATAATTTCATATCAAGAATAAGATTATATTTTATATATTTTTAAGATTTAAATTTCATAATAAATATCAAAAATAAAATAAATTTGTCTAAAAAATTAAAATTATAACATTTGTCCATATGTTAGAGTCAAGCTTTCAAGAATTTTCCTGCACTTTAATAAAAAAATTAATATAGTAATTTTCGCAAGCTTACAGACCTCGGGGCATTGAAGAAGATTCTTATTTTGTACAAAATTTTCAGGTACCTTACTAAATCTATAAATTTCAAGAGAGAAACTGTGAGGTATAAAGATATATGGAGACAACTTGATAATTGACAAGGTATTACATTTATACGTGGGGCAGTTTTCTCGGTACACGGTAACAAGACAAGAGAAAAAGAGGGGAGAGGAAAGAGAAAAAGGTTTAAAAAATAACTTCTCTGAAATCATGGTTTTAGGGAATCAGTTTTCATCTTTTTCTTTAGAGAAAATGATGGTTATTTTCTTGATCTTGACTATTGGATCAAGATCTTAACAGTCCAGATTTAATATATTAATATGTTAAATCTAGACTATTGATATCTTGATCCAATGATTCAGATCAAGAAAAGAACCATCATTTTCTTTAAAAAAAAAGGATGGAGGCCAAATCCTAGTTTTAGAGCCTAAAACCATGATTTTGGGGGGGAAAGGAATTTTGGGTTTTTTGAGAGTGTTTATATAATAATTTTCAAAACCATGATTTGCCGTACAAAAACTTTTTTTTCTTGTTTATCCAAACACACGCCATATGGAATGGAATTGAGACATACCATAAACCCAAAGGATATACCCACCTAAAACTTGCCACTATCTCCCTTTTTATTTTACGACATCTTCCTTAGTCTTTCAATTTAAATTTGATAGTTCCTTGTTGCATGAAAGCAAGCGGGAAATTCTCATAAATCCAATTTAGATTCTTGAAAATAGATAGGGGATTGTCAACATTGATGCTGAATATTTCAATTATTACCTAGTAAATGTTTGGGAAACTGTAAAACTGTGGTTTTAGAAGTCATTTTCCCCAAGTCGAGATAAAACTCCTCTCACATACTTACCTCGTAAATCGTAAAAGCTATTCTTCAAAAGTTCATCCAAACATACACATAATATGATTATATTTATGAAGTTAGTTAAATTAGTCAATATGACATGTACTATTATTTTCTATATGAAAACTTAAGGGAACATCAATAAAGTAAATTAAGATATGGGTGATAAATATGAAAACTATGTCTTATATTTAGGATAAAGATCAGCTTCCTAAATATATCTTATATTAAGGATCAGAAGAATATTATTTTCAGGAGTGTTCATAATTTTTGTTTCATGCTAATTTTTTACCCTGACAATTTATTTTTGGAAATTGGATGGATACATAAACCAAAAGAGCAGTAAAAGAAATGTCATGTTGTGGAGTAAAAAAAGAGTAGTCAAATTTTGATTGAGTATAGCCACAAGATAATAAGGCTAAGGACAATTTGGCAAACTCGTGAGGCTTATTTTAAGCAATAAAGGGACTTCTACAACTTACAAACCAGCCGTGAATTAGGAGTAGAAAAGCCAAGGGAAGAGACATGTAAACATCCTCATGTAAATTGTCATGTGGGAAAGCATTGTTAACATCTAATTGTTCAAGATACCAATTGGAAGAAGCAACCACAACAAGCAATAATCTCATAATAGTCATTTTAGCAACAGGTGAGAAAGTGTCAAAATAATCAACCCCCTTAGCTTGTGTATAGCCTTTAGCCACTAAGCAGGCCTTATATCGCTCTAAAGTCCCATTAGCATGAAATTTTGTTCTAAAAACCCACTTATAACCAATAGGAGACTTGTGCTCAGGTAATTAAATCAATGCCCATGTATTATTTTGCTCTAATGTAGATATTTTAGCTTGTATAGCCTGTTGCCGTTCAAGATATTTAATGGCTTCTTAGTAATTACGAGGTTCAGATGGAATAAAAATAGAACCAATGAAAATGCTTATGAGAAGAAGAGACATTACCATAAGAGAGGACCGGAGAAAGGGGATATTTACAACAACGAGACATGGAAATCGATGGTGCTGAAGTAAGGAGAGAATAATGATAATCCCGCAAGTAAGTAGGTTGCTTATGCATTCACTTTGATCTACGAATGGGAAGAGATGGGAATGAAGGGCTATGGCTAGTGTCAGAATTGTCAGAGGTAGTAGTCGGAAGAGCACGAATAGTAAAGGGTGAAGAGGTGGAAACAGAAGAGGTTGTGTTAAGAGCAGAGGGAGACAAGGCAGTAGAGGGAGTGGCAGTAGGAGAGGTTAAGTTAGGAACAGAATGTAGAGGATAAATGGTGGAATCAAATGAAACAAATGAACTAGGAAATTATGGCATTGGTATTGAAGGAGGAACAGAACCAGTAACACAAGGAAATACTGATTCATAGAAAATAACATACCTAGAAACAAAAATGTGATGATTATAAAGATCAAGTAAGACATTGCCTTTAGTACTAGCTTTGTAACCAATAACAACACACTTCCTAGCTCTAGCATCAAATTTTGATCTATGGGTAAAGGAAGTACAAGCAAAACAAAGAGATCCAAAAACTTTAAAATCAGTATAATCAGGGGCTGTGTTATGTAAGGACTGAAATAGAGTTTGATTTGCCAAAATAGGGGTTGGTACACGATTAATGAGAGAAACATCATGAGAAACTACGTAATTCCAATAAGTAAAGGTAAATGAGATTGAAACATTAAGGCACGAGCAATTTGCAAAATATGTTGGTGTTTCCTTTCCACAACACTATTTGTTGCAGGGTCTCAACACAAGATGTTTGATGTAAAATACCTTTAAAACAATAAAAAGAAACCATTTGAAATTCAACTCCATTATCAATCCTAACAATTTTAACATGATGATTAAATTGATTTTCAAGTAAAGTAATGAGAGATTGGAAAGAAGATCTTGCTTCAGATTTGAATTTCAAAAGACATAGCCAAGTAAAACGTGTGAAATCATCTACTACCATTAAAAAATAGTGATGACTATGAATGGAAGAAAGCTTATATGGGCCTATATATCAGCATGCAATAACTATAAAGGGAAAGAAGTTTTGGTAGTACTAATTGAAAATGGAATCTTTCTTTGCTTAGCGAAGTGGCATACATCACAAGCATTAAAAGAAGTACAATAAATGAAAGGAAATTGCAATTTCAAAACATTTAAAACATGTAAGGATAAGTGGCCAAGTCGAAAATGCCGTAAATTAAAGTGAGATTGTGATGTGAATGATGTAGCAGAAATAGGACAGTGAGCATTACAAGATTCAGCAGAAACAGAACTAACAGAAGCAACAGACTTAGAAGAAGAACTATGCAGCTTGTACGATCCTTGATGAAGATTGGCAGTACCAATCGTTTTCCATGTCCTCAAGTCCTATATAATACTTTGGGAGGAAGAGAAAACAAGTTGACAAGGAAGCTCAATAGTCATTTGAGATAAGGAGATGATATTAAAATGGAACTATGGACTGTAAAGCACATTAGAAAGGCGAATATGATCATTTATATGGATAGCACCAGAAATGCTAGTAACTGTAACAAAATTAGCAAACATGGGCAATAGCACCATTGTCTAAAGTCCAGGAATCAAGTGAGGCAAATGCTAAAGCAATATATATACCTGCAGTATTGGCATTTGCCATTAAAGTTAGGGATGAAAGCTGGTTAACACAAGCATTGGAATCGGTTTTTGGCACAGAAGAAGAAGTATTTAAATCATGACTAACAACAGACTTAGGTTGCAGCAAGGCAATGAGCTGATTATATTGATCTTGAATGATAGATTGATTAGTAGAAGAAGGTTTAGAAGACAAAATACCAGCTATAGAACTAGAAGCAGAGGTGACCATACTATTAATCGAAGCCTTGAAGTGATTCTTGTAGCCAAGAGGGAAGCCATGCTTCTTGTAGCATGTTTCGACTGTGTGCTTTGATTTACCACAATAGGTGCACATCTTGGTACCATTGTTGGACTTGTATAATATGAGGCTTCGGAATAGCATTGGTACAAGTAAAGGTGGTAAAACAGGTTGGGCTAGCAGGCCTAACTAGCTAGCCCTCCCCACAAGGCTGGTGGGCTAAAGCGGGCTGGTCAGCTTTTTTTTTTTTTTTTTTAAAGTTTTTTTAATAAAATAAATCCGAATATTCTTATCGCCTTTCGTTTGATGCTATGCTTAATTAATTCCTCATACTTTTTATTTGACACTTTTATTTTTATATTATATTTATTTATTCTATTATTATTAAATTTAAAAGAGGTGTTTTTATATGTTTTTGTTATATGAAAAAAAAAGAAAGTAAAAATGAAATTGGCTTCCTAACACAGATGTATAAAAGAAAAGAAGTGTAATGTGAGTTGGTGAAAGAGAAAGGGGGTGAGAATAAAAAAAAGAGTGAAAATGTAAAAAAAAATAGACGCGGGCTGGCAAGCTCGGACTAGCATATTGCCCGCCCGTCGGGCCCGCAACCCGCATCCCTCTAGTTGGCCCGTTTTACCGGTACTAGGTACAAGTTAAAGCCGGGAATTCGAGCCGAGCCCGTCGTGCCAGCCCGTTTAGGCCCGAGTTCTTTAAGGGCCGGGCTTATGATTTAGAGACTAAAAAGAGAAGCGGGCCTAAAATGACCGGCCCTGTAGGGCGGGCTTTGCAGCCTTGAGGGCCGGCACTTTTAGGCCCTTTTAATATTTTTTTAAAAATAAATTAATAAATATAATATTATTATATCAAATTATCAATATGAGAGACACCTAAGTACCTAATAGAGTATTAATAACAGACAAACACTTATAAGTTGGTTTGATTTATTTTATTTTCTACAATGATTTATTAATTTAAACTTTAAAAAATAGGCTAATTTAGACATTAGATGATTATTTTAACTAAAAATTTATGAGTTTTAAAAATAATATATCTCAATTTAAAGCAAAATAATAAATAAATTGTAAAACTTGAAAAAGAAATTTTTTTGAATTAAAATGAGTTTAAGCTCATTTAGGCCCGAGCCCATGAAGGGCCAACCCTGTAGGGCCGAAGGCCTAAAAAATATTGTACTTTTTAGCAAATGGGTCTAAACGGGCCGACCCGTTTAGGAGCCCGTGAAGGGCCGGCCTATATTCCCGGCTCTAGTACAAGTGAAACAAATATTTGGTTCAATTGAACCGGTGAGTTCACATTCTTGTTAAATGACTAGTGAAAAAGCTAGAGCTGGGAATCAGGGCTGGCCCGGCCCTACAGGGCCGGCCCTTGACGGGCTAGGGCCTAAAAGGGCCGGCCCTAAAGGGCTCGGGGTCAAAAAAATTGCAGTTTTTCAAAGCCCGGCCCGAGAGCATCAGGGCCAGGGCCGACCCGCAGGGCCGAGAAGTCATTTTCACAATATTTAACTATTTTTCTTGCGTATTTTCTTTTAGAGAGATATACAAAGTTCTAATTTAACACATAAATGTTGTCAACATTAAAGTTTAAAACATGTCTCACGCAAGAAACAAACATAGTTACTAATGCATAATCAAAAGTAAAATCATGCCCATAATAACTCACATAAAGACCAAAGCATAAGAAGGCAAGAAACTAAACACTCTAACCTCTACAAAACATTAGTATGACGACTATCATTTTCATCTTCTTCACTACTATTATCTATTTTAAGGACATTTGATTGTGCTTCACTTTGTATAGTAGGCTCTACTTGAGGAGTAAAAATATCAAGAATTTTGAACAAGGGGTAGGGAGGGTAGGGGCAAAAAAACAATTAAAAGGGCCTAACGGGCCGGCCCTCGGCCCTCCAGGGCCGGCGGCCCTACAGGGCTGGCCCTTTTAGGCCCGACTTCCTTTGGAAGCTCTAATTTACAAGCCCGGCCCGAGGCTTAACAGGGCTTAAACGGGCCGGCCCGACGGGCTCGGCCCGATTTCCCGGCTCTAGAAAAAGCTTTGTTAATAGAGGGAAGATGATCCATTAGCATTATTTGGGATCTTATAGTGGAGAAGCGATCGTTAAGTCCCTTCAAGAAACGAATAACATAATCTTTGTTGGAAATACTCTCATGAAGAACAGGAACATTCAGCAATATGACGAAAATTAAGCAACTCATTCCGAATTATCTTAATTTTAGTAAAATAGTCTGAAACCGAAAGATCACCTTGCTTAATTTGGAAGAGTTCGTCCTGTACTTCTACAATTATGAAAGCATCACTTTGATTGAACCATTCCTTCAAGTCATTCCACACATCCACAGCTTGATTAAGCCACTCCACTTTGAGTGATTGAGAGAGAGATCGATCGAGTGAGCTAAGTTAACACCATGGTGTTGTAACGTTCGCACGCTGGGAACAGGGGATTGGTCTTTGCCAAAATTTGTAGTGAACCGTCGACAAACTAATGTTTATTCTTGCTCATCAATTCAATCATCATAGATCGAGACTAGTGGTGATGATTTGACCCAAACAATGGCGGTGAGACAAGGATGAGCGCCGGATTTTCATTCGGGTGCAAATAATAGCAGCTAGAAAGATCTTGAATCGAAGCCATCAATGAGGATTCAGAGGAGTTTTCGGTGGCCATTGACATTCGCTGAGGAAAAAAAACAGAGAGAAAAACGATCTTGAAGTTGGATGTTGATTGGAGAATGGGAGACAAAGAAGAAAGAGAAGACGTGTGGTTGCAGAGAAAAGAGGAAAAATCAATATCCGATAATTCCAATGGAAGGGTAAAAGAGTAAAAGCAGAATGAGAGAGCTTTTTGCAGTTTGCTTTGATACCATAACATGTACTCCCTCTTAGTTCTAATTATAAGATAAAGTTGACTTTTTTGGAGAAATTAAGGAAGCAAGTTAAATTACTTTAGAGTATTTATATTTTTATTTTTTTCTCAAAACTAATTAATTTGACTAATAAATTAATATATAATCTAAGGATACTAAAAATATAAACATTCTAAAGTAATTTAATTGGCTTCCTTAATTTCTTTAAAAAAGTCAACTTTATCTTATAATTAAGACCGGAGGGAGTAATATAATTGAGAAAGAAGGAATCTCATTCATTGCATTATTGTGTACAATGTGTCTCATATTTATACAGAAATAAACAACTAGGCTTTTTACAACAAACTAACCAATAAGTAAATAACAAAAGTAACTCCCCTAATTAGTTAAGTAATATCTGTTGGATATCACTAGGATTTTAAGCTTATTCAGTCTAGCTATTGTTTATTGGAAGAAGAAAATTGAGTATTTAGTATATATTAAAAATGTATACATAAAAAAAGCAACTTCTAAACTCTCTCTCGAATACGCGAGGGCTTTCCTCTCAAACAGTGAGAGCAGGGGCTGAGGACCCCCTTCTCGACGGTGGTGCGAGTGTGTTGAACCGGCGGCGACCTGTGGGTTAACCGGTAGTGGAGTGCAGTGGAGTCGGTGGTTTAGATGTGAATCTCTCTATCCCCACTGGATAGGGATAAAGTCGAGGGAGAAATTGGGATCTGGAAGTGGTGTTGACGGTGATTGTGGAGGGATCTAGTTCCAGATTTGTGCGATCTGTGCACTATGGAGCTGGATGGATTGGAGTGGGTTGATCTTGAAGCTAAGACGCATGTGTTGATTGCATCGGTTGTGTCGAAGAAACCGATCCACAAGCCTACCTTCAAATCTCTTGCTGCGAAGGTGTGGAACGTGACTGGCAAGGTTAAAATTGATGATGTTGAAGGTAATATTTTCCTATGCAAATTCGACAATAAGGAAGACTCTGAGAGGATTGTCCGTGATGGTCCGTGGAGCATTATGGGCCATCATCTAGTGATGCGAACGTGGCCGTCGGAGCTTGCTTTCTCGGAAGTCAATCTTCAGGTATGTGACTTCTGGATCCAGTTTCATGGAGTGCCTCCGGGAGGAATGGTCTTGAGCAATGTGTTTAGATTTGGGAATAAAATTGGTAGAGTCATTGCTGTGGAGAATCCAAGGATAAATGGAAACATTACTCGTAATTTTGT
Organism: Inga oerstediana; assembly: GCA_963210345.1. NCBI lineage: Eukaryota > Viridiplantae > Streptophyta > Magnoliopsida > Fabales > Fabaceae > Inga > Inga oerstediana. The sequence goes on from OY723405.1 coordinate 3,389,771, forward strand.
TAGGGCAAGAGTAGAAGTTGATATAACTGAGCCGTTAATTGTTGGTTTTCAAATTGTCAGGCCTGATGGGTCTAGTTTATGGGTGGATGTTAAATATGAGAGGCTACATAATTACTGCTACTCGTGTGGGGTGATTGGTCATGAGTCTAAAATGTGCACTCAAGCTGCTGGTATGCCTTATGGAGGTGGTTGGGGAGTGCCAATGGCTAGGGCTATAGCTGAGATCGTTAAGTTGGAAGACTATTTGAGGGCTATAAGGGAACAGAGGCAAGATGGGCACTCAAGGAAGGATACAGGGAGGGATGAGTCTTCTAATAGCTCGATCGGTGGTATTGGGGAAAGTAGCAATATGGGAGGAAACGTTGTAGAACACCAAGCAGGTAAAGAAGGTGAGAGGGCCTTGGAATTGACTGGTGCAGGGCCTGTTGATCCACTTGTTAAAAATATGGTGATGAAGCCAATGCTTTCCAAAGAAGTGAAGGAGACAGTTAGAAGTTTTTTATCATTCAGGAACAGGATTCTAGATGGCAGGAGTATTTCCCCTGTACGAAAGTTGAAGGAAGGGGACAGATCTGAAGTAGATAAGGGGTACTTTGTGGAGCTGCCTAATGATGAAGAACACAACCAGAATTCTAAACCAGGGAATATGTTGGTGCCTTGGAAGCCTAATGTGGAAGAAGAGGAGTTGGCTGGGAAGTTAAAAGGGGTCAGTTTGAAGAGAAGTGCTGAGGATGGGTGGTCTCCCCCGAGAGCAAAAAGAAGCAAATTCAGAACAGATGAGAAGTTGACAGCTGGGGAAGGTAATCTAACACTAATGGTTGATGGTTTTAAGGTGGGTAAGTCCCCAAGTAGAAGGACTAAGGAAAAAAGGAAAAAATATACAGTGGTGAAAAAATTAGAGTTGGACGGTCTTGTGGAGGTGCCTGTAGGGATAGTTAAAGGGGAAGGGAGCTGGCTGAATCATATTAGGTGGAAAGAGATGTCTGCTGAAGCTGAGAAGGTAAGGTTGGGTGGCTGGCCAGAAGCAGCCACCATGGAGATATGAGTGCTTTGGCTTGGAACTGTCAAGGTTTGGGGGCTACCTTGACAGTTCGTCATTTAAAGCACCTAATAAAAAAATATTTTCCTTGTGTTATTTTCATTTCAGAAACTAGAATGAAAACAAAAAAAATAGAAAAAATAAGGAGGAAGTTTAGGATGGACTATGGGTTGTATGTGGAGCCGGTGGGTTTATCAGGGGGTTTGGCGCTTTGGGCTACTACTGCTGTTAATATGAGTTTTGTGAGTAGTTCAAGCAATTTTATACATGTAAAGGTAGATGGATCGAGTATAGGCTGGACTGGTTTTGTTACTTTTGTGTATGGGCCTCCTGAGAGGAAGAATAGGAGGGTTTGGTGGGGAAAGTTGAGATCGCTGAATCCTGGTTTTAATGTTCCTTGGGTAATCATGGGAGACTTTAATGATTTGCTATATAGTTCGGACAAAAATGGGGGAAGAGTGTATGGATCAAAGGATTTGGAGAATTTTAATGAATTTATGAATGACTTGTGTATGATGGAGGTTGAATTGAAGGGGGGGCAATTCACTTGGATAAATGGTAGACAAGGAGAGGCTCTAATAAAAGAAAAACTAGATAGAATTATCTGCAACTTATGCTGGAATGGGGTGTTTACTAAAGCACAAGGAGTTATTCTTGAAGCAATTGGGTCTGACCATTGCCCCATTTTGCTGAATTTTGAATACATTGAAGCCAAGACACCATGGAGATTCAGGTTTGAGAGCTTTTGGGGGGATGAACCAGAGTTTTTGCAATTAGTTCGGGATAATTGGGGTGGCTGGGGGGAGTGTGAAGACTTGGTGGCTGATTTCCAAAGAAGTTTGGAAAGAATTAAGAAAGTACTGATCAGCTGGAGTAAAGAGAAATTTTCAGATAACAAAAAATTAATGAATGAGCTGATAGTACAATTTAGAAGCTGCTACGCTCAGGGTTGGGGGCTGGAGGAGGCAAAGAAGGCCAAAGAAATCTCCTTAAAGCTTGAGGATCTATGGGAAAAAGAGGAAAAATATTGGGCACAGCGATCAAGAGTGCAATGGCTTAAATGGGGGGATCAAAACACTCGATTCTTCCACCAATCTACACTTCAGAGAAGAAGGCGTAATAAAATTCTCAGAATTAAAGGGGCAAATGGAGAATGGTTAGAGAAACAAGAAGAGATTGGGGGTGCTTTTGCTGCATATTTCAGAGACCTCTTTGCTGCTACTGGACAGCGGGATTTCAGCCTACTATTGCAATTTGTGGAACCAGTGGTGACAGGGGAAATGAATGCTTTGCTGCTTAGAAAAGTTGAAAATAAGGAAATCAAAGAGGCTGCGTTCCAGCTGGGGGCTTTAAAAGCTCCAGGTCCAGATGGGTATTCAGGTATATTCTATCAAAAATCTTGGCCAATTGTGGAGAAAAAACTATGTTTTCTTGTTCAGCAATTTTTTGAACATGGTTTTTCCCTTGAAAGGCTTAATGAGACAGACCTGGTTTTAGTCCCTAAGGTAGAAAATGCTGATTCATTAAGTCAGTTCCGTCCTATTGGTTTGTGTAATTTTTCTTACAAGATATTCTCTAAAGTAATCACTAATAGGATGAGAAATATGATGAATGACATTATCTCCCCAAATCAAAGAGCATTTGTGCCAGGACGCCTTATATTTGATAACATTTTGATTACCCATGAGGCATTTCATTACTTGGCTGTTAAGAGCGGTAAAAAGGCTGAGTTGGCTCTAAAATTGGATATGAATAAGGCGTATGATAGGGTGGAATGGGATTTCCTTAGAGCTGTGTTATTAGGAATGGGCTTTCATGATGTTTGGGTAGAAAGGATATATGCTTGCATAAGTTCAGTAAAGTTTAACATCTTGTTATCGGGGAAAATCGTTGCTGCTTTACAGCCTGAACGTGGGTTGAGACAAGGGGATCCTCTGTCACCCTATTTGTTCATTATTATTTCAGATGTCTTGTCAAGATTACTTAATTTCTGTGCTGAAAATAAAGTGATACAAGGGATAAAATTAAGTAAAAGCTCCCCTATGATTACACATTGTTTCTTTGCGGATGATTCGGTGTTGTTCTTGAAAGCTACAAGGGAAAATATAGAGATAGTTAAGAATTTATTAGAGTGCTATTGTGAAGCATCTGGGCAAAGGATAAATTTTCAGAAATCTTGTGTTTTTTTCTCTAATGGTACGGATGAAGAAGTAAAAAGACAAATAGCTCAGAATCTAGATGTAACTGAAGCGGTGGATCCGGGGAATTATCTTGGGTTACCGGTGCTATGGAAGAGATCTAAGACTGAAGCTCTTTGTTTTGTTAAAGATAGAGTTAGGAAAAAAATACAAGGTTGGAAGCAAAGCCTGTTGTCAATGGCAGGGAAGGAGGTTATGATTAAAGCGGTAGCAAGTGCTATTCCTGTATTCCCAATGTCATGCTTTCTGTTCCCTATCATGACTTGTAAGGAGCTGGATGGTATTCTTGCTAACTTTTGGTGGGGACAAAAAGTTGGGGAAAATAGAATTCATTGGGTGAATTGGAATGCCATGACAGATTCAAAAAAGGATGGTGGGCTGGGGTTTAGGGATTTTCATTGGTTTAATATGGCCCTTTTGGCAAAGCAGGGGTGGAGGATGTTACAGGAGCCTGATGAATTATGGGTGAAGATAATAAAAGGCATATATTACCCAAAATCTTCATTTCTTGAAGCAAAGAAAGGTGGTAGAGCCTCTTGGGCTTGGAATAGTCTGCTGGCTGGGAGAACTCTGTTACATGATCATATTTGTTTCAGCATAGGTAATGGGATCAGTACACGTATATGGAGTGACCCTTGGATTCCATCTTTACCATTGTTCAAGCTAAGGTCGGTGGCTCCTAACCAAGAGGCTAGTAAATGGAAAGTAGTGGAGATTATTTCACAGGAGGGTTGGAATCTGGGTTTGATTAGGGAATTCATCACAGCAGAGGAAGAAAGGGCTATTAGTAGCATTATATTACCTAGTAATGTCAGGAATGATAAAGTTTGCTGGGTAGCTAGGAAAAATGGTGAATATTCTGTTAAAGCAGGATATAATTGGGCAAAGAAACATCACCCTATTCCTCAGAAAAGGCCAAGTAGATCAGATTCAGTTGATGGCAGACTATGGTGTGGTATTTGGAAGCTGAAAGTCCCAGTTAAAGTAAAGCTATTTCTGTGGAAAGTTGCAAAAGGTGCTGTTGCTACAAGGGAAGCCCTATGGCGCAAACGGTGTGTATCCTCTCCTAATTGTCTCTTATGTGATTCTGAACCTGAAACTCTTGAACATTTATTGTTGCTTTGTGATAGATCACAAGTAGTTTGGTTTGGTTGCTCTTTGGGGTTAAAATTTGATGTTAGGAGAATTACAAGAATTGATTCTTGGCTGGTTGATATATTGTATGATGTGGATTGTCATGAGAAAGCTAAGGCCCTTATTGCTTGCTTGCTATGGCATTTATGGAAGACAAGATGTGCTTTTGTCTTTGAGAAAAAACTGTATGAGCCCATGATTGTTATTCAATTTGCTGTAGAGTTAGTTGAGTCTTTTTGGAATGCTAATGGGTGGAATAGTGCAAATGATAAGGCTCAGGCTAATTGTGGTGTGGAAGGGGTGGAATTGAACAAGAATAGCAGTCATGGGTTCGATTATACAATGTGCTGTGATGGGGCTTTTAAAAATAACTGTGAGGCTGCGGGAATGGGCTGGGCTGGTAGGAATAAGGAGAATGAATATATATGTTTGAAGGGGACAGTGGTGGAAGCCAACTCTCCATTCATGGCTGAAGCTCTTTCTATGCTTACTTGTGTTAAGTGGTGCCTTGAGAATGGTTTTCAAGCTGTGAAATTTAATTCTGATTGTCTTTCACTGGTTCAAGCGGTGAATAAAGCTATACCTTGTCCTGAATGGGAATGCTTGAGTATTGTGGAGGAAATTTCAAATCTGGGTAAAACTCTAAGAGAGTCTCTCTTTGAGTGGATTCCGAGAAGAAGCAACCGGGCAGCCAATTGGTGTGCACGGACAGCTATGCAGGAGAAGTGCTCGAAAGAGTGGGTGTTGCAACCCCCTTCTCCTTTGGCAATAATCCTAGCCAAAGAGTATGAGATGGCTGGAAATGATTGATAGCAGATTTCTTTTTTTGTTGTTTTTTTTTATTTTGACTTCAGTTGTAATTCTGATAGGGTAGTTTCGTTTACTGATGTGGTTTCTATAGGTGGCTGATATTGGTTATTTGTCTCTGAATGATTTTTGTAAACTCTCAGTTTGTTGCAATGAAAAGGAATATTTGATGCCAAAAAAAAAAAAAAAAATGTATACATGAACGGACAAGACTCGGCGGTATTGTGTTGTCGTGCTTCTGATATGGCTCCATGACAGTGACAGTAATTAGACGTTTTAACCATTTGAATTGAGTGACCTCTATCAGTAGGACCAAAAACATCACGCTCAAGTGGGAAATTACAAATACAACTGTTCACTTGTTTCCATGACTTTTGCGTCTTGTTTCACACTCATTTTCTTTAGACTAGGTTCCCCGCATGGCATTTCCATTGTCAGCAGAGCATCCTAGCTCAACTCGAATCAACGCAACTCATGTCCTCGAACTATGTTATTGTTGTTATTAAGGGTGAAAGGAAGATTGCTTCATTATTATTGTTGTTAGGGATATTTATAGAATATATAAGTAACTTTATATTTGGTCTCGAAGCTTGGTGTCATAATGGACAAGTGTGCGAACAGAAAGGACAAAAAAACTTCAGATGCAACTTGCAATGGTTTTGTCCACCAACACGTAAGAGTTAACACATGATCTTAATTCCACTAGCCCAACAACCATCTCATATTATAAGATTTTTCTCCTTGCGAAAGTAGCTATAGACACAAAAATAATTGCCAAGACCTCTCACATTTTCCAAACAGGTATGCCGTATAGCAGGACCCCAAAAAAGAATGAAACACAAATTGTAATCATAGCATATAAATATGCTCTCCAAGGATGCGTACTTTCTCTCATGGCATTAAACTCAGCGGCAAAAGTAGAGACAGTACTCAGATTACCCAGCAAACCGAACTGTATGCCTGTTGCAATGGTGTCACAGTTTTTGGTGTTCGCCTGCATCAAGCCCCCATATATAGCTCAGTTAGAACCTTCACATTCATCATGCAGATTATTAGACTAAATATATAACACTCTCAAGCCAATCCTGAAAGGGGTGTAACTTACTGATTTCTTCAGAGTAGCAAGAACAGCCACGACACTAGCAGCAGAAACATTGGCGATTAGAGTCCCGAAAGGAAACCATTTGAACAACCCTTCCCTTCCTATTCCACGACCATTGAGTCGGGCTAATAACCACCTAATCCACACACCTAGAGGTCCAACCATGCAAGCAAACCACAACTTAGCTGCACTACCTCCATGCTTGAACTCTCTGGCTACTCGCGCGCCACTAACACCCCATAACAAGCCTAGCATTATCAACAGGAACACCATAACTACCAACTGATGTGTGCGTTTGGCCACCTTCCAGTTGAACCTAGAGCTAAGATTTTGACTTTCTGAACTCATTTTTAGCTTGCCGAGAAGCCATTTGAAACCTTTGGCTGTCTCTACTCCAAAGATGATGGAATAGGCAACAAGAGGCAAGCCTGCTAAAATACCAATCGTTCACAAATTCATGTTATCAACTAGAACATGCTGAAATGAGACCTTAATTCACATTATGTAGGATAAGAAGCTAGAGAGCGAGGAAAAAAGAGAAAACATGAGTGACAGAGCCATGCTGGAAAATTATTCACATCAAATGTGCCAGATTACCTATTAAAAAGCCAAGCACAGTTAAGAGCCAATGTCCAGAAACACCGAGTTCAAGCATTTCCTGATGCCAACCACTGAAGGTTGTCAAACTTCCCAAGTAGCCGGTCGTGAGTGCAATGGCTAGATGTTCTGATACATTGCATATGTGTTGTTTAAATACAACACCAAACCATCCCATTAAAAAGGAACCAACCTGAAAGAATTTATACAAAATTTATGTTATTCCAAGCATTCTTAAATTTCTGTCATACCAGGATAATGATTCTGCAACTATGCCATTCAGCGCTTAAAAATCCATAATTTAACATGGATGTCGCCATCATCGAAACTCTCTGTAATAAATATAGAGGAGGAGAAGGACCAACCAAGTTCGAGGGCAGGTCAGGGTAAAATATTGCTATGTCACTTGTCAGACGAGCAAGTTTGAGGCCAACCAACTTCAATAAATATCTTGTCAAGAGCTGCATATGTATAATGATATATGGCACATCAATGAGGGCAAACACCGCATATTATAACTTGAAATTGATAAGAAAGAGATTATCAGCAATTCTGCTGTAGTTTGGAACATGAAATGTACCCCGAGAATTCCAAAAACAGCCATGTGAATTAGGCATGAAGCATAGTTCAATATCTTTGGCAACTCTCCATCAGATTCCTGAAACCGGATGATGAAATTGAAATGTTATAAATATCCATCTTATAAATTAAGCCATCATTAGCAACCATTAAAAAAAACAAGAAACCCGAAAAACCACAGATCAATTGCTATAGAGAGCTCACGTTTGTTATGTCTTCCTGACTCACTGTCCCATCAGAAACGCTCGATCTCTCACTGTGTCTTCTGCTATGAAGAGCTCGATCTCCAATGTCTCCTGCCTCAGAAACTCTCTCGCCCTCGACATCATCATCTGCATGATGGCTTATACGCCTTGACAAGGCCGATGAGTTTCTACTAACTACTGAAGAACTCCAACTGTTCATAGGCTCCATAAACTGCTCGAACACGACACAAATTGTTTCCTCCTGAATTAACTACAAATGCTCCATAGAAGCCAAATAAAAATCACCATGAATATTCCAGCAACCACCACCACATGCAGGTCTGTTCTATTCTTTCGTTCTTTTCCATTTCTTTTTTGACAAGGAAGGATGAATCCAAGCAACTATTACCTTGAGAAACCAGCAATATGCACGCAAGCAAAATAACTGCTACCAACAACTTAGAAAGTAATGAAAAAGAAAAGTTTTCAACTAATAAAGAAGAATATGAAGCAAAAGTTCACTCACAAGACAGCAAGTCGCCATATAGGAAGAGAGATCAAAAGACAATTCTAGCCTCCAAAAAGAATGAAACACAGAATATTAAAATTAATATGAATTAATTAATTCGCTCATTCTGAACATGCAGCGTATAAATCAAACCGCACTAAAATATTCATTAGTGCCCTGTTGAAAACGGAAGAAGTCAAAACTTCAAATATTCACCAGTCACCTTCACCGGTCTCTTTCTCTTTTCTATACCGGCCATCAAGACCGAAGAAAAGGTTGGGGGAACCTCGGTGACCCATGTGCCAGTCATTCATTCGGGCAGGGCTGCTTGATGCTGATGATTAAATTTTACATAAAATGAGTAGCATTATAATATTTATGAAAAGATGAAGCTGTTTTCATGACTTTTTAAATATTTAAGACTCTAAACTAAAAAAGAAAAAACTATGTAATTTTAGAATATTAAATCTTTCAAAAATTGTAAAAATTGTAAAAGTTCTAAAAGAGCTCCATTTTTTCACATAAAATATTAAAATATCACTCATCTCATATAGAATCTAATTACCGGAAGAACTATGAAAAAAAAATATTTGAAAATGATCTCAAAATCTACATAACCTTGCATCACACTACTTCAAAATCTACAGCACCAAAAGCACATTAGCACCCCTACCCCATTGATCTATGGGCGTTTCAAATGAACAGCAAAGCATACAGTAGAAGTTTGGTATCATCTTGACCGTAATATCTAGTTGCCCAAGTCTGCTTCATGCATTTACTGGTATCGGTATGTCATCTAAACTATCACAGTGCTTAATCATGACACCATTTTCTCATCCCACTCAGAATCTACATAACCTTACATCACACTACTTTTATTTTTTAAAAAAAAAAAAAATCATAATCTAGTAACATTCTTTGAAAAATGACTAAAGTGCCATTCATTACATAATCTCTGCTATGGAATGAAACAAGTGTTACGGTATTAGCTGATATTTGCTAAATTAAAAATTAATGCACACTTCTCATATAAAATATACAGATTAGCTTTTGAGTTCGTAGCTGTCTAGTATTGATATACTTATCACAATCGAGCCTGTGAAAAATATTGAAAGAAAACATGAACGAGAAAGAGGAGAACGGGAAGAAGAGAAGAGTGTAAGATTAGGCACCTCAAGAAGGGCCTGGAATCCGACCCGCTGAAGCGAACGGGCTCCTAACTTGGCCGAATGTGAGGGTTGACGCCGATGGAAGAGATGTTTGAATCAGACGGAGAGGGTAGGAGACGAAGATTGAAACAGAAGACCAATAAATGTATAACGTTGATGGCTGTGGTTTCCTCCCTCTCGCCGATGTTAGGTTAGGAGTGCATGACTCTCATGCTCGATTTTTATGAAGCCAGGAAAGTGGGGCCCGCAAAAAGGACACCCCCGGTTTCCCTTCCGTTTCAATGAATATTTATTTGGGAGAATTAAATGAGGTCCCAAAGAAGGAAAAAAATAAAGAAATGGTTATTATAGATTGTAAAATGAAAAAATGGTCCCATTAATAATTTTAGGAGTCTATATTGACAACTCATTAACAACTCCATGAGCCTGTATTAACAATTTTATGGGACCATTTTTTCATTTTGCAATCTATTAGGACTATTTTTTCATTTTTCTTCTTCCATGGGACCTTAGTGTAATTCTCTCTATTTATTTCACTACAAAATTTGATGCGGAAAAAAAATACTACTTTTGTCCTAAATATAAGATAAAATTAATTTTTTTTAGGGATTAAAGAAATTGAATAAGTTACTTAATTATATCATATAGTATGTATCTTTAGATTATATATTAATTTATTAGTTCAACTAATTAATTTCAAGAAAAAAATATAAATATAAATACTCTAAAGTAATTTAATTAGTTTTCTTAATTTCTCTAAAAAATTCAAATTGATCTTATAATCAGGACCAGAAGGAGTTTTACTTAAAATTTAAAATTATTAATTTTTTATTAAAATAAGTTATCAATTATTATACTTTTATGATTAATACCCATATTCTTATTGATGACAAAATTAGTTTAAGATTTTGAAGTTAAAGTAGTAATTTTTTATTTTTTATTCAAATTTTATCATGAAAAACATATTTAAGAAAATGTTTAATTAAATAAGCCACGTCTATTTTTTATTTTTACAATAGACAGTAAAACTCCATAATAATTAAGGAAGGATTTTATGGTAATCCAAAAAAGTAATGCCATATAGATTTAGATTTTGTAATAAATGATTTGATTTGGATGGTTGCTTGATGCCCACGCAGAAGGAGGACGAGAAACCTTAGGGGAAGCAAACGGAAAGGCGCGCGCAACAAGTAAGAGAATGACAGCTGGACTCTCATTCAACGTACCTTTACTTCAGAATCATACGACGTTCATGAATCTGTTTTCCGTTCCAACCTTTTTCCTTTCAAAAATGGCGGCACTTTTGTGGAAGTGAAACTTCATTATCAACAGGCCGTTACAGATACCATTTTGCGCGACGAGTTATGGCCTATTAACTCAAAATTCTTATTCTCATCATCAAGTGTCAACAAGAAGCTGAAAATGAGAATTGGTATCTACTACTGTCAAGTTAAATGGTTTATTTGGAGGAAGTAGACGACAAACAATCAAGAACAATAAAAAAAAAAGAGTAAATACGAAAAGTTGACTTTGTAGAAAGGGAATCTAACGGTCCCAATCAACTCATTGGCATTTGGTAGCCGCAGGTTCCCTATCCCTTTGTTCTACGTAGCAGCAGTAGCACGCACCTCTGCATTCTAGTCTATCAGATAATCAAATGCTCTTGCCCCCATTTCTGGACAAAACACATTTCACCCATCACCTTCCACTTAATTGGGCCCATGGTTTATGGCCCATCAAAAACGTTCTATTTTATGCAATTCTTTCGGCCTCTTATCCATCTTGGATTTCTCTCTCCTTTTATTTATAAGGACCGTATGATATGGAAAGGAAACCCCCACACATAAACCCAAGTGACCTGAGCCCATCTAAAATTTGCCACCTCTCACTTTTGATCTTGCAGAGCATCTTCCTTAGTCTTTCCATTTAAATTTGATAGTTCCTTGTTGCATGAAAGCAGGTTCTCTATACACCGTTCGCTTGAAATTCTCATAAATCCAATTTTGATTCTTGACAGTAGATAGGGGATGGTCAACATTGATGCTGGATATTTTCACTTCTGATCAGTTACTATTATTTTCAGGTGTTCAGAATTTTTGCTTCATGGTTGCAGTATTTTACAACTAATTTTTTACCAGGACGATTATTTTTGGAAACTGGAAGGATACCACTAAGAACAAGAGAAATGAGTATTGGGATATATAAGAAAGTATACATGAACGGACAAGACTCGGCGGTATTGTGTTGTCGTGCTTCTGATATGGCTCCATGAAAGTGATTGGTAATTAGACGTTTTAAGCATTCGAATTGAGTGATCTCTATCAGTAGGACCAAATACATTACGCTCGAGTGGGGAATTACAAATGCAACAGTTCACTTATTGTTTCCATGACTTTTGCGTCCTGTTTCACACTCATTTTCTTTAGACTAAGTTCCCAGCATGTTATGTTTGCCTCGACAATTTTAACAAACGGCATTTCTATTGTCAACAAAAGCATCCTAGCTCAACTCGAATCAACGCACCTCATCTCCTGGAACTATGTTATTGTTATTATTAAGGGTGAAAGGAAGATTGCTTCATTATTTTTGTTGTTAGAGATATTTATAGAATATCTAAGTAACTTTATATTTGGTCGTGAAACTTGGTGCCATAATGGACAACAAGTGTGCGAACAGAAAAACCAAGAAAACTTCACATGCAACTTGCGAGGGTTTTGTCTATTAGTGTAACTAGTCAGTTAAGCAAGGGAGTTAGGCTAACCATTTCAGTTTCTGAGTTGCTACCACGTGTAAAGACTAGAACAAGTTGACTGCCAGCTGTAGAACAAGTTGATTGCCAGCTGTAATCAGTTACACTGCACACAATATCTCACATCTCTCACATTTACTTACACAATCGCACTAGCTGTATATATATATGTTAAATCAGTATCGCATCAGCATCTGTATCATTACCTTTACAAAAAGATCAATAACATCTGGTTAAATGATTCTTCACTTTCTCTGCTTCTATTTGTTCTTTTCTCTTCTTTATTTCATTTGTTCATCCCTGAAATTCTTATCTGAGTTTTGTGTATCTGAATGCTAAAATGGTATCAGAGCACTCGATCGGGCAGTCATGACGAAGTTAGCTCCATTATATTGCTCTTTACAGTCTTGTCCTTCTGGTTCAGTTCCTACATCTGATGTATCTGATGTATTAGATCTATGGCACAATCGATTAGGCCATGCTTCAATGTCAGTAGTAAAACAACTGGTTACTAAATGTAATCTTGGAAAATTTGACATCAATAAAAATTTGTCCTACTTTTGTCCCTCTTGTTGTATCGGGAAGCTTCATCGCATTCCTTCCCCTCTATCTAGTACTGAATATACAAAGCCCCTTCAACTGATATTTGCTGATTTATGGGGCCCAGCTCATTGTCTTTCTGCTTCAGGATTCTCTTATTATATTGCTTTTGTTGATGCATATTCTAAATATACTTGGATTTATCCTCTTAAAAATAAGTCTGCTGCTTTGTCTACATTCATTCAGTTTAAGAGTATGATTGAAAATCAGCTTGACTGTAACATCAAATCTCTCCAAACTGATGGAGGTGGTGAGTTTAAGGCCTTTGATCAATTTTTAGCACAGCATGGTATTATCCATCGCTATTCCTGTCCACATGCACATACTCAAATGGGTTCTGTTGAACGGAAACATAGGCATATTGTTGATATAGGTCTTACTATGCTGTCTCATGCTCATATGCCTCTCAAGTTCTGGGATGATGCTTTTACTTCTGCTGTTTATATTATCAATCGACTTCCTTCTGCTGCCATCAATCATGAAGTACCTTACACTCGACTTTTTCAGTCTAGTCCTGATTATAATTTTCTTAAGGTCTTTGGTTGTGCTTGCTATCCACTGCTGAGGCCTTACAACTCTCACAAGTTGTCTTTTCGGTCTACTCAATGTACCTTTCTTGGTTACAGCCCTCATCATAAAGGATACAAATGTCTTGATCCCTCTGGTCGGATTTATTTCTCCAAAGATGTGAAATTTCATGAAACCTCTTTTCCCTCTTCTCATACATCAGTTGCTGGATCTGCACGAGTGCCTCAGTATGGTTCACTTCCTTTACTTGCAGCTGATACACTCACTGATCTTGCTATTTCTTCTGGTAATACTTCAGTTGAGTCCACTAGTTCCTCTCATGAGTTGCTATCTTCTCCTCTGAGCTCATCTGCTACATCTTCAAGTCCTGCTTCAGTGTCTTCTGCTGTGCCTTCTTCCAATGTTGCTGCTCCTGTTTCTCTCTCTTCTGGTCATCCTATGCAGACCCGCTCCAAGTCTGGAATTTTTAAACCAAAAGTGTTAACTATCTCCTATATTCCTAAATCAGTTTCATCTGCTCTTCAAGATCCTAATTGGTATGATGCCATGCATGCTGAGTACAAAGCTCTTCTTGATAATCAAACCTGGGTTCTTGTTCCTCCACCTCTCAATCGGCCTATTATTGGTTGCAAATGGGTTTGGCGTGTTAAGCAAAAACAAGATGGTACACTGGATAAATACAAAGCTAGGTTGGTAGCAAAGGGGTTTCATCAAACCTTTGGGTTTGATTATAATGAGACTTTCTCTCCTGTTGTGAAGCCTGCCACTATTCGTACTGTCCTTACTATTGCTCTCTCACAACAGTGGAGTATTTCCCAAATTGATGTCAACAATGCCTTTTTAAATGGTGTCCTTGAAGAGGAGGTATATATGCAACAACCTCCTGGATTTGAGATTGGTTCTGCTCCTTTGGTCTGCAAACTTAATAAGGCTCTTTATGGCCTTAAACAAGCTCCTAGAGCTTAGTTTAATCGGTTATCTGCTGCCTTACAGAAATATGGTTTTACTCCTAGCAAGTGTGACCCATCTTTGTTTACTATGCATTCTGGCTCCACCATTACCTATGTTTTTGCCTATGTTGATGACATTATCATCACTGGAAATTCTGTGTCTTTTATTTCTGCACTCAAGACAAAACACAATACAGAATTTGCCCTCAAGGATTTAGGTGAGCTTAACTATTTTCTTGGTATTGAGGTTCATAAAACACCTTCTGGTGGTCTCACATTATCTCAACGAAAGTACATTTCTGACCTTCTTGAACGAGCTAGTATGTCCAACTGTAATGCAGTAAAAACTCCTATGGTCTCTTCTCCGCCCTTGTCTTCTACAGGTTCTTTACCCTTAGCTTATCCTCATTTATATCGCTCTATTGTTGATGCACTTCAATATGCAACAATTACCAGGCCAGAAATTTCATTTAGTGTCAATAAGGTATGTCAATATATGTAGCATCCTCTTGAGTCTCACTGGCAAGCTGTAAAACGTATCCTACGTTATCTGAAAGGTACTATTTCTTTTGGCCTCACGCTTCACAAGCCTGATTCTCTGCGCCTTGTTGCTTATTCTGATGCCAATTGGGCAACTGATCCTGATGATCGTCGGTCTACCTCTGGCAACTGTGTTTTCTTTGGTGGCAATCTCATTTCCTGGTGCTCTAAGAAACAATCTGTTGTTGCTCGCTCTTCTACAGAAGCTGAGTTTCGTAGTCTTGCTAATGTTGTCTCTGAACTCCTCTGGCTTCAATCTTTGCTTACTGAACTTCATGTACAACAACATGTTCCGCCTTTGGTTCTGTGTGATAACTTAAGCACCGTCCATCTAGCTCACAATCCTGTTTTGCATCACCGAACTAAGCACATTGAACTTGATCTCTTTTTTGTTCGTGAAAAGGTTTTGAGTAAGCACATTCAAGTGCTTCATATTCCTGCTGTTGATCAGATTGCCGACACCTTGACCAAACCTCTCTCTGGTTCTCTCTTTGGCTTCTATCGTCATAAACTTAGTGTTGGGGATGCTCTTGCACCCCACCCCTAAGTTTAGGGGAGGGTATTAGTGTAACTAGTCAGTTAAGCAAGGGAGTTAGGCTAACCATTTCAGTTTCTGAGTTGCTACCACGTGTAAAGACTAGAACAAGTTGACTGCCAGTTGTAGAACAAGTTGATTGCCAGCTGTAATCAGTTACACTGCACACAATATCTCACATCTCTCACATTCACTTACACAATCGCACTAGCTGTATATATATATGTTAAATCAGTATCGCATCAGCATCTGTATCATTACCTTTACAAAAAGATCAATAACATCTGGTTAAATGATTCTTCACTTTCTCTGCTTCTATTTGTTCTTTTCTCTTCTTTATTTCATTTGTTCATCTCTGAAATTCTTATCTGAGTTTTGTGTATCTGAATGCTAAAAACTAATATTGTCCACCAACACGTAAGAGTTAACACAGGAGCTTGAACATTCAAGAGTTTAGAGCTTCGTAGGAGATAGATGAAACTATCAAAGTGGCGTGGGAGAGAGGATTTAAGGTGGTGTGGGCCAATCGCTATGTGATAATTATTGCAAGCAGGGGGCTATTTGGTTCGAGGGGAAGGGTTGGGAAATGAGCGGAGAAAAAAAAATTTTAAGTTAGATTTATAAAAATTAAAAAAGTGTGGTTAAGATTTTTTAATTAATTTTTCTTACTCTTTTATCTTTCATCTTTCTTTTATTAAAATTTTATAACCTCATTTCTTTAAATTTTTAAAATTCATCTCATAAAAATTTTCTTTTTCTTTTGTTTCCCTCCAAATCCTTTGCACCAAACAAGCTCTAGCAATTTAGTGTCATCTTGCTTGTGTCCTTATATATTATGAAATGTTTTTTTTTTTTTTTTGCCAATTATATATTATGAAATGTTGCTCCTAATTAATTGATGAACCGCTCTTTATCAGATGTAGAACTGTAGGACAACCGTGACCAAACAACCACACTAAATATCCACCATATTATTCTATAAAATCTACACCATACCTAAATTCATCACCACACCAAAATGCAAAAAAGTGAATGCTAGCTAAGTTGTCTACGAAACCCACATGCATGGGTTTCTTTCAAACTAACTGTATTATGTGTTATCTTCACAACTAGACATAACTCGTTATGCATTGCACGCTATTAATTTGAAATTTGTTATAAATTTTTATTAATGTTTTGTTGGACAAAAATTTTGATTATATACATCTTGCAGCTGCCAAATTGACAGTTATCAGTGTGACATTGTTTAAAGTTCATGGGGCCAATATTTTGAAACTTTCCTCACTGCTTGTTGCTGCTGATCTTAACCTATTTGACCTTATCTTTCTGTTCTGATCTAGAACGAGGAACCGTATTTATTTTCCTTTTTCAAGGTAACTTTTTTGGCTGGCAATTGAAGATCAGTGGGGTCATCCGTTTTATGAATTGGAGATTGGATGGCTGGTCAAAAAGCACCGACTCTCTACGAATAGTCAGATTCAATGATCCACCAGAAATAATTGAGACATCTCTATATATGAGAGAAAATAAAAATAATAATCAGCTAGCTTAGACAGTCCTGGACATGGAAGGTTCTTGAGAAAACGAGTACGACTTGTGGTTTGTACCCTACCACATGTTACTGGATTTGCTTTCGCCCATTACTACCCTCCATTTGCGTTTCAATGATAAACGAGCTTCATATTGCTATTTCACTCTCAATAATAGAACTTCACCTTTATTGGAACTAATTTTCTTTCCCTTTCCACATCCATCTCCTTGCGAGATTATTAGGATTTAATTTAGGCATGACCTTAAAGTCTTTGTGTGTGTGTTAGATGTAGAGATCATGTGGAGAAATGGCAGGGGTACTTTCTTAGCTTCATAGACTTAAACTGAGCATCCCCATGTGATTGCTAGCTTTCAGCTTCTATTTAGGTTGTAAGATGTAACCATTTTTTTCTTTTCAAGTATCATAGATCACTTTAAAGGACCATATATATAAATATATATATGCAGGGTAGGTCCATTCTCCCACCCATAAGCACTTTTTTCGTTTCTATTGGTTCGTGATGGGATTATGATCTTCTTTCATTTTGCTTTTATTTTTACACCTATGAGAGATTCATATCTGTCAGAAAAATAATGTAACCAATTTCAGGAATTATGAGTGAATGGAATGAGAAAGAGAGGGGACATAAGACAATGAGTAGAAGGTAAAGTTTCAAAATTTTTCTCCAGTTCATAATGTTTGTCGTGAGGGAAAGTGTACAAACAAGATCCATCAAATTAGAGGACATCCGTTTTAGTTGTGGGATAAGTGATTGAATAGTACATCTGTTGATAGATATCACCAAGATGGCCCGTGGTCCAAATAATCACGTACCACAAGATTTTTGCAATTAATTAAGTAAATTCATATATATATATATATACTTTCAACTTTCCAAAGCCAAGCAGACAATCAATTTGAGAGATGAAAGCAAATCAAAGAGGGTCAAGCCCTTTATCCATCTTAATTTGCAAGCCAAGGATTTGTGATAAGATTCGGGGATTAGTTGATGGTAACATGCACGAGAATTGAGCTTAGAGCTAGCTCTTCTTCCACACCATGTATCTTCCATAATTAAGCCTCTCTCTTGTCTTCTCTACTCGTTAATATAATACATCTTATAACCGCAATTGTAGGGCGCAAATATTGTACGAGATTTCTTGTTAGAATAACTATAAAGTGGATCTAGACGTTGAATTAAATAGAAAAAGGAGTACGTGCCTCTCTGTGTATTTAGTTTCACTTTACACAGCTAGCTTACTTCCTATTTGTACGAAGGTAAAACTTAATTCTTGATTTTATTCAATGATACATATGGACATATATATACAAGAGTTGCACTTGAGCTATACAATATGAATTCGACATGCCGTTCCTACCGTTCCTAACTCTACGACTTTTCTACATGTGCTTCCTGTCGACAAGGTATTATTGTTGACTTCTACATCTAACACTCCCCCTCAAGTTGGAGCATATATATTGATCATGCCCAACTTGTTACAAAGATATTTAACCCGTGTCTCATGTAAGGCTTTTGTCAGCAGATCTGTTAGTTGGTCGCCGGATCGTATGTGTCTTGTAGATACAATATTTTCTTTGATCTTATCACGAATAAAATGATAATCAATCTCAATATGTTTTGTTCGTTCATGGAACACAGAATTTGAAGCTATATGGAGTGCTGCTTTACTGTCACACAATAGTTTTGCAGACAATATCGTGGTAATGCCAATTTCCTTCAAGAGTTGAAATACCTACACAATTTCTTGTACTGACTGTGACATGGCTCTATATTCTGCTTCTGCACTTGATTTTGACACAACTAATTGCTTCTTACTTCTCCAAGATATCAAATTTCCACCAACAAACACACAATAACCAGTAGTGGATCGTCTTGTGGCTTTAGATCCTGCATGATCAGCATCACAGAAACACTCGACTTTAGTGTGCCCATAATCTGTATAAAGAATACCAAGACCTAGAGAACCTTTCAAGTAATGCAAGATATGTTCTAAAGCTTCCCATTGTGCCACTGTTGGTGATGCCATGAATTGGCTGAGCCTGCTGACTGAGAATGTTATATCAGGATGAGTTACTGTCAGATAATTCAACTTCCCAATGAGTCTTCTATATCTTTCAGGAAATTCAAAAGGCTTCAGTTTCTCTGGATTAATCTTCCTTTTTAAGTCATCAGGAAGTTCATCAAACATACTAGCATCAAGATCCAGGAAAGGATTCGGAATCATGGGGATGCTACTTGGTGCAGCTCCAAGCTTTCCAGTCTCTTTTAAGAGATCAAGAACATACTTCCTTTGAGTTAAAAGAATACCTTTCTTGCTTCTCAAAACTTCAATACCAAGAAAGTACTTTAATGGTCCCAAATCTTTTGTCTGGAAATGAGAATTCAAGAAGACTTTAAGTTCTGAGATTCCGGAAATGTTACTCCCTGTAATCACAATATCATCAACGTATACTACTAAAAGAATCATGCCTGCATCAGATTGCTGGTAGAATACAGAGTGATCACACTTGCTTTGACTTAATCCAAACTTCTTGATGACATCACATAATCTATCAAACCAGGCACGAGGGCTTTGCTTTAGACCATACAATTATTTATGGAGATAACACACGTTCCTATTCTCCCCCTGAGTAACGAAACTAGGTGGTTGCTCCATATAAACTTCTTCAAGGAGATCTCCATTCAGAAACGCATTCTTAACATCCAACTGATGTAAATCCCAATGACATGTGGCAGCTAAGGAGATAAGAAGACGAACAGAGGTGAGCTTAGCAATGGGGGAGAAAGTCTCAGAGTAATCAATACCATAAGTTTGAGCATACCCTTTGGCAACTAGTCGAGCTTTTAACCGTTCTAAAGAACCATCGGCCTTAGTTTTAATAACAAACACCCATTTACATCCAATGGCCTTCTTACCAGCGTTTTCAAGGGCAACAAGTTCTTCTTCTATCGCGGTACGCCAACCAGGATGAGTCAAGGCTTGATGAAGTGTAGGAGGAGTGAAAATGGAACCAAGGGTGGCAACAAGCAAAGAAGAAGTAGGGGACAAATTCTGGTAAGATACAAAAGAAGAAATAGGATAGGTACAGTCTGTATATCTCCTGGGAGGACAACGATGACGTGTACCTTTCCGAAGTGCAATTGGTAGGTCAGAAGACGGATCAGCAGCAAGATCAGAGTCAACTGGGTCAGGGGCAGCAATGGGAGGTTCCGGGCAGTCGGAGACATAGGAGTCATGACTAGAATCTGTCGGTGAAGCAGTGACTGGTGTTGGCAAAACATTGGTAGCATCATCATCAGTAATGATATCAGGTTCTTGAATAGTAGCTTGTACTGGTGAGAAAGGAGCATGATAAACCAGGACATCATCAGACTCAACACTAACAGAAGCAGGGGAAGTCGAAGATGTAAAGAAAGGAGAAGATTCATGAAAGGTCACATCAGTGGATACAAGGTAACGACTAAGATCAGGAGAGTAACACCTATAACATTTTTGAACTCGAGAATAGCCAAGAAAGACACATCTAAGAGACTTGGGATCAAGTTTGCTAACACCAGGACGGACAACCCGAACAAAACAAACACAACCAAAGATCTTAGGATCAACAGGGAACAACTTAGTCGTGGGGAAGAGAGCGGAATATGGAATAACCCCACCAAGAACAGCGGAAGGCATGCGATTGATGAGAAAACATGCAGTAGAGACAGCATCAGCCCAAAAACGTTTAGGGGTAGAAGAATGAAACATGATAGCTCATGCAGTTTCTAAGAGATGTCGATTTTTTCTTTCAGCAACACCATTTTGAGCAGGGGTATCAACACAAGAGGATTGATGAAGAATACCATGACTTTTCATGTAATCGGTGAAAGGTGCAGAAAAATATTCTTTTGCATTATCACTTCGTAAGATTTTCACAGGAGTGTTAAACTGGGTTTGAATTTTAGCACAGAAATGATGAAAATGGGTAAACAATTCAGAACGTTGTTTCATTAAGTAAAGCCAGGTGGTTCGAGAAAAATCATCAACAAAAGTGACAAAATAACGATAACCAGTTTGAGACAGAACTGAACAAGGACCACAAACATCAGAATGTACTAACTCAAAGGGGGACACAGCCCGTTTATTGATGCGGGGTGCCAAATGAACACGATGGTGTTTGGCAAACTGACATGACTCACAATTTAAAGTAGACACAGAAGAAAACTGAGGATACAATTTTCGGAGAGAGGACAACGACATATGACATAAACGACAATGAACTTCAAAGAGAGACGACCCACCAGAACAAGCAATAGAACGTGGCACCTGATCATCAAGGATGTAATGTCCACCAGATTCATAGCCTCTACCAATAATTTGCTTCGTCGACAGATCCTGAATTAAACAATAGTCAGGGAAGAGTGAGATAAAGCAGTTCAAATGACGAGTGAGTTTACTAGGAGATAAAAGGTTGAAGGTGAGATCAGGAACATTAAGAACAGAAGATAATGAGAGGGATGCTATAGGTTGAACAGTGCCAGAGCCAGTAACATGAACAGAAGAACCGTTGGCGACACATATGGATGACGGGTTGGCATAGGGAGCATATGAAGAGAATAAGTGATGATTACCTGTCATGTGATCGGTGGCACCAGAATCAATGACCCACTTAGTTGAAGCAGTAGTAAGACTAGTGGACAGAGTACCTGTGGCTAGGGCCCCTGCAGAAGAAGATCCAGATCCAGAATTAGAGGTACCAGTTGTCTGGGCAATATAAGCAAGACCACGCTGTTGATCACGCTGCTGTTTATTTTGCAATTTTCGACAATTTTTCTTAATATGTCCAGGTTCTTTGCAATAATTGCAGATAATACTACAAGAAGTCATTATAGGAGGATTGTTGTTTTGTTTGTACCCATAATTCCTGTTCTCAAAGGGACCACGCCCAGCTAGAGCACTTGCAGTTGGATCACCAGAAGAGTGAATCAGGCTATCAGCACGAAGAACCCGGGAGAAAACATCTTCAAGAGAAGGAAGTTCTTGACTCGATAGAATCTGAGAACGAATAGTCTCATAAGACGGATTGAGACTATTCGTTCAAGGAAACTTATGATAGCCTGAAGTTCCAAATTCTTAATACGAGTTGAGAGATCTGCTTGTGGAGACATGACAACTTTCATTTCTTCATACATCCTCTTGAAATCCAAGAAGAAATCTTTCAATGAACGGTCTTGCTGTTGGGAACGATAAAAACCTTTACAGACTTCATAAATCCGAGAAATATTTCCTTTGCTAGAAAACATAAATTCAAGATAACTCATAATTTCTTTGACAGTGTTACAATGGCTAACAGAAGATAGAATCCGTGGTTCAATAGAATTTCGAATTTGAAACAGAAGTCGAGCATCTGCTCTCTGCCAAGTTAAAAGTTTGGTTTCATCACCAGAAGGAAGATCTTCAGTTAAATGAGTTTCCATCTCAATTCCCAAAATATAAACCTAATAGTTTTGTTAAAATCACTATAATTTGTCCAATTTAACTGTGAAGCAGTAATCTTCGCAGACATAGGCAACATATCAGAATTTTTAGAATCAGCCATAATGTAAATTGAATAGTGGTACCCAACCAATTCACACAAAATAACAAGATCAATAAATAAGCAGAAAAGGTCGCGCTCTTCCTCAAACAAACAAAGCTTCTAATTAATTCTACTGACCCCGCAGAGAGAGAGAGTCAAGATATATACCTCAATTAATCCAAGGGACCCGCAGGCAGAAATATTTATTCAGAATTATGAAGTTATGGCAACTCATGAATGTTGGAATCGAGTGCGAGGAATAAAGCTCAAAAAACGAATTATCTCGGATGATCACAAAACTTCAGAAGGAGGAGGAGGAAGCTGAGTCGATCAGTCTGCAACAATCGCTGTCTCAAACGGCGGCCGGAACAGTGCACACGCACGGCGCGTGGCTTGGGACGGTGGTAATGACAGTGGCACGTGGAGGCGCACGCGCAGTCGGATGGAGGCCAGATTCTGGGTTCTGGCCGACGTGACACTGGGAAATGTGCTAGAGGGGCGCGTGTCTCTTAATGGTTCTCCAAAGATGGCGGATCTGAACTCAACTAAATTGTTGAAACAAGATTCTTCACCGGAAACAATGGAGTTTTGGCCGGAGGAAGAAGACAGAAAACACAGAGAAGAACGGAAGTAAAACAGGCTCTGGTACCATGTACGAAGGTAAAACTTAGTTTTTGATTTTATTCAATGATACATATGGACATATATATACAAGAGTTGCACTTGAGCTATACAATATGAATTCGACATGTATTTCCTACCGTTTCTAACTCTACAACTTTTCTACATGTGCTTCCTGTCGGCAAGGTATTATTGTTGACTTCTACATCTAACACTATTATACTTTACTGAAAAAACCCAATTATATAAGAATATGGTTTTCATAATTGAACTGAAAAGTCTCTTATAACCTCCCCTCAATAATTCAAAAGTAGTTTGAACCAAAAAAAAATTCAAAAGTAGAGAGAGAGAGAGAGAGAAAGAAGCAAGGTCGTCCTGGAAAATTCAAGGCAATTGCATATATAACAAAGAAATGATTAATAATTAGCACACAGCAAAGTAATTTTAACTGTAAGTCCGTATAGGGGGTGGCCGTGATTGCCATCACACCTTGTGCCGAAACAATCAACAATAGTCCATGGCCTCTTACAGTGAAAAAAACAAAGGGGGAGGGGAAATTAAATAAAAGGGGAAGAAAAAGTTACAAAAGCCCAATCTCTGATCTTTTTACTCACAGTAAGGATCACAAGGAGTAGTGAAAATATAGTAGTAATAATATTAAGCCTTATGAGGAGGACACTGATAGCACTTGGCAAATAGCCCAAAATTGTTGATTTGCTGTATGAAATTGAGCATGCTTGCCCATCCTCCCAACCCAAACCCTACTACCAAAACCCACACCACCACAAACACGTTCATCGAGTACGTTCCCACCCATCCTCCTACAATCGATGGTGGTCTCTCCACAGCATTCTGTCAATAAAAATAAAAAATCAAAAAACACATATCATTAATTAGAGATTAATTGGCTTGTTTATATAATTTAAAGGAAGCATATTGCATAAGTAATTACCTCTCTGGCAGGGGCAGAAGCAAAAGTGACCATGTGTGCCATGGCCGGAATAATGTAAACAGTGAAGCTGACCAAGAGGGACCCAACAGTTGAGTTAATGGGCCCAAAGAAAGGGAATACGATGGCCAGAAACCATATTGGGATCACCACTGGAAGTCTGGCCAACGCCCTTTTGAACAGGCTCTTGGTTTCATGCACTCCTATGAATTTCTCCCACACAAAGTACAGAGGAGTGCAGGCAAATCCAAATGTTATGAACTGCAAATTACAAGCATCACTCAATTTTTAGTTTCTTTTCTTTAATACCTAATATGAAGATATATTAATGGAGTAGGATGATGAGAGAGACCTGGTGAATGAGCATGAGAATTACAGCTGTGTCCCTGAAGCGTGTTTTTGGGAGCAAAGAGAGGGCATTGGAATGAGTAAGGAGCATGTCCCCAAATGCCCAGTACACAGCTGCTGCTGATGGTAAAGTCAAAGTCAACACATATAATGTTGCCAACAAATATATCAGCTTGAACTTCTGTGGCTTCCACATCGCATGCATAATTTCCCTGCCAATATATATATATATATATATTTAAATCATCAAGTTCCATACTTTTACAGTAGTTACAATATATAAAAATAAATTCGAGGCCTTACACTGTGACTGCATGTCCACCGAAAGTGTAGAGAATGTTAGTAGCCCCAGTAAAGTAGAGAACTAATTTGGTTGGTCCTGAGTGCTTCACCCCCTCAACCTTCAAAAAAAAGTATGTCCCATGATTAATGTGGTGGGAAAGCAATTATTGAACACCAGGTTCGATCCGTTGGTACCATTTATTTCTCTTTTTCTTTTTAACTCCAAAATCATGATGATGATGAGGCTTGTTAATAATTGGGAACTTGATTAATTACCTGGCCGTGAAGAAGGGAAGCTATGGTGAGATACCAAGCGGTGTAAGAGGTCATGATGAGGCCCAAGAATGACCAGATTCTATAATTGTGGAAAGAAGGTATAAACACTGTTGTCGCACAGCAGGCGCCAAATATGTATGTCCAGGTTCTCTTGTCCAGGTTGTCGTTTATGTAGTATATGTTACTGAACCATTCATTAATTATTACACAAACCAAATACCCAGATATTAGCTACTATATATATAAAGAGTTACAAACATCCTCATGAATCGAACTCAAAGGCCTAGCGTTACCTTGCGCAGGCAATTAGTTGAATCACTGATCCAAACAAAAGGAAAGTGCAGTTGAAAAAGAGACCTATGTTTCTCCAGTGTTTGCCTAGGAGTCCATCAAGAACTTCAAACCACTGCAAAAAAGCCAAACATGATTAATACAAGAAGATCGAACCTAAAGCAAAGCAACCCATTGATACTGATACACGTACGACGGGTCCACGTAGAAGGTACATACATGTGAAGGAGTCAATAAACTAGTAGTGATGAACATAATTACCTGAATCACATGGTTTCTGAAATCAACTTTTTCTCTTTCTTTTCTGGTTCTGTACTCAACATAAAGGATGCTGATGAGGTAAGCAGTCCAGCTTCCCATCAACCCATAAAAAAGCTGAAACAGAATCCCAGATAACATCCCTAGTTGGGAAAACGAATATGGCAATGTCAGCAGCACTTGAGCAACCTGCATTAATTATATTACAACAACATATATAATTAGTGATCAACATCAAACTTGAAAATTAAATCAACTGTGAAATAGTGTGAAGTTTAATCAGTGCCTGATTAGAAGCACAGCTAAACCATGCATCATAGACGGAGCCACCATGCCAGAAGAACTTAGAAAGCTTGCTCCTAGCTGACTTAGAATCTTCATCCTCTCTCTCCATCTCTAAGTAGTTCCCAGCAACCACAGTCTCAACCTTCTCCGAAGCCATGGTTGCAGCTTCTAGAGATTGTGAGGAAGAAGAAGAAGAAGAAGAAGAAGAAGAAGAAGAAGATGAACTGAGTGACTAAAAGAGAGAAAAGAGAAGCTTTCTTTTCAACCTCCCTTCACATCCAATGCAGCTCCACTTTCCTTATATAAACTTTTTCGTCACCAATAAACTGAATAACCCTTTTGTGGGGACCTTGCCTTTGTTCACTACTGCCCCAAGCTTAAGTAATATAATTCATGTAACTCCATAAGATGTAGTCAACTTCTTCGTATTTTTTCTATCAGCCAAGGTGCAGCTTCGGCATCAGTTTTGAGGGTGATATTTCACTTTCAAGTTTCAACCACTGCTTGCTTTTTATTATATAACATCTAATTGAATTTTTTTTGAAAAGATTAAGGGGATTAAGTAAATTATTAAATCATAGTATATATTATGTATTATTATATAATACATCAATTTATAAGTTAAATAAATTAGTTTGGAGAAAAAGTGATAAAAATAAATATCTTAAAGTAATTTATTTAATTTCTTATATTTAGAGAAGATTTTACTTGTTTAGGGTTTCGATGGGGCCAGGTTAGCTGCATTGCACGAGCAGGATGGCCCATCACTGGCCCTGTTTCTTTTTAACATGAGAAAGAGCTCATGCATGCCGATTGATCATGAATGTGGATGGGGAAAAGTGAGAAAAAAATGGAAAATTTTCTACGGAACAAGATTAGAAAAAAGTTTTGTTTGAGTACTGTGCGTCTAGGTGGGGAAGACTATAAGATGGAGTGAATGATTGCTTTTGAGAGGAGCTTGGTGCTAATCATGATTAGTACCACACGTGTTCCAACTGGCTTTACAAAAAAAAAAAAATCTCATTAAAACCCATCCCTTTTAAATTATATTCATTTCTTTTCGTTTTTTCCCCATTATATCTAGTTTACTTTTTTGAAATAAACGATCTAAAATGTTTTGAATATTGTCTGGGCCATTGATGTGGTATGGGCTAATGATGGCGCTGAGTGCCTCATGAAGTCACGATTAGTTGGCAGAACTAATTTTGCCAAGGTCTCACAAAGAAATTAATTTCCCTTGATTTGAATATTTCCAAGCTTTAATAATGGCAGAGTCAAAGGCATGTTCGTTTGTTCATGGTTCATTGCGAATATTATTTTCACGAGCCGAACAAGAAGGATTAATTATAGTTGTGATTCTGATCCTTTCAGATATAATTATGAGATGATCCTTATCTTGGGGTCAAAAGAAAAGAAGAGAAACATCAACTCAAAATGAAAAGAAATAGGAAAAATTACACTCAAATCCAAAAAAAGGAAATAAAAAAATAGTCTATTGAAATTTTACAATGACAAAATGGCCTTGTTGACAACTCCATTGCATTCATAGCTTCATAAAATCATTTTTTCATTTTGTAATTTTAATAGACTATTTTTTTATTTCCCTTTTTTCTTTAGGATTTGAGTGTAATTTTCCCAAATAATAAAAGTTTCTTAAGACAAGTGTCACATCCTATAGGATAAGGTGGTTAATCAACAAATTGTTGGTTGAAGTGGTGAAGGGTCTCATATTTATAAGAAGAAGAATACAAGTTCAAATCTCAAGAAACATACTTATTAGGAAATATGAAAATCCTTTGCCTCTTTAAACCTCGAGGGCAAACTCTTAGTTAAATTTAAAAAAAAAAAATGGTCAACCTCGATCAGCGTGGCCCAATTCCTTACCGATCCATGAGGCCCACTTCTAAACTCAAAACTAAGGCCCCCACGGCCCCGCCTCTCTGATTTCCTTTTTCTTTCTTCATAATTTTTGTTACAAGATTTGAATCTTCAACTTCAACACTCCAATCATACAAAATAAAAAAGCCCCGCATGAAGCAATCGCGATCTCAGGTCTTTGAACTAAAGCTTTGCCTGTGACCATGAACAAGCGAAATTAGTGCAGCCGCTTTTAAGCATGTTTGTTTGGGCTTAAATTTGTTTATAAGTTGCTTTTTACGTAAATCGAGACACAACTCCTCTCACATACTTACTTCGTATACCGTAAATCACTATTAAAAAGTAACTTATAAGCAATCGAATCGCTAAAACAAACATACCCTTTGTTTTTCCTGTCTAAACAAGTTGATAAATAATTGAATTATAGATGCGGTTGAAGTCACAAATTGAAAGAGGCTGAGGAGCTTTTAATCATAGCACAAGTCTTGATGTATCGGTTACCAAAATAAATGATGGCGAATGATTCAACTTTAATTTGATAAACCAAAAAAGAAACCAGCTTTATTATTTCTCATGGGAGTAGGGTAAATTGGTTCGATCGTATCCTATGGACAATTATTGAACACAACACACTTGGAAAACCACGTGAAGCATGGCTTTCTCTTAGATGCTGCCTAGATAGATAGTTACATAATAACAATAACTGTTAGAGATAACAATTAATCAAACAATTGGATAATAGTGATTCTCAATCACTAGCTAGGTCGATTAATTTTGAATTTGGTTGAGATGACAAATGACATAGATATAATGCGTGTGAGGATGTCACAGCATTATTTTGTTGATTTTTAATCCATATTAGGGGGACCCATACAAAAGAGATGAAACATCGCATTGCCTTTTGCTCTCCTGCCATAAGCACGTACATTTTTTCATGTGATCATTCCTTGCGTGATTTCACTTTGATTGGATTCGCAGGTGGTTGAAAAAACAAATCAGGACACACAGTAACATGGGTTCAACTGATCAATGCTAGGTCCACACGTTTTCACTCAACATCAATCACTCACAATGTTCATCTTACTTTACTTAACAATAATAATAGACGACAACTTCAGTTTCACATAGAGTACGGAACGAACCACATTATTTATAACTTGTAAATAGTGTGTGTGTGTGTTTTTAAATTTATAAATCTTATACCACACATGCCATGAGAAAATTAAAAGCCCAACACGATTGGGCCTGAGGCGGATGAAATGAAATTTTTTTCTTAATGTTGGCGCTGCTTGTATTGATCAGATCGGTGATGTCATAAACATAATGATAAGCCCAGAAAGTTTGGTTTAAAATCGGGAGGGGCAAGAGGGTGAATGCATCACTCAGACTCGGGGGAGTTTGGAACCATGCTGGATTCACTTGATCAAGATTCAAGAAACATGCCTTAATGGCCTTGTAGCACATGAAAGCTCTCAGTAAATGGAAAGTTACCGGTTGAATCCTGTTTAATTATCTCAACTTCTCAAATGTTTATTTGAGTTGGTATTATAAGAGTACGTTTACATAAACACAGATAAAATTTTTCTCACATATTTATTTCGTATATCGTAAATCACGTTAAAAAAAAAGGCCTCTTACCACTAATTCAAATAATGGTGGTGTCTAACTCGCTAAATAAAAGAATATGGCGTGTTGTGAAGCATTAAGCTAGCTTGAATCTCTGCTACCGTTTTAAGAAATTGCAAGAGGCCAAGGAAAAGAATCTGCTCCCCCCCATACCAAAAACCATCACATTAAGAACTAAATAATACTTCCTCCGGTCCTAAATATAAAATAAAATTAATCTTTTTTAAAAATATCAAGAAAGTTAATTAAATCACCTTAGAGTATTTATATTTGTTATTTTTTCTCTAAATTATTTTGTCTAACTTATAAATTGATATATAACCTGATAATACACAGTATATAATATAATTAAGTAACTTATTTAACCTCATTAATGTCTCTAAAAAAATTAATCATATCTTATATTTAGTTACGGATGAGAACTAAAAACGATAAAATGAATCGATGAGGCCCTGCGGGGGAAGTACACGCACACAGCTACACAGCTACAGTGATGAGGAATAGAACCCAGAATAAACTTGCTTATGAGTCTTAGTTAGGAAAAGAATCATCCCTTCTTTCCACCAAAGGCATACCTTTTGCTTCTTCGATTCACTCACCTCATCTTTACCCCTCAGCTACCTCAACCGCCCTCACACGCCTTTCACCTCCTTTTATACCCTCCTCCTTCCTTGCACTTGCTTCTCCACCCCAAAAAAAAAAAAAAACATCACATCATGGCTTTGCATCTCCAAACGTTCTTATCAATCTCCATCATTCTCGCTGTCATTTCTTCAGGTAATAAATAATATTAACCGTGCAATTTCCCAATTTGTTCAATTTTTTCCCCTCACTCATGCGTCTCTAATTATATATTCCTGCTTTTATGGACCACAGGGCTGCACTCGTGTGAGTCAGCCAGAGTTTTCACCATAGTCAACAACTGTAAGGAGACCATCTGGCCCGCCGTCATGCCAGGTGAAAACTTCGACGGCGGAGGCTTCTCTCTAAAACCACACCAGTCACGTGTCTTCACCGCCCCCACGGGGTGGTCTGGTCGGATATGGGCCCGAACCGGATGCAAATTCGACTCCAGCGGAAACGGGTCGTGCGTGACCGGGGCCTGTGGCTCGTCCTTGCAATGCTCGGGCTCTGGGAAACCCCCAGCTTCACTTGCGGAATTTACCCTTGTGGCCACGGATTTTTATGACATGAGCCTGGTCGACGGCTTCAACGTCCCCGTGGCTGTGATGCCCATAAATGGAAAAGGAAATTGCACTACGGTTGGGTGCGACTATGACGTGAGACCCAAGTGTCCAAAGGAGCTCGCCGTGAAGTCCAATGGCAAAGTGGTGGCGTGCCGGAGCGCCTGCGACGTGTTTGACACCGATGAGTATTGCTGCAGGGGCAATTATGGGAACCCCACTACGTGCAAGCCTACGTATTACTCCAAGCAGTTTAAGGAAGCGTGCCCTAATTCTTATAGTTATGCATACGATGATCCAACTAGTATTTTCACCTGCACCAGTCCTGACTATGTCGTTGCCTTCTGCTCTTCCAGGTTTATAGTAGTAATAACATATATATATCGAAGATCTTTTCTTTGTACTGTATGTCATATAAAAGTAAATATATATTAACATTTTGGTCGTGGGCGTGTCTTAATATGCAGGAAGCAACAAGTGTGCTCTTACCATGACCACAAGCTCCACTGCAATGGATCGAAAGGCCTAGACTCGTTGATAGGAAGGTGTATGGTCGGGACGCTTGTGGTATTTTCGGTGCTTAGTTCGTGGAGTCTGTTATGAAATTGGTTAATATTTTTATATATGTGTGTACAGTCGGTCTTTTGATCCAGAATTCGTTTCACATGAACGATTTTGGATTCAAGAACCAACTTTCCTTTTTCCTCTCTCTTTTGGACGAATAACATCTATCGGAAGCTGTTTAACTTTGTTGCCATATATCTCAACAATTAAAATTATTTTCCTTCGGCTCAAGAAAAATCTGGGATATGTACGCGCAAGTGCAACTGCCTCTCTTATACACGATTCTTCTTTATTATATCAGGCCTTCTTAATTACCTGTGTGTGCGTGGTTCTGGTAAAATCCAAAGCGTTTTGGATTGGAGCCTCCGTGACCAAAGTCATTGTACAAGACAACAGGGGCAGGAAATTTGTTAGCTCACGAAAGCAGCCCATCAAAAGTGAGAGCGCGCACACACACATATAGATATGTGTAAATTTCTAAAATTAATATTGTTAGCATAATAATATCAAACAACGTAACTCTTGAAAATTCTTTTATCATCAACTCAGTTTCTGTGTTTAAAAATATATTATATCGATCTCATTGTTGACTCGATTAAAAATAGAATCATAATGATTCAGAAATAATATCTGGATCAATGCTAAATTAAGAAAAGTGATGGAGAGCTTCTTATGGGGGGTTCTGGACTTCTGGGTTAGAAAAGAGGAATAAAAATAACAGTGCTATTATTTTTGCTATTAGGAAACGAGATCTATTAATTAAGGGATGTTACGGGTTCACAGTTGCAATTTGCAATATCATGTTTGAGTCGCGGAGGACATGACAATAAGTCAAAATGTCAACATTGCTTCCATTAAGGGATTCTCTATTGATCAAGCAAATAGGAGCCATTATATTTGGAAGCAGAAAGAAGAAATAACTGTATAACGAAATTCTTAAAATTGTACCAGTGCTCTTATATAAATGATTTTTTCTTGCTAGTATAAATGAAAATTTTAACCTAGTCCACCAAAAACAATAATTAGTTGCTCAGGCGATCCCGATCACGCAAGGGTAAAGATAATCATGAAAATTAAAGAATAATGAACGTACGGGTGGCAAGTTTAGCATAAGCTCATGTGGTGCCACGAGTCGACTACGTAGTGGCATAATGGCATTGCGCATGTCGTTTTAACGCCGTTAAGAAGACACAGAGAAGGCCTGTAAAACGACAATGGCGTTTCAAATACGCAAACTCTATGGTCGCAGAGGGGTATTTATAGGGATCACGGCAGCCGGGAGCACGAAGAGGGCATTCAGCGGGAGTGAAAAATGGCGGGCGGTGGAAAGGTCTCCTTTAAAGTTACTCTCACCTCCGATCCTAAGTTACCCTTCAAAGTGTACGCCAATTCCCACGTCCTCGTATTTTCTCCTAGTGCCTTCGTTTCTGAGCTTCAAATTCCAATTCGCTTTTCGTCGTTTCTTAATCTCTCAACATCTTGCTCTTCTTAATTTCAGATTTAGCGTTCCAGAGGCTGCCCCTTTTACTGCTGTCCTCAAATTCGCTGCTGAAGAATTCAAAGTGCCCCCACAGACCAGCGCAATTATCACCAACGGTAATTAGCTCTCTAGCCTGTCCCTCAAATTTTTATTTTCTCTATCGTTTTGTGTTTCCTAACTTTTTATCTCTAATTTTTCTTAATTGTTATATTGGTAAATTAAATTTCTGTTCAAATTCTTTGACAATGTTATCAACGATCGGATCACCAGATTTGGGTTGTTGAGTGGTAAATTTTGGGTTATACGGAGTGTTTTTCAATTTACGCGGAGTTTTTCCAATTCGGAATTGTATTCGCCCTGATAACTATTTGCCAATGCTCTGCAACATAAAAGATGTTATTGTGCGTTGGCACACTTTTATCTCAGCTTACAAGATTCTGTTCATTGTCTAATACTGATGTGTGCAGCACGCCAACTACTGAGTCCATTGAAAATATTTGCGCCATTTTAAACTATCATACTTGCCTATTTGTTGATATAAGTACGTATTTGTGTTTTTAAATAGTTTTATGTAACAAATGGAATGAATGATTCCTATCAACAAAGTTAAAGTATTATATGAAACACGCTGCAATGCCACTCCATTATTTTCTAGGCACCAGGGATTAAGCTGAAACTTAGGGTCTGTGTGGTACGAGGGGAGGGGACGGAAATGGGGGGATTTTGCTCCCCTCCCCTTATTCGAATAGCTAAAATTTTTAAGAAAATTTTCCCAACCCTCCCCTCCAAAATTGACAGAATTTGAAGGGAAAGGTTAATGTTTGGGCTTGTATTGATAATATGTCCATGCTATTTTAAAATATGCCCACAATATCCTTCTCATTATTTACACAAAATTAGGTACAGATTTGTATGCCTCAATCGTTGATGCAGCTCTTCTCTTATACTGAACATGATATTATTAAAATCCCTTCCCTCCCCTCTCTTTTTGTCAATCCAAACAAGGTAAAAGAAAATCCCTCCCAAACCCCACCTCTCCCCTCCATTGAGCCAAACACAACCTTAAGGAATGGAACAGTTCTTTGAAATAAATTAGGGGAACTGCTTATACCTCTTGAACTGCTTGTCTTCCAGCAGTTCCAAGAATCTAAGAAGAGACGAATGCCGCTCAAACAAAGATAGCTTCTTGATCCCCTTATCTCATTGATTTAGCATAGGGGCGGAATGCCAAACAGGGGGGAAGCCACAGGTTTTTCCATCTAGGTCCGCGGCATCCAACCTACACAGTAATTTATAATTATTGGCATAAAAAAGTTAGGAACTTTAAAACATAACACTTTACTTCCCTATACTGTTACAAAATTAAAATTTTACGTAGTTAAAACTCAGTTCTTGCGTTATTGTCACATGATAGATTATGTCTCATTTTTTCCTCTGCGCACTGAGCTTTATTCATTTTCTTCCTTTGCATGAAAAAACCTCTAGTGGAAGCTGCACTGGACTTTCAACAATATCATTAGCCCATTGAAGTATGAAATGTTATTACGTGCAATGTAACCTTGGTGGTGTTGTAACTTTAGATGCCATGGTTAGGATGTAATGTGCCCTTTTTATGTTGAATGAAGATTGATTTCAAGAGGTTTGCTTTCAAGGTTGTGCATAAAAATTCTCTGGCCAAGATTCTGTTATATCCAGTATTAGTGTTCAGATGATTCTCAGCCGCAACACAATCATTGGATACTATGATCACCGTATCACTTTGCTTAACAGTTTTGCCGGTTATATGTTCTGCAAAAGTGGGTCCCTTAAGTGGAAGATTGAAAATGAATAGATGTTGAGATTTTAGTTTTTTCAATAACTAAAAGGTTTGGCAAACAAACTTCTGACAAATAATTGAAAACTTAACACACACATGCTATTTCTGTCCCCGAGTTGTTGCTTTTGACACTCGGATTTGTGTACCTGGAAGACTGTGATTTAGTATTTTATCTTTCTTATTAGCACTACATCTCAGATGTGCTGCAAATGATTTTTATTATTTCCTATGCTTGCAGATGGTGTTGGGATAAATCCACAGCAGAGTGCAGGTACTTCAAACTGTCAATGCTAGTTTTAGTTCGTTCACTGGGATTTTAGTTGTACTATATCAGTATGTCACATATTTGTCAATACTCATATAATAAGTCATGAACAAAACAAAAGAAGAAATACTTTAGAGGTTGATAATGGTATGAGATTGCATAATTCACATGGTCGAGCTGCAATCTCTGGCTCCTAAAAGGTGTGTAGGTGACAGTGAATTTAGTATGCAATTATGCATAATGAATTAATACTAGCTTGGATACAGTTGATGACATCATTGGGTTGACATGCATTTCAATGACTTTTTCAGGTAATGTTTTCCTCAAGCATGGATCGGAGTTACGGCTGATTCCGCGGGATAGGGTTGGAGCCTCTGAGATATGGCCGAGTGTCTGAGTGGATACCTCACCTTCTAGTTTTACTTATCTCGAATGTTGTAGCTTCCTAGATACTATGAGTATTGCTGACGTCCTCGTAGTCAATACAGGTTTTAATGATGATGATTTCATGTGGTGGATAATGTTTGGTTGAAGGAATAAATAAATTCTTCGAAATGATAACGCATGCTTCTGGGTTTTGACCATGTTCATCTGCAAGAAGTTTTCCTTGTTACTTCAATTCCTTCTGATGTTAAAAAGGGGAGCTTAGTCCCTTTATTCGATAACTTTAAACATGTGATAGATTTTTCCCACAGGCACCCCCACCGAAGCAGCAAAGCCACGGTAAAGTAATATTGGGAAATATTGTGTTTGTTTGGAATAGTGATTGGAGCATTCAAAAGTAAATTTTCAGTCGTGATTTATGATATATAAAGTAAGTATGTGACAGAAGTTTTATCTCGATTTATGTAAATAAACATTTTTGAAGGTCGCAAACCTAATCTCAAAAAAGCATAATTAGTGGTTTCATATCGTTTGTCCGCTCCCCCATATTTGGGATCAATGTGGTGCATGGAGATGAAGGTTACTTTAAATCTTTAAATGGTTCATCTTGAATAGATGATCTTCCGATACGCTTGTTTAAGTTTTTATTATAAGGAATCCATTGGGTTTTTAGGCCCAAGCCCGTAAGGGCCAACCCTTTGGAGCCTGGTCACCTCACTTTGTCAGCTTCGGCCTTGAGTAACTATGCTGAGGTCTGTTAAAAAAAAAGTATGGTGCGGGAAGATGGCCTATTGAAGAGGTAGTCAGGTAGGTAGGAGACGTAAATACAAGGCCATCCAATCTAGGTTTTGTACCCAACTGAAAATGGCACGTTCATCTTATCATAAATTAACTCACTCTCTGCCTCTCTCTGAACTGGTCCCATAACATTTACATGCCCTTCTCCTCCCTATCTATCCTTCCACTTTCATAGAAATATACAACATACGGCTTTCCATCCTCAAACTTCTGCCACTTATGACATCTCTAAATTATTTGACAGTATCACTCTAACGCTTGTCTCTAATAAGTATGATTGGGTAAATATATGTTTAGTGTACGGTTGAACGTAAAATTCCCATTCAGTATACTACGAACCCCCCTCAATGAATTAACTTCATGATTACTATACCATACGAAGAATCAAACATCCTAACTACATTCAATAAATTAACTTCCCTAAAACAAGCCTGTTACGCGACTCCATGGAAATTTTCAATCAGGACAAGAAAAGTGAACATTTAGAGGAAGGCCCGGTAAGGAGGAGTAAGATTTGGCGCAATGAAATTGAAGGATTAAGCCATTTGAGCTTTTGCGCGGTTACTTGGGATGTAGAATGGGATAACGTGCGTGTTTGGAATAGCTTATTTTTAGGCAATAAATGCTTATAATTCGTGATTCACGGTATACGAGGTAAGTATGTGAGAGGAGTTTTTTCTCGGCTTGCGTAATAAGGACTTATTTCCTGTACAAAAAGCTCAGCCAAACATGCACGTTATCAGCTATCCAGTTATACGAAACACACGTTTTGCTATGAGATAACGTGTGTGTTTGAGATCATTTAATTTTAGAGCATAAGTCCTTATTACGCAAGTCAAGATAAAACTCCTCTCACATACTTACCTCGTATACCGTGAATCATGATTTATAAGCACTTATTGTCAAAAAATAAGCTATTCCAAACGAGCACAACGTATTGATTTGCAATAGCTTATTTTTATGTAATAAGTGCTTATAAATCATGATTTACGATATACGAGATAAATATGTGAGAAGAGTTTTATCCCGACTTACGTAATAAGTGCTTATTTAGACAAAATAAACCCAACCAAACACTATCGGTGACAGACACTGAGACAGTTGAACAAGATGGGGAAGTTGCGAGAAGCCGTGAAAAAGCAAAACACAGTCCGCTAGTAAAATGGTAAAAAAGTGCGAGGAAGAGGCAAACACAGTTGATTCTTTTTATGGTTTCCTTGGTAATGGATGGGCATAAAATTCCTCAACACGTTGTGGGTATTGGAGAAACACACTACTCAAATAACAATGCCTACCAAAACAAATAATGAGCAGCAAAATCAGTGTAGTTATGGATTATAGATGTGGAAGTAGAAGTGAGACTGCGAAAGCCATTGAATGGGATTCAGGACAGTGGGGTGGATCTGCCTGTGATGACAACATTGCCCATCTAATCAGGAACGAGGGAGGACACGTGGAGGCGCCTGAAGTCGAAGCCTAATTTTGCGGAGGACAGGCGGCCGCCAGCATCGTGTTGTGGTTTTACATAAACGCCCTCCCAGACATCAAAAAATAACAATATTGTCAACTCCTGACTCCTGTGAGTGAGAAGGCACTTCCGAAAATTTCAATCACAGCCAAAAAGGAGTAGACATCTACCGCATGTCTCGCCGGTAAGTCCAGGCGGCCCGCACCTCGGCCCCCTACTCCTCAATTTACCAATTTGCCCTTTCTCCCCTTCGCCGGCAACTAACGGATAGGCTAGGCTACACTGTGTAATTAAATAAGGGAGATGAAATTGCCGGCTCTGGTCCCTCCTCTACCTATATCCCAGCGAATAAATAGCATTTAGACATACCGAACTAGAAGATGAGCCGGAAGAAAACGTGGCGGATTAAAAGCGGGATATTTTTATAGGAGAATCACCCCTAAATCCTAAACAAGCAATATATTATCAGAAAAATCTCTATTTACAACTCTTCTATATGTATTAATAATCTGTTAAGTGTGTTTTACAACCTCAAACAACCTTTCTGATAATATCTCTCCTCCTTAAAATCTACGAATGATTCTCCCTGTTTTTATTTAAAAGGCCTAAACAAAAAGCTAAATGAGGGGATCTTGTTAAAATGTTTGTTTTTTAGTATTTTATCAATTGATTTATAGGGACGAGAACATCGAAGCGTCGAAACCGAGGCGATGCGCTTTGCTGACGATCTCTGCCAGAGGTGTTACCCCGATACCCCGCAGCAATCCCGTTCCGTTACCGACTAAACATATGCTCTTTCCACCCCGACCCTTCTCCTAATTTGTCGTTTTTCCCTACACTGTAATCTTAAGTTTTTTTATTTTTTTCAACACAATGAGCGTTTTGCGTAAATTAATACCAAACTACATCATTTATTATGTTATAAATATAATTTAAGTGATGCAACCGAATGCATGTTTTATATTGTCTATTTATTTTCTGTAATATGTAATGTAAATTCATACAATGATACGCTATATATATATATATATAAGTTTGTTCGGTTTTGTGTTTGCACGTTTACGAAAATGAAATAAAAACTTGTTTTACATGTTTTTCTCGTTATATCATGAATCACATTTGAAAGCTAACATTTAACGTAAATCCAAACAAGCACGTAGTAGTCTATAATCTCTCCTTTTTTGTGCGGTTTATAACCTTTACACGCATTCTTATGGGACAATATATAGAGAAATAAAGCAGATTTGGTTTATTCACGCTTGTGTGAATATAAACTAGAATAATTCCCTACATACAGCTTGACCACGTATAGTAATTCAGTGGTATATTATGAATCTCAAGACAACATTCCCAGTAATCTATCCCATGGTTATTTGCAAAAAGGGAAAATCTTGGTCGCTCATCTAATTTTTTTTCTTTGTTGCCGGGAGCTAAAATTGAGTCTTTCGTCTATCAAATTTTAAAAAAATAGTCTATCGAACAATTTAGATATTCCTTGCTCATTCGTTGGGTTTAATTTTATTCCTTGCTTTACCCAGTTTATAATGCACGTAAGCTTTTGTCAGAATTGTCAGTTCCTTCTTGCCCATCTCTATCCTTATTTTCTTCACATGCAAGCCCTATTTCTCTATCGCTCCCTATTTTTCAATGGGTGAGTGGTATAAAAATGTCCGTGAGTTTCATGTTATGATTAACAAGCTAATTAAAGTTGGTTCAGTTACTGAATTAGTTGGGGTATTGGGTTAAGAGTCATGAGATCAAAATAAAGTCAAATCAGAACTAACTCGAGACCAAAATGATGAGAAATTAAATATTTTAAGCTTATTATTATAAAATTATAAAGAAAACAAAAAAATTTGATTTTTTTTAGAAAAAATAAAAATTTCCAGATCTGACCGATTTCCGATTCGGACCGACCAGTCCGGTCCGGGTTTTATTACCATGATGATTACCAAATGCTAGTATATTCTCATTTTACTATTTGTCATTGGATTTTTTTTTTAAATAAATTTTTGTTATCAAATGACTGTTTTTGTTAAAGATCTTTCACATCATAAGCTCATTCCTGTAAAAATTTTATGAGCTTCACACAAGCTATATTATACTCCCTTCGGTCTTAATTATAAGATAAAATTGACTTTTTTAGAGAAATTAAGGAATCCAATTAAATTACTTTAGAGTATTTATATTTTTAGTATCCTTAGATTATATATTAGTTTATTAGTGAAATTAATTAGTTTGGAGAAAAAAATAAAAATAAAAATACTCTAAAGTAATTTAATTGGCTTCCTTAATTTCTCCAAAAAAGTCAACATTATCTTATAATTAAAACTTGAGGGAGTATTTTTATCAGAGATAACAGTTGAGATGAGGTTTACGCCGGTTTACCTTTAATTTGTCGCGACTTTGCAGTGTCTATTTTTTATTTGTTAATAATATTTAACTCATTATGTATTTAGTGTTTGTTTAGGATACTTAATTTTTATTTATAAGTACTTATAAATCATAATTTACGGTATATAGAATAAGTATGTGAGAGAAGTTTTATCTTAACTTACATAATAAGAATTCATTACCTTAAAATAAATGATACCAAACATTTGTTTAGACAAACATTTCACCAAACCCCGAAACTCGATTGTCTGATTGTTGGAAAAAATTCAGATCAACACATAAGGAAATAATTAGAAAATACTCAACGTCATAATTTCGTCATCAAAAGCTCAAAATCACGATCGTACAACGACTTCAAACATGGGGCGAACACTAATAATTATAATTTATTTTGTACGTGAATAATTTATTTGTCACAAATTGAAATAATATTGATAAAGGCCAGACCAGAAGCTCACAATGTAATAGCAATTTATAAATAAACAAATATGGGCCATAACAATACAAATCCCGTTAGTTCACTCTCAATTTTGCCAACCGTCACTTTCGACGGCTGTGTCTCTAGTCGCAGGCAAAGCCATCCCTGCTTGCCGTGCTCTCACCCGTACACACTCTCGCTCTGACTCTTTTCTGAGTAGCTGAGTGGGTCCTCCTTCTCTATTCACCGCAGACAATTAAAAATCTGGCTGATAGGAGCCGGAGCAACGAAAGCACCCACACTGCTACCACGCCAACGAGAATTACCGACCATCTCTTTTTCACTGCCCTCAAACAAATCACTCGCTCGATGTTAGCTGTCTCTAGAACTCACTCTGTTCTCTCCGTCACGGTATTTCACTACCGGTTTAGAGACTGCAGAAGCTGATCATCGGCATCACTGGTTTAGCTTGCGATGAAATCCAAAAGCCATGCTCACACTGGAAATGGCTACGCAAGCGAGAGTGGCAGCAACAGCTCTCCGAGCCCACCAAGGTCACCGCGCCGGCAATCATCCACCAACATATCGCATTGCCGCCGACGATTGCGGCCTAAAGCACTCTCTCACACCACCCACCGTCTAGAAAGTTTTGCAGCCGGTATCATTACTCGCCGGAATCTCCGCTACTTTTTCCTTCTGCCACTTCTGTACATCTCTGGCTTGCTCATGTGCGTGGGGCCATTCTCTGCCCTCATTGGCCATGCCCGTCTTCCCGGCTCAGTTTATCGCAGTCACGAGATTTTTCAAAAGCTTTGGCCTGACATTGAGTCTGATAATTCGTCGGCAGTTGAGGTTCGTTTCCCGGGTTTCTCTTATTTGCATTGCATTCTCTGTCGTGTTCACGTTATTTTGCGATCCGTATTCTGGAAGGGAATGGAAAGAACACCCTTAGCATCACTTTACAAATCCTCCGCACTTGATGTTCAGAAAATGACATATATATTAATGAAAGTAAAATTCACGTGAGGTATGCTTACCGCAGCATGAGCCAGGTGCTAAAATTTCTGCTCCCCTGATAAAAATCAAACTAAAAGATGATGGAACACTCAAAGTTCTGTTGAAATCTTTTCTTCTCCCGCCCTTCCCTAGCTCTTAATGCCTCACGGCAAAATTTAAGAAAAATGCGGCCCTTTAATTATTTTCACGAGGTAAGATCCTTGTTTTTTTGGGGGGGGGGGGTGTTGTTCCCGTTCATCATATTCTTTGCCATTATTTGTTATGTTGCTCGGGAAGAAATGCATTTTAGAGTCTACTTACTGTATCTCTCATTTAACCACATTGGCTTTACCATCAATTTTTTTTTCCTTAAACCATTTTGGCTATCAAGTGTTGACTACTTCATAGATGCTTAAAAAAATGAAATTCGTTTTCTTTACTCGGGAGAACTGATTTGTTTTTGGTCGTTTCCACAGTTATCTTCTGTATGGAATTACAAAAGAAAGTTGAGGGAGCACAAACCTTGTCCAAATATCACTGCGGTGCAACATGAACATTTTGGTATACGCTTGGATAGCTTGTTATCCTATTTGGTTAGGATTGATTGACTTGGATATTCCAGAATTTTTCCAAATCTTTCTATGATATATAACTCATGTTATTCGGGCTGTTTATCACCCTGTTCCAACTCCCAACTATTCTTTGACAACCTTTGGTTGGAAAGTAGGATTCGCACTAGACTAAGCTTGGTGTATGACATTAAATCAATGCTTAGCTTGGTGTATGACATTAAATCAATGCTTCTTTTCAATTTCAGCGTCTTATGGCTATAATGGTTTCCTAATTGTGGAGGCTAATGGAGGCCTTAACCAGCAACGTTCTGCAGTATGATAGTTTCTTTTCCCTCTTGTTTTAACTTTTTGATTTTCGTTGAAGACATAAACTCATTGCATCATCTGTAATTTTTTGTTATATTTTCTGTCATGTGTATCTTCCACAGATTTGCAATGCTGTGGCTGTGGCCGGACTTTTGAATGCTATACTAGTCATACCTCACTTTGAATTCCACACCGTCTGGAGAGATCCAAGGTGATTGATCTACTTATCATCTCAGAACAATAAAAGTTAGGCCTAATGCATAAACCTCTTGAATTTTTAGGCTAATTTCATGGTTTTGAACTCTCTAACATGTGAATGAGAGGGAAAGGAATGTTTCCTGCATCTGAGGGTTTTAGTTGTCTGACAATTTAATTGCATAGTTCTTAGAAAAAAATTCGCTTTCATGTGCTAGTAGCTCCCTGCTATGTTAACATTAGTTTATCTCTTTCTAAATAATTGAGTTGTTAAAAAGTGAAATAGGTTTATACAATTGATCTCGTTAACAATGACATTGCTTTGCATGTTAAAAATTATCATCTAGTTACACAGGCTATAAAAACTAAAATCAGGAGCAAATCTCCCACAATCTGATTCGTTGAGCCAAATTAGCACTAGTAAATTGTTGGCATGTAATAAGTCTAGATTTTAATTTGGTAAAAGTTTTAACCAACTAACAGTGGTAATGAGATCAAACAAGACCTTACCGGATTTGTGATGCCATTATGCAATTGGCCCAGAACAGGGATTTCTAATATTTAAATGCAATATAGTGAATATAGTAATGCTTCTTGTGCCCGTTTTGTTCTTGATATTATCTCTGGAGCGACTTCCAAATGTTAAATCTATATTACTTGTCTCACAGTGAATTTGGGGATATATATGATGAAGGTCATTTTATATCCACCCTTAAGGGTTATGTGAAGGTGGTTAAAGAACTTCCTGAGGTAGTAATGGAGAGGTATAATTACAACATCAGTAATATCACTACAATCCGGGTCCAAGCTTGGGCTCCTGTCAGTTATTACCTGGGAGTTGTTTATCCAATCATTCAAAAGGAAGGGTATGTATTGGACGGCTTTCGCATCCTTTATTATTTTACTTTTTATAATCTTTGGGGTGAAGAATGTTGAATATATAATTTTAGATATAAATTTCTTTTAGTCTCCAAGTTAGTCATTTAACGCTGATTGTAAACAAAAAATTTGACAAAAAATTTCTTTTCTTTTCTTGCAGGGTCATTCGAATATCACCATTTGCCAACCGATTGGCAATGAGTGTCCCTCCTCACATTCAATTTTTGAGATGTCTAACTAATTATAAAGCACTGAGGTTTGCTTCTTCAATATCAATACTAGCCAAGAAACTGGTTAACCGAATGATCGAGAAGAGTTCAAGAACAGATGGGAAGTATGTTGCTGTGCATCTACGCTTTGAGGAGGTAATGATGCCCATTCTTCCTTGTGGAGAACAAGTTATTGGTGTCAGTAATTTATGGTCGGGTATACTTTAACCAGTTTCATGTAATTATTGAATGTTAATTATTTCTAAACGTACAGGACATGGTGGCATTCTCCTGTTGTATATATGATGGAGGAAAGGCGGAAAGGTTGGAAATGGATTCGGTTCGAGAAAAAGGATGGAGGGGGAAATTTAAGCGAAAAGATCGTGTCATTCTACCTAACCTCAATCGAATTGAAGGAAAATGCCCGCTTACCCCATTGGAGGTATTTTTTTT
Organism: Inga oerstediana; assembly: GCA_963210345.1. Classification (NCBI taxonomy): domain Eukaryota; kingdom Viridiplantae; phylum Streptophyta; class Magnoliopsida; order Fabales; family Fabaceae; genus Inga; species Inga oerstediana. The sequence goes on from OY723405.1 coordinate 3,433,297, forward strand.
ATTTACTAACCTAGATCTGTTTCTTCTAAGTAGGGATTTCCATCTTTATGTTCTTGGCATTCTGTGTCCTGAATCTAAATGGCTTTTGTCTTCAGTATTTGTATCTTTATTAATAGTCATTAAATCTTTAAAGAATAGCACAACGACAGAATCAAACAATTCTATGCCAGTTAACTTGCCCCAAAAAAATAGAAAAAGAAAAAATCTATACAAGATTGTGAGAAAGCTCTTGTTACCCGGAAGACTCATGTTATTGCATATTCCTTCACTATGTAGGTTGGGATGATGTTGCGTGGCATGGGATTTGATAACAATACGTCAATATATTTGGCTTCTGGGAAAATATATCAGGCAGAGAGGCATTTGGCTCCTTTAATAAAGATGTTTCCCAATCTGCATACGAAGGAATCTCTTGCAACACCAGATGAGCTTGCTCCCTTTAAGGTAAATCTTCTTAAAGAGTGTTTCATCCAAAAAGGAAAAAAAAAAAAAAAAGCCTTCTCAAGCGTGTATTTGGATGGCAGCTGTGATTGAAAAAGTTTATTTATAATGCCCAAGGCTATATTGAAGTTGAAAGTTATAATTTTTGCCATTCTTTTTCCTTCCCTGGTTAATCATCCAAACAAATATATAACGATCAGGGGTGTCATTTTTCACCTTTTTCACAAAATATGGTTCTCTCTTACATCTCATGCGGTTTTATTTTCTTTCAAGTTGATACTGCAATTGTTGGGAGATTCAAAAATTTGAAAAGCTTCAAATGATTCATCACTCAGAAGATTATTTTTATTGTTGCTGCTATTAGTGTGTTACCTTTTTCTATAAGAGTGAGTGTTGAATTTGTTATTGGGAGTTTTATGGTGCTGACACTCATCTTCATCCTTCTTTAGGAATATTCCTCTCAATTAGCAGCTCTGGACTACACAGTATGCTTGTTTAGTGAGGTTTTCGTAACAACTCAGGGCGGTAACTTCCCTCATTTTCTGATGGGTCATCGAAGATTTCTCTTTGATGGACATGCAAAGACCATTAACCCTGATAAGCGCAAGCTTGTTGGTCTTCTTGGGAATGCTAGCATTAGGTATACTCTCTCTCTCTCTCTCTCTCCGCCCCCATCTCCTCTTTGTATCAGCCATTTATAGATCTTCTATGCTCCAGTAAAGCATTTCAAACTGCTGATATGAATATTTAATTTGTTTGCTTGTATTTCATTCTGTTCTTGTTTAAAACAAAGAGGGAAGGGATGAATGGATAAGATTCATAAGAAATTGGACCACAATTCATAGTGCATAGGAAGCAGTAGCACACGTGAATAGATATACTGAGAATATTGTAAAAAATTAGATCACTTTAAGAGTCACTTTACAAAATTCTAATAGGTTGCAAGAGCCATACTGATTTTTTTCCATAGACTTGGAAGGGAACCTTTTAATATGTGCATTATATGAATGAACAAGCAGATACAAGAGTGCTAGATATTCAACTTGTTCTAATTTTCCCCCCTTAATTAAGGACTGCCAACATAATCAAAATTGTGGTTACTAAAATTAGGCTTGGGGCTAGGCTTTTAAAATTTGAAGACACTGGATGATAGAAACTATTTGGATATCGGTTTTGCAGTTGGAGAACTTTCAAGGAGCAGATGGAAGCTATGCTTGTTGACAATGACAGGAAAGGAATCCTTGTACCGAGAGTCAGAAAAATTAACAGGAAAACTTCAGTCTACACATACCCGTTACCAGAATGCAGATGTCTACAGCAGTTGCATGCCAGTCATATTGACCACAGTCTAGACAGTCATGATAATTACATTCGGAGAAAAACTTGAATGACGCTCGATGCTTGGTGTTTCATTAGATTTGCATCAGTTCAACACCCTTGGTGTTTCACCCTTCTGTGGCTAATGATGCTACATGCTTCTGATTTTGAGGGTAAAGATGAGTTGTTACTGCCTAATGCCGAGATGTGGGCACTACAGTTCTGAAGACGAGAAATTCGGTTGTGTGATTTTCTGCCTCTGAATGAAGATTATCCCATATCTGTGCATATTACATATTGTCCTTACTCCTTAGTCTGATAGTTTTCTGGCTTGCCATGGGAAGGTAGAAGTGGTGACACTGCACAACTTCGCTTGTGTTCCACAGAGAAGTATAGAAGGACTCAGGTACAGAGTTGTATTTGGACTTCTCTCTCTAACCCTTGTTTTTAGAACTGATACGGACCTTCTACATATTTTATTTCTTTTGTAAAATTATTAGGGTAGGAGAGGGAATTGAAACAGTGAATCGATCAAATTTTGCATTTTTGGATTCTGTCTACCAGTTTCAACTTGGGGAGGCATCCTCTAGGCTCTGTGGATGTGTATTGTGGCTTATTCGCACCTTCATCTTCTAAGATTTAATTTCACTTCTTCAGACTGTTATTTTCTTACCTTCAAAAATTTCTGTACTCTAAGGATCCTCAGATGGTGATGATCTTTGGAAAGCAGGTAGTGAAGGTTATCCAAAGGGAGTTGAGATATTTACTTGTCTTCCAAGTTTTGAACCCTTCTTCTAAAACCGTATTATTTCACCATCCCTCTAATCCCACATGTCAGGATCAAGTTGTCCATGTAGGTGTTGCCTAGACACGAATATTTTATGGGGAAATTTTCCCCCGCACTTGTGGCATCAGAGAATCCATCGTATGAATGTGGCTTGAGATATAACTCGGCTGTAGACAGCACTGGGGTCTGGGACTTGTAATTTTCTTGTCGCGGGATAAAAGAAGGACACCACTATACGAGGAAATATCTTGTTGTTTTGTTTCCTGGTTCTCTCATGATGCGCTTAATATGGTCAGCAATTTGCGACAGTGCCCCAAGTATTAATGTACCTAAATTATCGCAAACCAAATATATAAGCAAAGGGGGCAGAAGCGAAGTGGTCCTATCCCATCTGAGAAGCACCGTGTACATCAGGAACATGGGTAGGTCCCATTAGAGAGAGGATCAAGTGCTAGTGAACCCCACCACCTCTCCACATCATTATCACTGAAAGCTGGCTGCCCCAAGGCCTACTCTCTGTTCTGTGTGGTCGATCTCTATTCTTTAATGTTCCTAATCGCTCTCATCCTTAATAGAAGGTTTAATAAACTAATTTGATTAAATTAAGAAAGTTAGTTAAATTAGTCAATATGACATGTTTTATTGTTTTACATTTAGGATTAAGATCAACTCTCGGGAGAAGTATGTTTTTAGTGGGATTGTTGGACTCTCTACCATGCATGCTAGTGCTAGGTTGATCTCCTTTTTAATCATTTCATCCACTTGGTGCCCCATAGAAGTCTTCATTCTGACATTTTCTTCTTGTTCTTTTACAAGCACATAAAGTCCAGTTAATTCTGATCCTCCTACTTTATTCAATGGCTCCAAGCACGCACTGCAAAAGTTACCCCCAAAACCTTCATGTTTGCCTTTTCATTTGCTCCCTCTTGGCTTCGTATTCACTCTTGCTACAAACAACAACTAAATGTTCACTATAACTATATAATAATCAATCACACCTGAGCTACCTCGCTTCCCATTATTCTCGAACCACGGTGAGCCAGGCAATACAATTGTTAAAATATTGTTTTTTTCTTGTGCAGTTCTTTCGTGGTGTTTGACGTAAATTTTCTGTTGATATTGCCGGTGCTTGTTAACCCCATGCCGAGTCGCTTAACTTTAGACAACAAACCTCGAAAAGATCCGAAATCATTACACAATGAGTACAAAACAAGAGTCAACTAACAGCACAAATGGTTCTGGAAAAAACACGACACGCTAATCTAGGCCCCACGCTACCCCATAACTACATACATATGCTAGCGCCACGAAAATGGTTTCACGTTTCCATGTCTCGATTCCGAAGCCCTTCTATTCATTCCATCAGAACTTAGCATTTCTCCATTTTTTGTATATTCTAACGGCTTATTCCAAGTTACTCTCAAGTCTCACCCTAACCCGGAGGGAGTACTAAATTTTTAATAGAAAAATAACTAGGTGCAATATATGTGTTATACATGCCATAGTGCTCCTACGTTTTGCTATGATGATAACTTTTCCTGAACTCAATCTTCACTTTGCAGTAATTGATGGATCGATTCGCTCACCCAAAATGATAACGCATGAATACTCTCTACTTCCTCACATTTATGAGATGCTGACGGGGAAGGAAAAAAGTAATAATAATTCAGAACACTAAATAAGCTTTTCTTCAAGTCTTTATCTCTTACAATAATTCAATTTATCTGTCTTTAAGAAATTGTCCATCTTCCGTAAACAACTCTTCTAAAGATACGATCCTGTTTAAATTTCCTATTTGATTGTTGCAGAAGGCGAGTGCTCATAGATTTTAATGTGGGTCTGGTCGACAGGCAGTCATAAATAATTTAAATACAAGTATTCATCAGGTTTCAATTTAACCAGAGGTCTGAAACCTCTTGCGCAAAAATCAAGTACTTGCAATATTATGGACGTAACAGGATAATCTCTATCCATAAGTTTAATAGTAGCAGCTGGCAGGTAAAGTAACAAGAAATACTTTGGTTTTTATAGAAAGTTTCATAAAGAAATAGCATTGACACAAAGCAGTGGTGTCGCCATGCTTAGGTGAGACAAAAAGGAAAAGGTACATTATAATTCGAATACATTAAAAAAAAATATACACTTCTGAGTCAGGTGAACCCTCATTTGGGAAGGTAACGAACAGTGATACCCACCAATGCATACAAAACTGAGATTATTCCATCCTTCCCCACCAATCGCCACATTAGCACATACTAGTGATTTAACCAAGATGATAAAAGGGAGAAAAAAGGGCTAACCAAGCAAAGACATTCATAGTAGGAAAGATCAGTCTTTAGGTTCCCAACTCAAGAAAGACACATCAAAAACCAGAGTAGAAAACAACAAAACAAGGCAAAATAGCTCTAGGATTGCACACATACAACTCTTCTAAATTGGAATAAGCCCCAACTTCCCCTGCAAAAGAATCATACTCCTCCGTACTTATTCCTCCTCCTCCTCCTTCTATATTCTTCTTGACCCTCCCTGCTATTACCCTGCATACCAGCATTGCTCTCTTTTCATTATTCTCGTCACCTGAAACCTCTGCTCTGTCGTGTGCTTTTCCACTTGTCGCCGTCGTCAATATCTCTTTTCCCCCGGCGACCACCTTGAAGCCATTCTTGATTATGCCACACACGTTGCACTGTGGTGTTGAGTTACAGAGGTTAGTGGAGCCTTTTAGACCCAGTGAGCACAAAGAGGTCGTGCAATGAAACCTCAATAGCTCGTTTCCATCTGCTATGCAACGAGGGTGCTTCTTGGGAAGCTTCATGGCTTTGGCTTTGATGGACTCTCTGTACTCTTCGAATTTGGTAATTGTCCTCTGAGTGTTGTGGACTTTAAGGATGCGGTCTATTTTGCAGACAGGGGATTGTTTCTTTAGCCAGCTTGAGTGGAATATAATTTCCACTATGTTCTTGCTCGTATCTTCTGGACCCAGTTCAGATACTGAAATATGTAATACAAAAGCCAAATCAACTAACCCAGTTAAAGGATTTTAAACCACAAGCCAAAGAACATATCTTTCTGGTAACATATCAATCGAAAGGAATTATGAAATTAAGGCAGAATGTACCTGCATGTTTAACAGCCTGATGAAGCTCTAAATTTTCAGGTTTCATGAAGATCTCACCACAGTGAGGGCAAGGGTAAATGCTACTCCTGAGAGAAGGGTCTCTAGTGAAAGGAAGAAAAGGGTCAACCACCATACGACACTCATAGCAACCAGAGAATCTCCTAAATGGCATTCCCCTAAAAGAACCGTTCACAGAAGAGTTTGAAGAAGAAGCAGAAGTAACCACCCCATTCAGTTCATTCAAAGGAGCTTTCAAGGATCTGTTAGAATGAGAAGCATCATTGTTGGCCGTGTTACTTGCACTCAGAGACGACGCCCTTTTGACCTTGTTCATGTCAAGAGGCACTGTTTCAGGCTTCGCCACGATCTTGGTGTTATTACAGAGTGAACCAGAACATCTCATTTTCTTGCACTTCTTTCTGCTTTCTTCTGTAACCGCTTCTTCCTCCTCCTCCTCCTCCTGTTCTTGTAGCTTCCTTGGCTCTTGTTTCTGTTTTGGTTGTTTCACTTCCAGCTGCGGCTGCTGAATCTGGACACTTCTACAAGGCAATAGACCTCTTATCGCTGCCCAAGAGGCTTGTTTCTCTGTTTTCTGGGGTTGTTGTTGATTCTGCTTTCGGTTGACATGTTTGGATTCTTTCCTTTGGCTTCTGGGTTTGCTCATCGTAGCAAGAGATGCAAGTGGCTGCTTTACTTTTGGAATTACTTCACAGCACATCGCAGTATGATGTTTATAACTTGCAAGGGCTGGGACTTTGGGACTAGGGAGTTGAAGTTCGCACGTGTCATTTTTTCACATAGATTCGCAAAATAATATAATGTCATAATTTATTAAGTTATTAGTAATTTTAATTTCCTTTTGTCTGTATATATAATATCTAGTGAGAAAGGGTACCTTATGTAAAGAGCACGTATTGTAGTGGTATCATCGGTTTGAGCTGCGTGCTTTTTTTGTTCTTTTTATTCTTTTAAAAAATGCTGTCTTTCCTCTATGATGGGGATAAAATGTATTTTTCAGTAATTTTATACTTGACACGGACATTATGCCCTAAAAGTAATAGAACATGTACTTTTTGCAATGGAATAATTTTTTATTTGATTCCCATAATCCTATCTATAATTGGCTCGTATAGGAGTGTCGAAGAGGGAAAATATTATTGGACGGCTGAGTGTCCATATATATACGGCATTATAATATTGGAATGAAAGAGGTGTGTAATACTTAAGCCACCGTATAAGATTCTAGTGAGCTTCATCCTATTTTATTAGTGTCACAAGCTAGCTTTCTTGATATGATTTTCTAAAGAGCTCATGTTAGTGGTCATGCACCTTTTTTGAAATATATTCACTGATCATCTTATTTTTTCTGTCTTGCTTGCAATTGAACGGTTTTAATCATGACCATGTTATGTTGTAAATACCACACTGATCCTCGAGATTCCCAACCTGCGCGATTTGATGCTTCTTCTTCTTTTGATTGGATGGTGGTAGTGGTTAATGAGATTTCATGCCTATTTGAAATTATTGTGAACTTGAAAGCTTATCTGTACTTTTGAAGCCAGTGAACCACCCAATATCCTTTGAACAAGTGAACTGGTTCTTCCTAACAGGACCATAACCCGGTCACATCATGGTCTTGCTTATGAGTAAGGGAGTTTATGAGTAAGGGAGTTCCATATAACTATTAAACTATCATATTGACCCGAAACTCTTTCTTTTCTTTTCTTTTCTTTGTGAAAACCCCTGACTAGATTTTTCATGCAGGTGTATTAATGATTAGGTCATCATAGTGTATTTCATTTTAGGGGGGATGGGGATTAGAATAATTAATTGGGTCTGTCGTTATTTAGAAGCCCAAGGCGAACCTTTTTTTGGGTTAAGCGCGGGGCACAATTGGCCATGTACTCTACTAATTACCCCATAATTAATGCGACCTTTTTAGCCACAAATTACAACGCCTCTTCTTTCCCTCAAAATCATGCATTCCACTCCCACTTCATGAAGTTTTCACAACTCTCTTCAACGCTTAATTACCATCATAATCTCCACCCATAACCGTTGCATTCTGCGGGTTCTTACTCAATCACAGTGATGCTCGTTAGGAGCTTATACTGCATTTTATCTTATAGCCAAAACACCGATCACCAACAACAAAAATTGGGGCAAGCTAGGTTTGTTATTTTCACTTTCGCTGGGAAATTGAAAATCTTTTTAGCTCTGGAAAGCTGCCATCTTGCTTTCACTTGTCTCTGAGTTTTTTTTTATTATTACCTTTTACAGTGGGACAATAACGTAAGAGCTTTATTAGTTGCCCCGTTTGAGTTAAACATCGTGCTAAAGCCTGATAATACCATAATAATTAAGCCGATATCAGTGCAGGCACATCAGATCGTGGCACTGGTTTGAAATTTAAATCTGAGTCTCAACAGTTAAAGCACACTGAACAGTATATTTAGTTTAAGAATAAGAATAAAGAAGGGAACTTGAAGGCCCGCCCAGGGAATATTTTTCTCAAAAGCGAAAAAAGGGAAGGGGGTAACGAGTGGGTTCGAAAAGCTTACCTGGGACACTATGGCAGCGGAATATAAATGCAGGCCACCACAATTAATCACCAAAAATATACTCCCTCCTGTTGGTATTATTATTATAATGCATAAACTAATAAGTATTCTTGATTTTTTTTATAAAACACTTATAAATTTTTAAGGAGCGTTTAATTTATTTTTTTATGCTGCTCATATTTAATAAAAATAATAGGAGAGAGTAATAATTAATATGATATTTGAGTTTAATGTAATTGGTAAGGGTAATGCTGTAAATCACTTGAATTTTCGGATACCTTTAAAGTTTTTAACTGTTTTTATTAATTTGTGATAATTGATAATTGGGGCCTTATAATAAAGATACGAGGAAGTAAACACAAGTGCAAGAAATTTAAGAGACCTTGGAAGATGGGAGGGCCTTTGTGAAACGAGACACATACACACTAGTACTATTCCTTCTGTTCTAAATATTAAGGTTCTGAAATCCAGACCGGTCATTGAATAGATCAGGATACTGGGTCAAGGGTCAGTGGATCAAATTGGAGTCAAACCGAAGCTAGACCGATGAGGAAGTGAAGATTTCAGAATTATTTATATGAAATTATGAATTAAAAAAAAAAACCGATTGAACTGTCAAAAAACTAGTCGAGCCGCACAAAACTCAATTAAACTGGGGTCAACCACAAGACCAGACCGGTCAAATCACCGGTTGTCTGGTTTCCGACTCAAATTGGCCGGTTTGGTCCGGTCCGATTTTCAAAACCTGGCTAAATATATAATGTAGTTAGTAATATAATTTGCACTTCAAACATTTAGCATCCATAGATAGTATATCAGTTATAAAATTCATTTGATAGTTTTGGCTTGATCTTATACATAAGGTCCAATTTCCTCTTATCAACCGTATTATTTTTTCTTTCAGGGTACCCAAATTTGTTAAACCATTTTTTTATTACTGAGCAATGGGCATTAAATAGTATTGATATTTTCAAAAAGTTATCATAAATTCTCCATATACTAATTACAACAAGAATTTACTAAGGCACCATCAAAGACGCATGAGAATTGGATTCGAAGAATCAAAGGCACCACCAGAGTTGTTCGAACATGTAAGCTAGCGGTGTGTATACACGTGCATTTTTAAACTTTGGAAATAAAACAACCTGCCTCTTTTTATAATGTAGAATATGGTGTTGTTAATAATAAGACTGGTGTTGTTATTGTGAAAATATAAAAAAGAAATTGAAGTTGCTAATTAAGAATCCAAAATTGTTATATTGTTATTCCGAAGTGGAAAGAGGGAGGGCTGAAGGGAAAAATCTTCTTTTCGCCGACTAAGATTTGTCGTCCGTATTTACACAACACGAACTAGGATTTTACAATTTCGACATACTGATTTGAGATTTACATATTTTTCATGGTATTTTTTAGGGATTTTCCCTTTATTTATTTTATTTTCTCTGGGTTTTGATTAGTGTGATATATGTATTTATAGAATATGATAAATAAGCTGTACAAATATAGTTCATCAACAGCGATTGATAAGATTGTTGGACATTTCATGTTACACATGGGTGAAGATATATGGCGTTGTTTACAAGTTAAGGGGGGGAAAGAAAACACAGATATTGATTGGGTTTGAATTCGTATATGAGGTGAATAAAAAGCCTATGGATGAACCCTATGGGCCTCATGGGCCCAAAAAGCTTTTTGGGGCTGTTACAACAGCGGGCTGTCTTTATAGTAAATCCATTCGTCATTCCACCAAACACTTTAGATCTGTTTGGTGTGAGGGATTTGGAGGGGAGGGGAGGGGAAGGGAAGAGAGGGGAAATTTTTATGAGTTGAATTTTAAAAAATTGAAAAAGTGGGGTAATAAAATTTTAATAAAGAGAATATATAAGATAAAAAAGTAAGAAAATTTAATTAAAAACTTTTAACCCCTCTTTTCTAATTTTTTTAAATTCAATTCAAAAAAATTTTCCTTCCACCCACTTTTCCTCTCCTCCCCTCAAACCAAATAAGCCAAGTAACTTGTGTTGGGATTTGGAAAGAGCAGTTATCATGGAAGAAAAAACCGGACCGGAAAACCGGCCGACCGGTCCCAGGCCCGGTCCGGTTACATATATGTGAGGGGAGGGGGGTCGAACCGGTAAAGACCGGTTCGACCCGGCCGGTTCTCTTGTGACCCGGAAAAACCGCCGAGTCAGGCGGTTTGACCGGGTCACAAAAAAAAAACAGATCTGAGATGATGTCAGATATCAGAACCGCGTGCGAGTGCGATGCGAGATTGCGAGACGAGTGAGGCGAGTTTCATTCATCAGCGACGAAGATCATTGTGCCCTAGCTCCAATCGGCGGTGGCTGCTTGAACGACGGCGAAGACGACGAGCGGCGAGGAGCAGGCGGCGACGGCGAGCGACGAAGATCATCGAAGGTATTTCTCATATTTGATTGAAAATCAAAACTGAAAAAGAACATGGGAATAAAGAAGAAGAGAAACCAGTATTTACAAGAATCAGAGAGCCAAGGAATCCGAAGATGAGAAGGTGGGTGCGGTTGAGGTATGGGCGTGAAAGGAAGAAGGTCAAGCTGAAGAGGCGGATCTGAGGAGGCTCTGGTCTCTTCCTGGACACTATCATGCTCTGAAACTTTCTCGGCGAGACTCTGACCAAGAGATATGTAGAAACCAGGTTCCTTGTTAGCCATTCTTGGGGCCTTGTCCAGTATAGGAAAACCCTTAGGGGCGTCTCCCAAGCTCAGAGCCAGCTCCATCTTTAGGCAAGAAAGAGACAAGTCAGGTCCGAAAAGGGTATGACTCGGGAATGGCTTAATTTTCTGGTGAAAAAATAAAGCAGAAAGAAGGGAAGGTGGATGCTTTGAAAGCAGAAGAGGACCTTAGAATGTTAGGGGTCGGTCACGCTCTTGTGGAATGCAAAGACGAGGAAAGGCTCAAAGGTTAGAAAGTGCAAACTACAAAATCCTTTTCTCCACCAACGACGAAGAACAGTACTTCCTAAGTCACTTTATGGTCATATTGACTATTTTGATGTTTTTTTTTTGGCCAAGACTATTTTGATGTTATTTGCTATTTGATGAATGATTATTGATATTGTTATGTTTTGATGTTAGTTATGGGTTTGCTTTGAAGAATTAATTAGGTATTTTAGCTATTTTGATGTTGGTGATAATTTATGAGTTATGAATATTCATTATTTTGTTATTGTCAATTAAATTGTAATATTTTAATGTGACCGGTTCAATCACTGGTTCGCTCACCGGTCCGACCCCGGTTGACCCAGTGACCCTTGAACCTGTACCGCGACCGGTTCATTGACCGGTCCGGTTTTTCGTTCTTTGGCAATTATAAATCCGAAATGGATACTGGATGATAGTATAAAAAAGTTAACTACAATATTTATAACTTAACCAAGGGTTTTGAGTTTGAAACCCAGAAATACAATAGTTTTAGATGGAATGGTCTTTGATTCAGTATGTATCCACCTACAAAATACTTTGGGATGATGAGCATATCTAAAAAAAATATTTTAGGCATTAGATGGATTATAATATACTTTTGGGCGCTGAATTTACTTAAAAAAAACTGAATCAAATTTTTATAAGAGGCTATAATAATATATCTGGCAAATGTTGAGCACTTGAACTGACTTAGGGTGTGTTCGGTTTAGCTTTTGAAGAATAGCTTTTAGAGAAAAAGTGGAGAATAGCCTCTGGTGAATAGATTCTGAGCAGAATAGATTATGAGAAAAAAACGACTTTAATAAAATGAGAGTATTTAGGTATTATGGTTAGAATAACTTTTTTATTGTGTGGGGCTCATATAGTGAAAAAGGACGAATGAGAGAGAGAGAGAGAGAGACGATGGGGTCCATACATGGGAAAAGCAAAAAAAATTCTAAGTGTTCGGTAACCAATCAAAACCTAGACTTTAAAAAGTAAGCTGAACACATTGTTATAGGGTGAAAATTCTTCCCGGAGCAATTTTTCTAACACACAAAAATTCAGGTCGGACCGCTCAGGTGGGAAATGAAAAAGTGAACTCGGGTGACTCATGAAAAACCCAACCAGCCAACGAATGCCGTGGGATGGCGGGTTTTCGAGGTTGTTTGGTTAAAACTTTCCGAACATTGTAGGTGACGGGGTTTTGATTTTTGTTTTTTTTCTTTTTTAATGAAATGCCAAATCAAAACCTAAATTTAGAAAAATTTTGAATGTTCGACAACCAATCAAAATATAGGTTTTAGTTTAAAACCTAGGGTTCGAAAAGTTAGCCGGACACACTGATATAGGGCGAAAATTCTTCTAGAAGCAATTTTTCTTACACACAAAAATTCGAGCCAAACCGCTCAGGTGGAAAACAAAAAAGTGAACCCAGGTGACTCATGGAAAACCCAACCAGCCAACGAAAGCCGCGGGATGGCGGGTTTCTGAGATTATTTGGTTAAAACTTTTCGGACATGGTAGCCGACGGGGTTTTGATTTTTGTTTTCCTTTTTGTTTTTTTAATGAAGCGCCAATTCCCACCCTCTTCACCTCGTGCACTCTTGACCCTTCTCATCTTTTACAACTCTGCTCTTCTATTTCCTTGTCCCCAAATTCTCCTCGACCTATCCGTCGTGCTCATCAGTCCGTCACCTCGTGGCTTCTTTAATCTTCGGCTCCGTCGCGTAGCTCGGCGGAGTCCATAAATTTGCAGAGAATCAGAACTCAATCTCCCTCTTCGGGTGGTTTCTTCCATTCTGGTAGGCTCCCCCCCCACTCACCCTTCATTCTGTTTTCTTTTCTCCCTTCGGAATCGTATAAGATCTGTCGAGACAGTCAGTACTAAGGAATAGTCCATCTTAGAGGGTGAGAAATGCGAACAGCATCTTATAGAAATTCTTCTGGGCTGATCTTTCTCCATATATACAAGTAATGAGATTTTCAGAATGCAGTAATACTAGAACAGAGCTTCTTGTTGTTGTTCTTCTTCTTTTCCTTTCACCTGTTTAGCTAGTTTTGTTGATAACTACTGTATTAGATTTTTATTCAGGCTTGTGAAGTTCATTGGATGCATTAAATATAATTGATTTGGAAATCAAGTGTTACACTTGTTTGTTTGAATTGTTTGTTTGAACTCGATAAATGTTTAATATAATAAGATTTAGTTGAACTAATCATATAAATAATTTTATCCATTTTAATTAAATTATATTATTTTTATTCGGTTCAATTGTAGGTTTTCAGTACTCTGGGTGTTAGGTGGTTATTGTTAAATCGGTGTTGAAATTGAAATGCTTCTGGAAGCTGGAATTCTCATATCATCGTTGATCTTTATTTAGACATGAGAACGGCCGGTCATCCCCAAGTTGACACATACGAGTAATAATGTGTCTATGATGCGGTGCGGCAGGTGTTGTGTTGAGATGGCTTATAAGCTGTGTTTTATGTAAATTGAGATAAAATTTCTCTCATATGTTTATATCATATACCATAAATTATGATTAAAAAGCTACTTTTAAACATTCCAATATTAGGGATCATATTCCAAACAGGCATCATAGATAAATGCGATCACATCTCTTTCACTTAGTGCGGAACCCTTTGCCCACTCCGCCCTTCTATTTTCCAAAAGTAAGATTAGCCACCACTATCAGGCTCAGCAACCTCTCTTCATTAATGGCATCTACAGGTTTGCTCACATTCTTTCTTTCACTGTTTCAATGAGTTTTTCTGTGCTGAATTTTTCAGAAACAACAATCTGTCTGAGGGAACTGCTGGGATATATTGAACAGTAAAAGTTTGAACTCTTCTTTCTGCATTTTTTCCAGCTTCGGACATTAACTCAACTAGTTCGCTGGTTTTATGCGGGAAGTCACTGGCCGAGAATGAAATTGCTAAAACAATTAAGACGAATAATACTTTGAAGCTTCCTGACAGTAGCGAAATTTCGATTATTCTGCGGCCTGAATTGGATAATAAATCTCTTAAAGATGATTCCTTTGGGATTGATTTATTCATGAACTCGCTTTCTACTCATAAATTTGGCCGGTTTCTCATTTGGTCTCCACGGTTGTCTTCAACGCATGATGTGGTCGCACAGTACGTCTTCCCGAGTTACATTCCTATGTTTTGCATCCTCTGTGTGATATAATGTCATGTTATTGTAAACTGGATCTCAGCTCTCAGCCCTGTGCATTACATGGAGCCCAAGGGAGCACACCGCACTACTCACAGCTCTGAAGAGAGCGGCTCTAACTTTTACATATATTATATCATTGATATTGACGATGATGATGATTTAAAGTATTTTCCTACAGCAACTTCTGTGAGCTTCCCATGGGTGCGGTTTGTGTTGCTGATGTTCAGACCAAGGGACGAGGTTTGAGAAGATAGTGTTACTGTGTTTCTCTGTCTTATCTACTTAACGTTTTCATTATGTCAGCTCAAAATGGTTTAATTTCCATAAAATCTCAGGTCGGTCAAAGAATGTGTGGGAGTCTCCGTTGGGCTGCCTTCTATTTTCTTTCACTCTACAAATGGAGGATGGGCGGGTTGTTCCTTTATTACAATATGTTGTTTCCCTGGCTATCACGGAGGCAATAAAGGATATCTGCGACAAAAATGTAAATGTTTGATCTTTAACTATTGGCTAGATTCCTGGTCTAATACTTTTTGAACTTTAGGTATTCTGTACTTCGGTACCACTGAAGACAATTCTGTTGAGCAACAACAACTAAGGCTTATCCTATTAAGTATGGTAGTCTTTTTTGAGAAAACTAATTATGTAATTATGTTATATGCAGTGTGTTTCTAACATTGGAAAATCTACTAATTATGTAATTATGTTATATGCAGTGTGTTTCTAACATTGGAAAATCTAAGTCATAGTTATCTGAGAAAAATATGTTATTAGAACTAATTTCATTTTGATCAGCTCAATGCCAGACCTGTTTGATTAGTCTTACCTTTTAACATGATAAGAATGTGACACGGAACCTATCAAAGATGAAGCACACACTTGTTATAAAGTGACAATTAACAGGATGGTTAGTGGTTTAGCTGCAAGTTTGTATTTTTGTAAAAAAAAAAAAAACGAGCTATCTTTTTTGTGCTTGGTTGTCACTTAAACTTGCTTGCTCAATTTAGTGCAATACTTCATTTGTGATTGATTCTTCTATTAAATGTTTCTTCTTTCAACGTTTTTCACTCCAGGGCTTACCCAGCGTTGATGTGAAAATTAAGTGGCCAAATGATCTCTACTTAAACGGCCTTAAAGTTGGAGGCATTTTATGCACCTCAACCTATAGATCGAAGAAGTTTAATGTTAGTGCAGGTAATAAGACATACTCTTGAATTGCTATTCTATGGTGGCTGTTGGCTGACCAATGACCATAATTTCAAATACTTAACTAACGAATCTTTTTTTCTCTTCAAAAATTCCAAGTCTTGTTAATGTCATTTTGATATCAGTAACGTGTTCTTCAAATCTATGCTCATAATAATGATAGCAACTCATAACTCTTATAGGTATTGGCTTAAATGTCAACAATGAGAAGCCAACAACATGCTTAGATATGGCTCTAAGAGAGTTGTCCATGAAAGCATACCAATTTAAAAGAGAAGATGTTCTGGCAGCCTTCTTCAACAAATTTGAGAAATTTTTTGATCTTTTTATGAATCAAGGTATTGTAATGAATAATTCAAGTACTTTCTTGTGAACATCTAAATTAACCTTCCCAATTCCTGTCCTTCTTTTTCATGTGCGAGACACTCACAGTTGAATCATTGCTTTAAAACAATTTGTGGAATGCATGATTCCCACCCTTCCGGTAAATTCATCTTTTTATATGATTGAAATCAAAATTAAAGATATATGATATGGGTTGTCATACAAGGAGATGGAGATTTCAGAAACTTACACTTTCTCTGTGTGGTTGGTTACCCATCTATCGAGACACTTCATGGATGCATTAAAGAGTTTGTTATCAACTATATCCTCTTATTAGGTTATTTTTATGCTGAGAGGTTTGACTTTGTTATTCAGAGATTTTGATCTTCAGGGGGGTTCACAGTCTGTGCCTAAAATTCAACATGACAGTCATTTTCCTTTATAATGTATTCTATTAGTAATCCTGTTAGGAATTTTTTGGCTATCAAGTTTTGGTTTTATCCTGGACTTGTTAGAGTATTGTTGTCTTGCCCTTACCTTATCCTCTGTCATTTAGCAACTGATTGCAAATCAATAATTTGCAGAACTTTGTATGGCTGATGTTGTCAAGTACTCAAGTTTACTTGCTCCATGTGATGCAGGATTCCAAACCCTGGAGCCGCTATATTACAAGACATGGTTGCACAGGTGACTTGGATTTTACATTCTCTTATGCAGTCATTCTGATCTGTGGGTCACCTGTGGGTAATGGGATGAAGAAAAGTCTGGTCTGGCTACAATAACCTTTGCCTCTGAAACTTGTGGCATGCATGCTAAATGCACACAAATTTTCTTGCTGGTATTAGTTGTAGGTGTAAAATACAGATGATTGGACGGCTGATTTCTTCCCAATTGAATAATATGAACCGTCATAATGGCTTGTAGTTTAACTTTTTATGCCCTTTAAGCATGATAGCCTAACCATAAAGGAGATGAACTTGCATCTGTATACCATGTCATATATCCCAAAGCTGAACTTAAGTATACTGAATCTTGTTAGCAGTTGGATTGAAGTTTTGGCTGTTATGCCTTATGCGTCATCATATTTATTCATATCTGTGGAATTATTTAGTTTTAGAGTAATCAGAATATTCAAAATGTCATGCAGTGGACAGAGAGTTATTGTGCAGGAAAAGAATGAGGACAAAGTGATCGAACATGTGGTGACCATTCAGGTATGGTAGATATGGGCATTTTCTTTTGACTTGCTATGACAAGTGACAACTTTCTGAAGTTGATTTTTTTACCAATGAAGGTAGATTTGCTTAAAAGCAAACAACTGTGTTTCTTGACTGCAGGTCGATAGTAGTATATATTATTTGTCTGCCGCTTACCGTGATGTTTTAAATTGTTATTTGGATAAGGCTTATGTCATTGTTGCTTGAAAGTGTTGTGTTATTCCTATCATCTAATTAATTCTTTTATTATGCAGGGATTAACATCCTCAGGTTACTTGTTGGCCGTTGGCGATGATAATCAAATGTGTGAGCTCCATCCTGATGGCAATAGGTAATGAATAGCTTTTGACCATTCTTTCTGATAACTTGTGCCCGAGCAAAATTCAAGAGTTCAGGGCCCAAAATTCAGCAGTGTTTCGAGGGTTCTCATAATAGTTAAATAAACAAGGGTAGAGGGTAAATTACCCTTTCCTTGGCTAAAGGGTGTCTAATTACATATTCTTCACATCATCTATAAAAAAAAATATGCTCAATTTTTCTTCAAATCAAAAGCCTAAGCTACCCTTGAGGATCATATTTATTTCTTTTACTAAAAATATTTTTATTAGAATTTTTTAAGAGTTGTAAGCCACCTTATTTATTTTGTATTACAAAAATGTTTTCTTCTATATATTAAAAAGTGATTATTCATATTAGTCTTTTGTATATTTAATACTTGTTATATAAGTTATAAATTGAAATTTTTTTAGTTACAATAAATATATCTGTACCTAATTTTTTACGCTAGAGAAAACAATCTGTCATTTCTTTTAAAAAATGTTAGAAAATAACATAATGTTTTTTTAAAAAACAATTGACTGTGTAGTAAAAATTAAACATCTCTTACAAGAGAGAGAGAGTACTGTGATCAATAAACACTAGATTTTTTTCGTAGTGCGCTATATTTGAGGCGAAGCATTTCCTAAACATTTTTTGACTGAGAATATATTGATTTGAATAAAATTATAGGTGATAAATTTTAAATTATAATTCAATTAGGTGGTAGTAAAAAAAAAAAGTAGAGAGCAGATAAAGAAATAAAAATAAGTGAAAATTACAAGTCTTGAAGAAAAAGAAAAATGAAAAAATGATTTTTTGAATTGTAAATTGAAAAAATGGTCCCATTGACAACTCCAGGAGTAGACATTGACAACTTTATGAGATTATTTTTTCATTTTACAATTTTAAGGGACTATTTTGTCATTTCTCTTTTTCTTTGGACTTGAGTGTAATTTTTCATAAAAATAATTAATAAAATGACCGAAAGCGCATATACCAGTGTGAGCAACAGTCGTATGACTTGTAGAGAGAAGTTATTATGTTGTTCATGATATGAGTAAGGTGGCTTGTGTGAGATTTTATGGGTATGTAAATTTCAAACAAGTTATTGCTTTGCCTTGTTATAACTTTAACACTCATTCCTCTTTTGTGGCAATAGCTTTGATTTTTTAAAAGGACTGGTTAGAAGGAAGCTTGAATGAAGAAGATTCCTTAGTGTCCACATTGTAAGCAGCATCAAGAGTTTGGCATTATAGCACAAAATTTTCCAATGGTCAAAACTTATTCATTGTAGTCAAAAAGCGTAGTCTACTATCGCCGTCTGGCTCTCGGTATGGCATGTAAAAAACTACGAACAGTTGCCCCCAAAACGAAATGAACATAATCTTTTGGTAGGACTTGAATCCGTTGTTACTTTTTCAATCATTTGTAAGGAATATGGTGGTCGTTTCATCGCCAGCTACATATGAAATCATTTGACTAAATGGTTCTTTAATTTGGTTGTGTGTTTGTTGCCTAATGTTGTCCTTGGCCTCCCAAATAAAATGTGCTTAGTTGTGATGCGCCATCAAATTTTGTTGACCGACATTCATCCACCACGAGCCGACCATGACCCAAGTGTTTTAAACATGCGGGGACGCGTTTTCTTTCCTTCTGTAATTTAACATTTGGCTCCAAGCAAAGGGCAGGGTATAATCATTGGGGGGACAATCAACCCCCTTGGTACAAAACAAATGCCAGTAAAGTGACATGTTCTCTAATAGTGGGGTACTCGTTCTTTTCTCTTAACGGGTCTTGGTTTAAGTGGCTTTATATGATTGTATCGCTATAGAAAAACAAGAGTTCTCTATAGGCGCACATGGACAACCCCTCGTTGTTTCAACAAATTGCCTAAGCGCTATGAAGCTTAGAGGCAATAAATCATGACAGATGTTTATGTAACATCCAATGTGTCTGTCACTACGGGTGGATCATATAGTGGTCGTGTCATTCTCAAAAGGACAGCAAAATAGAAAGTGAGTGGAAGTCGACCTTTCCTGTTCTCCATCATTCATGAAAGTTTCCAGTATGCCAAAAACCCCTAGCAGACAAAAAAACTTCCCTCGTTTGGTTCAAATAACGTTTAGATGTAGCCGTTAATCACAAGTTAAGTTATAGTAATAAGAAAGACGAAATAATTGGAGCAAACGGAGCCCGGGGGGGGAGGGTTTGAACTGGGTTTGTCGTTTTGTAATGAAAACAAACACTTAGGTTGGTAAGAGGCATCTCTCCATAGGCAACAAGGACATTAATATAAGACTTTGGTATTTGCTGGGAGCTACGTTGTCACCCACGTCTCGAGCCCCATGGAGTTTATTTTTTCACTGTTTAGGAAATTAAAGGCGAACTTGCGATCACGTCTCGAGCCCCATGGTGTGTCTTCGAGCAGGTTTGGGGAAAATGGTTGGTTGGTATATGTCGCCATCAGATAGCAATCAATCTGTAAATGCTAAATAATGCCATTACAATTGTACCATTTGTTTAAATACAAAGGAAGAAAGGTACCAAACAATCTAGCTAGCTAGCTGTCTAGGGAGGGAATAAGGTTGTTTGTTATGGGCACTATCAAGAAAGGTTTGCGATTGAAAATTTAACCTTCATCGCATGATGATTACAAGAGACTTCGGGAAAGTGAAGATACTCAAAACATCTTCGATATGGACAAAAGAAATTTGAGATTTGGAAATCGCAGAAGAATAAATCAAAGTTGTGTTCTTTTGAGAGGTGGGGCTAACTTAATGAGCAAATGATGAGTCTATAAACCCTTTTTACCCTGTGGATAATGACTCGAGCAATCATAATGAAAATGTCAAAAGTGAGAAAAATTGAAACTGACGGTAAGTAGGTAAGTACTGTAGTGGTCCTTGCTCAAGGCATGCACGACATGTATCTTTTCTACAGCCAAAGAGAAGAGAGATTAAAAAGTGACGATAGATGACAAGTCATATAAAAGCGAATGGATTATTTAAGAAGCATCTGACTGGAAGACAAACAAAAGGTATGAGATGGCGTTAAGAGGCGCAGTGCAGTTTCTGAAGTGTGTATTAAATTGGGGAATATGATAATGGCTTATATATATATGTTGGCATATATATGATAAAGGGTTAAAAAGCAAATTTATTAATAAAGTTTTGTCTGGGAAGCGTCTGGCATAAATATATTTTAGAAGGGACAAAAATATCAATGAACAATTAAAAAGGGACATGCAGCACAAAAATTGTTAAATCCGTACTAACGTCGTTATAAGTTTTCTTCTCTTATAATTTAAAACCGTTAGTACGGATTTAACGATTTTTATGTTGGATCTCTTTTTTAATTATTCATTGGTATTTTTATTCTTTCTAAAATATATTTGTGTCAGATACTCCTTAAACAAAACTTCACCGATAAATTTGCTTTTATCCGATGAATGCCAACAGGAAGCAAAAGAAGATTAGTCAAAGATCCTTTGGATCATCACGTGGAGGAGCAGGCCTTGGCGGGCCAACTTTATTAGCTGGGAATGCGACTCAGTTTCACAAGTAATAGCAAATGCTTTGGTAATAAAGTCACAGATCCAATAACTCGCGGAAAATTTTGAACCCTTCTGCGTATATATACATAAGATGCTTTGTGGTTGAGCCGACTTGTATATTATATTATTATAATTAGCCAATTGACTTTTTTTTTTAAAGAATAAGGAAGTTAAATAAACTAATTAATTATAATATATATGATATATTATTAGATTATATAACAGTTTATATAGAACAAATTTTCTTTTATATTTTTTTTTTCCTTTTTTGGTTATTCGATTACCTGGGCGTGCATGCAACGGACCAAGGACATACAAGTAACCTGAAAGGGACTAGGGGATACCATATTCTTTTGCTTTTTTTTGTTTTTTGCCAGAGAAATACCATATTCTAATTAGCGGAGGGATAATCTCACCATTATCGAAACAGATGTGATAAAATTCAATCATTAAAGTGAACGAATGACAAGGAAGACCTAAATAGTGGGGGAAGAAAGTGATATATATATTGATTTTTCTGCGCATGAGTTGTGTGAAATGGCTATTCTTTCAACCACACTTTATCTGCATTTTTCTTCCATATCTCGTGGGTGTACTGTATTGTTTTATTTTATGTACAGTGTTGAGAGCAGATGAATTGAGAGTTGCCGGTCAACACAAGGGGGCTCCTCCTTCGTTGGGATCAAGGTTTTAGAGAGGTCATTATCTCAATTAGCTATTGAATTTGATTTTAGGCTTTTGGCTCCATATTGCATTTGAATAAAAGGGGCTCCAGGTAATTAAGTGATAAGGATGGGTTAATTAGGATAATAAATATTAGGAAATATTAGTATAATAAAGGAAGAGGAGGAGGAGGGTGGGTCCAATATCATGTGACGAAAAAGATGATTGTCTGAGTGTTTCACCAGTTTGGACCATTTTGGTCACATTTGAACCAATCTTGGTGAGCACGCAGCTGCATAATTGGCTCTCTGTTATAAGTGAAACTCCAACATCCATGAATTCACCTCACCCTATGTGTAGCTTGCGTTATGTTCTCATACAATCATTTTATTTTGCCATGCGTGATTGCTTTTATTATCCTGAGATTGATTTCTGGTTCTGATGTGTCTTTCAACGTAGGCCAGCCTATATTGCATAAAATGGAACAAGAGAATTTATTACTAACTTCTTTATACTCAATGAATAAATAAATCCCTCACACATGCATGTCCCCAAAAAAAGATAATATGTTATTGAAAACTAGTTTCTATATTTAGGACTCGCTGACTATTATATCAAATAAATTGATGTAGGGTTATGGAGGAAAGGAGTGGGGTGCGTGGAGGAAAAAGAGGGCAACAACAGGAAGGAGAAGGGAGGCCCCTCCCTTAGCAGACTGCATTCTCTGCATCGCTTTCATCAAAGCATGTTTCTCTTCACTCTCCCACCATTCCTTCATTCACTCTCTCTCATAATTACTATGCTCTTTTATTCAAGACATGAGAAAACAGTGGAGTACTTATTCTACATGTTAATATAACTTTTGATCTCTAAATTTGTTTTGATTTTGATTTTGGTTCTTCAAGTTTCAAATCATCATAAGTTTTAGTCACTCTAAGGGTAGAATGAATATTCTAGGTTTTTATTAAATTATAGGGAATAGTATTTTTGAAGGGAATGAAATATGAGAGATTAAAACATGTGGTTTAAAACTTAAAGTACTAAAGTTGGCAACAACAAAATTTGAGGGACTAAAACTAAAATGAATGCAAACTTGAGGAATCAAAAATTATTTTAAGCCTTATTTAGTCCAGCTTAATTATATACTATCATTTTTATAATAGATTTTCAATGTATTCCTTGCTCTTTTAAATAATCGTCATATAATATATATACATATCTATGTACTCCCTCTGATCCACAATATATGACCTTTCTAGAAGAATACCTTTGTCAAGTCATTTTTAAAATAATCAATGCTCTTTTTCCAATTTTGTCCCTGTAAAAAATGCTTATTTCCAATTTTGCACACTTATTAAATTTTCAAACTCATTTTTCAACAATGATAAAAGTGAAAAAATCTTCAATTTATGAAATATTTGATAAATAAACTGTCACTTCTTTTTTTTTTTTTTGTGAATTAGTTAAAGTGCCTTATATTATCGATATGAGAAATTATATTCAATTTCTTTATATAATCATTTGTCTGCGCCAAATATATTCAAGTATTGTAAAACTCAATTAGGAGTAGCTCATTCTCAAAAATGTTTTATGCATCACTACAAATTTAAAGTCGAGATCCTGTGCTTGAACACAGTCACAACCCCTTCCAATAGATGGTCATTTCAGTTCAAATAATATTATACTACCTCTGGTCCTAAATATAGGATAAAGTTTGTAGTACAAATTGTACTACAAACTTTATCCTATATTTAGGACTGGAGGGAGTACTTTAGCTAACATGCATATGCTCATAAAATCAATCACAAACACATATTATAGGCAACAAACTGTTCATTCCAGTCCTTAAGGTGTGTTTGGTTTGAGGGAACAGGTGGGGGGAGAGGAGGGGGATGAATTATCTTTTTGGGCGGATGGAATCCAAAATTTACCCTCCCATTAAAGGATTTAAGGTTTATGGTAAATTTTGGATTTTACCCGCCCAAAAATATAATTTACCCCCTTCCATTCCGTCGAACCAAATAGGCAAACACGCCCTAATGAAAAGTAAATCTTATATTAAGGAATGAATAGAGTGTATCATAGCTATGTGTCTACTTTTCTTATGGTTTTTCTAGCAAAAAAAGCTTTAGCTTCGATATAATATTTGTTTTGATCTATATATATCAAGTGCAAACGGAGTATGTGAAGTGCCGTCAGACGTGTAGGATATTCTAAATAAAAGATGCGAACATTCTTGCTAAGTATATTGCTGCTTTTGTATATGCTATATCGATTATTCTGTGAATATGAAATAGTATATGTACATGAGAATGGAATAATGGATACGTCAACCGGGAAAGTTGCCTATTGGATTTGCTAATTAGAATGATTCTCATATTCCACATAATCATTATTATATCTTTATTACTACTCGTATATATCTATTCATTTTCCACCCAATCAACCTCTGGAAATTAAACTAATTAATTTTCTCGCGTGGACCCATTATTCTCTGGTCACTCAATAAGCATGTTTGTTTCAGCTTAAAAAAACTTATAAGTTGCTTTTTACGTAAATTGAGACATAACTCCTCTCACATACTTACTTCGTATACCGTAAATCACTATTAAAAAGTAACTTATAAGCAATCGAATCGCTCAACCAAACATACCCATTCCACTCCCTGTTCCTTTTAACTTCTTCCATCGAATTTAACTCCTACATGATCTTAATTTAATTACTGTCTCATATCATTTACAAGCCTGCCACCTCACCTCTACTGACATTTTTATATGGATTCGATGATTAACCAACATTAATTTTGTCTAAAAATCAAAGAAGTGTTCTATTTTGTTCATATTAATAATAAATCGTCGAGAAAAGTTTCTTACTTTCTTATATCAACAATGGATAAGGGTAAAACCGTAAAAGTAAAAATTATAATACATAGTCAATGTGATGCCTTATATATATATATAAGAAAAACCACAACCTCTCCTTCAAGTGTTTTATAAATGAAATAGATCAGGGAGCAGCATTTAATGAAAATAACGACACATCTATTCATATGTATATTGTATAAATCATTTGACCAAATTTTGTGTAACTTGTTGAGCCGAATTAATTAGTCTTTATTTTGAAATCTTACCTTGCACGCCCGCATAGCATGCATTCATTAATGAGACATTCAAGCTGAGGAGTGCACTCATTCATATATTTATTATACGAGTATATATAATCTGCCAAGCTGCCTAATATTGGCACGACAGAAATAAATTAAACGGCCGGGGACTTTTGCTTAATTAAGTTTAAGGCATGCCTAGTTAATCAAAATATCAATATATATATAATGGAATTACTATTTACATGATATACATATCTATATTTATTTACAATAATGCCCATTCTCCATACTCTAAATAACTAATATACGTGTGCAAACATGCATTATAATTAGTTTATTACGGATTTTGCAAGCATGTTAAATAGTAGCCTCACCAAAAGCATAACTAACATACACATATAAAGGGATCTCTCTGCGAAAATATACAACAGCATTGCATGGAGCGATTGAAGAAAGAAACAGATTAAAAAAGCCTACATACGAGTATTATTATTAAAAGAGCATAACAAGAAGTAGTGAATGTGTACTATATATATATATACTCACACACACACTCCGATCCCTCCAATCCTAATTATAGGACATATTTACCTAACTTTGGAGAAATTAAGGATAGTGGTTAAATTAGTTAATTATATTTATTTTCTTAAAATACTCTTATTTAAAATTTAAAATGGCATCTAATTACGTTGATTCTCTGTTTTTTCTTGTACCTCTCCTGCCTTACACACAATTTCTCCAAGCTCTTATACAATCCGGTATCGTCAATCTCCCTCAACAACTTCCGATATACTTTTATTAAATTATTAATGTGTTTAATTATTATTGAAAAAGTATCAATATGTGGTGTTTTGGGAAGAAATTGATAAAAATTAGAACTTTATCCTATAACTAAGATCAAGATCAACTTTCAAATATTGTCCTATAATTAAGACAGGAGGAATAAGTATTAATTATACACCCTACCCCTCCGTAATAATTAACCACGGCTCATAGCTCCCACTTTCTTTTATTAATAAGTTATAACCGCATTATCCCAATGCTTATGATATGAATATGTCATGTTGGCCGAGATTAATTAATTTTCTATATAATGTATCCAAACCTCTTAAAAGAAGAGGGCATCACTATGGGAGTCTAGCTAGATGCTAGCTATATATACTTATAATGTACTGAAATCGCCTTGCCTTAGAGGAGAAGACAAATAAGAAAGATGATTAATTGTTGACTTAAAAAATAAACTTAGATATGCAAAAAAGATACTCTAGTGGAGTCAAAGAGATGATGGGGGTGGTGCGGCATATGAGTGCGAAAATATTGCCAGATCTATGTTTTATTATAATAATGCATGCATGGAATACACACACACACACACAACCCGGGCCCTTTCACCTCTCTCCATCCCCGGCCACCTGACAAAAATTAACTGTACTACTCACTATTCTTCACACGCTTTCTTGTGCATTGTGCGCGTGTGCATATGACCTGTTCATTTTGAAAAGTTAATATAGCCTAATATAGAGTAGCTGTGCTGTGATGGATTCGCAACTCACAGATCATACTTGGTTGTGAGCAAGTTGTCATGCTGAGGTTAACTCTGCTTTTTTGAATTGTCCAACACTTTACATCGACTGAACTTTACAGTGGAATCATTTCACAGCAACGCCGTTAATATAAAAAGGATATAAGGTGGAGGTCTAACCTGAGTCTATGAGTCGTTTGGTATATAGACACTGTTACCACAAAAACTAGCGAGGAGTGCTGTTAGATGAGGTTGGAGGCAAGCGAAGCGTATATTTATGAATTAAAATTGTTGGGATTGGGTTGCCCGTTGGAAAAATTTCAGAAGCAGAGGACGTTGCATGCAGTGAAATGTACGGAGAGCAAACGAATGAGCTCAAAGTGATGGATAAAACATGCAGAGAGAGAGAGAGAGAGGCAACCCATAATTAGTGACATATACATACAAACTTCACGCAAACATAAATACATATGCAAGTACTACGTACGGTATATATAGCTGATGAGTGAACAGAAGAAGAAGAAGAAAAAGGTTTGACGTAGCGAATCAGAAAGAGCCTTTCATCATCCCATATTCCCATCTCATTATTGGCTTCACTTGCTTCCACTTGACACGACCTCTCTTCACTCTTCATATGTGCCCTACCCCTCCCTCACTAGTCACTTTCCCCTACCCCTCATTTTCTCCTCTCTCCCTTTCCATTTCTTACTCCTCCTCCTCCTCAGACTCTAACTAACTTGCTTACATTATACTCTACTACTTTCAAACCTATTCATACCCAATCACTTTTATACTTTTGATCATACCAGTAACCAGTGATTCCCTACTTCCATGGGAGACTAGCTACAAATTCGACATTGCTTATAATTTCATGCAGTTTGTGTATACCCTGGATTCTAATTTTAAAAAACCTATATATTTATATGAGAAATAAATTATAATCATATATAAATAAAGCCTCACAATACTCTCATACTGCATTTCATTATTTTCTCTTGCTTCTCTTTCAACCAGTGCTCTAATCCTATTTACAAGAGCTCGTATTGAAATTTTTGTTTGTCTTTATTATAAGTTTATATTTAGAGTAATAAATTAGAGTATTATAATCTTGCTCTTATTAATTATAATAAAAGGTAGAGGAAGAAAAAAGAGGTGAAAATACCCATTTATAATGTGGATGAAATTAAAAATTTAATCTATAATTATTGAGGTAAATAACTCTCCCCTACATGTAAGAATTATGAAATTTGTGCCAGGGTGGGAAATATATTAACTATAACATGTGTGTTTTGTAATTAATGATGCTGCAGCAGCAGCAGCAGACACTAGCGGGAGTCGGTATTTGGAGTCAATTCTCCGGAACGTGGAATCTATGCTGTTGACTCCGGGACACGTGTCTTAATCTGGCCGAGCAGGCGGCTTTTGCCGTGCTGTAGGGTTCCCGCACGCAATCCTGACCTGGGATCCTCATAATTCTTCTCAAATCTCAACCAACCGCCTCATATTTAAAAATCGAGGAGCATCCAATTCCCACGGCGGTTTTCTTCTTTTTGTTTGCGTCTTCCTCTTCCCCCTCCGCCACCTCATCTCGCCTTGACTCCGATTCCTTTCCCCCCTCACCACTTCCTCACAACTCACAACTCCCAACTTCACAGCCATCGCTCTCCTCTTCCTTCTTCGCTTTTCGCTTTATTCCTTTTTCGTCTTAGCTTCCTTAATTCCTCGTAAACCCAGCGTTTACTTGTCGCTATACGTAACCGTTTTATCTCATTTCTCACGCCAATATCTCTTCTCGATTATCTCTCGCACTCCCTCTCCATTCTTGTGATCGCTTATAACATGATGCTTCCGATCGTCTCTGCCCCCGCCGGCTCCGTCTTCACCCTCCAGTACCTTCGTCTTTCTTGTTAATTCCCAATGCATCCCTTTTGCTGTGTCTCCGCCGTTTCTGATCAGTCTTCACCGGTCAAACCCTCCCCTGCTCCCTTCCCTAGCTTCCACATGCCTCCTCCTCTTCCCCCCGCCGCCCCTGCCTCTGCCATTCGATCCGATTCGATTGCCCGCATCAATAACCACAACCACACCCATAGTAATCACGGCTTCGGCGACTATGGGCGGCTGAGTCCGCGAGAGCAGCCGCTACCGGCGGTGGATGTGAAGATCAATGACTTGGTTGGGAATGGAATCTCAGGGACATTGTATAAGTGGGTCAATTACGGTAAAGGCTGGAGGCCTCGATGGTTCGTCCTTCAAGACGGCGTACTTTCTTACTATAAGATCCACGGGCCCGATAAGATCGTCGTCAATAAAGAAACCGAGAAGGGTTCTAAGGTCATTGGCGAAGAATCCATGCGAAGGATCTCGCGCAACGGCAATTCTTATTCCTCTCATCAGCAGTCCCTCCATCGACGAAGGCCCTTTGGAGAAATCCATCTCAAGGTTTTACTAGACTACTACCCAGTCACAGATTTTTTCCTCTTTCATGCTTCAAGTTTATTTATTTGTTCTGTTTCCGCCTTTTTTTACTAACACGCATATGGGGTTCATTTTCGGGTGTAATTCGAACCAATTATTTTGTTCTATTGATGATGATTGGGTCCATGCTATAGAAAATGCTGATTATGAAACTATAAAATTTCTGGCCCTTACATTTCAATAAATAAACCTTTGCCTATGCGGTTATGAACCTGAACGAGTGATCAATTGTGTAGCATTTTTCTTTACTGATTCTAACAGGGGATAAATTGTAATTTAATGTGTGGTTTTGTTGATTTGGGTACCATTTTAGTGGGGTATAAAAACAGGGGAATTCCTGTGTCCTGTTTCCTCCAGGTTTATCTCTTCATTCCTGTCCTTTCTCTTTTCTCTATTGAGTGTTAGCTCTTCTTCCGTAGGTTTCGACTATTCGCGAAAGCAGGTCAGATGACAAGCGGTTTTCCATTTTCACTGGAACTAAGAGACTCCACTTGAGGGCTGAGACCCGTGAAGATCGAGTGGCGTGGGTGGAGGCATTGCAGGCAGTGAAAGATATGTTCCCGCGAATGTCCAACTGTGAGCTGGACTATCTAACGATTTCAACGGACAAACTGAGACAACGGCTTCTGGAAGACGGTGTAAGTGAGGCAGCCATCCAAGACAGTGAACAAATTATGAGAAATGAATTTGTAGCGCTACAGAATCACCTTGTGCTGCTGAAGCAGAAGCAGTTGATTCTCATGGACAAATTACGACAGCTAGAGGTACGTTTAATGAAAAGTAGATACCTTGTTCAAATAAACTGGAATTCTCGCTCTTGATACAAGAAGGCGCGGGAGTGTTTCTTTTTATGGTGTGGGGGTGGGTGGGGGGGAGGAAGGGTGTTTGCTCTGATTCATGAGTATGTATTAAGTCTGATTCTTGTTTTCTGAAGCTGCTTTTACCCCTTGGGTCATGCTTTTGTATCCTCACAACCAACGCCTTAATGACTTCTTTCTATTCTTCCCTGACTTGACAGAAGTCTCATTTTAATCAATATGTTGTCAGTATCACGTGGTTCCCCATCCTACTTTTACATCGTGGTTTTAGGTGGACAATTGATTCCACATTCAAAATTGCTTGATCTGTTCAGAATCCGCGCCTTCAATTTATTATATACCCAATGGATTATCCGGTGCTTCGCAAAGAGAATTTGAGACACTCTAATTATCTTTCTGTCTCGTGTTCATTTATCTCACCCAAAATTTTAAACCAGTTGAAGGCCATGCCAGACTATAGGGTGCAACATTAACAGATTTTGATTTTTTTGTTAAGGACTGTAAGAGTCTGGTTCATGGTGGTTAATGGATAATAAATGGTCAAAATAATTAGAGTGGGCCCCATGCATTCGTACAAAGCCCAAGTTGGGCTAAGCCATAAATAGTTATATTTTTTGATGTGCTGTGTTGATGAGATTGATACTAGATCAAGGTTTTAATTCTCAATACAGTCATTGTTTGCAAGTGCACGAATCCTTAATAAGAAAACGCTGGTCTCTTCTCCTAGAATACAATGTGAGGACCTGGAATTATCTTGTATCGTGGGTGAAGAGCTATAGTTGCTATAGATAGAAAAGTTTTCTTACTTTCATCCTAGAAAGATTTTGAAAGGGGAAATAGGTATGGCTCAGTTAAATGTGGAAGAGAAGAATGTTTCTATATTGTCTGGGAATTAGATGGCTCTAAATGTTGTAACCTGTTGAATTGCCCGTGGTTCCCCTTTTACCCAAAATAAGATTTCATTTGTCCCACACGATGGTCTGTTTGGTCTTTCTTTTTACATTAAGTACTGTTTTTATGATCGAATTCCTTTTTCATAGTTTGGTAAGCTATTATTTATACTGCTTTATTTTAGACAGAAAAGGTTGATCTGGAGAATACAGTTGTCGATGAGAGCCAAAGACAGTTGAATGATGAGGAGGACTTTTCCAGATTAAAGCATGAAAAGTTTAGTGGTAAGTTTTTCTATGATGGCCTGTTCACTGTTAGTTATTAGTTCCTTAAGCTTAATGGAATCTGTTTATTGCTTGATATATATCAAGACTCAACCTATTTTAGTTTAGAGGTGTCTGTGAGTTTTCCTTTCATGGGCAATAAAGACTTGTCTTCATTAGCAGGAAACCTAAAGTCAACTTGTCATCAGTTTGACTATAATTTGATAGTGTCATTTGCAATTCTCTTTTTCACTTTTTGCACTTTTAATCCAGAAGGAAGTGCAAGCGAATCTGAGGATTATAATGAGAGAAATGATGCTGCAGAGGAAGAAACGGATGACGATGACAATGCATTTTTTGACACACGAGACTTTCTATCATCCAGTTCTTTTAAAAGTAATGGATCTGATTATAGGATTTTATCTTTCTCTTCGGACGATGAGGGGCTTAATTCGATTGAGTCAGAGGAGAATGTAGATCCATCAATAAGATCAGTTGGGACCAGCTATCCCTATGTTAAACGGCGTAAGAAATTGCCTGACCCTATTGAAAAGGAGAAAGGCGTTAGTCTTTGGTCAATGATTAAGGATAATATTGGAAAGGATCTAACGAAAGTATGTCTTCCTGTTTATTTCAACGAGCCTCTTTCATCTTTGCAAAAATGTTTTGAAGAAATGGAGTACTCGTTTCTCTTGGATCGAGCCTATGAATGGGGAAAAAGGGTAATCCTGGACAATAACTAATGGCCTTATTTATTTAGATTCATTACTGTCTGTTGGTTCTTTCAATGTGCAAAGATGCAACATTCTCACTTTTATTTAATTGGACATATCACGCAGGGTAATAGCCTCATGAGGATTCTTAACGTGGCTGCTTTTGCTGTATCGGGCTATGCCTCAACCGAAGGAAGAATTTGCAAACCATTTAATCCTTTACTGGGGGAAACATATGAGGCTGATTACCCAGATAAAGGCCTTCGTTTTTTTTCAGAGAAGGTAATTTTTTTTGGCCAAGAGCTCAGAAAGTAATTCAAACCTTGATAAATGGTGTTTATAACATTTGTATTTTTTTTCCTTGCTGACCTTAGATACATCTTTGTTTACTATGCGTTAGAAATATTGAAATGATGCAAGGAAAACATGGAGTAGGGGGAAGGAAGAATCTTAGAACTCCAATAATTGTTATTTTTGCTGTGGTGTGTATGTGAGTGCATAGACTCATGAGGACTAAATAAGCATAATATGTTATGAATTTTGACCTCAGAGAAGCAAATTTGTGTTTTTACAATTTATTGAGAAGTATTAATATGCATTTTTCTTTTCAGGTTAGTCATCACCCTGTGGTAGTTGCATGTCACTGTCAGGGTACAGGGTGGAAATTTTGGGGAGATAGCAACTTAAAGAGCAAATTTTGGGGGCGATCAATTCAGCTTGACCCTGTTGGTATTTTGACTTTGGAATTTGATGATGGGGAAATTTTTCAGTGGAGTAAGGTATATTTAAACTGCTTCAATTGCTATAATGCCTTGGTTTGATTTTCATATCAATTGCCCTTTTTCTGTCAGGTGACAACGTCAATATACAATCTCATATTGGGGAAGCTGTACTGTGATCACTATGGAACAATGCGTATACAAGGAAACGGAGATTATTCATGTAAACTGAAATTCAAGGAGCAATCTATAATTGATCGAAATCCTCATCAGGTTCTCTATTTGCTATATGGATGCTAACTTTCTCAGTTATGGCATGAGCCTGTTGTATAGCAGCCTCAGATTTCTTTCAAATAATTTTTCTTACCCAACTAATAGCTTTATAAAAGAAAAATAATTCCTGCAGTGGATTTCTGCAAGTTATCTAACTACGACCATGCGCAGTTATGTGCGATTCTGTAAACAAACTAAGTGTCAAAAGCCCTATTAATTTCTCAATGGTAAAGCAATGGGTTCCATGGCTGTAACTTTCATTTGGACTCTTACTAGTTACTTGTACTATGCACATTAGCTTTTGTACTAGAGGATTTTCTTATTGTGGTTTGACTTTTTTTTAAGGTACATGGTATAGTACAAGATAAACATGGAAAAACAGTGGCAACTCTTTTCGGAAAATGGGATGAAAGTATGCATTATGTTTCTGGAGACTTTGCGGTGAAGGGAAAAAGTTATGACTCTTTGTCAGAAGCGCGAGTCCTGTGGAAGCGGAGCAAGCCTCCAAAGTTTCCTACTAGATATAATTTCACTCGCTTTGCTATCTCATTAAATGAACTAACACCTGGATTGAAGGTCTGTTTTGTCATTTTCATTTGACACCATCCCAAGTTTTGCAGTCTATCTATCTTCTTTTTTCCTTGAAAGATATATTAAGTACTGAAAAAGTTGCTGTTTGTGCACTCGCACCTGTGTTTGGCATTTGTGCGTAACATTGATTCTTATTCGTACTTTTTAATTTAATATGCAGGAAAAGTTGCCGCCAACAGATTCCAGGTTGAGGCCAGACCAAAGGTATTTGGAAAATGGGGAGTATGAAATGGCGAATTCAGAAAAGTTGCGGCTAGAGCAACGGCAACGCCAGGTGATCAATTTTCCTCATGATCTCTGTCTCTCCTCCACCACCCCCCCCCCCCAAAAAAAAAAAAAAAATATTCCTCGTCTTTTGTCACAAATGCGGATTAGCACCGTAGGGTTCTGAGTAAGTTGTTCTGGGCGCTTGAATTTTGTGCGATCTGAGGAGTAAGATTGATAGCTACACGCTATTTTCCTCTTTCAGATATATGCATAATATGAGGGTTCCTATGTAAGCGGGATGTACTGTTTTAACTGATGGATTCCTTAGGGCGCAATTTTTATTCAGCTGGAATCATTTATAGAGGTCCTTGCATTCGGAGCAAATTTATCATATTTGTTATTTTTACCCCGCTCTATCCCGCTAGCTCATTTAGCAGAGAAGCGTGAGAGGGGCAATTTCCATTTGTGACATTGTGATAATCACTAGATGATTGGGTTGCCTCCTTGCTTAAGTACAAGGATGTCATCACAATGAGCCCGGGTGAGGAACTTTTGATATGGTGATTGAGTGACAGGAAATTGGGTTGAGCAGATAAGCCGGTGGTGTTGGGTCATGGACTTGGTCAAAAATAACCTTTTCAAATTGGATTCAGTTGACCTTATGCATGTTTCAATGGCGTGCAGGCTCGGAAGATGCAGGAGAGCGGTTGGAAACCAAGGTGGTTCGCCTTAGACAAAGCAAGCGGCACTTACCGCTATTTGGGAGGGTATTGGGAAGCCAGGGAACGAGGAAATTGGGAATCTTGTCCTAACATTTTCGGTCAAATCCCCTCTGACCATCTTTCTGATTGAGATCCTAAATTTCTTCTAATTTTTTTCACCATTTTTTCCGTCTGAAGGGTGCTCTATGACTGCTATTTGGCAGTTATTGTGCCCTGCAATATTCATGTAATAATGTAATCTCCCCCTTTTCTTATTTGTCCCTACATCTCATTTTTGTGTGCATTATTATTATTATTAATTAATTTTTTTTCTTGGGGTAACAAGGCGTGAATGAAAAAGCCAGAAGTCGTTGACTGTTAACATCCCAATGGGAGCAACGTAACCGAGCACCCTCCCGCTGAATTCACAAACCAGCATAACGGTAGGGGCATAGATTAGGGACTGCTTCGTGCCAACGCTTTACAAGAGGAAAGCACTTGAGAGTTGAAACAGTGACGATTGAGGAGGAGGAATATCAATGTCTTATGTGGGGGTGATTGAAATAAGTTTGATTAAAGGGTTAAGGAGAATGTCTATAAACTTTTTTTAAATGTACACCCAACAATATAAACCTTTTTTAGGTGTAAATTTGCCTAAGAATTTTTATAAACGGCGGCATAAATACAAACACTGTTAATTATCATAAACGATGTTACCTTTTTCTTTGTGGGTCGCACAATTGCCCTATCTCAGTCAATGTCATCTTCGTTTCTCTCCCTCTAATCTCTCTCAACCTGCCATTTTCGTTGCATTTTAAAAGGCTACTTTTCTATGAGTTTTGGGACTGGATGAGATTTAATCTCCGCGGAACAGGAATGATACGAGCCTGTGTCTTGTTTTCTTGTTTGTTTCGTGTTTCTTTTCCTTATAGCCGGTTGTTGTTTTTAATCCCCTTAATGCTTTTGTTTTTTGGAACGGAAAATTTGCCGAATGACATTGATTACATAGAGGAAAGTGAATGCACACAATTACGCAAGTTTCAGGCTGTCCCTTGAATTCTTGCGTGAGTGAGGCCAACACATGCATCGATCAACAAAATCTTCGTCTATGAAATCCGTGGGAAATATCTGAAGCCTATCATCACACCCTTCAGAGAAGCACCGAGCAATGAAGAGCCTCGCATATCCATGAATTCTCTCTGCGACAAGTTTCACATGCAAAACTGGGTTATTTGGCACCTGCGTTACCGTATTTTCCACCCCATAAAAATACTTCCTTGACGCCACCGCTGGCTGCTCCTTCAAATGCTTCATATTGCTACTCTCAGGCCCTTCTCTGCCACCCTCTCTCTCTCTCTCTCACTCCCTCTCTTTC
The DNA here is from genome assembly GCA_963210345.1 of Inga oerstediana. Taxonomy (NCBI): domain Eukaryota; kingdom Viridiplantae; phylum Streptophyta; class Magnoliopsida; order Fabales; family Fabaceae; genus Inga; species Inga oerstediana. The sequence goes on from OY723405.1 coordinate 3,468,579, forward strand.
TCTCTCGCAGCTTCACTTGCCAGAAGGGCTTCAAAGAAAGAGAGAAGAGAGATCTAGCGAGAGAGAAAGAGGAAGGTGAGCGGGAGGGATATGAAGATGACTTAGAATAGAGATTTTAGGATGAGACGTGGATAACTGTGGGACCCACAAAGAAAAAAAAAGAAAAATTACACTTAGGTCCCATAAAAAAAAAATAAAGAAATAATTCCTGGAGATTGTAAAATGAAAAATGATCCCATTAACAACTCTATAAGTCTATATTGACAACTCGTTAATAACTCTAGAAGCCTGTATTAACAACTTCATGAGACTATTTTTTCATTTTACAATGTATAAGGACCATTTTTTTTATTTCTTCTATTTCTTAAAACCTGAATATAATTCTGCCAAAAAAAAAAAGTAACGATGATAGTTAAAGGTCCTGGTGTTTTTTGCCGGATTATAAAAGTTAATAAACAGTTTTGTGCCAAAAAAAAATTTATGGTAGGGGTGCACAAAAAAGTTCATGGCATTTTTTCCCCAAAACCCTTGATTAAAACGCTTGAGTACTCATTCACGGTATCTAATTTGTATACTCCACGGGAAAAGTCTTGTGCTCACATAATTTAAATCAAACGAAACCGCTTACTAAAATATTTTGCTGGAAGCTTAATTATCGGGGAAAGTTTAACCAATCAGGTAGACTTTCAACACAGCGGTTATGAACTAATGCCTCTCAACTCTCAAGTCAAAAAGAAAAAGAAACTAATGCTGTATCGTTGTGTTCAAAAAAAAAATGTAGGCTGACCAGATATATGTGTCTGATTGCAAAATAGAAAATAGCTTTAGGTCCCGTCTCGCTTCGAACAATTTTATTTTTTGACAAGACACATTTTTTTCGGCCTTTTCTCTGGTAAAAAGAAGGCAAGCCTAGGTTTGAAAGTTAAGAAACAAAGAGGTTACAAAAACTCAGCTTGTTGGAGCACTGGGATAAGAATCTCTGCTGCAACTTAGGGTGTCGTGAACAAGGAGTAGTCTGATAATAAGAAACTCAAGTTGGAGAGTGATTCACTTCAACTTCTTCAATCTGACCAAGAAGGGACCTAATCCTCTGTGTATCTGCCATAAGTGGATGACGAGGTTGCCCATATTTCGTTTGTTACAACTTACAACGCTCTTATTATGGCCCAAGTTATCTCTCTCTCTCTCTCTCTCTCTCTCTCTCTCTCTCTCTTGTTTGTGAGAGGTGTCAACTGTCAGATAGCAATCCTTACTGCTTTTGTGGAATTTATTTTTGTTAAGAACCTTTTGTAAGATTTTTTCCCGTTAGAATTTCTCCTTATTGCTTATCCACCTTGTTCCTTGTTTCCCACTAAAATTCATTTGAAATGTTATGCTTGGGTACTTGTGAGGATACTGAACTTAGGTCTAATATATCAATCTGTCAGAGCACACAACATAATATGTACAAAACTGCAAAATACGTGCTAGCTTAATTACTAGTTTTAGTAAATATTTGAAATAGCTTATTTCTGGGAAATAAATACTTATTACGTAAGTCGAAATAAAACTCCTCTCACATTCTTACCCTGTATATTGTGAATCACGATTTATAAATACTTATTCAGTAGTGGCTTAACTACAAACAGTCGAACAGTAATACACGTGATCGATCTGAAACTGTGCCCTCCCTTAACATTTTCTTATGCATGTGTTTTCTTCCCATGAAGAATACCACATTGGATGTCTCCTTAAACGTCAACTTAGATGCCATGTTGGGTACTGTCTAAAATCGGACAGGCGGTCAGTGGCGTGTTTTCTCTGCTGCCCCTTCATTTTGGGAGTTTTTCTAAATATATTTTTAATGGTTCTTTAGATCATTAGATTCTATATAAAATAAACAACGTTTTGATATCTTGTGAATAAAAAATGGAGTTGTTTTCAATTTTTTACTATTTTTTAAAAATTTAAGACTCTAAATAAAAAAGAAATTATACATTTTTGAATTTTTAAATATTTGAAAAATCGTAAAAAATTGAAAATAATTACATTTTTTACCCATAAGATATCAAAACATCGCCGATTTCGTATGGAATCTAATGATCTTAAGAATCATAAAAAATATATTTAGAAAGACATCCAAAATAAAGAGAGCAGCAGGGAAAGCACATCACCTCATCTAAAATTATACCACCTGTTGGGGTGAATAAAAAGCATCATCAGCAAGCATGCATGGGCTATATTATTTACAAGTTGACTGGTATCTTACCAAGCTCACTTTAGTTTTAATTTAACTTGAAATTCTTTAGTTACGTGTGAAACTTGAGCATAGGTTCTTCCCCTCGCCAACAAACTGAGGTTATAGAGAACGGTCACCGAAAATGATGCCTTAATTATATGCATGCATGTAGGCCCAATTCTGAGGGGTTATATATACTTATTTTCTGCCACCAAAATCTTCATTACTCCAACGCAAATACAAAAGAGTGGGTGAAACATGAAAAACGTAACTTAATGCGCTAGCTAGCAGGCGTAGAAACGAAGGAAGAGATACGAGACAGGAACAAGTGAAATAATTTGAATTCTTGGTGTAGGCTACTAGAATAATATAACATATGGACAAAAAAGACGATGATAAAAATAAGGGCCGGGTTTGTGAGGCATAGAAGAGAACATGTTGGGCAAGGAAGCATAGGTGTGAAGTCAGGGAGGTTAGGTGGTGAATTTTGGTTGCCCCAACACTTGGCTAGCTGTGTGTAAATGGGTGCCTGCATGTGCTGTTACTTTTGAATATGATAGTTTTTGTAAATACATTTTGACTTGATGCTGATTAGAGGCTGCTTCGTCTCAAACACACATCTTTTGCGCACTTCACGCCTTGAAAGTGCCTCTCATTACGTACTTCTCCTTCCCAAATCTCATCCTCAACTAGGCTGCTAATGTCTAGTTTCAAGTCTCTCATTGCATGGATTGTTCAGCATATATAATTAGGCGATATTACCATATTCATGTGTAAAAAATAATTATTGTCAGACTCTCATGCATGTCAGGCCAAAAGTTTTAATAACTCCCTCACATGTAGTGCATATCAAAATATTAAAACCTCGTTCATTTCTTAAAAAAATATATATAATGAGTTAATTTATTGATATAAGGATAAAATATGAAGTTATTTTTTTTATAGAAAAAATAGAAGATTGCAGAGAATAGAATAGAGGGAAGTAATTTGAGTAACGTGTATGTGAAGAGGCAAGAGTGAGTGTGGGTAGGGAGCCAGTTTAATTAGGACCCACTTTATCATCATTTCATATCAGAATTAACCTCACATACATTTTCAGTCTCCCTTGGAGTCTGTTTGTTTTAGCTAGGGTTTTGAAATTCAGACCAGACCGATTAATTTAGTTTGAAATCTACTAAACATGAACCCAATTCACTTTTTTTTTTTTCAAAATCGATTTTTTAAATTTTTTTTAGAATTTTATATTAATAACTCTTAAATTTTTAATTTTTTACTGGTTTGACTTTGAGTTAGCTTTAATCTGATCTACTGACCTTTGATCCAATACTTTAACCTTTTTAGTGGCCGATTCAGGTTTTAAGACATTAATTTTATCTTTTTAAAAATGGTTCTACAATTTATAAAATGAATAGGTGAAAAAATTTTATTTTAATTTATGGAAAATAGTTCCTGGAACCATCCAGACACCTCGTGATTGATGGATTTGCATATCCATCTCCATCCACTCGTAGATCCGCCGTCTCTGATATTCACATTTCTGCTTCCTCTATATCATATCATATCAGAGTATGGAATCTAGAGTAGTCTCTCAACTCAAGCATATTTTCAAACCATTATCATTTGCTAAATTTCTCAAGAACTGAACTAAGCTGATCTCATGTAATATGTGCTCGTCAAATCGCTGTTACCTGAGCTCCAAACCCCCCCCCCGGGGGCCCTCTCTCTCTCTCTCTGTGGGGGCCCTTTTTAAGTTTTAACAGTAGCTAACTAGCAGGAGTTGTCATTTTTTTATGAGACTTCTGAGCAATATAATAAAATGCTCCTATCTCGTAGTTTTGATTTAGACTATATAGCAGTAGCGTGCCTCATATGTTGGGCTATGTTAACGACGTGATGTTTCCTTGCGTATAAAAGCTTAATAGGCCGCCTCTATATCTATCCCTCCACCACCTATCTTCATTCCTCTGCCATATGACGTCAACCCCCACGGTCCACCTATTTATTTACATATCTGAAACCTCATCTAAAATAAGTTATAAATCTTTACTAAAATTTCATGGCAAAAAAATCTCTACTACGAAAATCTCCCACATGCATGAATTTTTACTGCCGTCTTGAAATTAAAAAGGCCATGGCTACTTGATCATACGTATATAGTATAACACTAAGTCTTGGAGTGATTAAGTAATAATCTCATAATAAATAATAATGGCCGTACACTTGGGTAGAGGTGGAGAGAGAGTGGAAGGACGATAGCTTCAGAGAATATTCACCTGCACTCTTAACTTTCCACCTTCTCCTGAGTTGTCTTCCCCTACGCCTCACCCTCATCCTCCTATATATCTATCTACACTTATTAATTCTCTCTTAAAATACATTCAATATATATATTTATTTATATAATCACAGAGCATCCTGCAGGATCTGAAATTATCAGAACCAAATCCGCACCTAATGATGATAGAGTCTGCATAATAAATATATTTGTCACTCAGATGGTATCAGTTATATACGCGCAAGTACATGATAATCTATCCCTTCTTATTATTACTTTATGGTACAAGCATGAGCATCCACCAAAATTTAAAACAAGTGTTAGCATGTTTGTTTCAACTTAAAAAAACTTATAAGTTGCTTTTTACGTAAATCGAGACACAACTCCTCTCACATACTTACTTCGTATACCGTAAATCACTATTAAAAAGCAACTTATAAGCAATCGAATCGCTCAACCAAACATACCCTGTATCTTTAGTGTATAAGTCGAGGTTCTTACTGCAAACAATTGTTGCCTTAATCATTTCCTTCTCCTCGATAATATCAAGACGTCTATGCATTGGGTGTCACATTTTTTAATAATAATAATTAAAGGGAAAAGATGAAACAGAGTCACATGCACACTCACAATCTCAACTAGCCATGGAACCGACCATTTCTCTTTATCACAAATTCCACTCTCCCTTCTTTTCCTCCCATACATATACTTCCATGTTCTACTCACAAAAGGCCAAAATCTTAATGCCAAATGTATCTCTATTTTATTCTGCATAATGGCACAATTTCTACGATCCCACTGTCTCGCAAACCTTATCTACTAGGCCCACTCATCATCTACTTTCTACTGATATTATTAGAAGATTTTTTTGAATAAAAATTGCGTCGTATATAAGGCATCGCCTAAAAAAGCTAGCCACCATAAAAAATATATGTTCTTATATATATCCAACCAGCATTGGCATTCATCTGAAGTTAACAACAGATATTATATAATACGTACGCAAAACCAAAGCTGTCCTTCCCACAACGTCCGTCCACAAAATAGAACTAACCTCTGCACATATCAAGTTCAACGAACGGCAACAAAAAAGACAACATATAATCATAGTATATAGTTTCGTCCTCGACCATACACGTACAGACACGCAAACATTAATAATTATTTGATATATAAGGCAATGTAGCGATTTTAATAAAGGGTATATCCACACCGATCGAATAGGTGCTTTCTGGAAAGTCTAGACTCTGGAGCTACATATAGGGCATCTTTATCTTCCACCTGTGTTTGAGAAGAAGTCAGACCTTCTAATTAAGTATCAACCACCACACAAATTTGTAGCACTTGTTCCTTAATTTGATGATCAATGTACCGTTCATTAATATAATATTTGTCTAATAAACATAGATGTATATTCAAGACTCGCTTCCCAAACGATCTGTCTTCTGCTTTATTTTTGTTTGTATTATCAGCCAATTGATTAGTATCGTTAGTGAGCCATTTAGCCAGTTAAAGAAATCTGATAAAGAAAGATAACAAAATGTCTGTATCACCTATAGGCCCAAACGATGTGTGGGGATGTAATATTGACACGAGGGTGAAATTATTGAAAGCGATTAGCATATATATGAGTTTAATTAGTTAAAAAAAGTACGAAACTCGATGAAAAGATCATACATATCCAATAAAAGAGGAAAATCTATCAAAGCAGGCACTGTTGAACGTAACGCATGAGATTAACAAATAGTATATATGTGGTCTGATAGAAATAAACTGTATTAAAATAAGAAATGATGATTAAGAACTAATTACAAGACGTGGTTGGCAATGGCTGCGGAGATTTCTAATTAGTGTCTAACAACGCATGAGAGCGACCCTTGCCTATCCTCTAATTATTATTATATTCATCGATCCCATGACGTGCTTTCCAATACAACGTTGACCATTTTAGGCGTCGCCACCTGTCCTCTTACTTGCTTAATGATTGCTCTGTTCATTGACATATGGCTTCTATCATTATTGGGATTTTCCTCCTATCAATATTTTTTGTATTATTCGTGTTCCACATTTTTCTGATATCATGGTACAATTTAATTTGACTTTCTTTTTTAGTAACTGCAACGAACGTCTTAAATTTCAGAACGAAGTCATTTGCTGTAGTGGGATATATATGTATTTCAATATAATATAGATTCTTTATTTGTTTTATCGAAGCCTCGGAGGGATGGAGCACACTTTTAAAGTCTGTAAACGTTGTCTTCTGTTTTTATTAATGCGCTCTATGCAGCTTTATTGGAAGCGAGACAGTGAAGTCTAAAGCCCAACCTGCCTAAAAAGTTTAACTCAATATTCATTCCTTCGAATAAACAACAACGACGACAACAAGTAGAGCTTGCAGCATGTGTTACGTCAATTTAAGAATTAAGTCTTATTATTTATATTATATTCATGAATAGTATGCTACTTATTATTGGAGGTTTTACATTTTAGATAAACTACTTTGGAAATTATTTTCTATGATTGTCTAAACATTATGATGCTGGTGGGATTGTTATCAACTTATGATTGTTTCTGAAACTTGGTAGTATGAACAAGCACCTAATCACACATGCAGAAGATTTCTTTATTACGTGAAGTAAAATGAAAGAAATCATTCGACACATAGAGAATAAAGAAGAATTTCTCAGTATAACTTGATCATAAATATGCCTTTGACTAAATAAATCTCTCTCACAGTCATGCATGCTAAATTAGAAAGAAGATAAAATATAGCCCAACGTTCTGGGAAGAGAAAACCAGAATTTACATGTGTGCACATCTTATAATCCCTCCTTTCGTTCTCTTAAGTGATGCTTATTAATTCCTTGTTGATTAATGTTTGGTCCATAATAAATTTAGACCTAATCAATCCTATAATTAAAAATTCTAAGGTCACTCACCGTTTTAGGAGGCCGTGTTTAATTCCACGATGAATGATGAAAGCGTGAACAATATCTATAATTTTTATAATCAAAGATCAAAACTTAGGCGATAATAATAATGAACATTGTTAGTTAATCAACAAGTCTGAATTCATACAATTGGCCATCCATCTGAAGAAGCTCCTGTCATGAGTCACGACCACCGCCCCTCGTTTAATAATTGTTGAAAAATATATATAATTATTTGATATTTCAAAAAATATGCTGATAGAACACTTGGCCACCCTAGGATTGGAGTAGCGAGTTTAGTGGAAAATAGTAATACTAGGAATGGTTTGAGAAGTAACCACCGGAGAATCGGCTTAGCTGTTTCTCTGTATCCAGTCATATAAGTTTGGGAGTTAGATACTATATCATAGAAGCGATCCGACTGTACTGTGTAAATGATTGTAAACAAAGAGATGTTGTATTAGCGCATATATGTATATATACTCCCTCCAGTCCATTATATATAACACTTCTAAAAGTTTGCATAACCCAGTATATAATTAAGTCAGCTGCAGTTTAATTAATGCTCTTTTTTCTATTTTATCTATGTGATTAATACTCGTTTTTCAACTTTACCCACTCATTATATCTCCCTCTCTTTAAAATACTAATAACATTCTCAATAGAATTAAACATATTTTTCAATAATAATAAAAGTGAGAAAAAATTATATTTTGGGACATATCAAATACTTAACTATCATTTTTTTGTTCCATATGATACATTTTACCTAAGTCCCTTGAGATGTGGACAGTATATAACAGGAGGGAAGCTTATTAATAAGGATGAAATAATGAGGGGGATTATTCAAGTGTGGGTGAAGACAGGGTATTGAATTTTGATTGGGTGAGAGGAATAACAGAAGAGGAGGCGGGAGGCTTGAAGGAGTGGTTCGTTGAGAGGGGGACACGTGGGGAACGAGAGGCGATGTTCCCCTGAAACGACGAGAAAGAGAGGTCGTAATTTGCAGCATGGCACGTCTCTCTCCGAAAGCGACGATGCCGTTTTATTTATGTTAACTCCCCCAACAACCCCGCTTTCGCCAGCTTACGTGGGTCCTTCCTGTCTTTTGTACTTGTTTAGATTAATAATAGAAACTTTTTTACTAATGTGATTTGATATATATAAGATAAATATAGGATTAAGGTGCAAAAATACACATGAACTTTTCTTAAAAGTACACCCAACACCAAATGCTTTTTTTAGGGGCAAAAGTAACTATGTGGTTACAAAATAGGTGTAAGAGTCACAATTTCTGTTAATGTCAGAAAACCTTCGTTACATTTCCTTAACTGTGACAGCTGAAGCCCACGTGTAATTTTTTTTATCAATGCCCATGTGTAATTTACTCATCATTTTTCCCCTGTATAATTCATTGAGCTTAGTATGCGTTCGAACTGCATGAACCCACTGGAGAAAACAAAAATAAGTTGCCAGAGAGAACTCACAGGAAACTGAATATAGCCGTCAGAAAATTCAGATTAGTCGGAAAAATGCCCAACGGTGCTCTAGAAGATGGAAAAGGAGATGATAGTGGAGGGCCGAAATAGTGATGGAAGTGCATGAGAGTGAGGGAATGGCAGAGTTGGATATTGACGGAAATGAAGAAAAACAGGGGAATGAAGGAATGGAAGGAAACAGAGAGTGTCGATGGTGTAGTGTGTTCCAGCGACAGAGGAGATGACGATGATGGTGGTTGGTAGTGTTATGAGTCAACGGTCTCCTTCAGAAACTGAAGCTTCGCAGTTGACGGTGGAGTTGTTGGTGATGTCGGAAGTTGATCTAGAGAGGTTTTTACTTCTTCTTTTTTTAGTGTTGATGTCTCTTCCTTATAAAAACATCACCAACATCCTTCTTCTTCTTCTTCCTTCCTTCTTTTTTTTTTCCTTGTCGCCGGTGGCACTCTCATATTGATGATGTCATCATGCATGTATTTATAGAAGACACACGAATGGTTTCACGCTGGAAGAGAAATGAGAACATGATGCATGGTGAATGGTACTGTGGCTTTAGCGTGGTTGCAAGATTTGGCAACTCTCCTATTCTAAGTTCTCAGCTATGCAATTTGTGAGGAAAAGAGGTCACCGGAACTAGGGAAGTTGGCCGGAAAACTCACCAGAAATTTACAAACACTGCTGGAATGACGCAAAAGGTGGCCAATGAGACTGATTTGATGGTTCTTTCTGGGTGAGAACAATGATAGTAGTGAGAAACAGGGATTAAAGGCCGCCGGAAGTGAGACTTGCCGGAAGTGGGGGCCGGAAAACTCAAGTAATCGGCGGAAAAATGCAAAACTGAGCTCTATGGTTCTTATCTTCACAACTTCAGGAAGATAATGATGGACTGTGCTTTTGGAGAAGAAATATGATGAGTCTGTAGTGGCTTACAACATCGTCGATGGTTGTTGAGGAGTTCTGGTGCAGAGGTGACGGTGGTGTCAGAAATGGTGCCCTGAAACTAATAGAAACAGAGTAGTGCAACTGTGGTGACTGAGTGATAAACGTGTAGTAGGAAGGAGAGGTCAACAGTGATAGCAATAGAAAGACGATGAGTGGTGCTCTTACTCTCCCCAAACTCAAGCTTGCGACGCTGCAATGTCTGAGCTCTGTGTCTGATGGAGACGAAGGTCTTGCTGGAGACAGAGGGACGGTGATGTTGGGATAACAAAGAGAAGATGGTGAAGCTGAGAATAGAGAAAGCCGACAATGTTGTTAGAAGGAGGGTGACGATGATGTTGGTGGAGATTTTAATGGTGAAGGTAGTTGGTGAGGAAGAAGAAGGGATGACGATGGTGATGAAAACGGTGGCTGACATCATCAATATAATTTTTTTCATTAGTCAATTATTTCAGTCAGCAGCCTAATCACCTGTCATGTCAGCAAAGTTAGTCGGCAACCTTGCTTTTAACGGTGAACTAACAGCTACTGTGACTTTTGCACCTATTTTATAATCACATAGTTACTTTTGCACAAAAAAAAAAAAGCATTTGTTGTTGGACGCACTTTCAGAAAAATCACATGTGCATTTTTACATCTTAACCCATAAATATATGAAAACAGTTTTGTATGGGCTTGCATCAATGTATTTTTCGAGCTCTGACTTAAATAGGCCCGAATTTCTTCTTCCTTTTTTCTGGAAAAAAAAATATTTAACTGGGCAAACATTGTGAGTAAGTAAGATATGACTACCAACTTGAGGGACTTGTATGATTGAGTTGGGATTAATCGGTCCTTAAAACTGCCTAGCAAATTTAGGTTTGAGAGTCTATTTGAGTCAGTGTTCAAGAAACATACCCACATAAGCCAAAACAAAATTCTTCTCGCATATTTATCTCGCATATAATAAATCATATTATAAAAATAGCTTTTACTGTTAACCAAATTGACAATAAAGCATTCTATCTTAAATATCCAAACATGACACTATTCAGATATATTTGTTCTCCTACTATATATGAGAACTTTCTTTGTGGTTTGAAGCATGTAATAATGAAAACTCTCTGGATCGAGAAACACCGATTTTTATTTTTGTACGACCTATATTTTCGACCTGTTGATGAAGATGGTGAAAAGAAAAAAGAGAAAAATCAAGTAAAACAAGCCATGATGTATCAAGTATGAACTACTGTTTTCAATTTTTGTGCCCGAGTGCATTTTGAAAACGTTTTCCTTTCTTTCTTTCTTTTTTTCTGGGAAGGAATTGTTAATGCCCGAAGGATAACATCATCTGCAGATGCGTACGTATATATACAGTGATCAAACTGTGGAGACCTGGTTTTTTCAAAATCAAGAATCATGTGAACCATGGCTCACTTTGAAGATAATCTCCATATATCATTGTCCATTTGTTGCGTGGGCTTATAATTTGATAAATATAATAGGTTCACACACAAGTCCTTGTCATTCCAACTAGCCATCACTTAATTAGTGATAAAATCAAAGGTCATATAATTGTGTGTTTCACAACACAATTAATAAACCAGGACGAGGCAGCACGCAGTTGAATTGAATTAATGTGTGTATTACTGCATGCGCTCTCTCTATGGTGTCGTGGAACGAGACCAACAACGTAAAAGTGGAATCGAATGTGAAGGAGGAGGGGATGCGTTGAGTTAACCCTAAGGAAGATCATAAATAATGGGTCGCTGTTATATTGTTTGATGCCCGTTGACTTCTTGCTTCGCTGGCCATATGAACCAATTATATATACCTGTATGCACGTACGTATGTATTTGGTTACATTCAGTTCTCCTTTTGGTAGAGGCTCATGATAAATGTAAATCAATCAGTCTGACGATATAATTTTGTAACTGAAAGTTCCTAACTTCATGTTCAACATATATTTTTTTAAGACGTAGCTAACTGTTAAGGCTAAAATCACCTATTGGATAGGCCAACTAAATAATTGAATTGCCAACTATATTGTACAGTCACTCGACCGGGACTCGAACACTCCGCTCCTCATTGGAATAGGAACCAGGACAAGATTAACGAGAATTATTGCCAAAACGTTAGCACATGTTAGAGGGCCAAAAGCCTATATTTCCATCTCAGGTCACTTGTTAGCTACCCTAAATATATTTACAAATTAACCATTAGACTATGAACGACACGTTATATGAAAGACGGGAGGGACTAGTAAATTTTGTTGAGCCATGTGAAGCTACGTACTGTGTGATATTTATACATGGCAGTGCTTGGAACATGAATGGCGCGGAGACAGTGAGGACGATGCTAATTAAACCAGTGGTGCTTTTAACGCGTGTTAGTATTTATGGTATGATAAGCTACGCGCAACGTTAGGCTCCAAACTTCTGTTGCCCTTTACTCTCCTCTCACCTCTGTACGTTAGATTCTTCACAGGACACCTATCCATCTTCCACCTCACGTTTAATATGCACTACTATTATCAGTGGCTTTGTTTGACAGAAGCGGATAACTGAACAATGAACAGAGAGGCACACTCACAGTTATGCCACTTCCTTAGAAAAAATGGCTGCAAGAATAGTTCTTGCTCGATTTTCAACCATTACCATATTCTATCATCCCACTTCCGCACTGAAAGGCAAAACTTTAAATGACATATAATGGGATTTAGAGTCTGTTTGGTGCGAGGGATTTAAAGGGGAAAGGAGGGAAGGGAAAATTTTTATAAGTTCAATTTTAAAAGATTAAAGAAGTGAGGTAATAAAATTTTAATAAAAAAAATATATGATAAAAAAATAAAAAATAGAATTGGGACAGTGAAAAGGGCATCCCGATTGGACACGCCACTGATAGAATCGGGACACAAAGCGGGCCATAGTGGATGAAACAGGTCCACGCCTCTAATAATTTCTGTTTTATTAGATTCGATTGACATTGAAACAACCGCCCCAAAACTGAACACGGAAACCCTACAAATTACAAAGTCATCATCCCAAGAGAACGATAGGAGAATTTTTCCTGGGGCAATAGCTAAAGACAACCACAATAATAGTATTAATAGTTTCAACATTTTCAGGAAACACCGAAATGACCAAATTGCGTAAAAAACACCGGCCATCCATCACCCAACAAACCCCCTAATAATTTAGATTTCCCAGCAATACAAAGAGATTCCTATGTTACGTTGTTGGAATTTGGAACCAAACATTATTTCACAAAATAAAAATTGTGGCACGGATTGTTGCCGCGACCCGACCCCCGCTATTTTACACCTAAAAGAACGGAAATATAAAAAATAACACCTAAAATTGCTTTGGAACCATTGTTCAATTATGACTGCGTATAATAGTTTACGATAACCCGATTCGACGGTCTAATTTAATATTCATGATTATAATAATAATTAATTCAACAGAACAAAGAGAATCGTCAATGCTTTGGCAAGGTGAGCCAGAATCCCAGAGCCAGAACGAAGGGGGGACCCACATGGAAATATATTTAAACAGAAAGAAGGGGCATGGAAATTTGTCAGAATTACAAAGAGCTGCCCTCCCCTAGGGGATTCCGATTCGTCCCGATATTACCGAAGAAGGGAACGGGAGGCCGCGGTGGGGTTAAGACAAGAATTTGAAATTACAGAGGAGGCAGGCAGGGGTATATTCGTCATGCGATAAATTTAAAGCTGAGCTGACCCTTCTTCTTCCGCAACTTTCACTCCCCATTTATTTATTTATTTATTTATTTATTTACTGTTTACCAAGCCCACCTTTCCTAGGCAAAGCCGACTAATTAGCTCCTACTGCTATGCCTAGTCCTATCTCTCTCCTCATTTTTTTCTCCTTTTCTTTGTTTCGGTTTTAATTTTTGTATTTTTTCCCATAAAAATTAAAACTCGCATCTCCTTTCTGTCATTCTATCCGCTTCCTTCCTGTGCTTGGGTTGCTCTGTAGGATTCCCACCCATTTTTCCCAAACGCCAAAGCACCAAAAGAGAAGAAGAAGGGAAAGGGAAAGTGAGGTAGAAAGTTCTAGAGAGCGAAATCGACGGATGTGCTCGTCTCCCCCCGGCGACGCGCTGACAGCCTTCAGGTGACAGACAGCCAAATACTCTGCTGTTTTACTGTACTGTGATTGCCGGAAATGCATTGATTTGGGAGGCTCATTCGTCAACACAAAATGCTTGAAGCACTAGTGCGCGATGAGCCAACTGACGTTCTTTCCAGCTCCAAGAAGGATAAATCAGAGGCCGATAAGCTGGACAAGGAGGGCCTGAAGCCTTCCCCGCCGCTTATTGTGGTTGCCCGTAGTCGTTCCCAGGCAGGTACTCGAAGAGTCACCCCTACCGGTCTGCCCCCCGCCTCTGATGGCTCGATTTCCACAGTAGAGAAGCATTTGCCTAACGGTGATTTTTACATAGGCGGCTTCTCCGGGAATGTTCCTCACGGATCAGGCAAATACTTGTGGACCGATGGGTGCATGTACGAGGGGGGGTGGAAGAAAGGCAAAGCTGCTGGGAAAGGCAAATTTTCTTGGCCTTCCGGAGCAACATACGAGGGCGAATTTAAAGCGGGTCGGATGGAAGGTTTCGGTACTTTCACTGGATCCGACGGCGACACATACCGCGGCACCTGGAGTGCCGATCGGAAACACGGGTATGGGCAGAAACGCTACGCCAACGGAGATTTCTATGAAGGGTCGTGGAAACGGAACCTTCAGGATGGCCAGGGTCGGTATGTATGGATGAATGGGAACGAGTATGTAGGTGAGTGGAAGAACGGTGTAATCTCTGGAAAAGGAGTGCTTATTTGGGCGAATGGGAATCGGTATGAAGGGCAATGGGAGAACGGGGTTCGCAAAGGACAAGGGATTGTCACTTGGCCTGATGGAAGCTGCTATATAGGCGACTGGAACAAGGATATGGAAATACAGCAGTTGAATGGCACTTTTTACCCTGGTAATGGAAAAGAGAACTATCTTATGAGCAATGGGCCATTAACGGGGGATAATTTGACAATAACGATGAGGAAGAGGTCATCCGTGGACGGTGCTAGAAGGAGCATGACTGAGAGGAATTTTCCTAGAATTTGTATATGGGAATCAGACGGAGAAGCGGGTGATATTACTTGTGATATCATCGATAATGTAGAAGCATCCATGTTTTATAGGGATGGGAAGGGGTTAGAACGAGATAATATAAAGCAGCTTCGGCGGAACTCATGGTGTTTCCCCGGTGAGGTGAAAAGACCAGGGCAAGTTATATTCAAGGGGCACAAGAATTATGATTTAATGCTTAATCTGCAATTGGGCATAAGGTATAGCAGTGTAGGGTAGCGTATATCTTTCTATCTGAGTGCATAGAATTTGCCTGCGATTTGCTATTTTGGTTAACAGGGGCCTTATTGTTTTTTTCTAGTCTTATGACCAGTGCTGATTTGCGGTTCTTTTGCGTAGACACTCTGTTGGGAAGGAAGCTTCAGTATTGCGAGAGCTTAAACCAAGTGATTTTGATTCGAAGGAGAAGTTCTGGACCAGGTTTCCTCCCGAAGGGTCTAAGAATACACCGCCTCATCAATCAGCGGAGTTCCGGTGGAAAGATTACTGCCCTATGGTTTTTAGGTATTGCTGGGTTTTTGTGTATTTCTGCAATTAACTGATTCTTGTTTACATTTTGGTTAGCATGATAATTGAGTTGTGTTAATCTTCCATTTTGCATTGGATACTAGCATTATAACAACGGTACAATTAATATCATAAATGTTTTTGCCTGGATTCTTTTGGGTTTCAGACAATTGAGGAAGCTGTTTCAGGTGGATCCTGCTGATTACATGTTAGCTATATGTGGGGATGATACCCTTAGGGAGCTCTCTTCTCCGGGGAAGAGTGGAAGCATCTTCTACATGACTCAGGATGACAGATTCATGATAAAGACAGTGAAGAAACATGAAGTCAAGGTTAGCTACCTTTTTTGTGGATGCCTGAACAATATAGTTGTATGCTGCCAAACTTGAGAGCCCTTAATAGCGTATAATAACATTAATTTGTTTAATTTTATTCGAACAAATAACTTTCCATGGTATAATGGTTATGCCTCGTCTCTATTTTGAGGGGCCTTATTTTCAATTCTCATGTATGAGACAGTTCTATTCTAATCTGGACAGACAGAGGTCGGTTGCCTTGGGAAGAGGGAGGACTTTCATTACTAGTTTTGTAACCATTAGTTTATTTTTTTGGTTAGGAGAGGAACCATTGTTAAGAATTGATATAGGAAGTCTGACCTTGGCAAAATGGACTACTTGATTCACTTTTGACTTTGATTAATTTTTAGGTGCTTATTCGGATGCTTCGAAGTTATTACCAACATGTTTCTAAATACGAGAATTCACTTGTGACGAAGTTCTATGGGGTACACTGTGTCAAACCAATTGGAGGGCAAAAGGTATGGCTTGGTAGATATTTTAATTTTTTTAAGGGGTTGGTCTAAGCTTCTTGGTACCTGATTCTTCATTGTTCTTGGAGGCCAGATGCGGTTCATTGTGATGGGGAATCTTTTCTGCTCAGAATATCCAATCCATAGACGATTTGACCTGAAAGGATCTTCTCATGGCCGAATAACAGATAAGCCTGAGGAGGAGATTGACGAGACTACGACCTTGAAGGACCTTGATCTCAATTTTGTCTTTCGTCTACAGCAGAATTGGTACCAGGATCTCATCAAGTAAGTTTTGACATCAGTTGTGCACTTTACCTAGAGTTTCCTGTGATGCTCAGCTGCAGTTTGTTATAATCATTAGACCATCTTATGATATTTTTATACTCTTATGTCCAGGCAAATTGAGAGAGATTGTGAGTTCTTGGAGTCTGAGGGTATAATGGATTACAGTCTTCTGGTTGGCCTTCACTTTCGTGATGATAATAATTATGACAAAATGGGGCTGTCACCATATGTTTTGCGCACAGGTATTGATCCATATTTCATTTTCCTGGTAGATCAGCTTTATGTTGCATTAGGAATTAGAAATTTTGTAATAGCAAGTGTCTTGCTGCTTGTAGGAAATCGGGATTCTTTTCAGATTGATAAGTTCATGCGTGGGTATCGCTTTCTTGAAGCTGAGCTTCAAGATAGGGATCGAGTTATATCTGGCCGGTATGTCATAATGTGTTCCAGTTCCTTATCTGATTTACCTTGAATTTGAAAGAATATGGTTTCCCTGATTTGTTTCTGTTTTCATAAAATACCTAATATGCCTAGATTTTGTTTCTCCGTAGTGAACCAACATTTCTGTTTTTTCCCTTTTTGGGTTGGGGAGTGGAGGGGATAATTGTGGTTGAGTTTCAGCGAAGCTGCCATCTGAGAGCAAGTAGATAAACCAAACACAATTATTGAAGTGGACCTGTAAACAGTGCATACTATAGTTGGGTACTAATTTGTTGCCAGGGTTAAAGATGCCTAGGAACTTCCAATTGGACTAGTTTTGCAAGTCAATAGGCTTAATGTAGCAGGTAACAGTTGTTTGTGGGGAACATGCAGGTTGTGGTCCTAATTTTACCAGAATAAGAAGTTATAACTTCCTCTTGGCTCAATAATGATTTTTTCTCCCTTGAAGATCTTTTGTTGGTTTGTTTCTCAATTTCTTATCCTATATACTAGCTTATACATACTCAGCTTCCAGCATCTTTATAAGGGTAGCAAGGTTGAAAGCTTTAAAGTTGATCTACTTTTCAGTCACCATTGTATTATCAAAGCATAAAAGTTTATTGTTTTATTTGAGTATATATATATGTATGCATGTGTGTGTGTGTATATGCATTTTGTTTCTGTACAAGCATATACTCACATTTGATGACAAGTGCTAAAAAGTATTCTTGGTGTTTTCAGGAAATCATTGATTAGGCTAGGAGCCAATATGCCGGCAAGAGCAGAGCAAATGGCTCGGAGGAGTGATTTTGATCAATACACCATGAGTGGTATCAGTCATCTGACCCCTTATCGATGTGGAGAGACATATGATGTGGTCCTGTATTTTGGGATTATTGACATCCTGCAAGATTATGACATCAGCAAGAGGTTGGAACGAGCTTACAAATCTTTGCAAGTCGACTCCACTTCAATCTCAGCAGTTGATCCAAAGCTGTATTCAAAGAGATTCCGTGATTTTGTGGGGAGAGTTTTCACAGAGGACACGTAGAGGTGAATCATGACGAGATGGAATGATTGCCATTCCGGTTAATTTCACCTGCTTAATCGCAACATCTCGGAAACAGCTTCAGCTCTGGAGACTCTGCCCAGAGGTGGGGACTTCCAATATGGACCATTTGGTCACTACACGCCACTGTTTCTGCCTCCTAATTTCACGAGGAAGATTGCCAAGAATTAGGGTGGCTCGTGGCTGAATTTTGAAGATACGGCCTTATGGTTTGCGCAGTTGGTGGTAGAAGTTTGTACATGGAAAGGAGATTGGAGGGAACTTTGATGGGGGGATTCTTGTTATTGTTATTTTTTTTAATTAGGGAGGGGGGGATTTTTGAAATTTTTTGTGGTTGCAAAATGAGATAGGATGATGTGAGATAGGTTGGGGGGGGGGGGGCAAAGCTTAATGTTGCCCGGGCATGATATCCAAAATGCATGGATAGTCTAAAATAAAGAAATTGTACAGTTCGTATATATATATATAAAAGATGATAGCCCGAGTGCTTTTCTTTGAAATTATGATGAGCATGGATAGTTAATTAGTTGAAGCGGAAAAAGAAGGGGATGTAGAGAGAGGTTATGAGGGGTTATTGAATGATGAGAAGGTGGCTGGGCTCTGCATGGCTTTTTGCAGTGAAAGCGAAGGCCATCAAAAGCAGAGAAAGAAACATGTTCTTCATCCTCATTTGTATTCTCTCTCTCTCTTTTTACTGTTAGGGTCTGTCCTGTGTCCTGTCCCTCTGCCCTCCCAGTTTTCAGTGTAATAATGAGCCTTACCCACCTGCCTGCCCCTCTTAACCAACTAAAGCATCACTAATCACCTGCCTCCCACCCCCATCATTCTACTTACTATTCACCATCCTAAGTACCCATAACATATTTTAACACAAGTTTTATTGCTGTTGAAGGGCAAGTAGAATTTTGTTTGTTTGGTTGCTGTTTCTCATACTCCTGGTATAGTATATATCGGCGAAAAGTTGGTAAATATGAAGCGTGTCATGTACATATGCGGATTTATTTTCGGAAGGATGACTTTGCACAGTGTGCTAGTCACGAGCGCCAACGCTTTCTGCACGTGCATCTGAATGCAATGCTGGTTTTACAATTACCATTACCATTTGCCCGTTGCATTGCCCCCTCCTTTAAAACCATGCATCATCTCACAACAATATAATCTACTGACTTTCAGCGTAACTTTCCATGTTCAGTGGCTTCTGCCCAACAATTACCTAATATTCGGCCATATCATATACATAGACGGGCCCACAACCCAACACTTTATTTATATATTTAACCTCGGATTTATTTGTATCTCATTTCGTAATCATACGTGCGTTAGAAACCTATTTCACTATTATTATTTATCAAAAGCAGAAAAAGAAAACAGCTTGAGTTTCGGTGATGAGACCCAGCCACAACACAACTCGGATTTTAATGCAAGCTTGAGTTGCGGTTTTCTTCATTAAAAATTTCTATACAATCGAATTCAAAATAAAATTGGATAAAAATATAGATGAGGAGTACGGAGAGTTTAAATGTGGTGAAGGAAGGAGTGGTGGTGGTGTTGGAAGTTCGATGATGTTTTGTCGGAACCACATGCTTAATAAATAGGGTTCGTACTGTGTGTCGTTGTTCATATAGACACAGCAGTCACAGTCGCCGCCTCCGACTCTGGCCGTTGAACACTCATTCTCGCTTCCATAAATTCATCTTCTGCTCTTTCCTTCACTTGTTTCAGATTATAAATGATGATTTTGCTTTTTGTCGAATGCAAATGGCAAGACGGTGTGGACACCTCCGTTCACTCATTATCAATAATATAATATTGGGATGCAACCTTTCTCATTGTGTCCTTTGTCCTTTAACAAACAATGTAAGAAACATCAGAGATCACAAAGCACCATCGTGAATCACGATTTAGAAACCCAAACCCAACCCATTTTATTAAACAGCACTACATATATAACTCAGCATTTAATTTATACTCCACATATATGTCTGTCTGCCACTAGTTATTATTCATAAAGTGGCATCAGATCGATTTTGTCACATCAAAAAAAAATTCTGATTAGTTATATATATATATATATATGCGAGCGAGTCGATCTTTGGTGGGATTCATACACCTTGATCAGTCTTAACGAGAAGCTCCTTAATTATAACAAGTTGAATGATGAAAAAGTGGTTTGAGCCCACACCGCAATGCTGTTTTAATATATATGAAAAGAAAAAAGAGTGATCTGTTCATGTAATGGTGTCTATAAAAGACGAATCTCAGTCCCAACATGAGGTTCCAGCAAAGGGATCTTCTTTCCCTACATAATTATTTCACTCAGCCTCTGTTCGATTTTGATATTGATTGGAAACAAATGGAGGAACCCTCTCAACTCATAAACAAATAATTTAAAAACAGAAACCTCAATCATGTTGTCCCAGGTTACTCCTAAGGTATCCTCTACAAACTGCTTTTAATATTATATAATCACGGCCCATTGATCAATTAATTCCTTTACAACGTACTTCAACTTCATCCTCATTAAAGAATATTGCTTGGCCAACAATGGCGGCCAAACTCTCTTACTACACATTCACTGAAAAAGCACGATAATGATAACCCTTTTCCCTAATATCTCCAATGCCTTCCTCAAGGCTGGCCCTGGACCATAACTATTATTTCTTATGAAGGGAGAATAAAAAAAAATTGAATATATGTAGCAATAATATCAGACTTTTTCAGTTGTGTCTTGATGAGATGAATAATAGAGTAAGGGCCTATAATTTATAAGTTGTGTCTTGATGAGATGAATAATAGAGAAAGTCTTAAATTCCCAGCAAAAGAATCCTTCTATGGTGGTGGCTACTGCTGACAAACAGTAGAAGACAAATGGGAATAAGGGTTAAAGCGATAGGGAATGTACATTTCTCTGGTTTAGAGTGCATGAAAGCTAAGGCAAGCGTGACAATATATTCCACAATCACGCCATGCCATTGCCATTGTTGTTTTAGGTGGAGGTCTCCTTTCAATATTTTCCATCATTTTCTTCTTAAACCCACTACCATTTTTGTGGATGCTAAGTACAAATCTCAACCAAACCCCACATCATGTTCATTCACAAATTCCACGTCTATGTGCTTCATGGACCAAAAAGGTAAAGAAAAAAGTGGTTTGTCCGAATCTATATGTCCTCTTCAGACGTCAACGATTGCTTAGAAGATTGATGTGGGATGTGGTTTTTTGTGTAGATCCTGTCTTCGTCAACCCTAATTCTTCGGCTTTCCAGGAAATGACTGTTTATTTTTCTTTGTTCCAGGAGATTAACGTAACTTTGACAGATGATGTGGGTTAACACCTGAAGTTCAGATTTGTTTGCATTAGTTAGGATGCCTTTTTTGGGGTCCTTATCAAACCAAAAAGTTGTAACTATGCATGCGTGGGAATCAAATTGTAGACCACTTAAATAGGAAAACAAAATGGATATAATGGAGGGGCACACTAGACAAGGAATGTCACGAACGTGGTTCGTGAGGACGAGGACAAAGAAGCCCCACGTTAGTAAACTCAAAGTGTCCCACTTTACGTAATTTTTTCTGAGGAATTGTTTTCGTTATTAATTGAGAAGTTGATTTTAAGGCAATAAGTGAGAAATCCACACGCCTCGTGGTATGTTTGGTTATTGAACAGATAATGTTGGGTTCTTAATGTCAATGTGGATACTTGTTGGCATCCAAGAGGAGACCGTGGTTGACTGGAACACGTGGTTGGAGGATGAGTTTGTTTCCTAATAAAAATGGATGAAAAAGAAAGCGAAGGTGGAATTTAGAAATTATAATTTGGTAGGCAGCATCATTTCATGTCATGGCACCAGATTATTGAGAATTGCCAGCTCCTTAAGCCAACTTGTTTAGTGGTCCTCCACGTTGGTCCACAACAAACCAGGGAGGTTGTGTGGGGGCACTTTGACACTTTGTTTGGTTCTCATAAAGTTTGGATTTTCTTTATTTGTTGTTAATTTTACAGGGGTGCACATAAAAATATAAGATTAAAATTAAAAGATAAAAGTAAAGGTGTTGTTTGTATGTGTACAATACAAATATTTACTTCGATAATTAATTTTGCATCATATATCCATCTCTCAGAACAAAAAATAATGAAGAGAAGCCAAACCTTTGACAGTGCAATTTGCCAAGGAGTAACGAGGATTGGTTGGCCCAGAGAAAGCAAGAGTTTGTTGAGACCACTCCAAGTGGAAGGCATTTTTTTGGGCTCAAAGTCAGAGAGTTGGCCCAATTCACGGGTCAGATGGGGATCTTTTCGTACTTCATGTTTGTATCGTTTGCTTTAATAATGATAGTATGATACCCATGCTCATTAAAAAAAAAAAAAAAACGACAATCCTTAAAACAGCGGAGTGCCGAGAACCTGCTCTATTTGCCCATCCTACCATCTGGTTGTGGTGGACTGAATTCCAACACAAGTGAAACTCATAACTGCTGGTTCTTTTTCAGATAGCTTTTCTGCAGAGGTTTACTTCTTCACTTCTATGCCTCGTTTGGTATAGTGGAAGAGTTTTTGATGGAATTGGAAGTGGAACTAGAAGTGGAAATAGAATTGGAACTAAAGATGGAAGTGGACTTTAAAGTGTGTTTGGTATGGTGATGGAATTGATGTATTAATTATATTTTATTTATATATTTATATTATAAAAAGACCAAAATACCCATGAAATTTTTCAGAAAGAAAAAACCCAACTCCAGATATTTCATAACTAAGGGCAATAATGTTCAAAATATTCCACTTCCAAAGAAGTGAGATGACTTCCTTGGATTAGCCCATGGAACTCACTTCCACCACTTTTGATGGAAGTGACTTCCATGTGGAAGTGCATTCCCACCAACCAAACAACTTAAGGTGTGGAATTCACTTCCACTTCCACTTCTCTTGCCACAATTCTCTGCTACCAAACGTGGCACTAAAGTTCCAATCATCCCAAAATTTGTTGCGCCATTTCAAAAGTTGAGAGTTCAAGCTCAAATACGCACAGACTTCCAGAATATTAATCGTTCAAGCTAGAGAAAGAACACACAGAATAATCCGGAAAAGATAATCTTCCATTGAATTTCAAGATCACAGTTCTTTACAGGCACAGCGATACGCTCTCTTTTCTTTTGGCTTTTTTAGTACAAGAGATGCCAAAGTAACTAGAAGTAAAATTACATCACTAGGGATTGCAATCCCATCGCTTTGTTTTTGAGTTGACGGTATTCAGACAAATGGCTTCAATTTCGTTATTCTAACAGGGGGAGCTTCTGGGTGATAACAATCTTGCATTTATAAAGCGCACTAAAAAACACAAAACACATCCTGTTTTCAATTCGTCCATACTATCGCCAAAACTCCTAAAACATTTTCACTCTAAATTCTGGCTGGGCAGTGCAAATTTTAACATATTCACAGGATATTCATTTTTAAAAAAAAATGGAATACATGACGGCAAATTTTAGTTAAACTGTTGGCTTTGCACTACGAATCGATTCTTGCAAAAACAGACAACAATTCATCAATGTTACACAAAAGGAATGGAAGCAGATTACTTCTTCTTCTTTCCTGAAACGGTGACCTTCTTCCCCTTCAAGGTCCGGCAATTGTTCTTGGTGCGTTGTCCTCTGCACGGCAGCCCCTGAATATGTCTGATCCCTCTGTAGCATTGGATCTCCCTCAATCTCCTTATATTAAGTGCATTGAACCTCCTCTGAAACACCCAAAGAGATCAATTCTTCAATTTACAAACACATTAATACAAAATTGAAATATGCGAGAGAGCAAGAGAGGGAAGGGAGGGGAGAAAGGTACCAAATCGCCTTCAATCACGTACTTGGAGACTTCATCTCTGAGAGTGATGAGTTCCCCCTCATTCAAGTCCTTTGTGATTTTGTTGTCCATGTTTAAGTCGCACAGGATTTTTCGAGCTCTGCTCCGTCCAACTCCATGTATGTACTGGAGTGAGAACTCAATTCGCTTGTTGTTTGGGATCTCCACACCTCCAACACGAGCACATTGGATGCTTAGACCTTGAACCTGCATCAACACATTAGGCATGATACACCCCAGTGAACACTTCAAATATTATCACGACTGTCGTGCGTTCTGTTCATAACATGTTTTTAAAGCTTAACACTCAATTCAGTTTCAAAAGATATCGCTAATTATGAAAACTGACAGTTATGAATTTTGAATATTCGGCCAGTGATACCCAGGAGCTCAATGATCTCAACTCGAGAGTTTTCATGAAAGCATTCGAAGTGTAGGTATGCGACAAAAATTACAGAGACCAATACAAAATATAGCCGCTGAAAATCACAAAATACAAGAAGTAAGCGACTAAACCCTACTGATCCTTTCAAAAACTCTGAGATCCTAATAACTGGATTAGCCATTTCATATCATCCTCTATTGCAGAATTTTCATGGTCATAGGGTAAAATAATCGCAGAAATCCAGTAGGGAAATTCAGAAATTCAAGATTTCCAAATAATTCCTAGGCAGTAGAATAAGCATAAACGAAATAGTACAGGATATTCATACAATAATGCGACTTACGCATAACGATATGACAAAAGCGACAGAAACAAGATGGGAACTGACCCAGTGGCGCTAAGCTTGTTTACCTTGGGAGGGGTCGAGAATCGGAAAGAGACGCTTCTTGAAAGCGAACTTAAAGCGTATGTGTCGCAAATAACAGACAGAGAAGGTGCCACAGGCATTGCGAGCGTTTGCGCCATTTTCCCACAGTTGTCCACCTGCTGGAGAAGACGAGAAGAAGAGGATCGCCCAAGAGGCAAGAAGCTTATCCTTCGGCTCAGCTACCATTTTTTTGCCCCCAAGGATTTCTTTGGGCCGAGACTTTTCAGTGAAATGGTTAAATCCAACAACCCAGTGGTACTCATGACCATGGGCCAGATCTAGGCACCCTCGTTCAGGATTTGAGCTTATTTGGGCTTCATTACCATGGGCTCATGATGGGTTTTCCCCTCTTCCCAGCCTTTTTTTTCCTCATGTTCAGTGATGTTCACCTTGTAAGCTTTTCCTTTGCTCGTTTTGTTTATGTTCTTTTGTAGATATGCTCATCATATTTCGGGGGTTGCTAGCCTTTGTTTATTTTAATCAAATTTTCTACGTTTACTTGGAGGTATTTAGATCTGAACTTATCCTGATGTTGAAAATCGTCACCCGAAGCTTATATGCAACCCGACAGGCAAGTATTTCATATCCAGTCTTTTTTTCCCCCGCCAGAATTTCATATAAAGTCAATGGTCCAACATAATTAGTACTCGTTTTTATATTCCCTGCTGCCCCACTTTTATTTTTCACTTGCTTCAGCCACTTGAAGCCACTGCCTTAAAACCCATAGGAATCAATTACAATATGATTGGCTATGCAAGTGATAAATATCTGCACTTGAGCATTGCGTGCTTTTCTATGCTTGTCACGGCCGCCTAATAAACACAACAAATCAACAATATCTTCATTCAAAATTACTACTATAAAACATTTATAACCTAACTTTTTTTTCAACAAAATAGTTAACATCATTAAAAACAATATATTTTCATATTTACTTTTATTTAATAAAGTAGCTTAATTACGAATAAATATTAAAATCTCGCTATTTTTAAATATTAGTTAAAGATATTTAAAAAGCATTAATTATTCTCAAAATTAAAGGGAACAATATTTGGGTTAGTGGAGATAGTCTCTCCCATTTTGGCAAGGGTCAAGGATAGCTTTTAATGCACCTGCCATGAAAATGGTAGCATTTGACCATTTCTCCGCACCTTTCCCCACTTGTCGGAGTTCCATGTATTCATCCATTAATATGATTCGCTATATCTGGCGCTTAACTAATCAGTTGCGTTGCGGATCTATGAAATTAATTTCATTGACAAAATCTCCAAATCAAGTAAAGAGATATAAAGAGTATATATTCTCAAAACTCGAGAGATCCATCCCTTTGTTAAATAAATAACTTGATTTTAGTCGAACAAAAATTTTAGTCTTCTTTACAAGTATATTTAAAATTTTATTACAATCTTGATCGCAGCTTTGTATCATAGCAAAGCATTTAAAACATGTAAACATAACCCCAAAAAAATAACTGGAACAAACAATAAAATGAATTGCCTGGAGGAAATCCATGTGCCCAAAAAAAATGATATATTATGCTTGCATTGGTATGAATATGTACAAATAATAATAGGGTTTGCGATTCTAACAGTAATGGCTATTTGCTATGAGAGCTAAACCGTGTGTTCTTTCAATAGTAAAATCCGGAAGGAGGGGCCAACATATTTCAGCCTGATGCTGATACTTTACCTTGGAACAATGAAAGAACCATAAAAAAATTAGATCACATTCGCACGACCATAATTCTCAAAATAGGATGCTAAAGCCCCAGTCCGGACCTAGTCTTCTAAAATCCCCGCGTCAATGCTTACGAAATTGATTGGGCTACAAGCAAGCATACTCTAAGAAGTCACCAATATCGCACCACAGTCGCCATCCCAGTACCAACGGCAATCGAAGACTTGATCACTGCAGATAATTCACATCCACTTGTAAGGTCACGGGGGTCATCATGAATAATTTGACTTTGGCATATCATTGCCCATGGTATAATGATATGCCCAACTCAAATGTGATATTTATCATTTGAGAATTCCGTCACGACATGAGAAATCAGAACACAGACATTGGAGAGCCATGACAATGGTTTTTCAATAAATGCATTTGTCAAAAAAAAAAAGGAGACATTTTGAGCAGCAAATGAAAAGGATCGCTAGTAAACAATCTTTACCTTGATGTGTTTCTTAGTGGGAGCTGACTAATTGATTCCTTCTGCCGGGAATATAAGGGGATGCAGAGCCAGACGAAATGGAAAGTGGCCTTTGCACAAATGGATGGATTAACAGCTTAGTAGCAGTGGGACGCTCGTCTGGATTGACTTGAAGACACTGCAGTATAAAATCCCTTGCTTCCTTTGAAAGAGATTCAGGAACAGGCGGGCGTTCACCTTTTCCAATTCTATACAATGCTTGCATCTGTAGTCATCAAAGCTCAAAGATAATAATAAAGAAATATTAGGGTCGATACTCAATTATACTAATTACAAAGTGTCAGTAATATAGCTAGAACAATGAAGCCATTTTTTCTACCGGATGCAGAAGCAGGGATGGATAAAATAACAAAATCATTCAGATAATTCACATATTAGAAAAAAGAGGAATATTGAGCATTGGTTCTGAATGCTATGCCTGAACTGCATAAAAACTAGCAAACTGCAATAGTAAAATTTAATGAACGCAAACAGAAACTGGAGAGACTTTCAGACAAGGAATAAAAACAGGAAAAATGAGCATGTGACAAAAGGCGGGAACAAAGTCAGGGATCATTGGCGCATCCATAGTATGAGCTAAAAATGGTAGTGGGAAATGAGCGGGACAGATAATGCTGTACATACCCCTTCCAGATTAGAGTATGGAATTTGGCCGGTTAACATCTCCAATACAGTGCAACCAAGACTCCATATATCAGCTGGAACCCCGTAACCTTGATTCTTACCTTTTACAACCTGCATATTCAAGCTTAATAATTATTAGCCATATTCTTGACAAATCAGAAAATGAAATATCCCAAAAGAGAGATTTCTGGCAATTCAAGGTAAAACAATAAGATTTTTTTGCCACGGGCAGTTAAATTTTTGGAACTAAAATGTAACAGCACCGTGTCATTATCATTATTCGTATCCATGAAACATTACATTGATATATTCTCAAGACCAATAAATGAAACAACAGTTAAGGATACAATGTAAAAATGCAACAAGATAGAGGCCAATCAAGAAAATGGCCCTTCAAGTTACTCAAATCTTTTTGCACACTGCATGTGATCTGAATGCTTTTCCATAATTTCATAGAAGATTTTCTAGACTTTAAAGCTTAGCGTTCATACTTCCTAAGATGAAGAGAAAAAAGGGGGCAAAAGAAAGGACGCCAAATGCTTATACAACATCCCAGAGTTTTGAAGTTACTGCTTCACCAAAAATTGTATGAAAAATTATAACAAACATTGTGATACAATCCAGTGTTAATCCATGGTTGATTTCCATACTATGGTTCCCAACTTCCATGTGACTGATTATGTACATAGACTGAAGGGGTGAGTCCTAGGACCGCAAACACACAGGTAAGTGATTAAAGCACTTGAACCAGTATTATGTCAAAAACATAAACTTGAATACTTAACCAGGCAAAGATTTAGCACCATAATAACTAACTACCACTAAGGAAAATTATGTAGAAGTCAGAACCCTGCAAACTCCTATAATGAAGTTGACCTGTTGTTCAAAAAAATTCTTCCAAAGATAACAACTTTTTGGCCTACCTCAGGCGCCATCCAAAATGCTGTCCCCTTGCATGATTTAATATCGTTTAATTTGGTTGCCTGAGGAAAAATCCACATAAGGAAATTTCAGAAATTAGAATAGAAATGTGATTGAGGAGAATTCAGAAATCTAAAAGTGAAATGAGTATAACAAAAACGAAAGATAGATTAGAAATAGAATATACGAAGGAAGGGAAATAACCTTTGCCAATCCAAAATCCGCCAGCTTGACAGATCCGCTTGCATCCACCAATATATTGGCACATTTAATATCCCTTAAATAGAGGAAGAAAATACTAGCTTAGTTTTACAGAGATTGCTTCATGATAGTACACAACTGATACGGAAATATAAAAAAGATGTTAAAAGAAACCAAGAGCTAGGCTTAAAGAGAAAACTCTGGCATGCAGAATAAAAGCCAAACTTCTAACCCTCATGCATCTCATGTTTACGCACATTTGAGTTACACAGTAAATCAGTAGTAATATAGCTCTTGACACTCCACAATTAAACGTTAAATGTGTTGTTGTAAGATTTGTCTGTTTGTCTGTGTTTTTCCTAGTCTGAAAATTTCTTTGGGACCGAAAGGAACAGTGACAACAATAAGTGAATGAGAAATCCTTTTCCCTTTATATTACTAGTGTACTTTCCACTTCTCAACCCTGTTGCCTTCTTTGATTGAATATACGTAGAAGTCCATTGTCCTCAAATATAGGAAAAATATATTTGAGGCAATGACAATGAAAGAATACTTAGCCAGAAATAGCACAGAGAAATTTCAAAGGATACTCAAATTGCTATAAAGAAAGCAGACAAAAGTGAAATGTTTCCTTAAGGCGAGATTCATAAAAATATTAAGAGTTAATCTCCTCCCTCCCTGCCCTGACCCACCCCAAAAAAAAAAAAAACAAAATCCTCCTCAAGACATGCCTTGCATAAAAACTTAAGTCGATGAGGAACTTGTCTAGAAAGAAACTAGAAAAGGAACCCAGACAACTATCTTTAAAGACCAAGGCTATCACATAAGCTGGAATATGTTTATAAAACAATTTACAAATGAAAGCAGCAAACAAGTATTGAATTACCTGTGAATCACATTTTGATCGTGAAGATACTTCAAACCATGCAGAATCTGCCTTGTGTAGGCAGAAACTTGAGAGTCTCGAAGATTGTACCTCCTGTACAGGCTTGCAAGGGAGCCTTTAGTAACAAGCTCGAGAAAGATGTACAGCTTTGATTTATCCTACAACAAAAAGTAAGCAGAATACATAAAATTAACCATCAGACAGTGTTTATAGGATGAAATACAGCAGATCAAGAAACTCCACAGTACGTCACATGCTTGCCATTGACGATTTAATATATTTTCAGTTCGCTTGTCTACAATATAACAATTTCAAATGGGAAATTAATTGTGAACTTGCCATTCTGCTAATTGATATAGTACACAGAAGGGGTGTCAACTATGGCAAATACTAAACCAAGCAAGCTGCAAGTTTCTTTGAATACAGGAAAACTAATCCTGACAGTGAACTTTGGCCCTAGGAAGAAGGCCTAAAATATCACAACAATGATTCAGTACAAACAGTGACAATTTTTCTTTTTTTACATTCCTAGAATTTAATGACTTTTCTCGAGCTTTATAGATCCATTTTCATACAATCATTAGACAACATTTCATAAAATATCACAGTATTGATAGAATTTCTTTCATTACTCCCCTGCCTGTTATGACGTCAAATCAATAAAACATGTCAAGCACATAACAACAATCGTTTTCCCAGCGAGTGAGTGTTGTCAGCCACATTCTAATCCTGACTCTTCAAGCACTGCTGATCCAACCATTAAGTCAATAGATTGACATGCATAAGGGCTTGTTTGGAATAGTGATTGAGGCCTTCAAAAGTAATTTCTTAATCGTGATTTACAGTATACGAGATAAATATATGATAGAAGTTTTGTCTTGACTTATGTGAACATACTTATGATAAACAGCTCCAAACAAACACTAAGAACATATTGCAGCAACTTGATATACAAGAAATAAATCTCAAATGAAAAGGTATACAAGGAAAAGAACATAAAAGATTAGAAGAATGTAGTACCATTTCTGTGCCATAGTATTGAACAATGTTCTCATGTTCAAACTGACTCAAAAGAGCAATCTCCTGAGAAAGAGAGAGACAACACAATGAGAGAAAAGACATATTACTCCACTCAAGCGGGTTATGAGACATCGCAGCAGATAGTTTAGTTATAGATCAATAGAAAGACTAATCCAAAAAAGATGTCAATAGAAAGAGCTTTGGCCAAAATAGGGCTAACTCAAGAAATAAGGATGAGACTAAAATTCAAACCCTCCTAACATCATTTAAAACAACAGCAACAAAAATAAAAAGCGACAACAGAAAGAGATAGCCTGTTTCACCTGCTCCAGTTGAAAGACACTTTGCTGTCCCTGACTCCCTGGATCAAGCAGTGAAACTTCTTTCACAGCAAAAAAGAATCCATCTCTGCCGTGGTGATCAAAAGATATGAATAACAGGTCAGAAGTTGGCATCCATGTCATATAGAGCATAAAATTGATGACTAAATTACAGGTGCTGGCATCAAATTCCACAAAAATTTCAACAAAAGCTTTGCTCTTGCTTTGTACATTAATAGATTGAAATAATGCAAATTGAATAAAGACTTTTGAAGGTTTGACCCTGCCATAAGCATATCCAAAAAACCCAAAAAAAAAAAAAGCTAAATACAAAATTGTCCAGAGACCCAAATTTTGTTTTGGGAAAAAGTCACCAAATGGCAACATTACGTAGCAGTTACATGATGCATGCATTTGCTAATCATAGCTCCCTAAACTTGCTATATATTTTCAGAAAGTTAAAATCTACTATAATTGCAAATTACATTATTAGTGGTCGCAGTTTGCCCTTTTATTAGCTTTCAAGCAATTTAACATTACCACATCAATCTCACAGTGGCTAATAATTTCATTATTATTCATTGAAGAAAAAAATAAGATTTACTAATAAGGATTGGCAATTTCAATCACGTAAAAGCATTTTGGAAACTAGTAGAATGAATGATGGTGAAGTTCAACTAAGCCACAATTTACATGTAGCATAGAAGAGGGCATCCGCTAGGTGAAGGGTTATCAAAGGCTTAAAAATTCTTGGTAAATTAGGAAAAAAAGGAATTCAACCAATGAAAGGCACTTCAAAACCATGTTTTGAGGCAAAAGGCAGAAACTTTTAGACAGTACAAAATCTACGCTTACAAGAGGATCCCAAAGAATATAACAATGAAGCAACTGCTGATGCATCATCCAAGGCACACAAAAAGGAGGAAAGTAAAAGAAGAGAGCCTAAGAACCAGCCATTTAACCAATGCAATCAAGCCCTAAACACAACACATGGCTTCAGTCGTCAGGATTTTCCCCAGCAGATTGTTGACCAGCAAAATTTTGCAAAAAGCAGTTTAGAGACACAACGTTAAAGTAATTGGAGGGTTGAAAAGATATTATGCTCCAATACTCTCCACAACACTTGTTACGTTAAAACCTAAACACCATGGCATGCTAAATTTCATCTCCAAAAGCCGCAATTTTCTTCAACCAGACCTTCTCAATCATAAACTCCTAGACAATAAAAAAGCTTTATCCCTCTCCCTCAACCAACACTAATCCCATACAGCGGTGACTGTTCCCCGGAAGCCCATAAAAGCAAAATGCTTTAAATCATAAGCCTTAAACCTTTCTTATATCATGGGAAGATGCGGCAGCAGAGAACTACAACAAAAGTACAAATGCCAAAACATTCATAACCCTGAACTCGAAAGCAAGAAGGCTTGGCAATGGTATTGCGCTAATAAAATGGGGGAAGGAAAATTTCAACAGTACTCGAAAACTTACCCAGAAATTCCTTCGTACACTGACCCAAACGAACCACGTCCCAAAAGCTCACCCTTTTGCCAGTTCGTGATAATTCGTCTAAATCTTACATTAGGAGATATATTGGTAGACCTAGGACCCGTGGATGAGCTCGAAGAATCATCTTCGTTTGACGTGGTAAACGAACCTCCCGAAAACTCTGCAACCGCATCCGCAAGCCTTGATGCATTATCCTCTTCTAACTTCGGAGTAAACCCAT
This sequence comes from Inga oerstediana, assembly GCA_963210345.1. Taxonomy (NCBI): domain Eukaryota; kingdom Viridiplantae; phylum Streptophyta; class Magnoliopsida; order Fabales; family Fabaceae; genus Inga; species Inga oerstediana. Next base: position 3,501,242 of record OY723405.1, read on the forward strand.
CCGCCTCATGTTCTCCTGCTTCCTCTTGTTTTTGCTCTTCTGCTCTCCCCGTTTCTCTCTGTCGTTCTTGGTCATCATCAGAAAAGTTCGGCTCCTCATACTTTTCGAATGACTGTCTTTCACCTTGAGGAGCAAAATCTCTCAGAATATCCCAGGTAGAACACATGTTATCAATAACTGGAAGCCTCATCCCTGGCGGTGGCTTAATCATCGGCGGACGGAGACCCTTGATACCTCCGGTCGCACTAGTCTCAGCAGGTTTGTCTTTAGCTGATTCAGTCACATCCCTAATCGTAACCCTTTCTTCACATTTGTTATCTGCTTCACGCACTAATTGATTCGACTCTTCATTTTTGAACTCCTCCTTTTCCTGACTTTCCAACTCGTTCAGCTTCAACCTTGGAAGAATATCCGAAGACGACCTAACCTTCATAGCCTCCCACGCCGCCGCCGGGATAGAGAAGTCTTCTGGTCCGGATAGCCCCAAACTCCTGCATATTAGATCAAACTCGCCCTCAACTCCCTCAATTCGGAAGCTGGTTCGGTCGTAAAAATCCATTGATCGAGTATATAGAGAGCCAGAGGAGTCGTCCTGCGACGAAGTAGATGACGCAGCATCATACTCAAAGAATTTAGCGGCATTACGGCGCTCGAGCTTCGGTTTTCTTCGGATCTTCTGGTCCATGCCCTTGGCTTGCTTGCTATGGCCTAAAAATCGAGGTAGGTGATGCATAGAGAACTAGATCCATCTAAAACTATATCCAAGCTCTTATCAGAATTCGCAGTCAGAATTCAGAAGTTGCTTGATAGCTATTGTATTTAACCTTATATGCTTTCTTCTTGTGGGATATTTAAAGAAACCGGAAACAGCGTCTGCTTTGCTGTTGAGAATTGACGATGTGGCGGTGGTAGACGGGACAGGGGCAAACCGAGCTGACCAGGGCCAGGATCCAGGGAAAACTCAGAAGTGGTTGAAAATATAAAAGAGTAGTGAAGACTGGACGAAGCTGGTAAACGCCGTTGCAAAACGGACAGAAAACGCGGTGCCACGTCCCCAGTGGGCCACCAAAATGATGACTTGGATTGCTTAGCTGGAATTTTTAATTTCTATTTTTTTTTGCCTGCTAATTTCTATTTAGCTCTAGCTTTGTGCGCGGTTTTTTTTTTTTTCTTTTTTATGTAACATAATTATCATTAAATTTACTAGGTTGTTAAATTTGCTGTTTTAGTTTTTATGCACTGCGTGAAATATATAAAATAAACTTGTCCAAATATATATATATATATAAAATAAACAAAATTGTTCATACTTCTTAACGACACGTTTCAATAAAAATTTTATATTTTATATTAATGATTACTATGTGATCATTGTGCACATAGATTATTAATAACATCTTAATTTATTGATTCAATTAGTCAGAATCATGTTTATTTTGAAAGCTGGTTGATTTTTAAAGAAAATATCATTTTAGTACTCAAAAAAATATGGACTACCTGTGCAGATATAGTGGTGCATAACGTAATGTGATTAGTAATATTCCTCCATACAATCTACGTGACAGGGAAATATGAATATTTCTGAATTTGCGAAAGTTTAAGGATATGTTTAGTGAGTGTTTGAGATAGCTTATTTTTGAAAAATAAGTACTTATTACGTAAGTTGAGATAAAACATCTCTCTCATACTTACCTTGTATGACTTAAATTATTAATTATAAACACTTATAAGTCAAAATAAGTTATCCCAAACGAACACTTAATTTACATATTTAATTGAGACGAAGTTAATAATTTATTTTTCCCAATGTTTGCACCATTTCAATTTTCAAGTAGTACACTCTTGAAAGAAATTGTGCAGGGTTGTTAGGGATCGATCTTCGTGTTGAGAAAGTAATGTCTGTGTGAGATTGCTCGAGATGTTTCAGGAAATCAATCTCGTGAAATCGGTTAGAGCAAGAAATCAACATTCAGCGACGTCAAGTGGTTTAATTTCCAAACACACACCCGGTGGCATGTTGAATGTGTGAGTCTTATCATGCATGGATCAGTGTGACCTGGACCACAGGTTGCCAAGCATTGGGACCTAACGCGCGAGAAGCATAGCAGGTAACGATCAAATTAGGAACTCAACGTCTTGAATGATTCTGATGAAGCACAGGCCACGTGAACAATGCTTATTATGACTCATTATTCTCTTCATTTTAAACTGTCTGGATTTAAATGTTTTAACTTTTCATGATCTAAAACCATGTAATTCTCACACATACATCGGCATGCGCTCGCATTGATCCAACAATGCCCTGTTAAATTATGTTGCTTGGTTTTGGCACTAAAATAACCTATGATGGAAGCGGTTGGCTTTAAGGCTTTGTATGAGATAGTGACGGAAGCGTTTGAAGGCAGGTTTTCAATTATTATTTGTAGTGTAGGGAGTAAATATATGTCAAAAAGGTTTGGTCTTAATTTATATGAACACGCTTATAATAATCAACTCCAAACAAGTACTTAATCAACTCCGCCTCATGATATTATGTTGTTAAGGATTCAGTTTATACCATATAATCTTGTTTTGATCATGCATCTAAACTTGCCTAATAGGTTTGATAAAAAAAAAACCTGCCTAATAGGATTAGGCTTATTTATTGTTACTGCAGTGATGTTTGAATCACACCAGTGTGATTATTTAATGATTTAGGTCTGAAAATTCGAATTTAATTAGTCATAGCTATACAATGATGAATGGCTAAAATGGATTAAGTTTCGCTTGATGACTTGACGAATTTCAAAGTATTGAATCAATTGTGTGTTATGCTCAATCATATAATTTTTTAGGTGTTAAAGAGCGGCAACCCTTTTTTTTTTACACGCAGAGAACCATCAATTAAAAGGATAAAAGCTAAAAAAAAAAGATTAATTACAAGACAAAAAGATCCTGGGAACAATGCCCACACAAGAAAAAAGCCGACCCAAACTAGTAAAGTAATTGTTGCTGCCAACTGATAGATCTTCCACCGTACATCTTTAAAGAAATCCACACAAAGAAATAATATTAACACTATCAACAATAATAGAACCACGACATAAAAGATAGGGCTTTAGAAAGCCTGAAAAAGGCGATATCTCCTAGAGAACAACAAAGAAGAAGAAGAAGAAAAGGAAGTCACAGGCATGAATCAACAAAGGTCCCATGCTCTTGATAAATAGGTAATGTTGTTATTTATAACCTGCAAATAACTACCTTTGATTAGAACTATATCATGTGCGTGTGTGTTGATCTTTTATATACGGAGAGTGGCAGCACGGTAAATCAACAAGAGAAGCAAACTACAAAATGTGGCCTCTATTGCTTACTGTGCCATTCACCAGATAACCTATTTGAGATTTTATTGAAGTATGAGGCAGTTGAATATAGATTCACCAAAAATTGATTAAAAATAAAGTTAAAAAACTCTCTTGGAAAAAATCATGAGCTAGCCATGCCTTAAAATCTTTGACATCAGGGACATGCCAAATGCCTGTCTAGCGCTGGAAAAAGGCCTGTTTAGCAGCTGGTCATCATATCAACTGTATGGTAAATTCCAAACTGATAGTTGCCTACAAGAGTATCTCACAATATTAGAGTAATAATGGAAGACTCTTTGGAGTCCTGACACATATCGCCATTGTTAAATAACTTGGAGCAAAAATTTCACAGGTTTTACAATTCAGAATAAAGAGAGTTGGAAATAAAGAACATAATCATGAACAAAAACTTGTTAGAAAGTGAAACATGATGTGGGTGCAATTAATAATAACAACTAGAAAATAGCCATCACTAGTCACGAATTCCTAGATGGTATGAGTGATTTGGTTTACAAAAAGTGTCATAGCCAATATGTACACTCAGTTAGTAATGAGTAGAGAATAGTTGTCACTAGTCACAAAATCCTTAGATAGCATACATGATTGGGGTTTCAAAATGCGTCGCACCCCGCTAAACTTGCCATCTCTTTTTTAACAGCGTAGCCATCAACATTATTATTTCTAAAACTATGGGCCCGTTTGGTTCGATCCCATTACACCATGCGGTGCAGTGCAATACGATGCAATGGTAATGCAATGCGATATTAATTACAAGGGTAGTGTTTGGTTTGATTTTTAAGTAATGTGCAATGAGTTAATATTTTAACAATTATTTAAAATTAATATATTACACAAAGTCTATTTTATCCCTTAATATAATCTTTATAGAAAAATAGTTATAAGACGGCAACGGCCAGGATGGAGGAGGAGGAGGTGGCGGCGGCAATGCGCGATGGGGGTGGAGGAGGAGGTGGTGGCGGAAGGTGAGGGTGGCGGCGGAGGAGGAGGTGGTGGTAGTGGCAGTGGGCGGTGGGGGTGGAGGAGGTGGTGGTGGGCGATAGGCGGCGGGGGTGAGGGTGGCGGCGGAGGAGAAGGTGGTGGTGGTGGTGGCGGTGGCGGCAATAGGCGGTGGGAGTGGAGGAGGTGGTGGTAGGGGGTGGGCGGCGGGGGTGAGGGTGGCGGTGGAAGAGGAGGTGGTAGTGGCGGCGGGGGGTGGAAGAGGTGGTGGTGGATGGTGGGCCGACGGCGGCAGAGAGTGGAGGTGACGGCGGTGGAAGAGGAAGAGGTTGTGGCGGTGGCAGTTGTGACGTGATGCGGCAAGTGAAATGAGATAAGTGAAACAAAGACAAAGGAAATTAAAGGGTAAATTGGACTTTTTAGACTATGCAATGAGATGGTAATGAAGATTCATAGGGGGAGGTATGAATGAGGATTACCAATTTTTTGGTAATCTTTATTACCATGGTAAACCCTATTACCATGCTAAAGAGCTACCAAACACTCTTCTCTTGGTAATGCAATCATGATTACCATTGCAGGCATGCAATAGGGTTGAACCAAACGGGGTAGTCAAAGGCCACCCTTAAGAAGGTCAAAAGGATAAAAAAGAAGAAGCCACACTTATCATATTTTAATCGTAACTCAATAATAGAATATCTAATAATATAACAACTTGAATATTCCCCAATCATAATAAGTACGAGTACAACATTATTATTATTAATTAAATATCTAATGAGATGCTCCGAGAGATGGAAATTTACTCGCATCCCTTTTTTATTTTTGGGTTAGTATAATTTTTTGTCCCTGAAGTTTGATCCAATTTTGGTTTTGGTCCATGAAGTTTGAAATATGTGATTTTGGTCCCTAAAGTTTCACCTGATTTTGGTTTTGGTCCCTAAAGTTTGAAATCGGTGGTTTTAGTCCCTGAAGTTTCACCCGATTTTGGTTTTGGTCCCTCAAATTTGAAAAGGACTTGGCGACCCAATTAAAAAACCCGACCCGACCCGGAAAAAAATCAAGTCCTTTTCAAACTTGAGGGACCAAAACCAAAATCGAGTGAAACTTCAAGGACCAAAACCACCGATTTCAAACTTCAAGGATTAAAACCAAAATTAGATCAAACTTCAGGGACCAAAAGTTATATTAACCCTTTATTTTTTAAAGTAAGGCTTGTCTCCCGCATGACCCTGACCCCGATATGAAAGGCCTTCCTGCGGGAAGGGAAAAAGGCTCGATCGAGTGATTTCTTTGTTCTTTTTTGAAAAAATAGGCCTTGCGCCATGCATGACGACCCTCCGAATTTCAAAGATAAAAGGAGAGGCTTTTTTTTTACCCTTGTGACGCTAAACGGAAAATTAGATAAATCCGAGGCTTGAGAGTTGTATAAGGGGATCGAATTTCGCTTGACTCTGTAAAAATTCAGGCTAGTTGGCGGGCACACCCTATTAAAATTTCACATCTTCCTGATGTAAAGTTGGAAAAACATACTTCTCCAGGGTGTTTTTCTTCCTCATTAAAACTTTTAAAAAGTCAAAGGGAACTTTTCAAAGTCAATTTATTCAAAACAAATCATGCTTTTATATGCATTTTTGGAAGGTTCAAAGCTAGTTTTTTTTTAATATACAGAAATAGAAAAATTAAATCAAAGCAAGTTTTGTTTTCCACATTCTTTCTCGAATGCTCTTTTCATCACACAACAAAAATAAATAAATTTAGAGTAGAATATATTAGCTACCCCTTTGTTTTGCCTAAATTACATAAATCTCTCGTCTATTTTGAAAACGTGTATATACCTTCTTTAAAATTAAAATGCTTTTATATATTTAATATTTCATTTTTATCAACCCAACCATTAGTTAACCGTTAAGTTTGACTATCAAACATTTTATTTGACCAAAATACCCCTCTTTCAACAAATGGATAAACATTTATATTTACCTAAAAATAATTTTTATTGAACAAAAATATAATTCCAATACTGTGACACATGTGTTCAAAATTTCTAGTATATCATCAAATTTAGGGAAAATGACAAAAAAAAAAAGTCTGAACTTCAAAATCTTAAATTAGTCATTTAACAAAGATTTGCGCTGTCAATTTCATTACTATTCTTATCAATTCAATTACTCTTCTTGTCAGCGAAATTTTAAAGTTCAAATGGTATTTTTCTGTTATTCTCCCTAAAATTTATTAATTTTATCATATCATAAAATTTTAAATTCTTAATTTTTTTTCATATTTATTGAAACTTATTTATTTAGTTTTCTTTTAAAGACTGAAATATATTTCTTTCTTTTTCCCAATAAAGCCACCTTTGAAAACATATTTAAAAGACAATTTTTTTGTTTATCATATGTTATTAATAATATAAATTTAAGAGATTATATAATTTATATTAATTTTAAATTTCATTTTTTAAAAACATTTACAAACACGTTTCTTTAAGTGTGTGTATGCATCTTTTAAAAGAATTAATCATATTATTAATTAGGTTTTGTATGTCTATATTAATTAAATTAATTAAGCCTTTGTCCCAATATGATAAAATAATTTAACAGGTAACTATTTGCAAAAGAAAAAAAAAATTAAGGAAAAACACTATTAAATTACTAAAACAATTTTAGCAAAATCAGGGAATCAGTAATGATGAAGGGTAAATTAATAAATAAATTTTAATTAAAACATTGAATTCTTTAAAGTAGTTAACAATTTGCACTTAAGTATATGTTTTCAAAATAAAGAGGAAATCTGTGTAATTAAGACAAACATATAAGGGATATTAGAGTATTTTACTTATAATTTAACTCTAAAAATGCAAAAATCCTTCCTTAGAAATTCTGCCCTTTTTTTTTCCAAAATTTAAAAAAGAACAATATTTTTAAAAAGCATAAAAATAAAAATAAAAGGTGAAATTGAGAAAAGGTCTCCAATTAAAAATTGTAGAGCCGAGTAGGATCTAAACCAGAGCAACCTTGCTTTTTGTGTGTTACTTTGTACGTATAGAAAAGTTTTCAGGCCATTCTTATAAATAAAATTTTTAATGGGAGTTTTCTTCCATTGTTCCCATAAGAAAGTATAATAGTTGTTATTTATCTATATAGATTTGATGTTCTTGGTCCAAACTGTATAGATTTAGTAGAGTATCTAATGATTTATTAATATACGATACGCTCATCATATAAAAGGACGTCTGCCCAATAGATATGCAGTAGTATTTTAGAAATTAAGACATAAATACAAATTAGATATTTTTACCAACGGGGTTGATTCGCCGGGCTGCAGGTTATCATCACCAGGACGCCATCGACAATCTGTGCGCTGTGAGCTGCCACCTCATTCGGTGTGGTCAAGGAGAACGTGTAGACCATATATCAACAAATTAGGGCCTGGTCAAAAAAAAATTAGGGCTTGGTTTAATGAACCCCGTTCGTTGTGGTCAAGGACAATTATAGACCATATATCATTATATTATCTAAAAACTAGGGCTTTATTAAATCCACAGTGAACACCAAAAAATAAATAAAATAGGGCTTCAGATAAAAAGAGGCTAAAAAAAACAAAAAGGAAAACCTAAAGGGTCGAGAGAGGAGGGTCCGGGTGGAGTCGTGAAAGGCAAGGCTTTATAATAACTAAGGAACGCAAAAAAGGCAGAAAATTAAAATGAAAATATATGGAAAAAAAGGATTTGAGATTTGTTAGGAGAAGAGGCTCTTCTTCATACGTTTGATACTGAGTATCCGAAACTAACAGAAATTATACCTTCTCTTGCGTTCTCTCACTCGCCCCGCGCCCTCACACATCGCACTCTTTCTAACCAAAACCCTATTCTCCTCTCCGAATACGATAACCCCATTCCGCTCTTCCACAATCATACTTGTTTTTTTTTCTATATCTAATTGTTTCGCTGAAAACGCATCCCTTTCAATCAGCAATTCGCTTGGCGGTTTTTGATAACGGTTACGTTTTCTATCATCCATCATCAATCTCTGCGTTTTGGGTTAGTTCTTTGTTCCTTTATTTCGTTCTCTTCCTTTTTTTAATCCAACAATCTCGCTTTCTAATTTTTCTAGAATTTTCCCTATTTTTCGCCTGCTCTGTAACCCTAGGTTCTTGATGTTTTTCATACTCATCAACAATGACCATGCATAGGTTCTAGGGTTTCAATTCTCGAATTTTTTTTTTCTGCGTTCGACTCTAAAACTTTCGTTTCTACTAGGGCTTTTGGCGTCTGAAAATACGTAGGCGCTCTGTTCTGGTTATCAATATTTAGACTATTCTGTTGATGTCTGGACTTCCAATTGTTTATTCTCTCTTCGCTGGAGGAATGAGGCATCTCTGAGTATCTTACAGCCGTCTGCAAATCCATCTTTATTTGAAGATGGAGGCGTAGAGAAGCTTTTTCTTTCAACATTGCCTTATATTAGCTCTCGTGTCTGGGCATGCGTGCGAGAATATGTTCTCTGGTTGACTGGAGAATTCGTTGAAGGATTCCTTGACTTCTTCGTACATACATTAGTGTATTTATTTGGCAGTTGCTGTCTTAAATCTGCGATAAGTTTGATGAGCTGTAGGTTTTTTAGCTGGGAAGGCTGTAGATTTTGTGTGGAAACCTAACAAATCTTGCCTGTCTATTCTTCTGGGGCGGTGCTTCCCTGAAGTCAAGCTTCTGTTAATATACTGTTGGTGGATACTGAGTTGTCTATTAATCCACTCTCGGAGCAGTCGTTGTACTGTTTCCATTGGCACAGTCTGTGTTCTTGACTGGTTTTGGCATATAGGAGAAAGATGAAGGGTTAGTATTAGAACCAATAGTTGCTTGCAGAAGTATAATATTTGCTCTAGGGGGTAGAGGTGTTGAAGAAGGTGCATTTGCTTTTTGTGTTGGTTCTGATCATGTTCAGTGTTCGTTATGGAACGAAGTGAACCTACGTTAGTTCCAGAATGGTTGAGAAGTACTGGAAGTGTCACTGGGCCTGGCAGTTCAGCCCACCATTTTACATCTTCCTCTACTCATTCAGGTATTTTATTATTAATTATTTATTTACTCACTTAGGCTTTTTGTAAGACATTCCTTTAAATGAATCAATATATGTGCCAAATCTAGTTGTTTGGAATTTATTCTAACTGCATTATCAGTATACGACTTAACAGTATAATCACTGTTGTGTAGATGCTTCATTTGCTGCTCAACACACAAGGAATAGATCTTCTAAGAGTATTAGTGATTTTGATAGCCCACGCTCTGCATTTCTTGAACGGTCATCTTCTTCAAATTCTCGGAGGAGTGCCATCAATGGTTCTACTAAGCATGCGTACAGTAATTTCAACAGAAGTCACCGTGATAGGGATAAAGAGAGATTGAATTTTGGAGACCCCTGGGATCGTGACTCTTCTGATCCTTTGGTTGACCTGTTTCCTGGAAGAGTAGAGAGGGACCCCTTGCGCCGTTCGCATTCAATGGTTTCCAGGAAACAGAGTGAGCTTTTGCCTAGAAGAGTTGTGGTTGATGCAAAAATTGGGGGCAACAATATCCATAGTAATGACAATGGCTTACTTTCTGGGGCTATTGTTGGCAGTAGCATTCAAAAAGCAGTGTTTGATAAGGATTTTCCCTCACTTGGATCTGAAGAGAAGCAGGGGATGTCTGAAATAGGACGAGTTTCATCTCCTGGTTTGGCTGCTACTTCAAGTCAAACTCTACCTGTTGGTAGTTCAGCTTTAATTGGTGGGGAGGGATGGACATCTGCGCTGGCAGAGGTACCTACAATAATTGGAAGCAATAACAATGGATCTCTAACGATGCAACAAAATGCTTCTACAACTTCTGGGCCTGCAGCTCTGAGTACAACGGCTGGTCTTAATATGGCTGAAGCTTTGGCTCAGACTCCATCCCGTGCTCGTTCTACTCCCCAGGTAGACCTTGGTAACCATCTCATTTTTTTTTATATTATTGCTATGATTGAAGTACATATGTGGTCAGTTAATAGAATCTTGATTCATTTTAGGTATCAGTCAATACTCAAAGGCTTGAGGAACTGGCCATTAAGCAGTCGCGACAGTTAATTCCAGTAACACCGTCGATGCCCAAAGCTTCAGTAAGAAGATTGATTTTGAAATATTAGTTTATGGGACATGTATTACCGTTTTATTTCTTCTGTTTGTAGATTTATCATGTCATTTGATTTTTAATAATACTTATATATTTCAGATCTCCATTTTTTATTCTCTCTATATAACTGATTGTGTATGTGGAGTAGCTGTCTGAAATATCAGATGTAATTCCTTATGGTTTTTTCTGTCCAGTAAATACAACGTTGTTTTTGGCTATCAAGGACTTGCATACACGCAATTAGGTGATGTGGTTTTGGCTAACAACGTTGGTTTCTTTGTTGGTAGAACTAATTTGGCTTTATTAGTGCAAATAAATGTAGTTTTTGACATCTTGATTGGCTTTTTCTAACTTGAACATATTTAGTATGTGTTTTTGACATCACATGTTCGATGTATATTCAGAAAGAACATATGTGCCCATTTTATTTGATTGTTTCTTCTTAGACAAGTTGCAAGCTGTTTATTTTTTATGCATTCTCGTCATAGAATAGCCATATGACAGGTGTTCTAGGGAACCCTCATTTTGTTAAGTTGTATTATAATAATATTATTGTGATATCTTTCCTTGTAGTATTTGTGTTTCTGTATTCCACATGATGGAAACAGTGACTGATTGCGACTTTAGTTCTTAATTATGAATCAAGTTTGTTATGTAGTAGATTGATTGACCAGCCATTATATATATTTTTGAAGTAAAAGGATTATATTAGTCAACTAAATTCATGTGGTGAAACATATTATAAGCAGAGGTCTCATTTGATTGACGTTGCATCTCTCTCTCTCTTTCTTGGCTATGCTTTTGGGACTTGATCCTGTTAGATTTCTGAGAATCATAATGTTGCGAGTGGATTTTCTTTTTGTGAATGAAAAATTATCTTTAGAAGTTTTGGCAACAATTCTTCAACACATGGCGGGCATGGTATTATTGCCATTTTATGTTGATATTGATAATGCTTAAACTTTTTTATGTATTGGTGAATAAAATCTCAGAAGTTCAATCATTTGTGTTAGGTGCCACTTTTTTAATTGATGGACTCTCGCGTGTTTTCTAGTTTCTACACTTAAAAACTTGGTAATTTAACAACACGTTCTGTCTCAGGTTCTTACTACTTCTGAGAAATTAAAGCCAAAAACATCAGTTAGAACTCCTGAGCTGAATGTTTCAGGCAAGAGTGGGCCACAGCAACCCTCCTCATTACACATTTCTAATCTATCCATTCGTGGTGGAAACGCAAAGTTAGATGCTCCAAAGACATCTGGGAAATTTACTGATCTTAAATCAGTGATGTGGGAAAATGGCCATTCCCCCACTTCCAAGGACGTTTCATCTCCAACAAATTTTTCTAACATCAAATCTGGGAACAATGTTGCAGCTGCTTCTGCACCCGTGAGGAACCCCAATAATCTGAAATCTTCCACAGACCGGAAGCCTTCTTCAGTGGATCCAAAATTAGGTTCCACTATGGATAAGAAGCCCTCCTTGTCTCAAGTACAGAGTCGCAATGATTTTTTCAATCTCATTAAGAAGAAAACTATGATGACCTCCTCTACCGGTAATACTGATTCTGCCCCCCTGCATTCGTCTCCCACTATGGAGAAATCTGCTGAATTAGTTGGGGATGTAGTTAGTCCTCCTTCATGTCCTCAAGCTCTTGGAAATGTTGCTGAAGTGACTATTAATGGTAATGCCCATGAAGAGGCTCGCAGATTTCCTGATAGCAAAGAGAAAGATTCAGTTCAAAGTGATACTGTGTATCCTGATGAGGAAGAGGCTGCATTCCTTCGTTCTCTTGGGTGGGAGGAAAATTCTGGTGAGGATGAAGGCCTTACAGAAGAGGAGATCAACGCCTTCTATCAGGAGGTAAGAACCACTTAATCCTCCTTTAGTTTTCTGTCGTTTGGAATCATTCATTATAAATTGGATTTGCGAGGTTTCTTTATTCATTTGAGCCAGGTGGGCAATGTGTATTGCAGAGTCTATTCACAGCTTGTAAATAGTGCAGCTGGCTAGAAAATTGATATTTATATTCATATTGTTGTGATGCTTGGGATCAAATTTTTGCCTTCTATCAAGCTTTTATTTTGCCGAGGAAGGTTAAGCGAGTTGTCATGAGTGACTTTAGTAAATGATAATTACGTGCCCTACAAAATAATATCGGGCTGATTGCTAACTGATGTTATTAAGTAGGGGATTTATATTAGAGTTTCAAGTTTGTATTTGCCAAATGCCTCTGTAGGATTTTGTTGCAGTGATCAATAGAATCAGGTTTGCTTATTCTTTGTTGACATTCTGTTTTCCAGTTCATGAAGTTGGGGCCTACTGCCACATTCAAGCTACGTCAGGGCATGCAGCCAAAGTTGTCCAAGTTGTTTGAACCTTATGCAACTAACTCGTGTGGAGCATCAGCTGAATCAAGCTCTGCTGATTCTGAATCCGATGCTTGATGTAGTTTTATCATGGATAATTGATCCAAAATTCAATTTTGGTGGCAGATGGCTAGTTATGTTCTTCCCTTTTGATTTGAAAGAAGGCTGATGATGTGGGTTGAAGAAAAAGGGTAGGTTTTGAATCCTGCATTTTGCAAATATGGGCAATAAGTTACAGGTGCCTCAATCCTGCCTGCATAACCCTTTTTTCTTTTTCAGTTGAAACTTATAGGTTGTTGGCTAGGCATAGCGTAGGGGCTAGTTTGTCTGCTTTGAAGGCGCTGGCAATTGCATCTTTTGGGGTATTTTGATCTTTTCTTTTCTTCAAGAGGGTTTGATTTTACATGATAAAGTTTACGATGTTTTCAGTCAATTTTACGGGAAAAAAGGAATTGAAGTTTACTTTTAATCTTAGATCATGTTGATATGATATTTCCTATTTTGATCCATTATATTCCTTGCACAATAATAATTTAGGGGTGTTCAAATCCCGGGACGGGACCGGGAATACCCATTCCCGGTTCCCGTCCCGGGATTTCCCGGGACTGGGATCTCATTCCCGGTCCCGGTCCCGGGAAATTCCCGGGACAACCGGGACTGGGATTGGGAATTCCCGGTCTTAATAATATAATTATATTAGTTAAATTTTTTTATAATCTAGTGTTTAAAGTAATTATTTAACACCTAATAAGGTCATAAAAATCACATAAATTGAGTTAGAATTGAAAAATAACATATTATTAGCACATTGATCATTTTTGTTATTATCTTTATACATTATATAGTTAGGATTTGTATCACGATATATACAATTTAACTCTAACTAAATATGTGATATACATTTTATCAAATGATAACTTAATTTATGGGGTAAAAAATACAAAGATAAAATAATAACCTATTTTTTAAGGAAAAAAGAAAAAAAAAACTGGGACCGGGAATTCCTGGGATGACAAGGTGTGATCCCGGTCCCGGGTTTTCCCTGTCCCGGTCCCGGCCGGGACGGGAAATTCCCGGGATAAAATATCCGGGACCGGGTCGGGACAACCAGGATCAGGATACTTTGAACACCCCTATTGCACATCTCTGTTTATGGTTTCTAGAAATATGTTAACAAAATCACATGAATGAAGATAAAAAATACATAAAGTTCACACCCTCTTCATGTATTGAAAAACAAAAGGCAAAGAGAGGTCCAGAAGAAACAACTTTGTCAACGTTCACCCTTTTTTGGGAACCAGCATCAACGTTTCGTTAACCATTGACAATTTACTATCTCCTATTTTAAATATAAAATTCAGTTGAATTTTTTAAAAAATTAAAAAAGTTAATTAAATTATTTTTAAAATATTGATTTTTTTTTTAAACTAGTTTGCTTGGCTTATAACATTAGAGGGAGTAGTTTTTATTTCCAATCAGTAGTTAGAATTTTTCCTTTTTTGTACAATTAGTGTTACAATGTTAATGAACCAAGGCACTAACCGCTAAGTTGGGATAAAACCTTGCCAATAGGGGTGTTCAAATCCTGAGATGAGGTAGGGATCACCTATTCCTAATTCCCGTCCCGGGGGTAGCCAGGAGGGAGGGGGAAATCATTCCCGGTTCTAGGATTGGGAAAATCCTGATATAACCAGGACCGGGAATTTTCGGTTTCAATAATATTATTATATTCCTTAAATTTTTTATAATTCAGAGTTTAAAGTGATTATTTAACACCTAATAAGTTCATAAAAATCACACAAATTGATCTAGAATTGAAAAATAACATATTATTATTATTATTATTATTATTATCACATTCATCATTTTTGTTATCATCTTTATACATTATATAGTTAGGATTAGTATTACGATATATACGATTTAACTCTAACTAAATATGTATACATTTTATCAAATGATAATTTAATTTATGGGGTAAAAAATAAAAAATAACTTATTTTTTAAGGAAAAAAATTTAAAAAAATTAAAAAATAAACTGGGACACGGATGGAAAATTTCTGGGATAAAATGTCCGGGATCGGGCAAGGACAATCAGGACCAGGACATTTTGAACGCCCCTACTTACCAAGCAGGCCTCTTGAGGAGTGGTCACCCAGCAGATTTGGTGTCCAAAGGCACACTGGGCCGGGTCAAAACATTATGCCACGCAACTTTATAGATATGTGTGGTATTTTAATTCCACTTTTTTTTTAATATTGATCAATGGGTTTTTTTAGTTATTGTTTTTCTTCAAGTATTTTGTGCAAGTAATTAATTATGATTATAAAGGAGATCTTATGATATTAAAATCTCTTAAATTAAATTTTAAGTAAAATTGATGTATACTATTTATAATGTTACAAAATGTTATTTTTCATTCTAATATTTTTTAAAGATTTATTTTTTTTATATTATCATCAGTATCCGGATACCGGATCGGGGTTCGTAAGTGCCCCTCCCAACACAAGGTTTTTCTCTAAGACTCGAATTTGAGATCCAGAGAAATCTAGCAAAGCCTTATACTACTAGTCCAACTCTGAGTGTGTTTGGATTAGCTTTTAGAGAATAGCTTCTGGAGAATAAGTGGAAAATAAATTTTAGAGAATAAATTATGAGCAGAATAAATTATGGGAAAAAAGTGATTTTGATAAAATGAGAGTGTTTGGATATTATAATTAGAATAGTTTTTTTTTATGATCAAATTACTAAAAAAGACATTAAATTTTATAATAATTACATATAAAGAATAATATTATATTTTAAGTATTATTTAAGGATTAAGATTCAAATTTAACAGCTAAGTTTTTCCTGAGGGGCGTCTAGTACAAATAAGTTCTAGAAGATGCAAAAATAACAATGAACAATTAAAAATTATGCAAATTTAACAAAACCGTTAAATTTGACCTAACGGTATTAAATTATAAAAGAAGAAAATCCCTAACAGTGTTAGTTCAAATTTAACAGTTTTTGTTAAATTTGCACCATTTTTAATTATTCAATATTATTTTTACATCTTCCAAAACTTATTTATGCTAGACATCCCTAAAAAAAACTTGATAGTTAAATTTACTACTTAACCCATTATTTAACATTTTAAATTTCATAACATTAAAAACAAAAAAAAAAATGACAGATGCGATAAGAAATTTTGAAATTCCAAAAAAAAAAACATATGAGAGAGAAAATGCGTGGGGCCCAGAACCTGAAAAGGTCAAAAAGGAAGAGAAACATAACTTGTGGGGCTCACTAAAATTTATAAAAGGATCAATGAGAGAAAGGATGGGAGGCCCACTAACTTAAAAAAGCCAAAAAAAAATAGATTTTTTAAAACCATGGTCTTATTCAGAAACGGGATTATCATGTTTTTTACAATGTTTGGATGAAATTTTCTAAAACAATGCGTTTCATCAAAAAGCACTTTTTTGATCTTCATCCAAACGCACACTCTATGTTGATAAGATTTATTTTAGATGACCGTAATTTTATAATGCTGTTCCTATCTCGGTTCTCGGTGCCAAGGTCAAAGTCGACCCAGTACCACACAGGGCGAGGCTGAGTACTGAATATTTTATAATTTTATAAAATATTGGATTTACTGTGTGTTTAGATTAACTTTTTTTAATAGCTTTTATGACTTACGAGGTAAGTGTATAAGAGGAGTTTTGTCTCGGGTTGCGCAAACCATGGTTTGAAACTATGATTTGGAAATTTACCAAACACACACTTAGACTAGATACGAGGCTTACAAGACACAGCCTTACGATTGCATGAAGACGGCGACACCTTGCAGCGGAGCCATCCTGCGCCACAACCCAATGCCGCCTTGAATAATATAATGAAACAAGGATATAACTATGCAAGAGTCGACTTAAATCGTAGTCGTTTCAGAGAACTGGCTGGGATTATAAATCAGGAAGAATTCGATTGCCTCGTTCACACTATTATTTTCAATCGTATTATGGATAACTGCTTGATGTTAATGATCTGATCCAAATAATAAGATAAACTTCCAAACTCCAAACAAACAATTGACGCGGAGGATGAATAACTTAGTCACGAATTAGGGGGAAAACAAAAGAAGTTGATCCCCAATGAAAACCAACCAATGACTGGAATAAGCCGAACAACAATCAATCTCAAGTAACAAGTAGCATAAACCTACTTCGATACTCAATATTGTGAGCAAAATTTACATTTATTATTTACATGAGGTGGACTGTTTCCCCTTTAACGTGAGCAGGATGATACACGCCTCCTGATAGAATTTAAAGCTCCTGACGATATATTGGTCCGCCTTACTCAGGATGAGAAGTCCAATAAACCAGTCCACTGCAAGCAAAGTGGTTTAGGTTAGCATGAAAGCCAACAAAGAAACAGGGGGTGAGGTTGTTGATGTTATTATAGAGAGAACCATGATCAACCACGATTTGGGAAAATCTCGCCTAGATTTACAATAGACTTGGTGGAAATATCAATTCAAGTTCTTGACACTTTACAAGTGATGCATTAGAAAGCAAGAGTATGTTTTTGGTTGAGAGAAAGACCTCAAGAGAATATGGTTCATTTAATTTGATTTCCAAAAATGTGTAGAAAATTCTAATTAGAAACGGTGAGAAAACTCCAGAAATAGCTAATAATCCTAAAATTGAATCAGTAATTAGGTTCACTTTGAGAAAATTATGCTGAAAACAGACTTTAGAATATTCGTTTCCTAGAACTCTTAAAGTCTCAACACATTTGATTTTTTGAAAGTCTTACCACACAAAATTCTCTAAAATCCAACGAACAAAATGATGCACGGCCTGATGCATTAAAACTGGAGGCAAGAAGTTCTCCGGCAGTAACAAGCTCATGCAAAAATTGTCTTTCCATTCAAGCAAGGGAAAGAGAGATGAAAGGGCACTGATTAATAATTAAAGTTCGAAACAATACTTGCCTGATCAAGATGAATACACACTGCAAAGCACCGGCAGCTCCTGTCCATACTGGAGGGGCAGATTTATCAATTGAATCTTGTATCAGAAAACCCACTGATCCGGCTAAAGAAACGAAGGATATGACGTAAGCAATGAAGAGCCATAGCTTCAGTCTGTTTAAAAGAGTGTTAAAGGTCAGATCTAAATAAAACACAGCCCAACAGTAGTAAGCCCTCAGTTTGAAAATCAAAGCTTTAGGAGATCATGGACAGAAGGATGGCCCACAGATATCAACTTTTAAATGTGAAACATGCATGCCCGCAGAAACACTCTGAAAAAGAAAAATGCATTTTGTTTTCACAAACAAAAGCTTGATCAAACCAAGTCACAAATCCTTGGCAACAACCCTGAGAGAGAGGGAGGGGTGGCGGGAGATCACCGAAGATGAACTTATCAACTCCAAACATCTCAATATGTCTGCTATGAGCCTTAGAAATAAAGTTCCATGTGTGAAACAGTAACTTCACATGTCAAGAGTCTGGTGACTCTGAAGTTTGAATCAGAGCTTAAATCACAGTTTTGCTACTGCTACTAAGTAAGATAAAGTATGGATTGTATGACATAAGAACACTTATAATCTCCTATCACTTTCAATATTATCTCTTGTATGGACCAAGCTAACATAGCAATGTTCAAGTGACCCCATGTATGGCACAGCTGGGACCTCATTGCATGTGTTTTTTAAGATGGCAGGATATATAACATTGGCATTTGTTCTTGTTGGCGACAATTTCGGTCTGAAAATGATTGACTTACATCTATCTAACACATGCACATTTTATTAACCCTCCCGAATTTCAGTTAACCCTAGCAACTTTTGAACAATGAATGTAGTAAATTACATAAAAGCCTGGATCTAGTGATTTTCTAAAACCAAGAAGCATTTGTTCTCATCAGATGTTAGGTTGAACACCTTAGACACACACAACTTGAGAAATCTTAGGATACTTCAGTACTGCTTTAGGACACTTCAATATTGCTTGCAAAGTTATGCAAGACCAAATTCAATTATCTATATAATCATCACCACACGCTGTTCCTCAGATCTCAACCTATGTACAGGAAAACTATAAACTTAAAACAAAAAAGTGTTCATACATGTTCAGCAATCTAGTAACTGGACTACAGCTACATTTCCTGCTTCTATGTTACTAACTCACGAGTCATTAGAATACAATTGGTCAATTACCCGCAGTCAAGCCTTCTGAAAACTGACTAGGCCTTCTGAC
Organism: Inga oerstediana; assembly: GCA_963210345.1. Lineage (NCBI taxonomy): Eukaryota > Viridiplantae > Streptophyta > Magnoliopsida > Fabales > Fabaceae > Inga > Inga oerstediana. Next base: position 3,520,313 of record OY723405.1, read on the forward strand.
TTCTTTTCCTTTTTCTTCTTTTGTTGGTGCTCTATGAAAGGCAAAAGCAAAGCAGTCGAATGAAACGACATGTAGATATCACCAATCAATCGTCAATGTGCATCTTTTAGAAGTTTTTAGTTTGGATGGTGTCAATGAAAATACCAGTCGTATACATCCAGAGAAGTTGCCATTCTGAATATATTACAAGAAAACTCTCGGATGCTTCAATTAGACATAAAACATTTTTCAAACTGCCGGCATAATGGTGATCGATTTTGGCCATAATTAGGAGCACTGAGTTACAAGGAGAGTGCAAATAAATGAAGAAATGCGAAAATCGACTGGAGAACAACTAACACCAACGGACAGCTACCACCACACACAGAGATTAACGAAAACAGGAAGGAACAAGCCAATAGCAGATGAATTACATACCTCCACTCGCCATCATCGTAGGGAGAGTAATCAATGTCTTGTTTCCTGACGCAGTTGAACATCAAAGCCGCCAAAGATGCGAAAATCCCTTAATACGTGAAGGAGGAAAAATCATAAGATGCATAGTTTAATTAAACCCTGGCAGGTAAGGATACCTTTTATTTTTAAAAAAAAATGGAGATATATACCGGGGAGGTAGTGAAGGAAGGACACCTTGACGGAGCTGCATACCACAGCGTCAACCCAGATCCACCAGCCTACGCCGAAGACGGCGCCTGCAACCCCAGGCCCAAAGATTTCCCATAGTTCCATTAATTCCATGTCTCTTTCTTCTCTTTTTTAATGATTCTTAGTTTCTTGCTTCACGACCACGCCGAAACCAGGCATACACCTTGGACGGCAGACCTTCCCTGCCGCGCGGGCTGGTGCTGGATGCCTGTTGCTTGATTTCTCCGACTTATCACACTTTGTACTCCTTCGAATTGTTGCTGTTGGTGCGTGGGTTTGAGGCTTTTTCCCCCTTCCTGGTTTGACCTTTGTACGCTTGCGATTGGGTCTGCGTTGGGATTAAGTTTTTAAAGAATAATTTTTATAATTTATAAAGTAAATATATTAAAAAAATTTTGTCTTTCCAAGTGTTGTGGCCTGCATTATTAGTCCGTCTTTCCAAGTGTTGTGGAATGGGGAAGGCACTGAGAATTTTAACTCCTCTCGAGGGATTAGGCAAAGAGATCCTCTGTCTCTTTATATTTTCACTTTGTGCATAGAGCGGCTTAATCATATAATACACGACGCTATTGCAGAAGGAGAGTGGATTCCGGTTAAGCTAAGTAGGAATGGACCAAAAATATCCCACTTATTCTTTACTCACGATCTCATCCTTTTTGGGAAAGCCTCTGATAGCCAGGTGGAGGTTATGCTTAAGAGCCTGCAAATGTTTTGTAGTATTTCGGGTCAGAAGATGAATAAGGACAAGACTATAATATGCTTTTCAAGGAAAGTTCAGTTTTCAAGGGCGTATGATATGAGTCGAAAGATGGGTGTCCGGTTAACTGGAGATTTGGGGAAGTATCTTAGCATCCCTCTGATTCATAAGAGGGTTTCCAAAGTTACCTTCATGCCTCTTTTGGAAAGAACTCTCAAGAAGATTTCGGGGTGGAAAAGAGGATGTTTAAGCTTTGCGGGAAAGGTTACTCTCATAAAGTCAATTCTATCTGCATTGCCTTCTTATCAGATGCAGACCTTACTAATTCCGAAAGGAGTTTTAAAGGAAATGGAGGGGAAAAGTAGGAAATTCCTTTGGGATGATCATGAGGACCATAAAAAAACTTCATCTTATTTCCTGGGACCAAATTACAAGAGACAAGAAAGAGGGCGGTTTGGGGATTCGTGATATGGGTAAACAGAATGAAACTTTCATTATAAAACTTTGCTGGCATGTCATGAATAATACTGATAAACTTTGGGTTCATGTTCTGAGAGAGAAGTATCGATGGGATCAATCAAATGGGCCTGTTGCTCGAAGAAACATGTCTTCTACTTGGAGAGGTATTTGTACCGTCTGGGATAAATTCCACAAAGGGGTGGGCATTAAAGTTGGCAATGGTGCTTCAACTTCGTTCTGGTATGACAATTGGTCCAAGTTGAATCAGCCTTTGATTGAGTTAGTCCCGGGGTTGGAGGCTTTTGTGGATGGAAATGAAAGAGTTCGTGATTATACTAATTACTGGGGAGAATGGGATATTGGGAAGCTAGGCCGATGGTTCCACTCTCAAATCATTCAACAAATTATATGTGCTTAGCCCTCATGTGCTGAGAAAGGAGCAGATAAGTATTACTGGAAACCTTCTTCAAATGGTTGTTTCTCTGTTGGTTTTGCTTACCATTTTTTGAGTGCAAGTGTATCTAATCTTAGCTCAACTTTTTGGAGAAAGCTGTGGAAATGGGACATTCCTGTGAAGATCAAGTCTTTTATGTGACTTGTGGCGCATGGAAGGGTGCATACGGCGCAACTCAGAACAATGAGGGGATTATCAGAGGGTGCAACGTGTCCTTTTCAATGTACTCAAGAGGAGGATGTGATGCATCTATTGAGAGTTTGTACGAACGCTCGTGAACGATGGATTTCCATAATTAAACCTGCCATGTGGAACAGTTTTTTGAATTTACAGGGAATGGAGTGGATCCAGTGGAACCTAAATCATGAAGCTGGAAGGGATTTCACCTAGAAGGTCAAATAGGCAACCCTATTCGGTTACGTATGCTGGGATATATTGGCGGACAAATGCAGAAAGCTTTTTGGAGATGAAGTCGAGTCTTACCACCACAATGCTAATGCCAGCCTCTTTAGGGCAAGTTGGGATATGGATTTAAGAACTCACTGTAGTTTCTACAACCAACCCACAAGTGGAGTTGAAGATCATCCAATCAGGAGGCGTGGATTTTGTACTCTTCAGGCAGATGGTTCAGTCCTTGACTCAGGTCAGAGCGGAAGTGTAGGGATTCTTATAGGAGAAGAAGGTGAATGGATGTGTGGTTACATGTGCAAACTTACGCAGGTACCACCGGTCATTGCAGAGATTATCGCCATCATCCAGGGTCTTCAGATTTGTTGGCATAGGAATTTAATGAATGTTATGGTATTTACTAATTGTATTGAAGCGATTAATTTACTTACTAGGGGCTGTGATGATAAACACCATTTTAAGGAGGTCATTGAGGAGGCTAGATTATGGTTATCTAGGGAACGGTGTGTTCTTATAAACCATATATCTAGAGAACATAACGATCAAGCAGACTTTTTAGCTAGGTCGGCTCATAGTAGTCTTGATTATTTTGTCATCTTTGATCAACCACCACCTCCTCTATCGGCAGGCGGTGGTTGATAAAGGATCCTTAGTTTTTGGCTCTTTGGAGCTGTTGTTGTATTAATCTTCTATTGGATTAATAAATTCCAGTATTTCAATAAAAAAAAACTTCTAAAACTAATTTCAGAGTTATCTAAACATGTTTTTCAATAAAGAAAAGAGAGTTGCGTAAGTATAACGTGACCGGAGAAGTTTGAGAAGCTCAGGAATTGCTTCTTTCGAATGGGGCGGTACATATACATTACATAGCCAAAGAGGCTAATAGATGCGCCGATTTTTTGGCCAGGGACGCACACCAACTAGTTGGTAGATTAGTGGTGTTGCCAATACAGCATCCTGATTGTATTGTATACATGTCGGATGATATGGCATAATGGGTGGAAAGTATAGTATATTAGGTTATCTTTAAATCCAAGCTTTTGTCTTGGCCTTATGTATAAAAAAAATGTAATATCACATCTTATATATCCCCTTTGCTCTCTATAGATTTAAAATAAAATCCATTTTTATCCTGAAAATAACCATCCAATGGTATCAAGTATTCAAAAATTTGTTGAGGGGCATTGTGCCCAAAAGTAACCGAGTAATTGTGACATGTAAAGTTAAGTTTAACCGTCAACTTGCATGTGACAATTCAAATGTCACTCAATTTGTCATCTAATTGCCATATCGAACCTAATATTATATTGGGAGAATTGTCCAAAAATACATTTGAGGCAAATTAATCACTGATTGTTACCAGGAGTGTAAGCGATCTTCCATTTTATGCAAACCATCTTCCGTGTGTGCAAGGATCTTTCATATAAATGTGCAAACAATCTTCCGTTGTGTGCAAAATATCTTCTATTATATGCAACAGATCTTTCATGATAACATTCAGCAATTAATTTACCTCAAAGGTATTTTTGAACAATTCCCCCATATAATATTAGGTTCCATATGGCAATTAGGTGACAAATATTATATCGAACCTAATATTATATCGGGAGAATTGTCCAAAAATATATTTGAGGCAAATTAATTGTTGATTGTTACCAGGAGTACAAGCGATCTTCTATTTTGTGCAAACTATCTTCCGTGTGTGCAAAAATCTTCCATATAAATATGCAAACAATCTTTCATTATATGCAAAATATCTTCTATCAACAGATTTTTCATAATAACATTTAACAATTAATTTACCAAAAAGATTTTAATAAGCAATTCTCTCTATTATACCTGCAATTTTTTTTCAAACAAAAAGACTCACTCTTACCCCCTAGAGGATTCTTTCTTTCTTCAGCGTTTGTTTGATACGAGGGGAGGGCAGAAAAAGTGAGACGAAGAAAAATTCTTTTAAGTTAAATTTAAAAAAAATTACAGAAACATTTAGCTTTACTCACCACCGCCCCCTTCTCTAATTTGCATAATCTATGGCTCCAGCTCCCGAATCTTCAGCGAAGCCACCGCTCTGAGAGAGAAAAACGATGTGAGTTGAAGCGATGAAAGGACCAGAGTCGCATTTTGGGAGTAGATTCATCGTCATCTTGAATGCGAGGGCCAGGGACAAGATCGAGTGGAGGCACGACGTAGAGGAAGGCTACTATTAGGACAAGAGGAGTAAGGTCGTCTTCATTACCAAGTTGAGGAAGAGAAGACGCGACTACACGACATTAGAAGGGACGGACGCCGTCTAGGAAGAGCTGAGGAACAGTTCTTCATCGTTGCCGCCTTATCCTGCAATGGCTTCAACTCTAGGTTTGCTTTGTCCAAACATTATGAAATTTTAGATATTTTCTTTTTATTTTTTGAATTTCATATCTATGCTTGAATTATGAATTTCAAATACGGTCTTGCATTTGTTATGTGGATTTAAAAAGTATTGGGAGTTGTTTGATTTTGTATATGGTTCTCTTGGGTAAGATTATAAATGATGGTTTTAGTATAGAGTAGTCTCCGCTCTTCAACATTTTCCAAGATTAGCTCTTTCTCATGTCTCTAATGACCATTGAGCTAGACCAAGCATCTGAGTTGTGAAGTTGGATATATGGTAAAGGAAGGGTTGAGTTGATAACAAAAAAGAAGGGTTAAGGTGTGAAGTGGTCGGTGGAACATGTTCATAAAGGAAAGGGAGGGAAGAAAGGGGGGAGCGGATGACATGGAGAGATAGAAGAAGTATATGGCGATGAGGTGGCGAATTGAGTGCCATGTAGAGTGTTATGTGTCAATTAACGATCAAAGATACCTTGACCAACTGTGAGGGCAAAATTGCTCAATTTTGGTTACTTTTAGGACAAAATTGCCCTTAAAAAACTTTCAAATACCTAACTCTTCTCGATGGTTACTTTCAGGGGTAAAAATGGACCTTATCCCGAAATTACAGCATGGAGTATCTAATAACATCACAAAAATTTATAAAGTTAGTTAAATTTTATATGACAAAAATAAGGGGGGCGAGGGAAGATGAAAAAATATCACTTGAACTTCACAATTTCGAATCAGTGATTTTCTATTAAAATGAGTTGTTAATTGTTATACTCTTATAGTTAATATCCATACTCTTATAGGCAACAAGACTGATTTAAGATTTTGAAATTAAAGTGGTATTTTCTTTTGCTTTTTTCCAAAATGAAGTTAGTTAAGATTAATTAATTATCGTAAAATATCAAGATTATTTCAAAAATAATCATTTGTTATAAGAGTTTAGTTATTTGTTGACAAAAAAGGAGTTTACTTATTTAATTGAAGATCTCAAATATTTTAAACCAAGGGATTAAAACTCAGACCGGGCATTGAATCGGTCGGGGTATTGGGTTAAGGGTCAGTGGGTTAGACCAGGGCCAAACCGGAGCTAAACCAGGATCAAACCCGTGAGAAATTGAAAATTTTAGACTTATAGTATGAAATTCTAAAGGAATTTTTTTTTAAAAAAATATGAACCTAGACCGGACCAGTTTACCTGCCAGTTCGCCGGTTTCTGAGCCAGACCAGCCAGTCCGGTCCGGGTTCAAGAAGCCTACTTTAAACAATATGTTATACTCCCTCTCGTTCTTAGTACAAGTATAAGATATATCTGGGGTGTAACCCCCTTACCGTAATTATATCCGGGTTATGAAATTTAAGTGAAATAGAGATCAATAAGACAAAAACAACATTTATAATCCATCATCTTTAAGATGGGGTGTCTAGAAAAGCAGTTCAAAAATATAATTAATCTGGTCTCATACTCACATTCGAATATACTTACTTGTGCAGTTAAATCACATTCATAAATATTAGAACGTCCAACTAAAATCCCGGCAACCCTGGGTTACTTGTATATATAAAATGGGTGTAAAGTTTCCCAACCTAGGGGATTACATATCCAAAAATAATATTCACATCGCAAAATTATATACAATAATCCCAAGCTAAAAATAGATAACCAACAGTCTAAAATGTAACACGTCTCTACAAGGTCCTAACCGCTCCTGGTTGCCTGCTTCTCCTTGGAGCCACTTGCCCTGTCTGATGGTTAGTTAAAGGAAATAATGAGATTCAAAAGAATCACAGTAATAACAAATCACTCATACAGTATGTAAACACACAGCATTTAAGATCATGTTCAGCAGCAGTACAATGATTCATGGCTCACGCCACAAACGATAGCACTCACAGCTGTAATCACAATGCGACAACTTTCGCTGTAATCACTATACCTGCTTTCGCGGTAAACACTATGTAGCAGCATTACAAGGCACAAAGCATCACAAAGTAGCAGCAGCAACACAATGCATGATAGACATACATACAATGATTTATACACATTATAAGAGAAAGAGTCACTACCTTGTTCTTTCCTGACGTTCTTTGGCACAGTGGGCTCACGAGTCTGGCAAATATTAAATCCTATAACCAAATTAGGGACAATCGATCAATCTCTTTTCCAGATACTTATTCTCATAATACTCTAAGTTGGTTATCATTCAAACTTTTTAGGTGGCTATTAGAGGCGTACACATATTCAAAAAGGTTTGGGAGAAACTACCCTGAAGACCCCTTTTGGGAAGCAGAACACTGATTTTTGGCTAACTTACTCGAGTAAAGATGACCTCACTTGAGTGATGAGAGACTTGCACTCGAGTGAGAATGGTTCTCATTCGCGAGTGTTTGACAGTGAGTAACAACCATGGCCAGAAAGTGCTCACAACACTCGAGCATGAGGTTTTGCACTCGAGTCCCCAAAAGTGCAACACAGGAAGTGACAACCCAAAAGCAACCCTTAACATGAACTCACACCTTCGCTCGAGTGATCATCAATATCACTCGCGGGTTAAGAAGTGCACTCTTGCTTTTTATCAGAAAACCAGGCGAAATGCAGAAGGAAAAAGGGAAATTATACTGCAGCACTCGAGTGAGACCCCCCTCATTCGAGTGATGCTTATCAAATTGCCAGATCGTAACAACTGACAGAAATTCCCAAATTTACTAAACTTGATCCCAATTGTTCCCAAACTCATCACAAAACTCATTCCCACTTAAGATCTATAAGGAACCCATTAGTAGCCTCAAAACACTAAAAAACCTATAATAACCACAATCTTACTCTTGGGTCTCTATAACACACAATACCCAATTCTATTTAACTCACTTCCAAAATCTAAAGCCATATCCAACACTCAAATAACTTCACAATAATCCAGTTCCAACATCATTCACCATGAAATTCATGTATTCAAAAATTGACATAAAACCATGGCAAATTCCAGAATTCATCAAGCTCAACCAAAATCACAATAAATATACTAAAATGATCCAAATGCCCACCTCTTCCATTTACTAAAGCCAAATCCTTGATTCTCCAACTTTCAAATTTGATCCAACACCAAAATCACCACCTTTCAAAATTCTGAAACCATCAAGATGAAACTCTTAACACTATGAACAAGATTAATGAAGAGTATTTGAGCATATAAGAACCATTACTCACTAAAAATCAAGCTTTCTCTTTCTCTTTCCTTCTTGAAATCGCTAAAAATGGAGGCGAGGAAAGAGAAACGATGAAGATGATGAGGCAGGCAGAATTTTCTCCCTTGGCCCATGCTTAATCAGCCGACTAGGAGAGAAAAGAGAGAGAAAAGTGAGTGTTTAACCAATGGCATGATCCTTTGGCCCATATAATGTCATTTGGCATACTCTTGCTCACTTTTCCATGAGCTCACACAGATGCATAGCACATGATTCCGATCCATAGACCATAAATCTCAACCATTGATCTTTAGTCACTACTAAGTTTCCTTTTTAGTAATTAACCAATTGGTGGGTAAATTTCCAATTTTACTATTTTGCCCATGATTTTCACTATACTTGATAAATTATCACCAAGTACATTTATACCAAACTCACATCATATTTTTCCAAAAGTGTTTAATCACACTAATTACAATCAAATTTTAAGTCATTAGCCATTAATCTCAAATTGGGTCATTACATGAGGAGTTGATCTTGATATTAAATATATGACATATTTTTATATTTGTCAATTTTTTTTAAGAATTTATCCTTATTGATAATCCAAGAACCCTATAAAGTACTAGTAGCTCTTGCCATTGATAGTAATAAAGGAATTGTGCCTAAAATTAAAGAGTGGACATTCAAGAAGGTAAAATAACACGACATCAGGTTGCAAAACAACTAGTAAGGCAAAACTGAGGACATAAAATTAGAGAGTTCCAATCATTCCAGGTATCAACCGCGTACAAGCATGGCACCATAACAACACCACCAAAATACCAATGTTTGTACGTACATAGAGGTATGACAAACCATCATTTTGCTCTCATCATCTCCTTTAAAAGGAACAAAATTGCAAGATACATCCCAACCATCCCCAACATTAACATAAGTTGATCTTAGTAGTATAGACTCTAACAGTTTAAAGATGATATCTCGCCAAACCTAACAACCACCACTGCTTCAAAGAACATCAGCAGCGTTAGCCTCGCATCAGCACTGTAGTTCTAAATATGAAACATCACACGATATGATTATTTTTCGCAGCATGAACATGATTCCAAAAATCTTCTCCTCGTATCTTTAAAACTGAAATATTATGACGTATTTTATCCTCCAATTCTATTCTATTGCCTCTGCATTTAAATGGCAACTACTCTTCCCCTCCAAATTCCCCCAGTTTGGGGGATCATTCCTAAAAATTTTAACTATTCAAATAAGGAGAGGAGAGCAAAATTCCCCCTACCCTACTCATACCAAACAGCCTAAATTGCAACATATTTTTGCTGATGTAATGCACTCCATACCTCTTGCATATTCACATAGTTATGCATATCAAGCTACTCATACGTATTGATGGGCAGTCCCAACATGATCATGAATTTAAGGTGACGTATTAGATAAATTTAAAGGTTAAAGTGTAATTTTATCCCTAAAATTTTTGATAAGGAGCAATGGCTATCCATAAGTTTTTTTTTGGGTTAAATGTTGCCTCAAAATTATATAAATCATACTAATGTTACCCCTGTAGTTGCAAAAGTTGAGTTTGACCATTAAATCCTCCTTTTTTGACCCACTCATATTGATATAGCCGTGTCAATGTTTATGTGTCACCTTACATGTCCTTTTCTGAATTTATATTATTTAAAAAAAAATGAAATGACAATTCTACCCCCACCTCACAAGATGGTACACCAATTCTCCCAGCCCCACAAACTCTAATGCCTTGTTTGGTACAATGGAAGAGTTTTTAAGGGAAGTGAAAGTGGAAATGAAGATAGAAGTGGAAGTGGAAATAGAATTGTAAATGGGGTTTTAAAGTGTGTTTGGTATGAAGGTGGAAGTGTGATATAAATTTTAATTAAAATATATATCTATAATATGAAAATACCAAAATGACCCCACCAAAATAAAAACTCTTCTTCTCCAGGCATATCCACGTACCGACGCCATTGTTCACCGGAAAAAAAGATCCACTCCGACGACAAATGATCAGGCAATAAACAATTCATCCAAACTCAAATGATCATCATCATTAATCTAAATAGTATATAAATCAAATCCATGAGATGCAAAGCATGAGATCAGACGGAGAAGCAAAGACTGAAGGGCTAAGATAACAAAGGTTGAGATGCAACTATTGAAATCAAAGGGAGAAGATGTCAACAAACCGAAATCAATACAATCAAGAATAACAATCGACCTAGAAAGCTAATCAAGAAAAAAGATCTAAAAATCGATTTGAAAAAAAAACAATCCCAAACGGATTTGGTTCGGCAGCTAGACGACGGCATGGGTCAAGTTCTATAGTTCAACGACGGCATGGGGTAGGCTCAATGGCTTGACAGCGGCATGGGACAGGTGCGATGGCTCAAGGCGGCGTGCGACAAGTTCGATGGCGGAGTGCGACCGGTGCGATGGCGGCGTGCGATAGGTTCGACTGCTCAACAACGACATAAGACAAGTGCGACATGCTCGGTGGTGGTGTGGGCAAGTGCGACAGGCTTAACTGCCTGGAGAAGATTGCACACACTTTGGAGGTTGTCGAGAGGTTGAAGAAGGAAGAGGGGCAAAGGTTGGCATTTGATAAAATATAGGGGGCAAAATGGTCAACAAAATTCCACTTTCCATGGAAGTGGAACCAATTCTTTGGGGGGGCTGATAGAAGTGACTTCCATAATTCCCTAGAGAAGTGACCTCAAACTTACCAAACACACAAAATATAAGATCCACTTCCGCTTTCACTTCCCACCCTCCCACTTCCAATGTGCCAAACGTGGCCTAACAACCACCTAGCCGCTGACCTCCCCCATCACTAATTAAGTGCATGTTTGAGAAACTTTCAAATCATGGTTTTAGAAAACCTTTTTTAGGAAGTTTGGACAAAACTCTTTTCATATACTTACCTCGTAAATCATAAAAACACTTATAAAAGGCTAAAATAAATGGTCACTAAGTTATTTACAAATGAAACAATAACCAACAAAAATTACTACGAAGAAAGAAAGAAGACCTATCATCACCTACTGGGGCTTAAAAGTTCCTCAAGCTTGAAAAGGGGTTTGACAACCACTGCCAACATTACTCCTCATTCTTTCAACTTATGCATTTCCTCTTTCAAACAAACACCTTTATCTACCACATCATACATAGTCCTCCACACTCATCATGTCCCTCCACCCTGATCTCCATTTTTAACGCCTTAATCCATTTGAGGGTCACCTGCAAACATCCGCAACCACCACTAGAACAAAAGCCCACCATCAAGGGCTCCTCCGACCCAATAGAACAAACAAAGTAAAGCCATATAAATGGATGTGGATCACAATATTAATTGGATTATTGTGACCCATATGCTATAGAAGGCAAAGTTCTTTTGCAAATAAAAAATCTGACTCTCCCCAAGGGAAACGAGTATGGCTTGGAACCTTCGACACAATCGAGGAAGGCGCGTCTAAGAATGTCAAGGTAGCTCTAAAGATCAGGGGGTCCTAACGCAGTCACCAACTCCCCTGGCTCTATCATAATGGAGGATCCAATAACTCTGGTTGCCTCCGTAGATGAAAGTTCCAGCACTAATGCCCTGTTTGGTATGGTGGAATTGAAGACATGGAATTGGAATTAGAATTCAATTCCATGAGTTGTGCATGTTTGGTACAAAGAAATGCTCATGGAATTTAATTCCATATGGAAGCCAAATGGGGCCAATTCCATCAAACTCAATTCCACCAAAATAGCTAAGATTTGCAATTCCATGTCTTCAATTTCAACCTTGCCCTTTCTGTGATGAGACCCAGGTTCAGGAACCTGGACCGGTAGGCCAGGTCCGGCCCGGAAACCGGTGAACCGGTCCGGTCCGGGTTCCAATTTTTTTAAAAAAAAATTCTATATTTTTCCTTTAGAATTTCATACTATAAGCCTAAAATTTTAAATTTCTTACAAAGGAGAGGGATTTTTTATTTTTTATTTATAAAGGCATTTTGGTCTTTTCACATATAAATTAGGACTCATTTTCATGACATACCAAACATACTTTTAAACCTCATTTCCATCAAAATCATTCAATTATACCAAACGGGCCTTAAAAGAATGGTCTCGTACTCCAACACGATGGCCTTGCTCACGTCTCTACTTTGTTGGAATTGGATGTGAATAGACGTTTTTTAGAACTTATAAGTGATTGAACGACTAGGGAGGGCCTGTGGCTTAAGGTAAGGTGACATCTAAGCAACCATGTTAGCATGTGAAGTAAAATCTTCAATTTTTTATTGGGTTGGCTTCGGGTTAGTTTTGGTTTGACTCCGGTCTGACCCACTAACTCTTGACTTAATACTTTGATTGATTGAGTGACCAATTCAGATTTCAGAATCTTATTGGTGCGAGACACCAAGTGCAAACCAAAAAAAAAAAAAACATGAACTTATATGTCAATTCCCTTTCGTGGCCAGTTCGAACCTTGCCCAAAAACATGAACTTATAACAATCATTTTCTTTGCCAGATGCTAGCACATATGAACTGTTTAAAAACCAACATGAGATTGTCTATACAGTCCAATGAAAATTAGACTCCACACACGTGCGATCCGCGGGATAACTGGAAGAGTGAAGAAAATGAGATATTTTAATAACGGTCAGCAGGAATATATAAGTGTGTGTATGTATTTGTATGTATGTGTTTTACACAGCAAAAGTATAATATTTCCTCAATGTCGTCAAACCATCCATTATTTGGAAAATTATTAGTATAATAAGAGAATCATTAAATTTTGTTTTAAAAGCATGATAAAAATATAATTTTTTTTGCTGATGACTTGAAAGGTATAATAGTTTAATTCAGAAAATTATTATTACTCCCTCCTGTGTAATATAAGTGTGTTTTATGTTAAAAACCGGACGGAGTATATTATTAAATAACTACAGAGAGGAGTGCGGTTGTCATAATTTGATAAAAAGGCAATAAAAAACTGAAAATGGGCGTTTCCTTTTCTTTTTTCTTTTGTAAGAAAACATGCATAATTGTTTTTAAGAAGATCCGAACAAATAAACTCACTTAGAAACAAAAACAAATGAATTAGCCCACGTATTCATTGTAAATTACACCATACATCCATTTTACTTGCCACCTAGACGTGGACTTACATTACAAATGAGTTGCATGGTTGGTATGAAGTTTTTTTATTTTTGTACATACTGATCATCAATTATGAATGATAATGTTGTTAAAAAATTGGTAATGACTTGGGCCGTTTTAGTGAAAAATCTCAAATTTTGAATAAGTATGTCTAAATAAAAAAAAAAAACCACGATCTCCATACCGGATAGATAATATTCCTTCCGGGTCCTAATTATAAGATAAAATTGACTTTTTTGGAGAAATTAAGGAAGCCAATTAAATTACTTTAGAGTATTTATATTTTTAGTTTTTTCTTCAAACTGATTAATTTGACCAATAAACTAATATATAATTTAAAGATACTAAAAATATAAACACTCTAAAATAATTTAATTAGTTTCCTTAATTTATCTAAAAAAAATTAATTTTATATTATAATTAAGATCGGAGTATAAAAAACTTTCTTGAGGAATGAAAAGCGATTGATGAAGCCTGAAGGGCCATTGTTCTTTCTTTTGGGGCCATGTGAATCGCTCTTTTGTTGACACTTGACAGTGACGCGGGACACAAGGGAACCGGCGAGGGGATCATTCTAGACATGTCATGTGTGTGAGTAGTGAATTAATATATGGTATAGGAAAGCAACCCTATGGCGGCAGGGCGCCAGAGAATACCCGCTTATAAAAATATCTGTCAAAAGTCAAAACGAACCTCCCTCACTGCCTGCAATAAACGCGAATCTCTCTCCTTTACTTTTTTTCTCCCTCCGTTTTCTTTTCTTTTTGGTCTTGAAAAGCGAAATCGAACTGCGAGAAAACAAATTAGTAAAAAACGGATCCGAAATAATACGAACCAGAATAACTGAACCCTAACCCTAGACCGGGGCTTATCCTAACCTCCCCCTCACACTGTGCACGTGAATACAGAAAACCGAAGTCCGATTAGGTTTTTAGAGCCAGGATTCTTCAGTGGTAAGGACAACCCGAGCGAGGTAGGAGCAGGACATAGGATAGGGTTCGGATTTCGACGATGACATGCTTAAGTGGTTATTTGGTTTTTCGCTGGCGATGACCGGAGGCCAATGTCACCGGAGGAAGAAGATGAAGTGCGGGGTTGCGGAAGGAGACTGTGGAACCGAGGACATGCCTTGCCCGGTTTCGAGGGTTCCGGTTAAATCCCTTGGGACCCAACCGGGAAATTCTGATAACTCCACTGCACTTGATATTGGTTACTACTCGCAAGCCATAAAAACTCTCAGTGAGCGCTCGCCTTTTGATGTCGCGGAAGAGACTTCCACCTCGACGGTGCCCACACTGCCCAGTGGGTGTGCAAGCTTCTTAAACCGCCATTCTGAGAGTCGTAGGCGCCACAAGAAGTCCCATTCGGGTGCAGACAAGAAATCGTCTAAAACAAGTGAGAAGTCGCGTAGTTCAAGCTTCTGGGTTGAGACTGAGGATTACTTTAGAGACTTGAAATTGCCGGACATAGACACCTTGTTGGAGGCATCATCCCCTTTTAGTTTAGCTGCTCGGAATTGTTTTTCTATTCCACCAGTGGGAAATGCTACCAAGCCAAATGTAGCTAGTTACGAGGATGAGAAGGAGACTGATGGAAACCTAAATAGTGAGGATGTTAAGAATGAGGACCGCGTCGCGAAAAGTAACAGTGCTGTAGCTGGAGTTTTGGCTCAGGTTGACAAGGTTCATGATACCTTTGATTCGTCTAGTAGTTTAGAATGGCTTCTAGGATGTAGGAATAAGACTTCTCTGATTTCTGAGCGCCCTTCAAAGAGGAGGAAGCTTTTGGGCGGTGAAGCTGGGTTGGAGAAATTCTTTATGGCCGGTCCTTGCGATGGAGACTCTCCTCCGTGCCATTATTGCTACAGGGGAGACACCAGTAGAGAGTCCAATCAATTAATTGTCTGCGTTATCTGTAAAGTTGCAGTTCATAAGAAGTGCTATGGTGTGCAAGATGATGTAGACGAGTCTTGGTTGTGCTCTTGGTGTAAGCAGAAAGATGACGTTGATGAAATGGTGCATCCTTGTGCGCTTTGTCCAAAGAAGGGTGGTGCTTTAAAGCCTGTTCATAGACATGCTGAAAGTGTCGGGTCTGTGCAATTTGCTCACTTGTTTTGTTGTTTGTGGATGCCTGAGGTTTATGTAGAGGATCTGAAGAAGATGGAGCCTGTTATGAATGTAGGAGGAATTCAGGAAACCCGGAAAAAATTAGTCTGTGATATTTGCAAGGTGAAGTTTGGTGCGTGTATTCAATGTTGCCATGGTATGTGTTGCCCTCCGGAACTACCCAATTTTTGTTTTGTAGGCTGGTATTCTGGAGAACATTCTAGTGTTTGGGAACTGTTGATCATTATGCATCTGTTAATGATTTTGGGGTCATGGTCACGTCTTTGTATTTGTTTACAATCAATTGATTTTGGGGTACTTGCTAATGAAAGATGTCGGGTTGTTTTGTGCAATTTTGAAAATAGTTTGTGTTGTGAACTCATTTTAGTGAATGCAAGTGACTTTATCCAATGCTATTGAGCATTTGATCTTTCTGTTCTATTTTTGATTAGCTATAAAGGTCTGTAGCAAGGTGCTGGCCGGTCAATTCATCACCTTTGCAATACTTTTATGTGAATATTTTTCTAAGTGCAGGCTTACACTGTTAGAATTGTAATGATCATGAATGCAAACACCAGTCTGATCAAAGGATGAGAATTTAAAAATGCAAAATGCTGCTTAAAATGCAAGAACAATAAATTTTTACTGACTCAGACTAAATGGAGCGATCATTTTTATTGCAATGGTTTAAGTTAAACTGTCAATTTGGTTAAACATTTGAGTAAACTAATTTTTTTTCATGATAAGCCCATGTTAAGCTGTGGGAATATACAAGGTAGACTTTGTGAAATACTTCTGTTTGGGTGTTAATTTTCAGTAACAGAATGTCACATCAATATGACGTTTCCAATTTGAGCAGCATTTTGTTAGACCCAGTGCTCATTCATATCTTTTATGCAGTCTTTTATGCTTTTCCCCCCCTCTTCTGTGAGGTTCTAAGTTTGGTACACCAAAAGAGAATGTATGCATTGGTGCCCATTTACATTATATTGGCCAAACTATGATGAGATGCATTGAAATATGAAGAATCTTACAGGTGGTGTTTGGTATGTGGATTCTTTAGTTTGCCAAGCACTTGAAACCTATTGGTAAGATGTTTGGATGTGGCACTTATGAAAAATTTAAAACTTATGTGTTGCATATATCCCGACAGTACAAGGAGAGAGTCCTTACCAATTAGGATGCCTGCATGCCAAAAGCTGCCTAAGTTTCTCTTTTGACTAGACCTTTTTTTTCAAAAAATTAGAGTATAGACTCGAAGCAGGGGGAGTGCTTTTTAACTCTGCTTCTAAAACAACCTTTGGATGGGAGATGGGGCTATGTTTGAAGCTAAAGTGGAAATAGGATGGTTATGCATTTGGTTTTTAAAAGGTAGCTTCTTGTCTCGCTTCATTGATGTAGACTAGATGTATCTTGTGATTTGAATCGGTCTTCTGGGGTTCATTTTTCCGTTCTGATGTGGTTTTTGCTAATTAACCTTGGGCTTTAATGCATTACATCCTCGAGATGGAGGGTGAAAATGGCCAAAGCATGTTATTGGTTTGGAGTGCATCTGTTGTATAAACGGGAAAAAATCTCTTCTTAAAATGGCAGGTTTGCAGCAGAGCCAATTTATTGCTTGTTTCTATGGGGCTATTCTTCATCAATCATTTTGTATGTGCTAAGGAAGAAAGTGTTTTTGTTGACCTTTTGCCAGGGTTATTGAATAGTCACGGTGATCTTATTCTGTGTGACTGAAGGATGCATTGATTTTATTGCTCTTAAGGACTTCATATGCAGCCTTGTTAAAGAAAGTTGTATTGCTGAAAGCTGGGTGTTTATGCTCTTAAAATTAAGTTGTTCTGACAACAGCACAAAAAGTTTTATAAGTTGATATATATGTTTATGTTTTGTGGTATAGCATATTTTTTAATGGTTACAAATTGGATTACAAAACCAACCCTCTAGAAGGTTTACAAAAAGGTCTATTGGAGGGGTTTGTAATTGTGTACAGAGAGAACATTAGAGAGGCTGATGCGATGGCTAAAAATGCTTTTTGTCTAGATAACTTTTGTCATATCTATGATCCTCCCCCGTCTTTCTTACAAGAGTTGGGAGTGATTATATATTTAGGAAAAATGATTGACTGCTGTTTTGGCTTCATTTTTTTCGTGATGTTTTAGTAAGATTGTATCTTGATGCTCCTTGGGTAATTCATGGTATCATATTTATTCAAAAAAAGACGTTTGTAGTATAGCATTTGTGGTTCAGTACTGGTTATGTGGTTTTTCCTCGTATAAATGCTGCTTCCCCCCTCCTGTTCAAGTATCATGTTTGACATGTACTTTATAACACCATCAACTGTTTGATGTATTGCTAGCTGCGTCTGGCATTCGTTGATTCTATTCTTCTGTATAGTTATTTTCAGTTGGTTAGATTTGATGTTTACTCTGATGGTTGGTGCCGAGTTTCTTCATTGTGTAATGTACACTTCAAGTTCTTGTTTAGTAGCTTATAACTCCTTGCTGCTGGGTGGTGTTACAGGATCTTGCAGGTCTTCTTTCCATCCTCTATGTGCTAGGGAAGCTAGCTACAGGATGGAGGTTTGGGCAAAAAATAGTCATGACAATGTGAGTGTGCTTTATTTGTAAAAACGCAAATCCTTTATTCTTGTTTTCTGTCCTCGTAAAGAAAGGAAAGGAATAATGGACATGATGTTTAGTATCAGCTTTGGAGCAGCTCTACATTTCTATCATCATTGCCCCCCTTTAGTCACAAGTGTCCCAACCTTGTTTGAGGAGTTGATTGTGTTCTCCCATGTTTTGTATGATCAGATTGAGTTGCGGGTCTTTTGTTCCAAGCACTCAGATATACAAGAGAACAGCACCATCTTGCCTTCAGGTGGCTCTGTAGCTTTTCGTAGTGATTTGTCTTCTGCTGACAGCCTTCTGGCAGAAACACAGTGCAGTTTGAAAACTGGTTGCGACAATGGTGACAGTATTGGGATATTTTCTGATGGCAGCCCTGATAAATTGAGTCATGGTGAACCACAGGATGGAATGTTGTCTAATTGTCAGTTAAATGCTCACGAAACATCAGAATGCAGTGGTTTGCCACAATTAATTAATACTGCAGTGGTGGGGAGGACTGAAGAGATTGCCAATGCATCTGACTCCCTCGGTTTTGCACTTGTTTTGAAAAAGGTATTTTGCATCGAAAGTACATTAATTTTTGCATGTTTAGCATCAGTGTAATTATCGTGATGTGAATCCTGAAATTGAAAGTTGCTCCTTGGCAGCTGATAGATCGAGGGAAAGTTGATCTTAAAGATGTGGCTTTGAAGATTGGCATTTCTTCAGAGACATTAAGCGCAAATATTAATGTAAGGCTTAAAATATTCTGTAATCTACCATGCAGCAAGTGGATTGTGTGTCACTTCTTTGACCTGTAGTTTTCTCTTTTTTTCTTCTTTCAGGATTCTTGCATGGCCCCTGATGTGCAACTTAAAATAGTCAATTGGCTAAAAGCTCATGTATATACTAATGCATTTCAGAGAAGTTTGAAAGTCAAATTCAAACCTGCCAATTCATCCAAGGCTGAAAATGGAATAACTGATGGTTCTGATACTTTACAGATATCGGATTCTGAGTTGCCAGATCCTGTTGCTGTTAAGTCAGTGCCATCGAGGAGAAGAACAACTGGTAATATCAGAATTTTGAAAGATAACAAAGTGATATGTTCATCTGGGATGGTGTCCAGTGAGAACGACATGCCAATGGACAAGGTCAAAGGAGGTCAATCTGAACATGTAAATTCCAAAATATCAAATGAAGCATCCATTCCCGATGCAACTGATATGGTAATTTTGTCTTGTAGTAGCTAACCTTTTTGAAGCCTGATTGATTGAATATTTTGAAACATAATTCTGTATGTACTGTTATTTTTTTTGAAATAAATTCATGATAAAGAAAGTCAAGGTTTTGTATCCCGATCATATTAGGGCTCATTATCAATGTGACAATGTAGTCATATAATCTAAGTTCTTGAAACGTTTTTGTTAAAGTTGCACTCTTTTGTGGTTCACTCCTTCCAAATCTATTCTTGACTTTGATTGTTATTTTATTATATCAATTTGTGGCCCTGGTACGAAGGGTGTGATCCTTAACTGGAAGACTTATCAACTGCTTGGTCAGATTAATTACTAGTCCAGGACTGGGAAAAAGAATTGCCACGGAACTCTTTTTTTGTCTTGCTCTCTCTCTTTTTGTACTCCTGAGCTTCCTCTAACTTTAGTGAATAATTTCGAATGCACAAGGTATTAAGGGAATGGTGATTTGTCAAGTGAATGCTTTGTCTTAATGACATTGTTGGGCTTTGGACAGCTGGTGATGTTGTATGAGGGTATTTTAATTATTGCTTGTCTAATTTATTAAGCATGTTGTTTGGGATCTTAATTTGGAATTTGGGATTATTTTATGGGTTATATGTTGAGATTTTGTATTTGATTGTTAGGATTTTGTGATATCTTATCCCATTGTGGTGTCCTAGTGGGGGCTACCCCATTCAATTTTAGTGTTTCTGTGGGGCTCTTGTTACTGGAGCCAGGTTGTTCAAGTTTTCTGTTAGGCATATTTTCCATCATAAAATTTTAACTCCATTGGCTTTGAGTAATCATTTTGTTGGTTCCTAGTTCCTCGATTTTCATCCAACACCTATTGTTCTTGATGATATTTCAACTTGGGAGTGAGCCAAGTTGTGTATAGCTTTGATGGTCATTTGATGGGTTTATGGCGTTTCAAGTTTCTAATTTTTCTTATCTATTTACTTGTTGAGTGTATTGTAATTACAATGTGATTCTGATTGGAAGTGTATATGCAATATTCACTTAGTTCATGTACTTGTTGCAGTAAAAAATCGAGGTATATTTATATTTTAGTTTTGACTTTTGAGAGCTTTCCTACGTTATTTGCTCCACTTTGACACACCATAATTTTACTTTTTATGATTTTTTTATTTGCGTATATTTTTATTTTGTGCAGGAATTAACCAAGTCTGAGGATGCTTCTTTTGATTCCCAAGGTATGGCTTCATAATGAAACTGTGGTCGTGAGATGCAAGCTTATGTCTTTTTCTTGTTAATTGTTTCTACTTGGAACTACATGGTTTTATGTATGATGAAATTTGAGATTTCATTTTCATTGCAAATTATTCTGAGCTACTTGTATGGGCATTTGTAGATGTGGATTCTTGTGGTTTCCCGATATTCAAATTTTGTATATCTAGTTCCATTTCTCTTTCTGATTTATTTACATTGTTTAACATTGTTATGTAGTGAATGCAGATGAACCCAGCAAAATAAGCTTATCTGGAGGTGTTTTGGAAGAAAAGATTGCTAATACTTCTATTCTTTCTGATCACCACCGTTCTCGTGCTGCGGCAGATTTACCTCCTTCGGGTGTCATGTGAGTTATTGAAATTGGATTTATCTATTTGGTTTGATTAGACATTTGGTTGTTTCAGTTCCGTCTAATTTTCAACTTAGTCCCCTCACTTCATTTCTTTGTATATTGAAATCTTACCGTTTTAAATTATTTCCAATCTAGTACCTTTTGCCAATGATAATCACGATAGTTTCTATGAAGCATTGGCGTGTCAAATGGATATTTTCTTTGGCATGTCATCAATCCAATGTGTGTTTTTAATGTGTAACAAATATATGAGTGCGAATTAGTTGGGGGTTCTCGCTGGGGTCGTTATAGGGGTATAGTCATTATCATTATGCTATACTGGGGATGGTGAAGTCATTTGTAAGGGGCCCTTGAGTAATTAAGAATTCTGATTTTGTCTTGTTTTCCTCTCTCTGTCTCTATTTATTTTCTGTTCTGTTCTATTTTAGCAAATTAATCTTTTATTTCTATCGTTGTATCAATCTTTCTGCTTCAATTTGAGGGGGTATGGGTTCCAACCAGTATATTCTTTTTTTCTTTTGTGATGCAGGAAGATTGAAGGGAACTCTTGTTACATTCATCCATACATCCATGAAAAGTTATCGCAGATTCATGGTGGGGTGCTTTCAAAGGATGTTTTATGTGAGTTGCATTTAAGGCTTTGCTTTTTTCACTATTTTTTTAAGATCGGTCATAATAGGTTCAACATTTGGCAGGTCAAAGGGAGGAACAAAATTTTTATTTGGATGGATTCTTAGGGGCTAGTAGTGGCTCTAGTTACCAAAATCCAGAAGTAACTTGCAGTGACATTTGTAAGGCTGATAAAGTAAATACGAAGCAATTGGTTATGGCTAGAAATATGGGTTTATTAGAATCTTGTCCAAAAGATGAAGTGGAGGGTGAACTGATATATTTTCAGCGTAGATTATTGCAAAATTCAGTTGCAAGGAAGAAGTTTGCTGGTATGTTCTTTTTCATTGAATTCTTAAGTTAATTCATCAGTTAAAATAATTCTTTACATCCTGTTTAGGTTTTGATATATCTTATTAATAAGTGATTGTTCTTTCCTTTATAATTGCAGACAATTTAATCTCTAGTATAGTTAAGAGTCTTCCGCAGGAGATTGATGCAACACACCAGCAAAGATGGGACGCTGTACTTGTTAACCAGTACCTCCGTGATCTTAGGGAAGCAAAAAAGCAGGGCAGAAAAGAGAGAAGGCACAAGGAAGCACAGGCAGTGTTGGCTGCTGCAACTGCTGCTGCAGCATCATCATCTAGGGTTTCTTCCTTGCGGAAGGATGCCTTTGAAGAATCTGTACAGCCAGAGGTCATATATACATATTTATATTGAATAAAATTTCTGATCTCTCAAGGTAACATTATTTGTGGTGGTTATTAGCAATCAATTATATTTATTTTCAGAATTTGTTAAAGCACACTTTCAGTGGAAGGACTGGGGTTTGCTCTCTGCCAATGCCACGGGCCAAAGAAACACCCTCAAGATTAGCTATGGTTAGGACATCATCAGAAAAACATTCAGATTTTGGCATGGGAAATGCAGATTTTTCTAAGGAGCATCCCAAATTATGTGATATCTGTAGACGATCTGAAACTATATTGAACCCAATACTCATCTGCTCCGGTTGCAAGGTTTCAAGGCTGCGAACCTTTTTTATTTTCAGGAATTTAGCATTGATAGTTGTTCTTAATGAAGTTGTCTGTTTCAGGTTGCTGTTCACTTGGATTGCTATCGTAGTGTGAAGGAATTCACGGGTCCATGGTACTGTGAATTATGTGAAGATTTATCATTCAGAATATCTGGGCAGCCTTCTATAAATTCCTGGGAGAAACCTTATTTTGTTGCGGAATGTGGGATATGCGGTGGTACTACTGGTGCTTACCGGAAGTCTTCAGATGGTCATTGGGTCCATGCCTTTTGTGCTGAGGTTATTTGTGCTATCTTTTTTTGGGCCTGTTTTGTCATTTTCAATGTCTTACTTAAGGGTGACATACTTATTTGTATGACATTGTTCTAGTGGGTTTTTGAGTCGACTTTCAGAAGAGGACAAGTAAATGCTGTTGAAGGAATGGTATGTGCTTTCACTGAAAATAATTCCTAATGTTTTGGAAATGTACTTAAGATATACTACTCCAGCCTTGCCCTTTCCTCATACTTTTTAAATTTGAGTATGCAATTGCTCTGATATTTGTTATGTATATTGGTGAGTGCCAGGAAACTGTGTTGAAAGGAGTAGACACTTGTTGCATCTGTCACCGCAAGCATGGTGTATGCTTAAAGGTAATGATAATTGCAAAATCTTACCCCCACCTTTTTCTGATCTCATCTTATAGCCATGGGCTTTTGGAATTAATTATCTTGATTCATGATTTCTAAGCAGTTCTATACATGGTAAATGCAGTGTAGCTATGGCCATTGTCAGACCACATTCCATCCATCCTGTGCTAGAAGTACTGGTTTTTACATGAATGTGAGGGCTACCAGCGGCAAGCTGCAGCACAGGGCTTACTGTGAAAAGCATGGTTCAGAACAGAGGGCAAAGGTCTGATTTTTTGCTTGCCAGTTAAATATTCTTATTAAAGGTTTCGGGTAATTGTACCTTATTATGTCATTGTTTCTCAATTGCTCAGGCTGAAAGCCAAAAGCATGGAATTGAAGAGTTAAAAAGTATCAAGCAAATTAGGGTAAGATTTATCCTTCCATCTGTCCTCAAGGTTGCTCTAAATACATTTGTTTGAAATTTACAATTGTTATATTTAATACTCTGAATCTTTTGTCACTGTTTTGTCAATATTTGGATCTTTGTACATTGAGTTGTTGGCTCTGAATCTGTATCTCTCCCAAGTTTTTCTGAATATTGGTAATATTTGTTGCATCTCTGAACATCAGAGGTAATAACGGAAAGGAATTGCGGCCATTCTGCTCATTGCGGGGATTGAAAGTTTTCTGGGTTTGATAGGTTTTGTTATTAAGTTACAATGGTAGGGTTTAATTGTAATGGGTGGCCTGGTTGTACGTCGATATCTTGGGCAATTTAGAACAGGTAGCCATGGAAGATAAATTTTTGCTTGCTTTTAATTTCATTGTCTATGTAATGCTTCAGATAGTCATTTGTAATTGATGGCTATGTGGTGCGCTGCTCATGAATAGTGTTTGGGTCCTTGGGTTCAACAAAGTTAGGTGATTTTTTTTAAAAAAATTTTACCCGTAAACTAGCCCTCCCCATAGGGTAGGGAGACTTGCACACCCACCAGATACGCACTTTGGGGTTAGATCCCACAAACTCCCATTTCTTAAGGTGGGATGTGGGTTGACGCTTGAACCAAAGGCTTTTGGCAGAAGCCAGATGATTTTGTTCATTAAGAGGTTGCCTTTTATTGTCCGTATGACTCTATCCATTCTTGGAAATTGATCTTTTTCGAGGAAGTTATATGTTTTTAAAAGATAATGAGTGAAGATGCTGCTGCTGCAGCCCTTCTCTAACTGATGTTGTTAGGATGACGCTTGAACCAAAGGCTTTTGGCAGAAGCCAGATGATTTTGTTCATTAAGAGGTTGCCTTTTATTGTCTGTATGACTCTATCCATTCTTGGAAATTGATCATTTTTGAGGAAGTTATATGTTTTTAAAAGATAATGAGTGAAGGTGCTGCAGCTGTAGCCTTTCTCTAACTGATGTTGCTAGGTTGACAGTCCTGTGTTAATCGTGTAACCTACAGTAAATAAAATGCTACGATTAGGTATGCTGGCATTTGCTTTTGACTACCACTGATAATTGCTTCCGTTTTTCCTGTCTCTAAATGTTAGAGTTACTAATAATAGAGATTTGGGAAATGGTAGAAGATAAAGTTGCTTGTGCGTGTGGACGCACTCCCCCTCACTTGGACAGTTGCTGTGGGGGCTGCTATTGTGCAGGGTTATATTGACTTGCCCTCTTGATATGTGCTCATCTACATGCCCAATTCACTTTTCTATTTTAATTTTGTTAGAAGTGACTGAAGCTTTCAACTCCATATAACTGGTCAATAACTATAGCTCTATGTTTAATTTGGTCAAGGATCACTGTAATTTTACATGATGATAGCCATGGTTACCTTTTTTTTTTGTTATAGTGATTGTCACTTGGTAAAGTGTGGCATGTGTTCATAAAATATTATGAGCACAGCCTCTATCAGAAGCACAGCCGGTCATAGACAATGCAGCTTGTATTTTTTTTCAATTAATCAAATGGCTAGGGTGATGGTGTAAGTTCTCTTGTGCAGGTTGAGTTAGAGAGATTACGTCTCCTTTGTGAAAGAATTGTCAAACGTGAGAAGATAAAGGTAACCCTTCTAATTTATGAACACGGAGATGTACACTGTTGGTGCCGTGTATTTGAGATTTGTTCATTTGTTTAACTTTCTGGCATTCCAATAATATTGGGTATACTAAAATCTAGTTGAGATTTCTCTGTTTGGTTTTTACAGTTAGAAGCTTACATCTCTGGTTTTTTTTTATGCTTAACTGTCTGTCTTTGTTGATGATTGACCGTCCCTCCTGTGAATATTTACAGCGGGAATTGGTTCTATGTTCACATGACATACTTGCCTTCAAAAGAGATCATGTTGCTAGGTCTGTCTTGGTGCATAGCCCTTTCATACTTCCTGATTGTAGTTCAGAATCAGCTACAACATCCCTTAAAGGGAACACAGAGGGATACAGATCATGCAGTGAAGCTGTCCAAAGGTCCGATGATGTAACTGTAGACAGCTCGGTTTCTGCTAAGCATCGAGTACGAGTTGCTGTTACCATGGACAGTGATCCAAAGTTGGATGATGACTGTTCAACTTCGCAAAGCCATTATAATCATAAGATTCCTGAGAGGGTGCAGTTTTCTGGCAAGCAGATTCCTCACAGAGCTTCCATCACATCACGAAATCTTTCGGATGACAGCGGATGGAGATCAAAATCAAGAAAGGTGAATTTGGCCAAAAAGAGTCTGTTGTCTCAGTTTTTGTGCTTCCTTTTTCCTTTTTTTTTTTAATTTTGGTTAGAAACGTAGAAAATTAGTTGTTAGTGGTTGAATTGGATTTGTACCAAGTGCTCATGCCATATTATTCTTTACAGCATCAAGAGACATTTGGAAAAGAGCTGGTTATGACGTCAGACGAAGCATCGATGAAGAATTCAATGTTACCTAAAGGATATGCATATGTTCCTGCTGATTGCCTGTCTAATGATAAGCGATCCAAGCAGGATGTATTTACTAGCGAACCAACGGAGCACAATGGGTAAAAGCAAAGCGATGAATTCCTTGACTCTCTTTGAATGCCTATTTGAGGCTGACATCGATGCCATTTTGCACGCGGACTATCCGGACATTTGAGGAGAATGGCAAAATGTATCTGGAGATCGGCGACAGGGCTCCAACCACTGTGGAGCCCTGTTTTCTAGTGTGGCACCAAGTCGTGCTGTGCTCTCTGGCGGGAAAAGTTCAACATTGCTGCACATTCGTTATGAGGATTAAGTGTACAGTGGATGAGCGTTGCTTGCTTTTACTTGGATTAGAAGGGCTTGGATTTCGTTATAGTCATACTTGAGGAAGCACGGAACAGAAGCTTTCCTCCTTGTAACAATACCTTGGAGAATGTAGGGCATCATCTCCTCTTTCTTTGTAAAGCTGTTGTATATATGTTGACAAATATTAATTTTCAAAGGACTGGTGCTCGGCATTAGATTCACCCAGCAATTAAATTATGTAACCCCCCATCTTTCTTGAAGCTTGTACTATATATTCAGGCAAAAATTAAAAAAAAAAAAACTTATGTGCTATATACACGTTCGTCTTCCTGCATGTCTCTTGCATCCAGCCTATCAAGGCTGGTTGTCAATTGTGGGCGTAATAAATATCAATGAGTATTTATAAAATTTGAATTCAAGCTTCTATACAATTATTGATGTCCTTATATGTGTATATTTCAATGTTTTCAAAATTGAATTGGACACTGGATTGACGTTGTGAACTGCTAAATGGTCGATTTGAATTTATTATGATTAAATTAATATATTTAAACTTTAAATAATGTATAAGAAAATGGAAGTAATTAAGGCGATATTAAATTATAAGAAATGCAAAACTATTGATGTGACATTTAATCACATAATTGTAACTTGGCTGTGTTTGGAAACATGTTTTGGGGGCAAATAAGTCCTTATTACACAAGCTGAGATAAAATTCCTCTCACATACTTACCTCGTATACCGTGAATCACGATTTATAAGCACTTATTATCAAAAAATAAGCTATTCCAAACGAACACTACAGCCTATAACAATGTTGCTCCATTTGATTGGTTCTTATAATAATCATTAACAATATTCAATAATAACATTGATTGTGGTGTGTTATAACTAACAAGTTGTTGAGATAATAAGCAGTGTTATCCCATAAGGGGGAAAATAAAAGTTTAAATTTCGAGTAGTACACGTATCAAACTTAGAGAGGGGACATCCTTAATCAAATAATTAAGAAAAAAAGACACTATTGACTGTAGTTGTGGCAAATAAGTCCTTATTACACAAGCTGAGATAAAACTCCTCTCACATACTTACCTCGTATACCGTGAATCACGATTTATAAGCACTTATTGCCAAAAAATAAGCTATTCCAAACGAACACTACAGCCTATAACAATGTTGCTCCATTTGATTGGTTCTTATAATAATCATTAACAATATTCAATAATAACATTGATTGTGGTGTGTTATAACTAACAAGTTGTTGAGATAATAAGCAGTGTTATCCCAAAAGGGGGAAAATAAAAGTTTAAATTTCGAGTAGTACACGTATCAAACTTAGAGAGGGGACATCCTTAATCAAATAATTAAGAAAAAAAGACACCATTGACTGTAGTTGTGGTATAAACTTAGCCAGACTATATTAAGTGCTCGTTTGGGATAACGTATTTTTTATTTATAAATGCTTATAAATCGTGATTTACGGTATACGAGGTAAATATGTGAAAGATGTTTTATTTCGACTTACGTAACAAGTATTTATTATCTAAAAATAAGTTATCCCAAACTCCCCCTAAAATCCTTTGCTGGGCTTTATTTTTGGAACATAATCCTGTCCGTGCTCCATGGCAGTTCATTACATGCAATCTGGGTTTTTGTGGTACATCATCCTGTGCTGGGTTGACCATACGGAAGTTCATTACAATTACAATCGTGATGACCCTGCCTCTTCTGATGCCTTGTTTGGTACGTTGAAATTGAATTTTAAGAAGTGGAAATTAAAATAAAATCCTGAAATTGATTTGTTTGGTTGGCCGCAACTCACTCTCACAATAGAACTCACCTCCATCAAAATGATGGAAATCACATCCTTGCCTGAACTTATGGTAGTGAGGTAGGTTCCGATATTTTCTGACTATTATACCCCCATATGTTTTACCAATTGGCCAGTTTGCCCACATGATTATACTTCATCTTTCTTCACTTCCAGTTGCATACTCGATAACCTCCTCCCTCTCTCATAGCGACGGCGCCGGCGATCGCCCTCCCTCTCACACAGCGACGGTGTTCCCCCTCCCTCTCTCACAGCCACGGATACGGCGAGCCCCCCCCCCCTCACAGCGACGGCAACGGCGACGGTGAGCCCCCCTCTCTCACGGCGGTGGCAGCGGTCCTCCTTCTCGATCTCGATTTTTGTCTGAAAGCTCCGTCTTCTGAAAGCTCCGTCTCCCCTTCCCTCTTCAACTTTTGCTAGAGTTGATTTCCGATAAGCTTCAAGCTTCAAGCTCATATCCTCCTTCTCAATCTCGATTTTTGTTTGAGTAGATTTCTAATTTGGATTTGATTTATACTTTATATTGTTAAGATTGATTTATACTTGAGTTTGTGTATGATTTCTCTGACATTGGTGGTGGTCAATTTCCGGTGAGATGCCGTCGTGGATCCGTTTTTGGCCTGTGTATTGATTTTTTGATTTTTTCTTAGTTTATGGCAGTGGAGGTTTTTTTTTCCATGGAGAGGGCATTTTGGTATTTTTCTATTATTAATATAAATTTTAATTAAAATTTATATCTCACTTTTATACCCATACCAAATACATTTTAAAACACACTTCTACCTCCATTTCTATTTCTACCTTCACTTTCAATTCTATCAAAAATTCTTCCAACGTATAACGGGGCATAGGTGTTTTTTAGATTTTTTTGTTGG
The DNA here is from genome assembly GCA_963210345.1 of Inga oerstediana. Classification (NCBI taxonomy): domain Eukaryota; kingdom Viridiplantae; phylum Streptophyta; class Magnoliopsida; order Fabales; family Fabaceae; genus Inga; species Inga oerstediana. The sequence continues at coordinate 3,549,454 of OY723405.1, forward strand.
CCCAAAAAAGGAATTGGGGTGTGAAAAAGGAGTCCACAGGCCCAATTCGGTTGTGTCTGGATTCCTTGTTCTAACCTTGGGAGCCTTGTTGAACTGGGATCAGGATCCTCTGAAATCGGGATTGAAAAATGGGCTCGCTGGAGACACCGACAACCACTGAAAACGGCTCCGCCCCTGTTTCTGGTAACGGGAAAGTTCCCGCTGCCGATGGGGTGCCACTGCAGCCCGTGGGGGCCGTCGAAATGGCGTCGGAGAAGCCGATGGAATCCGATCAATCGAAGAAGCGGAGGATGGCTTTGCTTCCCCTGGAGGTTGGAACTAGGGTTTTGTGCCGGTGGAGGGATGGAAAGTTTCATCCTGTAAAAGTCATTGAACGACGCAAGATTCCATCCGGTGACCCCAATGAATATGAGTACTACGTCCATTACACTGAGTGTAAGACCTTCAGTTTACTGGAACCTTGATGTTGCCCGATATTGAATTGTTTGGGTTTTGGGTATGATGTGGCTGAGCGTGATATCGATGTTGGCTCAAGTTTTGAATTTGTGAAAATGGGTTCATTAGCATAAGAGCTACTTGATTTATGTCTGCGAACGTGATTTTTGGTTTACCTATTTCATAATGATTTTCTAATTACCACTTCGTGTCAACAGTTTTGAACCAACTATCACCGTGTCATTTCACATCTGTTTACCCTTTGTAGAAATGCTAATTAATTGGAATTGTGAGACATCGTATTAGTCTCTGATTCTTCATATTTCTGTTCTTGGCAGTTAATAGGAGGCTTGATGAGTGGGTGAAGCTAGAACAACTTGACCTTGATTCAGTGGAGGCTGTTGTTGATGAGAAAGTAGAGGATAAGGTAATAGTTATATTTTTGCCAAATATCTCTGTTTTTCCGAATAAACCATGGGGTTTGGTAGAATTGCGTTTTGAACTTGGGCATTTTATTGAAATTTAGTTATACTATGAAAACAAATCGTTTCCTTTCATTGCTTTCAATTTTGGGTGGCTATGGATAGCAAGAACTATTATTCCTCCATTTATTGGTAGCCTGGAGTTATTTATTCATACCTGCAGTCGCATGGGCTGGCCACCTTTTGTGATATTACTGTCTAGCTCTCACTCAGACTATTGCATTTGTAAATTCCTAGGTGACAAGCTTGAAGATGACACGTCACCAAAAGCGGAAGATTGATGAGACACATGTAGAGGTACTGAGTTCTCATCTCACACCCTGAACAATTGCATGCTTTCTCATGTCACCTGCTAGACTTTGCTTCTTGTACTTACTTGCTTCTAAGCAAGTGCTGCTTCAAATTAAGTTAAGTTCTTTGCCTTGCAATTTTTCTGGAAATGCATGTAATTAGTTCTGGAACCCTGCAAAAACTCATATATTTGAGCCAATTCATGCATGAAATATACATTTTTTTTCTGTTCTAAGCTGCATATAAGACTTCTGTGGATGAGTAGTTCTATAAAAAGAACTGAACCATCTCACTGTGAGGACCTTTCAAAAATGAAAACCACGTTAGGTGCAAAGAGAAAGTAATTTTATTATATTTCTTTCTTTCTTTCTTTTGCTTGTGTGTGGGTTTTCAGAGAGAAATTAATTCATGAAGTCTGATGGAACATGTAGTTTGGTGATATTCACTGCATGATCAGTTTTATGAAAATCAACTTAAAATCCTGTGGCTGCTCTGTTTCTTATAGTTTTGTCACACTTTTTACTGCTTCAATTTAGGAGGGGCATGAGGAACTTGACGCTGCTAGCCTGCGAGAGCATGAGGAATTTACGAAAGTGAAAAATATAGCCACTATTGAGCTTGGAAGATATGAGATTGAGACTTGGTACTTCTCCCCCTTCCCACCAGAATACAATGACTGTGTGAAGCTGTACTTTTGTGAATTTTGCCTCAATTTCATGAAGCGCAAAGAACAGCTTCAGAGGCATATGGTGAGCTGTGCCTTGAAAACTGCTTCCATTTCCTTTTATGTTTTTTTGGATTTATGGAGCGGTTATTTTATGGTTCGCCCTGTCTTTTTGGAAAGGAGTACGCATCTGATTAGTTATCCTTAAAAGAAAGAAGTAATTTGTAGGTTTACATGCTTAACCTGAACTCTATCTTATATACCTTTTCTCTGCCCCTTATTCATGCAGAAGAAGTGTGATCTTAAGCATCCCCCTGGTGATGAGATATACAGAAGTGGTACTTTGTCAATGTTTGAGGTACACTTTTATCATGGCCTGTGTTGCTTTGTTATTACTAGTTAATAATCAATATTCTAATGTGTTTCTGGCAATTAATTTTAAAGTTCCTTTTTCCTCTCAGCCTCGTTTCTCTTATAATTGATCATTTTTAAGGCTTTGTCTATCTCTATTGTCGAAGGGCTTCCAGTGAATTACAATCAGAGTTGAGCTTACTTTTGTCCTTTGCACCCCTCTCTTTTTTCAATCTCCATGAGATGAAATCTACATCAGTTCAATTTATTGATTGATTGGACTCGGTGAATTTTTATCTTTGATGCAATTTAATGTGATTTCACTTAATTGATGCCTGATATAAAACGTTCTTGTTGATTTATTTGTTGATACATATTGTTTCAATGGTAAAGGTGGACTCCGTGCTGTCATTTACTGGTTGATTACTAACTGTAAACTAAATTCAATATTCTCCGATCTTAATCTATCTGTGTGTGTGTTCATTGTTTTGATTTGATACTTGGCTGTTTTACATTTTGTGGTTACCTTCAATTATTACCTGTCTGTAAAACAGGTCGATGGCAAAAAGAACAAGATTTATGGGCAGAATCTCTGTTATCTGGCAAAGTTGTTTCTTGATCACAAGACCCTCTATTATGATGTAGACTTGTTTCTGTTCTATGTTTTGTGTGAATGTGATGATCGAGGATGCCATATGGTGGGCTATTTCTCCAAGGTAAGGTTATTATTTTGTTGTCACTTTGGTTTCTAATGGGATGTTTTAAATTCACACATGACCTTCCAATGACTTTTGGACCATTTATTTTGTCTGTTCTGATATGCTGAACGTGAACTTTATCAAACTTTTCTGAAGCACGAGTCATTTATCATGTAGTTTAGCTCCCTAATTAATTATTTTATTTAAATTATTTGTTAACTTCAAGAGTAGTTAATTCTATGTTATTGATAGACAGGGAGTAACATTAGTTCTGTGATACGAAGCACTTAGCTTTCCCGTTTTCTTCACTACTGTTTTTGTACTTATAGGTTGGTATTTTTCCCGCTATGATGGCTAACTGTATTAATACTTCTTTCCATGTTTAATCATGAAGGAAAAACATTCAGAGGAATCTTATAATTTGGCGTGCATCCTCACCCTTCCACCCTACCAAAGAAAAGGCTATGGCAAATTTCTAATAGCATTCTGTAAGCTCTATATATCTCTTTGGATAATGGTTCCCATCTATATGTTTAAATCCTATACGAACAAAATCCGTTAACATTTCAAACTTGGAGCAGCGTATGAACTTTCTAAGAAAGAGGGCAAAGTTGGCACACCTGAAAGACCCCTTTCTGACCTTGGGCTGTTGAGCTACCGAGGATATTGGACCCGGGTTCTTTTGGACATCTTGAAGAAGCACAAGGGTAATATATCTATCAAGGTAAGCATCCTTTGCATTTCTTTCGAGGATGTATGTAATTACTTTCTTTGCTCAAAAGGTGAATCAATCATTATTCATGTCTATTGAAGAAATCAACCAATTATGACTTCATTAAGTTGTCTGGAAATAAAATTCCTTTTTTATTATCTGGTCTACATGTTGAAATAAATATTTTCTGATTGGGTTTTAGTTGTTGTGGTTCGGGTTCATTTGTCTATAATGTTGGTTGTTAGTTAACAATGCAGCATCGAGTTCCTCATATAAGGTGGTTAGTGCTGAAAATCTCTTTATGATCTCTAAACTCAATCACCTGTAATGCTGCATAACAATGATAATGAACGAAAGATATTGAATTGTTGATTAATTTATGGCATTTTGTATTTTGGTGTTTTTCTCAGCATCCCTGATATTGCACATGTTCTTGATAACTCTGTGACTGAATCGGCTACTTTTCCACAGGAGCTGAGTGACATGACAGCCATTAAAGCTGAAGATATATTGACTACACTTCAGAGCCTAGAATTGATCCAATACAGGAAAGGACAGCATGTTATATGTGCAGATCCAAAAGTTTTGGATCGCCATCTCAAAGCTGCAGGAAGGGGCGGTCTGGAGGTTGATGTAAGCAAATTGATCTGGACTCCTTATAAAGAACAAGGGTGATGATGACATATCATCAAAGAGACACTTATATTAAATTAAATGTAACATAAGCTTGTATGGATACAGATTCTAGGTTAGAGATGTTATATATCAGTCCTTATCTGCGTGTGTTAGCAAAAAAGAGGCTTATTGTGTACTTAAATTAGCACAGGTAAAAGGAAAATCAGAAGACCGCCGTAGTTGCTTCTCATTGTGCCCTTTTTGTTTCCAATGCTCTATGTTGTTCTGCATCTTTTGCGCACTGACCTGGTTTAGCCTGGACCTGGAGGGCTGAGCTGAGCATATATAACTGTGTCTGCTGATTCTGACAGTAACTAGGCGAGTTCTCTGATCAGTCTGATGTACTAGTGTTATGTATAATTTGTGAATTGTGAATATTATGATTTGTTACGGGTATCTTGCCTAGTGTGTGTTTGGGATAGTGGTAGGAAAAATGACTTATTATGATTCTGACTTATTAAAAATGACTTAATAGAAAAGTCAGTTTTTGTAATGTGATTTATGTTTAGATGAGCGATTTATTTTTGGATAATAAGTGTTTATAAATCATGATTTACTGTATACGAGGTAAGTATGTGAGAGGAGTTTTATCTCTAACTTACGTTAAAGTGACTTAATAGAAAAACTGTAGTGAGGTGTTTATTTAATAAGTAGCTTATTTTACCTGTCATGCAATTAAAATAAGTTGAACTAAATATTATAAAAACACAATACATTTTTATTTAAACTTATTACCCAAAAACGGGTTTATTTCCTCCCAATAAACACGGAATCAAACACCCCCCGAACGTTACAGGGTATTTACAAGAATACGACACTTGAGTAATTTGAAGTTCGAGTTTGCCCGGCGTCAAAGTATGTGTAATCATCCCTAATCAAATCAGCGGGTGGGAGCGTGGGGCCCAGCATTCATGTCTTGCCACGCATAATGTGTGTCAGTGTAACCTTTAGACTTGTTTGGCTTCATATTCGAAAAGTTGAGATAAAACATCTTTCTATCTTGTATACCGTTAATCATATTGTAAAAACAATATCTACGGTTAATCCAAATAGATAGTTCGTCATTTTCACTTACCTTACATTAGAGTTTTGGAATTTTCACTGTCACTCTCTCCAGTCCGCATCTTCTTGGTCGAAATGATTTCAATTATTTATTTATTTTATATTCACAAAAGTTTAGGTGTGTTGGGTTTTGATTTATCAGAGTCATGACATATCCTTAGGTCCAAAAACGCTTATAGATGTTGTATGTTTAGTGTGTGTTTGAATTAAATTATGTTGGAAAAACAGCAACTATGGCTAATTCTTACAGGCGGCTCACCACTTTTACTTACCTTCCATTAGAGTTTTGGAATTTTCACCCTCACTCTCTCCAATTCGCATCTTTTTGGTTGAAATGATTTTCTCAATTTAGCAATTATTTATTTATTTTATATCCACAAAAATTTAGGTGTGTTGAATTTTGATTTACCAAAATCAAGACATATCTTTAGGCCCAAAAGTGCTTATAGATGTTGTATATTCAGTATGTGTTTGAATTAGTTTTTAAAGAATAACTTTTACGATTTAAATATGTGAGAGAAATTTTGTTTCGATTTACGAAAAAGAGTTTTTAATACAGTGATTTGGGACTTATCCAAACACTCACTTAAACTAAGATAGTCTGGGTTGGAGCATGACGTTGATTGATCAAAAAGTCTTGGGCAACTCTTCAGCGAGTTGTGCTATTAGAGCTCGAGTTTGCTACAGTTTTAAATTTTCGAATGTTTAGAAATATGTGTAATATGCTTTTCTTTTCCGACTTCTGTTTCTTTTTTTTCTTTTTTTTGCATACAATGGTAAGCACAAAGTTTGAGGTTTATAAAACGTCCAAACTAAAATTTAGATAGGAACTCCATGACCCTGGGACACATGTCCACATTCATGCTCAAAAAGATCAAAACAAACTAACGGGGCATTGCCCAGTTCCCTGTACTCCTGAACAATATCATGCATAATCAGCACATTGAATATCTTCTCTATACGAATGAGAAATTTCCAGATCCCAACCAGACGAATTAAGAGACCGTAGGTTCTGCTTCTGTAGCTTGACAAATCATGAATTTCCAACGTTTATGATTTCATCTAAAACATTGCGCCCTTTAAGGGTTGAACAGCTTACTTTTCCACATAAACGGTTTTCATTTCTAATTTCCACGAAACAGTGATCGATTTATGCAATTTCCGTCATATAGCATTTTCAAGATCCCCATTTTTATGTCCAGAAAACCGATCCATTTTACCACTTTCTCAGTACAAACCTCGTCACTTAAACAGAGCCTCGATCTATGACCTAGTGGTGCTGCGTCCCCATAACGGAAGGTACTAATTCAACGAAGAAACTCTTTCAAACTAGAAGTTGGGTAGTAAGCTAAACAAAATCATTTACTTTATGTACACAAAAAAATCCCGCTCAATGAGGAAAAAAGGAAATTGCATCAAATAATCATACACTAGTAGGCTGTAGAAGAGGCCTTGGATGATGATGAATGTGTTGAAGCTGAAGATTTCTCAAGGCAACCCCACCTGATCTCCTTTTCCAAAGACTTTCTGCTTCACTTTCTGCCTCCGATTTCTGTGCTCGCTTTACAACCGGCAATGGAGGATCCATCTTATCAATACTTACAATAACACAACTCTTGTCTCTGTTCCTATCATTCCTCGCCAAATCTCGACGCCTACCACCACAACTTGTCACCGCGTGAGCAGTATCTGGGGTGTTGGTGCTTAGATTCTTGGCAGAGAAAATCTTTCTGAGCTTGGAGTACTTGATCAGAGCAGAGAAGGGTGATGTTAATGAGGCGTTACTTTTGCTGGTGAAGCTGATGATTCCACGTGATTGCGAAGTAGCAGGTAACCCAACTACTTTGTTGTTCCTCTTCACTTGACCCATACAGCCGATTCTAGGGGACAAGGGTTCGTCGCAGAACGACGCCGTCCGGTTCCCCCACCGTGGAACACTCGCATCTTTGATCATGGACGTCCTTGAACAAAGCATCGGCAGAAACATGCTTCTCTGGAGATGAAGCTTGTGGTAATGATCATGACGACGATGTTCATAATCAGCCATATCGTTGCTCAGTTCACAAAATTTCAGAGAGAAAAATCAAAGTGAGAGTGTAGAAAAACAGAGAGAGCGAGCAGGAAGGAAATGGATGAGGAGGATGAAAATAAGAACAAGAGAAAGATCAAGTCGTCATTTCGGAGTTAACATGGAGTTTGAGTATGTCAAGATTGATGATGAAGTTGACTGTGAAGTTTAAGTTTACTTGGTCATGTGGGGAATAGAGACGAGAGAAAAAATGATCCCTGGGAAGAAGGAGACGAGAGGAACAGAACCACTTTATTCATTGGTGGATTATATTATTGGCGTTTAGCGCAGAAAATATTTAAATTAATTTAATTTAATTTAATACTATGAAAGACAGATTTGAATCATCCTTTGATTTGTTCCAACATCCAGATGATTATGCCTCAAACTCCTGCACATGCTGCTCCATAAATCATAGGCTCACAACATCTTTGTCTTGTTCCCTCCGACTTTTTATTGGGGAATGATCCATAATGCCGAGTTGATTACAGTACTTCATTTTATTATTACTCCAAACTGCAACAACATTTGGGAATGAGGTTTCCAAGAAGTCAAAAGAGTCAAAAACAATAATTATGTATATGCACATTGGCCTTGGCAATGTAGCCTGCCCTCTTATCCGCCCAGTCCTTATTATATTCCCTATTTGATCAAGTACGAGCATTTAAAAAGAAGTATTTTAAGAAAACAATTATTGCCCACCTATTTCAAAATCTTTTTTTAAAAAAATTATTACTTATTAATGTACTAGTATTAATTATTTAGTACACTCCCAATATTTGTTCATACACAAATCATATTTTGCCTAAGGATATTATTGTTGTTGATTTTTTTTCCAGGCAGTATAGACATCTTAGTGCACTGTTCTCGACTTGAATTTGTGACCTTCTTATCACTTTAGCTAATCGTTTGATTGTGCTATGTGCCCCGTTTTAAGTTTTAACACAGGATTAATGTTGACAATTTTTTTACCATTTAAGTTGTGCACTGCCGGCTCGCCATGCGGCATAAGTTGAAAATGTCGATGTGGCAAGAGTATAATACTTTATCTAGTAAAAACACGCCACCTCAGCTACTTAATTCTAATAAACATAGCTGGACCTCACCACGACACGACCCTTCCTTGCTTGCATCTCGCCATCTCCTATTCTTGGAACGCGGTCCGATCTCAAAAATGTCTCTACTGATTTTTCTTAATCTCCCCTCTATTAAATGTCTCAATGATTAGATGAAATTTTGATGATTCATATTTTAATATTATTTAATATTATAATAATATTTTTATATAACATAATATTCCTACCATTAAAACTTAATACAACAATGAAAAATACTACCTTCGATCTTAAATATAGAGTAAAGTTAACATTTTTAAAATGATTAAGGAAATTAATTAAATTATTTTAGAGTATTTATATTTATATTTTTTTCTCTAAGCTAATTAGTTTAACTAATAAATTGATATATAATCTAAAGATATACAATATATTATATGATTAAATAATTTATTTAACTTTCTTAATTTTTCTAGAAAAAAAAATCAACTTTACCTTATATTTAAATATAAAAAAATATTTAATAGAAAGAGATGAATGAAAACCACCTTTCCCATCTAACCTCACCGACATATATGCAGAAACTAAGTGCTCGTTTGGAAGAGTTTATTTTTAGGTAATAAGTGCTTATAATTCGTGATTCATGGTATACGAGGTAAGTATGTGAGAGGAGTTTTTTCTCGGCTTGCGTAAATTGGGCTTATTTTCTCAAAATAAGCTCTCCCAAACATGCCTTAAGTGTGTTTTGGGGGGGTGTTATTTGGAAAAAAAAAATTTAAGTGCTTGTTTCTAAAAATGAGCAATCGAGCTTAAGTCTATTTTAATAGCTTTTACCATAAGCTCCATTTTTCAGTTTTTATTGATTTAGTTTTTGGTTTCTCAAAATGAGCAATCGAGCTTAATTCTATCTTAATAGATTTTATCATAAGCTCCATTTTTCAGCTTTTACTTATTTAGTTTTTGGAGAGAGTGAGAATGTTTACAATATTTTTTCAGTTGTGTCCAGTGTATTATCAGACTTATTACAATTTTACCCTTAATGTACTTTTTTTGCTACAAAAATTAATTTCAACTATTATTTGATGCTTTTAACCCTTAAAATATTTTTTCAACTGTATCTAATGTGTTATCATACTGATTGCAATTTTATCTTTAATGTACTTTTTCTGTTCCAAAAATTATCTTAAACTATTTTTTGGTATTTTTAACTCTTTAAAATATTTTTTCACCCATTCTCTCTTATTATTATCACAAAAGTCATTTGTGTTTAAGTCAATTCAAAAAAATTTTACTTTTATAAAAATCATTTATACAATCGTTGTTCCAAACATAAATCACATTACACAGGTTTTTACCAAGAATAAAATTACCAAACATTAAATTAAATTGAGAAACTCCATTTTTTCGATAGTTGTTCCAAATACATTCTAAATTACGCCGACGTTTAAATATGGGTAAGCAGGTTTGCGTGTTTTGAGGGCGTGGGGCCCATCCTTCATTTAGTGCCGCGCACCACGCAATACACGTGTCTCATTTTGCCCCTTCCTCATACTTATCCGAGTATCAAGGCTTTCACTTTTGACCTTCATTTTCTCATTTTTATACTCCCTCCGATCCTAATTATAAGATAAAATTGATTTTTTTAGAAAAATTAAAGAAATCAATTAAATCACTTTAGAATATTTATATTTATATTTTTTTCTTCAAACTAATTAATTTGACTAATAAACTGATATATAATCTAAAGATATTAAAAATATAAATACTCTAAAGTGATTTAATTGGCTTCCTTAAATTATCCAAAAAAGTCAACTTTATCTTATAATTAGGACCGAGAAGGGAGTAATTTTTTTGTCAAAATGATTTCCCGCGTTTAGCAGTAATAATGGTACTTTACAAAATGTTTGTTAGCTCAAAATTTGACCCATGAAGTACTTTACAAAATGTTGTTTGCCCAACTATTGACCTATGACATGAATAAAACTCTTGTCAAAGTTAAACAAAGATATTTTATCCCAGGCCCTGTATTGTGTCAAAAAAGAAACATCATTCATAATTTTTTCCTTTATACTAACATTTATTCTCCAAAGAAAAGAAGATGAAACATATTTAGTAGGGATTATATTGAATTAATTTGGTGAAGCCAAAATGGGGGGCCAATCACGTGCATATCACGTGCGACAAAATCGATTACCTATGTTGATGCGTTTGTTTGCGGCCGACAGGCATTGATCGTGTCCATGTGGCGGTCCCTTTTGGTAATACCCTCGCGTGTTGGCTCGTAGGCTCATAAATTCAGTGAACACACCCATGTAGGATTGGACCTCCCACCGTTTTTGCTGTGTTTCGTGCAATAATGAATTTGATTAATTCCTTTATTATTTGGTGGGTATAAAAGAAAACGCTGGCATTCTTTCCTATTAACATCACTTCACCGTATGAAGATGAGAAAGGGGATAATGAGAGAAACTTAACCAATCATCCCGTGAGTTTATTAAGTGGTTTCTGAAAAGTTTCACATGAATTATTTGCTGTTACATCAAGAAATCTGCGGAAAAGCCATTCATTTGTGGTCTTATTAATGGAGTGCTTAAGGCAAAAAATTGTCAAAAGAGGATTTTGTGTCTTAAAAAAAAGGGAAAGAAAACTAAAAACTTATCCACCCAGTCATGGATCCTGTAAGAAGCGTGGAAAAAGTATAAAAGAGAGAATGATTTAAGAGTGAAGGTGAAGCTGCATGAGCATATTATTGCCCAAGATTGCGTGCTTGTGTGTGATTTTTAGAGGTATTTTAGATCAGTGAGAGTGTGGTTTAAGCATCAGAAGCTTTACGTTCTTAACTAATGAACTTAACTGAGTTACACACAGCATATACAAGGCAGTATTTGGAAGTTCATTGATGGCAGATAATCAGATTTTGCTTCAGATAATGGAGTTTGTAACGCATGCTCAACTTTTTTTCTTGTCCTTAATATAGGTTATGATTTAGAAAGTTGAGTGATCTTGCAAGCCCAGAAACTAGAGAATGTTCAGGTGCCATGTAAATCTCAAACTCAGCTTCATAGATTGTGAGGACTTTAACGGGAAATATGAGAATAGATCATTCGATGCTTTTACCTTCCATTTATGGTAACGCTCTGGCTTTGCAAATGTGAAGCTATAAACTCAACAATGGCGATGCTTCGCTCAGAAAGAGTTTTCAGAAAGTTGGTAATTAAGTTTTACGGAGTATATCATTTGGGCAGTGAAGCAGAAAAACTAGACATGGGATCCCTCTCTGTGAACGGAGAACTTCAGAGATTATAAAAATTGCCGCTCTTCAGCTAATTCTTGTGTTCCAAGAAATCATATCGCTTCAGTTCTAAATCTGACATAAATTAAACCGATGGCAATAGACTGGGTCATAACTAGATTAACGCTAATACTAAGACGATACTGGTAACAACGAACGAATCTCGTTTAACTTATTTAAATAATATAAAATATGCCATGAATTTTTTTAAATAAAATATAACATCAGTTTTACAAATTGATCATCCTGCCCAAGAGAAGTAAACATTGAAGGTATAACACACTTTGCATGTGCTCTTAGATAGGAACATTTGAGTCTCAACTGTAAAGCCTTTTGACATCAATTCCACCGCTTGAGAATGTCACCCCTGGATACACAAATTATATTATCGCATTGAACCGTATCATTGAAACAATTAATACATTGATTTTCGTTACAAAGAACACAACAGACATCTATAAATAGGAATGTTGACAAATAAAATAAAATAAATTAAACATAAAGAGGAAGGTATGAACAGATCTGTAAATTCATATTCATGCCGTTCAATTCCAGACTTGAACGAACAGCTTCAATGAAAAGTTTCGGTCATATCTGTATATTTGGCTGGATTTCTGTCTCAAAATTGCCCTGTTAGTTCCAGAGTCAAACGAACAATTAATCCTTCTTCCAACGAGGCAAAACCCTTCTGCATGGAATCAATTCAAGATAAAGCATTCCAAACAGCCCCTTCCCCTTCACCACATTTTAGGTGAACATATTTAATCTTCTCCACTGATTTGCAGATTCCACTGCAGCTCCAATCAAATGAAGCAACGCATGTGTTACCTGCCTGCGCCTTCCACTCACAATCTATACAAAAAGCATTAATCCCATAAGAGAACCGCACCCAGAAGAACCTTCGGCAGTTCTTGAGACTTGAAATAATCAGATACATCTTACATACCTGGAGGAGTCCCACAGCACATGTTGCGGTCATCAATGTGCTCAACTTCGAGACCGATGAACCATGAACCAAGCGAGACATCTTCATTAGCATACTTGTGTAATATTGGCCTGCACCCACAATTTGTACTTCCGTCATTATTCTATGCTAAACATACAACATCAAAGCCTATTATTTGTATCCATCCTGTTAAAGAATTTAACCTAGATATGCAAAATAATATCTTTGCTATTCATCAAATCCGGTTTGAGGCTAAATATCAGTTCAGCTGTGAAATGCTAAACTACTGAACTGATTGCTAAATAGCAACCAAAAAAAGCACACATGTATTGCTTCACGATCAGTAGATAGTGATTCATTACTGAATGGAAAATCATATCCTTACTGGTTAATGGAAATGTATGTAGCCAGATCCTTAGAAATTGCGTATATCTGTCCGGTAGCATGTCGGAAGTATTTGTTCCCCTCTTCTCCAAACTTCCAGAACTCAGGCTCATGATACTTGACATCCCTAGAAATATGAAAACATATTCTTAAGATGAGACCATCCACTGAGACATGGGGCACGGCACAGGAAAAAAATGGTGAAGTGGACTTACTTTCGGGCAAGAACAGGTCCAGATTTCATACACCCAATGTAGACTCTTGGTTTAGAACGATGACGAGCAAGAGTTGTTGCCAAGACACCTAATTTGCAACAGAATAAAACCCTAGTTGTGAGGATAACAGGAAACTCAAGAAAGAATTTGAGAGTCCTGAGACAGTGCATACCTAAGTTGACATGGACATCATCATCCACCTTGACGTAAAAATCTGCATCCCATTTAGCAACTGCACTAGAGAAGAAAGTCTTTGTCTTTGCAGACAGTTCATGATACCCTTCAACATGTTCCTACATGACAATTTGTAATCAAGATTATGATCCCTGCCAGATATCCTAGATCATTCTCACTTAAACAATTCTTGTGAAGTTTCTTACCAGCCGAAGGAAGTCATGGTGCTGGGCATCTTCTGAATCAATAGCTCGATCAAGAATACTGTTGGAAGTTGCACTGAGACAACCACAAACATCCATCATGTCAGTTCCACAATGCTGTAATTTGTAGGCCATTATCTCAGACAAAGAAGTATTGAGTTATGTAGTAATTGAGCCTAATCAAACCCAGAATCCAAAAATAGTTTTTCCAAACCTTTCTTTTAAATTAAAAAAGATTTTGAAAATACTCCCAAATCCCTAATTCTTTTAAACAGCTGAATTTGGAGGATTTTTGTGATTTAGCTAAATTATTGGCTGTCAGAGTAAAAGCATATGTGAAGTGACCAGAAAAATGAAGTAAACTTAAATGAGTGGAGCATAAAGAAAAGATAAGAAATGGCAGTGTAGACTTCAGGGGAAGGAGTAACTTCAAGAACATATACCGTCAGTAGCATTAGCCATTTGCAGTAACAAGCAGATTGAAACACTACTTATTTTATCAGAGATGGCAAAAGCCTATTTCGAGGTCATTAGCCATGAGAATTCAAAAAAGGATTAGGGGTGAAGTACTTCAGCTTCATATTGTATTTATGAAATCGTTGTAGAACCTGTCAAGCATACTTATTAAACATTACTGCATCAGTTGCGAAAATGCATAATTCTATTCCGAGTTAAGTGATCATATGGTTAATGGATAAAGCTTTGCAATCAGAATCATCCGAGTAATTACCTGTGGCCAATCATGAATCTGATGATAATTCCCTTCTCACGTTCCAATCGAAGGAGCTGTTCCCCTGACCAAAAGTATGAGCAAAATCCAAAACTTCCATGAGAAATCAATCCGTCACTTACAAATAAAATCAACTTTCCACCAGAAATTCGTCACCTTGTGGCATCCAAGTCTCCCTAACTGAATCTCTCCGCTTCCTGCTACTGAAAGCTGTGTTTATGCCGATAACTACAAACGCCTTCTTCCTGGGAGCTGCTTCCGCAGATGTCTCAGAGTTGGTCGCCGCAGAGCCATCTGAGACCCCTATTTCTCGAGAACTCCGGGCTGCTGCTAATTCCATTTGAAGCATGGCAACTTGTTTGTCCAGAGATCTGACATGCATCGGAAGAATTAAGCAACAGTAAATATTCAACTACACCTGCAGACAAATCTAGCGAAATGGAATTAGATTCACGCCAGCACTTACTGAATAGCTTCGTGAGTTTTGTAAACTTCGCTTATCACGTCCTTGTTCCGTACAGGTTTCTGATATAGCATCAAAACCCACAGATTTCAAAATCAAATAAAAGAATCAAAAGCTTTTAGAAATGCAACTGAAAAACAGTGGCAAAAGAAAAATGCCTTTTCAGGAGTGGACTCCTTGGAGACGACTTGCAGCTCCTTACTATTCCGATGCAGCGAAACCAGCTGGCCGTTTGATGCAGTTGGTTCCCACAACCTGCAAAAACCGCGATTTCCAGTCACAACAGAGTTCATATAATCAAAATACGAAAAGCAAGCTAAATCTGAAGTTTTCAATTATTTTCTTTTTTCTTTGGCCCAAAAATAAAAACGGAAAGATCAGAGTAATTGAAATCCAGAGCGAGGAAGAGACCTGCTAGCGATGAGCATACCCAGGATGAATGAAACAACAGAGAAAATGGGAACCCATTTGGCAGAAACCTTATTGGAGTTGCGATACTTCATTTTCCAGTTGTGAATGGAGGTCTGGGTCTGTTTCAGAGGGGGCATCAAAAAGAGAGTGGGAGAGAAATATAATGTCAGAAAAGGAATGAGTCTTGACAACTCTTAATTACAACTTATAGAGGTCATGTTATTACAACTACCGTTAAACTCGTGGTTAAATAGATTCAAGAGTAGCTAGTCTTCCTGTAGACCGTCAAAGGTTCGGCAAGACAAAAACTGATTAACTATGACATTTATTGCCTTGTCTCCAATGGCGTCTGTCGCCAGTCACGCCTTAAGTTTAGATGTGTGTTATAATTGGACACATTTGACCTGTCTTTGATTTGTTTATTCCAATTCTATCCGCACAAGAAAGAAAGAAGAACTTCATTTCTATCACCAAGTTTTGTGCCATTTATTTACAACTACAGTTAAACCAACTGTTCATTGATCACAAGATTTGATTTAGTATTTGTTTGAGATTATGTGGGGGGACCTAAGAGTGTTTATTTATATAAATCAAGATAAAATTTCTCTCACATACTTATCTTATATACCATAAATCACGATTAAAAAATTGCTTTTAAATATTTCAATATTTCAATCATTATTTCAAACAAAATTGTGTTATGCCCCTATATGTTAAGTCGAGTGTTTGGAAAAGCGGCACAAAACATTAAATGTGTAGTAGCCTGCTTAAAAGCACAATGGTGATGATTTTTGAATGTCTGGGAAAGCGTTGGACCCCATTAGACTTCTAGGGCAAAAGTGGCTTCTTCAAGAAGCCCACTCGTTCGAGGGCGTCAAGCGTATTTTTTTTTTTTATCAAATTTTAATTCTTACTTAAATTGTCACAATGTATATAAAGAATATGTGTGTGTAGTATTCAATAAGATTCATGCAATTTTCAATCATTTTTCACTTAAATTGGTTTTTCAAACAATAATCTAAATAGATTTAAGGTTAGAAAAAAAAGTCACTTCTATCACCATCAATTCAAACACAAATCATATTTATAATATGATTTTTATCCTATTTTAAATTTATAAAAGTCATATTGAAAAAAAAAATCACTTCTATCACTATTAATCCAAACAGATCGTTAAGGTGTAGAGTTCAGATTAATTACGTCAGAGGCCCATTGCCTAAATACGTATGTAAAGGCAATCTAATGTGAATGGTGACCGTGAAAGTGTTTACTTAAGTCAGAGACTTCAAATTTGATGGTGTTCAATTATCAAATAATTAGTATAAAGTACAAAAATGGAAGGAGGTGATTTCTTGCAAGTTTCCCCCTGGGGTCTGAGCTGAGCCATTGATGGCCAATGCCGTGGCCTAACATCTGAGTGGGACCTCCTGAAAAGTCAATGTTGGACCCAACATTTCAAATTTCAAATTGAGTGTGCATGCCCGTCTTCTTTCTCATGCCATGAGAACGTGCTCAATTATAAGTTATTTTTGATATAAATTGAAATAAAATTTTTTTCGTATATTTATTTCGTATACCATAAATCATGATTAAAAATCTATTTTTAAACATTCAAATCACTATTCCAAACAAGCATATTAAGAACAGTATAAAATGCAGGTTTGGAGATATTTTAAAAGGTTAGTATAATGTATGGTTCTTATAATTTGCAGGCCAAAAAAAAAAATTCTTATAATTTAAGATCATTTTTACTTTTGGCCCTGAAATTTCTAATAATAGGTTTTGGTTCCTCAGGGTAAAATCCTACAAGTTTTTATTAAAAATATAGGAACTAATGTTTATACCAAAATAAATTTAAAAGATAACAATTTGTTGTTTGAAATTACAGAGACTAAATCCAAAACGAGGGTAAAATGTAAGGAATAAGTATAGACTCTTATATAAAGTTAGTTCAATTATTATGAATAAAGAGATTCATCTGGTATTAAAAAAAAAAAAAGTTGTTCAGTTGTCTTCTTAAAGCAGCAAATGAGTCTGAAGAGATTTCATTTATGTGTTCATTTATTGTCCTCGTCCCTTGATTTTTGCTTATTCAAAATTGATGATGTCATTTTTTATCCATATTGATCTATTTAATTTACATTTGATCTGCATAACATCTGGCAAAAAATTGCATAGCATCGGTCTTTTTAATCTCTTCGAATAATATTATTTAGCCTTTTTAATTTTATTGTTAAGACCTTTATAATATTTTAATGGAACCCTTATTGTTATGCATTCAAAATTAACAGCCATTAAATTAAAATAAGCCAAAAGCATGTTTTGACAAGTGTTTCTGCCATAACATAACAAGATCTAGCTGCGGTCTGCTGCCCGTCCTTTTTTACCAGACTACACTATTTTGATGTGGTTTGGGGATAAATGAGGGGTTAATTTTTTTTAAATGCTATCTAATATTTTTTTGGATGTATCTAGTATCTTAAAATATTTTTTAAGTAACATGTAGTATCCTAAAATAATTTTTATACCTTTAACCTCTTAAAATATTTTTTCAGTCGTACCTAGTATGTTAGCAGACTGATTGCAATTTAACCCTTAATGTATTTTTTCAGCTCCAAAAATCGCTTTAAAATATTAGATTCTATTGAAAAAATATTTTAGAGTGGGTGGAAATTAATAAATCAGTATTATAAGTCTTGGATGCTCTTTGCTACCAAGAAAAATACATTAACAGTAAAATTATAGTCAATCTCCTCAAACACTAGGTTCAACGGAAAAAATATTTTAAAGAGTTAAAAACACCAAAAAATTAAAAACACAAAAAAAAATATTTTAAAATAATTTTTAGAGCTGAAAAAATACATTAAGGGTTAAATTACAATTACTCTTCTAACACATTGGGTATAACTGAAAAAATATTTTAAGAGGTTAATAGTACTAAAAATTATTTTAGGATACTGTATGTTACTTAAAAAATATTTTAAGATACTAGATATATCTAAAAAATACTTCAAAATATTATATATCATTTTTAAAAAAAAAATCAGCCCCTCATTTACCCCCAAACCACACCAAAACTGTGTAGTTTGGGAGAAAAGGACAGGCAGCGGATCGCAGCCAGATCCAACATAACATGCTTTCCTTTCGTCCATGTGTGGCAGATATGACTGAAGTTGTCAAACGCGTGAGTTTACTTTTCAAGCTTGTAGCTTTTATGTTTTTATCTTAAAAAATTGTGTCAGATAACCTTAAAACTCGTAATAATTGTAAACTCAGTCAAACTCATGAGTTCACACATCAAATTTATTATTTTTACGATTATAACTTACAAAATTGTATCATTTCACTCATAAACTCATGCTAACTTTTTTAATTTGATCATACTTAGTGGTTTATATATAAATTTTATATAAAAAAAATTCCTTGTTGAGTATGATAAATTATAAATATTGATAGATTTAATTTCAATTATTTAAATTTAAAATGTATTTAAATCAAATTATTATCATTTTTATATTTTAATTATTTACTACTAATACCTAATTATTGATAAAAATAAATTATTATGAGTTTATAATTCGAGTCTACGATATAATTTTACCTTTTTGCCACAAATTTATTTAAACTTGTTAGTTTGAGAACCTACACATGACAGTGAAATTTACACGGTGAGCGGTAGATTTTCAAGCACTACATATCAAATTATTAATATTTAGTGATTTGTCGACGTTTTTTTATGGTGGGTTGGTTAATTTTTTATTTAAAAAAATCAAGTGCTCTTTGTTGATTTTTTTTTTTTGGATTGAAAGTGCTGTTTGTAGATTGATTGAGCTCCTTACGTGTGGATTTCAAAATTCATCGGCATATAAGATCCTTTAAAAACCTTTTCATTTTTTTAATATTTCAAAATAAGGAGATGTATTTTTTAAGAAAAAAGATAAATAAATACCACTTGAACTTCAAAATCTCAAATAAGTGATTTCCCGAATATCTGAATTATCAATTGATATACTCTTATTATCAATCTCATTACTCTTATTGTCAACAAAACCAATTTAGAATTTTAAAGTTTAAGTGATATTTTTCTGTTTTTTTTTTCCTATTTTTTATAAGATGATGTTCTTATAAATTAAGAATTTATATGAAGAGTTGTGTATGTAGTTATAATATTAATGGTCACCAAGGTCATATGTCTTTTACTCCTAAAGACGCATGTGAAATGTTATAATCAAATGTGTGGTAAACACTTTAATGAAATGTTGTGTTGTTTAATGGAAGAGGTGTTCCTATATGAAACGCCACTTTAAGATATCACTTCATAGCATATAAATATTTATCACCATTAATCCATTGAGAACACATATCACACCAAACGAGGGATTAACAGATCAACTTTTAGGGGTACAACCCATACTCAATGGCTCCAACTTGTACCCAATTAATTTAGAAATCCATTATCCATGTATGAAAAATGGTTCCCGATTAATTTTTTTGTAACAAGGATGATTTCTAACTTGACATCACAATGCACTTGAGAGGTAGTCCCCATGATCCTATATATAAAATAGAGCTAACTTTTTTGATTGAAGAGGTTAAAGAAACTAAATAAGTTACTTAATCATATCGTATGTTGTGTATCGTTAAATTATATATTAGTAACTAAAGTATAATTTTAGCCCTTTAAATTTGCATGAGGTATCATTTTAATCCTTTAAATTTATAAATTACATTTTTAGTCCTTAAAACTTAATACTGTTAATGCTACTAACAGAAATTGTTGACTAAGCAAAATTAAGCGGTGACAATACAATGCTGACGAAACAAGTTGCACTGCCACCACAACATGTCATTTAATTTTAATCATACAAAGCAATTACTTAATTTACATTATTTTATTTTATAAATATAAATATAATTTAAATTAGTTGTTTTAATCAATTTCTTAATCCATGTCTTTCTTCTTTTTTCATCGAAAAACCCTAGTCTTTTGCCGCAAGACCCTTCTTCATCTTTCATCCCCATACTTCTTTTGGATCCTCGCACCACCAGACCTGATGTGGTTGCTTCTCTCCAAGCATAAAATCATCAACTCTCCTGATTGTTCTCTTGGTTTAACCATTAATTTAATTAGTATTAATCTAAATACATGGCAGAAATTGACCAAAGGGAGATTTAGGAGCGTGAGGAACAAAGGGGTGACAAATTGTAGCAAATTGAACATCTTTAAGCTGAGTATGTATATTGCACCACTCAAGTAGATAAATATTCTCTACAAATTAGATTCAAAGCATCAAGAAATATAAAGAACAATATAAGTGTACGGGAAATTTTTTTTTCTACTTCTAAAATTTTACAGGGAGTATTGTTGGGTTGATCAGATTCACCTAGCCCTTGTCTTCACCTTGGTAGGAAATGTTTGATTTTTTTTATTGACCGACTCGCAATTTCCTCTTTCCTTCCTAACAGCAAAGGAATTGATGACGGGCTCAATCCAACAATGTTTTTTAGCAGAGTCGTAACCTAGACATTAAAACAAGAAAATTTCATTGATGAACGATGAAGAGGATGAAGAAGAAGAAAGGTGTTATAACCGCCGAAGGCTAGGGTTCCCCAACAAAGAAATAAGAGAGAAATGGATTAAAAAATTGATTAAAATAATTTATCTAAATTATATTTTTATTTAAAAATGGAATAATGTAAATTAAGTAATTGCTTTGTAGGATTAAAATTAAATGACATGTTGTGGTGAAAGCCCAACTTGCCTCATCAACATTGTACTGTCACCACTTAATTTTGCTGAGATGGCATTTTCCGTTAATAACTTTAACGGTGTTAAGTTTTATGGACTAAAAATGCATTTTATAAACTTAAAGGACTAAAATGATACCTTATATAAACTTAAAAGATCAAAAGTATACTTTAGCCTATATTAGTTTATAAGTTAGTTAAAATAGATTGGAGAAAACATAATAAGTATAAATATTTTAAAGTAATATAATTAACTTCCTTAATATCTCTAAAAAAAATCAACTTTATCTTGTATTTAGGAAAGGAGGGAACGGCATTTTTGTTTGAGCAATTGAGGACAAAGATTAATTCATCCACCAGATTAAGGAAAATATACTAAAATGCACCAAGCATGATCTTACATTCAGCTATGAATGCCAAGTCAGCTCTCTCATGCTTTGTTCAACCTTCTGTATTGGCAATCCCCATCTGTTGGTATATATTCTAGCTACTTTAGGCTCATATGGATTGTCATAGAAAATAGGTTGGGTTGAGTCAATCTATTTTTATATGGGCTGGGAAACAACCAACAAGCCTATTATTGGATTCTATGGGTCAATCCACAAACTCATATATCTTTCTTAAAAAATTTTAAAACCTGAATTTTATTTCAGTTGGTCCGTTTTTCCACTATATTGTAAATTATATTTTGTCTTTGTATTTATTTATAATGCTAATGATATTTTAGTGTTTTTAATTTTAATTAGAATAAACTACATCTAAAACTTAAATGACAACTTGGATTGATTTAACCTACTCACAATAAAGGGGATATTTTTTTAAAATTGCAAATGATTAATAACTTTATTTCATCCTTCATCCAAAAAAACCATGCACCGCTTAAAATTCAATGAGATATAATCAGTCTCTAAATATCTCAAGAACCCAACATTAATTGAAAATTGAATAATAAATATGTTAGATCAAGCGTTTCACCCAAGAGGGGGGGTGAATTGGGTGATACTGAAATTTCTTTCGAAAATATAAAACTTTGACAAAAGAATTAAAACAGTAATGAGTAAGGAGAAATATCACCGAAGTGTACACCGGGAGTTATACTGGTTCGGTCACAACCACTTTGACCTACGTCCAGTCCTCAGAGCTTCTCTGAGAGTTTCACTATAACTTCTAAGATTCAGTAGGTTCTTGGCACCACAGTACAAGCAAGTTCCTTCACCTGGACACTCGCTCCCCCTTACAAGTTGTAATCCAATCCCAACTTAAGGTTCCACAACCTTAAGTTATCTCAATAACAACTATTGAGTTTGAATGAAATATCTCTCTCAAAGAGTGAATGATAATCACTGAAGCATAGAAATACAATTTCAATGTGAAAACAGAGTGATGAACTTAATGATACGTTCGTATGTGTGCTTGGTTGTTCTTTCTCTGTTTGAAGGTTCCCATATATATAGGTATGTTGGTGATGACCGTTGGAACGTTTCCTTTCGTCCGTTGGTGAGTGCGCAGCCACTATTGACTTTTCAAGTTTTTGAAAAATATCCGTTGGCGGTGGTTGGCATTTGAACGTTTCTTTTGACTTTCATCTCTTGATATGATTTCTTCATTGTTTCTCTGTAAATATACTAAGAATGCTAATACAATGAAAGGTTAATCATATAGGAAACAATATAATGAAAGTTTGAATGATTTCTAAATTTCTGGGTATGCTTACTCGAGTAGCTCCTCGAGTAACCCTTGAAGTTTACTCGAGTAGCTCCTCGAGTAACATCGTGAAATCATTGTTTATTTGAAATTCAATGAAGAGAAACAAGATTACTCGGGTAGTGCATGGAGTAAACTAAATTTCAAACCTTTTAAAATAGTTATTTACTCGGGTAGCTACTCCAGTAATGCTTTTGCAACTTCATAGATTACTGGGGTAACACCTCGAGTAATCCTTTAAAAAAATTTTGATTACTCGATGCTCTACTCCAGTAATGTTGGCAGGATTTCAAGGCCGAGAGCAATTACCTTGTTACTCGAGTAGGGACTCGAGTAATGTATTCATTTTTGCATAAGTTACTCGGGTAGCTCCTCGAGTAACTGAGACTTTTGAACATGATTTACTCTGGTAATGACTTGAAGTTTACTTTGAAAACATTTGCATATACTGGGGTACATACTCGAGGAATCCACTTAAACCATAAGGACTTGAGGAAGATGAAATAAAGAGAGTTCAAGTTAATCGGGTACTAACCTCAAGTTTTCACTCACCTTAGTGCATTACTCGAGTAGCTCCTCGAGTAACATTGGCAGTGGTACAAAGTGCCGAGAGCTTTACATTTTCAAATACATGGTTACTCGAGTAGCGCCTCGAGTATCATGGGGAAAACTTGAAGTCAACTGGAAGTTTTCACAGGGTTACTCGAGTAGCGCCTCGAGTAACATTAGCAGTGGTACAAACTGCCGAGAAGTACATATTTTCTGAAACAAAGGTACTCGAGTAGGTCCTCGAGTATCATTGGGAAAACTTGAAGGCAACTGGAAGTTTTCACATGGTTACTCGAGTAGCTCCTCGAGTAACATTAGCAGGCCGAGAGCAACCTTAAAATTTTACCTGGTTACTCGAGTAGTTCCTCGAGTAATGGTGGCAGGTTACTGGAAGTTCTCCTTGGTTACTTCAAGTTTTGTCTCATTACTCGAGTAGCGCCTCGAGTAATGCCTTAGAAGATTTGCTTCTGAACAAGTTCCTCAGCATTTTCTCTTGCCCAATCTTCACTACTTCCATGCTTATCTCAAGTAAAGCTTATTCCTGTCATTACTTAGTTCAAGCTTGATTATTAAATATTTCCTTTTCAAACCATTCTTTTGTTATCATCAAAACATGAGATCTAACAAAATATAATATAAAAATTATAGGGATACTTATTTTTTTTTCAATTCTAAAATTTGATGAAGTGAATAAAAATTGAATACACAAAAAGAAAGAAAGTTACAAGATGAATAAGATAGTGAAAATATAGAAAGATTTAAAAAAAGAAAAAAAATGTTAATGGAAAGTTCCTGTTTAAAAATGTTATTGATAGGAAGGATTTTTTTAAAAAAAAAAATGATTAAGGATTTTTCCTTTTGAGGCTTAGAGTGCAGAGGGTTTTTACTTCTCACGTAAAAAAAAATGATTAAGGATTTTTCCTTTTGAGGCTTATAGTGCAGAGGGTTTTTACTTCTCACAGCAAGTGCGTTGGAATTCAAACTTGTGATCACTTATTATTTCAACAAACAACGTAATCATTATTGGTAGGAAGGATTTGATGCGTTTTTATACATAGAGCACTGGTAATATGCAACATTTTATACAAGGGAGATGCCTTTACTCAAGAGAATTAAAAAAAGGGAAAATCGATGAAAAATCCCCGACTGAAAATTTTATTAGTAGGAAGGACCTGATATATTTTTACACACAAAAAATATCGGTACTTTGCAATATTTTATACATAGAATATGGCTGTACTAGAAATAATTTTTAAAAAAAAGGAAAATCGATGAAATATCCTTATTTGAAAATTGTATAAGCAGGAAGGACTTGATATTTTTTTTATACACCGAAAATACCGGTACTTTGCAAGATTTCATACAAGGAAGGTACCTGTACTCAAAAGAATTAAAAAAAGGAGAAATCGATGAAAATCCTTATTTGAAAATTTTATTGGCAGAAAGGATATGATAAGCTTTATATACAAAAAATGCCGATACTTTGCAATATTTTATACACAGAAGATGCTCATACTTGAAAGAATTAAAAAAAAGGATAAAATCAGTGAAAAGTCCTTGGTTGAAAACTTTATTGGCAAAAAGGATCTGATGTGTTTTCACACATCAAAAGTATCAGTATTTTGCAAGACTTTGTACATAGAAAATGCCCATATTCAAATTTAGGTCTTCCTAGTCAAAAAAATGTGGGGGAAAGTCATCATCAAGTCCATATCCTTAAAACAAATGAACAAGAGGTCTCGTCCTGATTCCAACAAGACTAGTATGAGATATGCGACAACTTTGTTGTCTCATATCCTTTTTTAAGACGGAACGTGGAACATGTATGTCTCATCTTGTCTCGTGAATAGATCTACCTAATATGTTTGTATATGTAGAAAATATTGAGACTTTGCAAAGATTTTATGCAAGGAAAATATCTATACTTGTATTTAGGTCCCTCTGATAAATAAAATTTACAAAACCTAGGCTTTTTATTAATTTTCCTCACAAAATTTATACGAGGCTCAAGAGAGGTTGGATAACTGGTATTGCTTATAACTTGTATTCTTCTACACTGACTATCTTGTGCTAACATGCCATATCAGAACAACTTTGTTTAATGGGTAAATCCCTTAAAAAGAACTCCAAAAGTGTAAAAAGACAAATAGGTATTCTGAATATGGATAATCCTAAAGAGGTGCTATTGCCTGAACAGTCTTTTATAAAAAAGAATAGAGAGAGAGGCATTATATTAGGGCTCTCTTGCTAACAGTTGCCATTTTCTTTGAGTTGCTGATTATTGAGGTCGAAAAGAGTGGTGGTGAGCAATGTGGTTGGCTGCAGTGAAAGAGGAGAGTGGGTCCAAAGTTCCTTTCGTCTATTTGAGGAGGAGGGAGGGCGTTGACAAGGCTTGGGATTTTGCCCTATTTTGGGTCGGAACAGAGAATCTTTCGACTCTTCCGGCAGGAAAAAAGAAACAGAGAAGAAGAACTTATATCAAGCCTCCCTTCGCTAACACTAATCATGCCATTTAAGTAGCCTGTTATTGGGTTTAAAAATAGTTGTTGTGACTTCTTACTGGGGGGAAGTGTCAATGGGGCATTTTTTTCCCTTATTATGTAAACACTTGTTATGTTTATGGGTATTCTGATGTTGGAGGTGACAATCTTTTTTTCTCGTTGTTAGATTTATGCAAGCTTGTAGTTGTAAATATTGGTGACGTGTGATA
This sequence comes from Inga oerstediana, assembly GCA_963210345.1. Lineage (NCBI taxonomy): Eukaryota > Viridiplantae > Streptophyta > Magnoliopsida > Fabales > Fabaceae > Inga > Inga oerstediana. The sequence continues at coordinate 3,575,476 of OY723405.1, forward strand.
ATGTGAAATGTGTCACACCCTCATCTTATTTTCACTTATTTCAAAGTATTTGAGGAAAAAGATATGCATTTCAGTGGGCAACACATGAATAGCATAAATATACTGATATTATATACACGATTGCGGAAATTCCCCATAGGGGTTCGTACTTGATAATTACAATTAATGTAGCCTCGCAGCGCTACGTAGGTGTTTACACTTGTCCTGGTGAAACTGAAACATCTTCCGGTCTTCATTCCACCACTGCAATCCCCTTATACGGTTCTCTTTTTTATTCTCAGCATTCGTTCTATCTTCTCCTGTCTAAATTGTTGGTAGGGAAGGGTGAGATTTTAGGGAATCTCAGTAGGAAAACAATACCAATATGCATGCAGGATAAGTGTTTAATGCATGACATGTTTTCATTATATAACTCATACTCACACAATGACATATCTGCGTGCTCAATGTTTCAATCAACATACGTATGGCCATAGCATAAACAGAAACAGAGCTTCAATTATTCATATATGTTTCACATAATCAAGCAAAACAATAACATGCATCAATACATCAATACAAATATCAAATACATGCAGAAGAGGTAAGTTCCCTACCTTAATCGCCATTCCCTGATCCTCAAATAACGTGTCTTGATTTGTGTGCCAATCCATCGGGCTCTCTACTCAGTCCTAAAATGTCAAACGTACAATTTAGACACTTCTATAGTGTTTCTGGTGGTTATATTAGTTTATGGTGAAATTTTACTAAAATGCCCCCGGGACCTCGACCCGGTCCGATGGCACGTTTTCTCAAGATTTTGACTCGAGCTATTCTGACATATTTTCACTCAAGGAATCCATTTCCAGGCTTAAAATCACCAAATTCACTATCAAATTACAAAAATACCCTTGATAGCCTCGGTTTAGGGATTTCAGGGGTGTTTTTGTAATTATGTTTTTTCGGCCTTTACCGAAAAAGTGACCAACTGTAACCCCACCTATTTTTGCCCACTGGATCTAATGAGACCATATAAATTCAGCTCCAATTAAATATTTACCCCTGGCAGCCCCTATGTGAGGGTTTTAAGGTTATTTTTGTCATTTCACTTTTTAGGGCTTTTCTCACTTTGCACCCAACATGAACCCTACACAATTTTCCATTCTAAACACAATGGAGTTATCAAAAACATCAAAATCTAGTCCCAACACTGTCCAAAACAGATCTGGATGAAATTCTTTAATAATTGGAGAAAATGAAATTTTATGATTTCAATTTATAAAACACCTTCTTATGACATTTAATCACTTGTTTAACCACTTAATCATATTCTAAACATGATTAGACTAAATTTGGACAGCACCTCCCCTTAGGGTTAGGACTTTCCAAATTTACAAACCTAACAAAAATCACCAAAACCAAATACAAACTTCAACAACAGCACTATACTAGTTTAGATCTAAGGTTTGTGAGGCTACCTCTTAAAATTTTGAATCTTCTCTCTCTAGATATTTCCTTTCTCTCTCTTCTTGAGCTAAGAATGGTGTCTTCAAGATCATGGATGCATGAAGAATCATGATTTAGAGAAGGCTCTAAGACAAAAATCACAAGAAACCTTAAGAGTTTAGCTTCTTATCTTAAGATTTATTCTTTCTCTACTCTCTAGCTCTCAGAGTCTCAAAGGCACTTCCTCTCTCTCTTTCTCTTGTGGCTTGGACGAAATGAATGAAGGGAAGGGAAGAGAAAAGCTTCAAAAAAATACTCCTTTTATCCTACACCATTGATCTCATCAAGGTTTAAGATTGCACCACCTATCATGCACCATTCCTCCTCCCATACCTCCAACCACGCCCTCTCACTTTATGCCATACTCCTTCATCATACGTTCTACTTTATGCCATACTCCTTCTTCATTTAGCTTCAATTGGATTTGAACTAGATTCCCTTCTAGTTACACCAACCATCCCCCCTCCTCTTTACTCTAACCAAACCCATTTCTTCTCCCTCATTTTCGTGTGTTGGCCGAAATTTAGGGAGAAAAGAAATAATACATATTTCATTAATTTCATTATTCATTTAAGTGAATTATGTTTAATTCCCTCTAATTTCATAATTCTTGATTTATTCTATCAAGAATAATCCAATTATACATTTTCCTTGATTAATTGAAATTAACTTCAATTAATTAGAAAAATAATTAATCTTAGGCTAAATTAGAAAAATTATTATTTTTCTTTCACCTTTGTAATTTAATTCATTTCTTGAGTTAATTTGCTCATTTCCTTATGAATATGAATATTTCAAAATTTACAAGATTTAAATTCATGAATATTCACCATTTTATTGAATTTCTCTATTAATTATAATATATTTTTAATGAATATAAAATTTGGGGTGTTACAAAATACGTTTCCCAAGTTATGATAACCATTTGTCAAGTAAGGATTTGGTTTTCACAAGTCGTGACAAAAATTTCGCATGTTCCCTCAATAATTTCTCAACTTGCACTAGAAATTTCCCAAACACGGTTATGGTTTTTCCAAAATCACATAAGGCTTTGTCAACATAGAATAAGCTTTTTGCAAGTTCAGATAAGAGTTGCACAGGTGGATTCACATTTTTCTCAACTTGCAATACAAATTCCCTAGAGACTTACATGGTTTTCCCAAATTCAAATAAGCGTTTATTAACATAGCATGAGGTTTTTGCAATGTCAGATAAGAGTTTTACATGTGGCTTCACTTTTTTCCCAACTTGCACTATAAATTGCCTAGACACGGACATGGTTTTCCCAAAATTAGATTACCTTTTTGTCAACATATAATAAGCTTTTCACAAGTTCAGATAAGTGTTTCACAGACAAATTCCTCATAAACTTACATGGTTTTCCCAAATTCAAATAAGCATTTGTCAGCATAGCATAAGGTTTTCGCAATGTCATATAAGAGTTTCACATGTGGCTTCATATTTTCTCAACTTGCACTACAATTCCCTAGACACGAACATACTTTTCCTTTCCTAAAATCAAATAACCCTTTCTCAACATATAGCAAGCTTTTTGCAAGTTCAGAGACGCATTTCACAAGTGGCTTTACATTTTTCTAAACTTGCAATTCAAATTCCCCAAAGACTTACATGATTTTCCCAAATTCAGATAAGCATTTGTTAGGTTAGCATAAGGTTTCACAATGTCAAAATAAGAGTTTCACAGGTTACTTCACTGCTTTCGCAACTTTCTTTAATAAATAGCAGCAGGCCATGACATTGTAATTGTATTATCATATTCAATCAAAAGTGGACAATGTTATTGTTCTTTCGCCCCATACATTACTTACAAAATAATGGTGTGACTGTACCCAAGAACTATGACATACTGACACTAAGGCCTCTTAATGAGGTATGAGCTTACATACAAAATAATAGGGCATCAAATTGCAGACTACCACTAAAGCCATGACATTACCCAAAAACCAACAACTAGAAATATTGGAAATGCATTTTCAAATTTTCTCCCTGTATGACTTGACCCAATATTTCTATCCATTTTGTTAAGTGCCCTGCAACAAATAAATCAGCATAGTATCAGTTAACCAACATTTCTATTCCATCAGTTTAGAAACACAAAACTAATTGACAACTGAATTTTTTCACACATTGGCATCAGGGTTTCTCAACCTCAGCTAACTGATTTTCTACAAAATCCATCCTCCTTTCTTTCTTCACCCTCAAACCTCGAACTCAACTTATATACCATCGCAACCTCCTCCCACCTTCACCCATCATCAACATTTTTTTCCCAAACCCATAATCAACATTCACCTCCCTCCAACCCAAATACCCAGGTGCAAAAGACCGTCTCCCACCCAAATGAAGATGAAAAAAATCATCCTTTAGGACTGACCTGGGAAGGGAAGAACATTGTGGAGTAAAACATTACATAACTCACTTTCTTTAGATGCCTCTGACTTTTCTTCTCTTGCTGCCCTATTTTCCGCCACCCTCGTCTTTCTCACTTTCTTCTGTTCATTTAACATTATAGGCCCGAATTTGTAATTTTCTTTTAAATTTCAAAATGACCCATCAGACACTAATACCCCTTTGGGATTATTCATATTAAGAACATCCATTTATCTTTTTACATTTTTTGAGTTCTTTTTGAGGGATTTTTCCTTATTTAATTTCCTTTTTTTTTAATTTAAAAAAAATTGAAAAATTGAAAAAAAAAATTATACTGTGAGTTTTCTCTCTCGACAATTATAGTGCGGGCTTGTTTTGTGAATAAAACAAAACAGGCCTACTCATTAAATTACAGATGTCCTGAAGTTTGAAACAAATTTTGCTATTCAAAATTTAAAAATAACAAGATTTTAGGGGGACGGTGTCTCAATTGAATGTATTTACTGTTAGATAAATTTTTAATAGTTGAGATTTAATAATATTAAATAATATTATTATAATAAAAATCTATTATGATAAATCTTAATCATTGAAAGTTGATATATGTGCTTGTTTGGAAGAGCTTATTTTTGGGCAATAAGTGCTTATAATTCGTGATTCACGGTATACGAGGTAAGTATGTGAGAGGAGTTTTTTCTCGGCTTGCGTAAATTGAGCTTATTTTTTCAAAATAAGCTCTCCCAAACATGCCTATAATAATAGATACATTCAATAAAAAATAAATAAAAAGAAAAATTAATGGAGACACCTCCCTACGTATTCATATTCATAGCAGCACTGTTAATATTAAAATTTGATACCCTAGATATACCGCTCAATCCCCTCTTATATTCTATATTAATTATTTTTTTCTATTATGTCTCTGTTTAATTAAAAAAAAAATTCTCTGAGCATCAAATCCATGTCGACTGATACGGAACAGTAAATTATGTGAGAGACATATATACCCCAGACCTCAAATTCCCAACCATTTATTCGTTGACTTTATGGCTTTGTGCTCCAACTTTCTCCTTCGTTATTAAGTACTTTTACCACTACTCTCTCCCTCATACCGCTCTGTCCTCCCCTCATATCCCTCATGCCTAATGCTCCATCCCTTCTTATTGTCACATCACATGCTCTTTTTTGCGTTGCCTCAAATATTACACACCAAAATATTGTATAATATAAATAAAATTAACGTTTGTGTGAAATTAATATAAATATTTCAACATTAATATTTCTGCCCAAAAAAATAATTTTTTAAATGAATATTTTCTTTTTCTTCCTACACCAAACAAGCCTGTATGACTGTCAACGAACCCCCCCCAGTATTTTCTCCGCGTCTTTTTCGTGCGGGGGAATTATTCTTTCCTTACTTTTAGTATGTTATTTTTTAACAAGAAACGTTCCGTAATGTTTAAAAATTATATTGTTTTTATGTTGGCAAAAAAAATTATATTTTTTTATGTATTTAAAAAAATATATGTTTTCAAAGAGTCAAAAACTGTAGTACTAGTATTTAATATATTCTTAGTGTCCACAGTTATACATCATTAAAAATCAATAAATGAGTTATAGAAACATTTAATCGAAACACATTTTGAACATACATAGAATTATGACTCAGTCTTGTTAGTATGGATGTTTATTCTGTTTTGAGATGTGATAGAGTATGATTTTGTAATGATACCGGATATCCAGATTTTATTTATTTTTTAAACAGTTTACTATATTCATTATTTATTAAATAAAAATTAATAAAAGCACATGGACGAAAAGGGGCATACTTTATAACAAAAAAAACGAAGGGCCGTAACGCTGACGTGGAAAGTAACAAGGCGACCTTAAAGTTACACCACAGTGTCGTGGAATTACGAATATGAATGATCATTGGGCTGTGATGGCCCCACAGGTGACGTGGAGATTCTTTTGCAGTCAAGCTGTTGCGGACAGAACCCTAGTTTAATGAAGAACAGGAGGGTGTTTATGTAATTACGCACCGTGATCCGGCTATCATATCGTGGCTGTTTGATTTCCGAGTTCCGACCCCATTGGGGTTCTCTCTCTCTCTGATATATACTCTGCGATTCCCTCTATTTTTTCGGTCGCAACTCGCAGCAGCGGTTTTAGGAGAGAGAGGGTAAGAGAGAGAGAGACGCACATCCGAGTACTACTCAAACTCATTGCGCTACCTCTCATTCTTATGTCTAAAAACCCTACTGTAATCTTCCTTTCCTCTTTGTCCCTTAACCCAATTCTTGTCTTCCACTCTCTGTCTCTTACAACATTCTTTGAACGATGCGTCCTTCAAAGTCACGTCAAGTTCATCCCGCCCCGGTTCAGGGTTCCCGTCTCGCCCCTAATATCTGGCAAGCATGCGCCGGTGGATCCTTTCGAATCCCTCCTCTTCATTCTAGGGTTTATTACTTCCCTCAGGGCCATATTGAGCATGCCTCGTCCGCTCCTCTATACCTTAACCCTCTAATCTTCTACAGGCCCCTCATTCTCTGTCGCGTCTCCGCCATTGAATTTCTTGCTGACCCTGTCACTGATGAGGTATTTGCTAAGCTTTCGCTCCTTCCTTTGAGTGATCACAGCTCTGATCACTTTCCCGACTCCTTGGAAGCGCCGGACGATGGCAAGATTGTGTCGTTTGCGAAGGTTCTGACGCCTTCTGACGCGAACAATGGCGGTGGATTCTCTGTTCCTAGGTACTGTGCTGAGACCATCTTTCCGCCTCTGAACTTCAAGGTCGAACGACCCAACCAGGTATTACACGTGACGGATGTTCACGGTAATGTCTGGGACTTTCGCCACATTTATCGGGGCACACCGAGGCGGCACTTGCTCACTACTGGTTGGAGTAAGTATGTCAATAGCAAGAAGTTAGTTGCTGGTGATTCGGTGGTTCTCATGAAGGATTCCAGCGAAAAAATGTTCATCGGGGTTCGCAGAGCTATGCGATCTGCTAAATTAACTGCCGTCGATTGCTCCATATGGTCTTCCCAGCCTGGTGGGGTGGGAAATAATCCTGAGGGGGCGCAGCAGCAAGAGAGCGATGTAGGTTCCGGAGGGAAAGAAGGGGGGTTTTCAAGGAACGGAAAGGGGAAATTATCGGCTAAGGAAGTTGCTGATGCTGCAGAATTGGCAGCGCAAAACATGCCATTTGAGGTTGTGTATTATCCAAGGGCGGGCTGGTCGGACTTTGTGGTGAAGGCGGAAGATGTGGAGAAAGCTTGGAATGTCGCATGGACTCCCGGAATGAGAGTTAAAATGGCAGTGGAGACAGAGGATTCGTCCCGGATCACATGGTTTCAGGGGACAGTATCTTCTGCTTCTTTTCCTGATAATAGACTTTGGCAGAGTTCTCCATGGCGTATGCTTCAGGTATGCCTGCACAGTTCTTTTGCTGCTTTTTTGTTCTTGAAAGTTAAGTAACGAGTGGAGTTTTTCCAAATTAGATACTCTGAGAAGCTGATACTTGTGAATGATAGATTACACACTGTTTTTCTTTGGTTAGTTCTATCAGGAAAGAAAGAATTGCAGACATGAAGCTCTGGAGTTTTAAGTCAACTACTAAGATTTAACTAGCTTAAGCTCAATCTCTGGATTTGCTTGTGGCATGTTTTGGCACAGGAAGTCTATATTGCTTGTCTGTTATGGAATGTCAATATTCATCTTGTCATCATAAACTTGTGCTCATTCATTAGCATCTGTTATTTATGAAACATTAAATGTGTATTGCTTCTGGATGGAGTCTGTTTTCGATATTGGAATGAAATTTGAAGCTGTGCTTAATGTTGCTTTCAAAATGATATCGTGTGAGAGTTACAGAAAAATTAAGGTGAAATATGAGAAAAGGATTTAATCTTTTTTTTTTGCTTTTTTTATTTTTTAAATCAGCGTCCAGTCAGGGTGAAAGGCGTAAGGTAAATCCGTCTATTGCCCATTTCTTGTCACTAATCTTCCATATATAGAAACTTAGCAGTTTTATTCTGTAGAAGTTGTTTTGCATATATTGCTTGGAGAGTTCAAGTATGTAATTACATTGGATTCAGAGAGCACTGGGTGCGTTACTAGATATCTAGAATTTGATTGAGAAAGGGAATGATGGTTGGCGGCACAGATCACTACCCCCAATTAAATTTAAAAGCCGCTAAAATTGTATTTCTGTTCTGTTTGTGTTTTGAAGTCACTGGAGATTACTACTTATGAAGTAAGGTCAACTTGTAGTTCATATGCCATTACAACGGGCTTAAAACTTTTGGCAATTATGGCTATAGTTTACTCTTTTTAGATATATCCTTGCAAAATCAGGTTGAAATTATTAGAGTTATTTATACTGTGCCATTTGGGTAGTCTGTGGAAGATCTCTCATGGGTGAATCTGTGAGAGAAAGACACTGTCTTTTATTTGGATGTGTTCATGATAAGAAGAGAAAGGAGAAAATATCTCTAATTTTTACCTTGTTGGCACTTAACCTAGTGGTGCCAAAATTTTCTTCCTCTAAATTTGGAAATTACCTAACATGCATGAGAGCTTTGCCGCTCCTTTTCTTCTTCACCTGGATTAGGATCCTGTTAAAAAAAGTTGGATAATTTCTCTACAATTTGGAGCTCTGTGACTCCGGCTTTGATTTATGCTTCACAATTCTCACAATTGCAACATGTTGAATTCTCATTGATATTGGAAATCCCTCTCTATGCCTGTGTGCATTCTTTGTTAGCAGTTATAGAGGGCAGACTTTTATGATTGGGAGGACTGTGTTCTTATTTAGTTTCATAATTCAATCACGGGATTATATTTGTTGTGATATGAAATTCTTTGCCACAAAAGATGTTGTAGAAATTATCTATCTCATACATATTATTGGCATGCTCTTATACAGTTCCTGATTTCTATATTACAGGTCATGTGGGATGAACCTGAAGTCTTGCAGAATGCAAAGCGAGTGAGCCCCTGGGAGGTTGAACCTGTTTCCTCTGCACTTCCCCCTAATACAGTATTCCCTCCTGCAAAAAGGTTTAGAGCTGCTCAGTATTGTGGGGTGGCAACTGATAGAGAGGGAGACCCCTTCTTTTCTATTACAGGTTTGACTAATTCAACAATGGGGCACTTAAACCAATCATTGCTGAATTTCAATACTGTTCCTGCTGGCATGCAGGGAGCCAGGCAAGATCTATCATCTGTACCAAGTCTCTCCAACTTTGGAATTGGTAATTCTCATCTGTATATTGGTAGGACATTTGGGAACATGGTACCCATGATGAGAACTTCTATGTCAACAGAGCCAAATACTGACAGTTCTCAGTCTAATAGCTTGTCGCTAGAAAGCCAGAGTAGTTTGCAGGGCTCTGGCACAGAACTTGCTGGGACACGAGGTTCAATTCAATTATTCGGTAGGCTCATTCAGTCGGGACAGCCTGTTGAAAGTGGTCCCCATGCTCTTGGGGGCACGACAGATGAGGGTAGTAATGGCCGCAACGAGACTGAAGAAGGCGTTGACCACTGAGTATTCAAGGCAGTAGAGGCACGTTAACTGGTAGTTGTTCCCTGTTCGGCGCATGATAAGGTTTAGTTATGTTTTAGTGTGTTGAACTTGTCAATAGTACACTTTGGGTCTTATAGTGTGTGAAAATATTGGAAGGTACCTCTCAAAGTTTCAATTCATGAATTCTGATAATGCTTATGAGGTTCGTTTATTTTGTTTAACCCGAGTCTTTGTTCTTCTATTTTTCACTTGTCTTGGAGGCATGACTTCGCGCATTTTATATTGTAAGGGATCCAAACTCTTAATTAGAAGTTAAACGTTTGTATAGTCAACTGTTTTTCTTTACTGTCATATCCTATAGCCTCTAGGAATGATTTTTTTTCTTAATTCTCTGACATCTGTTGAGCGGATCTAAGATGAATCTGACCGTGTCCACTCTCGGGTACGGATAATTGGAGCCAAATTCAAGGCAATAAGGGGGTACGAGGAAAATTTGAGGAGGGAAAGGACCTTAGGGTGTGTTTGGTTTGAGGAGAGGGTAAGGGCGGGGGAAATTACCTTTTTGGGTTGAAGGTATTTAAATTTTGGGCGGGAACCAAAAATTTAAAAAAATGAGAGAGTAAATTTTGGGCAGAAATTCAAAATTTAAAAAAATGAGAGGGTAAATTTTGGGTTTCTTTTGTCTAAAATTATAATTTACCTACCTTCCTCTCCCCTTCCTCCCCTACACTCCCCTCAAACCAAACACACCCTTAGGGCCTGTTTGGTTTAAAGGGAGGGGATGGAATGGGAGGGGCTCATTATCCATCCCCTCCAAAACTCCCCAATTTGGGGGGAACAAAAATGAGGGGATGGGAGGGATTGGAAGCCCCTCCTTTAGAGCCCCTCTCTCCAATTTTTCAAACCAAACAAGGGGAGGGACTCATTTTTCATCCCCTCCCATCCCCTCCCCTCCAACCAAACAGACCCTTAGTGAAGGGAAGGAAATGGAAGATTGTGAGAGGTGATGGAAGATGGGTTGAGGGAAAATGAATTATTTGATATGAAGAAAATTAAGGGGTGGAACTTGGGAAAAAAAAGGAAAATATTCATTTTACCTTCAAAATAAATTAATAATTATCTATTAATCAAATTTATATTTCAATTTATATATTAAATAATTAGTAGTGCAATAATTTAAAAATTAACTAAAATGAATAAAATATAAATTATAATTTAAATAAATAAAAAATTATTTTATTTATTAATGAAATTGAAAATTTTTTTTTCTATAGAATGAAGTTCAAATTTATTAAAAAAATTCAAATTTGTTGATTATATTCGAATGTGATAAGAAAATTATGTTTGACCTTTTTTTACAAGTTGTAAAACAGAGCAAACTCTCATCATCAATTATCTTGCTGTTACAGCTGTAACTCCTTTGTTTCTCTCCATTCTTCCTCCTTGCAGCGGTGTGTGATATTCTCAAATTTAGTTTTGATATTTTAAAATCAAGAGATTATTCCTTTAAATTTGTTTCATACAAAAAAAATGCTTCAGTTGGTTTAGTGTGGGAGAAGAAGGAAAAGCGTAGTGGAATACGAAAAAAAATCAGATGCACAAGAAAAACATGATGAGAAATTTTCAGGATTTCTGTCTTTTAATTTAAATTTTTTAAGGGCATATTTGTCTTTCGGATCTTCCTTTTTGCAAAAGAACTTGGGTTTCCACCAATTTTGATGGAATCTCATCTTCCCACTCTTAAAGGAACATTGATTGACCTGAGAACTTGAGTTCCCAGCAGATTGAACCAAAATCGTATTCCAAACAAAAGAACTTACTTATGTTTCCTTCCCTTCACACATCTTCTACTTACGCCCTAAGATTACTAGTTTATATTCAGGTTAAAAAAAGATTACTAGTTTATATGAAGTTAAACAACATATACTATTATTGGTTTCAAAGTGGTCAGATTCTAGTAAGAAGGAATCAGTTTCTATACCTATCCTTTGGTAGGGGGCACTCAGCTCATCTAGACGTTCATATCAGATTTTTTTTTTTTTTACTTTTAATCTTTTCAAAAAAAAATGTTTTAATGGGTAGAGAATAAAAAATAAAGATTAATTTTTAACTAATATGTTTTTAAAAAATGATCTTAAGCGGGCTGGACGATCTAGATGCGCAGGTGGAGTCCAAATGAGATGAGCTCCACCTGCCAATCCTGGCTGGCAAAAAAAAAAAAAAAAAGCAATCAGATTACTTTAGTTTGGTTTACAACAGTTGATTTACTATATATATCAGGTGCTTCTCTTCCATCCTTTCATGCAACAAATTTAGTTATTTTGTACATTTATAAAAATTATTTACTTACATGGTCAAATTTATCTGTTTTTTCCCCTTTTTGGTCAACAACATTATCAAATTTACCAACATAAAAAATGTTCAGCGCCCAGGGTGATATATATAATATTAATTTTATATAAATTATTATTTTTTGGATTGGCAAGCAGTACTGTGCTTGCTGACAGGGATCGAACCCTGATTAGGGCCATGCCATGATGGCCGCCATGCCACTGCACCACCAAAATAATTTATATAAACTAACAAAATACTTACATATCAATATTTTATATGAAGGCTACAAAAAAAATTCTGGGATAAATTTTAAATAGTATTTTTCAAATAATACCAAAAAAAAATTAAATGCTTTATTGGGGTGGATTTTTTTATCCATAAATGAGGAAATAACGATTGATTTACATATAAAATCAGACATTTTATTTCTCTGTTGATAGAAAAATAAAAAAAAATGTCTACCATAAAAATATTAATGAAGTTCGGGTCCTCCACCTCAGCCCATACGCCCCTTCTCTCCCGAGTGTGTCCAGGTCTCTGCCTGTTTGGTTTAAAGGGAGGGGATGTAAAGGGAGGAGATGGAAGGAAAAGATAGCGAGTCACCTTATTTGATTTGGTTAGAGGGGGAGGAAGGGGAAAGTTTTTTTAATGATCCTTTATTTGGTTCAAGAGGGGATGGGAGGGGAGATAATAACTAATTTATTATTTTACCCTTATATATTTACTTTTTTTTTTTGTACTTATATAACTAATTTAAATTATTTTTTAAAAATAAAAATTATTTAAATTAGTTTACACCTCAATATAAATTAAATAAATAATGAAAATTTGAATAGTGCAACTCATTTTGAATAATTCAAAAAATAAGTAAAAAAAAAATCAACGTATAACCTATTCATAAATATTGTCAAATGACAACTCTCCCCTAAAAAAAAAAAGCAACTAAAGAAAACTAAGACAGATGCTTGCAGAATCTTAAAATTTATTCTTGTGCTTTATAGAATCTTAATATTAGTCTTGAGCATGGGTAATGACAACCCCACACAGAGCCAAGCAAGACAACGCCACAGAGCCGAGCAAGATGATCGAGGAAGAGACCGTGAGAACTAAGACGCGAGGTCCGAACACGGAAGACTCTAGATAAAGAAGGTGTGTTTTTATTTTCCACATAGGGGTATATATGGAAATATGAAAAAGCAATGAGAGCAAAATAGTATCAATATTTTGCTTCTCTTCAAAACCCTCAATTTAAAGGAAACAAAAATGAGGAGAGGGGAGGGATTAAAAGTCCTTCTTTTAACTCCCTTCTCCTCTAATTTTTCACATCAAACAGAAGGTGGTGCTCATTTTTCATTTTCTCCTATTCTCTCCCATCCAACCAAACAGGCCCAAAAAGTTCTGCCGAAAGCCCTTCCACTCCACAGAAAAGGAGCGTTGCACTCACTAGTAAGAAGTGAGAATTAAATAAGAGGAAAGATAGCAAATCCATTTTCCTTTATCCAATTAGCGAGTAAAGGTTTTGTTTCTGTATCAAAAAAAGTTCTCTCTCTAGCTTCCCACAGTTATAGCACTATAGCCTTTTCAATGGCTGCCTTTGTTGCGAATCAATCTCTCTTGGCTTCCCGTCCTTGTTCTGCATCCTTGTTTTCAAAGCCCTTGAAAACCCCAGAACCCAACATCAGACTTCCATCTCTTTCCTATATATCCCTTCGACACCCCGTTCATGGGGGCAACCCTATGTTAGGTTTTTCAAGCAAGCATTTCTCATTTTCCCATGTTAGTCGTGGAAATATCGTCAAGTTTTACCTCGCCGCTGAAGATTCTAGTCCAAATGTACGTTTTCTTTGAAAACTAATCCACCCAACCACTAATTTTGTGTCTATGCGCAAGTTGAAATTTGGTGTATAATTCTTTTGTTGATAAATTCATTGAACTAGTTGCATGTAAATCGATATTGCGATTGGATAATTGATCTAGGTAAAAGTTGTCTCTGATGGTTTCTGGTGACGAAAGCAGCCCTCTGGTTTCAATTTCTGAAATTGGGAATTGTAATTTAATCATCTGATGTTGGTCTAGACCTCTGGGAAGAAGGTGTGCTCATAAAAGAGTGAAAGAAAACTATGCTGTTAGGCGGAATTTCACTTTGTAGAAGTTGAGTCCAAAACAGGATGACATGAAAGCTCCTAATAGACGTGCTCAGCGTTAAGAACTGTTTGGTACCAAAAGCTTGAACTGCTTTGAGAAAGAGGCTTAGGGATAGTTATTTCTAATCGGGGTTGTGTAGTGTAGACTGTATCTTGTGCCGAAATTTAGTTTCTTAGAAGAATGAGGGCAGTAAGAATTGAATTCTTGACAGCTTCAAGATGATCCTCTTGCTCTGGTAAGATCATTTTCATCCCAAAAGCTTTCAGGAGAAGTCTAGTAAATGGTATTTATAATTATCTCTAATGCTGATTTATATTAGCAAGAAGTGGTTAAGTTCTTTAGGGCCGGCCTCACTTTCCTATCAAGAGTGGAGGATGACAGTGTAACAGAGAGTTCTAACATGCAACTGTGAGTTATATATGATGAAGATGGGGTTGTTACTGGCAAGTAAGCAGATTGGGACTCTTGAGAAAATTATGAGTGTTTGGATTTTTCTCTCGTTAACTTGCAAGCAAATAATGTCACTTGCCACTTGACATTCTAAGTCCCATTTTCTAACTGATAGCAGAGCCTTTGAAGCAGTGGGGAAGTTTCCAGACTTTTGGATTATAGCTGATTAGGTAACATTTATTGGTGATTGTGAACTGAGGGTTTTGACTCTTAACTGTAACACTACCTTTTCTGGATATCCGTTTTCTTCCTGGTATGTGTGTGTCAATGAAACTGAAGTTTATAATCATGAATATTATCTTCAGTTTATTTAGGTTCTAGACTTCTAGGCATATGGAAAATTCCAAACCTGTATCCTGTCACCCTGATCCTATTGTATGAGTCATGGGCTGCCACGTAGCAGGTATTGATAGTGTGCTTAATTTGGCCAAATAATTAAGCATTTTTTGTATCATTTGGTATGCAAGTTAGCAAACTGATACGGTTATATTTTCTATTTTTTTTATTTACCTCCAATTTATATTAATAATGATCTATTGCCTTCTATTTTTTTTTTTTTGTAAAACCCCTTTACTTTCTTGCACCTGTCCAATTGGCTTCATAATATCATTAATAAGATATCATTGAAGAAGACATTTTTTCCCAGTGAATTTTTCATTGCTTTTTCTCTTGGTTTCCCTTAATTAAACTGATATAGCCTGTGTTTGTCTTAGAATTATTAGTTCTCATTATTGACTTCGAATTTCCATAGATTGGTTTTGTACCAGTAATTGATCCCGCCATAAATCCCAAGCTAAATCATCCGTTTTTGTCTGGTCTCCTCAGACAGATGAAGAAAATGAGGACACTCCGAATGATGTGAAATTGACAGATGATGAAGAAGATAAAGTATTCCCATCCAGCTATTTGGCTCTAATTGAAGCATACAAGGAAGCAAGCCTTGATGGAGATGAAAAAACTGCATCTCATATTGAAAAGAGGATAACATTAATGGCAAATCAAAAGAATGAACTGATTCAAAGAGTGTCGACTTTATCAGCTGAGAAAGTTGCTTCAAAAGAGAAATATCTTCGTTTGCAAGCAGACTTTGATAATTTTAGGAAAAGATTTGAGAAAGAAAAGCATAACATACAGTCCAATGCCCAAGTAGAAGTGATTGAAAAACTTTTGCTGATGGTGGACAATTTTGATAGAACCAAACAACTAATTAAACCAGCAACAGATAAAGAGAAAAAGATTGATGCTAGTTATCAAGGTATATACAAGCAATTCGTTGAGATTTTGAGGAGTCATCATGTGACTGTGGTAGCAACAGTGGGCAAGCGTTTTGATCCTTTGGTAAGTGAAGTTTGAAAAAGTTTATATGTGAATTGACTTCATTTCTTCCTGCTGTTTAAATAATTTCACTCATTCTACAGTGTGGACAGACTTCTATGCGATTTCATTTCTTCCTGCTGTTTAAATAATTTCACTCATTCTACAGCGTGGACAGACTTTTATGTGATTTCTTGCAATCTTGCTGCGTTTTGCATCAGACAACTCCTGCAATCCTTGAAAAATTTAATATATGAAAAAGAAATGAAGAGAATTTTACATCCAAATACAAGAATCCCCCCATTTATTGAATTTTGATTTTATTGAATTGTGTGTTTCTGTAGGTTCAATGTCAAATTAACATTTAAAGTGAAAGCATGAAAGCAATGCATTGCTTGTTTTTAGCTGCAAGCCTGCAACTATGATACATTTACAATTGGCTTACCAGACTGGTTTGGTTTGCTATATTTAAATGTATTGTCAGCTACTTTTGGTGATTAGGTTGGAAGGCTGATAACAGCAGGAATGAAAAATGAATCTTTATTACATAAACACTACTAGGAAGGGTTGAGCAAGGATCTCACTTTTACAATTCTAATAGCCTAGGAGAATCTCCTAATCACAATGGACAGGAAGTAAATTTTTTTTTTTTTGGCTATCAAAAGTACTCCTAAAGTAGCTATTCATAGGAATGAGAAATAACACTAACCAAATGATAAAATAATCATAATCAGCAAAGTGGATAGAGTCTTGACAGTGGAGCTTCCCTTAATATGGTGTGGTACCTAACCCCAGTCACCCATTATCTCCCCCTTCCATGTCAATCACATTTTCCATATTCTGATCACTAACTCCATCCTCTAGTCACCTGAGTCCTATGCATTGTGTAATAAGATGCTTCTCATCAAACGCACACCATGAACAGAAGTGATATGACTTTGCAACTATTGCCGATTCAATCAATTGAGAACCAAAAGAAATCCGTTAGATGTCACAGTGTGTTTGAAATTGATGTGGATTTTAGATTTTGAAGAGAACCTTTTCTGCTAGAATTGATTTGGGATGCATTGATTATATGTTTGAGAATGGTATCTTAAATGTGACTAAAGTTATCAGGTATTGAGGGGGAAAGGACTTTTCAATATTAAATTTCCATTAAGATCCCTAAAAAGATATTTGAATAAATGACTTGTAAGATAATCTTGTTATTGTGCAGAAGAATAAGATCATTTATGTAATTTTACTTTCAAAAGGAAGGTAATGCAGGTATGACCTATGCAAGAGCAGCTCCATTCTTCTGCTGCTTCTGCGTTGAGGCAGGAACCCATGGTTGCCAATTGGTAGATGAAGTTTCAATTTTCCTCTGAACAACGTGTTCACTTGGGCAAAAGTAGTTTTGGACCTTCCTACTAGATTTGCCAAATCCCAACAACCTCTCTCCGTGCTTTACTTGCCTCTCTTAAATGGCATTCATCATGAGCTCATGTTATGAAGCTATTGCGTAACATTTTTTTTCCTGCACGAGGAAAGCATAATTGATGAGAAGCAAATGAACTTGAAAAAAAAGTTGCATGCATGGCAGTTTAATTTTCTCTGATTGATTCTTTTTGTTGTAGGTACATGAAGCCATAGCACGTGAGGAGTCCCAAGAGTACAAAGAGGGAATCATCATTCAAGAATCCAGACGTGGTTTTTTGCTTAGAGATCGGCTTCTCAGGCCAGCACTGGTCAAGGTTTCATCAGGGCCTGGCAACAAGAAAGCTACAGTGACTCCTGACAACTCCAAGGAACAGCCAGCAGCAACCTCTGGAATAGATGATAGATAATTCCTTCAACATGATCACTCCTTTTTGTAGTAAATTACTTAATTCTGCCAACCTCATACTCATTAATGTCAATCGTGTCAACAGGGAATGCTTCAGTCATTTTGTATTCTTTTATGTAACACCTGGTTGATGTAATGTTCTTTACAAGTGCTCTGCAATATATATTTCATTTCTCAGATGATACTTAAAAGATTCTTGTGATAACTGATAATACACATACCACAAGTTCATGACACTGTTGTGCAATACATTTTGACCAGAGCCAGAATCGGTTCTCTCTTTGAATTTTTTCAATTAAAATTATTATAGACACCTGTCTTCCCTCTCTTCAGCGCATCATGCTTTTTCAGCCTTTGAATAACTAAGAGGCCCTTGGACTAAGTAAATAAAACTATAATATTTTACTTTCTTCTTTGAATGTAGACCTCTCTGTTAAATACACGGAATTACAGTTACGAACTCTTTTTGGTTAATTAGAATGAGTTCTGTACATCTGCATGTGGTTCAAATTGAGCTGTACTATTTATAACTTCAAAGGGGTATGATTTTCTATACTTCTATTTGATTTTAAAGTTACGTGTTTTTAATTGGAGCCTCGAATGACTGGATCCATTTTCCTGGAGAATTATGCGGCACTTGATCCCTATCTTATGAAAGCCATCCGACGTTGAACTATACTGAGCATAGTAATAGAAGAATTACAAACTTTTGCCCCTTTTTGAATTCAAGTTACATTTATTATACTATTTTCGATCCTAAATATAAAATAACGTTGAAATTTTTAGAGATATTGAGAAAACTAATTAAATTACTTTAAAATATTTATATTTATCATTTTTTCTTAAAATTATTTTATCTAACACATAAACTGATATATAATCTAATAATACATAATATACGATATGATTAAATAAATTATTGAGTTTCTTTAATCTCTCCAAAAAAAAAAAAAAAAAAAAAACTTTGTCTTATGTTTAAGATAGGAGGGAGTAATACATTTTTGGGCAAGGCAGTCCCTTGCGTGAATGTACATATTCCATCATCTAGAATCATGCTTTGGTCTCCCTTCTCATTTTCATTGTATGTTTATCCGTCATGCCTCGCAGGTAATAAGTTATTAAATCAGATTTCAGTCCCTCAGTTTCCGTTAATCCAATTTCCATTGCTTTCTCCTCATCAGCATAAGCTTCAGTCATCTCCATGCGAAGGTGTTTTTGTTTTCGGCCTCACTGAATAATTTCTTGAGATTTAGAATACATGTGCTAATCAATGATCCTCCCACATGGTAAATCCTACCAGGCTCGTGTTTGAGGGCATATCCATGAAATGCTCTGCCTGGATCTTTCAATCCCACACAAGCAGGAAGGATGCTAGCAATTGTAAAATCAAAGGCATCTTCGAACCCTTTTTCATGCATATCCTCCAATGACTCTAGAGCTAACGCAGTCTCTCGCTTCGTGCAAATTCAAATGTTAGTTTACTCCAAAAGACCGCATCAGTCTCGACTCCATTTAACAGCATGGAGTTGAAAATCTCTTTTGCTTCATCCAGAAGACCTTGTCAACAATTGAATCGAAGAACAACATTTGAGAATGGTAGAATACCCGAAGAGAAATAGGAAAACTGAATTGATTGTATAAAACTGAGAGGATTTACATGGTATTTATAGGAAAAAATATAGACAAAGTAAGAGTGATTAGTGAGAACAAATCAAAGAGTAGTTAAGGAATAGTCAACAAAATGCACCACCGACTTGCTTCTTCAACTATCTCATGCCACTATATCAATCTATGTTCACAACACTCCTCCTCAAGTTGGACTGTAGATATCAATCAAGTTCAACTTGCCAATCAAATAATCAAACTTGTCCTTGGGCAGTCCTTTAGTGAGGATGTCTGCGATCTGTTCTCTAGAAGGAATATACCATAGATCAACAATTCCCTCATCAACTTTTTCCCTTATAAAATGTCTGTCTATCTCGACATGTTTAGTTCTGTTATGTTAAACTGGATTATGAGCAATGTTGATTGCAGTCATGTTATCGCAATAGACCTTGATTGGTAGATTTATAGACTTCCTCAAGTCTTCAAGAACACGCTTTATCCATATGCCTTCACAGATACCCAGTGCTACGGCCTTGTATTCAGCTTCAGCACTGCTTCTCGCAACTACACTTTACTTTTTACTTCTCCATGTGACCAGGTTACCCCACACATACGTACAATATCCAGATGTGGATTTCCTGTCATCTTGATCACCTGCCCAATCAGCATCTGTAAATAACTCTACAATCCGTTTGTCAGTTTTCTTAAATAACAAGCCATGTCCTGGAGATCCCTTCAAGTAACGAAGGATCCTGTAGACTTCATTCAAATATTTCTGTTTAGGATCATGAGAATGCTGGCTGACCACATCTACTGCAAATGCAATGTCTAGTCTAGTATGAGACAGGTATATTAGTTTGCCTACCATTCGTTGATAATTCCCTAAGTCCACTGCTTTACCGAGATCTGCATCTTCATCTATTTTATCTACCCGTATAGGTGTGTCACTTGGCCTGCAACCTATCATCCCTATTTCCTTTAAAAGGTCGAGTACATACTTCCTTTGGGAGATATAAATGCCTTTCTTAGATCGGGCAACTTCCATTCCAAGAAAGTACTTCATTTCTCCAAGATTTTTAATCTGGAATTCTCGTGCCAGGGCTGTCCTGATTTGATTGATTTCCACCTCGTCATCTCCTGTAAGAATTATATCATCAACGTATATAGCCAGAACAGCCATCTTACCCTTATAATGTTTGACAAACAAAGTATGGTCACTCTGCCCTTGAATATACCCATGTCTCTTTAGAACCCGGGTAAATCTGTCAAACCAAGCACGCGGAGATTGCTTTAACCCATATAACGACATCTTTAACTTGCAGTCTTGGTCACCTTTTTTTCCTGCGAACCCTGGAGGTAACTTCATGTACACTTCTTCCTTGAGTTCTCCGTTGAGGAAGGCATTTTTTACATCGAGTTGGTGTAGATTCCAATCTAAATTCACTGCAATAGATAATAGAATCCTGATGGTATTCAGCTTGGCTACTGGAGCAAAAGTTTCGGTGTAATCTTCCCCATATTTTTGTGTAAAACCTTGTGCAACCAATCTAGCTTTATATTTCTCGAGTGTTCCATCTGCTCTATACTTAGGAGTGAATACCCATTTGCATCCAACAGTCTTTTTTCCTTTAGGTAAATTTACTACATCCCATGTCTTATTTCGCTTGAGAGCCTCCATCTCTTCTAAAACAGCTTGTCTCTACTCAGGTATAGCCATAGCCTCATCAATCATGTCTGGTATCTTGATTCTATCAAGATGAGAGACAAATGTACTGTACTTAGATGAAAGCGCCTTATAAGAGACAAATTTCTCTATAGGATATCTGGTGCTTGATCTGGGTTGTCTAGGTTGTTTTCGCATTGCAATGGGAAGATTAAGATCAGAACCTTCTATTTCTCTTAGATCTGCCTCTGGTACTGACTCCTGGTGAGTACTAATAGGCTGTGGTTCATTACCTCTTTTGTGTCATCGCATGTAGGTATTACCCCACATATTTGTGTCTCCCCCTGGAATTGGCACATTATCAGAGGTATCAAGGTTATCAGGAATCTCAAAATTGTTATCAGGTGTATCAGAGGTATCAGGAGTAGGTTCTGTGTGGGTAGGTATATAAATTGTGAATGTCTGGTCATCCTTTGGTGTTTCATTTGTCTGGAATTCACCAGTTCTCTCCCCCTGAATTGCAAACAAGGCATAAAAAGGTGTATTTTCAAGGAAGGTGACATCACAGGTGACAAATAAACATTTGGAGACTGGATCATAACACTTGTATCCTTTTTGGGAATGAGAATAGCCAAGGAAGACACACCTAAGGGCTCTAGGGTCAAGTTTGTTGGTGTGATAGAGATGAACGTATGATGTACAGCCAAACACTTGGAGTGGCAGAGTGTTTTCAAGGTATGGGAGATTATAGTATTGGTGGAGAAGTTGAAGTGGCGTTTTGTAAGACAGTGGTCGGCTTGGCATTCGGTTAATGAGAAATGTGGCAGTTAGGACAGCATCATCCCAATGATATTTAGGAACAGTACCACTAAACATAATGGCTCTGGCAGTTTCAAGAATATGGCGATTCTTTCGTTCAGCAATACCATTTTCCTGAGGTGTATTGGGACAAGTACTTTTGTGAACAATGCCATTTTCAGCCAGGAAGGTAGAGAGGGCCTGATTGAAGTATTCAGTCCCATTATCAGTGTACAGGATCTGGATTTGGGTTTGGAATTGAGTTTGTATCATGTAGTGGAAGTTAAGGAACGTTTGATACACCTCTGTTTTATCTTTTAACAAGTAAACCCAACTGACACGTGTATGGTCATCAATGAATGTGATGAACCATTTTGTTTTTGATCGGTTTGGTGTTCGGGATGGTCCCATAAGTCACTGTGAATTGTGGAAAAAGGTTTTGAGGCTTGGTATGGGATTTTTTGGAATGAAGTACGATGATGCTTAGCCTTTTCACATGAATCACAATGAAAATCAGAGGTGCTTTTATTAGAAACGAGGGATGGAAACATTTGAGACATGTAATTTAGATTAGGATGACCTAAACGTTTGTGCCATAACTCTAGGTTACTAGTGCTAGGGAGAGACACTTTATTACAAGATTTAGTTTGAGAACGATCACTTTCATTAAGGTAATAAAGACCATCAAGCTCTTTAGCACTCCCAATCGTCGTCCCCGTCAGCAGATCCTGAAAAATACAGTAGGTAGCGAAGAAGTTAGCTTGACAATGTTCATCATTAGCCAATTTGCTTACGGATAGTAAATTGCACTTCAATTTTAGAACATGTAATACGGAGTGAAGAGTAAGTGCAACTGAGATTTTGATGGAACCAATTCCAGTAACAATAGGTTCAGAATCATCGACAATTCGTACAGTTACACCCTTGGTGATAGGAGTATAGGATGAGAAGAGAGTTTTATTGTCAGTCATATGATCTGAGGCACCTGAGTCAACAATCCAACAATTCCCTGTACATTGTTCTTTTATCACAGCCAAAGCTTGAAAGAAATTACCTCTCTTGACCACTGTGGCAGTAGGCTTGGTCGTAGTCTGTAGTGTGGCTAGCATTTCCATGATTTTGTGTAGAGGATCACTTTGGGATGATTCCTTGGAAGTTTCAGCCACGTAACCTCTTCCTTTCCCTTTCTTCGGCTTCCAGTCAGCGGGTTTACCATGGAGGTTCCAGCAAGTGTCTTTAGTATGCCCCTGTTTCTTACAATGATCACGGAATGGGCAACCTTTAGAACCTTTTGGTTCCATAGATCAAACAACAAGTGCTGAGGCCTCAGAAGTAGCAGCAGAATTATTCGAATTTTGAAGCATTGATTTTCTTCTATCCTCTTCATTTTGCAAGAAAGTATAGACTTCACGTACAGATGGTAAAGGTTCTTGACTAAGAATACTAGCCCGAACATCATCATAAATCATATTAAAACCAGCAAGCAACTCATATACTCTCTCTGCTTCTTTTGCTTTGCGATCTTCTTGAGCATCTGCCCCACAATGATAAGTTTGATTCTGTAGGGCATCAAGCTCTTGCCAAAGTGAGGATTTTTCTAGATAATAATCACCGAGTGGTATGTGTTCCTGTTTTAGCTGCCATATCTTTTTCTTGACATCAAATATGCGGGACCTATTTCCCACAGGATTGTATGTTTCACGAAGAGCTTCCCAAATTTCTTGAGCTGAGGGAAGGTACATAAAACTCTTCTTAATTGAGGATGACATCGCATTGATTAACCAAGAGGATACCAATGCATTTTCGGACTTCCATTTGCGAAATTCCTTGGTTTCCGAGGTTGGAGGTCTTTTTACCTCACCAGTTATGTATTCAAGTTTGTCCCTTCTATCGAGAGCGAGAATCATGGATTGAGACCATTCTCGATAATTGTCGCTGGTAAGTTTTTCAGAAACAATAAGGACAGTGGAGATGTCATTTGAGCCAGATCGAGGCACAGAGGAAGAGGCATCTGAAACTGTAGACATAATGACGGGAAAAAAAATGACAGAGTGGTTTTTCAAATTTCAGAAATACCAGTTTGGTCCGTAGAATTTTCAAAATGACACGTTGGTCCTCCGAATTTGGAAAATGACAGTTTGATCCTTGGAATTTGCAAAATGACAGTTTGATCCTCCAAATTTGAAAAATGAAAATTTGGTCTTCGACTTAATTAAATAATTGAGCAATACTGGTTAAACTCATTTGCTGCCGTTAGTTCCCTGAGACGAGAGAGCACAGGAGGGGCTGGAGGACGGGATCGCAAGATCGGGTCGCGTTAGTGTCTCTCGTCGGCGACTCAGCACAGGAGAGCCTCGTATTCGCTTGCAGGTCCAGATTCGCGTCAGCGTGATGGCGTCGCGTCTCGTCTTCTCTTGTCTCGACTTCCGAACTCCGACAGGCGACGGCGACGGCGACTAGTGAGTCTGAGACATTAATATGTAGAGTCGGCTGAGTGCCGATTTGCAGTTGCAAAGCGGGCAAGCAGCAGAGAAAGCGCCGGAGTTTGGCAGAGGTGAACCGGAGAATGGCCTTCTATTCTGATCTGGTGTGGCTGCGAGAATGGTGGAGAGGCTGAGAGGAAAATATGCGACGGTTAGCAGGATGGCAACAGAGTGCCAGCGATGTGTGAGCTTCTCCGGACAGAACTTCTCTGCACTAGTCGGAGTTGCAGAGAGACTGAGAATGATGACACACTTAGTTGGCCGTCAAATGTTGGACGCTGCGATACTGATTTTGATAAAGATAAGAACTCAGAGGGCGCGTTGAAGAAATCTGGTATAAATTAGAATTCCTATTTTCTCCTATATCTCTGATACCATGAAGAGAAATAGGAAAACTGAATTGATTGTATAAAACTGAGAGGATTTACATGGTATTTATAGGAAAAAATATAGACAAAGTAAGAGTGATTAGTGGGAATAAATCAAAGAGTAGTTGAGGAATAGTCAACAAAATGTACCACCGACTTGCTTCTTCAACTATCTCATGCCACTGTATCAATCTGTGTTCACAACAATACCCTCATTAATCATTGAACCAAACAACGCAAACAGTTCATCCAGCATCTCCAATTGGCAATGCGACCCAATCAGAGCTGCAGAGCTAGGTAAAGTTCGGTTCGGAGCATGTTCAAACACCTTGTGGGCATTATTGAAGGACTCTCTATTCTTGAAGCGACAGTAGGCGTGCCGGCGATCAATCTATCTATCATCAAAGCATTCAATTTCAGAGCTTCAGCTTGCATCTGGAAAAGGTCAGGAAGGGTGCAGCCACGGTGACGAACGTCGAAGTCATCTTCTAAATTCAAAAGAAGACATGGTGGGCCAGGTGGTTGCCACCTCGGTCACTGACTGGACTTCGGATGACGTGGCAGGCCATGTGGATGATGACTGGTTTGCTTTCTAGACTGTGGATGATGTGGCTGCCAGTTTACTGATAACTCAGCCTCTTACTAGACTATGGGATGACGTGGCTTCCAGGTGGTTGTTAACTCAACTACTGATTGTGAAGTGTGGTATGACGAGGGCTGTCAGGTGTGCAATGACTTGGACAATGTTAGTCCTGCCCAAAGATGCCAAAATTATTTTTGGGTTGGACAGGAAAATTTTTGACTGAGCTCGGGTGATTTGAGGGGAGGGTAAGGGAAATTATAATTTTAGATAAAAAAAAACCCAAAATTTACCCTCTTATTTTTTTTAAATTTTGAGTTCCCACCTAAAATTTACTTTCTCATTCTTTTTAAATTTTGGATTCCCGCCCAAAATTTAAATTCATTCAACCTAAAAAAATAATTTACCCACCTTCTCATTCCCTCACACCCCTGCACACTCTTAGGGTGTGTATGGTTTGAGGGGAGGGGAGGGGTGGGAGGGAATGGAAGGGTGTGTAAATTACCTTTTTGGGTTGAAGAAATTTAAATTTTGGGTGGGAATCCAAAATTTAAAAAGAATGATAAAGTAAATTTTGGGCGAGAACTCAAAATTTAAAAAAATGAGCAGGTAAATTTTGGATTTCTTTTGTCCAAAATTATAATTTCTCCATCCTCCTCTCCCCTCCCTTCCCTCCCCCTCAATCCAAACACACCCTTAGATTAGGGCCACCTGATTTCCCGACCAACGAAGCAACAAGGATGGTCCCCACTGAACCTAATCGTCATCACGTCCAAGTTCGCCTTCCCCATAGTATTTCATCACTTTATTTCGATTCCATGGTTTTATTTTTTTTTAATTTCTATTTCTATTCCATTGTTTCGCGCTTCCTCGCTCGCGTTCTGCATATCTCTGACGCTACCAGCTACCATCCATTGAAAGCATTTTCCCTACTCCCGTATACCATCCAGGTTCATTCTCTTTTATCTCCCTCCCTCGCTTAGGCTATCCCTCAGTTCCGACACGAAAACCTACTTCTTTATTCTCTTTCTTTCGGTTTTCCCGTTGTCCTATGGAAACAGCTCATCCGTCGTCTAGCCCACGCCCATCTCCCTTCCGCTACTTTCAGTGTTCCTGTTTCAGACGGTGTTGTCGTTGTTTCTGCTGTTTCTACTCCTACCCCTAAGCTAGTTTGCCTAACAAAAAGCTCTCGCTCTCATTTCTTGAGGACGTGTTGCAAGTTAGGAAATATGGATTTGTCGGGTGCTCAGTCTGGCCTATCTCTTGACTTAAACGGACAGATTTCGTCACCGGCTTTGGCAGGCTATGTTGATGATAATTTAGCTTCCTTTCGACAGAATTCGAGCTTTGGTAGTTCCTCCAGTACAACTCCTTTTGTTCCGTTGCAACTGCTCGAGGAAAAAGACGACATGTTTAGGATCAAATCCGGTGAAGAAACAGAGGAGGAGGAGGAGGAGGAAGAGGAAGAGGAAGGAGCAGTGGAAGATGAAGCGATTGACTTTATGGGTCGGCCTGTATGTGCGAAGAGGAAATTAGAAGGACATCCGAATTTCTCTTCGAATCCTCCTAAGCGTCTTGCTGTGGATTGGGAGCTTGACGCGAGGCGAGTTTCAGTGCAGGCTTTGGCGAATCAGCCAATGGAGGTGGCCGACCCCGAGATTCATGAAATAATTGGGAAGGAAAAGCGGAGACAATTCTCAGGAATAGAATTGATTGCTTCTGAGAATTTTGTATGCAGAGCTGTCATGGAAGCTTTGGGAAGTCATTTGACGAACAAGTACTCTGAGGGAATGCCTGGAGCCAAATACTACACAGGGAATCAGTTTATTGATCAGATGGAATTGCTTTGCTGTAAGCGTGCTCTGGCTGCCTTCGATCTCAATCCAAGCAAGTGGGGCGTGAACGTTCAACCTTACTCATGTACTTCTGCTAACTTTGCCGTGTACACTGGTATTTTGCATCCAGGGGATCGAATCATGGGTCTGGATCTGCTATCCGGTGGGCATCTGAGTCATGGATATTATGCCCACAGTGGAAAGAAGATTTCTGCGGCATCCATATTCTTTGAAACTCTTCCCTACAAAGTCAATTCTCTAACAGGCTACTTAGACTATGACAAGCTTGAAGAAAAAGCCTGCGATTATCGACCTAAACTGCTCATATGCGGAGGCAGTTCGTATCCTAGAGAATGGGATTATGCAAGGTTTAGGAAGATTGCTGATAAGTGTGGGGCTGTTTTGATGTGTGACATGGCTCATATTAGCGGCCTTGTGGCAGCTAAGGTCTGTGTTGAGTTATTTCCTTTCCAGAATTGGCATTTTTTTTCTAGTAACTGATCGCACTTATGTGATAACACCGACACAATAATTTAATTTATTTTCATTTGGAAGTTACAGGTAGTTCGGTCTGTGTGCTTAAAAAATCTAAGAGATAGTTCATATATTCTTTCTGGGAAATAGGACAATTGAACTGAATTAACATATTCTGACTTGGCTTCTGTCTCACTGGTTTCTTATGCCATCTTCTTAATGCAGTAGTATTATAGCAGAGCCAAGTATATGATTCTTGACCAATTTCTTCTTATAGCAGGAATAAAACATAACAAAACAAAATGGCCTCATCTTTCTTGATTATTCTTTTTTACCCTAATTAGATGTATGGGTCTTGCATAAAGTCCCTAGAGTATACAGGAGCCACACTATTCATGACTGGTTATGAACAGTCTAGTTTCCACTAGCTTATCTATATATGTATATTGATATTGATGATTGAATATAGCTTCCGCCAACTTTTATATGCATTGACGATTGATGATATTGATATTATCCCATTCATGTTTCACAGAAATTTCTACTATAAATTAAAAAGCACTTGATTTTGAGAGCAATTGGCCAATTGTCAACCATTTCACTAAATCACCTTCATGAAGATAACTAATGGTGGATGGATCTGCTAACCTATTTACATTTATCCAGTGAGAGTCAAATTGCGTATTCTGATCAAGAAGTATGCATTGGTTATATATGTATTTCCGATAGTAGTTTTAGGCTTATGTTGCATAATATTGTCGATTGATGAAATGTAAAACGTATTTGTATTATGTTGAAAGTTTGGAATACCTTTATATTTATTTATTAGTTTCTTTCCTGTTGAGCTATTTGAATTTTGCAGTCCACTGTTGAATGTGTTTATAACTATATTGACGTTGGATTTCCCAGGAAGTTGCTAGCCCATTTGATTACTGTGATGTTGTTACTTCAACCACCCACAAAAGTCTCCGAGGTCCAAGGGGAGGTATCATCTTTTATAGGAAAGGTTCAAAACCCAGGAAGCAAGGCCTGGCTCTTAATCATGGGGATGATGGTAATTATGACTTGGAGGAAAAGATAAACTTCGCTTTATATCCATCCTTACAAGGAGGCCCGCACAATAATCACATTGCTGCTCTTGCCATAGCCTTAAAACAAGTTGCAACTCCAGAGTACAAAGTATATATGCAACAGGTGAGGAAAAATGCACAGGCGTTAGCATCTGCTTTGCTGAAAAGAAAGTGCAGACTGGTAACTGATGGCACCGACAATCACTTGTTGCTCTGGGACCTTACTGCACTCGGCTTACTTGGTATTTTTCTTAATTCTAACGTGTCTTTAATTTTGTTTCAACATTTATAATAAAAAATTATACTATAAATGCACTTAAAATGAATGTGCTGAATTTTACATGGGCCACCTTCAGATTTAGAGCAGTGCCACTTGCTGAGCTTTTTCTCTCAAATTTCTGATCTACTGTGTCTTGGTTGATTTTCACTTTCTCTAGTGGTAAAGTGAATGAGTCAGACTATTGGCATTATTTTCCCCCTCCTTATAGTCATGTGTGATAATACATTCATTTGTGACCAGTCCAACACGATCAATGCTAGTTATTTAGTTATCCTAGTGCAGTCAATAGCTGTTCTGAAAGGCCAGATATTGTTTTTAGGTTTCACTAACATCTTCCCTTCTGATTTAGGCTTTGTAGATCCTATTTTCAGAGCAGCAATGTTGTTATTTATCTATGTATTCGGATATTTGCTAACATTGTTCTTTCTCCTTATAAACTATGCCATGGTTGAACTTTTATAAGCATGCTTGCTGATTTTTTTTACTATGTATTGCAGATAGAAACTATGAGAAGGTCTGTGAGGCTTGTAATATCACACTCAACAAATGTGCCATTTATGGTTCTATTTCACCTGGAGGAGTGAGAATTGGTGAGCTGCCCTGCCACAGTACAATCTGAAATTATGGATTATTCTTTGGGTAAATTGCCCTAGAAGTTTTTACCGAGGGGCAGTTTTGCCCTGACCATTATCTTAGTTAATTTTGATCATTAGTTGACCAAATTTGCTGAACCGCAGTCCACATGTCATCCACGTCATTGTTGTTAAGGTGTGAATTTGTCTTAGAAGTTTTAAATCTAACTTTGAAAAAAAGTGAAGTAAATGGCACATGGACTTCCAGAGTAAATTTGCATATTAAAAAAAAATGACGTGGATGACATATAGATTGTCAACTCGGCATATTCGGTCAACTAATGGTCAAAGTTAATTGAGATAACGGTCAGGGCGAAATTGGTCCCTTTTTAAAACCTTCTGGGCAAAATTGCCCCTTAACCCTTATTTTTTTGGCTGCCTGGCTTTTATGGTTAGATACCTTAATAATGTTGTGGCAGTAGTTATATTAGGTTTATATCATTTGTATATTAATTAACTTATGCTTTGCCTATAACTCTTGGTTCGTAATATTTTCAACTGTAACCAATTATTGTAGATCCAATTTCCGTATATTTTGAACATGGTTCCTAATTTTTTACAGGAATTAATTGTTAGCAAATAGGAAAACATCTATAATGCTTGCCTTGAGCTATTGTTCCAGAAGCACGGATAATGACCTTTTATTACAAATTCAAATTTTTTTCTTGGAGTTCTTAGGGCACTATATGGTTATATATTTTTACTGTTTAATCCAACCAAGATTGGATTTTCTTAATGTTCTTGTATTTCACTGGTGCTCATGTCCCTTATTTCATGGATGTTCAGGTACTCCTGCAATGACAACAAGAGGTTGCTTAGAGGATGATTTTGGGATCATAGCTGATTTTCTTCTAAAGGCAGCACAGATTACCAGCAATATACAGAAGGAATATGGAAAATCTTGTAGAGATTTCCTCAAAGGTCTTCAAAATAATAAAGATATCGTTGAGCTCAGAAATCAGGTTGAGGCATTTGCTTCCGAGCTTCCAATGCCAGCATTTGATATTTGATTCAAACCAGTAAAGTAGGCAGCCTCCACATTTTGCATGGTATCCAAACGACTTGGTTTTGCTCTTGTGCTTGCTCTATCCTTTGCCAAGGAAGCTCCTTTGGATCATACACAGATTAGATTGCCACGGCTTACATCACTACTTTAGTTACAATTTACCAGGGCTTATATACTGTACAAAATATTCCATCACCACTAATTCTATCGATACCCGTTACTTGTTTATGGAAGAAACGTCTGTAATTAAAGGAACTCATTCAGGAGAGGTCTTTTGAGTGCACATTGTTCTAGGGACTACAAACTGTTGAACTCTCGTCTTGATGTTATACAAACGATTCTTGGGATTACACGTTGTTCTTGGTTTCTTTAATCTAAAGAAACAGTTATAGTTAAGTTAAAACGTGTGAGATTGAGAATATTTTGCAATTCTAGTTTTTTGTGCTTTGTGGGAGATCGGAAGAGGCTCTTAAATGCCACTCACTGCTTTATGGCGACTGGCCACCATTTGTGCCATTGAAGCACCCGGCATGCTGGCCTAAAGCTAAAATAGAAGTAATCTGTTTGGGCTCTTTCATA
The DNA here is from genome assembly GCA_963210345.1 of Inga oerstediana. Taxonomy (NCBI): domain Eukaryota; kingdom Viridiplantae; phylum Streptophyta; class Magnoliopsida; order Fabales; family Fabaceae; genus Inga; species Inga oerstediana. The sequence goes on from OY723405.1 coordinate 3,606,326, forward strand.
AGTATTTTTATTGTTTCTTCTTTTTAGGCAGCACTCTTATGAAACCCTTATAAGGAGGCAAGGCAAGAATTTCTGGCAAGGGACAAAAGGCATGAGATACTGAGAAAGTGACCCTTCAAGTTTTGCAGCATGTTATGCCATCCCCAAAGCCACCAAAAAAGTGAAAAAGATTGAAGAATATTTGAAACAGAATAAAATCCTGAGAGAGAGAGACTTGGCAGGTTCGTAAGGCGATACCGTGGCAAGTTCCTTATCATGATTTGCGTTGCTTTCAAAGAGAACCGAACTGGACAAAAGCTTTCCATGAGCATAAAGAAGCTGCTTCTGACATTAAAGATAGTTCAGGAATCTCACAATTGCGCCTTGCCTAGCATCCCTTAGGCCCGCCCCTTTTCCATTTCACTTTCAGTACTAAATCATTAATCATTTACTATTAAACTAACTGCCTCTTTTACTGCTTTCGTCTCCAGAGCACCACGCAACGCAAATGACCATGAATTTAATTAATCACTGTTTACCTTAACATTTCCTGCCTACAACAATGACAGTGTGATTTTTTATGTTTTTGTTTTTGTTTTGACATTTGGTTTTGGTCAATTCTTCCTCTAATTTGCTTTTTGTTTATATAATATTATAATACAAGAGGTCAAGGGGAATAAAAGTTTGGCATACAATTTAAGTAATTTGTTTATCTTGCAAGATAATTAATCTACTGCCTGTATCTTCTCAGACTCACAGCCGCATTTAATTTTGAGAATCCTTTTCGCCTCCGGCGGGAAACACTTGGCACCAACCAAAGTCTCAACTACGGTAAACAGTAATTCAAAAGGTGGTTAAAAAAGAAAATAAATGAAAAGGGAAGATACGGCAACCCCAGCAACTGATTCCTCTACATAGTTGCTTTCCTCCTTTTAAGTTCTTCAATTTCAACTTTGTTTTTTTGGGTTCCCTCATGGGTTCGCTTACTCTTCACCTATGGCTACATAAGTCCAAAAGTTTCTTCCTTCCTTCAACAATCTCGTCAAAGAAATCGTCGAGCTGTCCGATGATGTTCTCTGCTCCAGATCTCATCATCCCCAGATACCCTCTCAGATTCTCCACTCTCTCTCTTATCCCCACCTCTGTTTCCCACTCAACCACCATTCCCTGCGATCCCCTGCGCTCCAATTCTCCTCCGAGTTCCTCCATCGTCACTTTTGATCTTCTGAATTCGTACAACAAAACGCCCGGCGCCCCATTGCACTGGCCGATCTCCGCCGCCATTCTCTGCTGTAACCTCGCCGCCGACATCATGAACGCCGATCCCAGGAACAACCGTCCCTCGTATTCGCCTCCTAGGATGAAATCCGAGGAATCAGGCCAGCAATACACCAAGCCGTTTAGCAGAATCATGAGTAACAGCGAGCTGACATTTCTCATTGCATACAGAACTCCCCTGAACCCACTGAATCCGTTTAGCTTCGATTCGATCGAGAGCTTCTCCTCGAAACGAAGGGACAGAGGTTGAATTCTTGTTTCGATCAAAGTTCTGTTCTCTTCTCCTAATCCCATAGCTTCTCTGCGACACCCCGAGATTGCTCGAATAACCTGCTTCAGGAACAAGAAAAAGCCTGTTAATTCACGACCCAAACTTCAATTGCTGAATGAAAAGAAACAGGGAGAAAGAAAAACAAAAAACGAAGATTGTGATCGACCTGACCTGGCGAGATAGTTGTGGAGTGAGATGAGGATGAGAATCGAGGGAGGAGGTGATGTTTAGACCAGCAGAGTAATAATTTTCCATTCCAGAAATGCCAGACTTGAGGACATGACAGGCTTCCCAAAGCTTGGAGCTTTCATCCATGTACTCGTCGAGCCACTTGTCTCCTGAAGGAAGATGGAGCTTCTGGACAAGAAGGGTCAATTGGGTGTGGAAGGATCGAAGAAGTGAGAGCACCCTTTGAAGGAATTGGATTGACATGAAGTTATTTGAGAGATAGACTCGTTCAAGATCGTCAATACCTCTGGTGAGAAAAGAGTAGAAGCCATTGACGGAGTTGGTGGAAGAAGGATCCATCGCAAAGATTTTTATGGAATCAAAACGAAAAAGAAAAGAAGAAGAAGAAAGGAGAAGAGAGTGGGGCAAAAAAGGTTGGGAAGAGGGAGTTATTTAAATTGAGAGAGAGTGAGAAGAAGAACAAGAGGAAGAGAAAAAAAAAAGTGAAAAGAATGGAAGAATGGAAGGGAGGGATTGGGAATATCTTAGAAACTCAGATTTCTAAGGTCGAAATGGATTGTTGGGGGCAATGATGGGTGTTTCCTACAGAGGGGAAAGGATGATTGGTAATATGCCATTTTCATTGTGCTATGGGCAGAAAGCAAGAGAGGTAAAAATTGAACATGAAAATACACGCACACAGAAAATTAAAACAAGAAACAAGACAATTATGACGAGCGAGGGTAAAGATATATCGGCATAATATAAAGTGAAGAGGCAGGGGGCTAGTAACGTAATGTCAATATCACAAGATCATCTTTATAGCCACCTTTTTTACAAGTTTTTTCCTTCTTCCTTGTTATGTGTTCCAGTCTTTAAACCAAGAATCCTCTGGTAATTTGATTAAATTATTCATGATGATGCAAAAGAAGCCGTGGAAGGTGGCGAAAGGAAGTGAAAGTTGGAAGCTTTAAATATATTAAAGAAAGTTTGAAACATGCCTCTTGTCATGCAAGGATTGGCCTAACTTTTTTGTTCATGATTCGATCGGCACACAAGTAAGTCGCCCATCTTTTGATTAGAGAGCCTCTTTGGCTTCTTCTTTCCTCAATTTCTTCCTCGAGCTACTGAACTTGCTCCTCTTCTTCCCACTCTTCTCTATTGAAGTTTGCGGTTTTTGTCTTCCCCATATATCTCTTTGTTCTCTTTGATTTTCCCAAAGGAAGAATTATAATCATGAGCTTTCCTCTTACTGCTAACTTGTGTGTTTCCTAATCTTCTTCAGTTTCTCTCTCCTGCCCTGGAAATTGACCATTCAGCCCTGAAAGAAAATATTCTTATATTCATTAATTAATTAAATGAATAAGCCTTGCTACATGGACAGATATTGATGGGGGAAAAGAAAGGATTTTGGAGCTGCTTCTGCTTAATGATTGTTCAGTATTGTGAGTGGGTCCATAATTTGTGCATCTTATCGAATAGTTTTTTAATTGGTTGATCGTTTTCAGTCACTAATGGGAGGCCACAAAATGTCAAGTTTAAAGATACCACAAAGCATTTTTTCTTGTATTTTATTAATTGAATTTATGCCATGTAGTAGTATCTAGAATTATCTGCTGGAATTAATTATTTTTTCAAAAAAATTAAAATTGTGGGAGTGAGGCGACCAAGTAATCAAAATAATGCATTGGGTTGAGTTACATGCTCATTAAAATCGGGGTTAGAGGAGTGCTCGTGGGATTTTGGAGAATGGGACACATGTTGGGAAGGATGTTGGTCGTCTGTACTCTATCTATTTAAGATTTCATCAAAAAGTGAATAATAAGGATAATTAAACAAACATTTTTCTATATGCTTCCTGTGATGTTAAATATAAAACTTACTCAAAAGATTTGTTTTTTCTTTAGGCCTTAGTCTTCCTTGCCTCTCTCATTTGATAAACTTATCCACACTAATTTCATAGTTTTTCTTACCCTCTTTGTTTCTTAAATTTAATGCTCTCTCATCAGGGATATTTAAACAAAACAAAAAAAAACACGTGTATTCTAAATAATAATAATAGAAAATAACAAACTCGACTAATTAAAAGAGCATTTTATTTTAAAGCGGATAGACTACTTTTTTGTATGGCCACCCGTACACCTACTTATGTGCCAACAACCCTCCGCGTCCTTTCTATTTACATGCACCACTCAAGAAAATTTTGTATCCAACTTTTATAGGTAGTTTTGAATAATTTATTTTTAGGTAATAAGTGTTTATTATATAAATTGAAATAAAATTTTTTTCACATGCTTGCATTGAATACCGTAAATCATAATTTATAAATATTTTTAAGTTACAAATAAGCTTTCCTATTTGTTCCGCTTATCTTTTTTGAGGAAAGAGTTATATAAATCTAATTATGTTTTCGTATAAAATTATTAAAATAAAATAACACAATTGACTACGTTTAAAACAAAAAGCTTACTTGGGTACCATTTTTGTTAAATTAAACTGTTATCAGTGTCTCTTTACAAACGAATTCTTTTTTTAAACAATTCTAAACCTGCACATTAATGATAGATTTGAAGCACTTATCCCGTTGCTCATCATATATGTGTGTGTGTGTTAACCTTTTTAAAACAACAAACAAGAGTATGTAGATTTAGGATGCGACAGTGGGCATGAATTTGTTTTGTTCATCTATAATAAAAGTGTTATTCCCTTGAGAAGATACGAGCCATATGAGAATAAAAAGATGCATGTGAAAAATAATCAGAAAAAGAACAATGGGCAATGGGGTCTCACCAGAATAATGGAAGAGTCAGTGAGGCACTCTCTCGGATCCTTGATACTTCCTCTAATTCAAAATATAAGAGCTAAATAATTGTTTTACAGGATCTTTACGAAGGAAGTTAAACTCTTGTAATGCTTGTCTTGTAATTGCAATGATATCTGGTATTTATTCAAGAATAATTTTTTTATAATTATTAAGTAATTAGTTAAAAGTAGTAAATATGTAAAATATCTATTTTTTTCTAAATATATTCTTATTTATCAAGGGAATAAGTAAGAGAGATAACAAATTAAAAAATGAAGATAAAGAATATAGGGGAAATGATGAGAGAAAGTGTGGCAAATTTAGGAAAAAAACATTAAATGCAAAGACAAAAACAAAATGAATCTTATAAAAAGAGGGAGGAAAAAGGTAAGAAAATCCCATTAGAACTTTAAAATCACAAATTAATTATTTCCTACTAAAATAAGTTTTTTTTTTTTTTTTGCTAGCAATACTAAAATGAGTTGTTTAGGGGTGTTCGGGATCGGGAGATCTCATTCCCAATCCCAAAAATTTCCCTTCCCGTCGGGACGGGAAATTTTTAGGATCGGGATTGGGAATTTCCCAATCCCGGATTTTTGTTTTTTTTATAAAAAAAATTCTATATTGAATTTTTTATTGTATTTCTTTTAGTCTAGTACAAATATATAGGCTGTGTTTGGAAACACGTTTTGAGAGTAAATAAGTCCTTATTACGCAAGCCGAGATAAAACTCTTCTCACATACTTACCTTGTATACTGTGAATCACGATTTATAAGCACTTATTGCCCAAAAATAAGCTATTCCAAACAAGCACATAATTTATCTAATATCATATTGTATCAAATTAGTCCAATACAAATATATAATTAGTTTAATATATACTTAAAATTGTCGATTCAGCTACAACAAGCACAAAGAAGAGAACAAAAAATTAAAATTATTTAATAAATAATAAATGAAATTAACTAAATAAACTAAAAGAATATATATTACCTTGAGGGTGTTAGGAATTTTCACATTTTATTTTACATTTTATCTTGCTTTCTTAAATATTTTTTAAAAAAATGTACATATATAGATATATATATATATATATATATTCGGGATCGGGAAGTCCCATTCCCGATCCTGATCCAGATCCCGAAATATTTTTCCCGATCCCAAATTTTTCCTGTCCTGAAATTTTAGGGATGGGAAAATCTCGTCCCAAATTGCTTGGGATCGAGACGGGAAAATGTTACATACCCCTAGAGTTGTTTTTTTATTATACTTTTATAGTTAATACCTATACTCTTATAGATAAAATGAATTATTTGGGATTTTGAAATTAAAGGGATATTTTATTGTCTTTTTCTCTAAAAAAAAACCACCTCCCCTCATAAATCTGACTTTTATATTTTGAACTAGAGGAAGTATAAGACATATTTGGAGAATTGATGTTAATTCTAAATATAAAATATATTTTTCATATTTGTCAATTTTTTTAATCAGTCCATATTGATACTTCCTCAACAATAATTAAGGAGGAAAGGGAAGAAGAGAATTAAGAAAAATGATTAGAGTGTTTTAAAAAATACACATAACATTAACTAATTTAATTATCTTTTTAAATTTATTTAAATTAAATAAATATATGTTAAATTAAGACGCAAAAGAGCACTGTTATTACAGTTTTGTGCATGGATCACAAAACGGGGGCAATATATATGGTCGTTTAAGGTGAAGTGGCTCACGGATAAAACGGTAAGGGATTGAGTTAGGAAGAGGGCAAATCTCTTTCGTCCAGGTCATGATCCTACACCTATAAAAGTCCCTACAGAAGAAGAATATTTCATTTTCCTGTTAGATGGATACAACTGGATGGTCTGCGCCTTCTAACACAGGAAAGCGATACCAAGGAATGATTGCTTACATGGAAATTTGAATTTAATTCAATTGAGTCAGTGGACAAACTTCAACAGAAAAAATTTCAATCAGAGAGAGAGAGAGAGAGAGAGCAAATAACAAATATGGCCAGCGATGGGGCTGTGGGGATGATGGGGCTTCATAAGTCTAATCTTCACAACTTGCTTATCATATTAATTAATTGCGTTTCAAGGGGACCACTCACACTTGTTTCATTCCTCTTAGTCTTCAGATCATAAGAATCTCAGATAATAACATCCTTTTTAATTTTTTTGGTTTAAAAAAAAGAATGATTAATCAAAAAAGATAATTTTGTGTTTGTGAGATTAAGATGTTAATTTTCTCTTCTCCCACTAACTTGTCACAAGCACTACGAACAAGGCCGTTTGGGACACAAAGAAATAGAGAAGAAAGGCAAAGTGAAAATGTAATAGGAAAGAAGTGAGATCAATAACATTTTGTGGCACCCACAAAAAAACCTAAAACAAGCAGAGGATCACAATTATGTCCTCAACCTTCTAAAGTGACCAGTTTTTTTTCTGTTTGGGCCATCTAGTTTATGACTTTTTATTATCAAAAACTTCACTTCACATATATATATCATTCCTGAATGAATCACTTTGATTAATAGAACCAAAATCAATATTCTGCGGCCAATCATGCAGAGCAATTATTTTGGGGGTACCCTGTTGTTCTTGTTTCACACATATAAAGGAATTCACCAAGGCCCATATAAAAAAAAAGGTGAGATTCTTGGTTGATATACCATCGATGAATTCAGATTTTTACAATATATATGATATAGTGACAATAGTTAGCTAAGTTAACACGAAAGCCTTGTTTGTGCAGACAGAGAGATAAGAATAGGCATAATTAAAATTTGCCAAAAGCACTTGTGGGTTCAGAGCATTATGAGGGCTTTTGAGTTGTGAAGGGCCCTTGGCGTGTGAGACGACATTGGAGATAAAAGAAAAGAAAAGAAGGCAATAAGTGAAAAAATGGACCCGTGAGGGGTCAACCAACGAGCACATATATTTATATGAATGATAATAGCACTCAATTCGTAAAACAAGTAAACGACTTTGAAATGATTGCTTTTGCAAATATGGAAAACAAAGAAAAAGAAGCCAAACCCAATTATCAAAATCTTAAGTGCGTCTACCCTCTAGTTTGAGACTAGTATGATTTAACTGTTGCCACTTTTGACTTGCATTGATGCTTAAACACACTCTCCATTTTCAAAAGGAGCCCTTTTTCTCTCCAACTTTTCCCACTTTTTAATTGTTAAAGATCATATATATGGATGAACGGAGCTTTAAAGTTAAAAAAAAAAAAAAGAACCATGGATTATAAGAGTTTCTGGTAATATAAAAGTGAAACATAGGAAGGGTAATGGAGGTAGGCTTTTTGGTTTTATAGAAATGAGGCATCTTAGAACAGAACTACCTTTCTTTCATGATTGTGATGTTGATGTGAATTTACCCTGTTCTTATAAAAGTATGTTGAAAGAAGCCTTATCTCGTAAGACACTCAGCTGCCACGTGTCGCCAGCACAGATGGTTAAACTCCTGAATGGTGCATGAATCTTGGGGATGTGCCTACTATACTTGGCAGTGTAAATTTTTCTTCTTTTTGATGGATGACCCTCCATTTGATCCCAATCTCCGGAGGGACCCACCAACTGTAGGAAATCCCACCTCACATTTTATTTATATATATATATACATATATAATCCCACTTTCTTGCATTTCACATCCGGCCTTTTTTGTCCGTGTGAAGCCCCTTAAGCCTTAATATCTCTCAAGGTCAGGTCCATCAAACATGTTTTAGGGGTCTTCGACTCCACACGTTCCTTTGGGGGATCACTTGACATGGACAAGCTACCAGTTTGTTACAGCACATGAAAGCTACATTACAAAAAGAAATCTTTCAAGTACAAATGATTTCATAGAAAAAAAGGAACACAGGCATGATTACTTTCCTGTTGAAATATTCTATATATTATTCGCATAACCTATTTCAAAAATTGAACAGGGTAGGACAACAGGACAAAAAACAGGGCATGCTTGAATTAATTAGAGAGATCCCATAAAAGGCACAGTTCAAGTATAGAGAGAACACACACATGCAAGGTTACAACTTACAAGCGAAGAAGTCATTAATGGCTTTTTGGCTGGATGAGCCTGGAGGGTACAGTGGTCCAGGGTGTGATTTGTTAGCCGACAGTGGGAAGGACCAATTAAAGAGTCTGGAAAATGTAGTGAGAGCCGAAATTTGATAATTAAAGTGGAGCCCCTAGGGCCTTATTATTTGGAGTTTGAAACAGAGTAAAGAAGCACGCTTTTTTTTTTTTTTGCTTTGGCTGCCCTGTATCTGGTGTCAAGTCGTGTGTCCGTTTGAGTTGGACTCATACTTTGGTTGGTTCGGCAATGAGTAGTAAGATGTACAAAGGTAATATAGACTGGTGAATTCAGTTAATGGGGGTACGTAGGGGTGAGGGCTATGGATTGTCTAAGTCTTTGGAGGAATCATTTTGGCTGGAAAATGGAGGATGGGCCTTCATCTGTAAAGGCGGCGGCTGTATACTCAACTACTCACAGCCACATATCATTATTAGTTACTGCAAAAAAAAGAAAAGAAAAAGAAAAAAGCTCAGAGGACTAGAGGAGTCAAAGCAAGGAGGAGCCGGATTTCTGAACCAAAGTGCCTTAAAAGAGAGATTCCTAATCATATCACACACTCACTCCAAGTTCAAAAAAAGAGGTAACCAATTCAGCTTTCCAGTATTCTGTTCCCAGTTCATTTCTTTTTCATTTTTTTTCCGGAAAAGAAGAAAACAGAGGATGTGAGGAGGGGAGACAGTGCCCTTAGCAGGTAACACAAATTATGTTTGTCTAAATCGAGATTAAGAGCTTGTTTTGGACTATATTTGAAAACGTGATTTATCTCTCGCATCTTTTTGAACCATGTTTTGACCAAATCTTCCAAAACACAGACTCGTTAGGAGAGGAAGATATGAAATTAATTGTTTGTCCAACCCCCACTTACTGAGACGAAAAGATGCCTCCGTCTTTCTTACAAGTACTCGAGTGATTTTGTTTGCTGACGCTTACACAACATCCAAATGTAAGCGCACATAACACATAACATCCAAATGGAAGTGCCACTAACCTTAACATCAAATCGGCTCCGTTGAGACTCTAAAGTAGTGAGCTCTCGTTTCTCAACATTTAATAATATGACAGGATGGTAAACACCGTAACAAGTAGCCTATCAAGCAAATCAGAGTGCTCAAGCCCTGTTATTTAGTCTCGCTGTGCACATTAAATCTACGAAATTACCAAAAAAAAAAAAAAGATATTTGGAGTGAAATATGAAAAATCCAGTCTGAGATATCAACTTCAAATTCCACTAATATTTTCCTTCGGCTTCATAACTTAAAACATCATCAAGGGGTGCTATATTTTCGGACTTTTCACTAATTTTGCGCCACAAGTTACAAGATATGTACACATTTCTTTTGTGTAGACTGTAGGAATTGAAAGCAAGTATTGTATTTGGGCCGGAAGACATTATAGTATTAAATCATAAATGATCCTGGAAGGTAAAAACCGAGCCCCATATCCGCTACAGTGCCTCATCACTATCTGAATCAAGCTCAAGACCCTCATCAGCCAACAGCCGAGTGATAGCCTTCTTCTTTTCTTCCTCAGCCTTTTTTCGCATTAAATCTCTTTTCTTTAATACAAGTGTATGCCTCTTAAAGGTATTGTTGAAATTTTCAGCAAAAGCTTTCTTTTCTCTTGCCAGGATTTTCCTTTCTTCTTGTGGATCAATCTGAGATTTCACAATATATTTCCGATCAGACTCTGGAATATTGACTATGATCTGTTTGCATTAGCAAACAAGAGCTCTGTAACATTCACACTAAATGGAAGTTTATTTTTCGCTTATGAGCAACAAATTTTCAGCAGCCAATCCAGGGTGAAAACTGAAAAGTGATGACAAGCATGAAGATCAAGTCATGTATTCTTTAATATTCACTCAACCGCAGAAACTGAAAACTAGATGATTAGGGTTGCTAGAATTAAAATTGACAGTAAGTTGGCTTCTTTTCTAGGTGCATGATAATACCTTTGAACGAGATAGACTACGAGCACGGATATTTAACTCACGCTGTTGCTGCTCTGCCCAAGCAGCAATAGCCATATCACCTCGCTGGTAAAAAGCCTTTCGCTTTTTCATAAGCCACTCCATCCATGCCTCAGATGCCTGAAGGATACAGAACACCACACCAATAATCAAACCAATCCTCAGTAATCAGGCCAAAAAGTATTGTAGACAGAATACATCCGATTTTAAAAACAAGGCAATTCTTGTCACCACACCGTATGTTATTGGTGTTCTGAACCATCCCTATCCATTTTTGCAGCAGTTTGACCAAGTCCCATCGAGTCACTATTCTTCCCCCAAATTTTTAGAAATATCATAAAAATGATCTCTTTAAAAATTTCATGCAAGTCACTGTAGAATTATATTTTGCCCTTAAATTTTTTTTCCCCCACACGAATCCATACAAATATTTTTTGTTAGAAAAAGCATACAGGAATAGGCCTAGCCAAACTACCCAACATACTTGACCTATTGTCCAACTTGACCCAGACAACTCAATTTTGTCGGGCCAGCTCCTCCTGACCAGTAATAAACCAATGAGAGGATGGCTAAGCCAGGGTAGCACTAGAGCAGCCCTATCAATTGATATGTTGACAAGTTACCAGTTAAAACTTTACCTTCATTGGGTTCACTCGGTTATCCATATCATACTGCCGCCGCCTCTCGTCATCTATAAGTAATTCATAAGCAGCTTGAATCTTTATGAACCTTGCTTCTGCTGTTTCACCTTCCTCAAGGGTTCCTCTGCCATCATATACTTAAAGGAAAAAAATGGGAGATAACTCAGGACATCTTTGAAGAACAAACAGGAACAACTGTATCACAACCATAGCTATTAATCTTGTGGCGCAAAGGGCTGAAAAATGTTATAGTTTTTTTTTTTTTTTTGGCCAATTGAAAAATGTTATAGTAAATAGCATACAATGTTGGCTATATGAAATTGAGGCATATACATTAAAAAAAACCACAACATAGTCTATACTACTAACATATATGAAAGTCAAACACATATGTAAAATAGCCAAAACAAGATAATGATTATTTGTAAATCACAACACTGAGTACTTGAATAACCCAAGACATCAATGTTTTACAGCTTGAATCTTTATGTAAGGGTCACAATGCACGATGCAAGCCAATGCAGAGGCTAAGCTTCACCTTAAATGAAGATATAAATACACAGTCGCTAAAAATGGGATAGGGGATAAAACAATCTGTGTCAACCAATGCAGAGGCTAAGCTTCACCTTCAATGTAATCCCAATTTGTTGTTGGTTGATATGTGCAAATAGAGTATGCAGGGACCCTTATCAAACAAGGCCTACAAAAGTTCTGACAAGGCCTACAATAAATGAGCAGTGAAACTACAAATTTATGGAACGATTAAGCGATGCAAACTTCTCAACCCTGGAGTCTCAACTAACATAAAACTGTCATCTGATGGACAAGAGGATCATGCCAGCAATAAGCAAAACAAATTCACGTTTACAGTTTGTATGACACTTAAAGTAAAGAAGTCGAAGAGATGAAGTTACATACCATCTGGGTGATAAAATTTGGCCAAGCGTCTATAAGCATTCTTTATCTGTTCATCATCGGCATCTCTTTCTAATTCTGGGGTATCATCAGAAAAAAAGTTGACAAAGAAGCGTTAAAATAGTTATGCATAGGAAAAGCCTTCTATTCAAGCAATAAAGGCTAACTTATTCCCTAGCCATCACAGCTACGTTTCCCCGCAATTATATGAGGCATCATTTGACAGACCAAAATATAGCAGTATCGCTCTTCCATAAACATAAAAAGCACTGCAAGATAGGTTAGTGGTGACTGGTGATGGCATAATTGGATGTATTAATAACTACACTTGAGATATGTCAAGTCTTCTCCCCAATTTCGGAAAGGACTGTATTATCAGTTCCACTGCAACCTGCATCAAACTAATCCTTTTAGCTGCCAAAATTCTGTATGGCTGAAATATCTTGCCCATACATCCATTTTCTCAATTACAAAAAACGTCCTGGAGTAGCTAGGCCAAAAGAAATAAATTTGAAAATAATTACCAAGAGTTTTATATGGGGATTTTTGTTCAGTCCAATTCGATGCCTTCACCACGGTTCTCCTCTGGCTGCCGCGAAACCCAAACTCAATTCTGCTCGAACCCGGAGGATCCAACCATGTAGAATATATCGACGGCGATGGTGAACGAGGCTTGCAATTAGGGCTTCGAAATGAAGCCCTAGATCGAAACAGTTGTCTGCAACTGATGAAGGAGAACAGTGGTTGCGGTCTACACAGCGTTTTCAGGCTGCTCATAGTTCTCCGATGTGAAGCTCACCGAGACCAATCGAACGACACAAAGCTAGAAGTGTTCAACACTATCGAAGCTTTTTTTTTTTTTTTGACCTTGAGATCGAAGCCTTAAACCATTCTATATTATGTGTTTCCTTCTCTTTAACACAATTTATTATCTTTTTCCTGTGACGAAACGCAACTTGGCTGAAGTCGTGAAGAAAGGGAAGAGGTTTCAACGTCCACCATTAATCTGCCTCGATTTTTCAATTTTTGTTTCTTTCTTTTCTTTTCTTCCTGTTCTTGTTTATTGATAAGAACCGGGAATTTTATTTTAATTTATTTTCTGAGAAAAGCCGGGGAAACTTGTGGACGGTTTGGCTCCCGCGCGCCATATCATGACAGTTACAGGCCAGTATTACCGTTATGCCCGTGTCTACATCCCACAATGACGAAGTACCACTACAACGCAAACACACAGCATATTTTTTCCGTGTTTCCAGTTTATAGCATGTTACTTGTCTATTTTTCTTTGTTTTTCCTTATTTCTAATCACATTGAATTTGTCTTTTTTTTTCCCGTTCTTTTGGTTTGAAATATAGTCGTAAATTAGGCCTGAACTAGTTTAGAATTGAGAGTATTTCTCTCTTCTCTATTTCAATATTAATAAACACATTCATTATCAATACAAGTAGAAGATAATGATAAAGTCTATGTACAAGGATGAGCATCTCAAGAGCAACGCGTTACCTAAAATTTTGCTTCAAGCTAGGCACTAAGAGGTACACACAACAAAACTCAAGCTACCATATTTATATGGCCACTAATCCAACAGCTATAGAGCTGTTGATTGAGGCAGTGCGAGCGGATCACTCTGCTTCAGAAAAGCATCTCAAGCTTGGAATGCAGGATCGCTTGGACGAGCTGACCAAAGAGAACTGAGAGCACGAAGACGCTGCAAGTATTCGCCTAAAACCAGCAAGCCTTGAGCTGCTTGCTGGACCGATAGGATCCGAGACATGTGCTGCAAGGTTTGTTGTCGAAGGTGGTCTGCCTGTGGACAGCTATATTCATTCAGATTGTGTAACTTAGGACCCTACGAAATCTTAGGTGCAAAAAAATTCAGAATGGCTACATTTGATGTTCAAGGTTACCTGGCTTACAAAACCTTCTAGTGCTTCAATTTTCTCCATGAGAGAAGTCATCTGAAACCCGAAGCTTCCTATATCTGATGCGTCGGCTGCTGTGTTGAGGACCAGATTCTGCTGTAGTTTATCCAGTCCTTGTGAAAGAGCATCTTCAGCTTGCTGAGAAGATTGCCGGAGTTTGGTGCAACTCGCTATCTGTTGGTCCGTCAAACCCTCCACTTGTGGCACGATGATCTGAAGCAACAGTTTCTCCAACTTTTATTCATCATGTCAATCATCAAAATATATGTCAAAGTGCTTTATGATATGAGCAGCAGTTTGCAACTACATTTACTGTATCGCTTCATCATCATATAGATAAGATTTTTTTTATCAGAAACAATGAGATTGCATCATATTGAAACTACGCTGAATGGTTCTTTTGTGAACAAAACCACCACTATGTGATGGAAATGATGAAGGATACTGTTAGGTGAAGCTTTTCATTGCATTATGACATTCCTAAAATGAGGCTGATGAAGATATTCAGGATCAGAAAATAGTACATACATTAAGAAGCTGAGATGGGCGGGATCCACCGATCCAGAGGAAGAGGCGTTCCACGGATGCCTTCCAAACGCCAGAGATTAAGTAGAAGACATCAGCCTTTGCAGCTTCTGCTTTCATCCTGGAAAGATTTGAGTAATGATTGAGGCCACTCTCAACCAGTAGATGGAGCTGCACATCAGATGACTGAGTTTGCAATGCGTTTCTCAGTTCTGCATTTTGTCTGTGTTGCTCTTCAACCCATTGACTGTATTGCATCTCAAAAGTTGCAATCCCTGCCTCATAGAAGGAACAATACTTTGAACAATACTGCTATCCATAATCACAATGCTTCAATACTAGTAACTGAAATCTTTCATATCTGGAATTGAAACAACGGAAGCTTATAATACCAGTACAAGAAAGTTGCAAACAATGTATTGCATATTTTGTAACTATCATAACCCAATTGGTACGACATGAACTGAATGATGAAGGGGTTGTAGTTGACACATTCTTTACCTTTAGCCAAACATATTGGTTATGTTAAATGCAGAGAGTACACAAAAGGGCTTATAGTCAAAGAATATCAATGATTTATTTTGCATTGCTGCAATGAGAAGTGCAAACCAAACCAAGAAACTACAGGAATTTATTGACTAACTGATTTACTCACTGAGACATGTCTTCTGCTAAGTCAATGTAATATTTGATACAGTAAAGAGAATGTATGATGCATCCTAGAATGCCTGATAGATGAATAAAAAAACAAAAATGTTTGTAAAACAATATACTCGTGTATAAACTACATCCTAGGAATAAACAAAAAGGAAAGGATCCGTATTTCTTGTTCTGAAAATTCTTAAAAGAGGTAAGCATATTAAGTATATGATGGGGAAGAGTAAAATTAATGTTCAGAATAGCAAACCTGGGTTTATTGTTGCAGGTGATCCTATATAAGTAGCATCTAATGCCCCGCCCGTATACAGACTCTGGACTCGTACAATGTAGTAAATGCACAAACATGAGACAAAGGAAATATATACACAAGTGAAAAAAGCATATGATATATATTTGTTAAAAAATTGAGCTCACCTGCTTTTTTGCTTTCTCAATCTCTAGCTCCAATTGCATGAGCTTCAAACGGCTAGTTTCTAACTGTTGGACATAAGCCTATAAAATTTATATGAAAAGAAAATTAAAAAAAGGGAATAAGCAGAAATCAGGTTATAAACACTGAGCTGCCTGCCTGAAGTTCATTTTTCTGTTACCTTTTTCCTTTGACGACTTTTTCGAGCTGCCTCACGATTCTGTGCTAAGCGTCTTAGCACCTACAAGTATAAATTTAGCAATTATAAGGTCATAAATCGAGCATTCAAGTTCATTTCTTCAAAATCACTAATGGTCATTGTGCATTCAGGTTTGCTCTCTGGTCTTGGCTTTTATAAAAGTCCAAAGAAACCAAGACACTCATACAATAATGCTCAATAAAACACTGGTAAACTTTAGGAAAATGATACAGAAATAGTTCAGTACTCAGTAGTAATACCGATGGCATTTTATTACCTTGCTAACAGCAGTGTTGGTCTCTTGATCATCTCCTGAATGCCCAGTTGATTCATGAGGAATATATTCAGCCTGGAGAATTCACATTCAAGAAGTTATTATAAATCTGAACTTGAGATGAAAAGAAGTTAACCATCAAAGAAAACAGAAATTCAAGCTTTTTGCTAACCCTAGGCTCTGTGGTGGGGTTCACCATGAATATCTGGGAAGGACCTGAATTTAGGGTATTTTCTACTTTAAAGTTGTCCGCCCACATGCTGACTTGCTGGAATGGCTCATATATGCCCATCCTTTTTGTGATGGCAAGTTGAGTTGATGGAGAACTCATAGACTGGAGATATTAGGAGGGAAACAAAAATTAACATCATTCTCACATATAAAATAAAGATTGGCTCTCCTAAATACAAAAAACATAGATAAAAGGAAGAGTTAATTAAGAAAGCTAGAAGTTGGATTTCTGAGTTCTGGTCATCAAAACTAACACAAGAAGGAGCATTGTTGAAAAGTCTGCACATGGCTTAGTTTTGATCATAGTTAATACTTCTAGATTAACTGAGATTCTATGATGATGATCACCATATGTCATGGAAATCAGAATTCGTAGAGGGGCAAGTCCCATATTTATGATTTCGCAAGTCATCAAAATGGCTAACAGATGAGATGGTCTGGTGACCCAAAAAACAGCGATGTTTAAGATTAAAAAAATCATCTTAGACAGAGAGAAGGAGAAAGAGATTTTGGTGGACAATTAAAGCTTGCTCGTGAATTGCTATTGCTTTGCAGATTGTATTTTAAATGCTTCAGAAGTGAAAAATGAACTTGATGAAACAAGAAACTGACTTCTTAAACGAGAAATTAACGGTGCCAAAATCCAGCAAGCAAACAAAATTCCGAATGAAGCCGGAATCAGAGCAGAGGAACTGTTCTTGTTCTAGAACAAAGAAGACACGAAAAAGGACAAACAGGCTTCAGCTTCAAACAACGAAAATCCCCCAAACCAAAACAGGAACCAAACCTACTGCAAAAGCCAAGAAAACCAACCTTAGCTTGAAAGAATAATCAGCAGGCTTCAAATTTATTTCATCAAAGACCCAATTGATCCTCGGAATATATTTGACAAACTGCCAGCTCAGTCCTTGTAAATAAACCAATACCATTATTTTCTCGCATGCAAACAAGCATCAAAAGCAACGCAATGACTCAAGAAAACAAATCAAACTTCAAAGGGTGTATATATATATATCTAGAAAGTAACTCATAATTCTTCAAGAGAACAAAACCTTTTCCTTTAAAAACCTCAACTTGTGAACGTCGTGACCCTCCCACTACGATTGAGAGAGAAACTGTTCAAAACGCAATTAAAAATATATCAGGACAGCTCTGCATTAAAAAAGAAGAATGAGTGCAAACTTTTTTGCAAAAAAGAAAAATTGGAAGAAACTCACCGTCCCTTATTACCTCACTGCTTTTTTAATTTTTCTTGCTAGTGATCGTGATTCCTCACTGGTCTCTATCCGATGTGAGAGTGTGAGCGTGAGTGTGAGTGAGAGTTTGAGTGTGTGAGTGAAGATGCCCCTTCCACGACTACACCTCAATATTTATTTATATATACTGGTGACTGGCCCCACAAATGATTCCACGTCATCAAACGGGTCCCACTTCAGAATCCGGCAAATTCCTTACAGACGTCCGATCTGTCTCCTCCCAATTTGATGGAGGGCCATAAATTTGTAGTTTAGTGCCACTAATTCTGTACGGACAGTGCAAAACATACGCGACGGTGCATGTGACGCTGCTTGTGCTACATGTAATCAAAATGGTATATACCACGTAGTATTTAACTATTTATATACACGCACACACACACAGAGATACGATAATAATTGATGAAGAAATTTACGTACAGAATAAAGGAAAGAAAGCTGTAAAAAGAATGTGTGATTTTATATAATACCATAAACAACGGTAGCTAACGTAGATACTTTTTTGAAGTTTTTCAATTGATCCTTAAAGCATACGTTCAGCATCCAAACACTGAATAATATTATTGATGATTATGAATGATGGGCAATATTTTTTTGACCTTTATCCTGCGGCCAGAGAAATAAAACAAAGGAGCTTATCTTGTTTAGGCCTGGAAAAGCAAAGTTTTTGATTAAGCAAACTAATTATTTAATTAAAGTTATATATACTCCTCAACTTTGTCATGAAAGATTAATGGATTGGCTAGTTGATTTACTCCCTCCTATCCTAATTATAGGATAATATTTAGGAGTTGATCTTGGTCCTAATTATAGAACAAAGTTTTAATTTTTATCAATTTCTTCCTAAACTATCCCATTGATACTTTCTCAATAATAATAAAACACAATAATAATTTTATAATACATTTATATATTCTATAAAGTGAGTAATACTTGCAACTCATTAATGTCACATATACCTTAATTCTACTGTTTCTTTTATTTTTTTTAATAAAATAATTTTGAAACCTGCGAAACTTTAAGTTAACGCCTTTTGATAGTCTTTTAAAATAGAGAGTAATACACGTTGTTTGTGGTTTTTTCTTGGCTCTTAGGCGTACTAGCCAGAGAAATTAATTCTCAATCTTTGTTAATCAAACAATGAGTTTTGAGGTCCTTAATTACAATTTTCTCATATACAATAAGTGCTCCAATTAATACTCCAAAGTTAGGACATGTTTGAAAAATAAATAAGATTAACTAATTTAACTATTATTCTTAATTTTTTCAAAATTAGTTAAATATATCCTATAATTAAGATAAGAGGGAGTATTATTTATGCCCCAACTAATCAATTCGTCCCTTCCCAGGTAAAGGTGTCTGGGCACCAGAAACGACACCAACACATGCTTTTTTCAAAGGTAGAGATAAAAGTTTTTCGAAAAAGGGACAAGTTTCCTTTTATATTTTTTCCCCTTCTTTTAATTTTCTTTTTCTTTTCTTTATCATCACCCAAAAAGCGAACGTTGTCAGCTCAACTTTAATCAATAATGGCGGTATCAAGCTCGCATCTCTTGTGCATTTCATGTGGATTTAGCTCTCTTTATTAAACCATCGTTAATTCTGCCACCTATGGGTCATGCAAAGTTGTTTTAATAAATTAAAGTTTGATTCATATAACATGAATCATTCCACGCTAATCATCAACCTTTAGCTCATCCTACTGCATGGCTGATTTAACACTAACAATAATTAAAGTAAATAGAGTTTTTTAAACTAATTCTTTGCAGGAAATTCTGTTACTAACACATTATTTAAACGGTTAAATATGTGTAAAACTATAAAAGATTATAACATAACCCCCTCAGATTCCTAAGAACCTTGTGAAAACCGATCCCTGCCACTCATATGCCTTGTATAAAAAAAAAAGTGGATACCATGCCGGCTAGCTTGTGGAATAAGTATTCTAATTAAAGTACTTTGGATTTTCAAATGAAAGATCTATTATTGATTCATGTTTGAGTTTTAAATTAATTTGTGTAACACAACTACGTAGTGGCATATATAATATGTGCATTATAGGCTCTGGGTGACACAAGAAGGGAAAGGATTACATGAAACCTGCTTTAAAGATATAAAGAAAGAGAGATGAAAAGTTAAAGGTGTGCGTGCAACTGATCAATATGCATGTCCCAGTGGTACAACGTGGGAGTCGCTACCTGGTCATTGCTAATTAATTCCAATTCAGCTTTTTACCGCTCATCCGTTTGGACGTTATCTGCCTCTTGTGGGTCAGACAAGTTAATTAAATCTGAGTAAATAATTTATTCTTTAGCGCTGCCAACTAAGGATAAAACCACCAAGTGTAAAGTGTTTATATTAATTTTTTTTAATAGTTTTTACGATTTATGAGTTAAGTGTTTGAAAGGAATTTTGTTTCGAGTTACGCAAACCATGATTTAGAGGTTTACCAAATACACAATAGATTGATTGGATGTGACCTGGTTTGTTCCAATGTATCTAATAGTCTTGTGTTCGAGCTTTAAATATAAAATTGTGATAAGTACTCTCATAGCAAGATTGTTGTAGGTTTATATTTCTGCAAACCAATTAATCAGTTGTTAGTAACCATTCAGCGTAGAGATTAAAAGGAAAAAAATAATAATAAGAGTAAATCATGGAAACCAGTGTCTGACAAACTTCATGCTGTTGACACGTCATTTTTGTACAGAAAGCTCCTATATCGATCATCTTACAAGTGGAAAGGATCTATGTTGAGAGATTTATAAATGGAGATCGACCACAAAAATTAGGTCATCCACCATAACTTTTAAGCATTTTTCTCTCTACGGACCAAAAGCTATCTTCTTTTTCTTTTTCTTTTTCTTCCATTAGCTGATGTGTATATCCATTACCCAAGCCGGGGCCAGGGGGCAAAAAAATCGATCTTGGGATAACTTATAAAATAAGTAAATGTATCTCACCGTTGAGGGGTTCGGTAAAAAAAGACAACTTTGTTTGGCTAAATTTGGCTGTCTCACTAGATCTTGTACGCTTTTTATCTTTCGAACATGCATGCCAGATCTATCGGAAGTAACTTTACACGTACGACACATAAGTAGTGGCCAGTGGGAGTTACAAACGATGGTAAATCTTATGTTAAAAGCCCCAAAGGAACTCATTAAGGTTACCTGGTAACAACTAACAACCATAAAGCATATTCTGAAGGAATATAAGGAAAAATGATGTGCCTTAATTAGTCAAGAACCCAGAGCGACCTTTTTTTCCCATCCAGTAGTTCAAAAGAGTGGCGTAGATTCCTCCTAAACATCCTGAAAAATCATTTTTTTAATATATTCCTTTACGCCTTCACGATCTTATATTCTTTCACCACATCTATAGGTCGCTAATTGTTTGGAATAAATGGAACAGTGGCGTTCTGTAGCTTCATAAATCTTGAGGCTTTTGCTTTTAGTTAGTTAGGTGATTAAGGAGACACGTACCTTCTTATCTTTTTATTCACGTTAACGATGACTTGTCGGGAATTCTCCCTGCTTGTTGTGGTTCTGGACATGGGAAAATTACAAAACTTTATCCTTCTCAGAGTACCATTTTCAGATCATGTCTATCTGACTTGTACCTTCGATTATGAACCGCGTCTTTTAGCTCTGATCATTCATGCAGTGGGACAAATAATAGAAGCTTAATTGCTGAGAGAGAGAACAAACATACACAGTAACATCAATCTGGGATTTCTCCGAATTCCCTTTTTATAACGGTCCAGTTTGAAGAGGCTGCTTGAATGAGCTACTTAAGACTTATTTATTTTAGCTTTTCAGAAGTATTTTTATAATTTATGAGATAATTATGAAAAATTTTATATCGACTTACAGAAAAAAACTTATAAAATCATGGTTTGGGGTTTCCCAAACAAGCAATTTGGATGTCAATTTGAGCCTATAAATCAAACCCAGACAATGGAATGAGAATAGATTGCCGAATAACTAATAAAAAGCCTAACAACATAAATGACCATAGCCTTCCAGATTACGATCTACGTTGAGGTTACCAAAAAAGCAACAAAAAAAAAAAAAAGTTGAATTATTTCAATTTTTTTTAGCATTAACAATATTTTTTTTTTTTTGTCTTTTTATTTTATTTCATAGTTTATTTGAAAGACTATTAGCAAGTGTAGAACAACAACAACAACAACAACGTCTTATCCTACTAAGTGAAATCAACTATATGAATCAAACAACACATTGAGTTGCTCTCTTTGGTTTTCTTTTGTCCTCTTAATTGGACTCCAAACAACTTATCTACCCTCTTCAGTGGTATATCTAATGGCTTTCTCTATACTTATCCAAACCACCTTAGATGATTTTCTATTATTATTTTTTTTAATAAGTGTCACTTCAACCTTCCTCATATAAGTTCATCATGAATCTTATCTTCTATATAAATGTAGGATAGCAATAACACAAGAATTTATGCGATATAGGATCAATACTCTTGCAAAGTATTGTACCTAAGAAGTGCTTCCCGCTATATCAAAGTCCACTATAACAACGGATCAAAATAAAAAAGTCAACAAGCTGGTCCAAAAATAAAATGTCAACCCCAACAAACAGTTCCCTCAAACTTATCCACACCGTAATTAGGTGTCCCGTCATTGGACAAAATTCACACAAGCCCACGTTAACCTTCAAAATCTTCTCACAAGATAGGCAGCCTTCCAAAAAAACCAATAATGCCTGTGTTTGGTATCACTTATTTTTAGATAATAAGTCCTTATTACGCAAACTGAGATAAAACTCCTCTCACATACTTATCTCGTATACCGTAAATCACGATTTATAAGCAGTTATTACCTAAAAATAAGCTATTCCAAACGAGCACAATTTCTCACAAGAGAGGTGACTGTTGGTTTTTATTGTTAGTGTCGAAGAGTGTGTTTATCAAGTCTACAAAGTGCAAATGCAAACCGTCGGATATCATGTCAGGTTCAATCTTGAGAAATTAGATTGAACCCGCATTATACATGAACAATCAATCGCAAAACACGGGGATTTCAATATATAATCAAGGAATTGGATTAGCATATAGCTCCCGAAATTATCTTCACATAGTAAACCGTCTCATTTTGTAGGGTTTAAATGTCGTTAAAGCAGAGGAAGTAGTGAGCTTGCTGAGCTCATGACAACACTTGATCATGTTCAGAGTTCCAATACTAGAATATAGTATCATAGGGCTGAAAAGGAAAAGAAAAGGGTAACTTTGACTTTGATGATCAACAGCAGCATGTTTGTTATGACTAACGCACTGAAGACATCTATCAACATGACCAAGCGTGTGTTTTGTTTCCACGATTTGGCAGGAAAATCGGACTTGAACAGGGGTTAATTGAACTTAAACAGTATTTTGATAAAAAATGAGTATGTTTCAGTAATTGGATTTAAGGTGAAAAAAATCATAAGTTGGAAAAAATCATAAGCCTCAAAATTAAGCTTATTGGAGCTTATGTGCCTGTGTGTGTATTAAAAAATATTGATAGGAGTATTTTCATATTTTTGGGGATCAATGAGGTACTCAAAATCACTTCTAATCACCAAACTTCTTTTATGAAAAATGTTCTAAATAATTTTCTCTTTCTTTAGATAGTAATCTTCTGCTAATTAAAGAATATTTTGGTATAAGAGTTTAGACAAGTTTTAAATTTTGTTAATATATGACTGTAGAAATGTAAAGAATAATTAATTTTAATCAGTTTATATTTATTATTTAATTGTTTTATGATTTTATAATCAATTTTTTTTATAAACATATCATAAATTAGTTTCTATATAATATTTTTATCCATTAAATTAGTTTAAATAATTTATTTGAATTATTGGAGGTATTATTGAGATTTTAATCGGTTTATTTTGTTAGATTTTGAGCTATGTGAAAATATGAGTTATGATTTAATATTTAAATTAGAGTTTGATATAATTTATAAGATTTAAGCTTGAAGTGTACCGTATAAAAGACTTTTGGAGTGTACCAATTTAAATTAGAGTTTGATATAATTTTATTAAAATTGTACTATTACCAAATTTTCAAAGTTAATTTTTGAGAAAATTGTGAAAAAATCCCTCTATGTGTAGATATCTTTCCAGGTTCCATTGACAATTAAGTTGCCAATGAGGAATTTTTTCACAATTATCTCTTCATTTTTTCATTTTTCATAATTTTTTCAATTTTTTTCTCTTAATTAATACAAAAGTCACTTATGCAAAAATCAAACCAAACATCCTAACTCTTACATAAGTTACTTATCCAATCGTTAATCCAAACACTCATCATTTTACCCAATCTAACTTTTTTCCAATTTTAAGATTCCATAAGTTTAAATAAAAATAAGTTACTTATCCAATGGCCAAAAGATACACCAAATATTTACAGTCCCAATTCCGATAACTTACTAGATGCTATATGTACAGAGAAGCAAAGGGCGGAAAAAGAGGCTGCCAGAAAATTTGCAGCGCATATCCATGAATCCTGCTATCTTGGGTCAGCTTTCTCATCGGTGAACCTGACAACCGAAACACCTCAATATCTGAGTCGGTGAAGGTTATAATTGCAAGCCTGAAATAACGACAAAAGGCACGATGCAGAATCGTAAGTTTATTAAGGCTCAATGTCTTGGTTGTCCAGGTTAACTTCAAAAAGTTTTGAAGTATACTCAAAAAATTATGCTGCTTCCGATTTTAGTTCAAAATTTTGAATTGATGACTCAGATTCATGTGCAGCTCAAACCCGAGCCAAAATCAAGCTTTTCAAAATCTACCAGCCTTGAACTTTTCAATGTAAAATTTAGCTCAGCCTTGAATGAACCCAGCAGCCCAACCTTCATATATTATCCCCTTTTAGAGTACTAGTCCAGTTGTTCATGAGTCACTTTGAAACGATTCTAAAATATTTAAACTAAATGAAAAGGCACATACGGAGAGAGTAACCATCTGTTGCTGATAAGGATCATTTCCTTTTAGCATCTATGAACATGGCTCGAGTCCAGTGCTCAACATCCTCACTTTGTGACGGGGGAGGAGGAAAAGTTGGACGCTCCACAAGATCCCATCCTTCAATTAGGCACTCACTCTTTCCATCAGATAAATCTGTGGCATAAAGATAACTAGCAGCAGAACTTGGCAGGCAATTTTCAATTCTCTGCAAAAGAGGAGTCGTCCAATAAATTAAAAAATGTTGAATCACCATACAAATGGAAAGGCCATTGTGGGATGGATGATGAGGTATCAAATATAGCTATTGTGAACACCCGAGTACAAATAAAAACTATAAACTAAGCCTTGTTGTGTGAGTTATAACTGTTTTGTACCCGGATGAGAAATGACACAACAAAGCATATCAGCGTATAATCCCCAGATCAGCTTGGCTTCCCAATGAGGGCTTGAAAAAGCAATAAAGAGACAAAGAAAGGGAAACTTCAGAGGCAAGTAAAAGAATATTAGCCAAGTAAGCCATGGCATACACCAAACTACAGCCTGACCAGGGTTAACCGTTTCATGTTCCTAAACATTAGAAAAGATATGTAAATCTATCAGAAAATTTTCTATTCTTTTAAATGAAATTCCTAGAAATCCATAAAGGCCCTGCTCTATTTTATTGTGCAATTTATGAACTAAAGGCACTGAAACATTAAAAAAAAAAAACTCCTCAAGCATTCTCTTCCAAAAACAAAAAACAATGATAAGTAGACATTTACCGTTGTTGCCACAGAATGTGAATTTTCCAGCAAAGTGGTTGATGAAATAGCAGAATTTACACTCCACACAGATTTGTTCAACTGCTGAACTTGCTTGCATGGCCTAATCGAGAAGACCCAAACAAAGGCAGTTGTTAAAATAATTATTTCACTTCAAACTCCAAAACCTAATAATGAGAGAAACTAAGCATCAGCAACCCTCAAACATGCTCTGATTGAAGACAACCATATATCTTTTAATAACTGGTTTCAATTATGGAAGAAGCTAGATAAATAAATCTAGTAAGAAAAATAAATTAGCTATACAGCAAACACCTGAATAAGTTGTAATATAATCTCCAATGGAGTGACATGTAAGAAAGTATTACTAAAAGCTATGTTGCTGCCTGCATCAGTCCATGACTCCAGGAACATCATAAATTTCTGTTATTCAATATGATGTCTGTTCTAGAAGTCAAAACATAAGTTTTAGAATATTTCGGGCATTAATAGTTGAGCCAGGCAAAAAATGAGTAATTAAAAGTTGTAACAAAATTCTACTCTGATCTCCCAAAACTATAGACCTTTTATCTAGGATACACCAGTACAGAATGGTAAAAGATTTTATTGAGAATTGGCACTTGGTCATAAATATAGTAAGGTTGCAAATTCACACTTTTGTTTCAACGAGTGCCATACAGTTGTCATGAAATAGTGTGTAAAGATTCATACAAGGGTCAACATGAAATGTACCTGGAACGAGCCATCTTTGAGGATAAGACAGATCGAACTTCCTTGGATGATGAGAGTATAGCCAATAACTTTGCAAATGCTTCAAAAGTAGATGCCTCAGAAGGAACATCCAAACCTAGAGAGTTGTAACAGTAAGCCGTGATGCATGCGACACTTTTTTTCAGAAGTGAAATCCCTTTCTGCAAATCTTTATGCGTTTGTACAGAATGTAAAGAAGCTGAAGCATAATTAAAGCTATTACTCCCAGAGGAATCCAGGCGAGGCTTCCTTTCAGATTCCATAGAAGCAACACCAAAATTACTTGAGCTTCTATCAGACCATGAATTTTCCCCACTAGCAGAGCAGTAATTTTGGCGGGGTATGAAAAGGGGGTATTCATTGCTGACAATTAAAAAGTATTTTGGATCAGAGAAACCAGTAATTCCAAATAAATCATGCTAAATACATTTTCACCCAAAATACCTCCTTGACGAGGGGCGTGCATTCCAATAAGAATCTCGTTGCCAAATTCGAGAGCAAGAACCCTGGGGTAAAAGTAAATTATGCATTACATATTTACATGAAGTATCCTTCTGGATAAAACCCTCAGCATTGGAGCCAACATGGAAAATTGGTAATAATCCATGATGAATAATAAACCCTACAATGAACGTTCTAATTGGAGGAAAAAACATTTATGGGGTAAATAAGCTATGTTTGGGTCCAATGACGGAATTAGGAACAAAATATGGGGAGCAATATTAAAATGTGTGCGTGTGTGTGACAACAAGTTTATATGTCTGTGTTTGGATCCAGCCATGTTAGGCCATGCCAATAGCTAGGCCACAATATTTGAACAAGTTTGAAACATGAGGTTGAAGGAAATATTGAGTCAATACAAGAATACTGGATCAGTGCTTACCGCGAAACCTGGGTTATGAAGTGCTGGGGCAGCCAAGTTGTGAGCAACAAGATTTAGAAGTTGCACCATGTACCTGTTTTTCAAACGTGATGATAACTGGTAAATAAATATGTAGCAAAAAATTCAAATTAGGATATAGAATTCTCAACTGCTAAAAGAGTATATTTGAAGTGGTCTATAATTACCCCAAAGACACAGAAAGCTCTTCTGATGGAACAGAGTGGGGATCAAGTGCTCTTGGCAAGCGTGCATTGCATATTTGATCATACTGACCGCTAGAGCCATCACTTTTCTCTCCCTCTATGGCCACCTGAGACATTAAAGTTATGAACAAGGCTTAGGTTATATGATTACATCAGTAATAAACCACGCCCAAAATAGTGATGAGACCATAACCACATCTAAGAAGTGCCCTTAAAAAGCCCTGGGCTGAACAACAAACAGAGACCAAAAGGACAAATATATTCCCAAACCGATCAAGGGAAACCACGTTATCCCAAAAATGGGCATTTTTAACTTGATAAATCACAATTCACTGAGACACATCAACAGAGTACTGATAAACAGATATAACTTTACCCGTCTTTGAGGAAACAGCTTGCATATCTGTTTTATGACCACAGACTGTTTATGAAGATGTTCAGCAGTAATTGCCCGCTGCAGTGTTAAAAAACAAAACTGAACATAAATTGTGCAGTTCGTAGAAAATGAATCATGTTTCACAAAAGCATTATACTATATGAAAAAAGTATGATAGGAACATAAACTTTCAGCTAAAACTTGAGATTGAACAATAAAGCAAGACTCGTCAGTTACACACACGGCAATCCCACGAATGTGTGTAGTTCACAAAACAGTTCCTGATTAATGGAGGTTAATAATAACAACAGTACTCACATGCCCTAGAATCTGGGTGCATATGAGATTAGGATAGAACTTCTCCAGTTGTTCAACTCGATTTTTTTCCAACTGCAGAAGGAAAAATAATTGTATCAAGAATTTTCATACCCATGCACATTAAACTTGACAATATTCATGACAGTATGGTTTCAGTGTCCATAGCAATAACATTTACAGAAAAAGTAAAGAAAAACAACCATACCGTAGAAAAGGCTGATTCAAGCATACTGAACTTGAGTTTCAGATTAGCAGATTTACTCTCTATCTTAGACCTTCCTGTAAGGTTACTGATTATTCTAGGCCCGGAGTATAAGATGTCATCTCACATCAATCATTCTTACCCGGGAGGGGGAGGGGGGTTTTCTAACCTTGCACTAGTTGTTCTTTACTAAGACGGAGCTTCTCCCTCAACCTTGTAAGCTTTTCATGTTGAATAACTCTCCAATTCTTTTGATCATCTGCCTTTCCCTTCTGAACATCATAAACAAAGATGTTAATGAAAATGAATGAAGATAAGGCAGGGTTCCTAAAAAATATTGAATCAGAAAGTTGGAAACTTTTCCTTACAAAGTTACAAAATGTACAAGTAGATTAGAAATTAACAATGTAAGTACAAAAGGAATATAGGCTGGTACTGAGAAATAGCAATGAAGATAATGGTGTTAAATGTAAACATGCAAAGAAAAAGGGAAAAATTTTGTTCTCGACATACAAGCAGATTGGCATGTCAGAACTTTCATAAGAGGGTTAAGCAGGGACAGGGCTTTATTCCGTGTTCTGGAAAATATTTTTAGAATTAAAAAATGTTCAAGTCCATTCTAAAAAATTAAATAGCCCAATCATGCTTATTTCAGATTTAAAAGCCAGGCACTAGAGAAATAAATGGAAGTAGAAGGTATTCATAATTCATCAATATTGTTCAGACCTTAGCTACAAGAATCTCACTTAATGCTGCGTACAAGGATTCCCGATGAGCTTTCAAAGGTTTTAAGGAGTGATAGTACTCATTCAATCTGCCAAGAAAAACATCACTTATAAATTTTTTAATAGAATAAGCAACAGATACCGGTATGCACAGGTTCACCATCCAGAAGTAGAACAACTAGAATTGCGTGTAAACGAAATAATATAAGCCTGCAAATAACAAGCTCGATGGGATGTTTATTAGTAAATAAGCAACACTTAAGAATAAGCAACATAAAAAAAAAGTAGCGTGCTACCGCTTGGATGACAACATTTTAAATCGTAACGTAGCTGAACATCAAATAAGCTTTTTCCCTCGTCGAAAATTAACTATACAAAAGAATATATGAAGAAATAATTAAATAAAATAATATACCTGTAGTTAACACAAATGGTGCATATCGAAGCTAGATTCGAGTTTTCACATAACGGGCAAACACTGGTTCTTCTCGTCATCTCCAACTTCGCATCAATAACTCCAAGCCGAAAAAGTTGAGAAATTATCCTCGAGAGTTAGATTTAATCTAAATTGATGACCTAGACACGCTAAGCGTAGTTTAAACTGGAGCTGCCATTGATTAAACAGAAAAAAGAAGAATATAACTCACCGAAACGTACAACAAATTCGGCTCAGAATCTAATAGGCAGCGATCAAATGTCGCCCGTGGTTGCGTCCTCGCCAGAATTAATAACCTAATAACCTAGCTAGACTCCTGTCGTATAATTATTGAATTCCGGTTACGCCAATATTTGAATCTTTCGATAGATTATATAACGTGCGACTCTAGCCCTGCAGAAATCTACTCATAACCTCCGATCCCGCTCTTGTCGCGATTTATATAAAGGCAAATTTATGCAGAAATTAATGGTATTATGTGGGGGGTTGAGGGGAGGATTCCGGCGCCTTGATTGTGAAAAATCTATTTAAATTGTGCTGACTTTAATAAAATTAAAAATACAATAAAAATTAAAATATACTAGACTTATTAAATGCTTCTCTTTTCTTCCTTAACAATCATCACCTATGTGCGTTAAAAAGAAAAAAAAACATTCATCACTCATGGCAAGTTAATAAGTTATGGGATGGCAAAAAAAAATGTTAATAAGTTATGGATAAGAAATGGAACTTTTTTTTTCCAACAGAAAGGGAACTTTAGAGCTGAGAAGATGAGCAAGGTAATATGACTCATTTATTTGTTATTCATTATTTAATATAAGATATATTTATTTAATTTGATTAAATTAATAAAATTAATTGAGTTGGTTAATATTATATATATTTTTTAAAACATCCTAGTCAGTTTTTTTAATTCTCTCATTCATTCTTCTCCTTAATTATTTTTAAGAAAGCATCAATAAAAGTAAATTAATAAAAGATTAACAAATATATAAACTATGTCAGTAGATCTTATATTCAGGATAAACATCAACCTTCTAAATATGTCTTATATTAATAAATATTTTGTTTAAGGTTTGAGCTTCAATAACCATCTTTAAAATGGTGCATAAAATCTTTAGGCTTGGGCCATAAAGCTTAATCTGGAATCATAGCCTTTAAATTCTTCTTTGTGGTGTGGCCTTCGATATTTCATTTCCATTTTCGGCGTTGAGCCCCAGGAGTTTCCTCCCAAACGAAGAAAACGTGTTCTCTCTAGAGACGAGGGAGGCATATGTGGGAAACACCTAAATCATGATTTCAGAAACTCTTTTTTATAAGTTGGGACTAAATTTTTCTCACGTGTTTAAGTCATAAATAGTAAAAACTATTCTAACAAATTAATTCAAACATGCACATAATGGTAAGAGGCTCAATTACAAAACTGCCTCCACCACTATTCAATTGGCTCTAGTTTTTATAGTGAGATTTGTAAGAAGACTAGGTGTGTGTTTGGATGCACAAAAAAAAAAGTGCTTTTATAACTAAACCATGGTTTTGGGACAAGGTCTTTGTTTTTCTTTGGTACGGTTGAGCACTAGTGGGGCAATTTAAATTGTCTCTCTCCTCTGCCCTTTCATCCAAATCAATAATTTATTTTCTCTCTTCTTTGCCTGTCATAATTATTGTCTTTTTCTCCCTCCTCTACCTTGATATTCGACCAAATGATTTTTTATTATACAATTTATTAATATATATATATACCATTTAGGGGTGGAAACAAGTCAGGCGACCTATGACCTGGCCTGTTTTCGACCTGCTTAAGTCTGGCCTGTTAGAATAAAAGGTCAGGCCTAGGCCTATTTGAAGGTTTGTTTTTCAAAACAAGCCAGGTCTATGCCTATTAGTAGGCTTTTTAGGCTTATCAGGCTAGCCTGTTAATATTAAGAGAAAGAAAGAAATTGGGCCGCCCCCAAATTGCCTTACTCTAAGGGTCTGTTTGGTTTAACGGAAGGGAGGGGATGTGAGGGATTTTAATATTACCTTGTTTGGTTTAGAAGACGAGGGGAGGGAAAATATTTTTATCTGGACAACTTTACCTTAATTTAATCTTACATTTTTATACATAGTAGAATATTTATTAACTCAGAGAGGGGAAAATGCTCACCATCGACTGAAATTTGAATAGCTTGGCTGGATAGTCTTCCCTATAAATGGTGATGAAAAGAAATAAAATAATCCAAAAGACAAGCATACATAGACCACCATTTAACATTGCTATATAATTTCTCTACAAGAGTATGGATGTTATCAGATGAAAATCATGAAATGAAGAAAAGACAACACACGGCAATGGCAATGAGGGCGTGGTGGGAATGCTCATGCGGGTAAGGATAAGTGCGGGTTAGAATAGTCCTAACACTATCCATTTTAATTGTGTCAATAAATCCAGCAGACTGCTTATCATAGCCTATTCCGATTTCAAAATCAGATTAATCTGATGGCGTTAAGAGAGTGTTGAAACAAGTTCGCTTCAAGAACCAGCACCAGAATCCTGTACAAGACGATGATGGGGACAATATAAAAGGGCACGAAAAACACCGTCAACGAGAAAATTCTCAAATCAAACAGCATTCACGCAAACAACTATAAGAGACGAGATCAAGAAAGAAATGGAAAAGCGTGAATGTGGGAGCTTTCAGAAAGGAAATATCAGGTTGCAAGGAAGAGAGACGAGGGGGGACAATTTGGGAATAATAGAAATAAGCTTGGATATAATAGTTAGAGCCAGGAATTCAGGCCAAGCCCATCGGGCCAGCCTGTTTATGCCCAAGCCCGTCAAAGGCCGAGCCTATGATTTAGAAGCTGAAAATGGAAGCGGGCCTAAAAGAGCTGACCCTGTAGGGCTGACCCTTTTAGGCCCGTTTAACTTTTCTTTTTTAAATAGGCAACAAGCATTAGTTAGAGGGTAGAGTTAACCTAACCTAACCTAACCCTCATATCAGAAATGCTCTCACACTGACTAAGATATCATTTGAAGCTTCTCTTCTTTGATTTTCTTTTTTTTCATGTGTACGCCAAAATCCAAATCAGTTGTTCTATTGTTACTAATATTTGAAGCTTGTAGGCTTGTTTGATTGTGGTTGTAAACTTATTTGATTGGTTATGAATATTAATTATGGTTTGAACTTAAGTCTTGATGTTTGTGTTCCATTAAACTTAGATAATATTTATGTTTTAAATTAGTGTTGATGATATTTATATTTTAAATTAGGTATTTTAGTCTTTAGGAAAATAAGAAACAAAAAAGGCATGGCAAAAAAAAACTCAAATAGGCCTAAAGCCCACGGCCCTACCTTAAACGGGTCGAATAGCTATAAAAGGGTACAATTTTGAACTCTGGCTCGTCACGGGCCGGCCCGTTTTCCCAGCTATAATAATAGTCTTCACATGGCAAAATATCACCCTTTCCCTCTAAATCCCCCCAATTTGAAGGGGGGAGGGCAAATTTTCAAAAGATTTCCCCCTCCCCTCCTTTATTTTCTATACTGCCAATCAAGGGGAGGGGAGCAAAATCCCTCCCCACCCTCCCTTTCCCCTCCCCTCCCCTTCTTTATTTTCTATACTGCCAATTAAGGGGAGGGGATCAAAATCCCTCCCTATCCTCCCTTTCCCCTCCCTTCCCCTCAAACCAAACAAATCCTAAATCTCTAAAGCTATGTTTGGTTCGACGGAGGGGAGGGGAGGAGATATGAGGGATTTTAATATTACCTCATTTGGATTGATTAGAAGGGAGGGGAGGGGAGGAATTTTAATGTTACCTTGTTTGGTTCAGGAGGGGAGGGGAGGGAAATTATTTTGATATGGACAATTTTACCCTTGTTAGAAAAAAGGAAAGGGGAGGTATTTTAACATATGTTAAACACATTTAGTCAATTTCTATCCATTCCAATTATTATTATTTTTACTAATTATCACTATTTATTAAATATATGTCCATTTTTTAATTTTTTTTCTTTTGTCTGAGACCTAATTGTAATTTTCCTATAAATTTTTAAGTGTTTAAAAATAAAAGTTAGAAGATTATCTTTATTTTAAACATTATATATTTATTAAGGTAAACAGATTTAAAATATGAACTTAAAGGAAAAGTAGATTTTTCTTACAAAAGATCTTGATTGGTTTTAAATAAAAAGGAGCAAGGGTAGTGTTGGGTTTTCACAAAAATAGTTAGGGTAGTTTAGTCCAATAAAATGAAAAAATTAACTTCCTCTCCAAATCCGTCCGATTTGGGGGGAGGAAATTGAGGAGGGAGGGAGGAAAATTTCAAAAAATTTTCTTTTCCCTCCTAAATTCTTTCCCTTGCCAATCAAGGGGAGGGGAACAAAATCCCTCCCCTCCCCTCCCATCCCCTCCATTTCCCTCGAACCAAACAGAGCGTAACCCAAACCCAATATTCCAATAAGACAACACCTCTCTTTTGGACTCTAATTCTCATTCTACAAAGTCTCACTCTTACACTCTCGTTCGATAACTCCTGACACTTGACTACACCCACTATCCGTCTCTTACAGTTACTCCGTCTCTCTCGACTCTCAGTCTCAAACCTTAGCCGACACTCGCAAGTCAACATTCCGCCCTCTTCATTTCTTTATCTTCACCTTGAGCCGTTGATTCTTGAACCATCGAACCCAAGCCCTAACCAATCTCCTATGAGTGACCGTTG
Source organism: Inga oerstediana (assembly GCA_963210345.1). Lineage (NCBI taxonomy): Eukaryota > Viridiplantae > Streptophyta > Magnoliopsida > Fabales > Fabaceae > Inga > Inga oerstediana. The sequence goes on from OY723405.1 coordinate 3,640,258, forward strand.
ATTCCTCCTATAGTGACCATTGCCTACTCTCTCCGTGGTTGTCTTTCCTCTGACTTGAAGTATCTCTTCCTCGGTGGTCGGCTGAGAACAGCCCAAATCTAAAAAATTAGTTACTACGCTCTTCTCTTTTGATTGTCTATTTCTTCTCTTCTTTTTCCAGATCCCGTGTTGATGATAAAAATTAGGAGTCATGGATGATAAAATTGAATGTCATACTGAAAAGCATTAGGATTTAGGAAAAATTGCTGAACTTGTAATGAAATTAAGTTGTTGTATTTTATTTCATATTTTATGATGTATGTAAGTATGTTGGATGACATGGCTGATGTAAGGAACCTTTGTAGGTGCTAGAGTTGATTGTTATGGCATCCTTTATAAAAAAAAAAGTTATTATGTAATTGGCCCTATTTTTTGCCTGTTTGCATTTGCCAGTTTAAGATATCGAACTGTTAACCTGTTTAAAATCTTTCACAAATCCAGACCTCTTAACAGGCTTCGGGCCAGGCCAGGTCCAGGCCTAATAAAAAGCCTATAACAGGCCACAAGCTAGGCTTAAGCCATCCTGTCACAGAACAAGCTTGGCCTCTGTTAAGGCGCAAGCCTGGTCTAGCTTGGCTTGTTTCCACCTCTAATATCATTCTATTCCTATTTATAAGTTCATTTTAACTAAATCTCACATACCAAGGATATGTAGTTAACTCAATGATTATTGGGTAAATTTCCGACTATGCCCTTATTAATGAATGGTTACTTTTCAAAAAATTTTTATTTATCTTTAAACTATTTCTTCATTGCTACAATAAATAAGGGTAAAATTGTCACAATCTTATTTACTACAATAAAATTGAACTTATAAATAGAACCAAATTTTTTTGTCAAAAAGGCTTATAAATAAGACCAGAGTGGTGCATGTTTAATCTATTTTTTTATGTTACGTAATTGATTAATATTATAATTTTAAATTTTTTTGACAAATTATTTCATTTTTGGTATTTATTATGAAATTTAATGTTAAATCATTCTTAAAATATAATCTTATTCTTACCCTTTATATGTAGTTATCACAAAAGTTAATGTCTTTTTTAGTAATTTTGACCATGAAAAAAAGTGTTTCTGACACAATATCCAAACACTATCATTTTATTAAAATCATTTTTTCCCATAATCCATTTTGCTCACAATCCATTCTCTAAAATCATTTTTATCACTTTTTCTTCAAAAGTTATTTTTCAAAAGTTAATTTAACTACACTATAAATTTCAGAGTTTTCATAAAATTGAAGGTAGGTACAAACCTAATTCATTTTTAAGTAGAGAAGGGCACTTTGGTCTTTTAAAAACATTTAGAAATATATAATTAAGCTTTTTGGCATGATTAGAAATTTGTTTAAAGTGAAGGCTTGAATTTGAATTTCAGTATTTCAGCTAAATTTAATTGAGATATTCCCTTAATTTTTCAAACAAATATTAAAATTCATTATATATAATTCAGCTGAATTTAATTGAGATATTCCCTTAATTTCTCAAACAAATATTAAAATTCATTATATATATTCAGCTTATATGTATATATATATATATTTTAGGGTAATTTTGTTATTTAAGTTTGCCGTTTTTTGAAAAATATAAGCTTATTTATTTTATGCAATTACATATTTAACATTTCAACATTAAATTTATAAACGCAGATAAATATGTTTAACTATTATATATTACTCTAGACATTAAACTTAAATACTTGATAACATTATTGAGTCATTTACTCCTGCTTAAAAAATAATTTAATATTCCGATAATATATTACTAAAATATCAAATTTGAATGGTGGACTTGAACGGTCGAGCAAAGAATTCATGGCCAGTTTGGTATGTTGGAATTGGAGGCATGAATTTGAAAATGGAATTGAATTCCATGTACTCAACTTTTATCATCAAAGCTGATGGATTTAAATTCCATCATATAACCCATGAAATTCTTAAAAATTCCATGGAATTCCATTGTTGCCTTTCCTTCATTTTTCATCTCAAACTCATCTCCATCCAATCATCACTGACCACCAACCTCAACCTGACAGCGACCTCCAGCAACAGGCGACGGTGACCTTCGGTAACTTGTGACATCGACCTCCAACAACTAACAACGGCGCCTTGACGTCAACCTCCAGCGATTTCCACGACGACAACTCCGGAGAAGATGAAGATCTCCAGCAACTTGGACGAGATCCACACCAGAGAAGATGAAGCGATCTCCACGACGACGACTCCGGCTTGTCATCATAATTGGCGGCAAGATCGACCTCCAAGATTGACAGATCTTCAATCTCTAGTCCATTGTGTCTTCGACGGATCTGCAATTTCTGTAATGCTGTGTTTGGTCAATTTTTTTTGACAAGATGAAGATAATTAAAAGGGCATTTAAGCCTCTTTACATAAACATCAGGTCTTATTTCCATGGTATACAAAACATATTTATAAACCTCATCCCCATATCAATTTTTAAACCTAGGTTTTAAACTTAGGTCTACGTAACCCAAGACAAAACTTCTTTCATACGTAAAAATTATTCTCAAAACTAATCTAAACACAGCCCATCTTAATTCTTAAATGCCGCTATTTTTGTTTTATTAAAAAATCTTTGCATCTCTTGCCCACGGACTTCCCGCCTACTCATCTGGAAACTAGTCAAAGCCCCATTTACATCACTGCGGTTTCGACTTTGAATTCTTGAATTTAACCTTCAACGTTTCTGCTTTCTGCTCGAACCTTTCTCAATAAATCCATTATCGTAATCAAGTTTTCTTCGTAGTTTATGTTCAATTCAGCACCTCCAGTCAGATCTGTAAGTTACCCGATCCCAGTTTCAGTGGTTCCCCTAAGATTTCTCAGCTTGTTCTGCTAAATTGCTGGTATTTTAATTGATTTCTTTGAATACGGTTGATGTTTCTGATTTCGCCTACGAGTTTTTTGAGAGATTATCTTGGCCGGCATTCTGCTTCATTTGCCAAGTAAATACCAAAAGTTAGAAGTTGGCATTTCTGATCTGTTTGATTGACAAGAAACCCAATTTAATCGACCAAGAAAATATTGTCAGGCTTTTAAAATAGTTCATTAAGGAGTAACCTACTTAGACAATTTTTCCCCTCTACCGTTTCGTTCGGTAATCTGATTTCTTGCATCGTTTCCTGGCAACACTTGCTGCCGTGCCAGCCTTCTTGAAACTCCCCCACCCAAAAACACACGTACGAGGAGGTTAGGTTCTGATTTCTTAAGTGAAGGCCGATACCCAACTCCTGGTCACAGTAATGATCATAAGAACGTATTGTGACTACTGTTGATAGGTAAGGCGTTGTTTTTCAGAAGTTTTGGGCTTCTGTCATATACTTGAAATCCACGCTTCGTAGGAATAATCAAGGGAGGGTTTTCCTTTACAATTCCTGGCCCTTTCCCCAGCTATATAAATCTGTCATGATCAATTGGAACTTTGTGACCCTTGCAGAAGGCATATTAAACTTGCTACCAACAACACTTTAACTCCATGTTAGACATCTTTTTCCCCGTATTGAATGAAGTGTGAGAAAATCAGAACATGATTCATGAATTGTGCAGTATGCTATAGAATTTATTTGATATATCGATATTGGCATAGATGATATATTGATTCCTGTCTACAGCTTAAACTAGGGGGGAACTGTTTATCGTCTACTACTCTAGTAGCACTAAAGATAAAGCTTGATATAATGTCACTGGGCGGATTCGCTTCTTATTAATTAAGACTTAAAACAATATGTGTTCTTAATGTCTTATTAATCCAAATCTCACGCGTATTTCATGCAGGATCGATAATTATTAATTACACATTAGTATATGGTCGGTGCAACATATGTCTACATGAAATACCACACAAGCTCTGGCTTTCTTCCAACATGGAAAAGAAAGAGTTAGTGGAGACAATCGAATCAAATTCTCAGGCCGTTCAAAAGCTGGAAGATGTTCCCACTGTCCACAATGAAAAGGCCAAATCGCCAGAAGACGTAAAAAGTCAAAATATTGGCAGTGATGATCTCGCGTCAGACAATAGACAAGATGAAATATCTGACAAGACAAATAAGATGGCTGATGAGCTTGAGAGTAATGTCATGAAGACAGAAACTGAAGATGAATCCTTCAATAACGTTGGACAAAATTCCTCCGATGATAATGTCGATGGCAGCAAAGTGTCTGAGTTTTACAGTCAAGGAGGAATTGTAGATATGATTTCTGGACAAAATGACTTGGCCAAAGGGATGAACGAGGGTGGGAACGTGGAATCCACACTAATGAATCAGAAGATAGATGAAATTCCAAGTGAGGACAATAATCTAGAGCCCGTGTTTGACGGAACAGAGATTCCTGGTATGGAAGCCAGCAGAAGCACGGATAACTGTTCTTTGGACTTGAATGCTGATCATGATACTCATGGTGTAGTTGAGAAGGCTGTGGCACTTAAAAATTTTGTTAGGGAAAGAAGTGCTGTAGCAGTCTCTACCGTGCTACGTCGCCTTTCTGGAAAAGGTGACGAAGGTTCCATGAGCAATTCTGATGATGAAAGTAAGAATGCTTCTGAATCCTCAAATGTGGATTCTACTGAGAAAAAATCTTGGAACCCCCTAAATTATATTAGGAGGTCATTCGATGCTGAGTCGGAAGGCAAAAATGAATGTAGGGAACCAATAACCGGAGGTCCTCAATATCCCATAGCCATGAAAGGAAGGATTATACTGTACACAAGACTAGGGTGCCAGGAATCTAAATTAGTAAGGCTATATTTGTATATGAAACGGCTTAGGTACGTTGAAATCAATATTGACGTGTACCCCAGTAGAAAGCAGGAGCTTGAAAAGATTTCTGGATCAACTTCTGTTCCCAAGGTGTTTTTCAATGAAATACTTATTGGTGGTCTGAATGAGCTAAAGGCCCTGGACGAATCTGGTAAGCTCGATGAGAAGATTGAATTTCTCATTACTGAAGCGCCGTCAATTGAAGCTCCGTTGCCGCCTCTTTCTGAAGAGGATGATGAGTCTAGTAGTGGTGCTCTCGATGAAATGGCTTTAATTGTCAGCAAAATGAAAGAATCTATTTTTGTGAAAGACCGATTTTACAAAATGCGAAGGTTCACTAAGTGTTTTCTTGGCTCCGAAGCTGTGGACTTCTTATCGGAAGATCAATACTTGGAAAGACAGGAGGTAAGCTTGGTTTTTTCGGTCTTGAGCATGGATCGTACTCTAAAACCCTTATGCAAACGGTGCATGAATCTCTAGAAGTAATGATCACATAGAATTTGATTGTTCATAACGATGTCAATATATATATTAGAACTTGTCACATGGCTTCCATCTAAGTCTTACAACGCATCACCTAGCGCTGGGTAGCTGTTTTTTCTAAATTACATCAAATAATAGTTTTATTCTGGTTGGATATCGTTCGGTCTGTTACTTTTCCATGTTTTTTGCTCATGGTGGTTTCAGTTATTTTTACAAGCAAAAGAAAACTTCATTGCAAGCTTTCCTCTCTTTTTTGTTGCCTTGTCAGAAGGGCGTATGAGGCATGATTTGATGGTATTGACTTTCCTGGTTTTTTATTTATAAAGTTTGCTTTGTTTGTCTAGTTGTCATAACGCACATGTTGATTCTGTTCTTATTTATAGTTCTTTTGTTTAGGCGTGTTTTTTCTTTTTCTTTTCAAGTTGCAGCGATGGCCCTGAACATTACTTTCTGAAGCGGTGATTTTAAAGCTTATATCAAACAGTTTGTCAGCTCCTCGATTTAATTTGACCTCCAAAATTAGTCCAGATCTTGAATTTTTCTCATGTCCCTTGTTTGCATGCTTTGTTATATTATTTTCATGGCCACCACATTGTGACTAGATGGTCCACAAAGTTTTTGACATCCTGCAATTGCGTTGTATTATCCCATATAGCTGGCATTTTTTAGTGGGACAAGGCTGCTTGTTGTTTTTGCATATGTTCATTGCCATTGGTGACGATGTTTTGTGTTGAAAATTTAATGAGAAACTGGATCTCTTTATGACATTGGCATTTTATGTGCACGTTCAGCCTACGGTAATGATTGAACAAACATGAACCACCTATAAGGAGTGAGTGTAATGACGTTTCTGGAAAGCTTAACGTCCTCGTAATAACTGTTACTTGGTCAGCTTGTCCACATTATGCAAATTAGAGATCCTAATAAGATAAAGCTTTAGTCAATTTATTTTATTCTCACTGTGGCATCTATGCCTTAAAAGCTTTTTTTCTGATACATTTGCCTGTTTTTGATAGTTCTGGTCTTGCTATATTTTCATTCACATTGTGAAGCAAACCATCCACTGAGTATCTAACTTAGCTTCATTTTGTCCACGATATCCATCCATTTGAATTCCTTTCTGGTTGCATAGGCTGTTGAGTTTGCACGAAATCTTGCTAGCAAATTCTTCTTCCAACATGTTCTTGAGTAAGTATTCTGTGTTAGTTGTTTCCATTGTTTTAAACGTGTTTAATTGCATAACTGAAAAATCCTTCTCTATTTCCAATGATTGATCCTGCTGTAGTGAGAATCTATTTGAGGATGGCAACCACTTGTATCGTTTTTTGGATGATGACCCGGTTGTGGCTTCTAAATGTCACAATATTCCGAGGGGCATAACCACTGTGCAGCCGAAGCCTATAATAGAAATTGCATCAAGGCTAAGGTTTTTGTCTCATGCAACATTTGAAGCCTATGTTTCTGAAGATGGACATCATGTTAATTACAGAAGTCTCCATGGAAGCGAGGAGTTTGCAAGGTTTCTTTATATTTCGCCCTTATCTCGAAATTTAAAAGTACATTATCTTGGCAATGAATCTAGTTATGCCAATATATATCTCTAGCATTTTTTTTCCTGATGTCATTAATATTTTCCACCATTTAAGGTATCTGAGAATAGCAGAGGAGCTCCAAAGAGTGGAAATAAGGGATATATCTAGAGAAGAGAAGCTAGCTTTCTTCATCAATCTCTATAATATGATGGCCATTCATGCAATCTTAGAATGGGGTCATCCAGCTGGAGAACTGGAAAGGAGAAAATTGTTTGGAGACTTTAAATATGTGATTGGTGGGTTCACTTACTCACTTTCAGCCATTCAAAATGGCATTTTAAGGGGGAACCAGCGGCCACCATACAACCTTAGGAAGCCATTTGGTGCAAAAGATAAACGTGCGAGTGTAAGTTAATTCATATTCTTAATATATTAAATCTTGAAAGTGATGAAGATCATACTGCCAAATGACCTTGGCCTGTGATGGCTTTTAAGATGCCTTTTGACAGTGAAAGGCCTGACTGCAGAACAGGGAGTCTGAACCTTTTATGGATTTCCCCCGTAGTTTTGTGTTTCTGTAATGTGAGCATTTGCTTTTTCACATTTGCTTCTCTCTTGATAAATTCATGTTGAAGTAGGATTAATTACTTTGAGTGATTTTATTAGCTTCTAGCATTGGATTAACAATGGCTTCGTGAGTGTATATGGGAGATTTCTACTTGGTTGTTTCATAATCTGCACATGCTTCCACCATGTAGTAAGTTGATTGGCTTTTTAACGTATTTGATGCTCATTTTTATGTTTCCCCCCCGTGCCAGGTGGCTCTTCCTTACCCTGAGCCTCTTGTTCATTTTGCTTTAGTATGCGGTACCAGATCTGGGCCTGCACTTAGATGCTACTCCCCTCGAGATATTGACAAAGAATTAGTGGACTCTGCTCGCAATTTCTTGAGAAGTGGTGGACTTCTCATTGATTTGAATACGAAGGTCGCGCGTGCTAGTAGGATCCTTAAGTGGTGAGTTCTATGGTAGATGCTTTGCATTTTGTTGACATGCTTTTTGGTAGGAGTCATCGTATGATTATGACAGAAAATCCATTTCAATATAATGAAGTGAAAAACACAAGAACACGTAAATGCGTCACTATTGAGTGAGTATTGTCATGGATTGCCTAGGTCTAGGCTAGTTTATCGATTAAATATAACTTCCTGGGTCTATACTCCCTACGGAGTATTATGAGGTAAGGCTCATTGTTCATGACTTTATAGTGTATTTTGACACCTGATGATAATTCCCCCTCCTGAACCTTATTGATACTCAGGTTTAGTATAGATTTTGGCAAGAGCGATGCAGAGGTACTGAGGCATGTGTCAAATTACTTAGCCCCAGCCGACGCAGGAGTGTTGTTGGATCTGCTTGCCAGTTCTGAAGTGAAGGTGATCCATACCCCTTATGACTGGGCTTTAAACGACTAATATGCTGTGAACCTAGCGGAATAAGACTGTCTCATATACGACTCATCTGTATTAAAACTATCAGACGAATTTGTATATGAAGTAATCAATGTTATGTGCTAGCAATGTTACATGCTTCAAATATGATACATCTACTCCCTCCGGTCCTTAATATATTAAGTGTAATTTTGGGAGTATATTAAAACTAAAGGAAAAATTAATCATTTAATTATGTAATTTTGACTTTACTATAATTCGATTTATAAAATTTAATTTGATGTAATTCAACTTCTTAAATTTTAGTCATTTAATCTGTTGGCTTAAATTCCATGATTCAGTTATAACTAATAACATGTTTGGTTTAATTTATTTTTTTAAAAATAAGCACTTATTATAGAAGTTGAGAGATAGTACTTGTTTGAGTGTGTGTTTGTAAGAGCTTATTTTTGGGCAATAAGTGCTTATAATTCGTGATTCACGGTATACGAGGTAAGTATGTGAGAGGAGTTTTTTCTCGGCTTGCGTCATAAGGGCTTATTTCCCAAATATAAGCTCTCCCAAACATGCACTGAGATAGTTTATTTTTTACTTATAAGTGCTTATAATTCGTGATTTACGGTATACGAGGTAAGTATGTGAGAGGAGTTTTGTCTTGATTTACGTAATAAGTGCTTATTTCTCAAAAATAAACTATTCGAAATACTCACTATACTTATCTCGTATACCATAAATCACGATTTAAAAACACTTATAAATAAAAAATAAGCTATCCTAAATACACACTTAGGCTATTAAAAGTCAATGGTTGAAACTTGAAACTTGGAGGCGGTGAATTAAATTTCAGAGATTGGGCTATAATCAAGTCAAATAAAATCAAAATTACAATTTTTTTTTTTCAGAACTAAAGGCACACAATGAAGTTGAAGGTTTTTTCTTTCCTTTTTTTTTGGGGGGTCATTCTAAGGAGCATAATTTTGGGCACCTGACGACGCCCCTCAGCGCCTTAAGTATTACATTTACTCGTTCTCCCGTCTAATATTTGTCCCGCCCTGTCGATACTTTTTCCTCATGTAATGATATGAATTTCCTTTAGTCCTAATTATAAGATAAAGTTGACTTTTTTGGAGAAATTAAGGAAGCCAATTAAATCACTTTAGAGTATTTATATTTTTAATATCTTTAGATTATTTATCAGTTTATTAGTCAAATTAATTAGTTTGAAAAAAAAAATATAAATATAAATATTCTAAAGTGCTTTAATTGAATTCCTTAATTTCTCCAAAAAAATCAATTTTATCTTATAATTAAGACCAGAGGGAGTAACATTTATATTTGTTAGAGATTGAGCTATAATCAAGTGCAAATTATAAGAATTAAATAATTATTTTTTAAAAGCAAGAAATCCACACAATGAGCTGGAGGAATTTTTATTTGCCAATCCCCTTTTTGTTAAGAATCCATATGCCAAATAGAATAGCCAAAAGCAGAGCGAAAGTCTATGATCCTCTGTGGACCTCGTAGGTATAAACAAATAGCGAGGCATAAAATTCTTGATTATTTTATTTTGGTCAACCATAAAATCCATGATGATTGGACTAATGTAAATGTGCTTCTTTCATAATTGAAATCAGCGTAACTAATACCCCTCAATGAGTAAAACTTGCAAGTTATCGCTCCTTCGGTATGCTGCAGCAACTAGCAAATCCCCTTCCAATGCCAAAACTACAGGCCCTTAGTGTCAAACTACGATACAAATTTGAATAATCTCACTCTCACAAAGTCGAACTGATACAAGTGATCAGCTGAACAACTAATTATCAATTACCTTGCACAGATATGAAAAACGAAGAGCTCCAAATTGCAGCTGAAGATGCAAAATGTGACCATTCTTCAATTTTTGCTTCTCTTTATCTGCCCTAATGCTATTGACATATCAGCAAGATTTCTTTCTCGATCATCATGTCTTCTCAAGGATGATACACCAGTTGGATTTGTCAAAAAACTGTTCAACAACTTTAGCATTGTTTATTCCAGATATTAACCTGCAAAAAGTAATGTAATATAAGCTAAAACTCGGAACTTAAGCAACCTGTATGTTGAACCATTTGAATCAGTCCTGTTTTTTGTGGTTTTTTTTTTTTTTTTTGATAAAGCAATAAATAATTAAGAGAAAAAGAAACGCAAAGAAGCAGAATCATGAATCCCTCCTTAGCAAAAGCCATAAAAGAAGAGCCAGCATTAGCCCAAACCAGCAGAGTGATTTTATCAGACAAAGGAACTTTCTTAAAATTATCACGAGCTGGAACACAAGAAGAGGCAAACAAAACAATCATGTCCTACAAAAGATGTGAAGAAATGAGCTTTTGTGCTAGGATTGTGCATTTTGCTCCATCTTAAATGCACAAAATAACAGTCTGAACCCTGAGTGGGTTTAGCTGAATCCAAGTTTTGATCTCATCCCAGATTGTTTATTCAAACCCTTTCTAGGTTCAAATGAACATAATGCTCGCAAGAGAAGAGGCACCCTAAACATAAAGCTAGAATTGGTGTAAAATTAGGTTCAACAAGCTTCGTTATAGGTAACAAAAAGATTAAAAGAAATCCTTCTAACCAAATACAGAGAAACAATTATGGAGAAAGGAGAATTTTGATCTTGAATACTTAGCTGACTAGCCCACAAACAATGATTGACAAAACAATGAATAGATTGCATTCATTTACCTTTCAAGCTCCCCTTCTCTAAAAACGTGATAATATCTGTTATACACTACAGCGCCCTTTTTGTCATCTTTTGTCGCCAGACCAGTAGCAAGAGCATGAGCAGATGCACCACTGATCTCAGCACGATGATAAGGTAAATGCCAAGGAACAAAGTATTCCTGTTTGTTGTTTATATTCTTTTCATCCTTGACGTCCAATACATTTTGATTTTGCTTAGTCAGATCTGGAGTTTCCTGGATGTCCTCGGTTGAATGCTCCTGGATACATTCTAATGTTATGGATGAAGGGGCCCGAGCACGAGGACTTCCTGGTCCTATCCATTCCTCAACATACCTCTCTGCAAGTGGAGCCCATTTGCTAATCAATGATTTATCCTCTTGTTCTACAGCCCAGACCGTTATCAGGACAAAGCCACCCCTTTTGACAACCCGTACTAATTCTTCTATTGCTTTTCTCCGTCTATTTTCAGTACTTAAATGATGCAACACAGCTATAGACATCGCTGCATCACCAAAATCAGTTCTGTATGGAAGATTCACAGCATCTGCAACAAGAACTTCATGCCCTCTATCTCCACATATTTTAATCAAGGGAGGACTTATATCACATCCTATAAAAAAGCAATCATGATTTAAACCTAGGTATTTCCCATTGCCACAGCCTGCATCGAGGATCAGAGATCCTGATGGCAAAGATGACAAAAATGAGGCAACCTTTGGCCACTTGGCAAACCGGGTGGAACTGAAGTGGGGGGCAATAGCATCATAAACATTGTGCACATACTTCTTTTCAATTTCCGGGGTGGATTTAATGCTCACGGATGAAGTGTTAGAATTTTCGCTTCCTGATACAGAATCTATGCTGCCAGGTTCAGCATTGGAGGCAAAAGTATACAAACTAGATGCGACTTTAGCATTCATGTTTTTCATTGAGTCAAATTTTGAATCACAGATGCAAAGGCTATGGGAAATAGGCAAACCAAGGGCCTTTTTAGATTGATTGAGGAATCTACTTGATTTAAGAAAATTATGAACCATCAGCCTGCCACAGTGTACCAGACATCACCTGCATGAAGAAGTGCAAATATACCCAATGAGTTTATTGTCTTCTCTAAAAATTTATGAACAATACACACACACTGGTTAAATATCAATAATTTCTTTTATGTAGGAAGGTGAGTAGATAACAATAAGCTCAAAGAGTTAAGCAGAGACTAAATCCTATCTAAAGTCAAATCAAAAGCCAAGCCACTTTGGGGGAAACTGAGGTGCCATTTCGGAGAATAAAATCTGTCAAAATAAATAGCACAGGATTACCTGAAGGAGAACTAAAAATCAATAACAGCGTAGATTCAATGATACCTAACGTCTTCTACCAATTTACTCGGTTCCGCACTCTCAATTACTGCACGAATTTCAATAGTTAGAACTAAATCCAACTGGCTGGCTTTCTTCAACCACTTATGCATGGCTTCCTCTCCACACTATAAGAAAAATGCAAAGGCATATCTAAAGGTGTCCCCAGTTCGCCTTAAATCTTAAAAATCTTTCGCTTTGTGTTGAATGATTGCTCCTCCAGTCTTCACCAAGAATAATCATGGAGTATAAGGGAGTTTTTTTTTTTTTTTGCAGATGAGTATAAGGGAGTTTTGTTCGAATGGTTTGAGACATCTTTAAGTTTTAACTTCCAAACATGAATATACACTAAACATGTGATATAAAAATTTGATCTCATAATTTGGTGGCTAGAATCTCTTTGTAACTAAAAGCAGCGGGAATTCCATAACAGTATCTTCAAACTTTGCTCATAAATTCAGAAATGCTATTTACTGGAGAAACAGACCATCTAACTAACCAACCTTATCATACTCGTCTTCATGAGAAAGAGTTGAGAGCAGCAATAGCATCCCCCAGGCTGGAGGTTTTGAATACGATCTACACAGGACAAGCCTGAGACGACGGAGATGAATAATTAGCCGCCGCGCCTTTTCCCTTTTTGCCACTCTCTCTGCTTCGGCCCCCGAGTGGGCTATGGGCCTAAAGATGGGCTACTTCTATAGCATTTAACGGGCCTTCTTCTGCCTTACAAAATTGGTTGCGTAACTACCTTTTTTTTCTCCCCCATGCGCTTTCAATTTTGATAGGTAAGTGGAGCCCAAGGGCCCGTTTGGTATAAGTAACGTATGACAAAAGAAAGGAAAAGAAATGAAAGCAAAGGAAGTGAATGGAAAAGAAGGGAATATTGGAAGAAACTTTGAAAGGTATCTTTGTTTGATAGATATGGAAAAATAACTTAAGTTTAAGGAAAATAAGACATTTGATAGAAGGAAAATGGAATGACGAAAGTGGAAAGAATACGTGAAACCCATTACACCCTTATAATAAAGTAATGAAAAAATGGATTAAATCAATTTATCATTTTTGTAAGTCGATTTACCAAAGTGGTAAATCTATTTACCAAAGTTGTAATTCAATTTACAACTTTTGTAAATCCATTTACAACTTTGGAAAATCGACTTACCAAAGTGGTAAATTGATTTACCATTTTTATAAATTGATTTAGTTCACATTTTAAAATTTGGCGGCTTTCGGCCACATTTAGTAAATCGATTTTATCTCATTTTTAAAGGGTAAACTTATCCTAAATTTTTTGTGTCCTATGAAGGAATTTGAGACGAATCCACTTTTGGTGGGATCTCAATTTCCCACGTTTAAGGTAAGATTGCTGCTAGCGGGAATTTAAGTTGCCACAACTTTTGGCATCAAATAATTTTCCTGCATGGGAACCCTCATTTTCTTTGTACCAAACGGCCCTAATAGAGATGAAGAATGGGCTTCTTTAAAGGTCTGATTGGTATGAGGGATTATGTGGGGAGGGGACGGAAAATTTTAATAAGTAAAAATTTTAAAAAATGAAGAAATTGGGTTACAAAATTTTATTTGTAAGATAAAATATATAGAAAAAATTTATTAAAATATTTTAACTACATTTTTCTAATTTTTTAAATTCAATTCAAAATTTTTTTCCTATACTTCCTTTACCTCCCCTCACGCCAAACAGCCCTACGAAGATGCGGCGCAGGTTTAGGTTGGAAGTAAAAACTAAAAAGGAAGGGTGTTCTCATTAATTAAAAAAAGATCTCAAATGCATTTTTTTTCTACTGCTAAATAGTATTATATCATCCTTCAGCATGTTATACCTTTAATATATTTTTTCAGCTCCAAAATTTACTTTAAAATATTATTTTATGCTTTTAACTCTTTAAAATAATTTTTCAGTTGTACCCAGTCTTAGGAGACTGATTATAATTTTATCTTTAATGTATTTTTTTTTAGTAGTAAAAAGCACCCAAAACTTATAATACTGATTTATTGATTTCCACCAACTCTAAAATATTTTTCCAGTAGCACCTAATATTTTAATATAATTTTTAAATAGTTACTTGATTTTTTAAATATTTTTTCACTCACTCTCTCTTACCATTATCACAAAAGCCCTTATGCTTAAGCTAATCCAAATAAGTTTTTATTTTTGTAAAAGCTCAATTGACAATCGCCAATCCAAATATAAATCACATTACACAATTTAGCTTTTACCAAAAGTAATATTACAACAAGTCCAATTGAAACAAGTTCAATTATCTATCGCTATTCCAAACACACCCATAACTGTTAGCCCACACAGCAGACAATCGAACAAATCCCCCAAAAATGCACGAAAAAAAATGAAGGACATCGAATCTCAAGTTTTAAAAATTTTAGATTTTGAATTCATTAAACGTAACCTAGGATAGAATTTTTAGATTTTTTTTTGTGGCACATCTTAGACAGAATTGGATAAGAATTATACGTCATATATTTTAACTTAAAACAGATTTTAAGTTGAGTTTTTTACAAAAACACAGAGAGACTAAAATTTCCACATAAATTTTCCAGCAGGTATAGATATTGATCGGGATATATTGTATTGACGGCATGAGTATATGGGGTGTATTTAGAAGGAGGTGGAAAGTAAATAATGACAATGCATAATTAGTAAATTAAATAGACATGTTTGACATTGTTATCGTATTGTGCAATAAACAAGGCAATATGATGACTCAGTCGCTATTCATGTCATGTTATATTAGGCATAGCTCTTATATACAATAAAAATAAAGGTCCGTGTCAAAAAAAACAATAAAAATAAAGGAAAATTTTCATTAAAGGATCACATGACCAGATTTATTTTATTTCAGTTAAAGATCAAAATATTCTAAAATTTCAATGCAGAACTAATAATTAAAAGGCTAAATTATACAAAAAAACCCCTGGATTTTAAGACAATTTGCGTATAACTCTACTGACATTTCAAAGTTTAATTTTAATCTCCTTGGTATTTTATATTTGTATTATGGACCCCTTGCTGTTAACCATCCGTTATCTTTCTAACGAAAATTGCTATATCATACTAAAAGAAGACTCCTCACATCCCATGTGGCATCCCAGGTAAGCTAATATAATATAGTTTTTGTTAATAATGACTCCATATCATTTCTACATAAAAGGATTGAAATGTCATTTTATCATTAAAAAACCCTAGTTCTCATTGCGTCTGCGGTCGCCTAAGCACCCTTTCGCCTAACTCTTCCACATCTCTTGATACGAAGGGTGAAAGGAGTCTCAACCATTTTAGCCTTTATTGATTCAATCAAAAAATTAATCTCACAATCCCCTATGCTTAAAAGAATGGAGACTCAAAATATGTTTAAACTTTGAAGTAGCATGCGAATCCAACCCATCAAGATGATGGGTTTACTGTTTTGTTGACAAATCCAGCAGATTTTATCTTACTGGAAAACTACGCTAATATCAATTGGCGTGAGACTTCAAAAGTATGAACCTCCCCATAAATCTCTGGCCATCATTGCCTTTTGGTTTTTTTGGGACTCATTGCCACCATTGCCTTTATAAGAGGGGAAATCAAACTTCTACTCAATAATTGTCATTTGAATCGATTTCAAAATTCTCTGAAGTCTATCATGTGCTAAGTAGTAGGGGTGTTCATGAGGCCCAGAGGCCCGCAATGCCCACCCGAGCCCGATAAAAAAATGCCCAACCCGGTCCTGAAAAATACGCCCATAAATCATTTGGGCATCTTCGGGCCGGACCAAATACCGGGCAAGGTGTGCTGCTCTGCCCATTTGGCCTTGCCCAATATGTATGTATAATTATATTTAAAAAATATATATATTATATATATAATTGAACAAGTATTTACTTACCATTCAATTAGAATTTAATGAATAAACATACTTTGTATTTACTAGGCATATAGGCATTATTTTTCATACACATATTTAATTAAGAAGTGGGTAAATTGAGTTTTTGAAAAGTAAATTATTTTCAAATAATAAGAAAATAATATCTATTGAATTAATTTGTTTTATTGGCTCATGAATCCAATCTAAGTAATAAAATCTTAAAAGGACTATGGCATAAAATATGTTTTTGAAATACCAAACTATATATTTTTTCTGTATTATTATTATTTTTTTTAAATTTTTGAGAGATTTTTGGGCATACAAGCCCGCCCTGCCCAGCCCTGCCCCGCCCCGCCCCAAATTACTCGAGCTTTCATTGGGCAGGGTCGGGCAATGGGCCTCAAAACGCCGCCCATTCTTTTTCTGGGCTGAGCATCGGGCATGGTCCATACCCTGCCCAGCCCTACCCATGTACACCCCTACTAAGTAGTCAGGACCATCTCAAGAGATATGGAAGAGTTAAGGGCAAAGCGTGTTTAGGCCAAGATGCAACGAGAACTAGGGTTTTCTAATGATAAAAATGACATTTCAAAATGTTAAAATGATATAATTACTAAAAAAACTATTAGCTTACATGGGATGTCACATAGGATGTTAGGTGTCTTTCTTAGTATAACATGACAATTTTCGTTAAAAAGATAACAAATAGTTAATAACAAGGGGTCTATAGTAAAAAAATAAAATATCAGAGAGCTTAAATTTAAACTTTAAAATATTAGGGGAGTTATATGCCGCTGCCTCAAAGTTCAGGGAGGTTTCATACAATGTAGCCTAATTAAAATGAAAATAAGTTTTGTAAATAAAAAGACAATAATACCTCTTATTTTATTTTCTTTTTTAAGCGGCCCCCACCGAACAGCCCTCAAAGCTGTTCATTGTTTAACTTATCGCAAACGCATGGGTTGTAAGTAATAATTTAGTGAAAAACAAGTGTCGATCCATAAGGACTATGATGACAGTGAATTAATTATTGTAACCGTGTTCTTAACTAGGTTGAATGAAATCATTTGAAATTGAGTATGTCAATTAAGGAATTTTGCTGAAAACAATAATGTGAGACAAAGGTAATTGTAAAATTGATTATATTTCAAGATTTAAAGGCTTAGGATTACTTATTCTCATTGTATTTCATGAAACTATGCAATTTATTCACGTATGCTAGTTGTATGCGTCTATATGCATGTCAAAAATTATAAGATAATCAATCAAGCTCTCTCAAGTCAAAATTAATTTTTAATTTTCATTAACAATATTCAATCTACTGTCTATAATTAATAAAAACCATCTTTCCCAAAACGATTATTCATTAGACTATGCTAAGTTTTTAGATATATTTATATTCTATCAATAAACCATCCACTTAATTCATAAATTTCAAGCCTGATATGATTTTTCTTAAGTTCTACAACTAAAATAGCTCTCTCAAGTATCATTCAATTGAACTAAACTAATCATGTAGTGATCAAACATAAAATAGTAATTAAGTATAGAGAAAAATTAGCATATATTTTCAATAGCTAACAGAAGCAAAAAATGTAGTAGTTTCAATGCATACAAATAAGTAGAAGTAATTCTAAATGAGAGTTTTAGCTACTTATGATCAATACAAACAAAAAAAATGAACTTAAAAGTCATATCCATATCAGCAAAATGGGAAGAAAAGAGGGAAAAACGAAAATCAGAAAAAATAAATAAACTCTTGAATTTTTCCAAAAATCTCTTCCAATAAGCACCAAAATCTTCAAAAGCTCTCTCCTAAGTAGCCTCCTCTTGTTCTAAGCCGCTTCTAAGTGCAGAATGACCATGTTTCAGCTCCCTTCTTAGGTGAAAAGACTCCCAAAATTTTAACTTTTTCAAAACGCACAATATCAGTATCGCAACTTGTTTTTGCTTCGTTATAGCGAACTCACAGTGAGCGCGGTCAGGAAAACATATTTTTGAGGTTTTTTTGTTTTCGTTGTGGTGTAGCAATGGCGAACATGGTCAAAAAAAGGCCTATTTTAAGGGTGTTTTTGCTTTTGCGCTACTGTGGCGAAGGAAAAGCAATTGGGAGTATCTTCAAGCTACTTTTTTTATCTTTCTTTTTTACTTTTGTTCTTTTTTTTTCACTTTCAATAATCCATGTAAGCTTTTACTTCTTGTCCTCATCCTTCTATAAAGAGAAGGATTTTATGTGCTTTCTAATTTCTTCATTTTAATCAAATCTTCTATAAACTTAGCTCAAAGTTTGAAAACTTCCAAAGTATTTTCATCACATCACATTTTTCTTTATATGTATAAATTTTATGTATAATATGAGTTCAAAACTAACAAATATATAAGAAAAATGTGATGAAATACAATAATTTATAAAGAATAATAGAAGTTTCGGGGCCGAACAGTCGGAGTTCCAACCACCGAAAATTAATGTGATGTTCATATAAGGATTCCCTTTGTTCATAAGACTATAATCATGAACAAGTATGCAACTTTTCATGAACAAGCGAAATCCTCATATGAACAACATATTAGTTTTTGGTGGTCAGAGCTCTAGCCAATTGGTATCAGACTTTGACGATCGACCGGAGGTGGCTGATGATCGATCATCGGAGCTCCGATGACAATCAAACCTGTTTTTTTTAAGTAAGGGATATTATTGTCTTTTTACCTAGCAAACTTATTTTCATTTTGATTTTTGGTCCTACAGTGAAATTTCAGAATATTTTAATCATTAACTAAAATAAATTTAGTCCTGTGGTGCTGTAATGAAGTTCTCCCATAAGTAAATTGCACATGATTTTTTAGGAAAAATATGGGTTTAAACGAGATTTGAGCTGACTTATGAAATATGAGTGCTGGTGGTAAATACCGTACGATTTTCTTAAAAAATTTCATGTCACGTATTTAAACGTTAAAAAATGTCGTGTATAATTTAGCAGGTTTGTGTAGTTATTAAATCATTGACGTTATGGGTAGCTATTAAATTGCTGACTTTCCAACGTCTCTTGCATTGTATGGCGAGGATGCCAAACCAAACAACTTATATTTACGCACATATTTCCTCCGGTCTTAATTATAAGATAAAGTTGACTTTTTTTGGAGAAATTAAGGAAGCCAATTAAATTACTTTAGAATATTTTTTTTTATTTTTTTCTTCAAACTAATTAGTTTGACTAATAAACTTATATATAATCTAAAGATACTAAAAATATAAATACATTAAAGTGATTTAATTGGCTTCCTTAATTTTTTTAAAAAAGTTAATTTTATCTTATAATTAGGACCGGAGGGAGTATATGTTAAGAGATACAACGAGACAATAAAAACGTGTCCCTTTGATATGATCCAAAACTCATAATTTTGTGAATGGAAAGATCAAGAACGATCCTGGTGGCTATAGAAAAAATCATTTGTAAAACCAAACCCAATCCGCATCAAAATCTGAATAAAAAACTTGCTTGATTATTCAGGTCAAAATATAAAACACAATGGATCATGACAATCAAACAAGTCTGGGAAGCACAAAAAAATGTTTTTGAAATACTTTCGTAAAAAAGTTAAAACAAATAATTGCAAAAGGGCAGTTCATCACAAATTACATGACTATAGTTAGGGGCCGCGAAGGAGGTGGATCTTGGACGACACGGGAAGCCATGGGTACGTCCAATCCCATTTCAATGCAACGGTCAATGGAGACGCTAAATGGGCTTTTCTCATGCTCCAACTCATCGTCACAACAAGTCACATCCCTTCCTTCTTCATCATCCTCTTCTGAGACGACGAGCGCAATTACGAGTCTACCATTTTCTCTCTCGACTTCAAAATGTTGGTGACGCTTTGCTCTCTCTACTTTAGCTACAAGCCTCCCGTTGCAATACTCTCTCTTCAAAACCCATGGATTTCGATTCATGGCCGGTGGGTACTGCCTATTCACTGCACTGCTCTCAGATCGAACCCTAGTGCGGTTGTTCAGAGGCTTGGCTTCATCGGCCTCCTCCAAATCAGACGTCGTCATGGAAGCGCCACTCTCTGTTCCGATCAGATCGTCTATTACAGAGCACACCAACATCGCTCTCTCCATGATTTGTGACGGCGCGTGGGAACGAAACGCACGATCAGATCAGGAACATGCTTTGATTGTGGGTGAGTATTGGGATCATTTCGAGGTCTGTTGGGATTCAGGAGATCGTGTTTTTTGAGAGGGTGGAGTCTGGTTTGAAGTTTTATTGAGTGATATTGGTTGCTAAAAAATGTACGCGTCTCAAGGGAAATAGTTATCCGCATGCAAATATTATCTTGCGGGAAATTAAGGGAAATCGGATATATGCATATGGTGTTTAATTTTTTTTTTCCCCCCACCCGGTTTATTGGAGTTTTGTCCCGACAATATCTGGATCTGATCCGCGTCACGTACCTAGTTATAGTGAGAGAGTCTCGTAATGGGAATTTTCTGCATACACAAGACTCAAACCCGAAATCTTGTTTAAACGGAACTAAGCTGCTTACCACTTGAATCAACGTTGGTATATGATGTTTAATTGGCAAGCTGGAAGTAATCAAAATTATTTATTATAGAAATTTTGGAAACGGTGCAAATTGATCCGATAAATGTACGAAACATGGTAAGGAGTTATAGCGGATTACATGAATTTTGTGCCCATTTTAAGAAACAACGTACTATTGGTTTTGTATTTAGCGATTATTTTAATATTTCATTAAATTACTAACAAAATATTAAATCTTTAAAAATAAATAAACGCAGGGTGCTAAATTATAGTCACGATAATTTAAAACCTCAATAAAAATATTAAAAAAATAAATTTATAAAATATTAAATTTTGAGGCTTAAATTTGAATCCATACTGCTTTACGTGGACATGTATATTATCTGCAACTTCTATAATTTTTTCTTCAGATCCGGCTCATATATTGTTGGGAAAATGTAAATTAAATATCATTTGAAACTACAAAATCCTAAAAAATTTATTAACATTTTAAAAAGACTTAAAGGCACCAAATACTAAATTAGATTATTCAAGTTTTAACATATTTATTATCTTACCCCTCAATTTTTTTAAAAAATAATAGTGGTGTCCCTGTCGGAACACCACAGCTCCGACCAAAGGGAGCTTTTTATGGTGGGGAAGAGATTTTTTTTTTTGAAAAAAATTAGTTAAAAATGGCAAGGGGTGGGATCGAACCCATCCCACTCCTTTAGAAAAGGAGGGCCACCATGCTCCTTTGATATATATATATATATATATATATCATTAAATATGTATAATATAATTAAAGGCGTGGTAACTTTGACAAAGTTAATAATAACTTTAATAAATTCAGTAATAGAAATAACAAAATTCATAATGGTAGTAACTAAACCGTTTGCTGATGAACCTTAACTTGCTTGTTTTCATTAGCATTTTTGTACAAAACGCTTTTGTCAAAACCATTAAAATTCTTGTCAAAATCATTACTAAACTTGTCAATCTCATTACTGGATTTATTAAAATCCATTTATCTATATTATGAATGTTTTCATAATGGAATCTCATAATAACATTGTCAAAACCATTACTACTGACCTTGTCAATCCTATAACTGAATTTGTTAAAATCATTTTATTTATATTAAGAATATTTTCATAATAGAATCTCATAATGGGATTGTCAAAACCATTACAATTATTGTTAAAATTATTACTAAACTTGCCATTTCCATGACTAATTTTGTTAAATAAAAGGATTTTAACAAATTCAGTTATGAGATTAACAAGTTTAATAATGAGTTTGACAATCTCATTATGAGATTCCACTATGAAAATATTTCATAATATAAATAAAAGGATTTTAACAAATTCAGTAATAAGATTGATAAGTTTAATAATAATTTTGACAATAATTGTAATGATTTTGACAATTGCATTATGAGATTCCATTATGAAAACATTTATAATATAAATAAAATGATTTAAACAAATTCAGTTATGGGATTAACAAGTTTAGTAATGATTTTGACAATTCTAATATAAGACTCCATTATGAAAACATTCATAATATAAATAAAAAGATTTTAACAAATTCAGTAATGTGATTGACAAGTTTATTAATGATTTTGACAATAATTGTAATGATTTTGACAATTCCATTATGAAAACATTCATAATATAAATAGGGAAAATTCTAGATAAATACCTTTTGAATTAGCAAAACCCCCAAAAGGCTATTAACATTTTAAAAAGACTTAAAGGTGCCAAGGACCAAATTGGGTTTTTCAAGTTTTGACACATTTACCATTTTACCCCTCAATTTTTTTTTAAAATAACAGTGGTGCCCTCGCCAGAGCACCACCGCCGGCTGGCCGGCCACTGCCCCGGTGGCCGGCCGACCAAGACCCCCGACGGCCGGAGCTCCGGCCGGTGGAAGGTTTTTTGGTGGGGAGGGGGGGTTTTTTTTTCTTGACAAAAAGTTTCATTGAAATGGCAAGGGGTGGGATCGAATCCATCCCACCCCTTTACAAGGCAAGCATGGTGGCCACTAGGCCACCAAAGCTTCTTTATTATATATATGCATTATTAAATATGTATAATATAATTAAACGTGTAGTAGCTTTGACAAAGTCAGTAATGGCGTTGACAAATTCAATAATGGAAATAACAATATTCGTAATGGTATTGACAAAACCGTTTACTGTTGCATGTTTTCATCAGCATTTTTGCACAAAACGTTTTTGTCAAAACCATTACCATTCTTGTCAAAATCATTACTAAACTTGTCAACCTCATTACTAAATTTGTTAAAATCCTTTTATTTATATTATGAATATTTTCATAATGGAATTGTCAAAACTATTACAATTCTTGTCAATCTCATTACTGAATTTGTTAAAATCCTTTTATTTATATTATGAATATTTTCATAATGGAATTGTCAAAACTATTATAATTCTTGTCAATTTCATTACTAAACTAGTCAATCTCATTACTGAATTTGTTAAAATCCTTTTATTTATATTATGAATATTTTCATAATGGAATTGTCAAAACCATTACCATTCTTGTCAAAATCATTACTAAACTTGTCAACTTCATTACTAAATTTGTTAAAATCCTTTTATTTATATTATGAATATTTTCATAATGGAATTGTCAAAACTATTATAATTCTTGTCAATCTCATTACTAAACTTGTCAATCTCATTACTGAATTTGTTAAAATCCTTTTATTTATATTATGAATATTTTCATAATGGAATTGTCAAAACTATTACAATTCTTGTCAATCTCATTACTAAACTTGTCAATCTCATTACTGAACTTGTCAATCTCATTATTAAACTTGACAATTCCATTATGAAAATATTCATAATGTAAATAAAAGGATTTTAACAAATTTAGTAATGAGATTGACAAGTTTAGTAATGAGATTGACAAGAATTGTAATAGTTTTGACAATTCCATTATGAAAATATTCATAATATAAATAAAAGGATTTTAACAAATTCAGTAATGAGATTGACAAGAATTGTAATAGTTTTGACAATTCCATTATGAAAATATTCATAATATAAATAAAAGGATTTTAACAAATTTAGTAATGAGATTGACAATAATTGTAATAGTTTTGACAATTCCATTATGAAAATATTCATAATATAAGTAAAAGGATTTTAACAAATTTAGTAATGAAGTTGACAAGTTTAGTAATGATTTTGACAAGAATGGTAATGGTTTTGACAAAAACGTTTTGTGCAAAAATGCTGATAAAAACATGCAACAGCAAACGGTTTTGTCAATACCATTACGAATCTTGTTATTTCCATTATTGAATTTGTCAACGCCATTACTGACTTTGTCAAAGCTACTACACGTTTAATTATATTATACATATTTAATAATGCATATATATAATGAAGAAGCTTTGGTGGCCTAGTGGCCACCATGCTTGCCTTGTAAAGGGGTGGGATGGATTCGATCCCACCCCTTGCCATTTCAATAAAACTTTTTGTCAAAAAAAAAAAAAAACCCCCCACCAAAAAACCTTCCACCGGCCGGTAGAGCCGGGAATTCGGGCCGGCCCGTTTAGGCCCGAGCCCGTCAAGGGCCGGGCCTATGATTTGGAGGCTAAAAATAGAAGCGGGCATAAAAGGGCCAGCCCTATAGGGCCGCAAGCCCTGTAGGGCCGGCCCTGAAGCCCTGAGGGCCGGCCCTTTTAGGCCCGTTTAACTTTTTTTTTTAAATGGGCACAAGACAATAGGCAGTAAGCATTGGTCAGAGGTAGAGTTAACCTAACCTAACCCTCATATCAAAAATGCTCTCACATTGATTCAATCAAATTTCGTTGATAGTGATGGAGAAGAAAATGATAATATTATTCGTATTGTTTGATTGTAGCTATGGACTTCTTTGGTTGTAGTTTGTGAACTTGTTTGATTGTGGTCCTGTTCTTGTAGACTTATTTGATTATGGCTTTTGTCTGTGGTTTATGAACTTGTTTGAGTGTTTAACTGGTTATGGATATTAATTATGGTTTGTTTGTTAGGTTTTAGTGTTTATGTTTTATTGAATATGGATGCTATATATATGTTTTAAGTAGTTTTAATAATATTTATATGTTAGATTATGTATTTTAGTCATTATGGGCATAAAGGAGAGGGAAAACGTTAAACGGGCCCGGCCCGCGGGCTTCAGTTAAACGGGCCGGGCCGTCAAATAAGGGCTGTTTTTAGGACTCGGGCCTAAACGGGCTGGCCCGTTTGCCCAACTTTGCCGGCCGGAGCTCCGGCCGTCGGGGGTCCTGGTCGGCCGGCCGGCCGGCGATGGTGCTCCGGCGAGGGCACCACTGTTATTTTTTTAAAAAAAATTGAGGGGTAAAATGGTAAATGTGTCAAAACTTAAAAAACCCAATTTGGTCCTTGGCACCTTTAAGTCTTTTTAAAATGTTAATAGACTTTTGGGGGTTTTACTAATTCAAAAGGTATTTATCTGGAATTTTCCCATATAAATAAAAGGATTTTAACAAATTCAGTAATGTGATTGAGAAGTTTAGTAATGATTTTAACAAAAATTGTAATAGTTTTGACAAAAGCGTTTTGTGCAAAAATGCTGATGAAAATATGCAAGTCAAGGTTCATCAGTGAACGGTTTAGTCAATACCATAACGAATTTTATTATTTCAATTATTGAATTTGTCAAAGTTATTACTGACTTTATCAAAACTACTACACCTTTAATTATATTATACGTATTTAATAATGCATATATATATCAAAAGAGCTTTAGTGGCCCAATGGCCACCATGCTCCTTTGTTAAAGGAGTGGGATGGATTTGATCCCACCCCTTGCCATTTTTCAACTAATTTTTTTTCAAAAAAAACAAAAACTTCCCCACCTAAAAAAGCTTTCGTCGGTCGGCCTCCTGAGCGGCGGCCGGCTGGCTATGGTGCTCTAGCAAGGGAACCACTATTATTTAAAAAAAAAGTAAGGGGTAAAATGGTAAATGTATTAAAACTTGAAAAACCTAATTTAGTACTTGATATCTTTAAGCCTTTTTAAATGTTAATTGACTTTCTAGGGTTTTACAATTTCAAATGGTATTTAATTGATATTTTCCTTATATTATTTTCGCAATATGTGATTAACATTCTGCGATATATGAAAGAGTTACACTTGCAAGGATTTTCAAAACATACATGCATGAATAAGATATACATGGGGTTTGTGGACCAGTCATTATGTTGTGGTTTTATAATTAATTCGTGTCTTGAAAGTTAAACCAAATTGATAATCAGTAATATAGGTATGACAGCACAGAAATTTATCAAAATGAGAAAATGTTGAAATAAATGATTTCGCTTTAAGGATTATTTCAATATTTTCATCTGACATGGATCAAAAATCTTGAAATAAACTCAATTGATTTTTTTTGGTTGGCAAGCATCAAAATCATGGTTTGCGCAATCTGAGATAAAACTCCTCTCACACATTTACTCCGTAAGTCGTAAAAGCTATTAAAAAAAGTTAATCTAAACGCACACAAAAAAAATAATCGTAAATGATTGGGCTGAGCTACTACATAAACGAAAAAAATAGAATCATGGGTGAATTGGGCCTCAGGCCCATTAATGAAACTCAACCTACAAATAAGCTAAAGCTGAATCACTTTTCACTTTTTCTTATTAAAAAAGCCCATCAAGATCTAAGTCAAGGCCACAAATATATCTTAATGCAAAATAAAATTGTTAAAAAAACTATACATTAAGTAAAACAATTGAATTTTATTACGTAAATATATTTAGCACACTTATAATTCATCAGCGCAATTTTTGTTGATAACATCGCAGCAGTGCAATTTACTATCCAATGCCCATCATTTTTTATAACATGCAATCTAATCTGGCATATTGCTTTATTCGCCTTTTCATTTATAAAAATAAAAACATTATGAGCCGATGTGTTGCGTAAAATTGAAGGCAAATTGGTTGGCAAAAAAAAAAAAAAATTGAAGGCGAATTGCAATGCTAGGGATCATGAAATTGATGGCTTGGGCACAAAGAACATTTACGAGTTTTCCATTTCGTGTGATGGATGCGTAGTTCTTGCTTTTTGGTATGAGGAATCGAAATTCAAAAAGGTGGGGACTTACACCGCTTTTTACGCCTTTCAAAAAAAAAAAAGAAGAAGAATCCCAACAACTACATCACGTCACTCTATGAGAAAGACACGTGGCATCATCAATTACGTGTTTTCTGGTGGCAACATCCCTCCCTCTCCCTCCCTCTCGTATACGCCTCTTCAACCTTATGGCTATAATAATCTTATTACACCACCTTTTCAAATTTTGGATTTTTCTTTCACTTTTTGGACCACCCTTCTCTCTCTCTCTCTCTCTCTCGTCTTCGTTTTTCTCAATTTTATATTCCGATTCCGACCCACTTCTCTGTACACATATGACCTCCCTCCACTCTCCCGACGCCACATTCACGGCAGACATTATTGGAAAGCTCGAAGCCGCTCTCAACTCGATCATGTCATTTCTTAACTTGCCCCCTTAACTTTTTCCTGTCATAAGAGGAAAGCTTCACACTTTCCTCCCAACTTGGCCGGTCCTTCCTCAAATTTCACTACCCATTTTCACGCCTCTGTCTCACCCCAAATTTGATTTTCAGATCCAGTTATTTTTACTGCAATTTCGACTTTTAGCTTAGCTGACACTCCTGGAATTAGAGCTATTTCCTCTGTTCAGTTCATTCTCATGGCTTTTCGCTTTGTGCTGTGTTTGTTACTGGCGAAAGGTCTGGTGGAGGGTACGATTGCGCTCACATTCTCGTCTAAGCTGTTACATGTATATTCCGACGAGGCCAAGGCCGTGTGGACTTCTAGAAGTAACAATCTTTCGGCTGAATCGTGGCCCAAGAGGAATAGTTCCGAGTATTTCAGGTTGCTTCTGGGCAGCGATTTGACGAGGCAGAGGATGAAGCTGGGTTCGCAGTATGACCTTTTGTATCCTTCTGAGGGAAGCCAGACATTGTTCTTCGGCGATGATCTAGCTTGGTGAGTTGTTCGGCCTCTGCTTGGTTTCTAAGAAAATGCTGGAAAGCAAAGCCAAATAATGCTCGAATCTTGATATTTATATTATATATTATTCAAACGGATAGCATGTCCTCGACTGAATTGAGCCAGTTATTAAGCTGCCCTGATTAAAAAAGTTTCCTTTCCCTTTTTCTCTGTCTATACAGAATCTTTTCTAATTCTTACTCTGGCTAAATTGTCCCTCCCGGGAAAAAAAAATCAGTCTCATTGCAGCTAGCTTTCATACCCTTCGGCACCTTTTTCTTAATGCTATATTTTGTTTTGGTGTGAATGTTCGCGGTTTCACATTCAACTATAACTTAACCAGCAGAGTTGCAATATGCAATAGCGTTAAGAAAACATAAGTATGGTAGTGGCTTATCTATTGTGAAAACTCCACTGCAGTTATGACTAATCGACATGCTAATATATTTCTGGACATTCGGTTTTTTTTATTTGCTTAAATAGTCAAATCACTGCTGGTGTAAGGTGTTTTATGATTTTCTGAAGCACGGAATATTGCAATTTTTCTAACAGACTTAGAGTCCTGTATTTTAACCCAGCATTTAAGGGAATGCTCAAGGGACACGCTAAGAATCACATACATTGTTTGGCTTTTTATTTATGGTTTTGGATTTTCAGGCTGCATTACATATGGATTGATATAGGGACTCCGAATGTTTCTTTCCTTGTTGCATTGGATGCTGGAAGCGATCTGCTTTGGGTCCCATGTGATTGCATAGAATGTGCTCCCTTGTCGGCTAATCATTATAATGGGCTGGTAGGTCTATGATACAAACTCCTTATTTTCTCTTCCTTTCTAATTTTAATTTTTGCCCTTCTCAATTTAATTTGCTGTTTATTATGATGTCGCTACTGTTATGAACATCATCATGGCTCTAATGACCTAAAAGTCCTTTTCTTTTATAGTAGACCATCTGTTATGGAAATCATCTTTACGCCTTGATTCAGATTAATGACTGGCACAAGTAATAGTAGTAACTTTTACATACACGTCCCTATTAGTTTTATCAGCTGAATTTATACTCCCTCTGATCCTTTTTATAAGATGCATTCTAGAACCTTTCTTTGGTTCAGAATATGAGGAGTTTTGTCATATTTTCTTATGTTTGGACAATTTTTATCCCTCAACCCTTAGAAGTTGTAAAATGAGTAATTATGCTTTGGAATTGAGTATATGCAATACTAATTGCTTCTAATAAACTAGGGGCAAAAGTGGAACATTACCATCTTAACCATCTAACTAACTTTTACTGGTCTGCGCAATTTAGTAGAAGATACCCTAGGATTGGAGGGAGTAATTTTCTTTGAAAGTAATTTTGTTTGTTGGTAGGATCAACCTAGGAATTTGTTAGACTCACTATGGTCAAGAGGGGAAATGTACACTAGATTTGCAAAGAATTTCTCATCTTAATTTAAATCTCCTATATATTTATGGGATTTTGGTAAATGGTTGTATAACGACTGCATCTGTTGTTGATACTCCTTTGTAAGTTGTAGACTCAGAATTCCTAAGAGATAAATATACTTTGCTTGTTCTTATTTGGACTTAAATGGTTCAGCTGAGAGTGATTGATTGGCAGATGATCCCTTGTATTTGGGGCCATCTCTGATGCAGGACAGAGATCTGAGCGAGTATAGCCCGTCACTGTCAAACACCAGCAGACATCTGCCTTGCAGTCATCAGTTTTGTAATCCAGCTTCCAAATGCAAAAGTCCTAAGGAGCCCTGCTCTTATAATTCTCAGTACTACTCTGTAAATACCTCAAGTTCTGGACTCCTGATTGAAGACAAATTGCATTTGAAATCATATGGAAAACATACTGCACAATCTTCTGTGGAAGCCTCAATCATCTTAGGGTATGCTTTTACTGTATAAATCTGCTGCTGTTTTGGTGCTTTGGGCACAAAATGCTGAGCAAGACTTTGAGCTTATGATTCTATTCATTCCAGTGCTCAAGATAATTGATTTTTTCATATGCAGTTGTGGTAGGAGACAAAGTGGTGACTATTTAAAAGGAGCTGCTCCTGATGGTGTCATGGGGCTGGGACCCGGCGGCATTTCAGTTCCAAGTTTGCTAGCAAAGGCAGGACTTATTAAGGATTCTTTCTCAATTTGCCTTAATGAGAATGATTCTGGCAGAATTCTTTTTGGTGATCAAGGGCATACTTCCCAACAATATACTCCATTCTTGCCAATTGATGGGGACTTGTATGTACTGTATAACGTTCTACGAAATGCTTGTTGAATTTAGAATATGTCTAATTTACTTTGCTCCTAAAAATGTTCCTAGTCTAGTTGGCATGCTAAGGATTTGAATTGCTTCAGTTTTGCTTATGTTGTTGCGGTGGAGAGCCTTTGTATTGGGAGTTCCTGTCTCAAGAATATGGGATTTCAGGCACTCATTGACACCGGCACTTCTTTCACATATCTTCCTGATGAAATTTATAAATTAGTTGTTTCAGAGGTAATATATTTTGTTCATAATTTATGGCGTTAATATACTAATCATGCATGTTCTGGGCTAAAAGTGTTCTTCACTGAACGCAGTTTGGCAAACAAGTAAGCGCACCCAGGATTAAAGTCCAAGAATATCCATGGGACTACTGCTATAATGTCAGCTCACATGAGTTGGATAACATCTCAACATTCAAACTCACTTTTTCTAAGAATCAAACTTTTCGAATTCATAATCCAATGTTCACTTCCCCTTCAAACCAGGTAAGCTGACCTCTCAAACTTTATGACTTGTTTTTAAGTTTACAAAAACTAGTGATATAACCTTGCTAAAGAATGTAGTTAAAAAATTAATTCTTGGCTTGTAACTAGGGTTATGTCTGGTTATAATTGATATATAGTTGCTGTCACATCGGCATATTTTCTAGTACTTCCCTTGGCTGCAAAAAGTCCTTGGTTGGGAGAAGATTTAGCTTTAGTTTTTCCAACGTAAAGCTATTTTCATTCTATATTTTGATCTTCTGCCCTGACATTGTAACTTGTGTGCATAACATTAGTATTCTCTGGAAATTGACAAGGATTCTGATAAGTAAAATGACCCTTTTCAGCAATAATTTTCTGATTCAGTAATTGATTAACAAGCTCAGAAATGTCGAGTGCTTTTCTTGATACTGGCTGTTCTTGATCGTACTTCACTGATATTGATTTTGCAATTCTGCGCTGAAACAAGCTTCTGGCTTCTCTTTTCATTTTGACTTTTGTAACAGAAAACTGTTTTTAGTCATGATGTCACTAACTGTCTATTGGCCACACAGCAACTCTCCTTTGAACTGCTGGGATATCTCTTTGTTCTAAGTTTACAAGTGCTTCTTGTAGAATCTTTTTATTCATCTTCCCAGACCCACTTTGGTTATCGTGACAAACTGTTTTTAGACATGATGTCACTAACTGTCTATTGGCCGCACAGAAACTCTCCTTTGAACTGCTGGGATATCCCTTTGTTCTAAGTTTACAAGTGCTTCTTTTAGAATCTTTTTATTCATCTCCCCAGATCCAATTTGGTTATCTTGACAAATGATTGTTTATGATTTAAATAAAATGCCAACTTTCTGGTGCAGGAATATACTATCGCTTGCTTGACTATAATGCAGACCGATGATAATTATGCTACTATTGGACGTGAGTACTCTGTAATTTTTTTTTATTTGTTCTTCTTGGTTCTTTCTCCCACCCCTTTATCTCTAACAAACATGCACCTGTTAGTAAAATCTACATTGAAGTGCACAAACACATGCACATACACTCTTGTTCTAACAAATGATGATTGATTGCGTTGGATTGAACTTTTTGTGGCAGAGAACTTCTTAAAGGGTTATCACATGATTTTTGATAGGGAGAATGTGCGGTTTGGTTGGTCAAGTTCCAATTGTAAGTAGCAACCTCTCTTACTTAAAACATTTATAGCTCCGAAGAAGTAATACAAGGAAAGAAGATAGTTTATTAAGCTTATCTTCTTCAGCAAGCTTGACTGTGCCATGTTCACATGTTCTATTTTCTGGAGTTTGTGTACATGTTTATTTGAGAATAACCTTAGAATGTGCAGGTGAAGATAACAAGGGAGATAAAACAAATTTGACTGCACCATGGAATGGTGGATCACCAAATCCTTTACCAGCCAATCAGCAGCAGAGTGTCCCTAATACTCATTCTGTAGCCCCGGCTTTTGCTGGACCAGCTTTGCATAAACCCGCCGGAGCCCCTCCCAGAGGCATGACGGCAAGCCATTTTTTAAGTTTAGTGTCACTTCTATGTTCCCTTTTGTTCTGGGTATCCCATTAAGTCTTCTGTATCCACCTGCAAAATTGTGTTGTCTAGGTGCTGCATTTAGTAGGATGTGTTGTTGTATCTATTGGGGAACGTTGATGAGAAACATTTTGTGTATTCTTCCAGTTCTATGCCTCTGTAAAAAATGTTCATTTCAATATATTATGTTATTCTATTGGTGCAAACTTTTACCTTAAGGGCCTGCTTGGTTGTTGGAATCAAGGCCTAGGATTGAGCATAACGTCTCCATTTCAACAATTCAACATGATTTGTTGCACATTTATCTAGGCGCCATGCTTCAAATGAAAAATGTGGGAATCAACACAACATTCGTACAATTCATGAATCATGGCTCCTAACCTTAAAAATTCTGGAACTAAATTACCCCGTCTTCTTATGAACATTACTGACCCATTTCTCTTTTGCATTGTCATTGTATCTTTTATTTTTCTTTCCCATCAATTCTGCTGAATGGAGCCGAGTTCAAAAATTGCAGCAACAGCTCCCCGTGGGCATAAAAAGCTAAAAATAGTACAGATAACAAAAGTTCTCACAAACACTTACAAGTCAGCCAAGTTATAGAACTTTGCTCTCTGTGAAATAAACAAGATCATTCCATTGAATATTACCAAGAATCAGTACAGTGGATTAGGGGTCCTCATACTGTGCTCATCCCTTCAATTTTGGGGTGAGGGTCATTTTTTTTTATGTATTCCTATTTATTTGGATTAAATTTTATACTGCACTCTGAAATATTTTTACTATCCAGTATCTTAAATTAATTAATTTCTAATTTTGCATTCAAAAATATTTTTCCTACAACACTAGTAACCTGAAATATTTTTTTAATAGCACCCAATATCTGAAATATTTTTTTGACACCTGATATTTTAAGCTAATTAACTTTTTGTACATGGAATATTTTTTTTTATTCAAAGTACATGGAATATTTTTCAAAAAATTAAAAAAAATAAAAAACCCCCAAAATTGGGGGATGAGCATTATATGCTCATCTTTTGGATGAGCATGGAATGTGGATTCGTGGATTAGATATTGACCACTTGTTTTGCTTACAAAAGGAGGAAATAAAATGGTGCCAGCGTTTTGAGGGTCAACACCAACTCTGGCCCGTTTTCATATTTTTATCTCGCAGTTAGTAACGTATAATGACCAAATACTGGTTGAGTTTTAAACTTAGAAAATTCTAAAAAATTATATTGGAAATATAAAAAGGATAAATTAATATATTGAAAATCGGAAAAGATAGATCAGGCGGGTGTTAGAGATGTGAAGAACCTGTCCTTTTGAAATCTCGGTCAAATGACAAAAATGCCCTTTAGCTCTCAGTCACAATAACAACATAGGAGTTGTTAATGGCGAGATATGTGTTGTTATTGGCCCTGAAACTTGTTAATTGTGAAAAAAGAAATTGGAGTTGTTAATTTCTAATTCAGAGTTGTTAATTAAGAGATAAGTGTTGTTATTGGCCCTGAAACTTGTTAAGTCTGAAAGAAGAAATTTGAGTTGTTAATATCGAATCCGAAGTTGTTAATGTCGAATCCGGAGTTGTTAATTAAGAGATAGGTGTTGTTATTGATCGTGAAATTCGTTAATTATAAAAGAAGAAATTCGAGTTATTAATGTCGAAACAGAAGTTGTTAATTAAGATATATGTGTTGTTATTGACCCTAAAACTTGTTAATTGTCAAAGAAGAATTGAAGTCGTTAATGTTGAATCCGGAGTTGTTAATTATGAGGATCATGTTGTTATGCTGAAGTGGGGGATGAAGTGTGAAACAAGATATTGGGGTTGTTAACATCGAATCCAGAGTTGTTAATTAAGATATATGTGTTGTTATTAACCATAAAACTTGTTAATTGTAAAAGAAGAATTGAAGTTGTTAATATCGAATCCGGAGTTGTTAATTACGATGATCATGTTGTTATTTCAAAATGGGGATGAAGTGCTGAAGAGTATTTTCGTCATTTGGCCAAAATTTCAAAAAGGACAAATTCCTCACATCTCTGATACCCACCTAATCCGTCTTTTCTCATTTTCAATATACTGATTTATCCTTTTGATATTTTCAACGGAGTTTTTTAGAATTTTCCCTTTAAACTTTTAATGCTATATATCAATTTGTATGGTCAAATCAAATCCCACCCATTATCAATGCTTGTTATATAAAAGACAGTACAGACTAAAATTTTAGATAGAAATGGTAAGTCGGCCAATCGTATCAATTCCGTATGGTTAAAGATATGTTGCGTGTACATAGGGACACGCGCTTATAGGATCTCTTAGCCACTCTCTGCATGACACAGTAATCCACTCTCTGTCGAGAATCTAAGTATCCAAGGATCAGGGTAGTTGATCTTTGTGCCTATATTCACTCCCAAACATCATTAATTAATGAGTTCATACCCCACCATTAATTTATACCTATTTATTATATAGGATAACGAGTAACTAAATGTCGGTGGTCGAACTTTGAGGTCAAGGTTAGTAACAGAAGCACCTGGATCTCAGAAAAGGATGTCAAGTGTATCTGAAAGTTCCTCACTTTCTGTCTCATGTGTATGGGCGATGGACCCAGAACCTTCTTGCTGCATTAAATTACTTAAAACACTTAAAATGACGTACTCCTAATTTGATTAAGATTCAGTTGCCTCCTTTGATGGCGCTCTAGATTACAATTCTCAATTCTGTGATGATGCCTTTTCCGTCAATAACAGATTTGCCTTATCTTGTCTTAAGATTACGAAGAGATTAAATAAACTGAAATTTCATGTTAGACAAAGAAATAAAGGGGACAACTACACTTTCATGGATATTAATGAATTTGGCGCTTTAAATTAAAATGCCCAAAGATAATGCTTTTCGTTGCTTACCGAACCCACTGATGAGTTTGCTAATGTTCTTATCATTTCCCCCCTTACAGTTCCACCGACCATGCACGACTAGCCATCCTGATCATCCAAGCATCATTTGACAAATGGTCAAAATTTAGAGCCTTAGTTTAAATTTACAATTCTTATAGTAATAAATGATTATTTTCTATATTGATATTTCAGGCGTCCGCCCCTTTTACTTTGAGATTTTGAGCTCTTGAAGACTGAACTCCCCTTAGCTCGCTGGTTGCTTATAAAATTGAGTTATTGTTAAATTCATTGTTTTTACTGGCAAAAAAATCTCGACCCGTGGGAGTAAATGATAATTTGGACATTTGAATTCAATTTACATCTCATCCCTTAATTTCATAAGGTTTTACGTTTATAAAAACGCATCAATCCATTATCACTATCTATTAAACTTGTTTGGGATTATTTTTGGACATTCTAAAAGTTTTTATTCATATAATCCAAGACAAATCTTCTCTCTTTTATTTATCCCATATATTATAAATCATAATTAAAAAATTATTTTTAAAAACTTCAATTATTATCATAAATAAATACAATATAGATCCTCAATACTCTTCTTTTACCTAATCCTCAAACCTCGATTCCTTTTTTATAACTTATAAAACGGACAAAACATTTTCATGCACGCCAATCTGACTACCTAACTGAATAATTAAATCAGTCAACCAGAGTATAAATAAGTGGCCCCACTTTGTCGCAACTAATATATAAGAAAATCTTAAAAATATCTCACTTAAATTTTAAAATCCTAAATTTATTTTATTAACAATAAGAATAACAAGATTAATAATTTATTTTATTAACAATAAGAATAACAAGATTAATAATTTAAATTATTATCAAATTACTAATTTAAGATTTTAAAGTTTAAACATCTTTTTTTAAGAATTTTCTCTAATATATCTGTATTAAAAAGAAGAAAAGAAAAGAAAAGAAAATATTTGGATTTCAAGGCAAAACCATGCTAAGATGGAGGATTTCTGTGGGACCCACCAATAAATCAGAGTCTCCGACACACTGCCTATAAAAGCGGACCGTTTATTGGAGGAGATATGGCAGGGGTGTGAGAACAGTTAAAGGAAGCTCAACCTTGTACGTCCTTAGGGCAGCATCGTGAGCGAATATTCATCGTACGACCTAGATCTGTACTTAATCTCAGGTCTTAGAAAAGCTAGGAGCCAGACTAGGACGGCCTAGATACAGCATAATAACCTGCATGTTGATAAACAAAAATCGCAGAGCATGGGAGGAGTTATTATATGGTAAATAAAGTACACCTTCTCAGTTCTCACTTGTCACCGTGCCTGTTCTTTCTTTCGCGTGTTACGTTACTTACTATTGTTCACTTTCTACTGCCGTTTGAAACGAAAAACCAGTCATGTAGACCATTACTACGCAGCCGCCTGTTTATATAAAGATTGCTTCTAGCTTCCTCTGATTTGTGAATCGAGAGAGAGAGACACGCAGAAAATGGGTGTCGAAGGCACTTTAGAGTACTTGTCGGATTTACTCAGCAGCGTCAAGAAGAAGAAAAAGAAGCCAACTCAGACGGTAGCTCTCAAAATCAGAATGGACTGTGAAGGCTGTGCACGTAAGGTGAAGCATGTCCTCTCCGGCGTCAAAGGTTTGATCTTTTTTTACCTCAGTTTCATAGACACAAATACAGTCATGTTCATAGTACGTATGTTATCTTTAATTTGCACCGTGTTTGGCATATTAATTATATGCAAGTACTGCAGGAGCGAAGTCAGTGGACGTAGACTTGAAGCAGCAGAAAGCGACGGTGACGGGATATGTGGAGGCAAAGAAAGTGCTGAAGGCAGCAGCATCGACGAAGAAGAAGGTGGAGTTATGGCCTTATGTTCCATACAATCTGGTGGCTCATCCCTATGTGGCTCAGGCCTACGATAAGAAGGCGCCTCCTAATATGGTCAGGAGTGTTCCTAATACTGCCACCATATCTGAGACCACCATGGACGACCGATACACCCTCTTGTTCAGCGACGACAACCCTAATGCTTGCTCCATCATGTAACATAATAAATTGCAGGCACCCTTCATCTCACCCAAATATTACTATATATTTGTACCTTCATGTAAAACGATACTTCATTCTAAGCGACATTCTTCAAAGTTTTCCTGCCGTATTTCTTTGTATTAAATTTGACTGATGCTTAGATTTGTATTAATATTGTGAATAGATTTGTTTCTGTGCTCTTAGTTCATATACTGGCTAGCATAATTTTTGGATTTCTCTACGTTCAAATCAAGCCGAATGTATTAGTTGATCTCAAGAATGTGAAGGTTCTCACAGATTAAGATTGGCTCAGTAGATGCCAAAGCGTCACCCGTATGTGGCTGTGTGTGTGTGTGGTCTTTATTAACTGAATTATTAGAAATCAAATTTTATATAAATTGAGCATTAACAGGAGAATAGATATATTTTGAGTTATTTAATTTACAAATAACATCAATCGAGAAGGGGAAAACAATTTTTCTCCTAGACACAGTCGCTCGCAATTCTGTTCGGAGGACTATTGAGGTAACCTTAAAAACAAAAATTTTTAGTGTGGCCTATTAAAGTTGCCCATTGTGGCCCTGATCTGTAGTCTTCAAGAACTTATGAAGGAATGGCCCAGCACTTGAGAGGAGGGTCCGTTTAAGTAAGACGCGGTGATTACAGTTACATTTTTCCAGATCGTATTTTGAGCCCAAAAACATTTGATATTTTATGGATAATAGCAAATTACTTCTCCATCTCCGGGGGAGCATTAGGGACTAGGCGGTCTCATCCATCCATTGGCGTCCAGCGATTTCAATCGTCCAGTTCTTTCTGAAAAGATTAGATTATTCTTGTTAACTTTCCCTTTTAGCCAAAGCTCTTCAGCATCAGAAAATTTATTCAATGGAAGTTTCATCGTTCATGTATAGACTAGATTTGAACTTCTGGTTATTTGGGAAATCAAGTATTTAATAGCTCCAGATCGTATTTTGAGCCAAAAATCATTTGATATTTTATGTATGACAAATTACTTCTCCATCTCTGGGGGAGCAAAAGGGATTAGGCGGTCTCATGTTCGTTTGGAACAGGTATTGGAATGCTTAAAAGCAGTTTTTCAATCATGATTTACGATATACAAGGTAAGTATGTGAGAGGAGTTTTGTCTTGATTTACATGAAAAATAGCTTATAAGCAATCTCAACGTCATAACAAACATACACCCTCATCCATCCATTGTCATCCAGCAATTTCAAAGTTCTTTCTGAAAAGATTAGATTATTCTTGTTTACTTTCCCTTTTAGCCAAAGCTTCAGAATCAGAAATTTATTCAATGGAAGTTCATCATTCACGAATAGACTAGATTTGAACTTCTGGTTATTGGGAAATCAAGTATTTAATAGCTCCTGATCACAAGGCTGTTTGGGTAGTGCAATTTAACGAAAATATAATCCTTACATTATAATCAATAACTATTTCAATAGAGTATTCAAGACAAGATATTAACAAATGGATTATTCATAGTATAATCCATGCATATAAAGCTAGACACAACAATAATTGCAAGATTTTAAATAGGCACAAATGAGAGTGCAAGTCAGGTTTGAGGTCCATATCCCTATCCCATTCGACTTTCAAAAAAGTAGTGAAAGTTCCTTGACAAAATGAAAATTCACAGGAATATTAATAATATAAACACAACCACTCAACAAAAAAAAAAAAAACAATCAAGATTTTAATCTGAAATACTTCCGCCAAGGCCATATCCACAAGGCACAAGCACTTTTCCCTTCTAGGGCGGCCCAACCCTTTCCTATTTCGAACTCAGTAGATTTTGAGCATAAAGGGTCATATGGAACCCAACATCAATAAAGTGAGTTATCAAACGCCCATGGTTCATGCTGAAACAGCTCCCGGCCATTCATTTGGACTATTCCTGCTGCAATATCCTCTGCACGTTTCCTGGATGCTTCAGCTTTTCTGGCTGAAGCAGCAGCATCCTGCGAGAGCCGATAGGTGTGTATCAACAATAAGGAAAGAAGTTCCTCACAAAACTGTGGGCATAAGTTGCTTTGCTATTTTACTCTCATTAACATGAATCCTTGGTCTAGGCAGTCCAATAATCCATAGTAGTTCGCAATAGAAAGAATTTCAAGTTATAAATCACGAGGTAAAGCATCTGTTCACAAATCAATTCAAGCCTCGACGATAAGGAAATTGGTAACGAAGTTTCAAACCAAACACTTAAAATTTAAGATCATCCGCCCATTCGCGAATTAAGCTTTAACCTCAGAAATTTGTTCTAGCCAATACTTTAAATATATATTTTTATCTCATGAATCAAACATGTAAGAAATCCAGAATCTAAACAAATTAAAATTAGAATTAATCAGCGACCTAGATGATAGAAAGAAAAGGACGTGTTTATTAGAAACCCCCAACTTTCAGGCAAGAGGGAAAAAAGGCACAATCGTTAACGCCGCAACAGTGGAAGAAATTAAAACCCTAATCGATTATGCCGGGAGGGAGGGAGAGATTATTAAAAAGACCTTCTGGTTCTTCCAGGAGAGGAACTGGGACTCTGTGATGGGGCGGGCCCTAGGCCTCTCAATTTCATCATCACGCTTTCCCTGTTCTCCAGATTCAGCTCCCATCGTTCCGTTCACTCCCACCAAATTGTCGTAGACGAACCGCCGCAGGAGAAGACAACGTCGTCGAGGAGATGAATGAGAGTATTAATTATGGGTATACGACGACGTCGTTTCAAAGGAACCTCTTCCATTCTTTCCTAGTCATCATCACCCTTCATTTTATCCAAGGCTAAAAACATCTCGCTCGCCGCAGCGACATCGTTGCGAAGGAGCCTGTGTTTATATCCGGGATAGCGCATGAAGCTACTGATAAGCATAATAATGGCACCGGTTCCTTCCTAAGTACTTGCTTAGAGAATTAATCAGATTTAATCTGGACAGGTTAGTTTAAAGTTTTTAAAATTTATATTTTTTCAAAAAAAATTATTTTACTGGATATATAATCTAAAATAGAGATAATGTCTTAATTATTTTTTTAAAAATAATTTTTTATTTAAAAAAATTCAAATCTCGACTGGACCGTGAATATCTAATTAGTTTTTCCTACAAAGCAAATTGTTTAGCGGGAAATCGGGTTTCAACACAATAGTACTGTTGTTCGTGTGAACGTGGATTGTGGTATCTCACCAACACTTGTAAACGTTGTCTTTGATGTATATAGAAGAAGCATCAGTTCGCCTTTGCTCAAAGCTGTTTTTTTAATGCATTAGGTGTCCCAGGGTAACCCCTTGTTACGGGAAACTCACATGATCAAACTAATCTAGATTCGAGTTATTTGACAAGATCATATTTTCATGTGATGCCCTTAACACCTAATGTTATCAAACTTGAGACACTAAATATTTATTTGGGATAGTTTAATTTTAGTTTATGAGTGCTTTTAAATCATGATTTATGATATACTCCTTATAGTCCTTATTATAAGATACCAACTATCATTTCTCTTTGACCAATGAAAGGAAGTTGAGTCATTAAATTGGTGTACAATTGATAAAAATTTCCACCTTTGCTCCTACTTTAATGATGTGGATTTAAAAATATTAATTTTTAGATTTGCCATGTGTTGGCAGCTTAGCATAGTCACTAGCTGTTCCTTTCTGTCCCCCCGTATATTACAAAGTTATAACCTCTATTCCCAATGCCTAATGCAATATCCGATTGATGACAAAATTTACTCAAACGCACAATCATAATTTTTCAAAGCCCATTTGTCTTTCTCTCAAAATATATACACAAAGTAGTGCCATTTTTGTGTAAAAAATTTGCAAAAAAAAAAAAAGTGGCGGGTGAAGTAATTTTTTTAAAACCCCCTTAAAACGGAATTAAACTTGGGCAGACCAAATGGAACAGAGCCTGAAATTGCCATTGTTGAGTGAAGACAGATTCAATGCTCCCATGAATAACTAAACGCAAGCATCCTTCAACTTAAACCTACTGTCATGTTGGGAAGAGGAAATGGATGAGATTATGAACTCAAATATTTACCCAAGCTCATGGAATCAAGATGCAGAGGTGCTGGGTGATTCAAACATGCTCTGTTTTGGTGAAGCTGTAACAGAGAACTTGAAACCCCACTTACCTCTTGACTTGAACATAGAAGGTGTATGTGATGATAATAATGGTGATGACATTTCCTTGCCTAACTTGAACGAAATCCAAATGATTGGCAATGATGGTTTTCCTCTATCGAACTTGAACGAAGGTCTAATGGAGTTTGAGGAGGAACAAAGCACATATACAGAGAAAACTGAATGCATAAGAGACTACTCTAACACTTCACCGAGAGATATGACACTATCTTTCTTAGAGACATAAGCCTGAAAATGAACGAGACCCAATGCATTACATACTCTTATAATCAAGGAACGAAAAACCGGATCGGTCAATGAACCGGTCGCGGTACAGGTTCAAGGGTTAATGGGTCAACCGGGGTCGAACCGGTAGTCAAACCGGCCATATTAAAATATTACAATTTAATTGACAATAACAAAATAATCAACATTCATAACCTATAAGTCATCACTAACATAAAAATAGTTAAAATACATAATAAGTTCTTCAAAGCAAACCCATAACTAACATCAAAATATAGTCAAAATATAACAATATCAATAATCATTCATCAACCATAGCCAAATGAGTAAATGATAATTCAACAAACTCTACAACTCATCAAGCTGATCTATTGGAGATGAGTCAATAGGTGCTGGATTAGTGAAATGGTAAGTAGTAGTAACATCATCATTCAAAGCCGGGGGATCAGGAATGTCCCTATCTTCGAAACCTATGCATATGCACAACAATAATTAATATCAATGATTATGTATAACAAATAATTATATGGATGGAAAATAAATCAGTAACAGGATAACAATAGGACATATTATATAAACCTTCATTAATCCTATCCAGAGTTGATGAAAGTGCAATGCCTTCATTGTTAAGAACACTTTCAAGATTTTCTGCATCTTCATCATTAAATTCTGGAATGGGATCTTCTTTGGTCATCCAAAAATTCACCTCATCAATAGACTCGTAGTCAATGGGATCATAACTTGTCTTCTTTTTATTCAATGCACCTCTTCAATTTTCCAATGACAAATGATTTCAGTTAAAATTTAAAACTTAATCCATATTAATTAAAAGCATTTTTCATAATATCTAAAGTTACCTATGCTTTAATCGCAAGTTATAGTTAGTGTAAACCAAATCATTCAGCCTTTGATGCTGCAATCTATTTCTCCTTTTTGTATGGATGTGCTCAAATAAGCTCCAGTTTCTCTCACAGCCAGAAGAAGCAGACGTTTGCCTAAGAATACGTGTTGCAACACGTTGCAATTCTGGAACTGAATAGCCATAGTACATCCACCATTCATCTACAAAATAAAACATATAAATAATGTCCCTTTGCTGAATAAAACATGTATAAAAGAAAACACGTTGCCATTCTGGAACTGAATAGCCATAGTTACTTACAAGGATCTAGTTTTTCAGCCCCCTTTTTACATGTCTCTCTGCTGAAAGATTCGTTGCCATCAAGATATAATGTCACTTGCTTCATTACCTTAAAGCAATCAACATTTTCATCTGAGTTAGCCTCCACCACGTCAATCAAAGCTTGCATTAACCCTCCCTTGTGAACAAAGTTTGAATTATATACGAATGCCGGGTTTAATAAATAGGCAGCTGCATGGAGATTGGTTTTCAAATGTTTATCCCATCTCACTTGAATGATATTTGTGTAGGGCTTATATTGATCTTTATTCCTCTTGAACATCTCCTTAATTCCACTTTTTGCCCTTTGCATGCCTTCATAAACATATGGAAGTGAGGGCTTCTCATCCGAGTCAACAATTCTCAACAATTTCATCAGAGAAGTTATAATCTTCACAATTTGGTAGCACTTATTCCAAAACCGGTTATCTAATATGATGGCACTAAAAATTTTTCCTGGAGTAGTTCTAGATAACTTATGGTCCACAAAGTGTTTATTGACAACAGGGCTTGCAAGTCATGTTTGTGCATGTATATGCTGTGTAATGTAATGAAGGTAGTGGCAAACCTTGTAGCACTAGGACGTACAATTTCTTTCCAACCTGTCCTCTTCCTTAACCAAGACAAGAATATCATGTGATTGTAAGAAAATACTGTTATCTTTGATGCCTTTACTGCAATGTCCGACACATGAGGCATGCTTGCAATGTCTTTCAATACAAGATTTAAACAATGAGCAGCACAAGGAGACCAATAAATATTTCTATACTTCTCCTTGATCAACCTTCCACATGCCACATAGTTGGCAGCATTGTCAGTCACTACATAAACTATATTCTTGGAACCAACCCACTCAATCACTTCACAAAACAATGTAAACAAAGTTTTAGCATCTTTCACTAAATCTGATGCGTCAACAGACTTAACAAACACTATTCCGTGGGTAGAATAAACTAAGAAGTTTATTAAAGTCCGTTGTCTCACATCAGTCCATCCATCCGCCATAAGTGTGCAGCCGTTACTCTTCCATTTAGCTCTATGACCATCAATGAGTAACTCACATTCCTTTTTCCAATCTCTTAACAAGTTGGTTTTAAAATCATAAGCACTAGGGGCTTTAAACCTAGGCCCTATAGAGCACATTCCATCCACAGCTCTTTGAAATAAAGGGCACTCCAATGCTTTAAATGGAATACAGTTGACTATAGCCCATTCAGCAAGAAGCATCTTCACACTATGTTGTGCTTCTTTTGATGCTAAGGCACTCTTGATGGTTGGCTGAGTTCCAGTAGTTGTCCTAGGAGCAAAATATTTATCCATTATCCCAGCTTTCCTCTTCTTAGCTCCACTATCAACCTCCTCTACTTCAACTTCCTCTTCTCTTATATCTTCAACTTCAATTGACTTTTTCTTAGAACTTTCTTTTAAAGACTCTGCAATTCTATAACGCACATCAGAAGTAACCTTTTTGCAAGAAGAAATCTGACCAACCACACCAGCAAGATGTTGTTTCATCCTGTTTATGCCCCT
Organism: Inga oerstediana; assembly: GCA_963210345.1. Classification (NCBI taxonomy): domain Eukaryota; kingdom Viridiplantae; phylum Streptophyta; class Magnoliopsida; order Fabales; family Fabaceae; genus Inga; species Inga oerstediana. The sequence continues at coordinate 3,684,451 of OY723405.1, forward strand.
TCCTCTATAGCTATTACCACAAAAGAGACATGTGTATACATTCTGTGTCCCCTCTTTTTTGTAGGCAACCTGTGCCCATGCTGGATCAGTTTTATAATGAATTGTGGAATTTGGAGTAAGAGTAGCATTCGTGTTGGAATTAGAAGTGTGAGGCTCGGTATTAGGAGTGTGAGGTTCGGTGTTAGGACTAGGAGTGACATTCTCATTTCCTGAACTCGATATATCCATCCTTGCAAAAACAACAATAATAAACTCTCATTGGCATGTCCCAATATAACCAGGGGTAACCAATCAGCATGTTCCCAATATAACCAGGGGGTAACCAATTAGCATGTTTCCAATATAACCAAGGAGTAACCAGAAAACAAAATAATAAGTATGACAACAACATACACCTACAACATTTAATTATTTAAACTTCATCGGTACTAAAAACATTAAAACAGAACAGAACCACAACAACATAACATACGCCCTGCACCTGCATTCACCGATTTCTTTTTCTCTAATTTTCAACTAATTTTTAAAAACTTAACACTCAATAATTACAAGTTTACAACCCAGAAATCACTGATCGACCAGAGTAAATTCGAAGAAGAAGAAAGTGTTTTCAATGCTTGCCTGCTGTCGACGCTGTGGAGGTGAAGAAGACGAGCAACCGAGTCACGTAGCTATAGAGGTCAGAGGAGTGTCGAATAATCAATAACGATGTTGAGGCCAGAGACGGACTCAGAGCAAGCGAGTAGCGTCGCCGTCAAAGAGCTCTGTCATTATCACATCCGAGTAGCATCGCCGATTGTCGTCGCATCCGACTGTCATGGATTTCATTTCCGGCGATCAATCACGGAGAGAAGCAAGAACAAAGGAGAGTTTCAGATCATCGCGAACGCCAAAACCAGAAGCAAAAAAAATTTAGGTCCCTCGCCGCTCAATCGTTTCCGTTTTCGAATGCCTCGTCGTCGTCGCTCCCTCGCTCGCACTCCACAGTCGACGCTGCTGCGGCCTATGGAAGTGCGGATCATCGATTTGATTTGCCAGATTTGGGGATATTTTGCTGGTCGGGTCGAGTTAAAAAATCCGCTCCAATTGGCCCAAAACGACGTCGTTTTGGGCCTTTAACAAATAAAAAAAAACTAATCGGCCAACCTGCCCAACCCGCTGGTTTTACCGGGTTTAGCCAGGTTTAACCGGTTCGACCCGGTTTTGACCGGGTCGCTCCTTCCCCCCTCACAAACGTTCGACCGGACCGGACTGAGGACCGGTCGGCCGGTTTTCCGGTCCGACTGGCCGGTCCGGTCCGGTTTTTTCCCCCTTGCTTATAATAAATGTCCTAATGCTAATATGTAAAGTAAATTGTTGTTTGTGTGCTACAGACCCATATGAACATGAAAGTTGAACCATGCATAATTTAGTCTAGTTTGTGTGCTTATTGTTATTTTCATGTGTCAAAAAACAAATTGCATATATCTATTTGTGATACTAATGGGACAGGAGAACTGAACCATTACCATGCATTTTCATGTACATGACAAAAAAAGAAACTTTTTATCATTATCAAGTACATGACAAAAAAAAACTGCAGAAATGAACCATTGCCATGCATTTTATAAACTAGTTTGTCATACATGTATCTGTTTGTGTTACTAATGGGACAGGAGAACATAACATACAAATGGAGATTCAAGTCCGCCACCGTGTAGGAAAAGAAAATTTTTAACAAATGAAGAACGGAAAGCCATAGGCCATATCTCCACATTTTGATGAGTTCAGCACTACCAAACCCTCATATTCTCCATCAAGTTGAATCAACTCCATATTGTTTTCCATCATAAAAACTAGACGAGAAATGAGTAAAAAGGATGGGTTGCAACATTTGATATTTGGGTGAGAGAGGCTCACATTTCAACCATTGAAATGGATAAAGAGAGATGACTAAGAAATGAAATAATGAAATAAAAGATACAGAGTTGAAACCCATCGGGAAATGAAAACTTAATGGGGGGAGAGAGAGAAACATGATTGCTTACTTAGTGGTTTGGAAATGCAACATTCACTAAAAAAAATATGCAACGTTCACAGTACAACAAATAAGGTTTTGACCGGGTCGCTCCTTCCCCCCTCACAAACGTTCGACCGGACCGGACTGAGGACCGGTCGGCCGGTTTTTCGGTCCGACTGGCCGGTCCGGTCCGATTTTTTCCCCCTTGCTTATAATAAATGTCCTAATGCTAATATGTAAAGTAAATTGTTGTTTGTGTGCTACAGACCCATATGAACATGAAAGTTGAACCGTGCATAATTTAGTCTAGTTTGTGTGCTTATTGTTATTTTCATGTGTTAAAAAACAAATTGCATATATCTATTTGTGATACTAATGGGACAGGAGAACTGAACCATTACCATTCATTTTCATGTACATGACAAAAAAAGAAACTTTTTATCATTATCAAGTACATGACAAAAAAAAAACTGCAGAAATGAACCATTGCCATGCATTTTATAAACTAGTTTGTCATACATGTATCTGTTTGTGTTACTAATGGGACAGGAGAACATACAAATGGAGATTCAAGTCCGCCACCGTGTAGGAAAAGAAAATTTTTAACAAATGAAGAGCGGAAAGCCATAGGCCATATCTCCACATTTTGATGAGTTCAGCACTACCAAATCCTCATATTCTCCATCAAGTTGAATCAACTCCATATTGTTTTCCATCATAAAAACTAGACGAGAAATGAGTAAAAAGGATGGGTTGCAACATTTGATATTTGGGTGAGAGAGGCTCACATTTCAACCATTGAAATGGATAAAGAGAGATGACTAAGAAATGAAATAATGAAATAAAAGATATAGAGTTGAAACCCATCGGGAAATGAAAACTTAATGGGGGGAGAGAGAGAAACATGATTGCTTACTTAGTGGTTTGGAAATGCAACATTCACTAAAAAAAAATATGCAACGTTCACAGTACAACAAATAAGAATTCACGGCCTTTGAGAAGTTATTTAAAAAAATGAAGTCCCATTAAAAATGAGGGCATAATAGGAAAAACATAATAAATGAGTTAGTTAGAGACAATTGATGTCTTATAATAAGAATCAGAGGGAGAGTAAGAGGTAAGTATGTGAGAGAGATTTTGTCATAACTTATATGAAAAGCACTTATAAATAAAAAATAAGTTATTCAAAACATAAATTTAGTTAATTAAAGCTAGAACAACCCTGTTGATCTAAGGGGTGGTTTCCTCAAAGTCTTTTAAACCATGAGTAAAATACTCTGACCACCCTCCAGTTTTCTCTTAATTACACAGACCTCCCCTCTATTTTAAAAATATACACTTAAGTCCAAACAGTTAACTCCGTTAAGAATATTCTAAAAAGATTCCAAAAGTATATTTTTTTAATTAAATTTATTTTTTCTTGCACATTTTGACTAAAGTTGTTTTAAAGAATTTAAGAGTTTTTTTTATCTATTCCTTAATTTCTATTTTTATCTTTACAAGTAGTTATCTGTTTGATGATTTTAGCATTGGTTAATGTAAATATCACAAATATTGAATATTCAAGCAATATTTTAAATAAAAATATGCTTGATCAAATGTGTTAATAAATATTTGTGGAAAAAAATATTAAGTTATAAATTTAAATGACACATACAATCCCATACTTCTATAGTTTATTATATTTGATAAAAATTTGTGTTTAATATATATTTTATGTCAAAATTAATTTATAATATCAAAATTAATAAATTTTTTAAAAAATTAGAAAGTTAGAGAATCTAATAGAATAAATTTATGGTTGTATAAATTTTTATTAGCCCCTATATATATATATATATAATTCTAATACTGAAGAATGGTATTTTGATTAAAAAAAGTTTAAAAGTCAAACTTAACAGTCAACTAACGGTTTGGGTGGATGGAAATAGAATATCAAACTATAAGGGAGGTTTGTGTAACATATATTTTAGTTTTAAGGGAGGTTTATATGGGCTTCCAAAATAGAAGGAAGGTCTATGTAATTAAAGCAAAACAGATGGGAGGTTAGAGTATTTTACTCTTAAACCATTTATTGTCCGGGGAGAGACGCAGGACCACAGCCACCCCCTATCGGCCATTACATATCATCCTAGGTCCGCCCCACTACACATTAACTATACAATCACCATTTTCCACGTAAATATCCTTTTGCTTTTACGAGTTACCACACATTTACAGCCACGGGGTGACAGTAAGGAGGGGTATATTAAAGTTCTATGACTGACTGTATTGCCGTTTTCGGAGTTCTCTCGTGTGAAATATTCAAAAGATCCCCGGCTTCTTCTCGCTTTCGTGCAAGTCACAAGCTTGTAATTATGGTCTACATAAATATGTATAGCTGCCGCTGAACTTGGACGCCAACTGAGGAAGATTCGACTCACAAGTCACAACCTGCACATTAATACATGTGCTTTTTAATTTTGGTTTTAGAGTTAACTACCGAATCACTTCACAGTTCACACCACAGAATCGGAGGTCCCCCAGCACCAGGGGACGAGATAGTATGAGAATATGGACCATATCCTACTAAACCAAATTAATCATACGACTCCTACCTCCGTGTCTGTATTTATATTCTTCCATATCCCCTCCTCTTCTAAACCCGTGCTTTATTTTCTTATTCTCAGCCTGACGTCACGAATACGTCGATGCTGAGAAATCAGCCGATTTTAATTTTCACAACTGACATACCATAAAAAAAATCTCAATGCTGTTGGGTGTAGCTCAAGTGAAATAGAAATTTGTAAACATCTTTTCATCACCCGATGCTATTTATATTCCAAGTTAAATAGACGTATTTGACTTTTTCTGAAAAATTAAGAAAGTTAAATAACTTAATTTCAAGTATTGATATTTATTTTTTTATATTTAATTAATTTGGCTGACTTATAAATTAATATATAGTCAAATAATACACGACATATACTAATACTATGATTAATTAATTTATTTAGCTTCTTTAATCTATTTAAAAAAGATTAACTATGTCTTATATTAAAGAGCTGAAGAATAATACATGTTGGGCTTGAATAAACCACATCACTTGATCACGCGAATAAATCAATACTGCCTGAGTTACGCGTATGTTTAAACTTGATCATTTAAATTGATTCCTTTAAAAATTAGAATGATTGAAACATATGTCATCCTTTTTTCTTGAATAAATAAGTTATAAGTTCTTATAATTTACCTCAAATTTGAACTATAGGCCTCTCTTTAGTTAATTTATTTTGCATAAATGAAACCCCTATTGGTTATTATGTTATTTTTAATTCATAGACTTGATAAAATTTCATTTATAAAAATGCACCCGTATCAAAATAGTATTACATGAAATAATAAAAGTTTATAAAATCCTATAAACTAAAATGAACAGTGTTAAAATGATTTTTTAACTTAAAAATGAACGCCTACAACGAATAAAACGATAAGAATACCAAATTTAAACAACCAAAATTATAAAAAATAATTTAAAATTCAGATAAAGTATAACAAATTTTCCCCGCTCTCTCTCTCTCTTATCGTTATGTGCTCCTCACTTAGAAAGGATGCCGCAAAAAGGTTGGCATCTCTGCATGGTGAACCTGGGCGAGAAGACTTCTATATTCACTTGGCGCCAGAATGTGACACGTGTGGGGACTTCCGCGAAACTAAGCAAAAGAAATCTGAAATTGAAAGCATACAGCAGCGTTGTTGTTGACTTCTATAATTGATTAGCCTGTTGTTGTTGACTTTCATTTCATTTCCCATTTTGCCCCTTCATCTTCGCGGGAGTGGGGCTATGCGCCACAAACGTCGACCTTGTATTTTAAACGGCCAGCCTGACAATTAATGTCATTCTTCCCCGGAAACTATTTAAGATATTTACGCCCTCTTCTGTTTTTTCATTTTTAATCGTCTCATCTAAATCTCATAAGGGTTACTGAAAGAGGACAATATTGCATTTTTTTCCTTTGCTGTTTTTATTACCTTCTTGGGTGTTATTCTTCACTTGCTGGGTTTCATTGTGACGTTGCGCACACATTTCTTCGTTCCCGCTATTTGAATTGAATAACCTTCGAAGTTACACTACTATTAAGGAAACATTATTCCCAGGCCGATTCGGTGGATGTTGACTGTGATATTATAAGGTTAGGACAATTTTTAGTGAAGATTATAGATATAGATTCGTTTTAACGTGGACTAGGACTGGGTTTTCTGGTTTCTTTCACCGTTACTATCCGTTCTATTATAGGTTTTCATAATTCAGATAAATGCGGCATCTTTTCAGAAACATGAGGACCGTCCAATGTGGAGAACGGAAAGCCAAGCTGTAACTATTCCTGGGTATTCATTCTTTTCCAATTTTCACATGGTCCGTTTTGCTGTTGTGGTCATTCTCAGTTTTGTTTTGATTGCTCCTGCACTCACATCCCTACGAAGGACTAGTTGAAGAGAATTTTGTGAACAAGAAAAAAAAAAAGCCTTTTTTCTGTGCTAGTGTAATCGCATGGCCCACTATTGATGGCTTACATCATGAGAAGCCATTAACGGGCGGGTGAGTCTCAAAATTTTTTTTACTGTTTATTTTTCCAAACATTTGACCTCCAAAGGCCATTTTCGTGGTCGACGAGGGCAGAACAAGGTTGTGGATGTCTTCTTCCGATAGGAGAATAACTGTCTGTTCTATTTTATCATGCATATAATCTCTTCAACTGATCATTAACCATATAGACTTGAAAATTTTTGCATTACACAACTCCTTATTTATTTTTTAATTGTAGAGATAATACTTCGTACATCTATCTCTCTCTAAACCCCACTTGACAGCACTTTCTTATCTTGTAAATTTAAATAGGCAAATTCAAACTTAAAAAAAACCGGTCATCTCAAAATATTTTTCTTCCAAAAGGAGCAAAAGAAAAAAACAAAACAGTTATTATTCATCGCCATGACAAACTTTCTGTTGCATTAAAAGTCCACAGCCACATATATATCCATGACATTCTACTGAGGTGCTTAATCATATTCGGTAACTTTCAACTTGTTTATCTTCTCTCTCTGATTTTTCAAAGACATGCAAAACAGCTTCTCTGACTTCAAAAGAAGGGCCCAATTTTCCACTTGCAATACAACTTCAATAGTATCTAGCTGTTGCTAACTCTTGATCACTAGTCAACACCTCATAGGATACAATTTTTTTCTCATGGAATGGTTTGTCGGAATGAAAAATTATGCTTGATTTTTCCTCATCATTCATTTTTTGTGACGTGTATGAAGCTCCATTTCACAACCTCACAGACTTTTGCTAATTTTCTACTTCAACTCGACAACTTTGACCAATTCCTTCAAGTTATATAACCCAACAGCTTCACAGCGACTTCAAGGCCTCCCAACTTGAATTAGTGATCAGCCATTACTTCCTCTGTCAGCAACCCAGCATTCTCGCCCTTTTCTTCAGGTTGGCTAATTTTTGTCAATTCTTGCCAAGTAATTACCAAATCTGCTTTATTCTGCTTCTGAAGTTGCTTGTACCTGCCTAGGCTTTGGTTTAATCAGAATAGTAAATGGTGCATGTAGCATACTTGATTATTAAACGCAAGACTTGAGAAGTTTTTGTGCATTACAGGTGAGGGTTATTGTTGATGCATCCAATGGGAGATCCAGCTGATGAAACCCATAAGACAAAAGAGACAGATGCTTTGTCATCTTCACAGGGCCAGGCACCACACCGTCACAAAGTGGGAATTCCTCCGAGACAGAACTTGTTCAAGGAATTCAAATCCCTTGTCAAAGAAACATTCTTTGCTGATGATCCTCTACGCTCTTTCAGAGATCAGACTAAATTCCGGAAATTCATCCTTGGCATTGAAGCCGTATTCCCCATACTTGACTGGGGAAGAAATTATAATGCTGCCAAATTCAGAGGAGATCTCATAGCTGGTCTAACTATTGCAAGTCTCTGCATTCCCCAGGTAACTCTGCTTTAAGCTTGTTTTGTTTCTTGACATATAAACAAGAGTGATTTCTAGAACAAACAATTTCAGAAGGTTTTGGTGATCATCTATGCTTAATAAACAGGATATTGGATATGCAAAGCTTGCAAATTTGGCTCCAGAGTACGGGCTGTGTAAGACTATTCATCTGTCAAGAGCACAATTAGCCTTATATGTTTCCTTTATTTATATATGTTGGACTGATCAAGTTTTTGTTAATGTTGTTGTGCCAATTTACAGATTCCAGCTTTGTTCCCCCGCTGGTTTATGCCATCATGGGAAGTTCTCGTGATATCGCCATAGGACCTGTGGCAGTTGTTTCTCTCTTGCTAGGAACCTTACTTCAGAATGAGATTGATCCTATTGCACATCCATCTGAATATCGAAGACTTGCTTTCACAGCTACTTTTTTTGCTGGCATTACTCAAGCAGCTCTTGGGGTCTTCAGGTTTTGAAACTTTCAGCTAATATTTTTCTTCCTCTTTTTTTTCACCATCACCAACTCCTATGAAGGCTTCAGTTGTTTACACACTTTCATGAACTTATTATGGTCGAATTTGTTTTTTGGATCAGGTTAGGTTTTTTGATTGACTTCCTGTCTCATGCTGCTATTGTCGGTTTTATGGCTGGAGCTGCTATTACCATTGCCCTTCAACAGCTTAAGGGCTTCCTTGGCATTAAAAAGTTCACAAGGAACACTGATGTTGTGTCTGTGTTTCATTCAGTATTCTCAGCAGCCCATGATGATGTATGTTTTCTGCTTCTCTGTCTATATCATGCACACAAATATGCAAAAACGGTAATTTTATATCAGGTCCTCTTGTGTGAGGAAGTCCCTGCACAAAGTTGCACTTGTGTTACATGCAAAAACTGATTTGTTATGTATAATCTTGCAGTGGAACTGGCAGACTATACTTCTAGGAGCAAGCTTTTTGGTTTTTCTGCTGATTGCAAGATATACCGTGAGACATCCTAACTCCATCTCACTATTTATTCCTTTTTTATAGATTATAAGCATATTATAGATTGTTTTCTCATTTCTAAATTCCAATTATAATATGGTAATCAGGGCAAAAAGAATGAGAAGTACTTCTGGGTGCCAGCTATCGCCCCATTGATATCTGTTGTTATCTCCACTTTAATTGTGTTCTTAACCCGTGCAGACAAGCAAGGTGTCGCAATTGTAAGTTAGATATGTTGCCTTTCTCATCCTAAACTTTGTAGATTACAACCACATATTAATTTTTTGTCTATTGGTGCATGAATTAGGTAAAACACATAAAGAAGGGGATCAATCCTTCATCTGTTAAAGAGATTTATTTTAGTGGTGAATTCCTTGGGAAAGGTTTCAAGGTTGGCGTTGTGGCTGGCATGATAGCACTAACAGTGAGTCAATCTCAACACTAATAATATCTTCCAATGAAAGGCATTGAACTAACTACTAATTCCTATGATTCTGAACTCTTGGTTTTTAGGAAGCCACGGCAATAGGAAGAACATTTGCTTCTATGAAGGATTATCATTTGGATGGAAATAAGGAAATGACAGCATTAGGAGCTATGAATATTGTTGGCTCAATGACTTCCTGCTATGTAGCAACAGGTAAGCTTGAAGTTTGTCGGTTGCAAGTCCGAACATGCTTAGATTGGTTTATAATAACCTAGAAAATGGATAGTTTCATAACTACCATGTGAGTGGGTGTATGGGATTGATTAACTATTTTTGCAGCCTATGATGTAAGATCTAATCTGATGTTATTGCTATGCTCAGGTTCTTTTTCTCGGTCAGCGGTAAATTACATGGCTGGCTGCCAAACTGCAGTATCTAATATTATAATGTCCACTGTTGTGTTCTTGACCCTTCTATTCATTACACCTCTCTTCAAGTATACCCCAAATGCCATTCTTTCTTCCATCATCATATCGGCTGTAATCGGCCTTGTGGACTATAAGGCAGCAATTTTAATTTGGAAGATTGATAAATTTGATTTTATTGCTTGCATGGGAGCCTTTTTTGGGGTTGTTTTTGTCTCAGTTGAGATAGGACTTTTGATTGCTGTAAGTTCTAAGACCCTTATGCCTTTTACAAACAAAGTAATTATGAGTTTTGACTAGGCCTGATTATGCTATTGCTACATGTGGGTTGGGGCAGGTCTGTATATCCTTTGCTAAAATCCTGTTACAAGTTACCAGACCACGAACAGCTATTCTGGGGAAGATTCCTGGGACAGCTGTCTATAGAAATGTCCAACAATACCCAGCGGCCACAAAGGTTCCTGGTGTGCTGGCTGTGAGAATTGATTCTGCCATATACTTTTCCAACTCCAACTATGTTAAAGAAAGGTAAGGATAATGTGATCAAGCCACTTTGCTGTTCACAAAATTGTATATAGCGGAACTGTGTGTTAAGTTTCATTTCTTTTCCTCAGAAAAACGTTTCAAATTCCTCACCATCCTTATCTTAACAAGGATTCAACTTTGAAGCTCAAATTCTATGTTGTTTGCAGGATATTGAGATGGCTGACAGATGAGGAAGAAAGAGTGAAAGGAGACTACCAAACACAAATCAAATTTTTGATAGTAGATATGTCACGTGAGTGTTCTGTTTAATTATATGGTTTCCCCCTAGAGATTCCTTTGTTTGTTTCTAAATCCGTTGTTATATTTTCTTATCTGTTTTTTAGCGGTTACTGACATTGATACCAGTGGCATTCATGCCTTTGAAGAGCTGTACAGAAGTCTTCAAAAGAGAGATGTTCAGGTAACTAAATTAGCTCTGCTAAGCTTAAGCTCTGCTAATTGATATATGATGTGTCAACAATTATTTTACTAAGTTTGAGTTTGTTATGCTCCACAGCTTGTTCTGGCAAACCCAGGCCCAGTAGTGATAGACAAGCTTCACACCTCCAATTTTGCAAATCTGATCGGTGAGGACAAGATCTATCTCACAGTTGCAGATGCTGTTGCATACTGTTCTTCAAAGCTGACAGAAGAGCCCTGAAAATTTTGGTGATGAGATTGAGAGAAGCAGATGAATATAGTGTTTGCATATAGGAGGGAGTTGTGAGTGAGGCATCAGCTAACTGGTCAATGATATTGGAAGGTTCGTGTTGTGCACTCCAATAAGCTTGGATTTCTTGATATCTACTGAGATGATATGTCCACGGAACTTTACTTCCCAGAATCCAAGTCTGAAGATTTTTTATTTTACGTTGAAAAGACTTTTGTAAAAGTCAGTGGCCTTCCTGTGGCTATCTGCTGATGATGCCATTGTATCTCTACGAGAGAATGTCCTTTATTAATGAAATTCTGACTTTCCCGGCCAAGCTGTAAATCCTCATTGCAGCCACCAACCTTCTTTTTTAGCTTTTGAGGCGAAAGTTTTGAATCATAGAGGCATGATTGTACAGGATGGAAATGAGTTTGGACTTTGGTGTTGTTTTGGCTTTTGTATGAAATGCTACGCATAAGATGTTAAAATACGCATCACATCACGTTGAATTACTTTTTTGGGGAATTATATACATGTTCTGAATTAAAAAATAACTATCGTAACTCCTACCCACTAATATGAAGCGTGTCAGGAATAATCATCATGTTTTGTCTTATTATGACATATAATAATTATCTTGTAACTTGTTTGCTATCGTTGCATTTCATAAGAATCTTGTATTAATATTAAGAAGTCATGTGTAGATATGAATTTGTTTTTTGTCTTGATGTCGTGAGTGTCTTAGAACGTGGTTTGTAAACCTATGCGTGACGTCTTTTGTGAGTTTTATATAAACAAGCGTCGTGAGATTTTAAAAAATAAGTTTATTTGATATTTTGACGGTAAAAGTTTAGATTGTTTTCTCAAGTTCCCTCTAAAACCTCTTCACTCTCTTAAAAGCTTGAAGAGATATCTTATTTTTGGATCTAGAGATTCAATTATATTCTGCACCTGTCTCTTTTAAGAATTTAGTGCATTAGAAAGAATCTAACGATGATCCGTTAGATTTATAAACAATTGAAGAATAGGGTTAGTGCTTAGAGATTAAGGTCCTGACATGGCCTTGCATCCGAAATTTTAATAAGGCGTCAAGTGGATTAAGATCTCTATGCATTAAGCATTTTCTTAGGGTCTGTTTGGTGTGAGGGATTTGGAATGAAGGGGAGGGGAGGGGAGGGAAGGGAAAATTTTTATGAGTTAAATTTTAAAATATTGAAGAAGTAGAGTAATAAAAGTTTAATAAAGAGAATATATAAGATAAAAGAGTAAGAAAAATTAATTAAAAATTTTTAACCCAACTTCTTTAATTTTTTTAAATTCAATTCAAAATTTTTTTTTCTCCTCCCACTTTCTCTCCCCTCCTCTCATATCAAACAAGTCCTTAATCTTTGTCCTAATTGATCAGGCCAGGGGCAGATCTAAAAGCCCAACAAATAGATAAAATATAAATTATCTTAAAAATGTAGTCTGGTGAGTCGAGCTCGTACTGCTGGCTCTAATGGGTATCCAGAATCTGTATTATATGGGCCGAGAACAGGCCTAATGGGCCAGGCAGGCTGGTAAATGTTGGGCTCAAATAAACACCAGAGTTCGGTCCCTGCACGAGTCAGCCTCAGCCACAGCCTCAGCCTCACCACCTTTTTCCTTAAGAATCCAACCTCGTTTCCTTGTATCTTCCTCTTCAATATACCCCACCTCCTCATCTCCTCACCTTTCTTCCTCTATTTAGTATTTACCCTCCCTCCCTCTCTTTCTCTCTCCTTCATACTCATCTCTTCCCTCTCCCCCCACTTTAACTCCCCCCAGCACGACCATTATAACAGTAAAAACAGCGGGAACTGGGGATAGAAATCCGACGGTCCGGTGCCGCGCTCAGGGGCAAAGTCGATGGCGCTGGAATACTTCCCTGCTCTCCGCCATTTCCTTCGACGTGTATACTGGTTCTCTCAATCCCCTCCTTCACGCACTGCCATACCCCTACGGTTAAACCCTTCTTTCTGTACTAACTGCTTTCATTCCTCTAAATCCACAAGTTCCATCTCCAAAGTTTTGAAGCCCCGTGCCACTTCTAAAGGTCTGAACCCCATTTCCCTTCCGATATTTTCAATCTTCTCTACTTGCGCTATAGTGTTCGCGTTCTTGTTCTTTTTACTTCTCATTTGACTGATGTATGTTCAGAGAATTACACGTTCTTTCTGAACAAAGATGAGCGCTTTGCGGAGCCTGTTGGTGCTGTTCATGATCTCTGTCGTGTTCAGAACTCGAGCACAATTGCTGCCATTGTCACATCCTTGGGGGGTCCCCCTGGTGCCGTGGGCATCGTCCGACTTTCGGGACCTTCTGCTGTGGATATCGCTAGTCGAGTGTTTCGACCTACCAAGACAAGGAAGAAGAGTACGTGGCAACCCATTAGCCATGTTGTGGAGTATGGCATGGTGCTCGATACAGATGGGAATGTAATTGATGAGGTATACATGCGTATCTATTCTTAGCTCGTGCTTGTCAGACGCTGTAGCTTGTGGACCTGTGTGACTGCTCTCTGTTTACAGGTTTTAGTAGTACCCATGTTAGCCCCGAGGTCTTACACTCGTGAAGACGTGATTGAGCTTCAATGTCATGGAAGTGAAGTGTGTCTACGCCGTGTATTGAGAACTTGTCTGGAAGCTGGAGCAAGACTTGCTGAACCAGGTCATTTGCGCTTTTTGCCTCAGAATAGACGACCCTGCAAAACATTCTTATTTCACGACTTTTTTTTTTCGTCAAGAGAAGTTGCGACCAGTTCAAAGGCTTATTGCTTCTGAACTTATTCGTCTCTAATGATAGTAAGAATTTTAAAAATAGTCACCCGCACAGCACTAGCTTAAACTACTGTACTGAAACTAATATGCAAGAATTCCTTGAATGACGTTCTTTGATAGTTTTCGGCCAATGCAAACAATCAAGAAGGGTAAAAAAGCAAATAAACCATCTGAAATTTATATATAAAATTTATAAACTTGTGAAAAATTCAGGGTTTGATCATATGCCAAGTACAGTACACTATTGTACATGATCAGTGATCTTATTATTGTGATCCAAAGCTTTTGTGTAATGGAAGTGGCTTAATGTTGAAGTGTAGTAGAAGCCATGGAGTTTATCATCAATCTGTAGTTGGCTCCTAGGTTTTTATTCTTTATCCGAGGAGGGAAAGGGAAGATAAAATGAGACCAAGGTATTCACGTATCTGAACATATTCCACTTTGCATAAAGTTACCGAGGACGGATGATGATGTTATTCTTGTTCGATGAAAGTTTATTTTGGAGATTAATTAAAAGTAAATGATTTGCCCGCTAGTCAACTCCCTTGCAAAATTCTGTAACACCATAATGGTCACAAAAAATGCACGCTCAATATGTTCATGCAGAATGAACTAGAATTGAATGATCCAGAATATTAATTGGTCTTTTCTTCTTTCAGGAGAATTTACTCTGCGTGCTTTTCTAAATGGTCGGTTAGATCTATCCCAAGCGGAAAATGTTGAAAGACTAATAACAGCCAAATCTGTTGCTGCTGCTGATGCAGCACTGGCAGGAATCCAGGCATGTCTATTTCATAACTTTACTTCATTTTGATATTTAACTGCGGGAGTGATGTGTTTCTTGAACTTAGGGGAATCTGATTTTTGAATAATGTCATATATTTATCTGGATAAGCAGAACTAAAGTGCATTATTTCTTGGACAGGGTGGTTTCTCTTCTCTTGTCAGGTCACTGAGAATACAGTGCATTGAGCTGCTTACTGAGATTGAAGCTCGTTTAGATTTTGATGATGAGATGCCACCTCTAGATTTAAATTTATTAATGGATAAAATACATACTATGTCACAAGAAGTACAGGATGCACTGGAGACAGCTAATTATGACAAACTTCTTCAATCTGGATTACAGGCATGATCTGGAAGACATCTTTGTAACTAATGTTTGCTTGGGGCTTCTGTTCTCCCATTCAGTTCCATATAATACAATGTGTCATATTATTGATATTATAAAATTCCTGCAGATAGCAATTGTTGGTCGTCCAAATGTTGGCAAGTCAAGCCTTCTTAATGCATGGAGCAAAGTATGTTGCAAAGTCCTAACCTTTCCAGAAAAATAAATTTAACTGGCTATTTAGTTGGTGAATTTATGTTGTGATATCAATTTTGGTATAAGGAGATTTATATTATTGTGCTCTTCTCTTGCACTTCGAATTTTCTGCTAATGCATTTCTGATTAGTGCTTTGTGATCTTCACACTATATTTAACTCTATTCGTTGCTGAATGACCCTCACTCTCGACCTAAAAAGAAAACCAAAGAATGAGAAAACAGAGAACATAGGTTATGATTTTATGATTTATGAGTGATACGCAGCTTGCTGTGCTTCAATTTACATTACTAACAAAGGAGAGTGATGACTTATTTAGTGCGATGTTGTTGTAGCACACAGAGTGAGAGGGCTATAGTTACTGAAATTGCTGGAACCACCCGGGATGTGATTGAAGCAAGTGTCACCATCAATGGTATTCCTATAACCTTGCTTGATACTGCAGGAATCAGGGATACTGATGACATTGTAGAAAAGATTGGTAATCCTTTCTCTTTCCTCCTTTTATTTAAAGGCATAAGTTTTTGGTTGCCCAATCTTTCACTTCTTATGATTAATTATGATCTATAGCATCTACAGTTGAAGTCAAATGATTAGTTATGATCTGGTTGTCCAAACATATTCTGTGTCTTTTGCAATTACATTTTAAAGGTAAATTTTTATAGTTTGCATGGATTATCTAGGATGTTTATTATGATTAGTTAGCTAATGATGGGTACTCAAATGGGATGAGAGCCTACTCAAAAGCTAGCTATTAATTTGGGCGAACCAACCTACTTAAGCACCCCAAAGAGCACCCTATACTACTCAACGTGGGACTTAGGCATCCCACATTACATTTGGTCTCCATCAATTGGCCCTTTGGAGAGTTAATGTTATGGCAGTTGCATTCTGCTTCACTTCATTTGGTAATCTGCATCTGACTTCCTGCCTAGTCAAAACCGTCCCACTATTTTGAACTCATTGTTCAAAAGCTAGTTATTAATGTGGGCGAACCAACCTACCACAATTGCTTGATTCTTTTATCTCATTGGTCAAAGTTCAATGCTCAGGGTGTTTTGAGATTTGAACTTTTGTTCTCTTGCTAGGCGTAGAGAGATCTGAAGCAGTCGCTATGGGAGCTGATTTGATTATCATGACTGTCAGTGCTGTTGAAGGGTGGACTTTGGAAGACACCAAACTTCTAGAAAGGATTCGATCTTATAAGGTATCACATCATGGTAACTTGATCCATTTTTCTTTCTCTCATCTTCTTTAATTTTAGTATGATCTAAATTTTTTTGATGGACATGGATGATGAATCTGAAGAACTAATGTCAGTTTAACAAAGGGTGGTAGAGGTGGCATTGAACAAGAATACCATCAATAAAATATCTCCTTATACATGTAATATCAGGTTATAAATTGGGACATAAACACCAGCCCGCTTAAAATCTGATAATTTAGACTCATTATTCAGCTTGATAGTTGGTACTGAGAAATAATTCTTGTATTTTTATGCTCTACTATGCTTTTGGAAAAGCAAAGGCATTAATTTCCGCTGCTGTCAAATCTTCCCCTAATAACAGAGATCATTGGGATCTTCCACCCCTGCAATTCTTGTGGTCAACAAGATAGATTGTGCTCCTGGTACTGAAATTGGATGGGCCAAAGTGTGTTCCAATTTTTTCAGCAAACATGTGTTTACATGTGCTGTCACTGGTGAAGGACTACAGGAGTTAGAGAGGGTTGTGTTAGAGATAGTAGGTCTGAACAGCATTCCCACTGGGGGACGTAAATGGACGGTTAATCAGGTAATCTATCACTTGGCTTTGTCTCTTTATCTCCTTCGCCCCACATCATGTCATTGCTTCAAAACTATTGTACTTCTGAAAGGGAATTGCAAAGTTTTAGATTTTTAGGCTACTAGGATCATTCTTATATATACTTCCTCTACTTCTAAATATAGGAACTAGATAACTAATTTAGCGAAATTAGTTAGGTTAATAAATTGTAAAAAAATATGTATTAATTTCCTTAAAATATAGAGGGTGAGTCTTAGCACAGCAGTAAGGTTGATGCCATGTGATTTTGAGGTTATAGTTCAAATCCTAAAAACAGCCTATCTGATTATGGGGGTAAGGCTGCATACATCAATCCCTCTCCAAACCCAATCCGGTGGAAACTTTGTGCATTGGGCCGCTATTTTTTCCTTAAAATATTCCTTCTTTTAACCATTTACATGAGAAATTACCCTATTAATTGAACATGTTGTTCTGTGCAACCCAGAGAGGTAGTTTGGGGGGGAAAATAATAAATATGGGACATAAAATAGATTGAGATATTATAGTTAGGATAAAACAAACTACATTTAGGATCAGAGGGTGTATATGACTACAGTATATGCGTAAAACAGAACTAGAATTGAGGGTGTTATGTCAGTCATTTCTATGCTTTGGTTCTGTGTCTTGGGAACCTAGTATGCTTCCAGCTGAAGAGGAGGGAATCCAACTTACGCCTGTCGCCACTAGTAGGGATCATGTAACCATTGGGCCAAAATACTTTTACTTGGTGCTAGTCTTTATTGACTTCTGGTAATGAAATGACTGGGGAAAACAGAAAGAAAAGAAAGTTTTGTTTTTGATTGTGAAATGTAGTTATGTATTTTCAGAGACAATGTGCACAACTTGTTCGGACCAAGGAAGCTTTGGAAAGACTAAAAGCATCGATAGAGGAGAAACTACCTCTGGATTTTTGGACAATTGATTTAAGGGATGCAGCATTGGCGCTTGGGCAGATCAGTGGAGAAGATATGTCGGAAGAGGTTTTATCTAATATATTTGGCAAGTTCTGTATTGGTAAATAGAAGTCTGAGAATATGTGATCGATTATGCCCGTTAGATGTTCGGGTTTATATTTTGGATCATATACAAACTTCATCCAGGTCACTATACCAAAGGATTTACTTTGACGGCCAGTGGCCTATTGTCACAATGGCGCATGAACCTCCATAGAAAAGGGGAGTTGCAAGTTCTGTTGGTGGGTGCACCACTTGCAAGTTATGTTGCTCCTTAAAAAATAATTAATTCAATCTGAGATATAATTCCGGGGTATGATTATTTGAATCCTTCGGCATTTCATCGTTCGTAGTTCCTTCAAAAAGCAGCTCTATTATTGAATTAAAACTTGAACCGAAAATCGATGGGAACAATTTGATTGTTAGTCACAGCGGGTTTGAGTTAAGGGCCAATTTCTTTCTTGCTTTACCCTATGTCATTTGAAACCGTGTCAGGTGGTGAGAAAACTGTTTCTCTCAACTAACATGACAACTGAACATTGATAAAGTCCAATTTCTTTCACTATTCTATTTCACACCTTAAAGAAAAAGCTTGATCCATTCGAACAGTCCACATAAACTCGAGCTCCTACTTATCATGTTTACATTTTATAATACAGTGATCATATGGCGTTATGCTGACTTGTTATATATGTATGTATATATACATAATATTATTTTATTTATGTTGCCGATCTAACCATTGGTCTAGCCAATTACGTTTACAATGTTTTATTTCATTATAAATTTTGTATAAAAATATAAAGTTTGTTTATTACATTTATAACAAGGTGACATGGATTCAAAACCTATGTAGTATAGTAGTAGTGTAGTACTCCCATTTAAATATTATATATAGTTATGAATACTAGACTTTGGGCCAACCGGCCCTGAATTTGGATAGCCGAACCTGAAAAACCATCTAGGCAAAACCGCTGCGTAAATAATCCTCAGTGGATGGTCAAAATTTTGGATGCTTAAATAATCAAGTATGTTACAAATTATAACATTTATTCAGATACAGGAAAAGAATCGTACAGTCAGCATATAAGGAAACGGAACTTGCCGATGCTGGCTGTGATCCTGTCAATGCAGAAAATTTTACATCTATCTAACATGAACATGATTTACACTCTAGAAGGCGAAGATCACTTTGGCCCAATAATAGGTGAGATTCACGACTGGACTTAACCATTACAGAAACAGGAAAACTAATGAACAAGTAACGAGCATTTATTGTATTGTGTACACTTGTGAAGCACCGGCCTTCTATCCAAGTACCTTCCGGAGCTCATCAATCAATTTCGCTCGGTTTGATGGTTCCAACTGCATGAGATTTAGGCGCTCACTTTTAGGATGCAATACACAAAGCAAGGTAACATATGACTTGGGGGGCTAAAGAAAAAGACATGACATGAAGAGATAATATTTACCTTGCTTAAAAGAGCAGCAAGACCTTGAGGTAAAGCTTCCAAATCCAAAACTGAATCGCCAATATTTGTTAGTTGAAGCAGCACCTTTTGGGCACGCAATTCCTTTAATTTATCCTCGTAATTCTGCTGTTCATTCTTCCATGTGAAGAAAGCCTCATCATCCAACCAAGCATCACCTCTCCCTCTGGCAATATCAGAATTCAAATACCAATTTTTGATCAACTCTATTGCAGATATACTAGACATATGGTCACCAGCAGCATCTCTGACACTGTTTATCAGTGAATGTTCACCAATTCTCCTGTGCAATCTCCGGTACAGGAAAGAGCGGGAGTTACGCCAGTCCAGAACTTCTCTTATTACACCCTTTGCGGCCATTCTTAGGGAGGTATCATGTAATTCAGCAAATTTGATAGCTATCTGCGTATACACAGGCAAAAGCTGTTTCTCCCGGGATTTAATCTGCTGCTGCAGGGAATCAATGGTCCCAATAGCCCTATTATTCTTGGCTTCCTGTAATTTTGCTTTCAGGTTTATCAGCTGCTGGTCAAGTCTACCCATGCACTCCAATAATTCCTTTGTCCTAAATTTGATCTCTATCATCCCTTCTGGCTCGAGGACATTCCCTTTAGCTGTGCGATCAGCATACATTTCAATGTGGTCTGAATTAATTCGGCTGTCTACAACAACCCATGCCCCACCACGGAGTTCCCCCATCATTGGGATATATACAAATACAGGCTGCTTGTATGTTCGAAGGTTCTCCACAATGGTTGATCCAGCTTGAAGAATTCCTTCAAAAAGGTCCCTCTGCCCACCTGAAAAACCTCTCCAATTTGCAAGAATGAAAAGTGGGAGCTCTTCTCTGTTGAAATCTAGTATTGACTGGGCTGTCTTAGTTGCAGAATCAGGAAACCAGACCTGCCCTGCCTGAGGAACCACCCTTTCATGAGAATCAAGCTGACCTGGATCAGCTGGTATAACTTGCATCACAGTCTGCGTCTCAACAGCAACAATTCCCACAGGGATTCCTCCAAGCTTTGCCCTTCCTGTAACAACTGTCCTGGCCCATCCATCTAGCGTCTCCACAAAGCTTTCCTTGTCAAAAATTCCACCCAGCCATTTTCCATTACTATCCACAGAACCACATATGGCAGCACGAGGGTCACATGAGTTCTCTGGGAAATACTCCACTGGTCTTTCTGGAGGATCATGGGGTTGTACAATTGGAAGTGTACCACCTACATGAGAAGGAATGTAGCTGAGCCACCTCAAAATAGCAGAAACACCTTCAAGATCATCTGAAACAGTAAGATGAACAACTCCATTTGTTGCCATGATCTTAGGCCCACCAAGTTGCATGTGAGAACTGTATACCTCCCGACCAAGGAGTTTGTTCAATGCAGAAAAACCAGTAAGAATAATGGGCTGATCAAGCCTCTGTATGCACCTCATTCCCAGCCTAGCAAGATAAGCCCCTATTCCCACTGTTCTTCCGGTCACGTATGTCAAGGTGAAAGTTTCCTTATATGCCCTTGAATAGGCACTAGCAATAGCTCCACTGCCACTTAGGTTTTCAACCCCTAGACCATCCTCTTTCCCAACAATGCTATCAATTATCCATCTGGTTTCTCCACTTTCCAGCTTCAACTCGTGCGCTATCACAGATGATCCAATCCTACCATAATCCTCAGGTGTTAAGTATACATACTGCAAACCATGCTCAGGGTTAGATTCATCAGACCAACCAACTCTGAAACAAGCTTTGACTTCCTCAGCTACGCCTAAACGGGCACCAGAATTTGCTGCTAGGTAAATCAATGGCGATCTTTTCTTACACGCAAGGTCAGTTACTGCATGAAAGAAGGCATCCTCCCTTGGACCGAAAGAACCAGCCTTAAAAGTCACGTCATTTGCTACAACTAAGATTGTCCTTCCATTTGGGAACTCAGGAGTACACATTTCCATTAACCAGGCTACCATGCCTACGTCATTAAGTCCAAGGGGACGCTCCACTGGAACAAGAGGAGTACCCCAATTGCCCTCCTTGTCAGCAAACTTTAGCTCTGTTACTTTTAGAACTTTATCTTTAGCCTTTTGAAATCCTGGGTATTGGTTTGTCCATGATTGCTCCAACGCTGTTTCAAATGCCTGCAAGTAACACATCTCCTCAGGAAAATTGTCTGGTTTGTCTCCAAGAAATGGTCATTGACAGGAAGGGGAAATCCCACACAAATGCAGAAGAAAGTCAAATTTGGAGTCACAAGGTGACTCACCAGTGGAAAATCATAGCAGTATGTGGTGTTGTTCTTCCTTGCTACAAGACGTTTTCGGTCAATGGCTCCCAAAGGTCGATAGTTTTCATTCACTGGTACACCATGCAGAGGGCCCTTTACAGTGACTGAACTGTATATCACTTTGTGTGTGCTGGTATCCTCCAGTTCTCGGTATATCTGCAAATGTATTAATCCACAATCAAATCATGATTCCTGAACCATTTTCATCAAGAATTCTTCCAATACCGAAACTCACTTTCTATAGTTGACCAAGAAAAATAGTTTTCCTTGGCTCCTCACCTATTTTTTAATTTTAGTGCCGAAGTATTTCATAGCTGTCTTTTATAAACTTGAATTCTCAAACTATTTTCAATTGATAAAAGGAGAAAACAAAATTCTAGTTGCTCATCATCATCATCATTACTTTCATTTAAAAAAATCTGAAGAGTTTTTCTCTCATAAAGCCTCATCAACCAAAACCTCACACCCCACTGAAGAAACTTAAATAGAGGAACAGCTTTCAAGCTTGTGTTGTTTACATCCAGGATGAAACATATCAAGGACTATTTGAGAGTAGGACTAAATGCTAATTAGTAGAAGTCCTCCAAATGTACATAAAAATGCTCCTTATTGATTATTAAATGACCAGTGTCCATGCGCATGAGTGTCTAATGGGTTTAAAACTGAATGCATATTTGTTGATATGATATGGAGGCTAAAAACTAGTCTTTTTTGAAAAGCATCCTTTAACTAGCTGTCAGTCAAAAAGTTGCTGCGTGTGAAGTTTTTGTCACTTTTAAATGAATAAAAACTTACATGTACAGTGCATGTATGGCCAGTCACATTAGTTACAATAATCCTCCAAGCACCATTTGCTGGTCCAGAAGATGCCATCCAGAGTTTGACTTCCCACTCAGCAACACCTAATCTATGCATTCTTACACCAACAAAAGAATGGATTTTGCATGACAGTTCTTCCAAAATTGCCTCAACTGCTGTTTCTTCTAGGTCAGCATTTATGTCAATTCTCCTGACAATAACATCCCAAATTTCAGACACTTATCAAAGGTTAGAAGACAACTGTATCTACAAGTTTCCAATGATTACTTTGTGTAGGGCAAAAGATCACTAATTTGTTGCTCGCGTATGATATAGAGGTACATATGAGCATGTTCAGGTCTGACAGCGGCATTGTGTGCATTAAGTTCCAACTCCTCCATTGCGGTCAGCAAGGACCTCAAAATGCTCCTTGAAGTGAAAGGCATAGTCAATTGGGCACGAGATATTTCTGCATCTAGCCCTTCATATGAAGAGAATCCATCACTTGTAACCGGTTGCCTTACAAGTGTTCGGAGAAACATTCTTTGAATCGGTTGAGGCTTATGATCTAGAACTGTGTACAAGTGCCACTGACGATCTCGGGATGGAGTATACCGTATATTATCATAGCCTTTAAGTTTGTCCTGTATCCAGAAGGATTTCAATAGAGTCTAAGACCAAGCACACAAGACAGTTTGTTTCTCTCAACTCAATTAAAACATTACAGGCAATGAAAGTCATAAGATAACTGACCAATTCAAGATAAATGGATAGGGGAGGTTCTAGATGACGCAACAAGGGCTCCTCCTCATAATAGAGCTTTTCTGCTGACCAGTAAAAGGAGTGCCTCATGGGGGCTCGACCTTCATCCCTCTGTATGATACAATTAATTACTCCTACACCTGCAGCATGTATAGTGGAGCCTACGTCCTTTTCCTTGAGTATTTTGGCTAACTTATTGATCCTTTCTTGAGCCTGATCCTCATCACCACTACAAATCACCCAAAAAATAAAAGGTATTAGCAAGAGATTGGAGGTTCCAATCACTTGATCAATGAAAAGAAAATTAGTGCACTTGTGATTCAAGAGGGAAATTAAATCTAACCATTTAGTAAATTTCAATATTGACTTTAAGAGCAAGTACTGGAATATTAGTCTAAAACAAGTTGTTAGCTGCATTATAATTGACAAGGCAACAATTTAGATTGAACGTCTATTAGATGATATGAATCTAGTACCTGTCTTGCAGTAAACTCATCTGATTGTTGATGCCTGCCAATGCAATATGCATCATATTGCCATAGTCAACCAGTTCAGCAGAACTATTTGGAAGTGCTCCATGAAAGTTATGGGTCGCTTCCCTTATTGCAGCACTGATTGTTGCAGGCAACAATTGAAGAGATTTAATTATAGCCATCACTCCCCATTTTCTCTTGCTATGTTTCTCCAACGATGCTTTATCAGACATTTGGTCTTCAGTTCCACTCTTCCTTTCGACATACTCTTCTAAGAACTCCCATGAAGCAATAAGACCAGATCTGTGCCACTGCATCCTAACACTCCCTTTGACAAGATATGGCTGATAGAAGATATTAAAAATTAGACAATTAGATCATCATCAGAAGAAAATGTATCCATTAATAATGATAAAAGATATACCTGGTACAGCCTGCGAATATAAGTTTCCACAACCCTCCTTAGAAGAGTATGATCACTGTGATCAAACAAACCTACAAGGGCATCTTCAACTGCCAAGGGGGCACTCACAAGGTCCTCCATTCGATCATTAATGGCACTCTTCCTCCTGGGAGTGTCAATATTTTCACCATCCTCGGTGAACATCTCTAGTTCAGAAAGACTTCTAGCGATGCTAGAACGAAGTTCACTCAATTTAGTTTGCTCCAGCAATTGACTTGCCTTAAGAGCCAACTGCATCAAGATAATGTGAGCGTCAAGACTCTCATCAAAATGCTCAAGAAAAATTTGTTGCGAAGATAAAATAACAGTATAGTCAGCAACATGGAAAGGATACACACTAAGGATATATATTTATAATATCACCTCTCAAAAGTAGAGATATTAAGCTCCTAAAAATTAAATACACACAAAACTATGCACTACAGGAAAATCCAACCTCAGAATAATTTGTATGGTTAAGTGCAGAGAAACGGATCAGTTGATCCCTGTAGGCAGCAGGGTTTGGGTAAACCAGTTGTTCCATTAGTCGCAGTATGAGTTTATTTTTACTTTTGACACCCTGAAACCAAAGAATTGTAGCCAATTATAGTAGCAGAATAATGATTTTAAGACCAAAACACATTAAGGAAGCTAATCACTCAAGCTTTGCGTCTGAAACATGTTATACCTGGTGAGAGAGCACAATATCCACAATCTTCAGTAGATCTTTCTTGTATTGGAGACGGAGGGGTTCAATTACATCAGCCTGGATATAAAGGGAAAAGAGTCTGGGTATTTTCAAAACTAAATAATAAAAGAAACATCATTTAATAAGTTCTTGATTTAGATTTAGAAGTACGATAACCCATTGCTATCAACATGAAAGGGATTAATGAAAATTGCTCAAAAGTGAAAGGTATTGATTAATTAATTCACAGCACTTACAAGACATTGCAAGAGAAACATCTTCAGATTTTAAAACGGTCAACTGCTTTCTTTCAAAAACTTGGAGAAGTAATAAGGCGGAAACAACCACTCATCACATATTATACCATTTACCCAGGAAAACCAGCAAAGAGAGTCAGAATAATCAAACTAACCTGTATGTTATCACTAAATAGTTCTTCAACAGAAAGATACTCCTCAAAAAGGGATTGAACAATAATACGAGCATGGCTCTCTCGTCCCCCCTCATACGACTTCACCAGACTCATCAGAGGTTCAACAAGCCTTTCTTGGGCTCCTTTTTCTTTGTCAGGACAGGAGGAAAGATGAGCCTGCAGCATTAGACACACCCATGAGTTTGCTCGCATTGGAGGAGGAAAATCAGAATATATATTAAAAAATAACAATATATTTAAAAAACAAAAGAAAAAAGAGGAGCTCACATCAAGGATTCCCTTCAATAACTTGGCGGGGAAGTCAACATTTTGGGAGTTTGAAATCCTCTCAAACTCTTTGTATTTTGATTCCAACTGAGAAATAAAACAGTCAAGGCCAGGTTAAATCACTCTTCAGATGTTAAGCCAGATGGCAAAGCCAGAAGGGGTAACCTTACCTCATTTTTGAGATCTTTGGGAAGACGAGTCGCCAAAACAGCCAGGCACTCTTGCCATTGAAGGAAAGGCAATTCAGGACTATCGAGGCAATAGAGTAAACTTCGCATAACCTGTATACAGCCGTCAAATTTAATAATTAGGCAAGCATGTCAAAGACAGATTAATGTTACATGCGAGAAGTTATAAAGCCAAGACGGATCACTTATGTGAAGCTAAAAAAATGCATTAGTCAAAATTCATTATTAAGACATCAAGGTCAAGAAGACACTCACTTCCTCAATATTATGCTCATAGCCAGCCAGAATCATGCGTGCTGCATTTAAGCTTGCAGCACATTTCTGATGAACTTTGCCGGAAATTGCAGTAGGAGGACCCAAAACTGGTAAGCTCCCATGAAACGGTTCTGCTTTTCTTACAGCTGAAGGATCGTCTAAATCAAGCCTTGCTATAAGTTCACCAGCCTAAAAAAGAAAATGCTTTCTTAAACTTCGTAGTACTTCGAACGCATATTTTTGTTGTGGGACTGGTAAATACCTGCATTGCTTGACCTTCAGTCATTTTAAAATGAACAACTCCAGAAGCAGGTGAGAGAAGAGGCATACACATCTTCATGACCTCAACCTCTGCATATGGTGAGTCTGCATCAATATGACTATCATCTGTAACCAAATATCTCAGAAGCTTGCATGGTGTCTCCGCAATTAGTTTCGATGGATCATGATCATTCTGCAAGTAAATAAGGTTTTGAGGTCAACCTCAGCCCAAACAAATTGCAGACCTTTGGGTAGAAATGAACTCATGTAACCTGAAGCAAGCAAGTTCTTCCATCTATTAGAAGACGAGTTCCAGCTGCCTCTTCCTCTGCATATATCACATGACTGTTTCCATCCAACTGCAATAAGTGAAACGATGATCAAGAAATTGAATATCAGATTAAAAATCAAGGAACAGTTTTACAGTGCCGCCATGCAGGAGGGATCCAAGTTTTCCATATGTCATGGTAGTGTTTTGAAATTTGGAGACTTCAAGATAGAGGAAAATAACATGTCCACGAAAAACTCAAAGTAAATCTAATTCTACATCCAACTAGACGATTATTGGGAGTTTTAGCACTGACTTTCATGCCCACATAATAATAATAGTAATAATAAAAGGATTACATTTAAGGAAATGTAAAAAGGTTTACAAAGGATTAAATAATCCAAGTCTCAATGTTAATAGTACAGTGATGGGGTTAAACTAAAAGGACAAAGGTACAAGCACATGCAAATAATAGTTTAGAGAAACAACACTTGCCTGCAATAGCAAACCTCCATCCCGTAAAGTATGTATCTCTGCTTCTATTTCTGATTCATTCATCCTCAATCTATAACTTCCTGGCCCTCCTCTTACCATGTCAATCTGTAAATCATTTTATGAGATTTTGATTGCACAACTGATCAACATGTGCAGTAGCAATGCTAGCATGACACTCCAACAAATTAGGAAACTCGTCAAATGGAGTTCCATAAAACTGATCCCAATAACAATGGTTACCGTATATTTGCTTCCTTCAATGTTCAAAGACACTTGAGAGTGGACAAGAGATATGTGCTGGAATAGTTATTCAAAAAAATCAGTACCATTTGGAAATAATGGAGTTAAAGATACAGGTGCTTAGTAGATTGTTCTCCCAATTAGATACTATACCTTTGGAGGGATTTGTCCCTTTTCAAGATAGCCAACATAGTCTGAAACCAAAGCTGCACTGCTAGCAGAGGCTTTCTGCATTAATTAGAAGCATGGGTCATATATTTCACAATGTCAATAATAAAAACTGAAAAGGACAAAAAGAGGGGGGTTTTGCTTACATAGAGTGCCCCTCCAACGACAGAAAGATACCAAGGTGGCCTTTCTGCTCTAACCCTCATTGCAATTCTACTGTCCAACCATCCCGTGTGGATTTTGTTGTCTCTGTAGTCTGAGGCCTGAGACCAAATATTGTCATAACAATGAATATTATTTCTACATTATCAAAAACTTCATACGGAATAAGTAATCAGCATGTGAGAATATTACATTTAAAAGATCTATAGTATAGTCAACATTGGTACGAATTTCTCCCCGAATTTGAACCTCCTTCAGCCCAAGAACCATATTTGCAATTGCTAAAGCCCTAGACTCTCCAAATGCAAAAACATGCCCTGAGTTACAAGAAAAAGGGATTAGAAACTTGTGGAAATTAAGTTACAAAAAGAGATTTGCATACATCCATGAACATACCAACAAGAAGCAGCACAAGTTTCATAGTTAAAGAAAGAGAATTTTGTAAAATATCATTATAAATAACAATGCAGTAGCTTTAAAAGTTGAGGCTCATGAGGCAAGATTAAGAATGTGTTTGCAATGAAGAGAGATTGAGTGCTTCAATACAACTGTCTAATTTTAGTTAGTATACAATGAAACAGCAACGTAATAAAATTTTTAGTATTCCAACCAACCCACCCACCCATAAATCCAGCTTAACTCCCTCACTGTTGCTCTACAACTAAGGCCATGCGTGCCAGTATTAACCATATTTCTCATATCATGCTAAGTTCCTTCTCAAAATAAATCATCATAGATTCATATATTTTCATGACAGCCTAAAGTCCGCACTTGCTTAAAGCTCACAATGATGTCTTGAACAATTAGAAATAAGAGTAGTTATTTCATTACCCTTTCTGCCCCTTTAATTATGTAAACAAAAGTTGATACTTACCAAACTGAGAATCTGAGAATTCATGAATTCCTCCTCCGGACTGCATATGTACATAACCAACAACTTTTAGCCCTTACACATAGAAGCTACATCCATATATTAAGAAACAGAATCACCTACCTTAACAGAGAAGTATGCCCACACATTTGGCTTACTTTTAAAGCTCAGCTCCTGCCAAAATATTGCAGACCAATATAAGAAATTAGATGGGGAGCATGCATAAAGAAACATGGAATTTCTGCTGGACTTAGTAACTAACCAGCACTTTCCCACTTGTAGGCTTAAAACCATCATCAGGGTCCTCACTTGTCACCCGTACAGCCACACAATGGCCTTTTGGCCTTGTAGATTCAGCTTTGTCAAAATCAAAAGGAGTGGCTAAAGCTGCTGTTTTCCTCCAAGCATCATAACCCCCACCATGTTCCACCCCATAGAAACGCCTTATCTCTTTTTAACAAGAGAAATATAAGGTAATGTAGTACATCAAGTCAGTGGGCAAACAACAATAAAGCAACGAACTAATAAATTTTATCTGCCATTATACCAGGAATTTGCCAGAGAGGGATGCCCATCCCAACAGCAACCTGGGCTGCCGGCAGATTTATCTCTGCTATCCACTCAGTAACAGGATGTTCAACCTATGAAGAAATCAATTGAAGAATCAGTCAGACTGATGAAAATATAGTTAAAAGAAAGGAAAAATGGAAACAAAAAACAATATAGTTATTAAAAAATTAAGGCTACGAATGGTTTGGAGAAGAGAATGAACTATGCTTATATAGCCATTTTTCAAGTAGATATCAACTAACATAGTAATGAATACCAATGGGAAAAACAAAATCAACAAGACAATTGTACAAATCGTAAGAAACTAAAAATTGTGCTGCAGGCCAAAATTAAGATTATATTACCTGTAATCGTGGGTTCAGCTCTAAAAAGTAGTACTCGCCAGTCTCCATGCTGAATAGATACTCAACTGTAGCTGCACCAATGTAGTTTACGCTTTTAGCCAATCTTCTAGCTGCCTGTTCCAGTTTTTTCACTGTATCCAGAGGAGCTACCGTAATGGGTCCCTCTTCAATGATCTGTTTATAAATAACTCGTTAGACCTTTCAGCAAAATCATTTTATTATGATAATCTGGAGCAGCAACAGGATATATTATCATACTTTTTGGTGCCTCCTTTGAACACTGCAATCACGACTATGCAAAGCAGCAACATTTCCATACTGATCACAAAGTAACTGGACTTCCAAATGTCGGCTCTGATTGGGGAGGGGGGGTATTATCAAAATATGATCAAGACTCCAAGCATCATGGTTGTTCACATCAAAGTTCAGTTCAGGATCATACCTGGGATGCTACCTTCATTATGAATATAGGAGAACCTGGAACTTCCCCTTGAACTTGCTTGAACAATGCCCTGACCTCATCATCATTATGAACCTACAATATTCAAGTGCCCCTTAACTTCTAAACTTCATTGAATAAATAACAAGTACAAGAAAGGGTGGACACAAATTATCCCAGCACTATAAGTATACATCTAGTTCTCTGTTTGAAAGTAACTTACATAGATGGAAGACAAAATTGGTTTGCAAATTCAACTGCACAAATATGAATATTATAAACAAACCTTTCTTATGCCTTTACCACCACCACCCCAAGACGCCTTAATCATTGCAGGGTAACCTACAACTTGACAACTAGCAATCGCTTCCTCTGGTGTATAAACACATGCTTGTCGGTAAATATCATCAGGAATAGTAATTAAACAATTCTCAGGGGGAATTTTCACCTGTAAGAAGAAATTTCAAGTCCTAAGTTATGATGTCAGTTAAAAAAGGAAGGCTCTGTTACAGGAAATTGAAACTTACATGAGAACCACTCCATGGAAGGGTTGGCACATCTGCTGCTTGAGCAATCAATGACGAACCAATTTTATCTCCTAGTGCTGCCATAGATACAGAAGGGGGTCCAAGAAAGACAATTCCTTTTGCATTTAAAGCATCTGGCAGTTCAGGATTCTCTGATGCATGACCCCAACCAGGCCACACTGCGTCAACATGAGTTATCTCAGCCACCTGAGAATAACAAACAGCTTAGATGTTGTACCAGGTTACAGGAATTTATTATTAAATAAACGACTGAATCAATAAGAAGACTCTAACAGGCTGCAGCAAGTTACAGGTAATATTAAAGGTTAATAGCTAACAGGGTCAAATTATGCAAAAGCAGCAGCAAATTTTTATCAAATGTATTGTGATAAAAAGCAGTACCCAGTTGTCCACTTGATAGAAACTTCAAATTCAATGGAAGATTACTCTTTGAATGTAGCAACCATATAAATAAACTCCAAGTATAAAATGCTTGTTGTACTTTCCTGTTCACTGCTTATCACAACTAACTGTTCTTTGCAAATTACAATACCAAGAGAAGTTTTAAATTGAAGAATCTCATTTAAAATACTGCACATACCTCAACAACAAGTTGTACGTTGGCATAGTTGTTGTTATTGGTCCCACCAGGAACTTCAACAAATTGATCGGCCATTCTGATGTGTTCTGCATTGATTCTCATATCCTCAGGAGTAGCCATGGCAACCAACAAGATGGCCTTCTCCGTGCCAAATGTCTCATAGGCCCAGGTCCTAACACTACGTATAAACTTGACTGCTGCCATTCCATTGTTTGCAATTAGTATGCTATGAATTGGCCTCTTTCCCCCAAGGGCGTGGCAGAAGTCGTCTACTACAGAGATTGTAGCAGAATGCCTATTTGGTAGTGTACCATTTATGAATCCATTCCCGCGCCCGGTGCCCGCCATATTTCTTCTTCTGCACGGCTTAAAATAGATTACAAGCAGCTCGGCACATCAAAATTCAATCAGAAATAGGGATTTTTTTTTATTCTGCAGTTATGTTATTTGTTGAACAACTGAGTTCTGCGAACCATTTAAAGAGCGCTATTCTACTTCTTGACCGGACCCTTCGTAGTTTAGTGTTTAAAATATATAAAACTACAGATAGACGTAATCAGTAAAGTTGTGCTCAACCTTCACGGCCAAGATTTTTTTTTTTTTTGGACCAATTTCCGCCAGGATTGAAACGAAGAAAAATGACGAGGGCAATAAATAAATGAATATAACTGTCCGTCGTTAGATGAACTCGTATAGGCAAAACGTTTTCTTAATAGGTGAACCTAAGTACTAACTAAGAACATGTAATAAGTCCATTCATCCAGTAACTGCAACTTTTACTTCTACAACTAAACAAGGCCTTGTCGTTCAGTCTCTCTCATATGCGGTATTGTGGAAACGTCGATTGCCAAAAGAAAAAGGAGGGGGTGGGGAGAATTCAAATGATAACTTCCAGCTTTTCAATCTAAAAAATCATCCGCACTCGAGACTGTCTTTTATCTAGAAAAGGCAAATCCATCTCACAAAAAGAAAAACTTGGGAGGTCCCGAACCCAATTCCAGACAATAGGAGGCAAAGATTTTTCTGTCTTCAAGACTAAAACTAAAAAATTACACTCCAAAGGCATATAAATACAGAAATCACGGAAAAGGATCGAAACTCAAGCACCGAATAGAGAATATCATGGAAGGACGAAGAAGAATGGATGGATCACGGACCTTGGGGCAGAGGCAACAGAAGCTGGAAACTCTGAAGATGAAATCAATCAATTTGGTTGATAACTGTGCAATATTCCGAGCCTAGAAGGGGAAGCAATAAAATAAAATAAAATAGCACCACAGAATGTTAAGGGATTGGTTCAGTGCATGTATGGTGGTCATGCACAAGCCAGAGAGTGAGAATAATAGTTAAAGAAGTTGCAGAGAGGTAGGTTGGGTTTAGGTTGGATGGGTGGGTCGCTTGAGTTATAACGGCTTTTATGAAA
The DNA here is from genome assembly GCA_963210345.1 of Inga oerstediana. Taxonomy (NCBI): domain Eukaryota; kingdom Viridiplantae; phylum Streptophyta; class Magnoliopsida; order Fabales; family Fabaceae; genus Inga; species Inga oerstediana. The sequence goes on from OY723405.1 coordinate 3,716,802, forward strand.
GGTGCACGTGGAATCTGCCACTGCCATCCCACCCTTAAGAACAAGTAGTAGAAGAAGTAAGTTCCCAGCTACCCGCCTCTTATGTCTCAACACTTAAATCCTTTTCCCTTCTCTCTACAACTAAATTCCCCACTTTTTTAGTGCGTTCAATTAGTTAATAATAAAGGTGCAGATATACAAATAAAACGGGAAAAAATGATTGGAGTAAAATAAAAAAAAAAAAATAGGGGTAGGAACGCACATTACAGATTGAATGAATGATGTTCCTTGGTTGACTTTTGGGTTGGGTGGTGCAGTCCACCAACCCTTCTACTTGTCATTGGATGAGTCAAATGTGAGAGCCATCTACCCCTTCCTACGTTAAATTAAATATAAGGCAAAATTGAATTTTTTAGAGATTATGAGAGTTAATTAAATTATTTTAGATTATTTTTATTATTTTTTTTTTAACTAATTAATTTGACTGATAAACTAATATATAATATAAGAATACACAACATATAATATAATTAAATAACTTATTTAACTTCCTTAATTTTTCTAAAAAAAATCAACAATGTCTTTAGAACCGAAGTAAATATCATATTTAACTAATACTATCGCCCCCTTCCCACATTTTCTCTCTCTTTCTCTCTCTTTTATTTTCATGTTTGTTTAGGATTTGCATCAAAATCCCAATGGGGAAGTTGGAATTGATGATGATAGATTGGAATTGATGATGATAGATCACAGGCGACAGTTTCAATTAATTATATGGGTGTTGTTGTCATTTGTGTTGATGGGGGGCGGTTTGTGGTTAGGAGTTAGGCGTCGTAAGCAATATTACTACTCCGGTCTTTATTAAATATACATATTTTGAACATTAAATAACGTATATCAATATTTAATGAGAAATATAAGGGAAAGTAATGATAGAAAATTAATGATTTACCTTAAAATTAGGACAATAAAATTTCTTAATTACCCCCCTTAGTTATGAATTCTGATGAGAGATGATTGAAGCTGCCTTATAATGGGTTAGAGGGAGTATATGAAAAACGTTTGATTTCGCTATCTTGGGAACTTACCGTATCCAACTGGCTAAAGAACTCCAAGTTGCGAGTGTGATAGCGGCTGCATTTCGTGAAGTTCCAAACGGGTCCTTAAAAAATGGCCGAACAAGTCCTAAAGGCAAACTGGTCAGTAATGAAAATGATTGTTTCCATCTTGACATGCTAGTTAAGTGGGCTTTTTCAATCCACATATGCAAATATTTTCTGTTATAAAGTCTTGACAGGCATGATGGAAGAACCAACCATCTCAGACCCGTAAGTCATAATCTTCCCTTTTATTTTTGGTTAAAGTTTATCCACCGCGAAATATATATTTTTTTATATTCAACGTTTTAAAATATTTGTGATCCAATTTTATTTTTAAAGTATTTTATTTAGAATGATTTTAACCTTTTTGTCAACTCGAAAAAAGTCTATTGAGTGAAGATGTGTCTAGCACCCCAAAAAAAATTTTTGCAACCCCCAACATCCTAAAATAATTGTTTGTTGGAAATTATTAAGGATTTAGGTTGGAAGCATAAAAAAAATAAGTCTAAAGATATGTAAGATGACTATTGAAAATGTTAGAGATGAATGCTGAAAATATGAGCATTGAAAATATAAAAGATAAATGATAAAAACAATTAACTCAAAAAATGCTTTAACTGCAAAATTGCACTAGATAATTAATTTAGGACATTGAATACTAATTAAAAAAATACATTAGTGTGGTGGATCACATTACTTAACATGTTTTTTGAGAATTAATGGTAAGATTAAATTATTTGTCAGAAAATATATTTTAAAAGCAAAATTACATGTAAAAAATACTTTGAGTAAAATTGCCCATAAAAAATACTTTATAAAAAAAAGTACCACAAAACATTTAAAAGTATTTGACGCATATAAAAAAATCTTTCAAGGTGCGTATAAAAAAATGCTTTAGAATAATAGATACGCTAAACCTTTTATTTTTTTCACCGGCATTTGGAAATGAGAGAATTTGTGTTAAGATTTGAGTGTGAGGTTAGGTTTGAGATTATAGGCAAATAAGAAATTTTGCCGAGATATGTCGTGCAAATTTTTGTTGTAAAAGTCAAAATGCGTTACTTGTAAGTATTTATGCATCAGTTTATAGCTAAAAATTTAAAATGACAAGAACTTAAGGAAAGAAAGGACTTGTTAGAGTCCTTTTTTTAAATACATGACTTAGAGTCTATATTTAAACCAACCTTTACGGAACCAAAATTAAGGAAATGAAAGATTTTGCCGAGATGTGCCGTGCAAATTAAAGTCAAGGCAAGCACAGGCACAGCCAGCTATGTACGGATGCTATAAAGCCAACAAAACCACACAAGTTATCTTCTTCTGCTGGTGTCCCAAAATTCATGTGCAGTTTTTTTTTTAGAATCTTTTAAAAAGAATTTAAAAATTAGAAAATGACAAATAAGATATTTTTTTAAAAAAATTTAGGAATTTTTTATCAAGTTTCGATATTTTCTAATCAAATTTTGATTAGAAAACCTGATTTAATCATTTTCCAATTTTTAAATTTTTTTTTTAAGAATTCTCCCCTTTTTTTTCATTCTCACGCTTTATATTCAAATTCATTTTTAATTCTTCATGGCTTTCAACTAAATATATGTTCTTGAGGATACGAGAGATAGATAAAAACTTGAATATTTACCGAAGATTATTGTATTATTTTTTTTAGCATTTGAATCCTGTCGAGACGTGAAAAAATTGGAGGAATGAAAAATGTACAAAACCCCATAAAACATGTTAAAAATATGGTAGAAATTAAAATAAAATTGCAGTGACCCTGAGAAATTGGATTGATCATTATTTATAAGTAGTGAGATTCCCCATAAAATTTTTCGTTATTCGTTTATTTATGTCATTACGGTTGTGTTTGGAAACACGTTTTGAGGGTAAATAAATCCTTATTATTACACAAACTAAGATAAAACTCCTCTTACATACTTACCTCGTATACCGTGAATCACGATTTATAAGCACTTATTGCCTAAAAATAAGCTATTCCAAACGAGTACGTACATCATCAAGTTATTGACATAAGATTTATTATCCGTATTATTCTATAAAACATATATGACTTAAATGTCTTTTTTTTTTTTGAAGCACACGAGCGCCAAGTGTTAGATTTTTACTACCTCCAGTCCTAAATATAATATCTAGTTAATTTTTTAAAAAAAAAATTAAATAAGCTAAATAAGTTATTTAATTATATCATATATTTTGTATGATTAAATTATGTATCAATTTATAAGTCAAATAAATTAGTTCAGAGAATACATATATATATATATATATATATATTAAACTAATTTAATTAGTTCCACAATTTTTTTTTAAAAAGGTCAATCAGAATTTATATTTTAAAGAATAGATCCCATAACCACACCCCCCACCCCACGTCCAACCCCCCAAATATGAACAATTGATCCTAGGGAACAAGAAATTGGAACAAAAGTCAAGGAGTCTTTTTTTTTTTTAATCTTAAATTATTATCGTTGGAACATTAGAGTATCATAAACTATCAAATGTCCAACATTACATCCCTGGACATAAAAAGATGTTGCAACTTGAAATTACGCTCCCACCCCAAATATGAACAATTGATCCTATGGAATATGAAATTTTTTTTTTTTAACAGTATGGAATATGAAATTGGAACAACAGTCAAGGAGTCTTTTTTTTTTTTTTCGTAATCTTAAATTATTCTCGTAGGAAGATTTGAGTATCATAAACTATCAAATGATCCAACATTTCATCCTTGGACATAAAAAGATGTTGCAACATGCAATTACGCTCCCACCGCTAAAAAGGAATGAGCGTCTATTTGATGCAAGATCTACTTGAGGTTTGTTTGGACTAACGGTGACAGAAGTTTTTTTTTTTTTCAATATTACTTTTACAAACTTAAGATAAGATAAAAATCATATTATAAATGTGATTTATGTTTAGTTTGACGGTTCTAAAAATGATTTTTTTTTTAAATTAAAACTTGTTTGGATATTTATTTGAAAAATAAGTTTAGATACAAAATTACTGAAAGTAGTATGAATCTTTTTAAATAATACATATTATATATATATAGTGATAATTTTAAGAAAAAAGTTGTAATTATAACTATAAAAAATAATATAGTTAATTATTATTGGGAAAAACTTGAAACTACCAAAATACTTAATTATAATAAGTATGAAAACAATTAACATATTGGGAAAAATTTGAAAATACCTTGATATATAATATATATTTAATATGTATATCTATTATTTAAAAAGTAAGTTTAGATAGAAAATAATTGGAAAAAACTTGAATTTTATTAAATAATACACATTTATATTACAGGTATATAATGGAATAATTTTAAGAGAAGTATTAAAATTAAATTAAATACTATTACCAAAAAAATTAAATACATAGCATTTTCTTTTGTTTTTATCTTGTTGTAAGGCTTAGTGCTCGTTTGGGATAACTTATTTTTTATTTATAAGTGCTTATAATTTGTGATTTACAGTATATGAGGTAAATATGTGAGAAGAGTTTTATCTCGACTTATGTAATAAGTGCTTATTTCCTAAAAATAAGCTATTCCAAATATAGTATATTGAGCCTTTGCCTTCCAGATTTCTATTCAAACAAAAAAAAAACAACTACAAAAAAATCACACATTAAAGGGAGAGGAGAGAGGGCTTGCTGGTAGATAAAAATAAAAAAGATTAGCTCAACTTGCTGCACCCCATAAGCCATAAAAAGTGGCTTTTGTTCCACAACAAGTTAGGAGGCAAAGTGACTTAGTGCATGTTTGGTATCACGGCAGCTTAAAAAATAAGTCACTTATTACGCAAGCCGAGAAAAAACTCCTCTCACATACTTACCTCGTATATCGTGAATCACGAATTATAAGCACATTTTGGACAAAAATAAGCCATTCCAAACGCACACTTATGATCTGCAGTTATCCCAAACAAAAAGTTGGAGCTTTAGTTTTTTTACTGTTTAACGTGATTTTTTCTCCAATCAGCCCTTTCTCAAACACACCCTTACACATCTTATGTTTTAACAGACGCTTGTTCCCTTTTGATGTCACAACTCACGAGTGACATTACAATCTTGTTAAAGGTTTGATAGTAATGTGGTACATATCAATTAATAGTTTATGACACCAATTTTCTTGTAATACTCAATAGATTAATCCAAGAGCAAAAACTCCTTGAACAAAGAACAACAAGAGTTTGAAGAAATGACTCAGAAAACTCTGTACCCGCTGAAGAAATAAATTCTGACATCTCCAACCTCAACAGGGACAAGCAAGACACTTGGAGGAACATCCCCTAAAGCTGCTTAGTACGCAGCTACGCCTTTCACAGCAATCCGAATTCCGATCAAAACAATAATGGCTTCCTTTCCATATAAATGAGGTGGTTCATGAGCGGCAAAATCCATGGTCTATTATTACTCTACCTCACCAAGAAGATGCGTTTCTGATTCCTTCTCAATATGAATTTATTTTCATACTTTGTTGAGTGATAAATATAAGATAGTGTTGACTTTTTTTTATGTGTTAAAAAAATTAATTAAATTACTTTAAAATATTTATCTTTATCATTTTTTCTCTAAAAATATTTTTCTTAATTTATATACTGATATATAATATAAAAATATATAACATATGATATGATTAAATAATTTATTCATCTTTCTTAATATTTCTCAAATATCAGTGAATGCCCGCGCGTTAGTTGGGCAAATCAAATGGAAATGACTTTGAGCCCACTGGCCAAAAAAACAGAGAATTTGAGCCCATTACCCATCTTGGTGATCTCCATTTAAATATAAGAAGCCCGATCATTTATTTTTGTTTCCGGTCTCAACTCACGGCATATATGGAGATAATTTTTTTTTTTTTAATTGCAATGACAAGAGAGAAATCTCTTGGGGGCCATATAAGGCCATTACATCATAGAAGAAAATACAGTATAAAACAACCAAATTTTAATCTAGGTCCGCTAATATTTGGAACAAACAAAAAATAGGAAGTTGTTGCAACAACATTTGATCATTATTCGAATCTAAAGCACATTTAGCCAAAAAAATCAGCACATTTTAGTGCTTTCCTGTGTGCATAATGAATCTCTAAATCTCAATCAAGATAAATTAAGTTTCTAGCATCCTCAAGTTCTGAGTTGAGAGGATGATCTGGTCCATTTGGTTGGAATAACAATTGAATAGCTTCTAATGAATCAGTATATAGTCTAACGTTTGTAAGCTTCAATGAATGGCATATTTGGAGCCCGGTCTTTATAACATGAATCTTGGTAGTTATTGAGCTCACCGTGAATCATATGTTGTGTTGAAACCCACAGATTCACGAACCATGGCTATCCCAGACTATTTCACCTACTGCTGACTGTCTTTGACTGTCCCTTGCTGCATCCATGTCCACTCAAATGAATCCCTCTGGAGGTGCCATCCATATGTCCGATGCTTTTTCAAGCAATATGAAAACTTTATTCTTGAATCATCCGTCTTCGATTGCTTCTTGTAAGAAATGGAGACTTTTATACAGTAATCTTTGGGGCAGGTCACAGGTTCCTTCCATTGCCTTCTTGCATCCGTTCTTCCAAATAAGCCAGCAAAGCGAACCAAATGCCTTCTGCCAGGGCCAATGTCCAAATTTGTTACCGCGCAGGCGAGTGCTGCATATTTCATTTGAGTCATTCTTGCAAATAACCAAGGAAAAAAATAGAGTAATACGTTGGGTTAATATAAGAGAGCCAAACATCACTCGCAAATTCACAATCTCTCAGTGCATGAATAGTTGTTTCCTCGCAATTACACTCAAAAGGATACTCGATATTGTTGCTCACACCCCTATATGGAGATAATTTTGCATTGGGCTACGAGGCAAATCATATTCTTGCTGGGTGGAAAAAATAATGTTTTTTTATGGAATATCAGTTCTAGTGAATTAATTGACAACTGGGCTCAATGGGCCTGATTTGGGCCACAGGCTACAATATGAATTACCAGTAGAAATGTCACCTGACGGGTGATCATAAGAAATTACAGGAGCTAAAACGTGGCAAGGGGTATATGTAGTTATTTACCAAAAGATGAGGAAATAATAAATACAAGTATATCAAGATCAAACTCATCCAATTAAGTTAGATTTTTTGAACGGGGAGTGATCAAATCATTGAAAGGGGAATTACATAGCCTTTAAAATGTAACACTTATTTCGTTTCATCTTCTTTTATCTCCGGGCAGATACAAAGATGGAGGCTGCTTATACTCATTTTCAGAGAGTTCAGACTAACGGAATTCACACTCAGAATAAAGAACGCCATCGCGGTTGTCTATTAAGTACGTTATTTCCCGTGTTTCTCCTTTAGCAACCATTAAAATATCCTACACACATTTGAATTAATTAAAACCATTAAAATAAGCAGTGATCAAATATTTAAGTATATAATTCCTCACTGAGTTATTTTCTCGGACTGATTTTCGTAGTATTACTATGATGGTAGCCTCAGATTAAATAAATAAATAAGCGTACGACATCTGCAAGTGCTAAGTCAATGACAATAATGCATGATGTAAATGTGTAAAAAGGAAGGGGGGTCATAATCAGGCGTCGAGTGCCGGGGTTAGTTAATTAGACTTGGGGGCGAAGGTCACGAGACATGACTCGTTGCGCAATTTCCAAATACTTGATTTGGACGTTGGGTTCACACGAATTGGGAGCCAATCTCTATCAAAATGCAATGTTAAAATATTGCATTACTAATACTAATTTATAAAGAAATATGATTTATTTATTTCATATATGGTAATAGACGTTGATGACTAATTGGGCAGTTGAGATCCCACGGAGCATACAGCTTGGTGTACCCTTGATCAAGTTTGAAAAAATAACCAGAAGGTGGGCTTTGTGGGGTGGGAGGGACAAGAGAGAAGGGGAGTGATGTTGAGAGTTGAGAGGAAGGTTAGGAAGAAGAGTGAAATGAACTGACTGAAGGGTGGGCGTTGGCCAATGTATTCGCTGTCACACATGAGTGGTCCCCAACTCCTTCCCAAAGGACCCCTACACCGCCGCATACTTCCCTCTCTCACGGTCTACCGTAAATTTCCTCCATTCTTTTCACTCCCCTCTTTCTTTAAGTTTTAAAAAATAGTTTTTCAATATTAATTTATAACATATAAGATAAACATGTAAGAAGAGTGTTATCTCGACTTATATATATATAAACAAATATAAATCTTTTAAAAGCTCGTCCAAACAAGTTTAATAACTCCACCGTCCCTCCTACTCCTGCCCATTTTGTGCAGCCACATTTCTTCAAATATAGCACATTCATAATCTCCTTGATCTCTTCAGCTTCTCCAATCACTCTCCACCCCACCGACTCCCACAATTATAAATGTATTCCAACAGTGTGAATGATCATTTGACTATTCTTGTACAGCTTATGTATGAGGCTAACACCTCTTCCGTTCAACGATATGATCAATATATTAGCCCTCTCTTTTTTCAAGGTAAAAAAAATAGCCCTCTTTTTAACCCCTTTCACAGTCAAAAACACTACTTTTTCTCGAACCTTGGAATGGATTCTAACAAAAAATGGCCTAAATTAAAAAATTTTGTAATACTAAAGGCTTCAAGACCAAGGAAAAGGTTCTGCACATACAAGTTCTTCAACTCGACTCATTTTCCATTTACTGTTTTCACTTTCTATAGCACCCCCGACCACACATACATATACCGTAAAGGGAGAATTAAATGCCCGAAAAAAATGAAAGCAATTTTCTTCAAATGGGGACAAGAAACGTAAGAAGATATCAAAATCCCAGGGATACTGCAAAGTACGTCCAAAAATACTTGCCCAGTTGCCCCACTGCAAGCTGGTAAGGCGGCCAATTCTCATCCTCCATTAAACAAAGCCAAAAAACAGAAGGTGAAATTTACAAAACAAGAGGGAAAAGGGAAAGAGCGATGGAGGGGAGGGGAGGGAAACGAGTGGGGAGAGTGCATATAAACATATTTCACCGAGATTCTTATCAGCTTAGGCACATCGCTAGCTAGAAACTACATCTTCCGACTGGGTCGCGCGAGTCTGCGATATTACAAGGCAGCCACGCTTCCGCCTTTGGTGGTGGCGACCTGAGATTCAGAAGGCTGAGCCACTACTTGTTTTTTGGATACAATACAACGCTTCTCCTTCCTCTCATCCTGAATCATCTGTTGTTGACGGCATTCTAGGCTGCAGAAAGCACTATCACCCCTGCAAATTATATATATTCAATATTCTCAACGCACTACTTTATAACCGTCAATCGATTTCAATTACCCGATTTCCACATGAAATTTAAGAAAATGAAGTCCTCAAATCATTCAAGAAGACAAGAACAATACACCAACCACTAATTAGATCTGATTCATGCTAAATCCGGGGGCATCTCTACCTGTTCCCGAAGAAAGAGGGAAATAATTTACAACCCCCAGTCCCAGTGTAGTGAAGTTATCACTTGGAAAAGTGTAAAGACGACGAGTAGGAGAGGGAGAGAAATAGAGACGTAGAGATGTACCTGTACATGTAGATGTCACGGCCGGGTACCAAGCTACGTTTGCAGAGAAAGCAAGCACGGAGGAACTCAGCCGTCTCAACGAAATCGACGGAATGCCTTCTATGGTTTGTGGGCGACACGCTCTGATCCGACCAACTGGAGCCACCAGGCTGCCGGCGTATTACGTCATACGATGGCTGGGCGTTAGGGTTATGGCTAGGTTCGTTTTGCGGAGCGTCGGGGGTGACGTTCAGATCGAAGGGAATCTCCGACAAGCTGGTGGTTCTCTTCATCGGAGCACGAGGTCTCTTGCCCAGCAACATGGTGCTTCTGGTTTCTGGACTAGTGAGTGGTGTTGATTCCGCAAGTTGGGCCCTGTGAGGGCTAGAAGATTGGTGTTAGAGGAAGGAGGAAGAAAGGTTGGGGATTGGAAAAAGGAGAGAGGGGGAGGGAGATAAAAATAAGAGCCAAAAAGCGAGGAGTGAAGGTGAGCCGTTGGATTTGTGGGGAGGAGGGGAGTGAGGTCATCATAAATGAGAAATGAAATGCTACGTCAACACTTAATCAGCTATATAATGGCATTGATTAGGAGTGGTAATTATCATTTTGGGAATTAAACAAATTTACAGAACTACAAATGGTGGGGAGCTTTGGATGCTTTTTCAAGACTCCGAAGCAGCAGTCACTCGGAGGAATTGCGATTGGATCTGCCGTAGGAGGAATTGAATCTACCGCATTTGGTGAATCGAAGACTTTCAATTTGCGATTGACTTGTTTCCCGAAATGCCAGGGATTGTGGCTCCCTCTATCTCTCACAATTGCTATTCTTAGTGGCCAAATTATTGTGATTACCAGTTTACTCTTTTTTTTTTTTTATACCAATCCAATTATTATTATTACTACATATAGTAGTTTTTTCTTTTTATAATTTCTCTCATTGACTTCACGGTTTGGAAGGAGAATGTCTCCATTGATTATTTTTTTCATTTTCTCTCTGTTTAGGGTATCCATCATTAAATTAAGTTTTAATGGTTCAGATTTATTTTATTTATCACGGTAGATTTATATTATATTTAATTTATAATAATAGTTTTATATAATATTAAATATCAACAATTAAAATTTGATTTAATGATGTATACACTAAATGGAGAAGAAATAGAAAGAATGATTAATTGAGACACCCATTTCCCTTACGACCCAACCCTCAAATTTATGAGAGAGGGGTTTCTTCATTTTCTTTACCATCCATTTCTCTCCATTTATTTATTCTTATCGTTAGATTAATTTTGAACAGTTGAGATTCAATATCCTATAACAAATAAAAAATATATAGAATATTTTAATTAAAGTATAAAGATATGGACCAATTATATCAAATTTTAATGGTTTACATTTAATTATATACATTTTTTGTTATTTAATATTATAATAATTTTTTTATAAGATTTTGAATATCGACCATTCAGAATTAATATAACTTATGATTATCCAATGATATAATTATCATAGTGAACATGCTAATAATATGATAAAAAATGGAAAAATTCATTAAATAATAATTTTTAAAGTATAATGATTATCCCCTAAGGCATAATTTCCAACAGGCCAGGCTTAATAGTATACAAATTTCCATATGACCTAGTTGTGTCTACGCCCATGGGTGTTAGAATTGTCACAGTTGAAGTCTGTCTAAATTGCATAATAAATGTTGAGGGGTATAAATCAGCAGTGGATTTGATTTGTTTACCATTGCAAGGTTTAGAAATTATTATGGGTATTGAATGGTTGACAACAAATAATCTATTGTTAGATTGTGGAAACAAAAGGGTCATTTACCCTAATCCACAACCACAAGTCAATACAAAAATCAACCTTCACTTTCTTTAGCAACTGAGGCTGAGAGATGGTTACATAAAGGTTGTTACAGGAACATGGTATTCTTTTCCATGCAATCAAAAGCTTAAATAGCAATTGAAAGTATCCCTGTGGTAAATGTGTTTCCTAAGGTGTTTTTGGAAGACATCAGTAGATTGCCTCCGAATAGGGAAGTAGAATTTGTGATTGACCATAGGCCTAGAGCAAAACCAATATCGAAAGCCCAATATAGAATAGCACTAAATGAAATGGCAGAATTGAAAAGGAAAATTGAAGAATTGATAGAAAAAGGGTTCATTAAACCTAGTGTTTCGTCATAGAGATGATATTGATATTGACGTGCCATACATGAGTATTAGTATTAAATATAAAATCTAATTGATTATTCATAAAATTTAAAAATTAATTAAATTAATTATTTAGCACTCCCTCCAATCCATTTTATAAACAATTTTTTTTTGAGATGGTCCTTAATATAAACAATTTTTTTCTTGTATCTTAAAATTTAAAGCAGTTTTTCTTTTCCCACCTCTATTAAATAATAAAATACATATCTTTATATTAATTACCCTTCACTCACTATTAATTCTCTTTCATTTAATTATTTATTACTCATTCTCTATCATATTTTATACTTATTCTCTCTCCTATGTTCTTGTCATAAATATGGGCATTTTTTGAAGAAATATGACATTTTTTACATGTTTATTATTGTTAACTAATAATAACCACCAGTTCGTTGTACATAATTAAAAAATCATTTATAAAAAAAACGGAGGGAGTATTATTATATAAATTGTGTATCAAATTCCAATTAATGCATGGGAAACATATTAAGTGTGTGTGTGTGTCTCAAAACAAAATTTTACTTTATATTTATGAAGAGAGTTTTAATAAAAGGTATTTTTAGCAAAGTATTTCAAAAAAAAGGTTAAAAATTGAAGTTTATACTAGTATATGTTTTTTTTTTTTTTTAATTCATGGGGTGCTACTAGCAGGCTAGGCCGCTCATCACCGCTCCCTCGTAGGATATGTTTTGGATTACATGAAAAGTCATGCAGTTTTAATAAAAATAAAGTAGTTAAAACAAATAAACAAAATTAGTTTTATATTATCGCATGACGTCATTTCGGATAAAATTGTATCGCAACTTTCAAAATATTATTACTTTCATAGCAATTTAAAAAAACAAGAGAAAAAAAAAATAAATGCTAGTACCCAATGAGTCGTGACTTTATTTTTTTAATGTATATGACCTAGAGAGTGTTTGGTAATTTGTTAAATATAGTTTTGCGTAACCCGAGAAAAAATTCCTTTTACACACTTACCTCATAAATCGTAAAAGTTATTCTCAACAGCTAATCCAAACACACACCTAGTGCTTGTTTGAGATCATTAAATGCCTGTTTGAATTAGCGGTGAAGGAAGAGTTTTTTTTGCAGCTGGGCTTTTGAAAAAATTAGATAGAAAAAAAAGTCAGATTGTAAATGTAATTTATGTTTGGACTAACGATAATATAAGTGACTTTTTTTCTAAAGAAGCTGGCATTTCGAGCTTCCGCTCAGAAGCCACTTTTGGGTTAAAATCCCAATGGCTTCTAACGTGAACCCAAACACCACCTTAAGTCAGAAGCAACTTCTTAAGTTGGAAAAGTGACTTTTTTTCTTCCCACCGTGATCCAAACAGGGCTTTGGATGAGCTTTTAAAAGATTTATAAGTGTTTATACACGTAAGTTGAGATAACACTCCTCTCACATGTATACTTATCTCGTATACCGTAAATCATGATTGAAAAGCTGCTTTTGAAGACTCCAATCGTTATTCCAAATAAACACGACGTTTGGGACCCCAACAATATTTATTCACTTAAATTGAGATAAAACTTCTCTCACATGGTAAAATTCAGGATTAAAAAATCATTTTTAAAGAGCTCAGCTGCTATTACAAACAAACACTCAATGAGCACGATGGTCTGTGCTTCAGCTGGTAAAACTTTAGCTGTCAGTGTCACAGTTGAGGAAAAAGGCAATGCTTCGGCCAAAAACCTTTGGTTCCACTCGACTCTAACCACTTTGTAATTTTTAAAAAGAGAAACAGTACACGCATTATATAGTGGGACAAAATAACATGTCCTGCGTGTCTAAAATCATGATGTAATACGTCGTTATTATAGAATGGGTAAAAAAAAAAAAGAGAAAGTGGAAAGAGGAGATAAATTATTGATAAATATTCGAAGGGGGAAGTTGCAGAATAGAATGATGAATTCGTGAGGGGGGACTAGATCCATTGTATGTTCCAAACACACATTAATGGAATGATGGAAGACATGAATTACAGAATTGAGTATAAACATTAATCCAAGTTAAAGTGGTAATAATGTCAGTGTAGATGGTATTGGTGGTGGGGGTAAGCTAGTGGATGAAGGGAATGTGGTGGTACATGAACGATAGGTGGCAGCCCTGCACCTAGTCTATTATATATGGTCCCTGCCATTTATTCAGCCATTTTCCACGTTCTTTTAAAATAATATTTATTCATGATGCTTGATGTTTGTGAGAAGGGGACATATTATTGAATCTATATATATTCAATATTCGTATATACAAATATGAAATCCCACTGTTTATATAATCAGTCAATTATCAATATTTGTAAAGTCATGAGCAAGACAAGGACTGTGAATGGTAGTGATACGTTACTTGTTTGTATTACTTTTTTAAGTATTATTCGCTCCTTTGATAATTATAATTGGTTATGAACAACATAGAACACACTCATTCAATGTACATGCATCGTGACATTCTATTATTTAGTATTCCTATGCATTCATATTAAGATTGTCACTCGATAATGGATATCGACACACAGTGTGATTTCTATCCAGTGTCTTGAATGTCAAAGTATATATATCCATATTTAAGAAGTAAATTGATAAGAAACTATATATGTTATTTACAGGAACAATGTAATTTCCTATGTGACACTCCGTGAGATGCACATAACCCGTCTTCTAATTAGCATAACGGTGAAATACTGAAATGTAAAATTCACGCAATTATATTTTTTTACGACTCTAGTAACGAATAAAAATTAATGAACTGGTATATAACTATGAGATTGAAAGTTCATGTGTAGCTATCCTGTATTTTTATACAACACCGCTCTATTTTCAAATTTAGAAATATAAGGACAGCCTTGGATTGTCACATAATTGCAGTAATGCACCAATGGCCTATACTCGTAACAAAATGCCACAAATTTTTCGTCTGATAATTACTCAAAAACCACCCAATCCTATATTCCGTCGAGGCTCACGACTTGAGTAGTCGTCCATCCTTCCATCACAGGGTATTGTGTAAAAATAAGATTCTGAAATCCGGACCGGTCACAAGATCGGTCGGAGTACTGGGTTAAGGGTCAGTGGATCAAGTCGGAGTCAAACCGAAGTTAACCCAAGGTTAAACCGGTGAGAAATTGAATATTTTAAGCTTGTTAATATAAAATTCTAAAGGAAAATCTTAAAAATAGATTTTTTTAAAAAATAAATAATTACTGAATCCATTCAATTCACGAACAAGACTAGAAGTGGGAATGCGGGCTGGGAGGATAGACGGGGCGGGCTGAAGTAGCCCGCCCCCTTTGCGGGCTGGCAACCCGTTTAGGTGGGCTGGCGAGCTAGCCCGCCAGCCCGCCAAATTTTTTTTTTTTTTTTTAAATTTCACTCTTTTTTTAAAAAAATCTACCCTCTTTCTTTTTCACCCTCTCATATCACACTTCTTTTTTTTATACATTTATATTATAAAGTCAATTTCATTATTACTTTTCTTTTCTTTTTTTTATCTATTCACATCACAAAACTATATAAACACATATTTTTTAAATTTAATAATAGTAGAATAAATAAATATAATATGAAAATAAGTATCAAATAAAATATATGGGGAATTAATTAAACACATCATCAAAGGAAAGAAGATAAAAGATACTAAGAGAGCATTTGAGGAGAAAAAAAAATCAAAAAAAATTTTTAAAAAAAAATTTTTGCGGGTTAGCGGGCTGGCCCCGCTAGCCCGCGGGCCAGCCCGCCCCAACCCGCGGGCTAAACGGGCTGAGCCCGTTTAGCCCGAATCTAAACGGGCCGCCATTTCGGCGGCCCGAACCCACCTATTTTTGGAGGGCTGACGGGTTGGCCTGCCAGCCCGCCCCGTTTTACCGCCTCTAAACAAGACCGGTTCCATGTCTGGTTCGCCAATTCCTGGGACAGACTAGCCAATCCAATACAGGTTTCAAAACATTGATAAAAAAGGAAACGTGGATGTACATATTAGATCCAGTTTTTCAATAGGATTGTATGTAAACTTTTATTAACAATAAATAACAATTCGCACTGATAAAATATTAAAATTTTTGTTGAGTCATTATTGAGTAAAATAAAGAAACACACTTTAATTTGAGAATAGCAATACACTTTAATAGGTTTTGTCCATATTAAAATAAATAGTACTATTTTTATTTATTATCTTTGTTGTTATTATTTATCACGTACAGCGCATAAATACGATTATGTGTGTTTTTGAATTAGCTTTAAGAAAATTGTTTAACGATCTATAGATAAATATGTGAGAAGAGTTTTATCTCGATTTATAGAAAAGCAACTCTTAAAACCATAGCTAGTCTCAGGATTATCCATACAATCACAATACCAAAATCATCTATGGCATCCATGACGAATTAATGCATGTTTGGTATCACGGCAGCTTAAAAAATAAGCCACTTATTACGCAAGCCGAGAAAAAACTCCTCTCACATACTTACCTCGTATACCGTAAATCACGAATTATAAGCACGTTTTGGACAAAAATAAGCCATTCCAAACGCACACTTAGTTGTCCTTAGCACAGGCGCACACAATCACAAAGGGAGACTTCTCAAACTAGTCACCATCTAATACTCAAAATACCAATTAATCTGTAACGTAACTTAGAATCAAGTAGTCTTTCTTTTGTCCTTTTAGCTTATTCTTTTGCTGGAAATCAATCATCTTTTATAATCTTCTCGCACATCCACGTTCAAAATATTTTAAAAAGTAAGTTGGTCAAGTATTTCCCTTTTTGTGCATTTTAAACTCAACATCTCTACTTTAAATTTATTAAAAGGTTAATGTGGAAATTTATTTCAAAAACTTCACTTAAGAGTAATGTTATTTGAAAATGTTTAAATGAAGTAGTATTTACCCAAACCATTTAAAACAATAATGGCAAACATTAACTCTTTTAATGAAGTGGGTAATATTGTTACGTTTTGAAATTTTCGGGTTGTCATTGAATACAAAAAGAAATATCACGGTAATAGTATTCTTTATTAGAATCTACAAGACAAATTTATACCGTAGCACTTTATTAAAATGGGTTTTCAACAAAGCTCGGTCGTTCCTCATATTTTTAAAAATATTGTTTGCACACAGGGCAAATAAGACATTGAAAATATAATTTTCCTTAGATTTTTGTTACCAATTAAATTTGGACAAATAATAAAGAAATCTATAGACACATTAAGTTTTTCCATCTCTTTATTGTTAATACATTCATAAACCTGCAAAATGGGGAATTGAGGTATGATGAATTGTATCAGAAAAGTAATTAGGGCGGGCAGGCAACACTGGCTATTGACATGGCAAAAACAAAAATAAAAAGAGAGAGAGAAGCCCAAAGGGCGTGGCTTGGATGGTCAGAAAGGGGCTGGTAAGACACCTCCCCACCATTTGCTTAAAAGAGCTCCGAACTCAATTCATGTGAAATCCCCTTAATCTCAGGGGTTGATTCCGGACTAGCTGATTCTCAAAGAGACCAGATATTAGAGGCTCTTAAGCAAAAAAAAAAGAAAGAGAGACCCTACCAAAAATTTACAAAAGGAAAAAAAAAAAAGGAGTTTTGCGACCCAACCCCACACATTACTGGTGGTGTTGTAAGGAGAAGATAATATTCGATGTCGTGTGAAATTTAGCGCTTTCACATACGTGGCTAATTAATTGGAGCGTGCGCCAATGAATGCATATCTTCCGTAGAACAAAGTGCTCATGTGGTGCAGAAGCAGAATGCGTCTCGTTTAGAAGCATTCAGTTTCTTCAAGTGGTACCTCTAGTGCCCCTATTCCTATTTCCTAGTTTCATTTTTCTTGGGATCCTAGTTTTCTCACTGCCTGTCTCCCAGAGTCACTGTTATAGTACGTGAACATAGAATAATTAAGGGAGAATTATATTCAGATTTCAAGGAAGGGGAGAAATGAAGAAATGAAGAAATGATCCCTATAGATTGCAAAATGAAAAAATGGTTCCATGGAGTTGTTAATACAAGCTCATGGAGTTGTTAACGAGTTGTCAATACAGGCTCATAGAGTTATTAATGTGACTATTTTTTCATTTTGTAATCTATAGGGACCATTTTTTCATTTTTTTCTTCCATGGGACCTAAGTGTAATTCTCCCAATAATTAAAACAGCAAGGCTTCTTGTTATATCTCATTCAGATAATGCCTCACGCTTATAGGTGTGTTTGGAAGAGCTTAAATTTGAGAAATAAGCGCTTATTACGCAAGCCGAGAAAAAACTCCTCTCACATACTTACCTCGTATACCGTGAATCACGAATTATAAGCACTTATTACCCAAAAATAAACTCTTCCAAACGAGCACTGTATTTAAAACTGAAGCTAGTATAATACTATAGTCATGAGATAATATGAAGGATTAGTGCTTGTTTGAAAAGCACAAAAAAAATGTTTCTTTTTTCAGTAGTATTTCACAAATTCAAATGAAAATTTTCTCACATATTTATTCCCAACACAGCAAAATCACTTCAAATAATTAAAACAACCAAACAACTTATTCTGCAACTTACAAGTGAGGCGTATGTACAGCATAAGGGGTCAACTTGGCAATGGACATGTTTGTTTTAATTATCAGATGGTTTATAAGCTGTTTTTTACATAAATCGAGAAACAACTTCTCTCATATACTTATCTTATATACCGTAAATTATGATTAAAAAATTATTTTTAAATATTTCAATCACTAATCCAAACAAGCACGGAGTGGCAACAACCTCTGTTTCTGTTTTTCTTTCTCCAACCTTTTTAGTGCGGTGGACCACTCTCTCCCCTGACTTTTCAAACCCAACATCGTCCGTATACTATATAGTATATACACGTCCACACGGCCACACCTCCCTTGAACATGGCCATAGTATTATGGTCCTGCTCAAATCATTATGCAAATAATTCAACCTGTTTAATTTCTCCTCTACTGTTTCAAAAAGTCCAGGTGATTTTTATTGCTTAGCACTTACGGAGATCCCCAACTTCACCATCCATCCTCTTACTGTTATACATATTCCCATATGTCCAGTCAGAATCACTACATACACCTTAACATTTCATGTGTAAAAGCAAACAAAAACCATACAGTGCTGCCGTATTTGTTTTATGGATCTCTAAGTTATTAAAGGTGGTTGAAAACTATGGGCGTGGATTTGAGTTTTCCGGAAGAGGGATCAATGGTAAAGAGTGTGGTCTTGTGTGGTTTGTCCACAATCTTCACTGCAGTAAATTAAGCGTGTGTTTGGGATAGAGGTACGGAAAATAACTTATTATGATTATGATTTATTAAAATAACTTAATAGAAAAGTCATTTTTGTAATGTGGTTTATGTTTAGATGAGCGATTTATATTTGGATAATAAGTGCTTATAGATCATGATTTACAGTATACGAGGTAAGTATGTGAGAGGAGTTTTATCTCGACTTACGTAATAAGTAACTTAATAGAAAAGTTGTACTGAACTGAATTCCTTTAAATGAGTATGTTTGTTATTACGCAAGCCGAGATAAAACTCCTGTCACATACTTACCTCGTATACCGTGAATTACGATTTATAAGCACTTATTGCCCAAAAATAAGTTATTCCAAACGAGCACTAAAAATAATTATTTAATGAGTAATTTATTCTATCCGTGATACAATTAAAATAAACTGAACAAAACACTATATTACATTTTTATTTGAGTTTATTATTAAAAAACGGATTTATTTCTACTAATAAACTTAACCAACCACACCCTGATTCCTTTCGAATTTTTTGAGTGAGGGTGTATCCTTTATTCACCAAAGAATTCGAAAAGGAAGCAGGGGCCAAAAAAGGAAGAGTGAGAATCTCACAATAATGATGTCCCCCACCAACATGGTGACGGACAAAGCCTTTTCTAAAAATCATGTCTTCGTAAAAGGCCACAACAGTCACTTCCCTCGTGCCCATCCACGCCACTCCACTAAGCTTTTTCTTTTCTCGAATCTCGTTTTGTGCCTGTGAATTGGAGGAGTACACGATTAACTCATTCCCTTTGCCACTAATTATATGCTCTAATTAAACCCTTTTTTCCCCTTTTATCATTCTGATTCTCTCCACTGATTCAGTATCATCACCTTCATTATCGTTTTCGTCCCTATCTGGTTTTATCATTTTAATTTAAGTTCCACCCTGTAAAATTAATGAAGGACAGATATTTTAGCGCTGTCGCTGGCTGCCCAAAGGTGACCGCCTTTTCTGCAAAGTCAATGTTTGCGCTAAATTTTGACAGTCCACCATCATTATCAAAGGAAAGGGGTGTTCATCAATTTCGCGTTCTGAACTTCCCATCTCTATCCCGAGTAAATTGGGACGGGAAAATTCTGTCCCAAAAATTTTGGGATCAGGAATGTGATTTTGGAATCGGGAATGGGACTTCCAATTCCAACTTTTTCCCGATCCGGAAAAAATATATATACACATGTATATTTTTTTTAAAAATAATTAAGAAAATAAGACCAAATGTAAAATAAAATGTGAAAATCTCTAACACCTTCAAGGTAATATCTATTCTTTTAGTTTATTTAGTTAATTTTATTTATTATTTATTAAATAATTCTAATTTTTTATTCTTTTCTTTATTCTTTTTACAGCTGAATCAACATCTTTAAGCATGTATTAGACTAATTATATATTTATATTAGACTTATTTGGTATAATATGATATTAGACAAATTATATATTTATACTAAACTAAAGAAAACACAACAAAATATTTAATATACAGATTTTTTTTTAAAAAAAAGTAAATCCGGGATCGGGAAATTCCCGATCCCAATACCGAAATTTCCCAATATTCAAGATCAAAAAATTTTCAGGATTGAGATTGGAAATGGCATTTCCCGATCCCAAACAGCCCATCAGAGGGCATTAGCGCCATGACTTTTCTATTTAGGGCGTGTCGTCCACATCCATGAATTTATTAAACTTTTAATTTAATTTGATTCATACTTTAATTTTGTGCTACAACTTGTAATTGTGAATCACGCTAGTTTGGATTTCTGCTCAGTCCATCGACACTAGAGACTCGACAGCATGTGGGAGCAGTGTTCGTATTAAGGACCCGCTCGAAAAGGTCAAGGTGAGCCGAAATAGACAGTTAACTGATGCATTAATTAAAAGAGCAGACGGAATACAAAGTTGGGCAACAACTAAATTAAAGGACCAAACGACGTATCTTTGGTTCATCGACCTTAAATCTCTCTCATTTATTTGATTTAAAACACACTTTCTTGATGAGTTGGTACGAGCCAGCTTATTATGCAAAGCAGAATCTAAAAAAAATCTATTTTTTTCCCAAGTAATAAAGGCTGCGAACGACCTGAGCCTATTGATTTTGACAGGGGATGCGAAGCTTGACCAAAGTACAGGACAGAAGGTCTATGGGGAGATTGGAGCAGGCCTAAAAAGAAGACCTAGAGCTTGATATAACCATTGTTGATCATCCACTCGAGACTCCAATGGGTGTTGACGTTTTTAAGAGTCCAATAAGCCCAACCAAATGTTGCTCGCCCAAACACGGCTAATTGGGCCTCCGAGAATCTCTGGTAATCCTCTTGTGCAGCGTTCTTCACTTGCCATTCAGAAACCCACTCTCCTGCAATTAGTAATAGCAGATCAGCCACCCCATGAATAAATCATCGGTAATAAGAAAACAGGGTCATCTCATCTCATAACTCATAGGAAGAACATTGTGCATTACCCACAAAAGTAAGAGGTCCATTTGAGGTGGTAATATGAGTTAGCGACGAAGATTGGTTGACTCGGACATAGTCAATGTTCTGTTGGACACTCATGTTGTCGAAAACATCGGAAAAGAGGTTATAGTAATGGACATCAATCACAGATCCCATGAGGCCACTGGCTAGAGGGAAAAGCTCTCGAGGCTGAGAAGGTCCTAGCCTATTGGAAAGCACCACGTAGGCCGTTGGAGAGTGCCTGCGTACAGCTTCGTAACCAGCTTTGTAATACTCGCATAGGCTCTCCAGTGTAACACCTGGTGCCCGAGGCTCGTTTATTAGCTCCACCGCATATAGGCTCGGGCTTTTCGCATACCTGCCAGCACATGCATTGTCCTGGATTAGTCATCAACGTTAATAATAATCTGAAGTACTGAGAAAAAGTGCGTGTACGAATATACAAACCTTGCAGTTAGGAATTCAATGACACGAACCGTTTGTAGAATGTTGTCGTCTGTTTTCCCCCATTCTTGGGAGCCGTCTCTGGAAGAGCTGTGCTCAAAGCCATTTTGTGAGCCTGGTGCTGCGTGAAGATCTATTATAATTTTCACGCCATATTTCCTGAGGGCAGATCATTCCCAATATTAATAATATAGGTATCAAGTTGAGTAAGCTAGCCAGTATTGGGGAAAATCATTACATACTGTGCCCATGAGAAGGCTTTGTCCAGTGCCTGCAAGGAACCTCCAACATAGGGGGGAGGTGGAGCTGGATCGCTTGCTATCCACCAACCCACAGGTATTCTAACTGCGTTCAATTTACTCTTCACTATGAACTCAAAGTCATCTTCCACAATGAAGGTGCTCCAGTGTTCCTGAAACTCAAATGCATTCCTTCAAATTGAATATAACTAAACCAGTCTAAACTGAATTTAGTTTGATTTGGTCAATGAAATTGATTCTATATACTTTGACAATCGAGTAGTTTGTGGTCAAATATGTTGTGCTAGCGTTACCTTCATAACTTGGGGAGCTTTGTGGGGGCCATAGCCATTCGTGATTTGGAATTCCCCTTGCATCCTCTTAGCGATTGTCAACACAAAAACGGTGGGGTCATCATCTCCCCATCCCTTGACCTCCGAAACGTCGGCTGTCACCAGCTCCTCTGTCTTCGCCTGCAAGTTCATCGTACCAAACGATAAGACCGAGAGGAATACAATGACTATCGTTAATGATGTGACCATCACCCAACAGTTGCATAACATAGAAATCTCCGATAACGAATGTCATGACAAGTTTGTGAAAGCATCGGTTTCGTGAGCAATGGGACACGAGTTTTTACCGAAAGAACAGTAACGTAAAAAGCAGAGGATAGATCACCTGTAAGAAGAATCCATTGGATGATTTGATTCGGACGCGGTCGGAATCGTTGCTTTTCCTGATAATGTGAAACGTCTCAGAATCAGTGGAAGTGTTGACCACGGCAACCACCTTAATCCCATCTAATCCCACGAATTGTTTGTTGAATACCCTGAATCGAAAAGTGGTCTCGTTTATCCTCCACAGCTACAAAATGCACATACAACACATCGTTTAACATCATGTTTGCAACAAATCCACACACACGCTCAGACGAAGCTCACCGGAAATGTTTCCCAGCCAGAAGCGGCAGTCCGATTTGCTACTATGATTGTTCCTCCTCCAGACTCAGCACAAAGATATTTCTGAGTTGTCACAGACTTGAACTGAAGACCAGTTCCGTCCTATCAAAAAGGGAACGCAATAGTTGTTTAGAGTGGGAATGGCTGTAGCATATGATAATTGTGAATGCAATCATGTATTGATAATTGGTTGACACTACTAACCAAGAAGTCCTTATTGGGAATGGCGTCGAAGAGAGAAGGCTTGATCCAACCCTCCGTAACGAGCCAACCGCCGAGATTAACCGCTCTAACTCGGAAATTGGAACGCAGCGTATTTGCATGAGCAAAAGGAAGAATAGCGCCAAAGAGAAGAAGATGGAGAAGGCATGTGAGGTTGATGCAGGTCGCCATTGGATGCCTCTGATCGTTCTCTCTACCTCCATATGATACATTTTCTTAGTTATATAGGCATGGGAGTCTGCATCTAGACGGATTCTAACTAATTTCGTGATGCCGATTTTTCTGTTGTTTCATTTTTGAACTTCTTAATGCCAAGTCAACCAATTGAAACCAGCACCGTCTTTGACCCAGATGACGAATAAATAACCATTAAATTAAACGATGCCCAGGATCCGAAGGATACAGCATCACAAAATTAATTAGAGACAGCAATCTACATCTATAGTTTAAATTATATTTTATTTCCACTTTTTCGGGTTCTTGATTTATTCCTTGCGAATATTTTTTTTGTTACTTTTATCAAAAGTAAAAGCGGTGACGCTACGAGCACAAGTTTTAGTGGGCTAAACACCCTATCTCATGAAGGAGTGCGTTAGGCCTAAGCTTCTTCACATGTTTAGTGGTAAAAATGGTTCATATCTATCAGATAATGGGTGGAGATGATCCAGATGCAGTTGGGATAAACCCCATTAGAGGTGGAAAAGAAAATAATTTGGATTGGCCTGTTGCAAGTTACAAATCATAACAAATGATCAGGGGTCCAGAGATCTTAGTGAGGACTGAGGAGGTATACTGGTCCTTACTGTTAGCAGCAAGCAGCGTTCTCACGATGCCTATTATCGATTCCCTGGGCAAAAACGGTCCAATCAAACTGAAAAAGAAGAGAAGACAGATTTTACTAATTTATCATGTGAAGGCAGCAGTTGGGATGAAATTGTGTTTAAACCAAAAACAGGATCATAGATTGGAGGGCTTATCAGACACTAGCAAGGTGATGGAATCGGTTTGTTTGGAACCGTTTATTCCTGTGAGGCAGGCCATGAGAGAACACGGTGGTGATGGCTAGGCATAATGCCAGTGGCTTCATGTAAATGTTGACCATGACCTCATTGAGTGTTTGGGATCAAAAGCCCTTTTTCCATATAAGAGCATAACTCTTTTCATATATTTATCTCATAAATTATAAAAGATATTCTCTAAAAACTAATTCAAACACACACTTAATAGCGGATGCCTGTAAAAGGAACCAATATGGTAGTGAGGATGGCGTTGCAAGTTGCATATAATCTTATTTAGTGTCTGTTTGGATTAGCGGCGGAAACTATTTTTTCCGACATGATTTACAGTGTATAATGTAAGTATGTGAAATGAGTTTTATTTTGACTTTTAAAACAGGTCCTTAATAAATGACTTGCCACAGGCACAGTATAGGGCCAAGGCATTATTAGAGCTGGGAATCAGGTCTGGCCCGGCCCTACAAGGCCGGCTGTAATATTATAATAATAATAAAAAAAACGTGGGAGAGGGGCTGTCGGCAAGGAAAGAAAAAGGAAAGAAAAAGAAAAGAAAAAAAAAACACGTGGGGCCCGCTGGAAGAAAAAAAATGTGAGGGAGGGTATTATTAATACCCTTTCGTTTCATCATTTTCATTAAGCTTTACGAGCAGGCGAGCGGAGCGAACGCAGTTCAACAGGTAAGGTTCTGAATTTAGCAGATAATTTTGGTACTTAAAATCACGTTTTCTTAACAAACTTCCTTCATAAAAGTTGTTCTACGTATTCTGATCTTCGTATTGATAGTAATATTATATTGATTAACGAGAAATTTGGGATTAGGATTTTGGGAGAATTTGAGTTTTTACAAAAGATGGTTATAGATATGTAGAGAATAATTAATTGTTGATTTTAATCGGTTTAGATTTACCATTTGATTATTGTATAATTTTATAATTAATTTCTTCTTAAATAAATAATAAATTGTGCTTTAGAAACGTTTTTGACCGATTAAATTTGGATTAAACAATTTATTTGAGTTATTGGAAGTATTATTGAAATTTTAATCGGTTTAGTTTTTCAGATTTTGAATTATGTGAAATTATAAAATATGATTTGATATTATAGTTAGAGAATTATGGTTATTAAATATTTTATTGTGAAATAGAGTTAAGAAATTTTGATTTAAAAAGGAATTTGAGGAATAGATAAATTGTTGTTATTTTTAAGAAATTTGAGTTAATTATGAGGATTATTATTTGCTATTTTATAATAGTTAACAATTATTATAAATTATATTAACATGTAAATATATATATATATTTATTGTAGAGTGAATTTGATTTTGGCTTGTTGGAGTTAAATTCTCAAGTTTAGTTGTGTCAAGAATTTGAGGTAACCACTTTCCAATTTATCATGTATGCTTGTTGAAATGATTATATACGTATGTTGGTATTTTTAACTGCTATAAATATGTTATAGTAATTTATATATGAAAAATGTACAATGATAGTATTAATCATGTTTTTAGTAATTTTTAGTTAAGTGGGCATGAATGATTTATTTGAATGATTGATGAGGTATAGCATTAAATAAAATATATGAATAAATTATTGATATTGAAGATTGTGATGTTGAGATGTGGATGTGGTGTTGTGATTGAGGAGGTTTGATTCTTTTATACCACGTGGTATAGCCACCACCGTGTGCACAGTGGATGGCTTTGGCATTCAGGACCCTTGGTATCACCCTTTCCTTTGGCCGGGTTAAGGGTCAGCTCAAGGGTAGGTGACACCTTTCCATTTTTGACGGAAAGGGAACCCATGATCCGATATGAGTTCTGTTGCCTTTGGCCGGGTTACACTTCATTATTGGAGAGCTTGGTGCAGTCTTGTCAAAGAGATTAATCCTATTATATGTTATAGCTCATGGGTTCTGTCAGCGGTTAAGGAGGTTATAAGGATGGTTGAGGGAGTTTTATGCATATTGGATGGTTTTCTTGAAATAATAATCTTTTGGAAAGGTTGAACTTTATGTTATGAATATATATATATTGCCCGCTTAATTATATTATAATCATTCCCTGTATATTTGTTAAAGTGGAATTGTGGTTACTGAGTCTGTGTGACTCACCCTATCAATATTTTAAATTTTTCAGGCGAGGGTTCAGGTGGTGTTACCAAGGGGAAGGCAAACGAGACTTGATTTGATATCAATCGTATGTTTCGTTTGGTTATATGAGTATAATGTATATTGCCAAATTTAAGGGTCTTTTTGGTTTTACGCTGCATATTGGGATTTGTACTGTGGACGGAACCCCCTAATATGTTGTATTATGTGATATTTAATATCTTACTTGGTTTGAAAATTAATTATATGGTAATTAAGAGGGGTCGTTACACCGGCCCTAAAGGGTTTGGGGTCAGGAAAATTGCAGTTTTTCAAGGCCCGGCCCGCAGGGCCAAAAAATCCTTTTCACAATATTTAACTATTTTTCCTGCGTATTTTCCCCAAAGAGATATAATTAGTAAATAACAACGATTAAAGTTTTATGTTGTCAACATTAAGGTTTAAATAACACGTCTCTTGCAACAAATAAACACAGTTATTAATGTATAATCAAAGGTAAAATCATGTCCATAAATAACTCACACAAATGCCAAAGTATAAGAAGGCAAGAATCTAAATACTCTAACATCTAAACAATATGAGTATGACGACTATCATTTTCACCTTCTTCGCTACTATCATCAATTTCAAGGACATTTGATTGTGTTTCACTTTGAGCAGTAGGTTCAAGTAGTTAAATAATCACAACCTCCATAAAAAATCGTACTCTATCAGGCAGAATAGTATATAATATGATTTTAGTCTAAATAGGCAGAATAATATACTCAAAAATCAATTAGACAAAATAATATACTCAAAAATCATACTCTATACAATATGAGGACAGAATGACATATAGATTCAATAAGGTAAATCAAAAATGTAACATGGTTCCTTTCCAAGTATAAAAAATAAAAAATAAACGGGCCTAAAGGGCCGGCCCGAGGCCCTCCAGGGCCGGCCCTTTTAGGCCCGACTTCCTTTTGAGGCTTCAATTTATAAGCCCGACTCTTGAAGGGTCAGGGCTTAAAAGGGCTGGCCCGACGGGCTCGTCCCGTTTTCCCGGCTCTAGGCATCATGCTTGGACTAGGCTAAAATGTCATTGCATGATTGATTACAAACATATTTGGATTAACTTATTTTTTAAGAATAAGCATTTATCATATAAATCAAGATAAAATTCTTATCATATACTTATCATATATACTGTAAATCATAATTAAAAATCACTTATAAATAAAAAATAAATTATATCAAACACGCAATATTTGATTCCATAAAACATGTTGGACGCGTAAATAGAAATCTCCCAGTCTTTTTTTTTTTTAATATGGAAAAGAGAGAATGAGTGAGGTGATGGGACTCAGGATGGCCGATTACTTATTCATTATTGCTGCTTTTTGTAAAGAAAACAAAACGAAATCATATGACCAGGCTTTGATTCAGGTTTACTCAACAAATAACATACTAACGTGCTTGGAAGTGGGAAGAGGTAAAAATCATTGATCAAGTAAAGAAGGGCATCACTGGCTTGACGGGTAAAAAGATGATGGAATCAGTTTCCGGCGACCACCGCGGCTTTTCATTCAAAGTGTTGGTGGAGCCGAGACCCCACGTGTTCCAGCCCATAGCCATAGGCCTGCCTTTCCCCTCCTGCCAACAGTTTTTTTTTTTTTTTTTAATACTACTAAAAAGATACATACACTTACCTATAAAAAACAATGTTACATTTTATCCGCCCTCTGGCAATTTAAATCCTTTTCCCACTTAATTAATATAATCATTACAATTTATGATTTGATTCTGCATACTAATTTGTATTTACTGTAATTATATTTTTTGCACAAAATATAAAATCATTACAGTTGATTATTTGATTGTGTGCGCTAATCCTTTGCACATGTTATTGCTCATGTTTTTTCTTTATTTGATAAGAAAACCTAAATTGAGAAAATAATGCTGCTCAATATTTTTTATATTTTTAAAACAGGAAACAGAAAACATCTTTTTTAGTCGTGACATCAACCTAAAACGTTAAGAGTATATATTTATTCTAAAAGAATCCCATGTGGAATCAATGGGTGCATGCACTCGTGATGTGTTGAACGATATAACCTAAATATTATCTCTTAACCTTTTCCACCAAACTCAAACCATTTACAAAGAAAACCAATATCAAATTCAGTAAATTAATATTTTTTCTAACTTAATTAGCAGTCCAACATATGTTCAAGATAATTCATTTTCACAATTTAATATCACATAATTGAATATTAAAATAATTTAAATATTATAATTGAATTTCATTAAAAAAATTAATAAGAAAAGCAGTAAAATAAACACTCGACGTAATTCCACTCAATCTTCACTCAAAAATCAAATGCCTTATGACGTGGCACGATGCCAATCGCGGGATCACCATCCATACTGTGCGCCGTATTCAAGTGACCAGACCCTACACCAAGTCGTTCTTTTCTTTTTCTTTTTCGGGGCAACCGACACAAGTCCAAATCCTTTCAAATCCGTCGACTCTTTATTTCCGTCACAGTGAATTTGGATCCTACTAATCACTATTAGCCTCGCCTTTTTATTGTACCCCCAAACTCTCCGGTCCCGATATCACCTCCTTCTCCTCTCTGCTAAACCTGTGGGCTGAGCTATGGCTGCCAGAGTTTCCTTCATACTGCTTCTGTGTGCGCTGCCGGCATTGGTTGCCGCCATCCGCCCGGAGAGAAACCCATTCACGGTGCAGGGTCGGGTCTACTGTGACACTTGCCGTGCTGGTTTTGAGACCTCAGCCACCACTTACATTGCTGGTACCCTTTTTCTTCTCAATCATATTTCTCTTGTTTCTTTTTCTGCGGGCTTCTTTCTTTCTTTTTTTCACTAGCCTCTATTTTTTTCCAATAGCATTTCCCTGAAAATTTACCCAAAATTAAGAAAGCTTCACCTGGAAATGCCCTGCATCGTGCATATAACGCCAGATCTGAAATCTGTAGGGCAATGTCATTCTCACAACTCAATCTTACGAGGAATGTTGTGGCCTAAACTTGCTGTATTAGGCGGTCCAAACTCTTGCTAGTTCTGGTGGGATTTATTGTCCAAAAAGATTTTTTTTAAAAAAAAAAAATAGGTAGAGTGAAAATTGGTGCTTGCGATGACTGCCAAAACGTGGACGATCCGTATGATCTATCTTTTTTTGTTGGAAAATTGATCTCCATATCCTTGATTTTATCTTTAAAATCTGTCATCTTGGAATGGCGGTGCTTCGGCCTTCGGTTTGCACGGACATAATTGGAGGAAAATTGGCTAACCAGTCTTGCCAAATGCCAATCTCAGTAGTAGAGATGCGTTAGTAGTAATTCGGATCCAAGTACAGATGGATGCAATCCTTATCTATCAAATTTCAGTTTAGATTTGGCTTATCCTTTAATGCAAATCACTCACACACAAGTATTACTAGGCTAGAGGCTAGATGGGCATATATAATTTTGTGATGCATTTTTTCTGTCTCACTCAAGGTGTGGATTGTGAGAATACAGTATTCACTATGCAGGGCCTAATTATAAAACACCAGCATTCAACTGCGTTTTTAGTTAGTTTTCTGTTCAGTGTGAAGTATGAACTATCAAATACGAAGAAGACTTTTATCTCATAGATTTTATATGATTGAACAAAAAAGGTAAGCTGAAAACAGTGAGGCGATGAAGCGGGTGTTTGGGTGGGTTGTTTTTAACTGAGTTTTGTAAATGGTGGTGCACAGGTGCTGAGGTAGCTGTGGAATGCAAGGAGAGGAAAACATTAGAAGTTGTGTACAGGAAGAAGGGAAGGACTGATTCAACAGGAACATACAAAATACTGGTAGATGAGGATCATGCAGATCAAATATGTAATGCCAGGGTTGTCAGCAGCCCTCAGAGTGACTGTAGCGAAGCTGCCCCAGGCCGTGAGCAAGCCCGTGTTATTCTTACCCGAAACAACGGCATCGCCTCCAATGATCGAGCTGTCAATTCCATGGGCTTCATGAAGGCCGAGGCTGCATCTGGCTGTGCTGAAATTCTCAAGCAATACCAGGAGTTCGACAATGAGAATTGATTTCTGCAAACATCTTGTATTAGCCTGCCCTCTATGTAGTTATTTTATCTTGTTGGACTTTCTCAGCATTTCGACTTTGTGCTTGCATCCGAGAACACCCTACTAAATTATATTACTGTTTAACTTGGAGTAGATATTGTGTTCTTTCTTCCCTGCACTGCTGCTATGAACTTCTGGTTTGTCTGTTTTTTTTTTTAAGTTAGGAGGGTTGAGATGTGAGTTTGATGGCCAAGTTTTTACTCTGTGCACTTGCTCCAAGGTTGCCGTATGATATGAGGGAATCTCATTTTTTGTTACAATCATCCCCCCCCCCCCCCTTTATTGTGTATGTATTGTATCTTCAATCTTGAGTCGATTTCTATTTTCTTTAAACTTGTAATCCCATTCTTCGTCCTTACCCCCCACCAGCCCACTACTCTCCTTTTTGCTATTGCAAGGACAAGCAGATATTTTCACGATCTACTTAATATATGAAATATAGATGAACAAAATACACAACAAAATTAGGAGAGAGAAAAAGTGTGCATTGAAAATTTGAAATTCATGTCTTCATGTAATGAAAATAATAAAGAATAGAAGTATATAATAATCATTAAATTGTATTAGAGATTAAGGAAGAGAGGAGGCGGACGTGTGTATTGATAAGACGTGCCGTTTGGGCTGTCAACTAAGGTACATTTTGACTTTTGCTTATGGGCCGAAATGTGGGAACTGGGAAGGGGCTTATGAGAGTACGAATCCAAATTCTTGGTGGGCCTGTGAGAGCATGGGACGCTGCAATTCCAGCCAATTAGTTAATATATATCAGCCATGTGGTGCATGCTTATTAATTAATTTAACTATAGAACGTCCACGCCTCTGACCCAAAACACGAGGTTGAACCCTGTACTCACAACCCAACGTTGAAGCCTTTCAAAGGCTCGCGGATTGTCTGGAAAATTATGTTTCACTTCTCTGCTGTCATCTTAAAACTACCCTGATTTTTGTATGTGCATGGAAATTTAAACTTTTTAACTCACTTGTATGAAATAAAAACAAGTTAAGAATTGTCTCAATAAACAAAGAAGATAATGACACTCATTCATTTTTTTGATTATATACTGATATGTTGACTTTTAAATTTGAAGTAATAAAATGAAACACGAAAAATTCGACAAGACCTTCGTTATGGAAATGTCTCGCCCTAATGGGGACGTTGACTCGTTGAGCAGTCTATTTTCTTGTCAGAAAAGGAGCCATTTTTTAAATATTTTAAAAAAATATTATGCACACCGATAGCTGAAAGCAGTATTTTTACTTTTTTTAATATTCAGCTGTAAATTACCCTTGATTGGTTGGCTGCATATCCAGCTAAATTACTAATACTCCCAAATGTGAACAAGGAATAGGTTTCTGTTGAGGAAATGTGTGAACACAATCAAGCCACGAATATGTTTGGCCAAAAAAAAAAAAAAATCAAGCCACGAATGTGGGATTTGATGTGTCGATGGAGATGCACTTATCTGTATATGTATTAAAAGTCGGACCGGGTATTGAACCAGTTAGGGTATTAGATTAAGGGTCAGTGAGTCAGACTGGGATCAAACCGGTAAGAAATTGAAGATTTTAGGCTTATTAGTATCAAATTCTAAAGAAAAGGTAATTTTTTTTTTTTAAAAATAGCAACCTGGACCGGATTGATCTACCAACCAGTTCGTCGGTTTCTGAGCCGGACCGGCCGGTCCGATCCGGGTTCAACAACTCTGCTGGTAACACAGCAACATTTGGTGATTTTGGTAATGCCTGCATCAGAATTGCAGTTTCACGTGGCAGAATTATGTGGGAAATACAAATGGTGTGGGTTGGTGATGGTATGTATATTATATGTGGGTTTGGAATAGTAATGGAAAAAATTGAGTTTTTCAATTTAAAATTTGGTAATTTTTTTTTGGGTAAAAACCCAATTATATAATGTGATTTATGTTTGGAACAACGATTGTATAAATGACTTTTGTAAAAGTAAAACTTGTTTGGATTGACTTAAATATAAATGACTTTTGTAATAATAGTAAGAGAGAGTGTGTGGAAAAATATTTTAAAAGGTTAAAAACACTAAAAAATAGTTTAAAATAATTTTTGGAACTGAAAAAGTACATTAAGGATAAAATTACAATCAGTCTGATAACACACTGGTATAGTTGAAAAAATATTTTAAGGGTTAAAAGCACAAAAAAAATAGTTGAAATTAATTTTTGTAACCGAAAAAGTACATTGAAGGTAAAATTGCAATTATTCTGATAGCACACTGGATACAACTAAAAAATATTTTAATCACTCTTACTATCCCCAAACGCTAAATCAGTAAAAACTTCAATGTTGAGCTTATGACATAAACTATTTTGGCAATCACAAGCTCAATTGGTAATTGGGGACTCCAAACACTTTTTTTTCCCCAATTGCCAATTGGCATTTTGCTTGCAATTGAGCGTTTGGGCCCCCAACACAGTGCCTGTTTGGATTAACGGCGGAGAAGGAGTTTTTTTTACAGATGAGCTTTTGAAAAAGTCATATAGAAAAAAGTCAGATTGTAGATGTGATTTATGTTTGAATTGACGGTGGCAGAAGTGACTTTTTTTTATCTCCATCTGAGTAAAAGCAGCTTTGATCTCCATATGATAAAAACTCCTATTTTCTACAGAAACCCAGCCATCATCAACGCTCTCTCATACACACCAAATGAGCTTTTGAGACTTATAACCCCAAATGAGTTTTTTTAACCTCCAAACATATTCTTAAACAGACCCACATTCTATGTATGGCGAAGGAGTCATACAGCTCCTAGGAGTGAGTGATGGTAATTTTGAATAGGGAAAATCACTGTCAGGTCCCATGGAAGCAAAATATTATCAAAAAAGTCCCAGGAAAAACTGAAATATCTGAAAAGTCCCTAGGGACTTTTCTGATATTATTTTCCAATGTAAAAAGACACACATGCCCCTCTTGTTAATGTAAAAGTGGAAGCTTCAGAAAGAGGAGGGAAGGCGCAAGTTTTTTTCCGGAGACACAGAAACGACGCGAAAGGGACTGGTGTGAACTCCAACATTGAAGGGATCAAGTGTAATGTTGAAGTTCTTGGTAAAGGATCAAATTTGCAAGCTCCACGTACTGGAACCGAGGTAGAACACGAAACTGAATTTTTTGTTTTTGGTTCTATGTGATATTTGGATAAAGTGAAATTGAATGATGGTGAAAGGTTGGTGCTTGGTGGCAATAGTGGACAAAGTGGTAGGAGGTAGATGAGTAATGACATGATTTAGGTAAAGTTATGAGCTTGAGCATTGTAGTTGGGGTTTGAATGAGGTTGGGTAGTGTTAATGTGATAGTGCTCTGTTTTTTGGGGAGGTGACAGAGGAAATGATACCTTTAAAGTGGGAATAGCTGATTTTCAGGTTGGTGCGGTGCTGTAAAAATTGTGATATGGGAAGAAATTTAATTGTTGTTAATTCGTGCAGTTGGTGTTGTTAATATAACTGAAGTGATTGTTAATACAGCAAATGGCTTTGGGTGTCATAATGCTCTGTTATTGTGGAACAAAACAGAGAAAGTTGGACGTTTGACGTGGGAAAAGTTGATTCTCATGGTGGTGGGTTGATGTGAAAAGGGTGATATGTAAATAGCTTAAGTAGTTGTTAATTCATGCAGTAGTAGTTGTGAATCTAACAGTTTTAGTTGTTAATTCATTCAGGTGTGCACTTTATAAAGTCATGGGAGACTTACCATTCACTTGTGCATGTGTCTAACTTACTTCATACAATAGGCAAACAACTTGCCAACCACTTGATAAAATATGCTACAATTCAGCTCTTATGAAAATTTGGATCAGAAGTACTGCTGCAGTCACGCGATGAGGTTGTGAAAGGAACTGAAAGGGTTGTTAATGAACGCTTCACAGGTTGTAAATAGCTCAACTGGTAACAGTTACGGTGAGAAAACGATGGGAGGAGGTTGTTAATTGAACTCAAAGGGTTGTTAATGAACGCTTTAAGGGTTGTAAATAGCTCATTTGCCAACACTTAACGTCAGATAACATTGTCAGAGAGAAACTAGGGGGAGGTTGTTAATTGAACTCACAGGGTTGTTAATGAACGCTTTAAGGGTTGTAAATAGCTCATTTGCCAACACTTAACGTCAGATAGCGTTGTCAGAGAGAAACGAGGGGGAGGTTGTTAATTGAACTCAATAGGTAGTTAATGAACGCTTTAAGGGTTGTAAATAGCTCATTTGCCAACACTTAACGTCAGATAACGTTGTCAGAGAGAAACGAGGGGGAGGTTGTTAATTGAACTCACAGGGTTGTTAATGAACGCTTTAAGGGTTGTAAATAGCTCATTTGCCAACACTTAACGTCAGATAACGTTGTCAGAGAGAAACGAGGGGGAGGTCGTTAATTGAACTCAATAGGTTGTTAATGAACGCTTTAAGGGTTGTAAATAGCTCATTTGCCAACACTTAACGTCAGATAATGTTGTCAGAGAGAAACGAGGGGGAGGTTGTTAATTGAACTCAATAGGTTGTTAATGAACGCTTTAAGGGTTGTAAATAGCTCATTTGCCAACACTTAACGTCAGATAATGTTGTCAAAGAGAAACGAGGGGGAGGTTGTTAATTGAACTCACAGGGTTGTTAATGAACGCTTTAAGGGTTGTAAATAACTCATTTGCCAACACTTAACGTCAGATACCGTTGTCAGAGAGAAACGAGGGGGAGGTTGTTAATTGAACTCACAGGGTTGTTAATGAACGCTTTAAGGGTTGTAAATAGCTCATTTGCCAACACTTAACGTCAGATAACGTTGTCAGAGATAAACGAGAGGGAGGTTGTTAATTGAACTCACAGGGTTGTTAATGAACGCTTTAAGGGTTGTAAATAGCTCATTTACCAACACTTAATGTCAAATAACGTTGTCAGAGAGAAACGAGGGGGAGGTTGTTAATTGAACTCACAGGGTTGTTAATGAACGCTTTAAGGGTTGTAAATAACTCATTTGCCAACACTTAACGTCAGATATCGTTGTCAGAGAGAAACGAGGGGGAGGTTGTTAATTGAACTCACAGGGTTGTTAATGAACGCTTTAAGGGTTGTAATAGCTCATTTGCCAACACTTAACGTCAAATAACGTTGTCAGAGAGAAATGAGGGGGAGGTTGTTTATTGAACTCATAGGGTTGTTAATGAACGCTTTAAGGGTTGTAAATAACTCATTTGCTAACACTTAACGTCAGATACCGTTGTCAGAGAGAAACGAGGGGGAGGTTGTTAATTGAACTCACAGGGTTGTTAATGAACGCTTTAAGGGTTGTAAATCAGCGCTTCAAGCATTATAAAACAAAAATCATGTGTTATTGCTGCTGGTTCGCTGGGGCGTACCAACAGCGAACGAGGTCAGAATAGGCCATTTTTGATGTCATTTTGCTGTTGTTTTGCTGTGGCGAAGCAAAAGCAAATCGTCTCACCTTGAAGTTGTAAAACGAACTCATCAGATTGTTAATACACACTTGAGGACTTGTAAACAACACATTAGTCATAACGTAAGAAAACATCATCTGCAGGAAAAACGTGTTGGAGGTTGTTAAACCCACATAACCTGTTGTGAATAAACGCTTGAAGACTTGTAAAAATCACCATTGTAATAACGCCCTATTACTTAAATGTTACAACTTGTACAAGAAGGCATATGCAGTTGTGCAATAGCCGTAAGAAGTTGTAAATATTTCCTTGTCACCTAAACATGGCAGTAAACAAAAAAGCATTGCATGATTGCCCTTCCTACAATTACAAAATAGTCACACAAAGACATAAGGTTCTCAAAGGACCCACAAAATAAC
Source organism: Inga oerstediana (assembly GCA_963210345.1). NCBI lineage: Eukaryota > Viridiplantae > Streptophyta > Magnoliopsida > Fabales > Fabaceae > Inga > Inga oerstediana. Next base: position 3,753,325 of record OY723405.1, read on the forward strand.
AACATATGTACATAATAACATCACAAATGCTACTTGTATCTATTCCCCTGCATTTGTTTCTTGCCACCTGTAATGGACAACACCTTTTTGGCATATATGTTCCCGTCATGTGTCACAAGCCACCATAACGAATCGACCTTAATCTGCCGAATTTGTTCAGGAGACAACTTAGACATCGTATACCCCTCTTTGTCTTGTGCCGAGCCATCCCAACCGAATAACCATGAAAGAACATGGACGCCACACGAATCGCTACAAACAGAAAGGAACAAACGATATGAAACACAACCAACCAGTTGCAACACATGATTGTTCACCATTTTTTACTTAACCAGAAACATAATAATTAATCCAATCCTTCCAAAACTTAGTAACAAGAGCTTTAACACAGAGTACAGTCCACTGATTCAAACTATTTTCATGTGCAAATTAAAACTCAATATCAACAACAATGATCTAAAATGACTCCAACACAACACTAGTTTGGTGCCACTAAGAGACTACTGCTTTGCATAGCTTATAACCAGTAAATTCCACATTCATAAATCAGATTCACCTCCAACATTGCCCAAAATTTTGAAATTTCAGTACATACACCTAAAGTCACACAACTTACCTCAGCAGTCAATATGTATGTCAAATGCAAATTTGGACAAGTAAGCTCATATCAGAAATTTCACCAAACTCAACAAAGTGTACAGAATTTCAGCGATGGATGCAAAGCTTTGGAATATACCGTTCAGCAAACATCCACATTTTGACAACAAATTCAAGTCACTGCACCAAAACTCTAACCCAAGTCCACACAGTTTAGTTTTATCACAAAACAACTCAGTATTATGAGTGGAAGTTAATAAACGGTGCACAATAAAGCTGCAGAGACTATAAACAGTAAAGGCGCAATATAAACAAGTTAACATTGAAGAGGTATAGATTAATGCCATATGAACAAGCATCTATAAAAAAGCCAAAACCAATTACTACCTACAATATGGAGCTAAATGTAGATCTTGTTCTTACCATACCACCAACATATTGCATTTCATCTCCTCCGACATTTAAAAACTTCCCCCCACATGAATGAAACACAATAGATTCTTCCCAGAACTAGTTGCCATCTTTCATGATAATCTGCACCATGAAGTTCGTATTAACAACTTCCAAAGCTATATTAACAACAGTATATGCACATATTAACAACACTTCTTTTACAATCATATAATCAAACAAAGCACAATCACATTCAATGACTCCCACTTTAAACAAAGACATACCTTTGTTGAGTTTCCAAACAATAGGCCTTTCTCTCTATTACATTGCCTTAAAACTTAAAAACATAGCACAGTTTTTGTATTTACAACTAAAACTGTTAGATTCACAACTACTACTGCATGAATTAACAACTACTTAAGCTATTTACATATCACCCTTTTCACATCAACCCACCACCATGAGAATCAACTTTTCCCATGTCAAACGTCCAACTTTCTCTGTTTTGTTCCACAATAACAGAGCATTATGACACCCAAAGCCATTTGCTGTATTAACAACCACTTCAGTTATATTAACAACACCAACTGCACGAATTAACAACAATTAAATTTCTTCCCATATCACAATTTTTACAGCACCGCACCAACCTGAAAATCAGCTATTCCCACTTTAAAGGTATCATTTCCTCTGTCACCTCCCCAAAAAACAGAGCACTATCACATTAACACTACCCAACCTCATTCAAACCCCAACTACAATGCTCAAGCTCATAACTTTACCTAAATCATGTCATTACTCATCTACCTCCTACCACTTTGTCCACTATTGCCACCAAGCACCAACCTTTCACCATCATTCAATTTCACTTTATCCAAATATCACATAGAACCAAAAACAAAAAATTCAGTTTCGTGTTCTACCTCGGTTCCAGTACGTGGAGCTTGCAAATTTGATCCTTTACCAAGAACTTCAACATTACACTTGATCCCTTCAATGTTGGAGTTCACACCAGTCCCTTTCGCGTCGTTTCTGTGTCTCCGGAAAAAAACTTGCGCCTTCCCTCCTCTTTCTGAAGCTTCCACTTTTACATTAACAAGAGGGGCATGTGTGTCTTTTTACATTGGAAAATAATATCAGAAAAGTCCCTAGGGACTTTTCAGATATTTCAGTTTTTCCTGGGACTTTTTTGATAATATTTTGCTTCCATGGGACCTGACAGTGATTTTCCCTTTTGAATATGAGGGCATATTCTCAAAAGCACCACCTTCACGTGAAAAGAATATTCTCTTCTTCAACCCGAATATACTATATGTATGTTTGGGATAAATTATTTTTAGGATATAAGTGTTTTTTACATAAGTCGAGATAAAACTCCTCTCACATACTTATCCCATATACTGTAAATCACGATTTAAAAGTATTTATAAGTAAAAAAAATAAGCTATCCAAACAAACATATATTATACAAAATCTTGCATTTTGCATTGTTGTGATTGTTACTGAAAATGATCGTATAATATTTTAATGGTATTTTCATAATTTTTTAAATTATTTCACGACATTATGAACCTAGCGACCGGCGGCGTAAACGTTGAAAATTAGGGGCTAAGGACAAAATTAAAATGAGGAATTAGCGAAGGGGTTAGGTGAGAGAGAGTGCGGGGGGGTCGGTCGCACGTGCCGTTCATACATGTGTCAAACCCATCAAAGAAGAAGCAGTTGCCAAGTTAGGTGTTTTCTTCCTCTTTCGGAACAACCCCAACATTGGGGCCAACACACCAACACGAAGCACGTGACATGATTCATGAAAAATGATAGTTGGACACGCGAAGGGTTAGGAGTTAGGGGCTGGGGAGGAAACATGGTTTTGTCCCTAAGCTTTCCCAAGGGTTGGTCTCAACATGAGCCATTTACTTCCCCAGACATGCCAATCTTTTAATTTATCCAACTAAACTAAACGCTCCCTTCACTGAATATATATATTTTTTGTTTGATCAAGCGAATAATCCCTCTGAGGAGTTGTGTTTTTCTCCTTGAGACGTTTATTATCTCAATCAACAACTTCAAAATAATGGTGTGTCTGTGTATTTATAGGCATACTGCTGATTGCTGAATCTACAGTTGGTTAATAACGTAATTTCAAGTTTGACTTATATAGACAGTAACACGCATATAAAACAGTCATGATATTTATTTAATGTTGCTTGTCTTGAGAAAAATACTCTCCTCATTCTTGAACACAAGAATTAGATAAAATCTTACACTTAAAATTTAAACATTCTTCAATTGGACACGGAAGAAAGTATATATATACGGGGCGGAATTAACTTTAAAGAAAAAGCCGTGAATTAGAGTTAGGTGTTGACAAATAGGGCAGTCCAACTAAGAAGTTGGAAGCATACTGTTTCTTTTCTGGGTCGTCGATTTTTTGTTTGGCATATAAATTATCGGAAGCCTAATTGGAATTAGGACCAACTAAACCAACGGCGACTTCTCCTAAAGCGGCTTCTTGTCCCAGTCAAAAATAACTCCCTTTCCCTCTCCGCATTTTCCCTTTCTGTTGTTCGTTGCAGTGAATGCTTGGTGCTGTAACTCTCTCATCTTCTTCTTCGAACTTCCTCGTAATAAACTCTACACACTTCTACATCACCTCCTCGTTTTCATCGCCACCTCTATATAAGCAGGTAACTGTCATTTCTATTTTCTCCATTCCATACTTGCTCACATTTTGCTTTTGGTCTTCGCTCTGTTTGTTTAACACCTTAGGGGTACGTTGTTGCCTGTCATATTGATTATTTTCGACTTAAGACGTGATGAAAGAGCGAGCATTTGTTGTTTCTTGTTTCATTTATTTATACATCCTCCGTCTTGGTTCATCTTGATTTGGCTTGTTCATTCATATGGATCTGCGGTTTCTTTCCTTCCTCTAAATTTAGTGAGTAATTTCGAGTTATGTAAATCGCGGTCAGGTTTTAATATGCCAACAATCATTCACTAGTGATGCATGATAGGAGATTATTCGCACTGCGATTCTTTTTTGGGCATTTAAATGGTTTTCTAAGGACGCATGTGTTTGTCGCGTTATTCCATGCGTGATTTGAACTTTAAGGATATATCTGGAGACTCCTAATAAATAAATCTAGCATGACACATGAATAGCCTTCATCATAATTCAGGCGCTAACTGGCATTGCCTTGTTTTTCCAATCTTCAGAGAATGGCTGCTCAAGTCTGTCATCAGGCTATTGGGACTTTTCAGCCTGAGTCGCTTCTTAAAAATTCAAAAAATCACCAAAATCTTCGGAAGAACTCAATAAGATTGATAGCAAAGGATTTTAGCAGCTGCAATAGCTTTTCAAGGAGAGCTGATCAGAGGAATTGTCGTATAATTCGATCCTCAGCTTCTCAAACATCGGTGGTTGATCCAGTGCTATCCCCTTCAAGAAGCAGCACCAGTGACAGTTCCAAGAAATCAAGTAATTGAAAATCTACTATCAATTGACATTTATTACTTAAAGAGTTGGCTGTATATGTCTAATTTTTTCATCTGTCTTTATGAAAACATTCGTGTTGATTGGACTATGATGTCGGATTGACTTAAAGTCTTACTTGATTGCAATAGCCAAGGAGTTAAAAGTTACCTTGGATCTTTTAACTTATGTTCAATTTGTTTCATGTCAGATGAAGCAGCGTTGATCCTTATTCGGCACGGTGAATCACTATGGAATGAAAAGAATTTATTCACAGGCTGCGTAGATGTCCCACTAAGCAAGAAGGGCATAGATGAGGCGATTGAAGCTGGCAAAAGGATCAGTAGCATTCCTGTCGATGTCATATTTACATCTGCTCTGATTCGTGCACAAATGACAGCCATGCTTGCCATGACCCAGCACCGTCGAAGGAAGGTAACAGGGATGATAACCTTCTTCAGGTTTTGAAAGTGATAATCTGCCGCACTAATTTTAGTGTAGAAATATTAGTGTTTGTTAGGAAGCATGTCAGGCTCCCGAATCTTAGCTTTTGAATTGGTCTCGTTAATTAATACCGGAGTAACTTGGGACTGGGCGGTTTATACTGCCTCCACAATCCAGAAAACTCGGGAATAAGAAATTGCCAGGTTATGCTATAATATAATTGTAGCTCATGATGTTAATAGCAATATAATGATATCTAGTTTACACCATCTGGAGAATCGTACCCCTCGCTGTATTATACTATCCAATGTCTTTTTCTGACCTTATTGAACCATCAACCTTTATGCAGGTGCCTATCATCATACACAGTGAGAGTGAACAAGCAAGAGCATGGAGCCAAATTTTTAGTGAAGATACGAAAAAGCAATCCATTCCGGTCATAGCAGCTTGGCAACTAAATGAAAGAATGTAGCAATCTTTTCTCCAGTTCTCGGTTTTGCGATCCTGCTTTATGATCTCATGAATAATATGTGATTGATTTTGCAATTATTTGCCCTTTCAGGTATGGAGAGCTACAGGGTCTTAATAAGCAGGAAACAGCTGACAGATATGGAAAAGAACAAGTCCATGAATGGCGCCGAAGTTATGATACACCTCCTCCAAATGGTGAAAGTTTGGAAATGTGTGCTGAAAGGGCAGTTGCTTATTTTAGAGAGCAGGTTTTCTTTTTCTTTTCGCTTTCATATACATGATTTTATTGAGATTATCATAAGTAAAAGTATGTTCTCCCTATTTTGTTTTCTCATCTAATGCTCACTATGATGTTTTACATATTATATCATCATAATAAGGAAGTTGTATATACGTTTGAAATTAATATGGAGATTCCATATGAGTTTTGTGAATATTTAAAATGGATGATCAATCTCAAAATTCTCTAATCTTCAATTTTTATGCTCAATGTTTGATGAGACACACGGCCCTAAGCTTGCATTGTGCTGGAGATAAAAATATGTATGCTGTTTGTTGAAAAGACCAAATTTCTGGTATTGACTTGTTAGTAGTGTAAAATATGAGGTCTGAGGTTGAAGTAATCATATAACATTCATGTGGAGCTAATCCTGTTGAATTACGATGCAGATTGAACCCCAACTTTCATCCGGAAAAAATGTTATGATTTCTGCTCATGGGAATTCATTGAGATCCATTATCATGTATCTTGACAAACTAACTTCCCAAGAGGTGATTGGAGTGTTCAAAAATCAAAACTATCACTCCCCTTGCATTCACATTCAACACGTAAAATAGTATTGACTTTTTTTTCACTGTATGACAGGTCATTAGTTTGGAATTATCTACTGGAATTCCCATGCTTTATATTTTCAAAGAAGGAAGATTCATTAGGAGGGGGAGTCCCATAGGACCATCTGAAGCAGGAGTTTATGCCTATACTAGGGTATGCATCGTATATTCCTTATATATCTCCTCCCTTCTCGGCTCAGATGATGATTCTGTTGGCATTGAATAAGTTTTCATGAAAGATGGATATCTTTTGTCTAGAAAACTGTAATGGAACTTGCAATCCGCTTGAATTAGATTGAAATAATAGCCCAAAAATAATCTGGTGTGAAAATTATTGGTCTAGTTTGACCCAAAGAGAAAAATACTGTCCTTGTTTTGACTTCACTATGCTCTGGATTGACAATAACATACGTGTATGCAGATGAAAGGTCACATTTTGTGGGGCCACTTATTTATTAGTCATTAACCATCTGCTACTTAAGGCCTTTTTTTTTTGGGAAAACCATTTTTCTGTTATTTTTTATTTATTATGCCTGGAATACGCTGACAGCTTTGATACGTGTTCACAGCGTTTGGCTCTTTACAGACAAAAATTGGATGACATGTACTAGAAATACAGTAATGGTAACACCCACTGACTCATCCCTTCTGCTTATGCTTCTCTCACAATGTAATGCGTTTATTTAACATAAAACCTTTTAAATTGTGACAGGGGCTGCGTTCTGCATCATCTGCAACATCACCGTAATCAAAAGGGGAGATGAAAGAAATATAAGTAATCAATGTTGCCATTTTTTGATTGATTTGAAGCTAGATTTTTGGACGTTTTAGTACAGTTTTGCACCAGTGGTTTGGAAGGCAAGTTTCAACTGTTTTGGTATTCATCACTCGTGGACTGTGGTGGCTGAGGAAGCCTGTTGTAGAAGCAAAAGGCAGATGCGAGAATCTTAATACCTTCAGCCGCCCACTATCATATTATAATTGTAAATGAGTGGCAATGTGAATTTTATGGCTGTTTTAAATGCATTATGAAACAAACTTATTTTAGACTGTTTTTCTCCTCCATATACGATGAGGATTTCACGTTATCGTCTTTTCTTGATCTGAGGTGTGATAATCAGCGCAAGTGGGAGCAATCGCTTGCTTCCAATTACCTCGTACAGCTTTTCTAAGATGAGAAGATAAGATATACACAAACACACATAAAGTCAGAGAATAAACTCTTCAAGTTGCTGTTGCTCATATATGAGTTCAAACCACAAGAATCTATGAACGGTCAAGTATGATTTATCTTTTGAGTTCAAAAAAAGTCAAATAAGAAAATGAAGCTGCAAAAGAAAAAGGGTACCATAACAACAAATTCTTATCTCATTAAGTGGGGTCAACTATATAGATCATACAACACTTTGAGCTCGATCAATCCATGTTGTTCATAAAGATTCAACAACGTTTTACGTTGTCTGTCAAAGGCCTAACACAACCCTTCTCTTTTATCCGGGCTGGAGACCAACTATAGATCATTAATTTATTTCTGGGCCTAAAAGACAAAGTTAACGGAAGTCTAGGTCCGAAACTCGAATACAACATCTTCCTACATTGCAGTTGCCTGAGCGGAGCTCGAAAAAGCTGCGGCATGCGATTTTTTAATCTAACGCAATTCTGTTGTGGTATTTAAACCTCCTTGATGAGCCAAGAGATCCCTATCTGGTTTGGTATTCCCTAATTCGATCTCATGACCAAGGGTAGAGTCTCTTTCTTCACTGTCAGAAGAACCAGAATCTGAGTCTAGCTTGATAGAATCTAAAGGAGGAGCATCATATGGGACTGACGGGGGAATGTTGGCCCTTGTCCAAAAAGAGGGCATCTTCCTGTCATCCTCTCTCATCCTCTCAGCATATATATTGATGTCAAATTCAGAGTTGTTATTCCCCCCAAACGAAGACTCTAGACGGTCCATATCAAACAGATCTTCCACAATCTTCTTGGTGTTCTGATCATCTGAGTAAACGAACTTGATTTTATTGCAAGTCTCTGGCTCTAGCAGGGGCTTTACCATCTGTAGCAATACATTCCTTGACATCAGAAAATGATGCAAGATATATTATCTAAGTTATCAGCAACTACAATCAAAATCAAAATATAGAGATCAATGAATGATGTGCTAGCAAGAAAAATATCTACCACAATTACAAAATAATGCCTCGATTAGTAGAGATGATCACAAACATTCTAACATTGCTAGGCTATTCTACAGACCACACAGTAGATTCCTGCCTCCATGGACTAAAAAAAATAGTCGCCAAAAGAAACTCGACTTTTCTTCACAGCCCTTGTGTATGTCTGAGTCAATGGTTTTTAGCCTGTGCTAGAAGCAAAGTCGAATAAATTGAAGTATCATTTGGCCTCTCACTACGTGCCAAATGGACGTGTTTAACCATGAAATGAATAGCAAAAATGCAAGATGAAAACTTGGATCCAATCCATCCCAGAAGACAACTCGAATCCTGTGCCTAAATTTGATATCAAGTGGCTGAACTATTTGCAAGTATTATTTCTCACAGCAACACAACTAACGTACAAGAAGCTGCAAAAACTTGAAAGTGTAGAATTTAAATTGGCTAAAATTGTAAATGAAACACCAAATTTTTGTGCGAGTGAAATCCACTTTTGATATCATTCTGATATAGGATCTAAAATTGTCAGCATATTTTCATCCACTTATGCTGCATCTAGAGCTTCAAAAACTCAACACAGATAAATCATAGTCATAGATTTACCTTGAAGAATGGTTCAAAGAACTTGGGTGGATTGTACAGTATTGCCAAACCCAATCGTTCTGGATATTGATCTTGTAAGACATGGGCAGTTTCACGCGTCACCTTCACTGATATATGTGACAAATTGAAACCCTGGAAATCAATTAGCCAGACCATCTGTTCCTGTTCTGCTGGAAGATTTAAGATAGCATTCTCCATGCAGTATACCAGATACTTGACCTGTCCTTTTATTGATTTTGAGTTCTGCACCCAACAAAAAAAAAACAACGGAAAGAAAATGGAAACTCAACAAATATGCATAAAGCTCCTCTTAATATTGGCGAAAAATCAAACTTAGACCAGGTTCAGATTGCATGCATTCACCATTAACCAAACTTGCTAATCTAACAAGCATTTGATGTAATTTTCAAAGATTGATGTAAAAGGGGGCGAGCTTTGGTTTATTTGGTTGGACATAATTTATTTCTAAATATGGCCCTCTCTCTCGTGCCTTTCACTTTCGCTCCTACCATGCACATTGTAAGAATATGAACATTATATCATTAGGCCATCATCGACACTAGAGGTTAGAAGTGATCAGAAGAAACCTGTCGATTAGGTCTCATGACAAGGACTGGTCTCCCATGCTTGTCAGTAAAATTTGATCTATAAATCTTTCCTGTCTCTGCTTCGTTGGCAATATCTTCCTACATGAAGAATATCACAAACCGATTAAAAGTTGATATCACAAAATGCCACAAAAGTTCCAGTTAAATGAGTGGATAGGCCAACTTCATTTTGTCATAGGCTCTATTAAGGAGAACATTGTTTGTTCAGGTAGAATTTTGATCAGATAAAGAAGTATAGCCAAAGCACGGCAAGAGGATCAGTTTGAGCACTTGTAAAGTTTACTCAACCCTGCCCTTGTTTTCTGAATATGGAAAGAGATGGGTTCAAGGGAACAGAAGTAGAACATATGAAACACCAAGACACAAAAAGGGAGGACATACCCGAATCAGCTACCCATACAATATGTCTATGATAAGCATGTTGGACTTCAACATCTGTATTCGGCAACATTTTTGTTTGATTCATTTTGAAACACTTTGTAATCTACTGTCACATTTCAAAACGTGCTAAAATAATTTAAAATCTTATTGGAGATCTTAATTAATGAAAGAAGTTAAAGATTGATACTTAATTTGAACTGAAGAGTTCCATTTCAACTTGTTTTATGCTTCTACTTGGAGTTTGTTATAGATATCTTATTTCACATTTGAAATATTTGTTTAAAGACACAGTTTTTTCATCGTGCTGTTTACTTTTTCATCGCAGGCATGAACTATATTTAAAAAAAAAAATGTAAGAGGTAAAGTGAGGAGAAGCATTGACTCACCCAGCGGATCTCTTCTGGTTTGTATTCTGCTCTCCATTTTAAGGTTTGTTTCAACATTTTAGCTGCCTTCTTGACATTCCAATTTCTGGCTCTTAAATGCCTTGAGATGGATTCATCAGAACAATAAATCAAGGCCTTACCAGACAATGGCCCTATCAGCCTTCTCACCTCATTGATCTGGAAGGAAGCAAATCATCATAGGCTCGAGCTACTCTAATCAGAACATTACAGTGAAATAGCTTCGAAGCCCAAGTATCAAGGTGAGGTGAGAAATGTGCTTCCTGATATAACTAAGGACATACCTTTGCCTGTTGCTCTTGTGATTTTAACATTTTCCCGCACCCATTAGTGGCAGGACCGTTTGGATCCCCGCTCATGGTGTTCGAATAAAATCCTACAAGTCATTTATGATTGCAACAATAATCAATACCAATTTTTCCAGCATTTTTTCATCTTCATTCTGAATAATTACAGCATGACAGTGGGCAAGAGTGAACATTGCTATAATTGTATGCAACAGCTCAATACGCCGACAGGCTGTAAGTCTTATATAATAACTAACCACTTATCAACCCAAAAAGAAAAAAGAAAGGATAACCAACTTTAGAATCTGCATCAACAAAATCGCAAATCATTCAGGGTTAAGATGCGGTCAACTTTTTAAATGCAACTAACTGAACAATTACTCTGTGGTATGTTCTTACGAAGATTAAATGCAGAGTTCTGATCCCAAGTGCCATCAATTGACTGTTTGGCAAAACATAGAAATGATAAATTTTATCCAATTTTATAGATACTGGTGATGGTCGGAAAGTTATCAGTAAGACGCCCTTCTAAAACTTCTTTGTCCATATAATAACAGCTGGTCCTTAGTTCGATCGATCGAGCAGGCATTTGAAAGATGAGGACTAAAAATTAACTGATCACTACAATCTCTTCAGCAAATTTTGTTGTAGACTGCCAGTCACCTATTTTCTAGTCAAACGATGACCTGTACCTAGGAATAATCGCCGGCGGTCACCATCTTCTAATTTCTAATATCCTGACTAATCTGAGATATTGTCGAAAGTAAAGTTAGAAGTAAACACATCAACTCACATGCAGGTGGCAAAATTTACCAGGCGAAAAGATGTGAGATAGCAATCTAGAAGATGACCTTAGAGATCATCGCTGCACGTCTCATTATTTCTTATTCAATTATTAACCAGTCTAATAATCATAGGATGCTTTACGTCCAAGACTATAAAAAATTATAAGCGAAACGGTATTCAGTCACAAATTCAAGTGAATTCATGAGTTGCCAAGTAATTGACACATGGAAAAAAACGGAGCTTAGAGATGCAAATGGAGCAGCCAAAAAGCAGGGAGTCAAGACAGGACAGATTGAATAGGGAGAAATGACAGAGAATCGGGAAATAACCTGAGAAAGTTGAAGATATTCCTATCTGGCGACCAGAATAACAGAGAAGGTACGATTATTTCGGAGAGGAGAGGAGATTGGTCGGCCTTCTCCACGAAAACAAGGAGAATGCCTTCGTTCCCTTTTGTATACAACAAAGTTTAAATTTCCAGAATTTTAAAATTTGGTGCCATCGCAAAACGACGCCTCAATCACGTTCCCATGTTCACCCAAAACACTGAAAACTAAATAAATAAACGAACAGAGACCAATGTGCAGCTACATCTACTTGTTTGTTTACAATGTCATCCGTAGTACAGTACTCCCTTGGATCATAATTAATTAATTATACAAGCCTAATAAACTAATTACGTGATTTAAAATAGTGATTAAAATTAGTTAAAAATAAAAAATAACAGATATAAAATAATTTTTTTAAAAATATACCCTTATTTATAAGGAAGCAAATAAAAAAATAAATAGAATAAATATAAATATTACTAATTTTTAATTAATACAACATATATAATTAATGAAATATTAAAAAAACTCATTGAATATTTAGACAAGACAATTCAAATTTTAAGATTTTATAAAAAAACTAGTAATTTGACTCCTTTTTTAATTTTTGAATTACCAACTAGTTCCTGAAACATCATTGGGCTCGTTAAATAAGTCAGATTAAATTTTCTTTAAATGCAAACTGTTTCTCACCTAAAAGTGAGGCTTTTATTTAAGAAAAACAAAGCATTAAACACCGGAATGAAATAGCCCTAACTACCAATGGAAGTTGGCGTATATGGGTAGGCATCTGCACCATACTAATTTGTTCTTGGGTTTGATTCCAGGAAACGGAAGGTGTAAAAAATTTTCATTGGGAGCTCTCTCCTCTGGGACGCCTCAAAGAGGTGAATTTCTGTCGGGCCTATCAGATTGGGGGAGACAGGACTAGTCGGTTGTCGGGGGCCCATGTCGGTAAATCCGGCGTTGGCCTTCAGGTTAACGCCGGATACCTGGAAGGTGGGTGCAACGAAGGCCAAAAATGATCCATTGCGTAAACCATAAAAAAAAAAAAAGTAATTGCCGTAACTATTTGACTTTTTTTTTTATTAATTAATAATCATGTCTTCTTCCCACTTAAAATTTGGGAGATAATCACATTTTCCCCGTTCATAATTTCTGGTGGGGTTAGATCGGTGGACCCGCTTGAACATATCATCTAATGTTGGGCCCGGGCACTCGAAACTTCAAATTATAATCCTAACGAAATATTTAAAAAAATGAGTTAAACCAAAAAATATTAAAATTCTACCGTTATTCTTATACTGCCTCTAATAGGAAAATATTTATACTTAGTAAAAAAAACAAAAATCTGCAGCTATCACAATTTTTTCATAAATTTCTATTCATCATAACATCACATTAAATTATTCTCTTCGTTGAGCAGTAAAAAAAAAAGGATACCTCACTATAGTTGCACTTTTTTCAACCTTCATTATACTTGCACGTTGACCATTCTCATTCCTGGAGTTGTTATCATAAAATTGTTGTCACGTTCTCAGATCTTAATACCATCAATTAAATTCATTTACAAGTTTATTGTAACAATAAGATAACAAGTGGATGTTGATGCGTATCGCAATTTATGATATAAAATACTCCATACAGTTCCAGATTAAATATATTTCAAATGTTCTCTAATTGAGAAAGAGATATTTAATCTGGCATACAAAAAGAGAATGAGATATTTAATAGAGTGTATTCACAGCAAGAGCAAGGTGTCACCCCACAATGAGCATATAATACATTTGATATACTCGGAAGTCGGCATAGAGTAAGGATTCAATTTCATAATGAGATCCCTCATAAATTAATTAGCCTTCGGCTTTAGGCTTATTGAAGAATCAAATCAGCAGCATCAGAAAATGACGTCAATTCGATACTCTACATCCCCCACAATCAACAGGTGGGACCCTTCTTCAATGACTTTGGACCCACCCTCGCTTGCTCTGCTAAGATGCTCACAAGGCCTTATCTCAAATCCAACTTCGGCCCTTTCCCCTGCACCTAACATCACACTCTCAAACCCCACCAACTGTTTGATCGGATTCCCACTTCTCTGTTTTGCGTGCCTTGTAAATAACAAGACCGAATGCTTCCCCTCCATACTTCCATGGTTTTTTACTCCCACCGTCACTGACACTGACATGCTTTCGCACAATCTTGCACCCATCTCTGCTACTGATTTGATGCGAATTGTCTCCGAATTCTCAACTATCAAATAAGGCCAAGATTGATTCAAGTGAAGTTTGTTTTGCGTGACAGAGACGAACTCATGCGAATATCTAGAGTAGCTTAGGCCATACCCGAACTCATACACCTTTGGACCCGTGTAAAACCGGTAAGTCCGTCCCGGATACCCAGAAGATGGATCCGCTCGCATCCTCATGTCTGTCATTGGCACTTTTATGAAATCTTTTGGGTACCAAGTCACTGGTAATCTTCCTCCTGCACTCACAACATCAAGCACACCATTCAATTTTTCTTCACTAATGGACTAATTAATCAAGAAGATATATGCATTAAAAGATATAATTGACCTGGGTTGTGATCGCCAAAGATAATCTGAGCAAGTGCGGCTCCTCCATCTTCTCCGGGATAACCGGCCCAGAGGATTCCTCCAACTTTGTTGTTATACTTGGCCGGAGAAATATCAAGAGGGCCACCGGAAAAGATCACCAAAATGACTGGCCTCTTGGAAGCTTTAGCAACGCTGTGTATGAGTTCCAGCTGCTTGCCAGGTAAGTCCAGGTGAACCCGATCACGATCTTCCCTCTCCTGACTCTGATCCAAACCCATCATCAGCACCACGTAATCCACCTTCGAGGCGATTTCCACGGCCTTGCCAATTTGAGCCGAAGAGCACTTGACGCCATCATCACAACCGGGGTGATAAATGGTGTTCTTAACGTAGTGCTGAAAGGCCTGCAATGGCGTCACAAGTTTACAGGGAGGGCCTGCATAGTTTCCTAGGAGAGTCAAAGGGGAAGCATTGGCGTTAGGACCTATGAGTGCAAGGGAAACTGTTTTAGGGAGTGGGAGAAGTCTGGCAGAGTTCTTCAGAAGGACAATGCCATTTCTGGCAGCTTCAAGGGCTAAATACAGGTGATCTTTTGAACACACTTGATTAGGACCGATCGTGCCGAATAAGAGTTTGGCCGGATTCCCGTCGAATAGACCCAGCCTTATTCTTGTTGAGAACAGGTTGTGAAGTGCACGATCTACTTGAGTTAATGGTAGTTTTTTCTGCGCCACTGCTGATTTAGCATACTTCGTCAAGTAAGCACCGCACTCTACATCCATTCCTGCACATAGTTGCTTCCCATTAATTAAGTTCAAACATCCTATTCATAGATAAATTTATCTAATATGCAACTCAATTAAAAGTTTAAAACTCAGCTGAATAACAATACTAGTCCGAATTTGCTTTATCTCTTAATCTTAACATCGGAAAAAAATGTGCCCATTTGAATTTTGGGAGCCCAACTTATGACTAAAGTGTCGCACTCAATTGGACCCATCCCTCTGAACAATAGAACCCAATAATAGACCCGCGCCATTTTCGCATTTATATTAAACAAGTTGATTGGATGGAGCACAGTAACCGTTTAAAAAAAATATTCCCGCAACCTCACCAATGATCGGTTGGATCCAGAGAGAGGTGGGTGAGATATGTAAGTTACAATGGCCTACATAAAGTTCCACAGGATGCGTGGGGGCCAAAGCATTGATCACATGAGTAGGCTCTGGGATAATATTCGCAGCTAAGTAAACCGACAAAACACTGTTACAATTATCCTCCACCAGTTGATTCTCTATAAATGATTATTCCCCCAACCCAAGTGTGAAAAGTTGCCAAGGTGATCACAAATTCCAAAAAGGCAGTCCTACGTAACGAAAGGCTATAGGATGAAATTTAAAAAATGTATCTACTACGAGTTTTTTTTAACTAAATCTTATATATATTAAAGAGAGATAACTAACTCAATAATTATGCGTTAAATTCTAATTATGTCATCATTTATGAATATGTACTTTTTAATTTTTCATCTCTATCTTTTTAAATTATTTATTTACTGATATAATAAATAGGGGGGAAAATTGTCACAATCTTATTTACTAGGGCAAATCCCGAGTAAGTCTTGAACCTGCCAGGACTTACCCGGACTCTGCCCAAATGTGTCAAACCTTATCACCACCTTGCCCAAGGCTGTCAAAACTTGCCCGAAACCCGAACAAGGTTGCCAACCCATGACACCAAAAATCCAACTGTTACAAATCCTTAACTGGACCCCCTAAAAAATTGCATTGGACTTAGAAGGGGGATGCAACAAAAAAATCGAAAATGTAACAAATAGATTCCATTTTAATACAAGAGTGAAGTTTTTGTACTGTGCCCGAGCTTACCCGGTAAGTCCCTGTGCTCGCATAGGACCTTACCCAAGGGTCCTTGATCTTTGTCTAACTACTGAAATTAAACTTATAAATAGGACCAAATTTTTTAATCAAAAAGTATTTATAATTTATAAGACCTGAGTGATAATTATCACTTGCTTTCTTAGTAACCATAATATGATCATACAGCAAAGAGGGCAGGGAGTGTACCAGCCCGGAGGACATCGGCCACGGCATCCTCCGCCGATTTCGCATATCCTTGATTATGATGAAGGAGTGAGACTGCGCCACAATCGGAGGTGATGTACCTGATTGTTCCCCCCATCATAACGGTCGAATTAAAAATATAGTATAAGACACTTGTCGGTGTCACTTTCCTAACATTTACGGGGCATTATATTTTCTTAAAAAGAACCAAAACCTGAAGAAAAGGCAGATGATTACCCATGAAAACCCCATTGTTTTCTGGCGGTTTTAGTTAAGAGATTGAAATCTGCGCAGTTTGGAACCCCATTCACTCGGTTATAAGCGCACATTATCCCACTTGCTCGTCCTTGCTCAATGCAACTCTGAAATGGAGGCTGATATGTGTCCGCTAAATCTTGCAAAGTGACCTGAAATGTTAAGATTCATGAACATTCTAATTCTGAAAAATGGTAAAGAGAACGGAAAAGGACTTAGGAGTTAAGACACTAAGAGTAGCATCGGATCCAGAATTTGTCTCTCTACTTTATCTTCATGTTTAAACGTTCTGCTCAGTTCATTTCCACTCTATCTTCGCATATTGAAACGAAATTAAAGTTGGAATGGAGCATACTACAGAGGAACGATCTTAAGTGACTGCAAAGCTTAGTGAGTGGTCCAATCATAAAATACAAAACCTGACATTCCAACTTCCAAGGATTTATTGTGAGGACAAAACAAGAAAGTAATTTAGGGCAGGAAGCTAAGCAGCCAAGTCAAAGACGGTAAATACATACGCGAGCATCGAAGACGAAGCGATTCACACCCTTCCAGTTGTCCAAATCGTAGGCGGTGAAATGCTTGCAACAAGCAGAAGCTTGAAGATGACCGGTGAGTTTGCCTCCCTGGAAGGAATCGCCTTGTACCCCTCTCACATACGACACAGCGTACTTGGAACTAACCTGTGGGTCTTCGCCGGCCGTCTCTTGCCCTCTCCCCCATCTCGGATCCCTAAAGATGTTAATGTTTGGAGCCCAGAATGTCATCCCCGTGGCTTGCCCTGCATTATAGATTGCCCTCGCTTCCGCTCCAATGGCCTTGATCCACACATACCCATTCAAAATACGCCCAAAATCACATTGATCAAGAGTGATAGAGAAACTAACTGACCTGACCGATTCTGTACCAGAGGTGGGAGTCAAAGGTGGCGGCGGAGAGGATGACTTGAGGGAAGCTAGTAGCAGAAGTAATGGAAGCATTGAATCGGATTCCACGTCCGGCGTTGGAGACTCCGTGTAAGGCCTCATTCCACCATTGGTAAGCGGGGATACCGAGGCGAGGAATGGGAGGAGCGTCGTTCACTAGTTGAGCGAGCTTCTCGTCCAATGAGAGGCGGGAAACAAGGTCTTGGGCTCTTCGAGACACGCTAAGCTTGGAGTTGCAGAATGGGTACGATGTGGTGGCTGGATTGGACGAGTCACAGGCAAAAGGCGGCGGTGCCTGAGTGAACTCGGCAGGGGCCACCGCTTCAGAGAGCAGAAGCAAGGACGCGAGGAAAATGGCTGACAGCTGCATTGTGTCAAATGGCTATTTGATGCCAACGACAATTACGTACCAGTGTCGGTGCCCTTTATAAAGACTTGCGCCTTTCTCTGTTAATCATCAACGGTGATAATTAATGGGGTAACATGATGTTAACAGTTCACTTATCTCAATCAAGTTTTAGAAAGTTAGAACGAGTTTGGCAGAGCGTCTAACCCATCAGTTAATGGTTGGTTACTTGGTGGGTTTAAACTCGGGAGAATGTGACAGAAGAATATGGAATGTTTTATTTAAAAAAATAAATAAGTGTATGTTCTTTTACCCCTAAAATCATAATTTTAGAAGTACTTTTCTGTAAATCGAGACAAAACTCCTCTCACATACTTACTTCGTAAACTGTAAAAGCTATTCTCCAAAAATTAATCAAAACACACACTAAGTACAGTAGCATGAAACAATACGAGATTACAAGATTATAAAAACATTTAAAGTCTTAAAAAACAGATCGATAAAAATATACACTTATTATGTTGGCATAGGGTTGAATTGTAAATTTTATAAGCTCTGTTGTGGACATCAGAAGTTTAGTAATAAAAACAAGATAATTAGTTGTAAACTATAACAGTTTTGTATAATTGTTGGCAAAAAAAAACAGTTTTGTATAATTATTCACTCAGTTGTAAAAAGTTTAAAATATAGTTACAAATTATGAAAATTTTGTAAATTTTAAAAGTATAGTATAAAAAGGCCATAACATATATTGTAGTTGTCAACACCCGTTTCCATTTTGATATTAGAAGAGTAATAAATACGGAATTCTATGGGCATGCAGAAAAGTACAATCATACTGATAAAAATATTCGTTTACAATCACAACGTCATTCGTCAACGAAAAACAAAAAATACAGTGAAAACTTAATATTTACAGAATTCTCTAAAATATCTAAGCATAAACGAATTATAATCACGATCTTATCCTCACCTCGAGACACGAGTCAATTACTTCTCAACATCTGCGCCTTTACCTTTCGATCCACTTGCACCAGCTGATATATTTGTTTATGAGAAATGGTGAGATTCCGAAGAATCCCCGTAGACACATACGATCAACATATAAAATGTGAAAAATTAAATATGCAATACACTATATTAGGCAAAAATAAAAGTTCGATTCAATTCATATATATTTACCTCAGCCGAGTCACTGATTACAGCTAGGATTTTTGATAATATACCTCAACTGAGTCATCGGCCACAGCTAGGATTTCCCGATATACTATTGTTGGGTAGCGAACCACAACTAGGTACTGTGTCTCTAGCACGCAATCATATCACGAAATACAGTAACAAATACATATAATTATTCACATAGTGTATGAAAGATGGTAGTCCCTACCTCGAAGTTTATTAAATCCCTTTTTCAGCATGCCTCATAAAACGTGTCGTTTCTGACGTCCGACTCGGTTCTAAAATATTAAATATATCAGAAATAGGTCATAATCTATCCAAGTATCATTTTAGACTCTTCTATAGTATTTCTTGTGGTTATTAATCTATAGTGAAATTTATCAAAATGCCCCCGGAACCCCGGTCCGGCCCCACCGTACCCGGCCTGATGGCACGTTTTCCCAAAATTTTGACCAAGGCTATACTAATTTATTTTCACATAAGGAATCCATTTTTGGCTCAAAATCACCAAATTAACTGTCAAATTATGAAAATACCCTTGACAACCCCTATTTAGGGATTTCAGTGACGTTTTCATAATTATGCTTTTTCGGCCTCTATCGAAAAGGTGTCCAACTGTAACTTCACCTATTGTTTCCCACTGAATCCAATAGAATCATATATTTCATGAAAATCCAACTCCGACCCCTTGGAACAGTGCTTGCCGAAATATTGAAGAAATGGGAAAAAAATAGTTTTGTGTTTTATCTTCCAAAACTTGTACTCTTCCCCTCCTAATCCTTGATTGACTCACTTAAACACTTACTAATCATGATTTAAAGGATTTTGGGCAGCATAACCCCTTAGGGTTATAACTTTTCAAATTTCATAACTCAATTAAAAATCACATAAACCAAACAACAATTACCAACAACTTCATACTAGCATAAAGTTGAGTTTGGTATAATTACCTTTTGATTCTTAGTGTTTCTCTCTCTATGACGTCCTCCCTCCCTCTCCTCAACCTTGAAGATTAGCTTGCTAAACCATGATTTCCATGAAGAATAAGGGATTAGAGGATGAACTACACAATATAAAAAGTTTAATTACTTGAAACTCAAACTCTTACCTTAGATTTTGCTTCCTCTTGCTCTCTAAATCTCTTAAAAACTTCACAAGCTTACTCACTCTCTTTTGTCCCCTTGCTTGGACGAAATGTGTCTTGAAAGAGGAAGGAGAAAGTGTTTTATTAATTTAGTCTTCCTTCTTCCTAGCCCTTACTCTAATCAAGAGTTGAGATTGCACCACCTATCATGCACCATTCCTCCTCCCATATCTTCAACCATACCCTCTTCTTTATGCCATACCTTCTCATTATGTCTTCTACTTTATGCCACACTCCTTCACTTATCATGACCATCATGCACATGTCTTCACTTGGTGTACACTCCACTTTTGTCATTATTGAAAGGTTCATGTAGCATTTGACTTGGGCTTCTTGAAATTAAATTTTCCCTCTCATTTCCATGCGTTGGGCGAAATTTAGGGGAAAGAAGAGGAGAAAAATATTTTTCATACATTCCATAATTCATATAATTGAATTTTGTATAATTCATATAATTTTTCATCCAATTTTCGTAAATATTCACCATTTTATTGAATTATTCAAATAATTACAATATATTTTTGGCGAATATAAAATTTGGGGTGTTACAATAGTTGAAAAAAAAAATTGTTATAAACGATTGAAGAGTAGAAGACATGAGTTAAATATCAATAAACTGTTGATTGAAGTGGTAAGTAACCTCACCTGTAAGAATAAGAGCATAAGCTCAAACCTGAGCAATGAGAAGGGTTCTTGTTGAGATGGACCAGTTAAACTCTAAGTATCGGCAGTGAATTAAAAACTTCCAATTGATTTTTAAAATATGCATATAATATATAATTACAGCTTATTTTCCCATACTTACTTCTAAATTAATGGAGAACGTATAATGGAGCTTTGGTGGTTTACAATTAAACTATGCATTGTGTATTTTTCATTTGTTTACAATTGAGAGTGAGCTATTAATTTAATCCCCAATATGCCGTGGGCTTGCTATTTGTTGTAGCCCGCTTTATCCATTTTCCCGATTTGCAAACAAAACCAAACATACTTCGACTTGATTTAGCGTTATTATCAACGATGCTGATGGGCAGAACTGATAATTGGGTAATTATTCCTTTTTTGCAGATTTAACATCTCACTACTATTCATGCAATTTGATGATGGCATATTGGGACGGAACTATGACTCGACCTTCCCTTTATAACAAATATTCGGTCCTTCTCGAAATTGAACCTCCCCTAGATCATATCTACAAACCATAAAAGGAGAAAGGTTCATTAAATTTAATTTGACCTACTTCTAGGAAGATGAGGTTTATGCATGTTTTTAATTTTAATTGTTTAAACTGTGCACATAGTATTCATGTGTGCGAATGCAGATAAACAGAGCATTGCCAAGTAAATATACCCGTGTTGAATGATTCTTATGCATCACCCGTTTCCAAATACAGACCATGAAAAGCGACATATAAAAGATGGTAAAAACAAAAGAAGGGGCCAGTAGAAAAACAAGGACACGACAGATTCGACGGGAAAGGGAGAACACCAATAAATGATCCCCGATCCCCAAAAAGAGCGATACGTACTGGGTTTTATTTTTTTACTGGATAAGATCGTAAAGAGGAGAAAGCTTGAGAGAGCGTTTGTAAAAGATAAAAATATGAAAAGAGTTTATGAAAAAAAGGGTGTTTGCATTAGTTTTTTTTGGAAAGGATTTTATGTTGTAAAAGATAAAAATATGAAAAGAGTTTTGTTTTATTAATATTCACCAGGGAGTTCCTTTAAAAGGGAAATTTTTAGAAAAATATAATTAAAAATGAAAAAAGATAAATTAGTGCTATAAATTTATCAAGTTATAAATTTGAGTTGAAGTAATAATCTGGGATTTTCAATTATGATCAAATGACCAAAATACATTTAATTCAATTCACAAGTTTTAGGGATCAATAATAAGATTTGTATCCATATTAACAACATCAGATTTTACATTAATAACTTTACTTTTATATTTTACAACTTCATATCCCAAAAACTAGAGATGATTTTGAGAGCATAAGTTTCAGAGGTCAGTAATAACATCTGTATCTATATTAATAACATCATATTCTATATTAACGACTTTACTTTCATGTTTTACAGCTTCATATCTCAGAAACAAGGGATAGTTTTGATGACACAAGTTTTAGAGATCAATAATAACATCTGTATCTATATTAATAACGTCTGATTTTATATTAGTAACTTCACTCTTATGTTTCACAATTAAACTAAGACAACTTGATCAGAATTGAAAATTTCATATTCTTACTTCAAGTTTGGCTTGAGATTTTATAAATTTACCGCACTGATTTATCTTTTAGCATTTTGTAATGTATTTTTCAAAAATTTTCCGTTTTTAAAAGGCTAATTCAACCTGGGGTTGACAGTATGATATATTTTTTGTTCTCCAACTTTGACGGTCTGATATTAAGAGGAGAAAACAATAAACAACAGATTGGGTAGACACCGTGCTCATTTAGAATAGTTTATTTTAAAGTAATAAATATTTATAAATCGTAATTAACGGTAAACGTAATAAATACTTATATTCAAAAAATAAGTGTTTCCAAACATAAACGCCGCTTGTACTTAAATGACGATATTGACATAAAGTTCAGGAGCTTATGTCGGAGTTTGACTTATAAATACATACATATATATATATATATATATAAATAAAATATATTATTAACAGCTGGCAATTCGAAGGCAAAAAAAAAAAAAAAACAGCTGGCAATTCCATTTTGAAGCCCCAAAAGGCGGAAAGACAAAGAAAAAGAATGGGCTGCCAACCCAAATGTTAATGGCAACGGAGGCCCGTATGGAGTCATGGGCCAATAAGCAAACTGAACCATAATCATTCTCCCTTCGCCCTGGGCACCTGCTGATCATGATGTTGGACTAATTGATGTTAACTTGTATAATTGAACAAAACCGCAGCTAAATTGACCAGACAGACTATTAGTTGGAATGTTTCATCAAACAAACGGTCATAGCTCCACCTCCAAGGCAGCTATCATCTTCAAAATTCAAAACTACTCACCTCGTTGTCATTAATATTTAAGATTATCTTCTCAACAACGTAACCCGTGTCTGAAGGGATCGGGTAATGTTGCATCCAATTAGAATGGCCTTATCCAATTGCCTGTACCCTGCCTTTTCATAATTTTCAAATCGTTAGTTGGGA
Organism: Inga oerstediana; assembly: GCA_963210345.1. Taxonomy (NCBI): domain Eukaryota; kingdom Viridiplantae; phylum Streptophyta; class Magnoliopsida; order Fabales; family Fabaceae; genus Inga; species Inga oerstediana. Next base: position 3,776,764 of record OY723405.1, read on the forward strand.
ATACCTGTATGTCGGTTACTAAAAAATGTGGTGTTTAATCCCAGCAAGTAACGGTTTTTAATTAGTCATACTGAATAAATAAATCAATCCATCCAACACTGCTCTCAATCCCAGCCAATCTGTTATGTGGATCTGTAAGTAAAGTATGAGCTTTGAGTGAGACTCGTGGCATCCACACACGTAGAAAGGGAAAAGAAAAGGCACGTGTGATTTGATCCTTCCAAGCAGCCACACCCCCATGAATTTCAAAGATTATTCGTTGCTCTGAAGGAAGCAGGTGGAGGAAGCATGTCGTGAATACGTGCACTGGATATATTAAGACAGAATCACACGATTTTTCTTGCTTAGTTTGAATTACTATATACTATATTAAAATTTGAATTCAGCCCTTTTTAAATTTGAAGCATGATCAAGGCATGTAAGAAGGCTGTTTTAAGTGAGTATTACATCTACCGTTACTAAATTATATTGAGTCAAAATTTAAAACTTGTGCTTCAACACTGTGAAGACCGATTGTTGCGCTGGTCAAGTTAAAGTTTAATGACGGAGTTTTAATTGAGCCAAAATTATAAGAACAAAATAAAGGATTATTTTTTCTTAGGTTAAATATACAATGAAAAGTAAATGTCACCTTACGTATAAATACTTCATGCTGTGTATATTCTGTTGTGACGCACCAGGTCTCTATAATGCCAATAAAGATTTCAATTTGGTGCATATGCATTGTTAATTCCTCAGTTGACAAGAAATATGGTCAAGGTTAGTGTGAGATGGAGTGAATCTGAATTAAAGAGGCATTCGTATTGCATCTTTCAACGGAAAAAACGAAACAAGATACGCACTACAGCCCCTAATTCATTGAAGGACACGTCCATTCTTCTTTGGCCTACCTCCGATCTTGACAACTTCATTCCCTTCCCTTTGCTTAACTCATACGCATGCGGTTTCTTCCGTGAATTGTATCTCATCATTCCAAATAAAAGTTTTATACGTCTAACTAAATCATATGAACGTACGGTGTTACACGTAGTATTCAATGATTCCTCCTGTCCGGTAATGGAGGTATTACCATTTTTTATGACCCCACTTTATATTGTCTATAACGGTATAGCCTTGTAGGTAATTGCATGATTCATTATAGATTTTTATATTATATATTAATTAATATATACTGATTACAAAAAAGAAGGGAAGCTGTATCTGTCGTAGACGACACTTGAAATGGTCTTGGATAGATCTTGAATCAAAGTTGATCGGTTGTTTTTTTCCCAGGACCACTGATAAATCAATATTATTATATATTTTATCTCGCCTTATTCATTTATTTTGAGGATTATTTGGAACTAATTTGAATTTATTAGAAAATATTTGAATTATTATCTAATTTTAGGAAATAATATAAATCTGAATTAATTATAATATTATTATATTTAAATTGTTAATATCTTGATTGCCTATTTTGTGATAGGTTAATATTTCTAAATATATGATAGATTATGATTTCATTTAATTCTTATAACTCAAAGTAAAGCATATTAGAAAATTCTGCAGTGCAAAATTACATTTGAAAATTTAAAAAGAATCTAATGACAAAATATAATTGAGCCAATTTAATTATAATGGATTCAAATAAAGAGCTACCGCTCACATAGTTATCGCCTATTGCAGTTGCTCGAATTGGTGTAGAAAATTCTTCTATATTCCATAAGTGACGTCACTTACGGAGAACAATCATCATCTCCAATTTCCATCAATTCTTTATTTCATCCCTTTGTCTCCATTTACCACATAAATGATTCCAAGTTCATTCAATCAACATCTCCCATTCATCATTCACAATATGGCCGCGACTTGCTGTTTAATTTCAAGCGTGAGGAGAATGTTTCCATGGCAGCTTAGTTTGGGAGGCAATTTGGGAGGGGAATGAAAAAAGTTTCGAGCTTGGATTTTATACTTAAAAGACTATAAGGGAATATTTTTTTTTTTTAATGAATTTGTTTCAAGAGTTATGATTATTTAATTTTAAATAGTTTTGAGTTATATTAATTGAGAACAATATAATTTTAGATTGCAGACATATTCTTTTTTGATTGAATTGATGTTTTGATTAATTTTGTGCTAAGGCAATAGCTGAAACTTTTGTTTGCAAAACTTTAAATTGTCAATTCAATTTTTATTATTAATTTAATTGTCAATTTGCTTCATCCTCTTGAGTTTTGATTGTTTAATTAGGTTGGTTAATTGTCTAGTTGTTTAATTAGATAATTGTAAACAAGATTTTCAAAATTATTTTGAAATTAATTGTGATTGATTTTTAATATATTTAATTAGCTCACCTATTTTATTATGAGTTTTCTAGGAGATTAAGTGTTATTAAACTTAAGAGTTTCCTATGTTTTAATTAGGTGATTAATCTATTAATTAATCTCTTTTACCAATCTCCCGTTGGTCTAATTAATTAATTTGGACTAAGAAAGTTAACTCTATGTGAATCATAATTTGTTCTCTTTACTGTACTTGAAGTAAACCCTTCATTATCTTTTCTTATTTAATTTTCCTAGCTTTTAGTTTATTTCTTTTGCTTATGATTTTAATTTCTCCCCCATAAATGCCCCTAAAAATTGTATTTGCATTTATTTAGATTAATTTCATTCTCATATAGGTTTTAGAGTCATTTGCATTTTGTAGTTAGACAGTAGTGTCTTGTATTCTAGTTTATGTTCATTCCATTACATTTTTTATCACCTAAATTTAATTATAAAGCAAAACTCACAGATTGCTCTTTAGGATAATGACCTAGGTTGCCGCTATATTGCATTATTAGTTGGTCTTAGTTCAATTCATTGCTTTAGCAACAAAAACACACATAAATTTTTGTGTCATTGTTGGGGAGCAGTGGTTAGTTTTTAGGTTTGATTTTCTAGGTGATTTCTTATGTAGTTGTTTATTGCATGACTTAATCCTCTCTTGAAAACTGTTTGAACTTGATCCTTCCTATAATGGCTTGGAATTCTTCAATTTTTGAAAATAATTCTTATACTTCTATACCTTATCATTATGACTATAATGTTGGACAGATTTATGATACATCCTCGAACATATATAATTTTGGATGGCATGATCAATCAAATTTTGGATATGTCAATTAAGTTGTATCCATTCAAGAAGAAGATTCAAAGCTCGGGAATAAGCTTGAAACTATGATGAATCTTTTTATGGATAGGCTAGACAAGAGAAATAGAGATAAGGAAGAAAGGGAATTGTAATGTAGACAAGATCTTCAGCCTCTACATACTCAAATTGAGGAGTTGTTAAATGCAAATTAGCAATCTGCAGAGTAAAAAATTATAAGTTTATATTGAATTTCCACGTGGTAATATACTTTTACCTTCTAATTATTCATGTTTTTTTCCCTTCTACTACTTCAAATGATGGCATGATTAGTACATTAGTTGAATATACATGTACTGATGTTGTTTTTGAATTGACTAATCATATTGATTTAAATCATGTTTAATCTTGTAATTTGTGTACTAATGTTTCTTCCCATGCCTCTAGTCCTATGAATTCTATTGATTCTAACGATAAAGTCAATGAAGAAATTTTTGTTGAATCCTTTGACGTCGTTGAATTGAAAGATACCCTGCTTAACACTGACAGAGATGATACATTACTTGATGAGAGTAATGTTTCTTTTAATTATGTTGACACTAATGCTCTTGACTTAAACGTTGTTAATGAGGATATTATTGAGGATACGTGTGGGGAAACCTTGATTTTGATATTCATTTAGAGGATAACAAGAACATATATGTTGCATGACAAGGTTTCCCGCATAGAGTTTCTTTTGTGTGATGATGAGAGCAAGCATGACGAGACCATTTTGAGTGATCACCTGGTTTATTCTTTTGAGAACTTGACTCTTACTTAGGAGAGTCATATTAATTTTGTGGGTTGTTCAAGGATCTTGGAAGTTCCAATACCTAATTTTCATTAATTTATTTTGGGATCTTCTTGGATTGTTGATAAGCCTATTGAGTTTATTGATGTTATTGTGGGACGAGATACTTCTTGGTGCTATGATTTTGCACAGGTACATAGATTGATTCTTCCAGTCCAAAGAACTTCTATACTTGAGTTAAGGTGTTATCTATGGATCTTAAAGAGGAAGATGTTTGTTGAATATTGGAAGCGGACACCAACAGTGCTTTAATGTGACTTACAATCATGTAATGGAGAGAGGCCAATTATGCTACTTCATTTGGGTCTCCAAGCTTTTAATAGTCTAATTGTATTCCTCCCTCACTCTTTCACTTGCATTGCTTGTTATTAGTGGTTAGATCTATGTTTTGCATTGAGGATAATGCATGATTTAGGTGTGGCGGATGGCTTCGGTTCTTACTTTCAGTTTTTGTTCTTTGTTTTTAAAATAAGAAAAAGAAAAATATTTTGATTTTTGTTCCTTGTTTTCAAGAAAAGAAAGACATATTTTAAAAAAAAATTGCAAGTTTTGAGTGACTTTAATATAATACATTCTTGATTTGAATAGTGATTGATCATGTTTTGAATAATAGACTAAGTGGCAATGAATTCGACTTTGGTGGATTTAGGCTAGTAATATCATATACCTAGTGAGAATTTTGAGCCTAATGTATTTTTCAGTATGTACCTTTTCAATATGTATCCCTTACTTCTTTACTTGATCTAGAATTTGACTTGAATCTTATTTGAGGTCACATTTTATGCATATGTATTCATAAAGACGATAAAGACATGCATTTCATTTTAGCCAAATAATCCAAAACATTCATCCTTTTCATTCATATATCATTTGCTTAGCCACTTTGAACCTATATTTTTTTCATTTTATCTACACCCATAGATGTGAAAACAAATCCCTATCCTTTTAAATGTCTTGAGAGATGAAGAGCACTTCATGATATCTATTTTGAATGGAAGAATATGTATAAAATTAGGAATTGAGTCATTGTGAAAAGTATGTAAGGTTCCCTTGAAAAAGGAAAAAATATATGCAATAAGATTCCGCTTCGTTGATTTAAGTTGTGCTTGGTAACCGAGGATCTTCATCACCAATGTTAATCTTTGTGTCAAACGGCTAGTAAAACATATGAGCATGCTAGTAGCATCTTGGTGCTATTGAGTTATAAATATTTGAGTAACCAGGTATTTGTATCACCAATATAAAGAGTCGCATCAAAAAAGTATATATATAACAAACTAAGAAAGTTAAAAAAAATGAAAAAAAAAAAGAGTTGTGGCCCAATTCAAGTTTTGTTTTGTTTCTTTCATCCTATATTCTCTGTTGCATAGCCTCTTCATCTCCTAACATATTCAACTTTGCTTCTCAAACGTTACATCCTTTTTTTCTTGACCTTAGCCCCTTTAAAACCTAATAAAAGTCCTTTTGTTCTTGCCATGCTTTATTAGTGATGAAAAACTTAGATTCTTGTCAAGTTTATGAAAAAATGATTGGATAGGATGGTTTTGAGTGTAAACACAAACTTATATACTTTTGAGTGATAAGTAACACACACATTATTCTTAGTGAGGAATTCATAGCTTAAGTTCTCCTTTATCAAATAAATTGCCATAATGTTTGTTTTTTTCTTTGAAAAGATCACTTGAATAAAAAGAGGTGTGGAAATGCTTTTATCCATTTTTTACTTGTAATTTGAACATTCACTTTCGCAATTTTTGTTATGTTTTCTCTTGATCAAATCTGATCTTGACTTGCTTTGCCTAAGAATGCAAATAATAAGTGTGCGTAGTCTAATGAAAGGATGACAAAATACCAAGCGCTGTATTTGAAAATATATGTATATATTCTCTTTTCCTGTGGACGAGTAACAGGGACACCAATCCATTTAGTGTTTGATCTTATCAAGTGTTGTTTCATATAGACAGCAACTAATTTCAGGCATCAACTTGCTTAAAATAATGAGGATAAGGAAGGCACATAATTTCAAATTAAGTGAAGGGTCATGTCGATCCGTCGTCGTACGGAAAAAGATACCAATAGAAACGCATTTAGGTAAAGCTTACCACTCCCTTATCCTCATATCCTTAATCTTAGCTTAACTAAAAGTTAAATAAAAAACCCCCCAAGTCATAAACAGATAAATAAACTACTTTAATTTCCCTTGATTTTTTTGTCGTTGAGTAAACGTGGGATCTCGATATTTATATGCGGTGGGTCCCTGGCGTGCACCATTTTACATTTATACTCTTTATTTTGTCAGGTTGTGTTTAAGTTGAAATTGAAGGAAGCCCTCGAGGTAAGCATTTTATTAGCCCAATCAAAAGGGCAGTGACGGGTAATTAAAAGTAGAAGGGGTACATTTGTAATTCCACGTCTTTTGTTTTGTAGGTGCTTTCGGACAAGCAACCCAAGTGCAATGCCTCGTGCCTTTGTTGTCAAGACCAATGGTTTAAAAGTCGAACGTTGAATTAGAGAGACTATCATGTCATGGGTCAGGGTCATATGGTTGAATTGGTTGGGTTAGTGGTTGGACTGATAACATAATAATTAAATAAAAATAATATTATACGTTTATATGATTATATAAATATAAAAAAATATATGAAATTTTAACATTACATAAAAATAAATACATACAAAAGCTTATATGTATAATCTTTTCTAAATCTCAGGTTCTAATATATTGAGATCATTAAAAATATCACAATAATATGTCAATAAGACCAATAAACGGTTACCAATTCAACCCTGATTTCCAGCCCAACAACCGGTCTGAAACGGCCTGAAACAGTCTAAATAGTGAAACGGTTGAACCATACTAAATGAGCTGAAAGCCCTCCCAGACACTGGTCCAACCGATTCGACCATTCGGTCCAGTCCGGTTTTCACAGCTTTGCTTAAGACGCATGCTATTTCACTTACAGTTCCGTTAATATTCACCTACTCCACCTTGCAATCACGTCTCATCATCTGTTGTAACTCAAATATTAAGTTTCTTTTGTTTTTTTTTTTATGGGACAAATATTCAGTTTCTGTTCTCATGCATCTCCAATTTTTCAGCTTTACTTAGTATTACCGCCTCACTCGAGTCACAATATAACCTCACGCAGCAAAAACCCCCATCTGTTGCTTGACAGAGTCTCCATATACACCCCTATATCTCTGCAACCAAGCAATAAGCTCCTTCAACTTGGTACAATAACGATTCTGCTGCAATGAAACTGTATGGGTTTTTTAAGAATGCCAGCACAATAATTTATGGACATTTTGATCCCTTCACTTTCAGGCCTTTTGAGGTTTTATATTTAAGTTATATTTCAATCATCGATTATGTGATTAGTTTGGGTTATTGGTTCTCCTTTTTTTAACCCAGATCATCGTTAATCCTGTTGTGACATATCATTCTTGTTTCTCCACCAGTTGATAATAATGTCTCACAACATATATGAGATATTTTCACTTTTTTACCTAAAATATTAATTTCTTTAATTTAATTGATGACGTAATCTTCTTTTGGTTATAACCACCTAATTCATTCGCATATAGTTAATATTATTGTGGCGTACTATAATTTATAGCAGATATGCAGGCCTGTTATTATTTGAGATTTTTTTCTCTTAATATAATTGAAATCGTGAACATTTATTCACATCCCATGTTCGCATTTCATTATTGTTGTTTATACAAGCTTTAATTGAATTATATCGCGAATTATGTCCCCCACCCGAACCCCAAAAACAAAAAAAGGATTACCCACATTTCATATAAAGTTCTGCTCCTTTGGGTCCCCTTGGACTGTTTTGATTAACATACGTTGGGCAGAACTCTCGAGAAAGGCGTGATTAAAAAATATTACTCCCTCCTGTCCTAATTATAAGATAAAGTTGATTTTTTTAGAGAAATTAAGGAAGCCAATTAAATCACTTTAAAATATTTATATTTATATTTTTTTCTTCAAACTAAGTAATTTGATTAATAAACTAATATATAATCCAAAGATATTAAAAGTATAAATATTCTAAAGTGATTTAATTGACTTCCTTAATTTCTCAAAAAAATAAATTTTATCTTATAATTAGGACCCAAAGGAGTATACTTTTCTTTGGGGACCCCGCAATTTAATTAAAAGTCACAGAGACCTTTCACGACCAGATATATTATATCTGGTGGTTAGTTTAATTGCTCAGTCACGCATTTCTTTAATTCATATCATATTCGAGAGTCGAGACAGTGACCCGATCATCCAAAGATCAAAAGAATATTCAGTAATAAGTCACAAGGCAAATGCAGAGATTTTTATGAACCGCGTACCAATACTAAATGCAAGTTATTCATAATTTATAATACTTGTATGCTATGATATTTTTAGGATATTATTATAATGCTAATGGCTTTGTAGTGTGAAAGCTTCCAATTAAATGAAAGGCTACTCTAGTGCTGCCCCGTAAAGTTTTTTCAAAAATATTATTTTGGTTAGTTGCATTATCTTCTACATTCAAGACAGAGGGAGCAGATGATGTAATCAAGTATTATTTTCATTTTCACAGCCATAACAAAAGGCCGAAGGTCTGATTGAGCGGAGTCCAATGCAAAGGGGAAAAATTGGGCGGAGTGGTGGACAAAAGAAGGGCCAAAATTAATCAGGTCAACAAAATAAAATGGTCAAGGGACAAAAATATTTTTAGTTTTTTTTTTAAATGCATCCATCACTATAAATTTTTTTAAATGTAAAAGTAACAATGAACTTTTAAAAAGGGGATAAAAGTGACACTTCCATTAAAACTAGCTAACGGTCGTTAACTCCAGTACAAAAATATCAAAATACCTGTATCTAAAAAAAAGTTATGGTGGTGGACACATTTTTGAAAAAAAAAATTATAGGTATTTTTACACTTTTGAAAAAAATTTTATGGATATTTTTGCCTCATAACCTTTTTTTAGATAGGGCTATTTTGAAACTTTTATGCTAGAGTTAACGACTGTTAGTTTGTTTTAACAGAAGTATCATTTTTATTCCCATTTTAAAAATTCATGATTATTTTTATATAAAAAAATTATAATGATGGATACATTTTTTAAAAAAAAATTATAAATATTTTTAAGGCCATGTCCCAAAATAAAAAGGAGGCGAAAGGCGAATACCAGAGGTCTGATGAAAAGGGAGCAGCAAACCTGCCATAGTTAAGCAAACGGGGAGATAGCGGTGTTAAACATCGGGAAAATTCGGGAGGAAAGGGAGATTCGATTCCATTTGCCCAACAAGCCACGTGGTGCTCCCCCACCAGCTGTACCCTCTTTATTTTTAAGAGATGGAGGAGGTGTTTTTATTGATTTTTTCTTTATTTACTTTTTATTGAAAATATCTACTACTCCCTTATCTTAATTATAAGGTATATTTATCTAATTTTTGAGAAATTAAAGATAATAGTTAAATTAGTTAATTATATTTATTTTTCTAAAATATCCTTATTAAAAAATTTAAAATGACATCCAATTACGTTGATTCTCGGTTTTTTCTTGTACTCTTCTGCCTCAAACACGACTTCTCCAAACTCTCACACAATCCAGCGTTGTCAATCTCCGTCAACAACTTCTGATCTACTCTTATTAAACTATTATTGTATTTGATTATTATTGAGGAAATATCAATAGGGGTATTTTGGAAAGAAATTGATAAAAATTAGAACTTTGTCCTATAATTAGGATCAAAATTAACTCTTAAATATTATCCTATAATTAGGACCGAAAGAAGTATTAGATCAACTTTCAATAATTGAAATTTAATAATTTATAAAAAATATTATTATAATAAAAATTTATTATAATAAATTTTAACCACTAAAAATTAATCTAATGATAGATATTTTTAATAAAAAATAAATAAAAAGAGAAATCAATCAGGACACCGTCTCCTTCTCGCCATGCGATCCACTCGTTTTTCCTTCTCCTCTCTGCCACCTGTCTCCACAGTCCCCACAATCCCATACTCTCATCAACTTATTTCTTCCCCTTTTGCCCCCCAAAAAAAATCAACCATCAATTTCTCTTTTGGGCCATTAACAATCAGTTTCTTAATCTCTGCCTAATTACATCTTCAGTCTTAATTAGCTCCGCGATGTGCTGCTCCAGCATTAACTCCGTCCTCATCGAATTTTCTGTTATAGTCCTTCCTTTTTCTCATATATATTTTTAAGACAGATTCTTATATACCCTCAAGCTGCCCGTTCATATGTCCTCTTTCCAATCACACCACACCTTTGGCCAAAAAAAAAAAACACACACACACCACACCATATCGCTTAATTTTAATTTTAGCCGTCATCTAATTTTAATTCCTTCCGCCTTACTTAATTCAAATTATTTTAAGGAGAAAATTTAGGTCCAGTATTTAATATATTGAACATCCAGTTCACCAATAAATAAATGACATCTGTCCTTTTTAACACATCATCATAACCTCGTTTCTTCTTCTCTTCCCTAGTCACGATTTTCTATTAAACAACAAAACCCTTAACCCTATTTGCCGCTAAGGACTTGCGGTGGGGGACCGACGGAGTTGATGAAGGCTACGGAGAAGTTGTAGTAGCCAAAGGAGTTATGGCAGTGATCATCCAGAGAGGACAACAAAGAGGATTGGTGACCAAGGACAGTGGCTCGAACAAACGGCAATGTGATCCGCGAAGGATTGGTGGCTGACAGTGGCTCAAACTAACACATGCATTATCAGGGCTAGAGATTCCTTTTCACCCTTAATCCAATCATATGATTTGCTTGAAGTGAAATGTTACTGTGTTACTTCTGTGATGTCGATTTTCCTTGTCCTGGTTGTAGAAGATGACCATTTACTTGAAGACAAAAATTAGATTAGGGTTGAGTTAAGGCGATTTTCATTGTTTTTGTTAGTGAGGATAAAATTGTAAATATGTAAATGGGCTATAATTAGCATTAGCCTTATAGTTAGTTTAGGATGCTTATTGAGCAATATAAATATGTGTGAAGACAATATTTACTGTGGTTGTAATACTCCTATTTTCGTGATCAGTAAAGTGCCATATTCTTCTTCTCAGGTCTAGTGCGTACTGAAGGGCTGGTCCAAGAAACTAACATGGTACCAGAGCCCCAGGCCACGACCCGATAGAAGATTCGATCATAGAAAGCACAAAGACTGACCCAAGAACGCAACCCGATCTGGCATATGCAGACCCGCCTTGGCAATCGTGATTCTGCCCTTTAGACAATCTTGCTATCAACATAGAACGCACGGCCGCTCACGGACAGAGGTTTATCGCCGATCGTCTTTGACACGTTTCCGACGCCCATCGCCAAAGACCGCCAAAAGCTCACACCCAGAGGTTCATCGCAAATTCCCATTGGCAAGATTCGGCCGCATCTACAATTCGAATGCCCTCCGTCTTCCTGAGGAAAGAAGGACGTTTAGAGGCTCGTTGATGATCGACCGATTAACACCAGATTCATTTTGAAGCCAGCATACATTTCAGGCTCTGCACTTTCGAACCCTAACTATGAGCGGTGAAGGCGACAAGATATCGGCCAGTGGATTGCCATTTACACATCCTCTATTTCTTCATCCATCGGACATGCAGGTATCGACTCTTGTTCCCCATATTCTCACTGGAACGGAAAATTACACGGTGTGGAGCCGTGCCATGAAAATTGCCCTCTGAGGACAGCAAAAGCTTGGGTTCGTCGACGGTAGTTGCGCAAAAGCATCATATGACAAATCCTTGCATGACCAGTGGGAGCGATGCAACGCAGTCGTCCTCTCCTGGCTGATTGGATCGATCTCAAAGGAATTGTCCAACGGTATTATCTTCTTTGATAGTGCATTTCTTGTGTGGACTGATCTTCGTGAACGCTTTGACAAGAAAAATGGCACCAGAATATTTGCACTACACCGGGAAATCAATTCACTCAGGCAAGCCGGTTCTTCTGTCTCCATATATTTTTCGAAACTCAGAGAATTATGGGAGGAGCAATCAGCTCTTTTATCGATCCCTGCTTGCACTTGTGAAGCCTCGAAGGCTCAAGGAAACATGATTCAAGAGCAGAAGTTATTACAGTTCTTGATGGGGCTTGATGAGTCCTATGGCCAAGCAAGAAGTCAGATCTTGCTAATGTCTCCCCTTCCTTCGGTTAATGATGCCTATGGCATGATATTGCAAGATGAGACTCAGCGTCACATTGTCACCACTGAGAGACACTCTTCCACAGATGGTCTAGCTATGGCAGCAAGGGGGAGAGGCCGAGGAAGAGGCAGAGGTCATGGTGACAACGACCTGGAATGCTCTCACTGTGGTAAGAAAGGACACTCAAAAGAGAGTTGCTACCAAATCATAGGATATCCTCCAAATTTCAAGGGAAGGCAGATTAAGAATTCAAACCAAGGAACCAAATCTGTAAACCAAAATTCATCTCTAACTTCAGAGGACGTGGTAGGTGCAGCTGGTGTTGTGGCTCCAACATTTACTCAAGCTTAATACGAAAGGATACTTGAACTGCTCAAGCGGGATGAGGAGACCACTGTCCACGCGCTTACCGGTACAGGTTTGGCTATTCCTAATATTTCTGTTTCGCATAGTCATTGGATTATAGACTCTGGAGCCACAACATATATGGTAGGGGACTTAGGTTTGCTATATGACTATAGGGAATACCATAGACCAATTAAAACTATTAAGATACCAAATGGCAAACATGTTCCTGTGACTCACATAGGTAGTGCACAACTAGCTAGTGATGTCATTCTACATGACGTTTTATATGCACCCCAACTGCAATTTAATTTAATAGCAGTATCCAGATTCACTAAGGAACATAATTGCATGGCTTCGTTCTTCCCTCACCTTTGTTCATTGCAGGGCCTTCGGGATGGGAAGATCAAGCTGATTGGTAAAGAGTATGCAGGATTATACATTTTAAAATTAGACAGAAAGTGTAATTTTGCTTATGCTGCTCATACATTTCAACATAGCAATAATACTTGTAGCATGTCTCAAATAGATATATGGCATCAAAGATTAGGTCATGCACCTATCTCTGTAATCAAACATTTAAATGTTGTAAGTACTGAGAAGCTACATGTGAATAAAGATTGTCCAATTTGTGTTCAATCCAAGCAAACAAAGTTCCCCTTTACCCATAGTTGTATTAAAACTACGAGATGTTTTGAGCTCATTCATGTTGATGTTTGGGGCCCATATAGGACCCCTACGCATCAAGGACATCGCTTTTTCTTAACAATTGTTGATGACTTTTCTAGGGCTACTTGGATTTTCCTTATGAGATGTAAATCTGCTACTGTAAGTTGCATTAAGAATTTTTCTGCTTATGTACTGAATCAATTTTCTGTTTCAATCAAACGAATTCGAAGTGATAACGGGACAGAATTTGTTAATAATGAACTACGGTCTTACTTCCAAGAAAAGGGAATTATACATGAACTTACTTGTCCCTATACCCCTGAATAGAATGGAGTAGTAGAGAGAAAGCATAGGACAATCATACAGATAACTAGGAGTTTAATCTTGCAATCTTCTGTTCCTATTCGATTCTGGGGGGAATGTGTGAGGATGGCTACACATATTGTTAATAGACTTCCTTCTAAAGTCCTAGGATACAAAACTCCATTTGAAATTGTTTATAAAACTAAGGCTGACTTGTCTCACCTGAGAACTTTTGGATGTGCAGCTTATGCAACAAACTTAACTGTTATTGATAAACTTGAGGCTCGAGCAAAGGCCTGTGTATTCTTAGGTTACCCTGAATTTCAGAAGGGATTTCTCTTGTTTGACATTGAAGCTGAAAAATTACAGAAGGGATTTCTCTTGTTTGACATTGAAGCTGAAAAATTATTTGTAAGCCGACATGTGAGTTTTATGGAAACTAAGTACCCCTTTCAGGATAACCACGGCTGCACACAAAAGAGAATAGATGAAGAGCTAAAGAACATGTTTTGGTTTGACCTTGAGGTACTTATAACCAGAAATGATGCTCAAAACAGTAGAGGAAATGCATCAGCGCAATCTGATAAAACGGAACAGAACAGCCCACCAACAGTAAGTAATAATGATCCACCCTTAGAACATAGAGAGCCTCAGTTGAACTTACCAGAAGTGAGTAATGATGATGTGACTATAGAACATAGAGAGTCTCGGCCAAGTAGACATAGGAAACCCCCTATTTGGTCTAATGATTATGTTTGCTCTGTTTTGGCTGCAAGAAATGATAAAAATCGTAAGAGCAAATGTGCATACCCAATTGAGGATTATCTCTCTTATGATAATATTTCATCTAACCACATGAGCTTCTTATGCAGTATTGATTCAACTGCAGAACCAATCAATTATGAAGCAGCAATCAAACACCCTGAATGGGTGAGAGCCATGAAGGCAGAAATGGATGCACTTGAAAACAATAAAACATGGGAACTCGTTTCTCTTCCAAAGGGAAAGAAACCCATTGGATGCAAGTGGGTATACAAGGTTAAGTACAACTCGGACGGTAAGATTGACAAATACAAAGCTAGATTAGTAGCTAAGGGTTATAACCAAAGAGAAGGTATTGATTATTACGAAACTTTTTCTCCGGTTGTGAAAATGCTCACTATCCGTCTTGTTCTTAAGTTGGCAGCAGTAAATAAATGGCAATTGCACCAAATGGATGTGCATAATGCATTTCTACAAGGAGATCTCAATGAGGAGGTCTACATGCAAGTACCCCCCGGATTTGATAGTAAGGGGGAGCATATGGTATGCAAACTACGCAAGTCCCTTTATGGCTTGAAGCAAGCTTCAAGACAATGGAACCGAAAACTATCTGAGACATTGAGGCAAGGAGGTTTTGTACAAAGTAAAAATGATTACTCTTTGTTTGTTATGCAATGTAATGATGGTATAGTTCTGGTTCTTGTTTATGTACATGATTTACTGATTACAGGAAGTTCTGAAAGTGGTATAGCAAAAACAAAAACACTTTTGCACACACATTTTAAAATCAAGGATTTGGGCCACATGAAGTATTTTCTTGGGATTGAAATAGCTAAGTCCGAAAAGGGAATTGTTTTGTGTCAACGAAAATATGTTCTTGATTTGTTAAGTGAGACAGGAATGAGTGGATGTAAGCCACTTGCTATACCAATGGCACAAAATGTGAAGTTGATAGCCTATGAAGAAGGAAAGGATAAAAGGGAAGATCTTTACAGATATCCGGACAGATATAGGAAATTGATTGGTAAGCTTATATATTTAACAATGACTCGACCTGACATTTCATTTTCTGTGCAGACCCTTAGTCAGTTTATGCAGCAGCCTACAAAAGCACACTATGCAGTAGCAATGAATGTTGTTCGATACTTAAAAGGGAGTCCCGGATTGGGAATACTTATAAGCTCAGAAGGCAGCTTAGCGTTAGAGTGTTATTGCGATGCGGATTGGGCCTCTTGCAGAACCACCAGAAGATCAGTGACCGGTTATCTACTCAAATTTGGAGGTTCATTAGTTATGTGGAAAGCAAAGAAGCAGAATACCATATCGAAGTCTTCAGCAGAAGCGGAATATAGAGCCCTTAGTATGGCAACATCAGAGATTGTTTGGGCACGTGGGTTACTCCGAGACCTCCACATTCAGCATGAGAATCCCGTGAAGATTTTCTGCGATAGTCAAGCAGCGATACACATTGCTGCAAACCCGGTGTTCCATGAGCGCACCAAACACATTGAGATAGATTGCCACTTCGTGAGGGAACAATGGGAAAAGCGGCTGATAGACTTGGAGCATGTTTGGTCAAAGGATCAAGAGGCAGATTTGTTAACAAAGGCAATAAGTGGAAACTTGCAGATGAGATTGTTGAGCAAGTTAGGAACGATTAACTTGTATCGTCCCCAAACTTGAAGGGGAGTGTTAGTGAGGATAAAATTGTAAATATGTAAATGGGCTATAATTAGCATTAGCCTTATAGTTAGTTTAGGATGCTTATTGAGCAATATAAATATGTGTGAAGACAATATTTACTGTGGTTGTAATACTCCTGTTTTCGTGATCAGTAAAGTGCCATATTCTTCTTCTCAGGTCTAGTGCGTACCCAAGGGCTGGTCCAAGAAACTATCAGTTTTGCTTTCCAAATGCTTTATCTGCTGCAATTCTTTAATCCATAGCATTCTTTCTCTCTCCTCATCTGATACTTGCAGAGAAGATGCTCGTTATACAGAGATGGCTTTTTGAATCATTCAATTTGATATATATATATATATATATATATATATTGATAGTTAAAAAATTATATGAGCATTAGCATTACTCTCAGGCTAAGGAGCAATCTGCAATGCAGATGGAAGACCGTGGATGAAGAAGGTGAGAAGAAGAGGCGCCGTTAATAATATTAATGGTGATGTGTTTAAAAAAGACAGATGGTATTGATTTATTGGTGAACTGGATGTTCAATATATCAAGTACTGGACCTAAATTTTCTACTTATTTTAATATACTCCCCTGATTTTATTTATAATGTACTTTCAACATTTTTTATATAGTTGAAAAAAAACCTTATATCTCACTAATTCTATTATAAAATTCAACAACTTTCTAATTTTATCTTTATTTAATATAAATAATACTAAATCAAAATAAAATAAATAATACTAAATCAAAATAAAATCAACACAATAATAAATAAATAGATAAATTATCCATTTATATCAAAATTTTAACAAAGTGGCCAGGAAAAAACTTCTCTCTACCCTATATGAGGAGTATTTAATAGTTTATTTCCTAAAAATTGCCTTGCATCCCTAAAGCCCTTGATGAACCTAGAAACAAGGTAGAGAAGTCAAGGTCAAGAAAAAAAATACTGTCAGTACGCAATTTAAAAACTTAATGCTGGCCAGGAATTGCGGAAGTCATTCGGAATGAAGATGGAAGATGGAAGATGGAAGATGGATGTGTGGCTACATGAGCGCAGACTCATAAAGGTCCCGCCGGCTATTGCGGAAGTTATAGCCATCATTCAAGGGCTCCAAATATGTTGGAATAGGGGAATTAGAAGCATTATTCTGTGTACCGATTGTATTGAGGCTGTGAATTTGCTCACTAGAGGATGTGATCATAAACATCCCTTTAGAGAGATCATTGAGGAAGCTAGATTATGGCTGGCCAGGAATTGGCAGGTTCTTATTAGACATATAGCGAGAGACCAAAATACGCAGGCTGACTATTTGGCTAAACTTTCTCATACTAGTGTTGATCATTTTGTAATTTTTGATCATCCACCCCTTCCGTTGATGGTAGGTGGTGGTGGATGAGGGACCGAGTTGGTTGTAATATTGTTTAGTTATGAATTCCAGTTTTATTTCAAAAAAAAAAACTTAATGCTCATTGTGGATAAAGACCGATAACTAAGTAATCAATAAGGAAATGATGTTTTGTAATAAATTGATAAAAATTGACCTGGGGATCAAGTAAGACTGTAAGAGAAGAGGGGCGGTGGAGTGGATCCCACAGGGCACAGGGCACAGGGCACAGGGCACAGGGCACAGGCCACAGGCCACAGCTTCGCACACGGATTTTTCATTTCTATTTATTATTCTTGGCGGGGCCCATCTCCTAATTTCCCTCCATTCCCAACTTCGCCCCAAAACCTCCGTCGACTCACTGTCACTGGGCCGTTTGTCTATATAATTATCGCCCCTTCCGCCGCTTTGTTAGTCCTTCCTTCACTAAGCACTCTCTTCTTCACAACCATTTAGCTTCACTGTTCTTCCAGTATTCTGAGTCCGCTTCCGTCTTTTCATCCCTCTCCCTTTTGTGCTTTTGCCCTCTTTGTCACAAATCTTGCGGCCCATTCACGCTATCTGTTCAACTCCTCTGTTGTTCCTTCCCCCTTTTCAATCGCATCCTTATGGAGCTTTTTAACAACGACGATCTTAACTTCGTTGACGACGACTATTACGACGTCCCTGATTTTGAGGACGATGACCCTTTCGCCGAAAATCGCTCTCACAGCAGCACTGTCTTTCATTCTCCGGACTCCGACTACGAAGATGATTTTGAAATGGTATAAATGCTGTTTAATTATCGTCTTTAACTCAGACATCGTGCGTTTCATCCATATATTTTGTTGTAATGGGTCTGGTAATGTAACAGAGTCAATCGAAGACTGATACTTCTGCTCTGGAAGCCCGGAATGGGAAAGATATTCAGGGAATTCCCTGGGAGAGGCTTAATTATACCAGGGACAAATACCGTGAGACTCGACTAAAGCTATACAAGAACTATGAGAATCTCTCTCGCTCTCGGGATGATCTTGACAAGGTTAGTTTTTACGTTCCTTATTACTTAAGCAATCTCTTTTCACCGGGCGACAGGAATATAAGAAATTCCTGGGAATCCGGCGGATCAATTTTTCTCTTTACTGTCAGCGCCTTTGCCTTAACTGGCACATATCTAAACCTTTTTTGCTTATCAGGAGTGCCTTGAAGTGAGGAAAGGAAATTCCTTCTATGACTTCCAGTTCAATACAAGGATAGTCAAATCAACAATAGTGCATTTTCAGGTAGACTTTCTTCGCCTGTACAAACCATGTGACGAGTGTTTTCTTTTGTCCATCTTCTTTCTTCCCGCATTGGGGTATCGAGCTGATTTGCATATTCAAGTCATGTCATTGTAAACTCATATTCCAACTTATTCTTTCTTTTTTTTATTACAACGTGACGGGACGGGGTTCGAACCCCGGAGGGGAGGGGGCAGTAAGTGTTCAAGAGCACTTCAGTGACCACTGCGCCTAGTGGCGCTGGTCATATTCCAACTTATTCTGATGCTGCTATTGTGATACTCTTACTGCTGTTATTTTATTTCAAGGTTCTATTTCTTTTTTAAGAACTTTTAATTTTAATCCAATGATTTGATCATTTGTTTCACTAAAGCGAAAGATTTCATTCTACAGCCTAATGTTTCTTGACAGGGCTATATCTTGCGTACTTAATGAATTTTTGTTTTCCAGCCGCGAATCTGGCCAAATATGGTGTCTGACCGTGACAATTTGGTTATGCAGAATAAATCTGGTCTTATATTTTTTGCAGGACCCAGTCTTCGGCGTCACTTCTATTTGAAAAAAATCTTCTCTTTTAAGAGAATCTAAATCAAATGGCTCTGGAATTTTACAATTTGAAAATTCCGTCCAAATAAAGTTTGTTAACTAAGAGTCTAGTTTACTTTCTCCCGAGGCCACTACAAAACCTTGTTCTTACAATATAAAAGAGATTTTTCTAGTCTTGTTCTGAATTTTTCATAGTTCACTCCTGCTTTCGAGTTTACATCAACAGCACCCAGAATATCAAGAAAAAAAAAGATTCTATGTAAATTTTTGGGTTTGATTCCCAAGCAAGTGCGATTTTTCATATTTCTGGCTCTCAGCTGAATTTAAGTCGCCTAACCGTCTTCTGAAAATCTCTCAGATGACAAGGAGGCTTACTTTTGAGTTGCACGCGCTTTCTGCGTTCTGTTCATTATTAATTTTCTAAAAAAATTTCATCTCTCTTTCAAAAGTATTATTCCAATACATGCCAGATGCTTTTTTGAACCGACCAGATTGTTTCAAGTCAATTTAAGGATATGGCTTGGTCAAAGGGTATCGCTTGGCGTTTGTAAGATCAGGGACCTATTGTGAGAGAGAGAGAGAGAGTTTTGCATCTATACGGCATACTTGTATGAAATATATTGATGCACAAACAACCAACTGGCCACATCTCTTTGGACCTGAAGCTTTTTAGCTGCAAACCATCCAGTCTTTTAACTTGATCGCCGATGAAAATAAGTACCTACTTAGTTTCTAACCAGAATCTTAGCAGTTTCCTGCTGTATTAACAGTTGACATACCCAACTCGCAATATTGGTTTTAAATAGAAGATAAAGAGTTGATTTTTTTAGAGATATTAAAAAACTAATTAAATTATTTTAAATATTTCATATTTGTCCTTTTTTCTCCGAATTATTTTACTTAACTTATAAACTGATATATAATTTAAGGATACAAAACATATGATGTGATTAAGTAACTTATTTAACTTTTTTAATCTCTTCAAAAAAATCAACGTGGTTTTATATTTAGGAAGCTAGGAAGTATTACTTAACATATTGGTTCTTCCATCAAGAGATAAATGTTGATTGTTTGATTCTCTGTTCACGTCTGAAGAAGAGCTCGTGTTTTTTTTTAAACTTCCGTGTACACATGTAGTCGATAAATTTAAGCTCTGGTGTCCTTATTGAATACTGCTTACTGCACTGTATAATTTTGGATTTCATGGATGCTTCCCATCACCATATCTGTAATTTTATGCATCGTAATGGACTTATTCATTTTTTGTATTCATTCACTTTTGTGATTAATTTATATTTGGGCACGTTGTTTTTGCATTTAAGCTATAACTGTATTTGTGTTTGTAACATAATTATGTGATTTAACCTCTTTGTGCATTTAGGCTTGCTATTACTCTCTTTATGTCAGCTTTTAAAGCAGGTGGAAAGTGAGCGGCTTGGCAGGACCTTTTTTTTATGGTATGATAGGATAACATCTGACCACATTTAAGAGGGCTGTAACAATATCTGTAATTAATATCAATTTATCCTAATCAACTGGGTCTCATCCCTTCATGGTGAACTGCGCACTTACAGAATCTTTCAGTCCATCAGTACGACTTTTACTGACATTCAGTTTGCGTTATTTTAAGTTCATTTCATTCTCTAGTTATCTGTTGCTTGGTTACCATTATAAATTATTTCTGTTTGCATTCATATATATATGGTGATCAGTTCTATTCCAATTTTTTTTGTCTGCCGATCTCATTATTTTGATATAGTTCTTTATTATGCTTGAAAAATTGCCAAAGAATGGTTATAGTCGTTGGTCATTTGGCGCTATTATAGCATTATTTGTTGAATAAAGTTGGGATGCAAACTTTGGGTTTTCTTCAATGCTTCTGTATTTACAACCAGCCAACCTTCGTTTCGCAGATTTCAAACTCTCCATTTATTGGTGATCGTCGATTTATATGATGCTGTATGACTCTATTTGAATCAACATCCAAGTGTCTTTACTTTCTTACGTTGCCATTCGCTTTTCTGTTTGTCTTTCCCTTTCTCCTCTCTTTACAAATGAAGGTCAATATTCTGGATCAGCAACCACTCAACGTTTTCTACATCTTTGTTTAAGATTTCAATTTGCTTGAATTCTTACCTCTTTTAAAATAAAGGCTTAATATAACTTTTAGTCCCTGAAGTTTGATCCAATTTTGGTTTTGGTCCCTGAAGTTTGAAATCGGTGGTTTTGGTCCCTGAAGTTTCACTCGATTTTGGTTTTGGTCCCTGAAGTTTGAAATCGGTGGTTTTGGTCCTTGAAGTTTCACCTGATTTTGGTTTTGGTCCCTCAAGTTTGAAAAGGACTTGGTTTTTTTCCGGGTCGGGTCGGGTTTTTTAATTGGGTCGCCAAGTCCTTTTCAAATTTGAGGGACCAAAACCAAAATCGGGTGAAACTTCAGGGACCAAAACCACCGATTTCAAACTTCAGGGACCAAAACCACATATTTCAAACTTCAGGGACCAAAACCAAAATTGGATCAAACTTCAGGGACCAAAAGTTATATTAACCCTAAAATAAATAAAGGACAAAGAAAAGGTTCCCTGTCATTTTAATTCCACCAACTACCTACACTGGTGTAGAATTTACTGGTTTTCTAGTAACAGTTGTTGCTCGAATGTGTGCTTACCGTTATTATTATTTTAGTTGAAGGTTTTTTTTATCTTTATAAAATGTTTTTTTATGCCAACTGGGCGTTGATATTAATGTTATCAAAATGTTTGTTCCCTGTTGCAGCTGAGGAATTTGTTATGGGCAACATCGAAGCATGATGTATACCTTATGCAAAACTACTCTGTGATGCATTGGTCGTCTTTACTTCGGAAGAGTAAAGAAATACTTAATGTGGTTAAACCCATTGTTCCAACTGTTGTACGTATCCAGATAGTTGCCCAGACCTTGTATAGTTTAGAACTTTATTTGATCCTACTGTTTTTAATTTCTCTGTTCATTTTGCAGAAGCACCCTGGATTTTTGGCTCAACCTATTTCCAGAGTACGAATAAGCACCATGGCTGTTAAGGAAAATCTAATGATAGCGGGTGGTTTCCAGGGTGAGCTTATTTGCAAGGTAGGAAATCATCGATGATTTCAATAAACAAATGACTAGTTATCTTAAGACCTTCCGTTTTGACGGGTTTGAAATCTTTGTGGACAGAATCTGAATCAAACTGGAGTTGCTTTCTGTAGTAAAATAACGACCGATGATAACGGTATAACCAATGCTGTGGATGTTTACCGTAATCCCAGGTCAGTAACTTGTATAACAAAAAAGAAAAAAGAAAACTTTGCTTGAAATTCTTTGGCTTCGTTTGGCTCATAACTAATTCTTGTCTCTGCAGTGGTTCTTTGAGGGTCATGACAGCAAATAATGACACCCAGGTTCGGGTTTTCGATGCTGATAATTTTGCTTCTCTTGGTTGCTTCAAATATGACTGGTCTGTTAACGTGAGTGTCGTCCACTAAAAACGGTTTTTACTCTGGGGATCTTGGTCACTCTCTCAAATAACCATAACAATTGTGTCTGCTTTTTGGACCTTGCAGAATATTTCCGTTAGTCCCGAAGGGAAGTTGTTAGCTGTTCTTGGGGATAGTACCGAGGGTTTGATAACTGATGCTAACACCGGAAAGGCATGTTCATAGTTGCATTAGTTTGTAAATGAGCAGCCCTTGCTTATGTCACGATCTCTGATTTTTCACGTGGCATCATTCAGGTTACTGGGAGGCTGAAAGGACACTTGGACTATTGTTTTGCCTCAGCGTGGCACCCAGATGGGCGAATATTGGCTACTGGGAATCAGGACACAACATGTAGGTTGTGGGACATTAGAAATCTTTCACGCTCCCTTGCTGTACTCAAGGGAAGAATGGGAGCAGTAAGAGCCCTAAGGTTCACTTCAGACGGACGGTTTCTGGGTATGGCTGAGGCTGCAGATTTCGTCCATATTTTTGACTCTCACAGTGCTTATGAACAAGGACAAGAAATTGATTTATTTGGTGAGATCGCTGGTATTTCCTTCAGCCCGGACACGGAGGCTCTGTTTGTTGGGATAGCTGATCGTACTTATGGAAGCTTGTTAGAGTTCAACAGGAAACGTTGTAATCAATATCTACACTCCATGTTTTAGAGGAGGTTCTCTCAGCCTGTACAGCAAGCATAAAAGGGCCTCAACACTGATTAAAGGGCCTCATACTATCTATTAGCGTGGATAAGGGCCTCAACACTGATTTTTGAAGTTTGTTTTCTCCGGAGCTCCTTTTTCGTTTTTCTGCTGAATTTTGTGGTTAAGCAAGTTGCAAATTTCGTTCTCAGTGAGCTGTTTCTGTTGAGGCGTCCTGACTCCTGAATTTTCAAAAGCTGGAATAGATTATCTCTCTTTTTGTTTTTTGGTGGATGGAATGGAATGTTAATTGTGTCTGTACAAATCTTCACCGTTGTGTCATAAATTTTGAAGATTTGTATGACTCCAGACGAAATTGTGTTTCTATCATTCTATTAAATGGGGAATATTTCAGTTCTTTAAAAACCATGGGTGTGCTGGGCTAACCCGGAGTACGGCCTGACTACTATTAACACGCTCCGGGGCTAGATTCACAGGTTGGGCCTGCTAAAACGTGTTAAGGATAAGTAAGGCAGGGCAGAGATGCCGATATTAGAGAAAACACCTTCAGAACTGAGTAAACCTTCCCAAAAAATAAAACCCAGGTTGTAAGTTCTAACTCCAGAAGGATCATACAGTACTATAAGAAAACACCTTCAGAACTTTGAGTAAAACATCTCAAAAAATAAAACTTAATTGATCCTATTTATAACTCTCTTTTAATTAAATCTTACATAATAAGGGGAGATAGTTAACTCAATGATTATAGGGTAAATTTCTAATTATGCCCTCATTTATGAATAGATATTTTTTAACTTTTTTTTCTCTATCTATATTTAAATTATTTCTTCATTTATACAATAAATAAGGGTAAAATTATTACAATCTCATTTACTACACTGAAACTGAATTTATAAATAATACCAAATTTTTTTAATAAAAGGGAACTTATACATAGAATCAGAGTGATATGTTGTGACTCCAGAAGTATCATATAGTAGTACAACGTTTTTAAAAAACCAAAGAAGATGACTGTAATCCGCAACCTTATTTTCCACCGTCCTCTTTCTCTGCTTTCTTCTTTTGTTTTTTAAGAAAACTTCTTTTCTACTTGGAATCAGTGTGAGGAGGAGACAATTGAGCCGAAAAAGAAAAACGCACGATGTCAGTTAAACAATGAATCACGTAAGAAATAAGGAAAATAGATCATAGGGACTAAAAATGGCGAGGTTAATGCTGGAAAGGATATTGTCAAATACAATGCAGATGTTAGAAGTTATGCGCAGATGACGAAAACATGTAAAAAGAACTCAACTGTCCGTTTTGCTGAGGAAATTGCCAGTCTCTACAACGACTTCATTTGTAACTCTTGTATAATATAGCTCAACTTGATCTCAGAGATTAATTTCCGGATGGTGGTGTTTGTCGCCTGACCAGTCAATGAAAATGTTTTTAAGAACACTATAAGTTGGACTCTGTAAGTTTGACGGAGTCTTTTTCAATAAGCGAATCATCATAATATTTTAACAGTAGTAGAAATATTCCCACGATATAGCAGCTGACATTGTATATAAAATCAGCATTCTAACGAGAATCAGTAAAGATTACATAGAAGCCACCATAGTAACACGCAAACAAAGTTCTTGACATCTTGGGTTCAATCAAAATCTGACAGGAATTTTCCAAGAGACGACTATATACCAACATTTGATACCCAAGTTACAGCCAGAGGTGGTAATATGGTCTGGCCCAGTGGGTTCGGGCCAACCCACCACGGGTTGGGACCATATGGGTTCGGTCCCAAAAGGACCGCATCAATATGAGTTGGCATTTAGTCAACCCAACCCATAACCGCTGGGTTGGCGGGTTGGGCGGGCCAACCCATATTTTTTTTAAAATTTTTTTTAACAATATATTAAGATTGTTTTTTTTATATACAATAAGATTGTTTTCTCTATACACTTAAACATAACAAAATTAAAATACATTACAAATTAAATATTCATCACAGGTCCATACATAACAAAATAAATATAAATCCACAAGTCATCAGTATAACTTAACACTAATCAATAATTAGTTAATATTAAAGGTGTTTTAATTTGAAGCACGCTGAGGAGGGTAGGGATTGATGAGAAATGGGTTGAACTTTGGACTTTGGACTTTGGAGTTACGGTTTTGGAGATTTGAACTATTGGCTAATGGTTCTTCCTTTTCCCTCTTAGTTAAAAAACAATATGGGCCAACCCGCCAACCCGGTGGTCTAACCCGTGATGGGTTGGGACCATATGGGTTCGGGCTAAAAAGGACCGCATCAATATGGTCCCAGTTTTGTAGAATCCAAACCGCCCATTTTGTCGGGTTGAGCGGGCTCGACCCATGATCCCAACCCATATTACCACCTCTAGCTACAGCTGGGCGATCGGAGCGAGGACATAGTCATAGAAATACCCCTCATTATTATATTCTTTTAATTTGGAATAAAAAGTTTGACATGCTTCATGAAATCATGCATCGGGGCCTTAAGATCAGTCTTTCCTATTACAATCACTTCTTATTTTTCTTTTCCTATGCTATCGAAATACTTCCAACGAATCAAACGGGGCCTCAAAGTCAGAATATTCCATTATCGATGATGCAGCTTCAAGCAGCAAGTTTGGGTCATGCTCATTTAAACTGCATTCTATTGTCATGTGATTTGTACCCCCCAAGTGATCTGGATTTTGCAAGAAGAATGAACAGCTTCCATGACACTCTCACCACACTTCAACGGACATCATGCTCATATGTGTTGTTTTAATTTGAGCTAATCCTTTTCTTTATTGCACTTTTACTAGCTCGATTCCCCTTATTTGGGGGGCGAGGAATAATGCACTTTTGCAAGTTCTTTTTTTTTTTTTTTTTTATGAACTAGAGGGTATACACCAATGGTTTAAGGCTACAATCCATGGCCTCTCCCTCACAAGTGAGAATCCATAATTCCATATCACTGTTCTACAAACCATGATATAAATGGGGTTCAAAAAAAGATGGCTGAATCTTGAGAGTGGACTGAGGCAGGGTTCAAAAAAGAAGTGGTTGTCGTTAATTGGGCCTACCAGGTGTTGGACTTTGAAGCGGCTGAGCCCGCAATATGTCACCTCAACTGCCTCAACATTTGAATGCCGCAAAAGATGACCCCTGATGAGCTGATAAATGTGTAGTTGCGACCTTTGTTTGTTTGATTTCCTTGGTCTAACTATTTCAGTGTTGACCCTTAATTTCATTCACTCATTTCTTCATCAGTTTCATTATCCTCATCAATTGGGGAACCAACTTTCCTCCTTCATAAATGGATGTTTTATAAAATCTAAACCGTTAGATCAAATCTCAAGAGTCCATATTTAATATATTATAAAAATATTATTATAATAAAATTTTTATAAAATATTAAATTTAGACAGTTGATATTGATACAATACAGAACCTACAAAAAAAAATATCCTCCTTTTCTTTAAAGCTAGGTCCATCAATTGGGTTGACAAAAAAACGAATTTGACATGTTTCACATGTTCCCATCACGTATCACGTGGCTTTTCATCCCTTGCGCCCAGACTTGTTCATTCCAACGTCATTCTCCCTCACTGCTAAATCCATCATTTCAACGCCTCAAAACTAATGAACAGCCCTCGATTGCGTCGTAGTGGTTTCAAAACTAATCACACACTTTCTTACCCTTCTTCGCAATAATCTCAATGTATAAATTATGCTTTGTTTACTGCGTTTTTATTGTTGTTTTCGTTTGATCGCTTTTTATACTTCAGATTCTATTCATCAAACAACCTACAGATATAGTGGTAAAAAAAAAAACAACAACCAACAGATACTTGAAATTATAAGGAGATAATATTATGGAGAATCAACGATCATGCACTGCTCAAATAATCAAGTCTTTCAAAGGTAATAATATATCGCTCATTAAAGGGTGATGATCACGATATTACAAATTAAGAAACATTGGGATGATCATGACAATTAAATAAATTGATTGATTTGCATCCACGATTCATGAACAGAGTCACTGCACATAACGGTGCAATGAATACGAGGGCATTTATTGGTATTGGGTCAAATATCAATCATTACCTACAAATCAAACTCTGTGGTGGATAGGGAAATCGAAGGCAGAACAAATTGAACCCAATTTAATACATATTAGAGGTGAAATTATATCTTTAAATATTTTAGAATATTAATTGCACCTCTAAAATTAGTTCACGGTGCTAAATGTATCTTTACTTAAAAGTAAATAAGGAGATCGGTGAAATTCATGAAAGAAATCAGATTTTGTAAACTGCTCATCCAATCATTTTCATAAGTAATTTTTATTAATGAACTAATAATTAAGATTAGTTAAAAACAGTAAATATATTAAAAATATCACGTTTCTTCTAAATATGCCCCCATTTATGAAATACGTATGGGAGAGAGAATGAGTAACAAATATCAAAGAGTATGACTATAAAATATGTGAGAGAATGTGTAATAAGTGATTAAATGAAAGAGAATTAGTGGTGAGTGAAAGATAATTAACATAAAGATATATATATTTAATAGGGTAGAAAACAAAAAAAAATAATTTAAATTTTGAGATTAAAAAAAATTGCTTATAAAAAAACCAACCGAAGAGAGATAAATTTGATTATAAAGAAGACTGGAATAATAAATAATGGTTTGTTGGACATAGAAGGACTCGTTCTACCAATGAAAGTTATGGTTGGTGGAAAAAATGAAGCCACAACTCACACCAAAACCTTTTTTTTAAATAAAGTCTTAAAGATGGAATAATATCCCCATTGTGGCGAAATAGAGGGAAAAGAAAATGCATTTCGACGACTCAGGTTGCTTGTGGCATGGATCACGAGATTCTTGACAATTGGCCACGTGACTGGGGATTCCGATGGCCAATTATAATCGTCAGACATTATAAACAAATCAAAATTATTGGCCAAAACAAGGCACTTAATTATACATAATTGTTACTTTTTTGTTTAGATGATATGGTCCCCCATCAAGTCTTTTTCTAAAAGATATTTAAAATTTGATGACTTTTCAAAAGTTTAAGCGTAAAGTGAAGTGAATAAGAACAAATAGAGTGATTGAGAGAGGAAGGTCAGCGGAGTGGATTAGGAAGAAAGGAATGGTGCGATATGTCCAAATTCGTTGAAGCCAATGGGAATTGAAGCTGTGCCTTCAAGCAACCAAAACCGCCACTTCGCATATTGGGCCGCCAAACTTATTCCCTCTTCTTCATTCCTCCTCCCTACAACCTTACCTTATTCCAAATTCCCATCATTAGATTATACTACCTTCTGTCCTAAATATAGGACATTTGCACTACAAACTATATCTTATATTTAGGATTAGAGGGAGTAGTATATTAAGTACCCAGGGATTAATGTTAATGTCCACCAACCAGGGATTAACAAGGCCATCAGTTGTGGGTCACTGTTGTTTGATGCTTATCAAAAGGTTTTCCTTATATGAACTAGATAAACCATTTTAACAATCTTATGACGATGAATATAGAATAAATTATAAAAAAACAAACATATCATAAATTATAATTTATATGGTGATGTAGAAGTTAATCTTCATATTTTTAATACGCGCCAGGCAACATATTTTAAAATAATTCATGAGAAAATAAAATAAAACATTTTTTATTTATATTTTTAATATCAACGGGGTATATAAAAATTATGTTTTCAGTATAGGCAGTGATGAGAAACATTAAAATAAAATAAGTTAACACTATCATATATTTTTTTGGATTTTCGTATTTCTGTTTTATCTGCACTAAAACACCCTGCATCGCATTGGGGCATCAAAATAGTTTCCATATAATGATTGTTGCTCATAATGAAAGCAGACGCGTGAAAAAAAAGAACAGACAACGTGAGGGATGATGGAGGGAATATAAGAAAGAATACTTGATAAGAAAAATAGTCTAGAATTTTTTTTTTTTTATAAAAATAGGAAAATCGAGAATGTGGAGCTGGGTGTGAGGGAGTATTTTGACTTTTGAGGGAAAAGCAAGAGTGGACTAGGGGAGGCGTGCCCGGATTCATGCATTGTTGTTGTATACAAAGTATTTTGATCCAACGGCTGATGTTTGGTCAGCTCTCATGCGGCATCGTCACTCTCACACTCTGGTTACGGCGTAACCATGGTCAACTCGCAAACCCAGTCAGGGTTAAACTCCCATGCTTTGTAACATGTAGAATTAGAATACTTGTTCTCAGATCTCAGCCGTCACCAGTCTACACTCTGCTTAGTCATCACGGCTCAGCCCAGTCCCATCCCACAGTTTGATTACTTTCGTTTAGGCCTGCTCGTTTATTTTTCTTTCCAAATCACAATCCTTCACGTACCTTGTTTAGTTTGCTTCGTTATATATGCTTCAAGCAAAGGATGGCGATAGCAAGTTTTCAGCTAGAGAAATAGCCTCCATATCTAAAACCCCGGAAATTCCAGTCAAATGGACCTGACTTCACACAAATACTGAAAATAGCCATGTTCATTTTTCTTCAGGATTATTACTATGGCGCATGTAGATTGAGTAGTTGCTATAACATTCATTTTTTTTATAATTTAATAAACATGTCACATCATTCGATCCGCCAAATCACAAATATTAAGACATAATAGGTAAAAATTAATTCTGGACACTACTAGTGTTGTTTGAATTAGTCTTGGAAGAATAATTTTTATGATTTATGAAATAAGTATATGAGAGAAGTTTTATCTTAATCTATAAAAAGAGGCTTTTGAAACTATATTTTGATTCTTACCTAAACACACACCTGGACTAATATAGACTCAGATTTATATTAAAAAAAAACTCTCAACAAATACCAAATTGTTGAGGATATTACATGGCCTTAATCTCTGCTGGTCTAAGGGCTACAAGAAGTATCTTTATTCTCCAACTTCAATTTAACATGGCCGCTAGAATGTAACAGACTAGTCACCTTTTAAAGACATATTACTCGTTTGGATTAGTGATTGACATGCTTAAAAGTAGCTTTTCAATCATAATTTACGGTATATGAGGTACGTATGTGAAAGGAGTTGTGTCTCGATTTACGTAAAAAACAGCTTATAAATAATCTGTTCGTTCAAACAAACATGTCCATAGTTGATGACACTAGAAAATTTGTATCAGGCTCTCATGGAAGATCTCTCCCTAACTAACTATTTAGCAAAATTAGCTCATAGAAGCAACGGTGGTTTTTGCATCCTCAGTCATCCTCCCCCTCTTGATTATGAGGTGGATTATGATGAGTGCAGCTAACTAAGATCTTGTAACTGGGTATGAATTAATGGAATTTAGTGTTTATTTGAGTTGCCGTTCAAAAAACACATTTATATAAGTGAAGATGAAAATTTTCTTTTATACTTATTTTATACATCATGAATCACGTTAGAAAAAAGTCTCTACATCTAACCCAAATAAATATTAAAAATGAAATTAAAAGAGACAAGTACGCGAGCGCCCAAATGTAGAGGCATGTCTATTGGCGGATCAGAGGGGTTGGGGCCATAAGGTAAGGGGGCACAACTTTGACTCCAATTTTATTTTATTCGGTAATTCGTAGTAATTGTGGACCTTATTATGATAAAATAAAGAAAAAGAAAAATTGTGGGGCTATGCACATTGCACAGTGGGGAAGAAGGTTGAGTTACATCACGTGAAGTAAGGGTTGAGTAGTACAGTCGGAATGCAAAGGAGAGCAAGTAGCGGTTGGAGTAATGAACGCGCATTGGCCTTCTAGTCAACCCGACTCATTCAAGAATATGACAGCCACAATCCCACTGACAGCCACGTGTCCCTCTCCCTCACGCGCTTATTCCTCAATGACGTCAGACGTAATCACGCTAATTTCGTGATTAACAGTAATCATTATGGGTTAAGGCCCAAAACACCCCCTCCTAATAAAGCTGGCGGCCCCCTATATAAAGCAGTGAGACTGCTCCCCCTCAACCCAAGAGCGGCTGTGAGATCCTCTCAATATTTAAAAAACACTGCTTTTTCTTCCTTTTGTGCGCTCCGGACGTCGATTCTCCCCCCTGCTCTCTAACCTTCATACCCCCCCCCTCTGTAACCCCCCGCTTCTCTGAATCCCTTTCTGTTAACCATCTGTCTTTCAGGTTATGATTTTTGGGTTTGTCTTCAATTTTATGAAAAAACAAACTTAGAAGTATTTCTCGAAAGCCGGTTGTTTTCAGAATCGAGATCAGTTTTTTCTTTTTCTTTCAAATTCTGGGTAAATTTTCAATCTCTTTTTTTTTATTTTTTTTTATTTTAGCTCTTTCTCTTCTTTGAATCGGCCAAGAGGGTTGTTTTTGATCCCTCAAAGCTCTCTGCTTTCGATTTCTGGGGCTAGGGGTTGCGTATTTTAGACCTCTGCCCTCATTTATTGTTTAAAGTTTTATCTTTCTTAACTGTGAGACGCAGGTTGAATTTTATCTAAGATCTGTGAATCTCGTAGATATGATGTCAGCTAACAGTAATCTGCAATTTCAGCCGGATCCCTGCAACGGTGAGCTCATGGAAGCACTTGAGCCTTTTATGAAAAGTGCTTCCACAACATCCTCACCCTCTCCGTACACCCTATCATCTTCTTCTTCGAATTTATTTCTGCCTCCTCAACCTCCCTCTTCCAACTTCTTCCATTCCTCTCCTTCAGTCCCTACACAGCCCAATTGGTTTGCAGATGGATACTCGCCATCGATGACCCATGTATTTTCCGACGGGTTATTCAGCAACCAAAACTTGATTGGTTTCGAGCAGCCAACTCTTCCTTTTGGGCTCGTCAACCAGACCCTGTCTCAGACTGACCAGTTTCAACCTCAGATCCTTCTCCAGAATCACCAAGACATGACCTTGCATCAAAATACCCTCAGCTTCTTGAGCCTCAAGCCTGTTCCCATGAAGCAGGTGGCTGCGCCTTCTAAGCCCACCAAGCTGTACAGAGGTGTCAGGCAGCGGCATTGGGGAAAATGGGTGGCCGAGATCCGTCTTCCCAAGAACCGGACCCGCCTCTGGCTCGGCACCTTCGACACTGCTGAAGAAGCTGCCCTCGCCTACGACAAGGCCGCTTACAAGCTCAGAGGTGACTTTGCCAGGCTTAACTTCCCCAACCTCCGTCACCAAGGTTCCAGTGTTGAGGGAGAATTCGGGGAGTACAAGCCTCTACATTCCTCTGTAGATGCAAAGCTTCAAGCAATTTGCGAAAGTATGGCTGAAATGCAGAAACAGGGGAAGTCGGAGAAGCCAAAGAGGTCTTCAAGGCGGTCCAAGTCAGGTTCCAAGGCTGCTCAGCCGCAGACTGTAACGTTCTCGAACGAGCAGGCGGTGGCCGGTGAAACTGATCTGAAGGCAGCGGAGAACTCTTACAACAAGGTGGATACTTCCTCGTCTCCGGTGATGACTGATAGTGGCGAGTCTGATGATTCATCTTCTCTGTTAGATTTGACATTCGGCGATGTCGGTGAGGCTCAGTGGGAAAGTATGGCAGAAACTTTTAATCTGCAGAAGTACCCTTCTGAGATCGACTGGGCATCATTATTATGAAAGGATTTGCTAGTATGTTCGTAGGGTTAACTGGTTCTCTAAAGAGGAGTCTTCAAGCATTAGATATAGTATATTAGTAGGCTTTAGTGATTCAGTTAGCTGCTGCAATTGAGTTTTTTTGTAATTGCAGGGCTAGTCCATGGATTTGTTTATTGGATTTATGCTTTTCCCCTTTTGTTTAGGTGATTGTTGATATCCTGTAAATCTCTGCCTTGGTCGGCTGGTTTTTGTCTTGCTCGGCCTCGGAGAATATTAATTGAATTATGTTTCAGTCACTTCTTTGCCTAAGTAATACTGCTGAAATGAGTGTCTTTCGTACAAGTACACTATATAGCACATAGCACGAGGAAAATCAGACTATTCTATTCCGTTTTCAATTTCCACTTTTCCTCAGGGGAGATGTTATTCACACTGCGCATCATCCACTTGCGGTAGTTGAATAGGGGCGGTGGACTCTGGTCATATTCATGCTGAGGCCACCTTAAATTTGACAAACTTGTATGCATTGATTACTGAATCATTTGATACGCTTGTGCCTTGCTTCCACGTATCTAATTGCGTCGCGTAATGCACTATGTGAGATTCCTGGTTGGTTGAGCAGTTTTGGGTCAGTTGAACCAAACGTTTTACAGTAATCAAACATGCGATGCTATCTCAACCATCGCAATAGATTTAACTTCTGCCTAGAGAGTAGTTTGTCAGATATTCAGGATGGTTACATTTTTTATATAAACATGCGGCTGATATGTGTTTCATACTCGTACATATTTTTTTCCTCTTTGTTTTGCTGACAGGCATGCAAAAAGTTGGCACTAACGATCAAAGGTTGGATTGAAATTTGAGTTGAAGAGAGTTGAGTGAAGGAGCATTACTGACTTGCTACTTCTGGCCGACAGAAACACCCGCTGAACATATTCAAAAGAAGACGAAATTATAAGATGAAAGTAATGTAACGCACAACCCAACGCGTTAGATGTAAAACTTTTTGATTTTGGCATAAACCTGTTTCGAAAAACTCGGGTGTTTCCTTTGGGCATAAGTCGACAAAAAAAATGAGCGAATCCGAGTACTATTATAGTTGGCAGTCGGCACTCAGCGAGATTAGCCTCGATCTTCTCCCAATCTATTCCATTCAATGAATCTCTCGCAGCAACTTCTCTCGTTTCCATAATCATGTGCCAAATTCTAGTCCAAAAAAAACAAAATCATGTGCCAAATTATAATCATCGGACCCAGGTATTTGTTTGGGCGAATCAAATGAACAGATTTTGAAGTTGTTGCCAGGGGACATCGTTCGTCACTTCCAAGCTACGATGCTTTTAATCACGAGCTAACTCTTGATCCGTGAGATCCCTTCAATAAAAAGTATGGCCAAGAATCCAAGATGAACGTGTTGACGTTATTCGTTTATTTAATTATGATTACTTTATGGGCCCTGCCTGACAAATCTTTTTATTTGGATTGCTCCGGCTTATTTGAAATTAAATGTAGAAGGTTTGGCTGGTGAAGATAAAATGAGCGAATGAGGTGAGAATGGGGGTCACGGACAAACTGTTTCTACTGCTTGATTGTTACATTGCCTATCGTTTGTTTGGTTACGTGCCGAAAAAGAAAAGGGAAAGAAGTAAATGAGGTTTATAAAAAGCAGAAGTCATAAAAGGGGAAGAATAAATAAATATAGGGATGATGATGAAGGTGGGGGTGGATCAAATTGTTGGTAGGAGTGAAGTGAGTGAGTGAGGCCTAAAAGCAAATGCCCAATATAGTCTCAATTCGGCTCTTTATTCTTATCCATCCCGCTAATAAAGTAATAACTGCAAAGCCAATTTCACATTCACGTTGGTCAACGGAAGGTTCCAAGAAACCAGCCCCCTCCCGTAGATACTTTCTTCTTTAAAAAAAAAAAAAAAATCAAATGAAACTTAAAAGAGCAATAACCAATAAATTATTAGTTGAGGTGGTAAGGGGTTTCATCTAAAAAAAAGAAAAATATAAGTTTAAATATCAAAAAACACATTTACTGGGAGATGTAAAAACAAAAAAACCCTTATCTTATGTGTCTTGAAAAGAAAAATCAAAACAAAAGAGCGATGAAAATTGAAAACCCAGGCTCTCTGGGGTGCAGGCATTCTAACGAAAAGCCCGGAAAAGGTAATCAATATCCAATACAAAAATAAGGGCTTTACTGGAAAAACCCGTTTAAGTGGGAAAATAGAGACAAGAGCTAGCTTTAGTGTGATGGCGATTTAGAAGGTCCTATTTTGTGTTTCTTACTATCCTGGGCCTCGTTTGTGATATCCTCTCAACTCAATGGGTTGTGCCCAGTTTTTTGTTGAAGCCCGTTTTTTGTTTATCTAATTTCCATAAAAATGCAAGAAAACTTGGCCCATCGTTTCTAACACCTGCAATCTTCCCTACAAAATTCTGGATAATTAGTTCAAACATAATTGCAACTGTAAACTCTCGTTTATCATCAATGCTTACTAACATATTATTCATGAAAGAGAAAAGACATAAAATGACTTGTTTCTTAAAATGGGTGTTCTATTTATTAAAAAAATGGATTGGGCATATGGATCAAATTAACAGTGAAATATTTTCAAGTGGCGCACAGAAGTTTGAACATTGCAAGTAATCACAATGTGAGACCATGTAAGCTAGGCATGTCACAGAGATTTTGTGTTGTTCCCACTGCTATAGAATAAAGATAATACTATCCTAAAGGATGTTCCTTTTTAAAAAAGAAAAGTAAACAATAATAATGGTGATATTTTTGTAAATATTGGAACACAGTGGAAACTTTAGACATCTCAAATTTAAATTGTGATGCCTAAAGTTCATCTCTGGCGCCAAAAATAAAAATTCCAAATATTTGAGTGTACTTTAGGCGTCCCAAATAATTTTGGAATGCCTAAAGGTCATAGTTTAGACATCACAGAAATATTTGGGACACCTAAAGTAGGATTTAGGCTTCCCAAATATTTTTGAGATGCCTAAACTAAGACCTTTCTGCGTGCCAAAAGTATTTGGGACGCCCAAAGTGGATTTGGGATGCCTAAACTTACCTTTAGGCGTTCCAAATTCAAGTTTAGGATCGGATGCCTAAAGGCGGTCCCATGCGCATGTCTGACATGCCTTCCCTTTCTTCCTTCTTTTTGATTCACCCACTCGCCCACCCATTCACCATCGTTGTCACTCCTTTCTTTTTTTCTCTTCACTCACCATCGTCTTCTTTCCTCCTCTTTCCATTGTTGGTATACACCTCTATCGTCTTCTTTCTTTCCTCCACTATCCATCCCTCCACCTTATTAGGCACACCAACACGGTCGACCTCCTTCCACCTTGGGCACACCAACACCGTTGGCTTCCTTCCTATCTTCACCGTCATCCTCCTTTCATCCTCACCGTGGGTCTAGTTTTCTTTAGCACACCAACAGTACACCATCGGCCCTCTCCCACCTTATTAGGCACACCAACACGGTCGACCTCCTTCCACCTTGGGCACACCAACATCGTTGGCTTCCTTCCTATCTTCACCGTCATCCTCCTTTCATCCTCACCGTGGGTCTAGTTTTCTTTAGCACACCAACAGTACACCATCGGCCCTCTCCCTCCTTTCAGGTTGGTTATTTTTTATTTTAAATATAATGCCTTGTATTAATTTATAATTTGTGAAAATATAATGCTTTGTATTAATTTATTTTTTATGATTCTAGTTACGTTTCTGGAGTGTTTTTCCCTCTTTCATTGGTTTTTTTTTTGCCAGAATCACATACTCGTAATCTACTAATTAGGTACTAGTATGAGTGTGTCGGCTAACTAACGTGTAAGTTTCCATAAAATACAAAATAAAAAAAGTAGTATGATGAAATTTATTATTATCAATATAAATATAAGAAATTTTATAATTCTCTCATTGCGTCCATATATAATATGCAATATGGTTATTTTTTTAGATTATATTAGTATGATTATTAGTGTAGTTTCCTCAATATATAAAAAAAAGTAGTATGATTATTAGTGTAGTTTCCCAGCTCTTACAAATAAACAAATTATGAGTATAAAAACCAATATATAGTATCTCTAATTGAGGAAACTATAAGGACCAAAAAAAAACAAGAAAAAAGTGTTTTGCTAGCTAATTTTAAATATTAGCTTGCTTTATTAGCCACAAGAAGATGAGGACAAGCTTGTGCAATAGAGACAGAGTTTATTGAATTTTTAAAATTTATTATAAGTTTAAAATTTTTTAACTTGTACTAATTTAATCCTCTCAATTTAAAACTCATGGATAATTTTTTTTATTTAGGAATTATTTGTAACTCTCTTTCTTTAAGAAAAATGATGAAGTCATGATAGAAATTATTGTTCCTGGTGAGAAAGTAAATAAAACAAAATTAAATTCATGCTCTAACTCTTAATGTGTTCATTTATTATAAATTGTTGATATTATTTTGAATTACCTCAGTTAGTTTGTTTTATTTGAATTAAACTGAAATGGTTTATTATTGAAATTTTGGGATATCTTACTTATAAGGGGAAATGCTGTCGAATTTTTTTTTTTGAAAAAGGTGAAAAAAAGCAATCTCATAGTTGACAATTGTTCTAAACTTGAGTGTTATTGGGAATGGCTTATGTGGTAACAAAATGGATCATAATTGGATGAATGCTTTGAGAACTAGTGAAGAGTATGATAATGGGATATAAGAGTTTATTAAATTCGCTAGAAAGAATCCTTCAGCAAAAAATGGGAAGTATTTTTGTTTTTGTGTGAATTGTTTAAATGAAGGTCGACGGGATGTTGATGTCATAAAGGATCACTTACTTTGTGATGAAATAAATCTTCGATACACAAGGTGGATATGACATGGTAAGGAAGTAACTGACTGTCCGTTGCACAAGAAGGAAGATGTGGATGTCATAGATGAAGATAGAATGGAGAAAATGATTCACGATGTTAAGGTAGAATCCTTTGCGCAATCGCATGAGTATAATAGCCTACGAAGTGATGCAGAGGCACTATTGTACCTTGGGAGTAAGTACAAACGGTTGATAGGAACATTGTATTTGGTTAACTTAAAGGCAACTTATGGGTAGACTGATAGTAGTTTCACATTGCTGCTTGAATTATTGTGTGATATATTTCCAGGCGATAATGTACTTCTAAATAGTATGTATGAGGCCAAGAAAATATTGTCTATGATGGGTATGGAGTATAAAAAGATACATGCTTGTCTTAATGACCGCGTACTATACAGAAAGAAGTATAAAGGTCTTAGTGAGTGTCCTAAGTGTAAAACTGCATGATACAAGGTGAAGAAAGATGGTGGTTGTGGTAATGAGACAACTAACAGGCAACATTTAAAGGTTTTGTGATATCTTCCAATAATATCACGTTTTAAGCGTTTGTTTTATGACTGTAAAAAAAGCAAAGAAGTTGAAATGACATTCTGATGAGAGAATATTTGATGAAAAATATCTTTAGCATTCAGCTAACTCTCCACAATGGAAGAAAAGAGATGAAATATTCCCTTAATTTGGCAGCGAGTCGAGAAATCTTCAGCTTAGGCTTTGTACAGACAACATCAATCCGTATAGAACTTTTACTAGCACACATAGTACATGGCCGGTTCTTCTTGTAATATATAACTTGCCTCCTTGGTTATGTATAAAACACAAGTATGTGATTTTTCTATGATGATTTGTGGACCAAAACAGTCAGGGAACAATATCGATGTCTACTTGGCGCCTTTGATTGAGGACTTGAAGAAGTTGTAGGAGGAAGGCGTAGATATGTTTGATGCATATAAGGAGTCCTTTAACCTATGTGCAATGATTTTCACCATGATAAACGACTTCCCTGCATACAGAAACTTGTCAAGGTACAGTGTAAGGGGCATAAATCATGTTCAATCTGTGAAGCAAACACACACTTCCATCAATTTAAATGTGGAAGAAAAATGGTCTACCTTGGTCACAGAAGGTTTCTTCATCGATTCCACCCTATCGTAGGTTAAGAAAGCGTTTAATGGCTTACCGAAGCATAGAATGGCTCCAAAGACATTAACCAGAGAGAAAGTTTATAGTTGGGTGGAACGTATCAATGTCACATTCGGTAAGAATCAGAGGACTTTGGGTGAGAAGAACATATTGAAGAAGAAATCAATTTTCTTTAATCTTCCATATTGGCGTAGTCTTTATGTGAGACAAATTATTGATGTTATGCAGGCGGAGAAAAATGTTTGTGATCGTCTTGCCAGAATGCTTTTGCACATACCAAGGAAGACTCAGGATGGAATTAGTGTGAGACTATACCTTGTTCATATGGGAATAAGAGAATAGTTATATCAATAACTAAGAGATGATGGTAGGAGGGCATACATGGAGCTAGCAGCGCATACACTATCAAAAGCAGAGAAAAGAAATTTGTGTAGGTGTTTGCATGAAATTAAGGAGCTACAAGGGTAATCTTCTAAAGTAATATATGTACCTGAGGTACATGTACCCTTTCGAGCAATATATGAAGATCTTAAAAGAGTAATCTAAAAATCCTTATCGACCTAAAGCCTTAATAGTTGAAAGATATGTAGTCGAAGAGGCTATAAACTTTTACAAAGATTATCTATCAGGGAAGAAGGAACAATCTCAGCATGAAGAGGGGAGAAGTAAGGGAACACGAGGACAAAAAGTGAAGAGTATGCCTCGTGAAGAGGTGTTGCAAGTAAACTTGTATATCCTGAATAATATGGAAGAAGTTTAACCGTACATAGATGAACACATAAAAAGTTTGAAGAATATTTATCCAAGGAAGAATGACATGCAGATTGCTATTGAACAAAATAAGACATTTATAGAGTGGTTTGAGAAAAAGGTTTAACATGAGATCGGTGTGTCTGAGACAATCAAGTGGCTAGCTTAGAGGCCTTCGTTTCAAATCATTACTTAGATCGGTTATGATATAAACATGTATTCTTTCTACACAAAAGTCCAAGAGGACAGAAGCACCATGCAAAATAATAGGGTGATGGTAGAAGCTGAAGTCATGCACTTTTCTAGTTCAAAAGACAAAACCCCTATATTAGCATTCATAGCCTATTATGAAGTTATAGAAGAAATATGGGAGATTACGTACAATAAGTTCAAAGTTGCTATATTCAAATGTAAGTGAATTAGTAATAATGCTGTAGTAATAGATCAATAATTTGGATTTGTCTCAATTAATCTTTGAAGAATTGGTTATAGGGATGAGCCTTTCATTCTAGCAAGTTAGATGAAACAAGTGTTTTATGTCACATATTCTACAAATAAAAAAATGTTCATTGTACTTTAAAGTAAAGAACAGAAGTATAGTGATCCGACCTTCAACATTGATGACACACTACCTTTCACAATAAATCCACCAGAAAAAGTGAAGTAGAATTGGTAGATGATGAAAAATATGTTGTAAGAAATCATCATGGTGGAGGAATATAGGAAATAATTTAAAGTAAGACCTTAACTTAGAAAATAGCACTATGTGCCTTTTGTTTTAATCCTAGTTATTTATTCATTTAATTGCAATTTATTTACCTATCTGACAATGATTTTTGTGCTTACAGAAATATGGACAATTATAGTAAATCATAAAGTGATAGGGACGATGAAATGGATAGACGTGAACTAGTTGTGAGAAGGGTTAGAGGCAGCACAAAGATGGGAACATTGGTTGCACATCATTAACATCAACATAAGAGGTTGCATGTAGACTTCGATGCCAATATGAATCCAGTTGATCCTAAGGAAGACCATTTTATTAGCTATTTAGGCTATTTGGGTTGAAGCAAATTCGCATTATCTATGATAATTGAAAGTTGGTTCCTCCAAAAATGAAAGACATGATTTGGCAACAACTTTTGGTATATAAGTTTTGATACATCTGTATTTATAGCTTTATTCCTATTACTTCAAATATAATTATCTTATGTTTTATCTTGCAGCAAACATATGATGTCCTTGACACCGAGGGGATGTACAAGTACTGGATGAGGGAGGTTCGTTTATGATGGAAAGATTTTAAGAACAAGCTTACAACAAAGTACATTTGAGGGGAACTAAGGGGTCATGATCCATGTCAACATTATTCTTATTTGTCTCCAGAGGACTAGAGGTTGTTTGTGGCATTACGAGAAGATCCTTACTTTTTGGTAAAATGTCTTTCATTATAGTATAGATCTTTTTATTTGAATATACTTGACATCATTGATTCGGTTTTGTTGTTTTCCTTTCACAGGAAGT
Source organism: Inga oerstediana (assembly GCA_963210345.1). Taxonomy (NCBI): domain Eukaryota; kingdom Viridiplantae; phylum Streptophyta; class Magnoliopsida; order Fabales; family Fabaceae; genus Inga; species Inga oerstediana. The sequence continues at coordinate 3,817,900 of OY723405.1, forward strand.
AAGTGCAGCAAATGCACAGAGACAACCAGCAAATAAGTATCAACATTACATGTCTCGTGGTGTTTATCAGAAGCTTGAGAGGAGGATAATGGAAGAAAAGTTGGAGAAAATGAAGGAAGCAGCTAAATCAGATACTAGCGTTGTTGTCCAGGCCCTGGCTCCTCTTCCACGACACAAAAAATGGAAAGCAGGGAGGATTAAGGGTGGGAAATTTATAAATCCGGCTGTTACTGAGGTTTCCGTGAGAATTGTAAGTAGTTAAAGCATAAGTACATAAATTTTTTCATATCAGGAGTGCTTGATTTTCATTTACGATAAATTGTATGCTACAGGATGAACTAGAAGATCATAGTAGCCAAGGTTTGTTCACTTCAAATGGATGGATGGATATCTTGTCAATGGCGATTGGGAAGGCAAATAACCCTAGTCGTGTTTGAGGGGAGCTAACAGGAGTTAGTATCAAGAAGTATTTTAAACAACCCTCACCTTATTATTCGTCACAAGCTAAGACAAGTAGGGAACTTGTGGCCAATATTTGCCAAGAAGTAGAACAAGAGCTCAAGGCCAAAGTTCAGACAAGCTCTAACAAAAGTTGTTGCCGAAGCTAAGTCTTGAAATGACAAAGATGTTTGAATCGAAGATGACAAATGAAGAGCATAGAACCCAGGAATCCCTAATCTTCCCAACACCAAAGGAAGTTACAACCCGCTGGAGGAACCACTTGGTGACCTTTCTCCTACTCCAGCTCCGGGAGAACTCTCCATCCTCTATTTGGATTGTCCACTGCTGTGTGTTGTTGCCGATGCTCTTGTTCACATAAAAGCTACCACCCACCATTATAAGCAAATTCCACAACATTTATGTAGGGTGACTGTGACATGTGTTCGAGAGGGGGAAGAAGGTGCAGCCGTCCCTATTCCTGATAAAGAGATTACCACGATAGGTTAGGCGATAGAATCTTTCATCCTTTGGCCTCAAAATCTTATTGACTCAGCCACAACACTTTCAATTATAGGAATTACCTTACTTTTACTTAAGATCTGTTGGCATCCTACTAACAATATGTTTTTTTTATGTTCTCAAAGGATGAGCAAGATGCGGGAAAATGGCCTTTCTTGGTATGACTGCAACAGTTCTATAAAAACATTCGTCAGATTGACTTGCACATGCTCTAGGGATTGTGGGCGTCACATTGGAGCATCCCTTTATGATTGACAGGAAAGATCTTAAGGAGTTCATCAAGTTGGAGGAGATAGATATATGATGGGTTAAATTTTCAATCCTGTAAGTTTTTTCCCCATTTTATCCTTCAATTAATGCAGTGGTGTTTTGGTTTCATACATTCACTAATTTATTCATTATTTTAATTCTATTATACCTCCTTCCGCTTCATATGCATCGATATGATTTGCAGGGATTCTTATGTCCTGTAATACAACAAGGGATACTACTACTTTGGAAGCAAGGACGAGCTATGCCGGCTATACAATGGGACAGACCAAATTTCATTGTTATCTAGCACCAATTGTTCAAGAATACATATTTTAATTTTGTCTATTTAAAATGTTTAATAAATAATTGCCTTGTCATCTAATTTCATTTTAATCTGTGTATGTTTTTATAGTTACCATTGGAGTTTGTGTGTTCTCTATCATCGGCTCAGCATAGTTTATTGGTTGATCCCTTACGTAAAAGGCCAAACAAAGAAACAAAATCTATCTTCAACACATGAGTTATTTTGTTTGCATTTCTTTGATTCTCATATGATAATATTCTCTTGTAATTGAATTGCTAATTAATTTATTCACTTGATTCATTTCTTTGAAACTTATTTTCTAATTTGTAGATTTTTGACAATGAAGAAGCCTACTTATATGAAGACATTAATTTGATCAGAGACCTTTTAGCTGGGTATCTTCTTCAACATATAGATTAGTAAAGTTTTTATTTATATTAGTTAATTAGTAGTTGTGTAATAGACAGTTTTTTGACACTTTATGCTGGTTATTGTACATAGAATTAGTTAGTAGGAGTAGTTGTTGTACACATAGTATTAGGTTATAGGAATTAACAATTTAATTAGATGGTGTTGGATGTTTTCTTACCCCATGTAGGGGACATTCTGATTTATGAATAATTCTTCAATCCTGTTTTTATAGTTTTAATTTGTTGGGCAATGAAGAATATAACTAGTCATTTTTGAAAAAAAATAAAACCTTGTGACATTCCTATTTTAAAAAAGGGATGTCTAAGGTAACTAAACTGACACTTTAGATGTCCTTTTTTAAAATAAAACAGGGACATCTAAAGTTTATACTTTAGGCGTCCTTTTATTTACGGACGTTATTACTATTATTTATTATGTCGCTCACATAGATATCTTTCTGTTTTCAGACATTAAAAGAGCTAAAAAAGGAACATTAAAAGTATTTTTTGTAACCATTCCAGCGCTCGCTGTGGTTTGTGGCTAGCTAGTGAACTAGTAGTGACAAAACTCTGGAATATTCGATCTGAGGATATATAAAAGCTTCACCTGTAAATACTAAATACTGAATCGCTACCAGCTAGCTCCTTCAGTATGATTTATGCTTTCTCGACTGATCTCAATTCTCAATATTCCATTTTCTGTTGAGAATCAAAGGGCTGCTTGTACAAATTGAACTGTTATCTCTCATAACGCGAAAAATATGGAAACGGAGTCGCAAGGCATCAAAGGAAGGTCTATCGCTTCGACGACTGCTATTTTGACTTAAAAGCTACGTACGTACCCTCAATGGTTTCTAAAACCTCGTTTTTCATACACACACACACACACGTATGTATGTATGTAGAGCACCAATCCATAAGGAAATGAATGAGGTCTCAATTAAATTCTATTGTTGAGCACGTCAACCTAAAATAATAATATCCATGACTATCAACAATACTCATTTTAAACTTATGTGCTTAATTAGTTTCATGATGATGTGACTAAATGATATTATAAAAGAAAATACATGATAAGCTGCTTTCTCCTAGAGTTTTAATTTAACGTTAATTTGCGTCTGCTTTTTGAGATTGTTAATTAAAAACTAATTTTGCCGGGGGGCACATATTATTAATGTATCCTCTCTCTTTTTGTTTTAAAAAATGTGAAAGTGCTGTAACCTTTAGTCTGTCCGGAGACATTTACTTTTGTGGTTCCTTTATGACACGGTTTGAACTCCTTCGTTGGAGCACATAATGCATATTTAAAAACTAAAAAATAAAAAATTGAGTCGTGGGGATGTAAATTACCTAACACTCCCAACAACCACTGCTTGGGCTGTTAACATAATCATGACAGTGGCTAAACAAGAGATTTCGTATAATATCCCATCTTTTCTTGGTCAGGAGGTAATATCCTAACTTTACTATTAGCTATTTAATTTGTTAATTGGAGTTTAGTATTAAATAGATAATCCTGTGAATCAGTTTGTCATAAGCAGCCAATCAATGTTGTTAATTAAATTGTGGAAACATTAATGTGATAACGATGTGAGGGCACTCAAAATTGGTTGATAGTTGAAAGATGCATAAAATTAACTATAAAATTTCACTTTAACGCTGCCAGCTGGGTGCAGCAAGAATTCTAGTTTAGGTGTAAAAGAGCAAAATGTAGGTCTCTTTTTCCTCAACCAAAACACTAAAAGACGACAAATCAAAGGACATAGTCTAGCATAAATCCAAATGTAGTGTCCCCCCGGCCTCTCTCTTTAGTCTCATCACACACACAAAGTTTATTTTTTACAGTATTTTTGTTTTTTAAATGCCCTCACGTACACAAAAAAACCACATCAAATGTGGTTCACATTGTATAATTGGGAGTTTCACCATTATATATATTTTCCTTTAAAATCAAGACTCTCCGCTTTCTCATAGTTACATAAGTTTAGGTTTATTGAAGAAGACATAAACGAAAGATATGTAATGAATACAGATGATGAAATGTGTTGGTAGATGAGTATAAAAGCAAGAAAAGGTGAAAGTAGCAGGTAAAGGTCTAAAGGGGATTAGGTGCCGCCAGCCCATAGAAGCAACTTAATTTGTTTGGGAGTGTAGTGCAGTCACCAAAGCGAACTGCATATATGCTTGCTCATTATGGCAACATATGTCCCATTCCAAGCACTGAAAGGCTTCTGATGCGTGATATATAAACCTAATTCAATAATTGCCCAACAATCACCTGTCCCATTCCCATTGCTTCCTTCCCTCTTTGTAATGTGTGCTTGGATGATGCTCAAAACCATACAAAACCATGGTTTTGAGCAACCATGGTTTTGAGAAGAACAGTCCAAATTCTCTCTTTCTCTATATAATCTATTTCTGGCAATGAAATCATGGTTTGAGGCGAAAAATCATAATTTTCCCATGAACTCTTTTTTTCCTACCTTTTTAAAAGCTATTCTTTAAAATCTTTTTTTTTTAAATCATTTTTTTCACTTTTTCTTTCGAACTATTTTCTAAAAGCTAATCTAAACACACCCCTAATTACTTTCTCATTAATTAGGTTTATCCAAATCCGTCTCCTCTCACCACTAATATGTATATATGGATGGATCACTATATATAGCTGCAAGCATTTACCTTTTCAGGTAATAAACTCATAAACAGCCACTGATTTGGTCGCTTCAACAGCAGCAAATGGTCGTAATTAAGCAGCCTTTAATTTAACTCCAAATTATTCATAATTGCCAGCCATTCATCTCACCATTCACGACGTTTTCGATATGGCACAGCCAGTACACCAATGCTCGACCCTCTATGCTGGGACCAATGCCAAGTCTCTCTCTCTCTCTCTCTCTCTCTCTGAGTATTTGGAGATCCATTATTGAGTATCTCCATATGTCATTTCCACATTAAATACACAACCATTTGCATATTCGGGGTTACTAGCTGAAAGCTGATTCGGTTAAAGAATAAGGCCACTGTTTCTAAACAAAAGTAATTTAATACAACAAAACACCAGCCAGTTGTTATGGACAGGAGTGTGTCGCCGAGAAAGCCTTAATATATCCGACATTATGGTATGGGGTTTGGCCAGTCAAAAACTTAATCTGAGTGCACAGTCTCTCAAGGGAAGTGTCATTTTTTTAAAATCTCAGGTGCGGTTTCTCGGGAGCATATATACAAGGGCATATCTATGGATATTGGATATAATGGCTTTGATATTGGCAACGAATATATATGTAGCTAGATATCTAGCCCGATCATCAGCCTCATTTTTCTCACCCCAATACAATTAATATCAGTCATGAAAGAAAGCTGCTCAACTTTAGCAATAATAATAATGCGAGGGAAACTGAGGAGGATGTATTTTGGCGGCAAGTGAATGCTTCTTTAACCAATAAGTTGAGGGTATCATTTTATTTGAACTGCTATGAAGGCCTTGCCAATGATGGAAAGTGAATCTAGTGGCAAAAATATTGGCTTTACACGTATGGAGACAAAAACATGTATGGGTTTTTTTTAGAAGGACTGGGAAGCATGCTGGATGTCCCATTATGAAATCCCTAATACGTCTTCTTCAAATCAGGGCACTTTGAGTGGATTCCAACTCCTCCTCAACCATATGCATCAGATTCACTAAGGTAGTGCGTTTCCCTTTCACACACCTAATCCCTTTGAAAATATAACCCATTTTCCATCTCCATTTTCTCTGATATTTGATTGAAGTGGCCCTGTATCAAATCTGGGTGCCCAATTATTTATAACTAAATCTCTCTGTGTGAACATCTAAAAGTCTGTCTAGGTGTCATGTCCTAAACATAGGTGGGACTTTCCCTTGTTATTTAATTACAAGGCATGTTAGGATGAATCTTCTGCCGCGATGAGTGCTTCTTTAGTTTATTATCCCAGATCTTAGCTTTACCTTTAAGTTGGCAACTGTCTTAAATTCTCAATTATAAATATGATTCAGATTTGGAGTTCTTGGCACCATAATATGGTGCCATCCCCTACTTTCCTCACACACCTCTCAGTTATGTATTAATTATTTAAAGTTAGCCCTTGTAGTCATGTCTCTTTCTATCTCTTTGTCTGACAATAGGGTGATGTTTTATGCCCTGCGTACAAGTTAGGAGGGACAAATACCGACTAGTTTATGTTCTCATATTGTTTTGGCTCTATTTTTCACAATCAATATTAGCCAGCTGGTTTATTAGGTACTTTATTAGTAATTATTAGCCTCTTTACAAGGGAAGTGTGGAGTCACTAATATATCAAAACAGAAACATAAAGTTAATTTATTATGAAGGAGCCAATTAAAAGCCATCACGGTTCTAGCTTTAATTTGATGCCATTTCTAAAGATGTTCATCAAAATCTGAAACAGGTTAGCCTTGAGTACTATTAAATTTCCACAGCCATTGATCAGAAAAATCGAAACCGGGATTTATAATGTTTACCATTTGAAATATATAACTAATGTACATTTACTTGTCATCACATTTTGATTTATTTGGCTCTATGTGCCCACATGCATGAGTCGTGATGATGAAGATATGCATGTGAATGAATCTAATTTTGTTCGTTCTCTTTTCGCGAATTTCGTGATGCTAACCCCAACCATACTAGGGTTAAGGGAAAAGAAAGTAAAGCTATTGATTAAGATCAGACTTTCTCTTATATATATATATATTCTTAATATAAAACATATTTTAGGAGTTTATCTTGATTCTAAATATAAGATATAGTTTTCGTATTTGTAAATATTTTTCTAATTTACTACTATTGATCTGATGTCCCTCAACAATAATTAAGGAAGAGATAGAATTAAAGAATTAAGGAAGATGATTTGGGTGCTTTTGAAAATGCATTTGATATTAACCAACTCAACTAGTTTCTTTAATCTAACTAAATTAGATAAATATATCTTATATTAAGGATAGTAGAGAGTCGGTTTCAGGTATAATTAGGGGCAGAGAGGGAAGAATTTGTAAAAGCTAAATTCGCTCGGAAAATGGATATCGATTAGTCATGGCATTTTCAACCACTGTCATATATATGTTTCACCTTCGTTCCAATATGTTTAGTGTGTGTGTGTGCCCTTGTGTTAGATCTATCATATAAATGTGAATAGCTCACATTAATACATTTTTTATAATTAATATAATGTGAGATATAGTTTTCGTATTTGTAAATATTTTTCTAATTTACTACTATTGATTTGATGTCCCTCAACAATAATTAAGGAAGAGATAGAATTAAAGAATTAAGGAAGATGATTTGGGTGCTTTTGAAAATACATTTGATATTAACCAACTCAACTAGCTTCTTTAATCTAACTAAATTAGGTAAATATATCTTATATTAAGAATAGTAGAGAGTCGGTTTCAGGTATAATTAGGGGCAGAGAGGGAAGAATTTGTAAAAGCTAAATTCGCTCGGAAAATGGATATCGATTAGTCATGGCATTTTCATCCACTGTCATATATATGTTTCACCTTCGTTCCAATATGTTTAGTGTGTGTGTGCGCTTGTGTTAGATCTATCATATAAATGTGAATAGCTCACATTAATACATTTTTTATAATTAATATAATGTGACAAACTGTGTTCATAAATGAGATATATTTTAAAAATTTTGAAGTTTATGTAGTTCAATTCTTTTTATTAAGGTGAGCCGGAGGAGTAATAATTTTCATTGAATGAAGTGACGATAAAAAATCTATTATACGTATTAACTATACTTTTCCATATCCAACTAACTTTTAGAGAATAAAATTTTTAGTAAATTAAGAGGAGTTTAGGGACAGTTTTGCCTCCAGAAGTTTTTACCGAGGTGCAAATTTATCTAGAAATTTTTTTTGAGGTGCAATTTTGTCCTAGAAGTGTCAAATAGGGAGTAGTTTTGCCCTGAATGTTATCCCAGTTAATTTTGATAGTTAGTTGACCAAATAAACTGAGCTGGCAGTCTACATGTCATTCACGTCATTTTTGTTAAAGTACAAATTTGCACCGAAAGTTCATGTATTATCTACTTAATCTTTTTTCAAAGCCAGATTTAAAACTTTTGGGATAAATTTATACTTTAACAAAAATAATATGGAAGACATATGGACTGTTAACTCAGCATATTTGGTCAATTAGCAGTCAAAATTAACCGGGATAATGGTTAGAGGAAAATGACCCTATTTTTTACACTTCTAGGGCAAAATTGCCCTCGAAAAAACTTTTGAGACAAAATTACTTCTTAGTGAAAACTTTCAGAGCAAACAATGTACCTTAAGCCAATTAAGAATCAAATATGCATACTAGATTTGAGTGTTATTTATAAGTATCAACCTTTGCTTCTTGAATAAAACAAGTCAGTGCATTATAATAATGTCTCAACACGCGTGCAGTTTTAGGTGATGACTTGGGATATTGGTATATGGACAACTGAACATATCTAGAGGTGAGGCCTTTTTTAAGATCAATAAATTATTAATAATATGGCGTTGTTATGAAAATGAGGATTTGAGGCTGCAGCTTCAAGTTAATCCACATGGTTTTCACATTTATTTTCTCTACTTTCACTTGATTGGATGACAGACGAGCTTATTATTTACTATAATTGATCGAGCAACCCGAGGACCCTGCTTCCCACACATATGAGTTGAATGTGATTGGACAAAGACATCCATATCTACAAACTCTGTTCAGGCTCAATATTATAAAGAATTTAATATATAACATTCCATAAATTACTTTTAATTATCTCATATCATAATAATATGGAAAGTTATTTTTCTCATTATAACAATAGTAATAAAAATATCGTCGAAGTTTCCATATATACTAATGCCCCTGTGTCCTTTTTATAAGTCTTAAATAACTGAATTACATAAAATAAGAAGAGAGTTACAATTGATTCAAAACAATAATTGTTTAAGAAATGTATTTTCCCCGCCTTAACATAGATAAGGTGGGTTGGGCGAATAAAATTTCGAAGGGAGTCTATGGGAGTATGTAAAGACATGCATCCATATATTATGACCAGCATATGCGTTCATATTGTTTTAGCCATTCCCCTATTTGAGTTCGCTTCGCTTGAATAATATTTTTTGACTGTACCGAGGTTTTGTATTTTTTGTTTTTTTGTTTTTGGAATGCATGGTGATATTATGGACATTACAGAGGGAAGTAACAATTAATTATGCGATTTCACTTACCGTTACAGCCTACAAGGAGAATACGTCTTTTGTTCAACGGTGGATATATATATATATGGTCTATAAGATATGATTAAATCTTAATTATTAAAAATTGATCTAATGATTGAGATATTTCGAAAAAGGTTAACGAAGACACCCATTTTTCTCATACTGTGCGTGTTTGTTACAGCTGGTTATTTTCCAAAGTAGAAATAGAGCTTATACTTATTATTGTCAGCTTGCATTGCGTACGTATCACGTACTAATACGATATATATATATATATAGGTATCTAAGAATTAGCATTTATGAGGACTGAGGAAGAAGGGGTGACATGCAGGCACTTGCAACAGTAGCATATATAATATAATAAAACATGTGGCTTTCCCTATCCAAACATACATGTGGATGGTGAGCAACTACAAAAATTAATTATGAAGTAAATTAAAGACAATCTACTACTCCAACTCTGTCCCTCAAGCTTACGGGAACTTCTCTGTACCACCCTACTCTCTCTGCCACACAATCGATTCCCAGGCCACCCCTTTAATTTGACCAAACAAAATTTTGATATTGATCCATGAGGTTCTCTCTCTTAATCCATTATATCCCTGCCAACAACTCATTTACAATATCTACTTGCTACTAAACTCTCATTACCCCCCCTTTTCCAGTCTACCAAACGCCGCAAAAATTGCTCAACCTGTAATTAACCACGACAGAAAGCAAGCAATTAATAACGTGCCTCTTAATTATTCTGCCTCATTGTTAATATCAGACACACATTAATCAGACTTGCCTCTGATGGGTCCTGTAAAGTGTAGGAAGCTTCTGTTTCTTTGGCAACTTTAGACACAAGAATTCCCTCCCCCTGGCCTCTCCTACGTAACACCTGATTTATGGGATCCAAGTTAGTGGAATATATATATATATATATATGACGACATTATATACAACCAAGAACCATAGCTCTTACAGCATTTGTTTACCTTAAAAGCATCCTCGTCAGTTCGGTCATCCCCGATGTAGATGGGAAACACATCCTTGGAATTGGCGAATCCTGGAAATTATATGATGAACTATTAATTATAGCTGTGAAAGAAAGTGATATATAGAAATATATATTGCATGAAAACTGAGAACTCACCAAGCGAACGTAACAAAAACTCAAGAGCTTTGCCTTTGTCCCATTTAATGGTTGGTCGGATCTCAAGCACTTTTCTGCCTTCCGTCAGCTTCAGTTTTGGGTACTGATTCAGCACGAGTCGCACTTGCTCCGCCAGTGCACCCCAGCTCTGAGAAACATTAACAGAGTCAGGGCTTATTCTCTGTTTGTAATAGGTTACTTAGCAATTCAATATATATATATATATTGACTGATACCTTTTCGTCAACGCAACGGAAGTGCACGGACAAGCAAAACTTGTTATTCTCAACCTTAGCCCCTTCCACACACTTTGTTTTCTCCAACAAGATCTTGTAAACCTGGAAATGAAAAACATGACAATGACACTTGTCAGTAATTTGACTTGAATGCGATCTTAATTTGAGGATTCAAAAATTGAGACCAACCTCATTGATCATGGGCAAGAACTGGCTTGCGGGTTGGAACGGGGCTGCCTGATTACCCTGAAACAACGGTAAAAATTTAGAAACTAAGCCCAATTCTTACATAAATGTGTAATAGCCATCTCCCTAAGTTGAGTAAACTATCTCACTTTCTTAGAACCTTGGCTTTTTGTCGGTCCTTTGATATCCATGCCATGGCTGCCTGCATAGTACAGCTCTGCTAATCTCACAAAGTTGTAAACCTGAAAGAAAAATTAAAGGAAAAGGTCTATTAATTATCCCGTAACAAGTTTTATCATAACAGATCATCGCTTCAACATTTTTCACTTTCAAGAAAATGCACCTTGTCTCTACGCCTTCCGCTCACGATAGCTGTGGGGAAGTGTTTTGCTATATCCTTTACTGTTGCTCTCATCTGATTCAAGAAAACCATAACAACTAATAAATATTATGAACAATTTCTATCAAGAAAATCAATAGCAGAGTTGAAAAGAAGAGCCAGAAAAACACCTTCTTAGTCATGAATGCTTTGTCAGGGTCTGCAACAATTGGGGAGAGTGTTCCATCGTAGTCGAGGAAGATTACTATTTGCTTATGTTTTGACTTATTGATTATCTGATCAAACATGTTGATCGCTGAAGGATGATGAAGCTATGCATTTAAACATAACAGAGTCTAGTCAGTACACCCAGGGATATAGCCTCACAATAGAGGAAAAGTCAGATAAAAGCTGTGATAAAGCCAAAGATCCTTACAGCCCAAGAACTCAAGTGTTGGTCTTGAGAAACAGGAAGGGAGGATTTGGTTCGTGTGGGAGAGGAAGCTCTCATTGAATCAATCCAGGCATTGACTTTGGCTCCACTTTTTCCTCCTCCATCGTCAAGCCTCTTCATTATCTTTTTTCCAAAAATCCAACCAAGCACGACCAGCGATTCTGGTACTGCCGCGCCGGCCAGAATAGGTGAGTTCGAAATGGACACGGCCACAATAATGGGGTTAATACGAGATTTTACATCAGGAACCACCAGGTTCGGTTTCGTCATCTTCACAACACTAACTATATATATATACCCCTCAGAGCAGGTAGCTTTCGGAAACAGGTAGCTAAAGAATTGTAATATTGGAAAGAAACTATTGGGAGAGTGAGAAGAGAAAAGAAAAGAGAAGTAGAAAAACAGAGCAGAACAGAGGTGTGTATGCAAACTGTGTGGCGATGGAGGGGGCTTTAAAGGAAAAAAAAAACAGAGAGAGTAGCCTCCACTCGTTGGCTCAAGTCACGAACAAGGCGGGTGCTTGTGGTCAATTTATAAACATAGGTTTCACACAAACCGACGAAACAACCCCTTCTTTTTCCTGGCACTTGTACTTACCAGTAACCATACTACATTAGAAATTGGAGGGACCAGTATAGGTGTACAATTATTCAATTAATCAATTATATTGCACCTTTCCAATATCATGGCCACAGTTCATTTTTTTAACCTCACCCCTATATAGCTTTATCCCACCCTTGGAATAAGTATACACTTGAATGTTTTTTTGTTATGAATATTTCACCACTCAGCATTTTAGGAATGAGAGGAGGAAAGGGAGGTTTTGGAGTAAATGGAGGAACATGCTGGTTTTTTACTGGGGAACGAAAAGGTTGTGGTGAAACAGAGAGGTTTTGTTTTATTATACGCATATGAAGTAAAGAAACAAAAACAAGGCCTAGTGTGGAAGCAGTGGCACTATCTCGGTGCATCAACTTAAGGAAAGAATTTGGAGGACCACTCTAATCTATGAAACCCCCTCAGCTCTAATTATTTTTGTTTGTCTTGGGCTTCATTGGGGGTCCGAAGCACATAAGTGCCAAATAATACTAGTTTTCCTTAAAAAGTCTTCCTAATCATAACGTGCATAACTCATGCCGGCTGGTAATATTTTTTTTCTTTTAATTGTGTGTGTGTGTGTGTGTGTATACACAGCACCGCAGGAGTTTTTTTTAAAGATGATGATGATGATATTAATAATTAAAAAAAATGCTCTGCTACCTGAGGAATAGAGACAACGCTAGAAAATAAATTTATAAACAGTTTAGCATTTGCGCTGCATTTATTTGACGTTGGAATTCGTCAACTTCCTGCCTGGCGTTTCTACGAAGGCGTTTAACCTTTCAAAATGTGCATACTTCTCAACTTTCTTTTTTCCAAAAATTTAAAAAAAGTTATTTTTTAAAATTATGGGCACGTAACTTAAATTTGTTGCGTAGACTAAAGATTGTGGAACTGGAAAATAGAGGTTAAATTGCATTCCCCATGGACGAAACATAAATAAGAAAAAAAAAACCCAAATAAGCCTTTGTATAAATCAGAGGGAAACACGCCGTTTCAACCCCAGTGGTACAAATTATTTGGGGCACTCAAAACCAGGGGCATATCATTTACTTTTCGTCCTTCATGCAGAAGCATTTAATTTTGAACGTTGAATTATTGACGGTGACTGACTTTAAATATATACGGTTCCTCTGAAAGTTCTGGCAACTTCTATCGCCTTTCTCGGTAATCATCTGGACTAACAACATTGATCTTAATTTCCATTCGCCAGCGTCAAATCTAATAAAGTTTTTTAATCGTATTAAAAAAACTTGCTACAAGGCAATCTACACGTATAAGGAGCCTGATCTTTTTTTAAAAAAATTTTCGCAACCACGCGTTAATTTACGAAGACGTAATTTATTCCATTTGTTGAATAAAATATATACTAGAAATTGAGAGAAATTCGAGGACACAGGTATAAAAGAAGCGGTGCCTGGGAGGAAGCATATGTGTACAATTATTGTAGTAGTATATATATGTGTGGGTTACATTTAAAAACTAGCGAGTAAATGAGAATGGCGTATGGAAGAAGGGGAGAAGAAATGTCATGAAATGTGTCGGCGTATGGGGAGTGAATGCGTAAACGACTGAGAAACTTCATTCGCTTGCTTTGAAAAACACATACAGCCTTTATTGCTCAGTGCACATATAATAGAACCAGTTCTGGGTGGTTCAAAGGAATTGTTTTTAGGCCAATAATAGGGGTAACTTCGTTCATGATGCCTCCCCCCTCCACCTAACTTACCTAACCCCATGCCTCTGCTCTTAGTCAAAAGCTCACCTTCTTTGGAGTGAGCCTACCCTTTTTTCACTGTACAAGACTTGCACCTAGCTATGTCCAAATATATTCTTCTCTGCCTCATAATGCATCGTCAAAGCTTTCCTTTTGTTTTCCCCTTTGTTACTGCCTAAAGTCAGTTTTTAATTAATTAGTCACGTGTGTCATTCATTTTCTATCTAAGCTGGGATGATTCTATGTAATTGTCCCCATTAGTAATTTTGTATCCTTCCTTGCAATTTCATAAAAGCAATGCCATTAATGTATATTGTCCACTGAAATTATGAGGATCCTCACGTTATTCTTTGCTTTACTAGTTCTCTCTTGCTGTGTCATATATTTCAACCGGCCTATGTCTACAGTCAATATTGGAGGCCGGCATATGCTTCCAATCTTATTATTATTTCAAACCATACGAGTTATGCTTTTGCGTTTTGAAAATGTATTATTATTATTATTATTATTATTATTATAAAATTATATATGCACGTACGGGATTTTCAAAAAGGGTTAGGCATAGCAAAGTAGAATTGCAGATCCCAATGAGAAAGGAAAAAAATATGCATGGGAATAGATTTGGAGAGTAGGCAGAATTTGATCGAGAGAATTAATTATTTTTGAAGGAATAATATTTTGATGAATAATGGAGGAATATTTATTATAGGAAAGGTATAGAGAGGCTTGCAGATCCAACGGTGGGGGGCATTGAATTGAGAAAATAAAGAAGAAGAAGACTTGAAGTTAACCGATGAGTGGGCATATGTAAAAGCGCTGATGATATAGCGATGACGGGGGGCAGTTGAAGAAGGCCAATGTTTTGAAACTTGCGTTGGACTGGCCGGTCCAGCCTAAGAACTGGCGAATCAGGCATGGAACCGGATTGGTTCAATAATTTAAAAAAATTTTGATTTTTTTAATTTTTTTTTAGAATTTATATTGCTTAATAAATCTAAAATAGTGATTTGATTCCGGATTGACTCCAATATAATCCACTGAATCTTGATTCAATACCCTAACTGATCATGTGACCGATCCAGTTTCTGAATCTTAAAGAAGACCCAAATAATGGTCGCTGCTATTGACGTATCCTAATAAAGTGAAATGGCTAGTCATTTGACTGGGCAAACTTTCTTTCTATTTTATTTCTTATTAATTTATTTATTTGTTTGTTTGGGGGTAAAGAATAAAGTTTCGATGATGTTTCCACGGGGGGATGAAAAGACAAGTGGGAAAAAGGAATTGGAGCAACTTGTTTACTTTTCCATGCGCGGATGACTCCTTCCTTACGTGTAAATTTCCCAGCTGTCCCCCTCTCCTTCCTGTTGCATTTTCAAACACAACTGTGTGTTCAAAACTACTACCCGTATTTAGGTGGTTATTAGTTATTTAGTTGACTTAGTTGGCTGATGGCCCTAATGTACTGTATTAGTTTAAGTGATCCCACCAATATAAAAGGGAAAGGGTAATTTGGATCTCTTCCTAAACGGAGGAGTCTTTCTCCAGTATTTCCATAATTAGGGTTGGTTCATCCCCTCAAGTGAGAGATGATTAGGATAAAGTAAACCCAAGTGGGCTACTGTGGTTGTTTGAGCATGTTGATCAATAAATAATACAAATAATTCTTCATTTTTTCCCATAATATTTCTTTATCTCTTTGCTTAATAGTTGTTTCCTATATCCCTATAAATAAGAGCCTTTTAACCGAATTATGATATTCTAAAAAATAGTTAAATGTAAGAATTATGTAGGAAATTTAATTTTTCCCCCCCCCTAAAATTCTCCTATTTATGAATGGGGGGAGTAATAATGAGAAAAGAATGAAGGCGAATATATGTGGTATAATAATTAACTGAGGGTAAAATGAAAAAAAGTGCATTTATTATTAAAATAAACTTAAAAGAGATCTCACATTTAGGGGTAAACCCATTTAAAAAAAGCTTTTATGTATAAGGATGGAGGGAGTATAATATTAATAATAATAAATAATATTTTATAATTAAATTGATATATATTAGAACAGTAATAAATACGTTAGAAATATATATATTTATATATGCAATTATTTATAACAGGGCAAGTGAAAGAGGGAAATAGCAAAAAAATATGAAAAAGAAGGCATAATAAGAAGATAATGAGAGGGAATATAATTAATTAAAAATAAAATTGGTAAAAGAACATTTAATGTTGAAAATTTTGGATCTTATAAAAATGACTGGAGACGAAACGGCCCAAATTGAGTTAGTGTTTGAAAAGCACGTCTACGTAATTCGAGACAAAACTCCTCTCACATACTTACCTAACTCGTATACCGGTAAATCACGTTATAAAAGTAGCTTATATTACAAACTCAAACGGATACTAAGTAGTGAGTAAAAGGCATATATATAACTAGGGGTGTTGTTGGAGCTAGGGAAAGGTAAGTGACTTTTTTCCCCTCCCTGGGGGGACCATGGATGCAATATAATGGGGCTCCTGCCCTTATTCCATTCGGGGAGTAAGCAAACTTCAACTTTCACAATACTGTGCATCTCCACTCCTTTGTTATTATATTCCCCTCTCTTTTTTTACCACCAAAATCTCATAAAACACCTCTAAACGTATATCCGCCTCTATATAAGCCTCAAATCTAGTCTAATCACATTAATTTATATTCTCCAATCTTATAAATCTTTGTATTCAAATTCAAATACCCCCTCTCACGTCAACCAAAACATATAATTCCTTCCCATTATTTTTGCCACATGCATGCGTGTAATCCTTACCCTCGCAATTAAGCACCCCCACCTAGCTTCACATGAATGTACAGAAGTTATAACGTCATTTCAAAATTGGCCATTACAATTTTAATTCATTTGTCAGTCTTATTTAATTTATGCATGATGTAGGTGATCATCCGAAAATAACTTACGGTGAAACTACACTCATTGTCTTGGAATGTTTTCCAATTTTATCCTTATACATGCATACATTTATGGCTCGGGCGAAGATCCAATAATAAGCGAAGGATTTCTTAATTTTGATTTTAAAAAGGTAGAAATCTCAAAAACATATGCGCGCGTGTGCGCTCTCTATTAAAAATATAGGGAAAAAGGAGGAGTTTTGTATAGTGGACAGCATTCACAGAAAATTAAGGTTTATTGGTTAATCTCCAATTTAACTTGTCCACTATAGAAAGTTACCGAATTATTCTCGACTAATCCCAACACTGAAGGTTAGCGTGCAGACCACAGGCGACGCCAAAAGGTGGTCTGAGCCGTGGCATGGTGCTTGAACCCTACACCAATCAAAACTGGGGATGAAAAATAAAAATGCATCTATGAATTTTTATTATAATGATAGAATCGCAGTCAAAGCAGATTTGGAGAATATTATGTGAGAAATGAAGGGAAGGAATCCGTTAGGCGAAGAGGAGGCTCCAAATCCAATTGGTTAGAAGAAAATGGGGGGAATTCAGGAAATCCAACAAGATTATTTATCCCAAAATGGAAAGCACAAAGCAACTGAAATAACGGCCAGGGCCGCCGGCGGGGGATAGAAGATCACGGGGAGGGCCCCACCGGAAGGGGGCTAACCAGTCGCTGCATTCAGCGGGGCCCACACTGGGGGTGTTGTGGCTTTTGCATGATATGACCTCCACACGCGACAATGGCCTGAGCCCCATCAAATGAAATGATTCATCATCGCTTAGTGGAAAGGAAAGCCACTTGCTCCTTCCCGCCACCCTCCACTCAACCCCCACTTTCTCCATCTCTAACTCTTCTTTTACACATTGCCTCTTTGCCATTTCACTGTGATGTTTCTTTCCTCCCCTCAAGCTAAAATGATAGATACAAAACCACACCCAGCTTGAAGGTAATTTAATTTGTGTATCAATCATAGTGCTTTTGAACATAATTTTTATTATACTGATCCATCGCTTTTATTATTATGCTCAGCTCATTTTCAATCCACTACGACCCGCCTTTCTCTCTTACTTTTCCTATTGTATATATTATGGATTCCTGTTGATTGTACTTGGCGAAATAAAGCGGCACCAACATTCTAAGAACACCATTATTGTCTTGATGATCTGACCCCTATCCCATGAATTTATTCTAAGATAATACGCCTCATCTGAATCTCTTTCAATATCTTCTAAAGTTACATTCTGTTGTTTGTTTTTTCATTAGTGCCGGGGCCACTAATTCCAATGGTCCTTCCTATCGTTGATTGTTCTGCTGTACTCCCCTCACAAACATATATATCTCATCTTCTCATGCGCCCATCAGCTAGCTGTTTTTTTTTTTTTTTCAATTTTATATCTGTTCAACCTAATAGATGGCCCTGTTAAAAAATTCACATCATGCCAATTGACGTGTATACATAGGTTTGGAATTGATTTATCAGCATTACGGCTTTTGTTCGGGACCTGCGCATGAAATAACAAGTTAAGACCGAGTTCACGCTGTGTGTGGTTTAATTTAATCACATCTCTGAATTTGAATACAATGGGGAGCTCCTTATCTCTTACCTTATGTTATATTTGTTTGGATGGAGGGAAAAATATATGAGAGGAAAATAGGGGAGAGAATCCTAAAGAGGAGAGCTTCCCAGAATAGTAAAAAAATTGTTATTTTTGAGAGCACTTCCTTTAATTATTGTCTGCCATTCTGCCTAATTTTTCTTCTAATCTAAACATAGGGTTAGATTTATAATTTTGGGACTCTCTTTATATAGAAATTGCGGCAAAAAAATATAACTAGAAAGCTGTAGTAGACATATTCTACATAAATTCGTATATGTTTTTCCTACGAGTTAGTTATAAAGTTTTGTATCAGAAGGGTGTCCTTGAAAGAGGGACCTTATAAAATCTTGGGTTCCCCAATGAATTTGGCTAACTATTACATGTTATAGTAGTATTTTCATTGAAAGATGACCAACCGGGAGAGGACCGTACCACAGGAGATGTGGTTCTCCAAATTAAATGACCTGTTATCTTTTGACCTGCTGGTTAAAAAGAAAAAGGAAGAGAGCTTCTTGTTAGCTAGTGTAAAATCCATTCCGAGGATGAGATTGAATGGAAAGTAATTAAATCAAATTAAATTTAAATGAATTTGTTTTGTCTTCCATTAATTTTGTAATTATGGATAGCATTTTACTGTTTAAAAAATTTAGGCACACACCCATCCAGCCTCTCTCGGTATATTTTAATTATCAAAAAGCAAAATTGGGCTAGGTTTAGAAGACGACCGTTCGAGGCAGTAAACGTCATCACACAAACACACGAAGCCTTGACGAAGTTATGAGGAAGCACACCCCAATATTCCATGAGTCACGCCTGCAGATTCGCAAATTAAATCGAAGAAATGCATAATCTTTGCAAAAATCAAAGTTTAAAAAGCAGAAATACCGGCCCACCGTCTCCCACCGAAAATATAAACGACAATAAAAGGCAAGATTAGGGAGCATGCGTTTCTTACTTCTTTGGTATAATGCAAGTCAAATTTATACGTATCTAGTTAAGCGAAGAAACTCAACTAGAGGCATGTTGGATGATCGATGGTTGTCTAGTGGACCAAATTGTAGGCCATGATATCCTTTCATTTCGTAGACTGTTTTCATATTTGGATACCTTATTCCCTCAAAAGGCGTCACTTGCTTTGTTCTCTCAGATTATACCCCATAGAACGAGATTTGGTTTCATATCTCAACAGCACAACTAATTAATTAATAATTAACAAGACCCCATACATCTCTATCAACAATCACCTAGTTTATGCATGATCTAATGCAGTATTCTTATTCTATTCCCTACGCATTTCGAGTGGTTTCTAGATTTTCATGATCGACGCGGTTTAATATATAGAAGAGCAAACAGATTTAGAAGGAATCTAAATCTAAATCTAAATCTAAATCTTTCAGATATGGTGGTGCATATTCTCCTCTCGGAAAAGAAACTTTTATCTTTAATATTTCTGTTGATATCTTTTTTATTTAATTCAACGAAACTGACGTCAGCCTGTGTCAGGCGAATTCTTGTGTGTGCGTGTGTGGCGAAGTTGGTCAGTGCAAATTAATCACCTAGAAAATTCAGAAGGTTACTACCTGGCTTCTATTAATTATTATAAGGTTAGAAGTTATAACGAATGGAGCCAACCGGGGAGCTAATCACATCAAAAAAATACAATTTTATCGTTGATTTTCATTGATTTCCCGCACTTGATAAAACAAAAATATTCACATTATAGCGATATATAACCTATACATTTATTAAAGAATATATAGGAGAAATCTGGAGTGAGTGATGTCTTTAATCTTTAAATCAATCTTAAAAAAGTAAAAGGAGGAAGCTTCCCTGCAATTGTTTGTCCTAGCGTGGATGCGGGCGTAATATGGGCACGCGGATTCCATTCACATTCACGTCAACATTATGTGGGAACTGAAATTATAAAGGAAAAAAAAATCGAGGAAAACAATATTGAACGCGCAAGACAGAGCTTAAATATAAAGAACAACCAAATACCCTCTTCTGAATATATAATAATCAATCAAATGAAACAAACAATATATGTGGCGCTAATTAATCACATGTCATGGGATTCTTCCAATTAATCAAGGTGCATATATAATCTTGTGTTATATGAGATGTTAATCATATCACGTCAGTGTGCATATATATATACGTGAGTATCGCCACTTCCATCGATGGGTTTCGGTTTTTTGTTTTCATAGTCAAGTCCCGACAAGTGCGTGCAAGTATTGCCTCGTGCTTGAAACATCTTGGGTGAGGGTAGTGGTGTTTGACACTTGATCCCTATGGTTTTCACGTTTTGACGGCATTACAACAGTTAACGTAGTACACACATGCATGCTTTTCCGTTCACAACTATCTCAGATGATGTGACAGACACGAAACAACAGCTGATTCAAAAGTTTTTTGTTTTTATTCCAAGGACGTGAAATCATGGCGCCCTCACAACTCTTCTTTACCTTTCTGAGCTCTATGGGGTTGTTGTTGTGTGCCATTTTCCCCAGTTTTGACGTGCATGCACCTTATAATAAAGAGCATGTGAACAAGAGCCCACATGTACAGCACAAGCAAAGAAAAAGAGAAAGTGAACATGTACTAATTAAAGAGCTGATCTTTTCCACCTTATATTCATTTCAATACGTAGGTAGTACGTACGTATGTATATGTGTGTGTGTAACAAATCTTGGATTCTCATAGCCATGTGTATAGTGGGTCACTGGCCATTTGATGAAATGTGTTCGGGCGTAGGGCACTGAGAGTCTGTGCAGAGGCTTCACGTGAAGTGTACTGGTCTTTAAAAGGCTAAACCAAAACCGATCGAGCTAGATCCACTGGAAATCGGTGATGCACCCAGATGAAGTCATTCTCTTGGTAACACCAGCGTTTCGTTTTGAATTTTACTGCCTTGTTTCAGTAATGAATACACACACACTTTTACCGCATATCATCGTATCCCTGAAAGAGAAATTTGTAAAGAAATTTGATGCCTGACCAATCATGTAAACTCAGTTAGATATTGGAACATCAGAATGTGTAAATCGTACCTGTAAGTATATTTTTCTTTGGGGCGAGTAAATTGTACATACAATTATTGATGGCATGCTGTGAATAATAATTGGATGTTGGGCCCCAAGTTGTCAATGGAATCATGCACACAAGCAAGCAGATAGTGGAAATAGGCATGTCCAAGAACACCGAATGCGTGATGCAAGAGACAAATAAGTCCTCGTAGATACTGTTGATATAATACTTACGCATTGACCCAGGCTCTCCACAAATTAAGCAAATTGCTTATATGGTAACAACAAAACTTAATTCAACTTATCGATAAGGCCCGTATAGTTGTTCCTTACAAAAGTCTTTCTTATGGAAGAGTTCGCTATCCGATTATAATTCCTGTCTTCTCTATATCGTCCAAAACGAATTATTTCTTCTATGGATATCCCAAGCTTTTCTTTATACATCTTGTGTTTTGAATGATTCTTGATAGCTGGGTGCAATCAAGAGCCATATCAAACCTTCACCCATGCAACCTAAAATCATTCACTCTCACTCAAACAGTCAATCAGTCAATTTAAAAGTGTACCATCTTATATCGGTTCGTTATTATCTATATCTTTCAGAGAAATATGATGTTTTGTGATGACTTAATTTTAACGTATAATGCAACCTTAGCGACTCGCAATTCTTATTCATTAACATATAATGCAACCGTATACTTCATTTATTGATTGTATCTTTCTATTTATTAACATCTTCACTGGAGGTACATCGTGAAATAATGCAACGATCATCGTTTGCAGTTGGGCTAAATCAAGTTAATATATCATATATAATCTCCACAACTTTTTTGGCCCTCTATATAATCTAACAAAATGCACTACTCTCTAGTTTTTACAAATTACAAGTCGTGAACAATAAAACTACGCACCCCAAATTATATGGAAGACTTTATTCTGACAAATTGCATGACTAATACTATTTTGTGGGAATTTTTAAAACTACGCACCCCAAAAAAGGGTACGATATTTCGCTTAAGATGATACAAAAATAAGGAAATGGTTTTTTTTCACTAAGCATAAGTATCTTCCTATTATAGACAGTGTCGGGCGTAAATGTGGGCACCTCTCCTAATGAAGATTCGAACCTTGATTCTCCATGTTATAAGGGACTAACTCCTTTCGCTAGACCCAACCCCCACTGATAATAGAATAAGAAAAGGATGAATTTGGTTTTGTTTTTTTTTTTGGGGAAAGGATGAATTTCACATCCATTCTTTTCTCTACCCTTTTATGACTGGGGAGTGATGATTGATGCTTCAAAAATAATCTGGGCTCATAAAGTGTTTTATGGGCCTCAGGCCATTTCAAATGTGTTGTCGCCCAACAAAATCTATTCAGGCCTTCATCATTCCCTTCTTCCGGCGGATGAACACTTCACCACGTTATGAGCTTCGCGAAAGTGAGGGGGTTTTTGATGAACTGAGGCAGGGAGTGTAAGAAACGCTCTTCCCCAACGACAATGGCTGTGTTGTTGCTAGTACGCCAGAACGATCTCAGACAGTGGTCAAGCCTAAAGGCGATGATCCTGCTCTTTATAAACTATTACAAAATCTAGAATAGTATATATTATGTTATATAACATAAGTAGTGCCATTTTATAAACTATTGCATTAATACTGTATGATATTAAAATTTTGCCAGGTATTATTCTATTATATTGTTAAGTCATATATAATATATATGCTGATCCTCAGTGAATAATCATTTTCTCGTTCGGCCTCTGGACGCATGTAAATAATAAGAACTAGTGGAGACAGGCAGGCGATCGAATTGTTTTATTTTGTGAGAGGGTGATCAAAGTTATGACCTAAGTTCTGTTCAAGCGGACATAATCAGCCATATAAGGCGTAAGGAGTATCAGATGATCTATAAAATTCTCAAGACGACAGACTGAAGAGATGTACATCAATTATTTGAGGATATACGAAGATCAGAGGAGCGGTGGAAGTGGGTTTGGTTTGGTTTAATTCAGTTGAAATAAAAGCGGGTAAATAATCAGATTGACATTCTGAAAATGAAAGCAAATCTTTGATTGTGAGGTGCAGGAATGGGGCAGTTTACTTGAGTTGAGATCATAATGATGATGATGAACAATAATGATAAAGATGTGAGAAGAGGGAATAATTAATGAGGCGACCCAGGAAAAAGCGTAGAATCGCAGATGGGTTCAGTGCCATGAATCCCTCAACCATTTGTCGTAGCGAGCATATTGATTGGGATGGGCAACTAAATAATGAAAAGAAGATGTGAGAGGCATCATTATCTCTTAAAACCTCAGCAACAGTAGCGACGTTTATGGGTTTTAATTAGTTGGAGTAAAGCTTTCTCGTCACTCCCACGCGGCGCTTTCATTTATTAATGTCATGTCCACCATCATAATATCATCAACACTTAAACCGGCTACTTTTTCGTCGTTCTTCAATTCCCTCACGCAAACCTAACAAAGTTGTGTGGGGGCCAGGTTAAAAGGGAGACCAAAAAGCACATAAAACATAGATTACAGAGCAGTAAGCATTTAATATTGGAGTGAAGGGAAGAGAGAAGCTGTATATACGGGGCACTCACTCCAAAAACCATACACAAGCATGAGGAAGGGAAGAGAAGCCAAAGCAGGTCCTTCTGCTGATCTGTTGCTATGTTTCCCTTCTCGACCTCATTGGACTACTCTCATGCCCAAACCCATTTGCAGCCCCTGCAGGGCTTCCTGTTAGAGTATACAGTAGAATATAGTTTTGCTTAGTCAATTAGTTATAACTGCCTGCACCAATGTAAGTGTAACACGTGTCCTGAAGACTACTTTATATATCTGTACATCTCTGTTACAGAAATAACACAATTCATTCTTTCACTCATAACTTTCCTTTTTAACTCTTTTCTCTCGACTTCTCACATGGTATCAGAGCCTCTGATTCTTCCATGGCTTCCCACTCCTCTGTTCCGCTTCTTTCCACCTCTGATTCCAAAACTGATGTTGTTGCCTTTCATCATTCTATTTCTGTGAAACTAGATGATACCAATTTTCTCATCTGGCGTCAACAAGTTTTAAGTGCCGTTAAAGGCTACGCTCTTGAATCGTTTCTTGATTCATCGATTCCTCCTCCTCCGCGTTGTGAATCTCCTGATGGTCATCCTGTTACTCTAACACTTCCGAATCCAACAACTGCCGCCGCCGCCTCACCAAATCAACCACCGCTCTGCTTTGGGCCAAAGCCAAGTCAGCCGCCTCCGTCGACACTGCTGAACCTTCTTCCCCGAGAGTTACATGTGCCGGACAGATCAAGGTTAGACAAAGGACCACCGCCTGCAGCAACTGGCATTCCATGATGGATGAGATGGACAAGATTCACGATGAGGGGAAACTAAGGAAACGACCCAGCTGGGCCCAGTCTCTCGGTCTCAAAAGGGAAATCATGCAATTCCTCACTTGTTTACGAACCTTACGATTCGATTTTCGCTGCTTTGGATCATTCCCTGCTGAGGATAACACCACCGAAGATGATAACTACGAGGAGGAAGGGTATCGGGGAGATTACGTGGGTATGGAAGAAACCAGCGATGACGCTACGAGTGCTATATTTTCCAAGTGGTTTATGATGCTGCAGGAGAATCAAAACAGTGTGTTTGATGGAGAAGACGCGAGCAACGAAGAGAATATAAGCGATGATAGATTCATTGCTGAATCGGGTGTTCCTCCACCAAATGCATTATTGCTCATGCGCTGCAGGTCTGCTCCGGCGAAAAGTTGGTTCCAAGAGAACCAAGAACGAGAAAAGGAAGACAGGGCCTGCGCAGATGAAGGTAATAAAGGAAAAGTTGATCAAATAACAAATGCGAAGTTGCTGGTGGAGAAGGATGAGACGAAAAAAGAGAATATGGTGGTGCTGCGATATGACTCCGATTTTGACAAGATGTCTCTGGATATTGCCAAAGAATCGTGGATTGTTGGGCGTCTGAGAGATACATTATCAAAGAGTCGAAGTTGGAAAAGATAAACACCCACAGCTTGCGGCTTTCTCACTAATATAAGCATGAATATATTTATACACGCGCGCGCACACACACATGTATATATAAGTATAGCGCATAACATTTGGAAGCTAGTATTTGCAGTTTGTGTGGTTTCTCCCAAAATTACTTTGGCGTGACATTTGGGGAAAGTAACCGGCGTGACTGAATATCCCCAGATTTGGCCTACTTCAATCATCAGTAATAGCGTACATGTAATGATTTTATTTATAAGTCATTTTTAATTAATTTTCATATACTAATAAGAGTTAGTTAATTCATTAATTATGGACTAAATTTTTAATTTTGTCCTTATCTATGATTGGTTTCAAAGTCAACATGAATAGATTCTTTTTGTTTATCGCAATTAATAGAGATAAAAAAAATATAAAATATATTTACTACCCTAAAACTGGACTTATAAATAGAATTAAATTTTTTAATAAAAAAACTTATAAATAAAATCAGATTGCTACGTGATATTTGTACAGCTTTGATTTTCTGATATGCCTTTTTGGCAAGTGCCCTGGGAAAGACATAAGCTGGCAAGCACATGCATGGTCATGGAATTGCCTTGTTACTCGCTCCTGTCCTAATTACGATATAAAGTTAATTTTTTAGAGAAATTAAGGAAATTAATTAAATTACTTTAGAATATTTATATTTTTAGTATCCTTAGATTATATATTAGTTTATTAGTCAAATTAATTAGTTTGGAGAAAAAAATAAAAATATAAATACTCTAAAGTAATTTAATTGGCTTCTTTAATTTCTCCAAAAAAGTCAAATTTATCTTATAATTAGGACCGGATGGAGTAATAGATAATTTCATAATTATCTATTTGAGTTTTTTTTTTTTTTTGATACTGTATTTGAGTATATTTTGAGGGGCTTTCAATTCTCTCCAAGTGGTTAAGGCGATGACGGTTTTTAGCTCAAGCGGTAGTGAGGCCCATTAATTTGGGCCCACGAACAATATTTGGACCTCTTTCTCACTAACGTCATCTCTGGTTGGTTCGGCTAAAAAACGGTGTTGGTCGAGGACTTCCAACTGCTAGAGAAGCCACTCCTTCCCCCCTTAATGCCATTATTTTGTTAATGATTATTTATTGTGTGCCTTGTTATAATCTTTACATTTTTTTTTTATAATAAAAGATATTCTACAAATACATCAGAAGCTATCCTCCTGAGTCAACATGAAAATTCATCATGTTTACATCATTAATTAAAGGGCTGTAATAGCATCAGGGGGCGAAAATGTGATATGAAGATCAATCGCCATCTTCCAAGCTTCTTTTGCCATAGCGTCTGCAACCGTGTTAAACTCCCGAATGCAATGTGAAATTTCCACGTCCCAGTCTCTATCCAGCAGCGTTTGAACCTCCACAATAAGCTGAAAATCAGGGTGTTCCCGAGAAACGTTACCCTGAATTATATCGATTACTTCACTACAATCAGACTCAATCATGATTTTTCTGTATCCACTATCCCATGCAACTTTTAGTCCCCACAAAACACCCCAAGCTTCCGCAGATACTACCGTTCCTTGCCCAATCTGATACATAAACCCCATCAGAAATTCACCATTGTGATCTCTCAACACACCTCCACACATGCAAGTCCCTAAGTTGTCATTCCTAGATCCATCGGTATTAATCTTCACCCACCCAAGCGATGGTGGCATCCACTGTTGTTGATTCCTTTCTGCACTCTTATTTTGAACCAAACTTATATTTCCCCATGTTAAGCAGGCACGAGCACGGGCTAATATGGCATGACTACTCTAAGTGTTGTTATTAAAACATCTGTCATTTCGAGCTAACCAGATATGTCGGCATAGTACCGAAAACCAAAGACGAAACTCGAATCCCTGTATAACTTTTTTTCTCCCTGCACACCATGTAAGCCAGTCATTTCTCTCAAAAGAGCAAAAGAATTTATCACGCCAATCCAGAGGTAAGAATCCTTTCCATAATTTAGAAGTGAAAGGACAATCCCGCAAAACGTGAAGTACAAACTCGCTTGAGTTATGACATATATCACAAAGCTGATAACGCATTAAGTTTGTCATTAGACGACCATGAAAGCACAACCACAAGAAAAAACGGTACCTTTGAGGGACTTTCAATTTCCAAACACATCTCCTCCAGTTATTACAGTGAGGTTGCGGGGTGCCTACTAGATATTTGTAGGCTGATCTGATGTTGAACATTCCATCTGAAGACCATATCCAAACCGGAAAATCCTCCCCATTACGCTGATTATTATTAACACGTGCAATAGCTGTACATACATGACTTGGAAGTAGGTGCTGAAACTTTTTCATATCCCACTGTCCGGATGAAGTGATACAATCAGCTACTCTCCATTCAGTAGCATCTCTAGGCAATTCTCTGATTACCAAACTCTGAAACTTATCAAAATGCAGGACCCAAATGTCATTCCAGAAAGAAGTGTTCTGTCCCTTGGTAACTCTCCATGTTAAGCTATCTTTGATTTTGTCCCAACAGTTACGAATACCCCTCCACGTACTAGACTCAGACCGGCGCTTCTCAACTTTAGGAATAATGTCATTCCCGGCTTTATATTTTTCATGCAAAATCCTAACCCAGAGCGAATCTCTTCTGTTAATCATATTCCATCTAAGCTTCATCATGAACGCCTGGTTCTGGTACCGAGCCAACCTAAGACCAAGGCCTCCATTCTCCTTACGTGCACACACACTATCCCAGGAGACTAGATGAGGTTTTCTGCTTGCTGAGCTACTACCCCAGAGGAAGTTACGACAACGTTTATCAATTTTATCATAAAGTCCCAAAGGAAGAAGCACTGTCTGTATAGCATAAGTTGGCATAGCCGACATAACAGACGACACAAAAGTATACCTGCAGCCATCGATAACATGTTAGATTTCCAATTAGCCAGGCGAGCATCCATCTTATCCAGAAGAAAACTGTACGTAGCCTTTGATCTTCGTTCATGTAAAATTGGCATTCCCAGATATTTCCCTAGATTTGACGTCGGAGTAAAATTTAGAAATTCACTGATTTCTCTGCTTTTTATATGATTTACATTCTTTGAGAAGTAAACTCTTGATTTTCCAGCATTTACTTTCTGTCCCGAAATGTCACAGAAGTCATCCAAGATAGCTTTAATAACCCCTGCGTTATTTAGATCTGCTTCTGCAAACAAAATGAGATCATCAGCAAAAAAAATATGAGAGACAGGAGTACCTCGTTTGGAGAGCCTAAAAGGTTGCCAAACACCCTCTTCAACTGTCGTTTGTATAAGATGCCCCAATCTTTCCATCATGATAACAAAAAGATACGGCGATATTGGGTCACCTTGTCTAACTCCTCTGGAAGGGCAAAATATATTAGTAGCTTCTCCTTTTCAAAGCAATTGTAAATGAGACGTCGACATACAAGCTTGAATAACTTTGCTCAAATATTCAGGAATCTTGAGTTCTTTTAGACAGTAGTAGACAAAATTCCATCTCACCCGATGGATTCTTACGGCAAAGAATCGAAGGCCTTTTAGATTTTTCGCTCCATGGGTTATGCATGATGATTTCAAGAATTTTGTTCATTCACACTGGGGGGTGGAGGATGACTGGTGCGGATCTGTTAAACAATTTACTAAGGATCTGAGGTTATGGAATAAAGAGGTTTTCGGCAATATATCCTTTATGAAAGACAGATTATATCGAAGATTAGATGGGATTAATGCAAAGATGGCTTCGGTAGGTATCTCGGAGCACCTTGAGAAGTTACGAGGGGAGCTATGGGGAGAGCTTGAAAAACTTTTGGCACGGGAAGAAGTCATGTGGCTTCAATACTCTCGAGCTAATTGGTATGTGGATGGAGATCGTAATACTAAATACTTCCATTCTGTGGCTAATGGCAGATGAAGAAGGAATAAAATTGAAGCATTAAAGCTTGAATCTAGGGAATGGATATATAATGCAGCGGAAATTATGAGATTGGGAAGCCAATTCTTCGAAACTTTGTATACAGAAACCCATAAATATAATGGATCTTTGGTTTTCGGATGCACTTATCCTGAGATTGACGATGCAAATTTGCATATTCTGGGGAGATCGGTTGAAGAGCAAGAGATTAAAAGAGCTTTGTTTGATATGGGGCCGTTGAAAGCACCAGGGCCAGACGGTTTCAATCCGCTATTTTACCAAAGCCAATGGGAAACTGTAAGACCATCAGTGATTGAATTAGTGAAAAGAGTTTTCAATGATTCGATGTGAATACAACAAATCAATGGGACTCAGATTGTTCTCATTCCGAAGGTGGAACATCCAGAGACGTTTCGTGATTTTCGTCCTATAAGTCTTTACAATGTTGTTTACAAGATTGTTACGAAGGTTATATCAAATAAACTCAAGGCAATTATGCCTTTGGTGATAGCCCCGAATCAGTGTAGTTTTGTTAAAGGGCGTTAGAGTTCAGATAATGTTATACTTATGTAGGAGATCATTCACTCTATGAAGTCTTTAAAAAAAAAAAAAGGGTTTCATGGGCATCAAGATTATACTATTTGAATAATCCAAGACAATCAACGCCATAATATTTGAATAACCTGGGTAATGGGTATCAGTGCACAGGCGGGTGGAGCCTTGTTGATTTGATTAATTATATTAGATCTTTTTATTACAAATCCCAGCTAAATTTTATTCAATAATTCAGGATATTAAGTATAATGAAGGTCCACATAGATTCTGTACTTTGATTCCTTACACTTCAACAACAGTGACTCTAGCCTCTAGGTGAGGGAAAAATGCTGGGCACAGAATATTTGGCTTTTCAGAACGTAAAATCATGTCATTTGTGCTGCTAAATTCTATACACTATTGCACCAACGAGGGATGCCACAGATATTTAGATATTATTGCCGTTACCCTAATCACGCTACTACCCTAAATCAAATCCAACAGATTTTAACAGCCCACCGGCAAAATCTGTGTCATTAATCTTTCACCCATATCTTTTCCTTCTCGCCTACCTCTCCACCTTTCATAATTTGAGATTCCAGGTTTCTGTTTCCACTTTCGAACAAAATAAGAAATATACATATATTTTACCACCTTTTTTTTTTCCTTCGATTTTCATTTGAATATGATACTCCCTCCGTTTAAAAATATAAAGCAATCTTTTTACTGAAGTATTGTGCTCCAAGATATTTGTCTTTTAAGGTGTCATTAATAAATACAGCATTTTTTAAGAAGCCTATTAATTAGGAGTGTAACTAATAATTTTTTAACAGAGACACTACAAGGATAGATTATATAATTTTAAAGGCCGCTAGCTATTTGTTGAAAATGTAAAATAACCAAAAGTGTAGTATAATTTTAAAGCACAAAATACGTGTTCATTTAAGGACACGAGCAACTTTTAATGAGTGATCATCCTTAGCTTATCGGCTACGT
The DNA here is from genome assembly GCA_963210345.1 of Inga oerstediana. Lineage (NCBI taxonomy): Eukaryota > Viridiplantae > Streptophyta > Magnoliopsida > Fabales > Fabaceae > Inga > Inga oerstediana. The sequence continues at coordinate 3,848,775 of OY723405.1, forward strand.
TTGTGTATAATTTTCCAAGAATTTCCCCAGGCAGTCTTTTATGAAAGGAAAATCTGGATATATTCCTACGAGTATGATGAATTCAAACAAAAATGAGTTAGAACTTTCAAGGTAGGAGGTCGATACAAGAGAATTTCGTGCCTTGGAGCTTGGAAAAGCTGTGAGTTTGTGACCAACCCCGTGGTTAGAAAAGCAAAATATATCACGAGTGGAAAGTTGGAAACTACTAGTACTATTTTTCTTTAATAAATCATTTTCTCAAACACGGAAGAAAACAGAGCAAGAATTTACAATCTACAGATATGTCCCAAATATTATCTAACTACAACAAAGTCAGAACAGAACCACTTTTGTCAAACAAATGAAAAGAGAGAGAGGACACTCGTCAAAGGAAATATCAACAAAAGAAAAAATGGGGTTTGCCAAACCAACAATAAAATCCCAAGTCTGCTCAAACCAAAGCTCAAAGAATCGACTGCTAACACAAAAGAATTCCTTTTTCTATCAATAAATATTGTCCGCTCCAAATAGCGATTCTATCCTTCCCGTGCTGCAAGCGAGGTTAAGAAGCTGATGCAATTAGACTCATTCACTTTCAACCTTCTGCTGTACTTCATGCAGTGTTCTCAGCTGCTGTACAATTTAACCGATCTTTCTAACAACTCACAATTGTTGCCTGGAATGTCCTTAACCTTTGATCCATTCTTGTATATTTTGAATGCTGGCACAGAACTCACGCCTTCTGATTTTGCTAAGTAGGGGTGGTCTTCAATTTCTACCTAATTTTGCAAATAAATCTTTGTAAGAAGCCAATCAACATTAAAGACGCACATAAAGTTAGAATCTAAGATCTCATCTTCCAATTTTTAAAACCAACAATTTAAGTGAAAGTACCTTGAGGAAATTAACAGATGGAAATCTCTTGCAGGTTTGCTCCAACACTAGCAATACTTGCTTGTGGGTTGCCTTGTTGCAAAATAGCACCACAGATATACCTATTCAACAATGCACAAGCGGGTTAGCGTTTTTTTCTTTTTTTGGTTGGAATGCTCTAAGTCCACCTGTGCAAGAAACGCAATCGAATTTTGACTCACCAGGTGACGTCACATAATGTCGAAACCGATCATTGCTCGATACAAAAACCAAATTACACCCAAATTTGAAGTCCTTAACATCTTCCCCACGCAACATCTTGAGCTGAAGCTGAGCCTCAAACAGATCCCTACCCACCTCCTCATCCCCTGGCTTCTCTCTCAATAGCATTTCATAGTCTTGAATTGCAGCTTCCCATCTTTCCAACTACAAGCACAAAATGGTTATAAAGGGGTTCACAGAGAAACCGAGTGGACAATAGAAGATAGGACTATTAAAGAAGCAATCAACTCACCTTGGCATTGCAATATGCCCTCCTTAACCGTGCCTTGCTATAACTAGGCTGAACTGCAAGGGCTGCATTACAATCTTCAATGGCTTTCTCAAAGTGGCCCAGCTTAGAACGACTTGCTGCTCTGTTGCATAGCAGGACTGAGTTGTATGGATCGTGCTCTAGTCCTTCGTTGTATACAGCACATGCTTCCGTGTACTTGGTTGCCTTGAACAGTAAGTTTCCACTCATTCTGGCTGATGATATTGCTCTGGCCCTCTTTACCACTGTACTCACCTCTTTGTCACTTGGATCAAGTTTAGCTGCTTGATCAGCTGCCGTCACTGCATCCTCGAACCTGTGCACTCGCAACAATCAAAATCAACTTGGAATCATACCAAATAGAAAGCCCTAGAAGACTAAACCCATCTGTGAGCTATTAATCAGTAATGTTCGTTTCTGGAAAATTTCATGAGGTTTTGAGGAAAGGAAAAGAAAAGCATTAGATTTAATTTGGGTTTCATATCCTCTAAGATGAAGTTCAGAGAATACAGTTAATCTATAAACACTTGAACATGTAAACAAAAGACTTTAACCAACCTGCCAACAGCCAAGTAAGCCTGCGCGCCTATCATAAACAGATAAGCACTTCGAGCCAGACCAAACAACTTGGTGCACCAATTAATAGCAAATTTGGGCATTTTCTCATAGGTAGCATATGCCTCCTGATGTCTGAAGAGCTTAAGTAAGGCTTCTGTTTGCAACGCATAAACCTGGAGTGCATAAAAAAATCATTTTAATCATGATAAGGCGCAAGAAGCTGATAAAGCCATCAACCATGCATGGCATAGGTATGAGAGAATTCTGTTGAGACCAATGAGGCTAACCTGAGGACTTGAATCAGCACCTAATGATATGGCAGATTGCGTTTCCTTCAGTATAGCATCCCAATCATTGATTTTCCTTGCTTCAATGCATTTTTGAAGGTGGTTGCGAAGAGACTGAGCTTGGAAGGCGAGTGCTGAATCAGAATATGGGGTTGCGACATTGTAACTTAGTGCCTTCTCTGCTTCTCCCAATCTATATCAAGAATCTCAAATGTATTATGAAAACGAATTAAAACGCGTTTCTTGGCAACGGAATGGAACATTTAATTGTAAGTATTAACCAAACTAATTAAGAAATACCTGAGATATATGGTTGCCAAACGGTGATGGGGTCTGTTATAAGAAGGTTCCAGCCGGATAGCTTCCTGGCACTCAACAATTGCTTCCAGAAGACGGCCTAATCCTATCAAAGCCGCACTCTTATTGCAATGAAACGTTGCCTTATTTGAATCAATAGCAATCGCTCGCTCATATAAAGACAAAGCCTCTTCAAATCTTCCTTGCTTATATGCTTCATTTCCCATTGTCTTCAACACTTCAGGGTCTATTCTGTTCTTGGGACTCCGAAACTGCGCAAGCTCATCACTTCTCTTCCTCATAATATTCCCCGTTACACTTGTGTTAGGGTGATACTTGAGTGATGAGTTCATCACATCTTTATTCTTGGGAACACTTGCGCGAGTCCTAGTTCTAGTTCTTGGGCAGGTATTTACAACCAAATTACCAGTAAGTTTGAGGGGGGATTTATTCTCGTTTTCTCGCTGGTAATGAGTGCTTACCCTAGCAAGCTCCAACGAGTTTTCAGTAGGCTGCCTCTGTGTTCTGCTATTGTTATTCAACTTACGGTTTTGTTGAATCTTAGTTTGTAATGAATTGGCACGGGATGATGTTGAGCTTCTTGCAGCGTCCGAAGGTCTCGGATTTTTATTCTTGATGGCAGGAGGTGTTCGATGATGGGAAGGGCTCTTTCCGGGCGGTTTGTGCGAGTGAGTTGAAGTAGCCTCGGATTCAAGATTTGGCGGCTTCTTGGTTTCAGTTTTGCTCTGATCGCTCCCCTTTGTGGGTAGTGAATGAACAGATGATTTCCTGAGCATGTAGCTTGTGAGATGGAAAATCTTCCCCATGAAACCACAACCCACTTCATTCTCCATCTTGTTCTTGGCCTTTCCTACCATGAAGCTTCGAAATCAGCGTTACTGGAGACGAATGACAGGGAAGGAGAAATGTGAGGTGCCAGGAAAACACCTTGCAGAAGCAGAAAAAACAGCAGTGAAGACTGAAGAGAGTATGGAGATGGAGAAATTATGAGAGGGAAATCACGGAGTGATGGCTTGGCTGGGAAGGAGTTTTATAAGAGGACGGGGCAGGGGAAAGAGGTATACTCTCACGGTCTCCGCCTGGAGTGGCTTCCAAGAAACTGACTTGAGCTCTTTTATGTTTTTTTGGGGCCTTTAGAGACAGAATGGGCAGAGTAGGATTTAACGAATGTGCACATACCGATAAAAGGAAAACATATCTGATTATATTATTTCACCCATTTGTCCACGTCAATTCCATTATGATTGGATTGGGTTTCGTTCAATGTCCAAATTAATATGCAGGAATATGGACAAACCTTTTATGGGGACACGCCTTTAAATTAAATTTATCCGCGTTGCTTCTATAGAAAATAAAACAGTAATTAAAGTGACTGATGAGGAAAGGAAAGAGAGAAAATCCGAGCGAGGTTTACAGCTCAGAGTGATATGATTGGAGCGAGGGATTTGGACGCCGTGGATCACTCTGGGTGAGTCGTCACATCGTCATTTGTGAAACCAATATACTGGAATGGATCGTAATGATGCACTAAGAGGTAATTATCAATATATAAACTATATAAACTGATTAGATCTAATATAGATGGATGATATTGATTTTTTTTCTGAAAAAAAATTATTTTAATGTGTGCAGAATCCTATACAAAAATAATTGTTTACTTGTTAGTTTTTCAAAAAATAACTTTTTTTATTTAAATCATCATTTGAAAATATTATATTTGAATTATTAAAATTTTATCATCTCACCTCATTAATTAACTCTTGGTATTTATATTACAGTGAACACTGAAACTGGTTTCAAACCGGACTCTACAGTCTGCACTCTCTCAATAAAACTAAAAGGCCAAGGCGCTGATTAATTTCACAAAAATTCGTAAATCACAACGTGATCTCAAGAAGTGTAATTAAAAATATGATGTGCTTTTAAATCATTGCAATGAATGCAAAATCCGTACGTGTGGAGTTTCCGTCCTTCCCATTCACTTACAGTCCTTTTCTCAATCTGGATCGTTGGATTAAGATCTCAACGGTTCAGATTTAATATATTATAAAAATATAATAATAATAATAATAATTTTATATTAAAAAAAATCTAAACCGTTGAGATCTTAATCTAACGATCCAGATTAAGAAAATGACCATAAATAGATGGGAAGGAAGAAGACCGTAGCCGAATTCAAGAAGCTTTGGGTAGGATCTGATAACAGGCAAGCTTGCATTTGAAGCCTGAATATACACCCATATACATTATATTAAATTATAGCGAAGCGAGCACGTTGTACCGTTTTTTGACCGAGAATGGAGGATTAAATTGAAAAAAGAATTTGGGTAAATGAGCAGGAGTGGGTAAATGGAAGAAGAATTTAGGGTAAAGAGTAAAGAGTAGCCGTGAGAAAGTGAGGGGCATAAGGCGGAAGAAGCAAAGGTGAATTTGAAATTTTAATAATACCTCTCAGTTCTTAATATAAATTCTAGCTTGTAATACAAACAAACCATATTTTATATAAAGGATTAAAGGTAGGGTGATTTTAATGGGAGAGGTAGAGGTTGCGTTGCCGGCTTGCCGCCATGCGTGTGTGTAGAAAGGTTTGGTGGTGTGGGGAACGCCCACTGTTAAAGTGTTGTTTGACGCGGAAGACATTGGATAGAAAAAGAGGACTCCGGATATATACGACGCCTATTCGGGACCACCTGATTCATTATATAATCCATTCACCTACATGTTAGATTTTGAATAGATGGACTGAATTTAATGGATTTGGGAAACCACCAGTGAATTTGGCACGTGGAACAGGACTGAAACTAGGCTTCGACGTGAAGGTGAAGCTGCCATGCCGACGCAAACAAAGAAGCAGCCACCGTAGAAGCGCTTCCCAATAATGTCCTTCACCCTCTCTCTCTCTCTCTCTCTCTCTATTTCTAATCAAACGCCACTAATCCTCTATTTCACTGCCTCTTCCTTAAAATCCAAATTTTCACCTGCATCCCTGATTCCCTCTCCAATAAAAGAACCATTTACATAATACTGCAATACATAAAAAGTAAAATGATATATTTATGTAAGAAATTTAATGGGGTAGGATAAAAAGTACATTCTCCCTTTCTTATAAATATCATAAATGAGTATCTTCTCTTATTAAAAAATGAAAGCAGTATGATTTGAGACATAATATTTATTTAGAATAATGATTGAAACTTTTAAAAATAATTTTTTAATTATAATTTATAATATATGAAATAAATATATCAACGAAGTTTATTTTAATTTGCGTAAATAAGCATTATTAGATATCCAAAAATGATTGATCATACACATTTCTTGGTCAAAGCTTAGAATCCAAACTAGCCCTTCCATCGACCCAACATCCGGTGCTTCACTATTGTTTGATATTGCAGTCAAACTTTTTACATTTGACCCACATATAGAATGTCCGCCTCCAATGTTTTTGTCTATTTTTTTGTATGTCGTGCGTGTCCCCCGATCATTAGGATTCGTGGCATTCCCTTGTTCCCTTTTCATTTTAAAAAAACAACTTTCAATTCACACAATTCTCTAATTTTCTCCTGAATTGCTCCATTCTTATCCTATGAGACCTGCCCTCCAACCACCTCCATTTCTAAGTATTTCATTATCTTATCCTTAATTATATTGACCCTTTGTTCTTAAGCAGCCGTCTAAACACTCCGCCCACCATTGTTAATTCATTAAACCAACTAAAGCGCTATAAAATTCATTAGTATTTCTTTTAAATTCTTAATACGGTAGTTTGTGTATTTAAATTAAATAACTGAAGCGAAAGGGAACAATTATATCACTGTGCCCGGGCTCATACAATTCAGGACTTTCATGCTGGCTTGAGAGAGTGGAGTGGAAATGAAGGGCTGACCCCCAAACAGATGACACCGACTCATTTTTTTTCCGTCTATTATTCCATATTGCACACTGAGCAAATATAAACATACAAAATCCTACTTTCGGCTGTCTTCCTCAAAGTGGTTCCTTTTGTCTCCAGAGTCAAACTAAGAAAAGAAAGTCTGTGGGTGTGTGGCGTACGTTTCAATTGTTTCCATCATTTTAACACTATCTTAACCCCAGATTTCTTTAAACCGACAGATTCTTATTCGCGGCAAGTTTCTTATTAGTTCCCTCGTACCAACTATGATATTCCGTATTTTAAAAATATTAATTAAATTTCGTATATAAAAACAAATACTAAATTTCGCCATCACGGGAAGACAGGCAGAAATTACTTTTATGCAGGAAAAAAAATGATTGTGTGACATTCTGTTTGCGTCGTGAAAATACAATGAACCATGAAATGTAAAAATGCGTGGATTTTTTTGCCGCCCAACTTTTATGGGGGTTGAGTTTGTGGTAAAGAAAAAGTCAGGACAATGAGGTGATGAAGTAGAGGGAATTGGAGGGAAATAATGAGTGATGGTTAGGTAAATGGAGTGGTGTGTCGTGGAGGAATGAGGATGATTGTGATTAATTAGCCGCTTTTAGAGAAGGGAGTGACCCCACTCCGCCAACCTACTGGTATATTTATAAATCATGATTGCCAATTTGCCATTAATGCACAATTCTCAAGAAAAAGATAACTCCTGTTGGACACTCAAATTATATTCTCACTCGTTAAATTGGACATTTTTTACTAGTATTTATTAAAAGGCATATTAGCGTGATAAAGAGAGAGGTCGTTGGATTGGATAGTGTTAAAGCCAAAATTTAGGGGGAGGCCCTGCACGTAAAAGTGGTGATTAGATATTAAGATCAGTTATATTTGGGATGGATTGGGTCTGGGTTCAAAGTTAAGTAACTCGGCTAGTTTTACGGGTCCCCACGCGATTAAGGACTTGTTTGTCATAAAGGATTAGGAGGGAAAGAGAAGAGAGGAAAATTTTTTATAAGTTAAATTTAAAAATGTTAGAGAAGTGGGATTAAGATTTTTAATTAATTTTTTATACTTTTTCATCTTACTTATTTTTTTATTAAACTTTTATAACCACATTTCTTAAATTTATATACGTTCTTCTTATAAAATTTTTTCTCCCCTCCTCTCCCCTTATACCAAACAGCTCTTAAATGTATTTAAAGAAATGAAAAAATTATATTAAAACTTCAATACTCTCTAAACATAATTTTTCCAAAAAATACAAATATTTGTAGAAAATATATTTCATATTTTAGTATTATTAAAGTAGTTAAGGAGCTGAGTGATTAGTGGGAGGGTTAAAAGAGAAGGGAGGTTACCAATGGAAGTTGACGCAGATAGGTAGGCACCTACGCCACACCAATCTATTCCTGGGTTCGATCCCAGGAAACGGAAGGTGTAAAGAATTTTCATTGGGAGCTCTCTCCCCTGGGGCACCTCAAAGAGGTGAATTCCTGTCGAGCCTATTAGATTGGGGGCGTCAGGACTAGTCGGTTGTCGGGGGCCCATGTCGGTAAATCCGGCGTTGGCCTTCAGGTTAACACCGGATACCTGGAAGGTGGGTGCACCGAAGGCTAAAAATGATCAATTGTATAAACCATACAAAAAAAAGAGAGAAGGGAGCGACAGGGAGTGACGTGAAGGGAGTTTTTCCCCTTTTAAATTCTAAATATAAGCATCCTCTTATTGAAAATAATCATATTTAAAGCATTATAAAATATTGAATATGAACATTTCTATTAAAAAAACTCGAACTTTGACAAGAAATCGGTTTATTTTCCGCTCCACCCAACTCAACAGGTGAGGGGAATGGAGGTTTTTTTTTTTTATACAACAGGAATGGAGTTTGAATTGAGGGAAGTTGGAAGATACATGAAATTGGATCGGAGCCTGCATCCCAATTCCCAAATTCCAAATTGAGGCCTCTAAAGCCCCACCTTGGGCAACCCTTGAGGCCTAACTGCCTTAACTTCTCATCATTGTGCACCATTCATATTTATATTCACACGGGCCGACCGGTGATCTTTCCAAACTATGCACAAGGGCAGCTTTGTAGTAACAAAAATTAACGACCTTTATTTCATTCTACAAAAATGAGGCTTCCCACTAACTCTGGAAATTATAGAAGCCCAAGAACATTTTTTGCATATACTTTTTCGTCACTATGTCTTCTTTTGTTTTGTTTTGTTTTTTTGTTTTTCAAAAAAGAATAGACAAGGGAACGACTGTTTCACTCTAAATTCTTCAAACCAGAAAGATTTGGGGACGATGGCATGGACAGATCAGATCACTGTCAACAACAATAATTGTAACAGACGTGTGGATTCTCTTATCCTCAATCCTAAGTGAACTGAATTCGGCTTCACAATTCATCCAACTATTTATGTTTAGCTAATCTTTTTGTTCTTGTGTTGGAAATTCTTAAACAGATTAAATTTAATTAGTTTTGGTTATCACTGCCAGTTTTATACTCACGTTTCCCAGGTAGCTAAATATGTGGCCAAGAATTCACTGTGCTCATAAAATACGTGTTTGCGCAGGCACCGTTAAATCTAGTTGTTAAAGCAGAGCTTCGGGATCCATCACTGAGATTTTTAAAACATGCTTTGTTTTTATTGCATATTTTCTCATCACAACATGTCAAGCATCGTCCTTTTATCCTTTACCCCCAAATTCTATTTATAAATAATTTTTTTTATTGTGTAAAAAGGACTGATAATTAAAAATAAGAAGTGTATTAAAAATATCATTTTTTTTTTATATATATTCCCCTATTTATAAAAAAAGATAGAAAAGATAATAGATAAAAAGTATGAGAGATAATAAGCATATAATATGAGAGATAATGAGTATTTAATAAGAGTAAAATAGGAAAAAAAAACTTATACTTTCAGTCAAAAGATAAAAGTTACTTATAAAAGAGATCAGTATAAAAAAATTTTTATAGATAGATCCGGAGGAGTATTTTAAACCGAAACACGACCACGCCTCGTCATTTGGAGAATCAAATAATTATATTATAATTATGCCTTTAAAGACGATATAGACATTATTGAGATACCGTAGATATTAAAATACTACTGCTATTTAATTGTGCCGGTCTATTCCTATAACATGTGTAATGATGATACCATAATTTCTAGTCCATCACAAGGCGTCCGCGTCAATTATCATAATAAACCGCTAAATATAAAACATTGTTATAAAAGTATATGTGATAATAGAGAAGATTGATAGAATTCAGAGAAAGGATTATATAATTTATAGAGATAATTTCTCATTCAGTTCAACTGAAACAATCGATTACAGCCCTTTATATAGAGTCAGAAATCTAATCCTGGTTGCCTGACCATGGTTATATTTAACTCTGGTTACATGACCAAGGTTACTTTATATGTTCTTTATGTCCTTGTCTTCTTTTGCTTTTGCTTTGTGTCATGTCTTCTTTTCTTCTTTATGTCAAGTTGACCGGAAGATTAATATGAGTCAATGGACATCCACATATTTAATATTCATAACACTCCCCTTGGATGTCCATTATAAATATGCTTTATTAAAAACTTTAACTAGGAAAAACCGAGTAGGATAAAAACTTAGCCAAAAAAAAGAGTACATCATTCATTGATACACCGTCGATTGCTGCCTCATTAAAAACCTTTATAGGAAAACCCAGTGGGACAAAACCTAGATAAGAGAAAAAGAGTACAGCGTGTATCGACTCCCCCTCTTGATAATATTAGTTGAAATCTTTGAATCTTCGAAGACCAATATCATGAACAAGTTTTTCAAAAATTGTACCTGGGAGTGACTTGGTAAATAAATCTGCTAGATTTTCACTTGAACTGATTTGCTGGATATCTATTTCACCATCCTTTTGAAGGTCACGAGTGAAGAAGAATTTTGGTGAAATATGCTTTGTTCTATCGTTCTTGATAAGCGTGCATTTGAAAATTTAAACTTGTGTTCTTATTTTTATGAGGTGAGATTATTTACTATCTCCATCAACTATTTGTTGGTTTACTTTTGGTTTTAGAGTGTGAAGGGCAAACACATAGCTTGGGGAAGCCCACAATCATGTGAAGAATAGGGTTTGGGTTCTTTTAAAATCTTTTTTCTCATTTTTTTTTTCAGAATTTTATCTCTATCTTCAGATTTAAAAAAATAGATGGTCTAGATTTTATATTTTATAAAACTATTATTTTAAACATAAATAAATAAAGTTAAACTTTTTAAATAGGGCTGAGTAATGGGCGGGCCGGGCTGACCTGCCCGCCCGTTTATGTCTTAATGGGTACGGGCTAGCCCATACCCATTAAGTACATGAGATATCCCGGTAATAAACGGGCTGGACATACCCGTCCAGATTTGGGCGGGTAATGGGCAGCCCGTTTAGCATATGATATTAAAAAAATCCCTGCTATTGGAAAGTGTAAAACAATTTATTGTCATACTTTAAGTCCTACAGTACTACGCTTTTGAATTTAACAAACACATAATACTCATATAACTGTCTGCAATGTACCTTTTAATTTAAATTAAAACATCACATAGTAACATTCATAATCAGAAATTCAGAATTTAAGCCTTAAGTCACAACTAAAAAGAGTATTCAAACTTTGAATATAAAGAAACAAAACTGTTAACAAAAGCTATTCAATAAAAGCATTGGCATCTTTCCATAATCAGTTCTCTTAACATGCATCATCCTTGCATTTCTATTGAATCTTCATCATCAATATCACCTTCAATTTGAATGGTTAAATTTGGAGTTGATAACTCTTGATCTACAAAACAAAGATAAATTATGTTCAATAATATGTGATAATAAAAAGATCAAAGATGAAACAATATAAATTGAAATTGATTTAGAAATTACCAATAACATTTGTACTCTCATCAATATTGTCAATATCCAAGTCATTCAATTTAGGGGGACTTGTATGTAGTCAATTTTGAGCACATATGAGTGCCTCAGCCATCTTTGGAGATAGAGAACTTCTAAAGGTATACAGTACTCGACCACCGGTACTAAAATCAGATTCTGAAGACATTGTAGAGACCGGTATAGCCAACAAATAACGAACAATGAGATGTAGAACTTTATATGTCGAAGCATTACCTTTCCACCAAGCAAGAGGGTCAAATTTTGGATCATTGTATCAAACTAATTATGATCGAAGATAATCATCAACCTCAGAGACTTGCTCAAGTTTCTTACACACTGTTTTTGCAGTGGTTAAAAACTTTTCAAAGGTAGGATCAACGGTGGATGACTAAGGATGAGAGCCAAGAGGGTTTATGATATGAGATTCTGAGACGTGGGAAGCGTGATTCTTGAACATGATTTATGTGCGTGATGGACATGAGAATGAGATGAGTGAGTGAATATGTGAGTGAGTGATATTAATATTAGGCATTAGCTTAATTAAATAAAACCAATAAATAAAAAAAATAAACAGGCGGGTATGGGCAGCCCGAAGGGGTATCCATAACCCGCCCGTTTAATGCTTAAATAGGTGGGTAATTTGCCCGCCCGTTACGGGCTTGTTTTGGGCGGGCCCAAAATAGGTAAATTTATTATGGGTGCGGGTGGACTTACCGGGTTACGGGCTCCTTAATCAAACCTACTTTTAAAACATGATCTACATAGTTTATAACTACAATATAAAAAAACTAATAAAGAAATTAATTTATAAAATAATATAATTATAATTTTAGAAAATATTTAATCTGAGCTATACTTTTTTTTAATCAAAAGGTAATGATGAGATTTTGAGAAAGAAAAAAAAATCATAAAAGGATGCGGATGTTCCCATTCCCCGAAATCATGGCGTGCCCTTACAAAATTAGCGTACAGGTCTATAAAAAAAAAAGTCTTTACAGCGATCCAATTTTCTCTTTTTGTTCAAAAAAGGCCAAGAGACAGATACAATTGATGGGCTAAGACATAGATGGAGTTGACAGAGGGGAGTTTTTTTTTTTAATCTCAATAGACCAGTTCCAATAAAAGGGATCCTCTTACGTCGTCAGCCCACTTAAGTGAGCACTACTCCATCTCAAGAGATTGACGGCCCTTCTCATTCCAATTTTCTCCCAAAAAGAAAAGGGCAAGCGAATAGAGTCAGGGGAGTCATAGGTGAAAATAGGGGTGCGTATGGCGTTTAATGGCCCGATGCGTCTACCCGACTTTATAAAAAATTATTCAGTTCAATCTTAAACAAATGGTCTGAAAAATGTTGGGCAGCTTTGGGTAGGTTTATAATCAGGCCGGACCTGACATCGAACAAGGGGTGTTGCCCAGCCCATTTGACCTTACCCGAAAAATTATTTTTATTTATTTAAAATATTAAATTTTATATCAATTAAATATTATTTTATATATATTTTTTTATTTAAAATATATATTGTCTATTGTATAATACTCTTCTGGTCCTCTTTTTTTTGCCCTAGCCACTAAACATTATTTACAAGTAGCTTTCTTCTTTTCTTCTTTACTTTGTGATATATTAAATTGTAGTTGTTTTTTATTTTTTTTCCCAGATGCTTCATCATTTGATCAACTTTTGAGACATTGAATCGATGCAAATTACTTTGACTTCACGGTTTTAATTACAATCGTTTTGTTTCCCTATTTATAATGGATTATGGATATTGTTTAATTTTTAAAGTATGGATATTTGTTTAGACATATGGTAGTTTTTAAATTCCAACACTCAAGTTGTAGACTTATTTTGAAATATCCCAAAATGTGGAATCATCGAATGTATTTGAAGTTTATATTACTTAGGGTGAAATTGAGACATATGTTATTGGTAACTACATGAATGTTTATGAATTTTGCACGGAATTATTTTTTTAATATGTAAACAAAATAAGGCGTTATCACTTGGGCAGAGAAGTCCACCATGAACTTGCTCAACCCAAAATGATTTGGGCTTTTAACAGGCAGGGTCGGATATTAGGTTGCAAAATACAGTTCATTCATCCTTCGGATTGAATATCAGACAGGAGTCTCACCGAACCCAACCCTACTCATACCCACCCCTAGGTGAGAAGTGAGAATTGAGAGAAGTCTATTTGAGTGTTTGGAATAGCTTATTTATGAGAAATAAACACTTATTACGTAATTCGAGACAAAACTCCTCTCACATATTTATCTGGTATACCGTGAATCACGATTTATAAACACTTATTAACCAAAAATAAATTATCCCAAACCAGTTCTATAATAATAATATAATACCGAACCGAATATCCAAAAGAAGCAACAAGAATAGTCTCTGATTTACCAAACCGAATATAACATTCAAAGTCCTGTGCATTTTACGCGTGGCCTTGTGATATGCTTGGCGGTCATCGGCTTGCTTCTGAAATCAACCGCGTCGAGAGGTTTTTGAAACAACATGAAATGCACATACTCGCTCACCAGGATGCCGGATTCACTATTTTTCGGGACCATGAGAGGAATGTTAGATTCATAGTTTCATGAATATCTCCGTTTGTTTACCGAAATTTTTTGAATCTAGATCGGATTAGGCTGCTGGAAAAACTGTGTAGATACATCTCGGTGTGTGCATTTGAAGAAAGAGGCGATGAAAGCAGAGACGCTGACTTTGGTGCTGGTGAACCTTGCTGGGATCATGGAGAGGGCCGACGAATCATTGCTACCGGGTGTCTACAAGGAAGTGGGAGCAGCGCTTCACACCGACCCGACCGGACTGGGTTTCCTCACCCTACTCCGGTCCATTGTCCAGTCCTCTTGCTATCCCTTAGCTGCCTACCTTGCGTTGCGACACAATCGGGCACACGTAATCGCTCTCGGTGCTTTTCTATGGGCCGCTGCTACTTTCCTCGTTGCCTTCTCCTCCACTTTCTTTCAGGTGCTATATCCATACCCATTTGCTATTTTTGTCTCTTCCTTTTTTGGCTTTCTTGCATTACGTTTTTGCAATCCATGATTCCGTTGATATTAGGCTATCATTAGACTGGGCGGTTATAGTCATGGAGGTCGATTCGAGCTTAAGCTGATCTTTTGAAATTGGTATCGCTGATTGTTAATTTTAGGGTTAAGGCCGCAATTTCTTTCTCTCTTTCTACACGATAAACGACCTTACTGTTAATATCCGTGTTTTTTCTATTTCATCTTATTGTGCAATCAACGAGGAGCAATAAATAACTTCTAAATAGGATAAATTAGTATAGTATTAAAAATTATTTTTCCCCCAACAGCGACAGGCAACTCCATTGTCGCTGTATCCCCAAGATTCAAAATAACGAGCTCCTGGGAATTGGGAGGAGAACGGCAGGATCTATACTTTACTTTGATACCCCATTAATATAAAAAGTCAACATTCATGATTTTTTTTTGTCTGTGGCTATACAAACCTGACATTTATTTATAAAGGAGGGCCATTAACTTGTGTGTGTCTATTCGGTGAATTCCACCAAAGCAACTCAAATGTGGAGCAGGCGCTATTGCTTATTTTGAACTGCCTATACTCTAGGTCTTAAAACCAAACTATTATATCACAGGTCATATTTGCTCGCTTTGGACGTATTCAGGGGTTTCTTCAAGGTTGTGGCAATAGGCTCCCGTAAGGAGGCAACTAGATTCTAAAATGTCAAATGATGGAACTTATTTGACCTTTGGACTCTGTAATAATCTGTGACTTGTTTGGTTCAGCTTTTTCTTAAAAAACAAGTCTTTATTACGCAAGCCGAGATAAAACTCCCCCCACATATTTACCTCGTATACCGTGAATCACGATTTACAAGCACTTATTGCCTAAAAATAAGCTATTCCAAACGAGCACTAATTATATTACTCACAACTTGTTTTCAACCGCTAAGGACAGCATATATGTATAGTCACACAAGATGACCGTTTGGCATCTACTGAACCAATCTAAACCTGTGAGCATTCATATTCTTGAGATGCAACTGAGACATTCAACTTGATTGCACGTCAAGAAACCCAAAAATTATGAATCCTGATAATTGAACAAATTCAAATTATTAATGAAATCTAGGCATCAATCAAATTTATTAATTTAATCAAATTAATGTGGGTTTCTACTTTCTTAGTGGTAATTCAATGGTTTTCACTCTTCAAGACCCTTGTTCACCTGATTGTATTCACTTTGAAGTGATTGCCGTGCAGGTTGCTGTATCACGAGCATTAAATGGGATTGGCCTTGCACTGGTTGCACCTGCAATACAATCCCTTGTTGCTGACTCAACTGATGATTGCAATCGTGGCATGGCTTTTGGATGGCTTCAACTCACAAGCAATCTCGGTTCTATTGTTGGTGGCCTCTTCTCCGTGTTGATAGCTCCAATTACATTCATGGGTATCCCTGGTTGGAGAGTTTCCTTTCATATTGTTGGAGTAATAAGTGTTATATTGGGTATTTTAGTATACTTCTATGCCAAAGATCCACATTTCTCAGGTTATATTACAAGTGCTAGCGACCAAATTCCAAATAGAACATTATGGTCAGAAGTAAAAGAGTTAGCTCAAGAAGTCAAGTCAGTTTTGAAGATTTTGTCATTCCAGATAATTGTTGCACAGGGCATCACTGGCTCTTTCCCCTGGTCAGCATTGTCATTTGCACCAATGTGGCTTGAGCTCACTGGCTTCTCCCACAACGAAACAGCATTCCTTATAGCTTTGTTTGTGATTGGCAATTCTGTTGGAGGTTTGTTTGGGGGTAAGGTTGGGGATATCCTTTCTACACGATTTCCAAATTCCGGGAGAATAATTCTGGCACAGATAAGCTCTGCATCAGCAATCCCCCTTACAGCAATACTATTGTTGGGTTTACCGCATAATCCAACAACAGCAATGCCACATGGGTTGCTCCTCATCATTGTAGGATTCTTCATCTCTTGGAATGCTCCTGCTACCAACAAGTAAAGTCTGCCTAACTAACCTCTCCTTCCATTAAATCATTTATCCTAATAAAGAGTCATTGTCATACTATATTAATTCTGCACCCTGACCCCTGAAATTTCCTTAACATGATCCTACTTTTCTTAATGTCATTCATTCATTGCAGTTTGAACTCATAAAATGTTAATAACTTCATAATGCATTAAGATTGGAAAATGATTAGTATGAAAACAACTGCCGCCCAAGATCTCCAAAGTCCACATTATTGTGAATCTGTCAACTATGCTCTCAAAAGCATTCCGATTATCACCTAATAATTTAATAATTTGGTCTTTTAACATTAATCAACTCTTATTCTTCTTGCAAACAAAAATGTGTGTGGCTCATGGTTGAAAAATAGGATTTGATAATGGAAACACAGCTAGTCTTTTTTGAATTCAATAGGATTGTTATTCTTAGATATGTATGGGAAAACTAATTGATAAAGTTTGTGGACAAAAGTCCAATATTTGCAGAGATTGTTCCTGAGAGAGCTCGGACAAGTGTATATGCATTGGACCGATCTTTTGAGTCATTGCTGTCATCTTTTGCTCCACCTTCTGTTGGACTTTTGGCTCAGCATGTGTATGGATATAAACCAATTCCCCAAGGGTCTACTGCATCTGAAGAGATTATGACAGATAGAAAGAATGCTGCATCATTGGCTAAGGCACTATATACTGCAATAGGTATTCCAATGGCAATCTGCTGTTTGATCTACACATTCCTTTATGAAGCCTATCCTAGGGACAGGGAAAGAGCTCGGATGGTAGCTTTAATTGAATCAGAGATGCAGCAGATGGAGTCAGAGGGTTTAGGCAATAATGGAGATTTCCTCTCAAAAGCTCACTCTTCTGAGTCTGAAGAAATGTATGTTCATGATTACGATGGGGATGCCATCGATGTTGATGATGAAGATAATATTCTGCTTTACCGTGGCATTTGACTTTCTCCAATTTAGGTGATTAGTTTTAATTCAGCACCTTTTGCAATATTGTCTGGGGAATTTTTCAGAACTGCGCTAGGTTTAAACTTTCACCATGATGGAGATCACGAACGGATTCCACACGGTGAGTCGGTGACAAATTTGTACATTATGTTGAAGAGATAACCTCATGCAGTTAACTCACCTCATGTAAACTACTCAAGCCTCTTAACAATACTAATTACAATGTTCTAAAGATATAATTTAGCCTGGGGAGTTTTTCGGGCTGTTTTTCCTTTAGATATTTCTCTTGATCATCAATGGTACAGACCGGCAATTACCCAAGTCAGAGCTAGTCAAGCAATCAGAACAGCAAGAGACTTGGGATGGTGGAAGTTAGCAATGTCTAGTGACTGCACTGAAACCACAATCCTGATAACAGAAGATGAGATCCGCCCTTTCAGGGATTGCATTGAAGAGGCTCAAATATTGATAGATGAGGGGTCTTAATTTCATGTTCAGGGAAAGGAACAAGTGTGCAATGCAATAGCTAGATGTATGCATGATACAGAGTCATGTTTTGTTTTTCTAATCAGGCGCCTGACTTTCGTTTTGAGTTTTGTAGTAGAGAGAGACAGAGCTGTGGGTTGAATTACCAACGTTTCAATTGAGCTTTGTATTTTGATTGTTTGTAATCAAAAAACGTACAGAACGACAGAAATGCACATGATGCTGGCGAAGTACATGATATTGAGCTTCACATCCCTTTTAATCACTACTACTAGTACTACGAGGTAGCGCTTTTCTTTATTTCTCCTTTTTATCCTTTTGTTTTCAATGTTTTTAAATTAGCGATGGAGCCTCATGTTTTTATTAACTAGACGCATCAAATCCCCAAACACGGTTTATTAACTTTCCAAAGAACTGCACATCAATCGTAACACTTGTTTCCGTTCTTGTTCTACAGACGAAAGTTTACTTTCCTGACTATGAAAACCTTTTAAACAAACAAAAACGTAATGCATTTTTTTTTTCACTTGATAATCCACGCTTAATGCAGGTAAAGAAGTGATATTTTTAAAAAATAGAAAGTTATAGTTTTAAGTCCAACTACTGTTTAATATAGTTATAGATAAGAATTCTGACAATTTTACAGCTAATTAATATTTATAACGTAATGTCGGATTGTAATGCTGTCCTGAACAGTTCTATGGGTATTAGCTAAGAATGTTTCTGCTGGGGAAAAAATCACAGACGGAAGAAATATCAAATATCACAGTTTGTGTATGCACTTTATAAGTTGACTTAATTTATTATGTTTAAAATGAAGAATAAATAGCCCGTCTAGCTCAGTCGGTAGAGCGCAAGGCTCTTAACCTTGTGGTCGTGGGTTCGAGCCCCACGGTGGGCGTCTACTGGTATTAATTTTTTGGATCACCCGTTAAGAGCCGGGTCACACTCCATGTTTATCGGGTTGGTGGGTTTGACTTTTAATTAATTTAATTTGAATAATAGAATACGTCATCTTCATGCTCCTGCCGACATCTTCCAAATTTAAAAACACTTTAATTGATTGAAATTGATGCGTTGTCATAATATAAACCCACCCTCACCAATATCGAATTATTACCCTTCTTTGTTTAATAGATTATGCCAGTGACAACAAACAATTGTATACATGTTTTCTTCTCCACTTGCCCCTGACACTGCTTACTACCCCCACTAATTTTCTGCAACTGTACGCACACAACAACATTACAGACTCACTGAAAACGACTCCCTCTATTTTCTCATTTTTCTGTGATCTGCTTCTTCATGTCATTGTAGCACTAGCAGACACCCGTTATAAGATCCTTAAATAATTATTGATGCACCCACTCGATTTTGGTGCATACCTTAAAACTCTGAGGACCACTTCTTATATTCTCTTTCGTTGCTTCTAACCAGTAACAACCACTCCCTAAATAACCTGGTTGTTCACCGTCGCAATATGAATGCCCTTAAAATTTCAGGATATGAATTTATATATGGATCTCTGCCTAAATGATAGCGCACAATGGGCTCCTGACATCTCGGAGTTGTATGTTTATTTTTAAATTAAAAAAAAAGAAAGAATAAAAGGTGTCATGCTGATGAAAGTCCTCAAAACCCAACCGCCTAATTTAAAACCAAGAGCATAAATATGCTCACCAAATTGATTGGCCATTTTGTTATGATCACAAAACAAAGGGTTTAGCATTTTTGCAGTCATCATCTTAATCCTTCAAGGGTCACTGGTTGATGCAGACTTAGTGGCGGGTCATTCAGTTAATTTGGATGAAATCTTTCAAGTGGGCATCAATCAGGACGCTGTGCTGCTTTAATTCATCAGAGCAGATTATGAAAGTGGGTCACAGAACTATCCAAATCTAAAGCTACAACTAAACTAATTGATGATATGTTATGATGACAGTAACAGTTGAATAGGCGAGCTTTTAATAATAAATTAAGAGAGGTAGATGGCGAAGGAAGACCTAATAGAAGGCAAGCTAGGTGACATTATGGCCTGTTAAAGGAATCGTCTTGCAATTTGGTTTCGGCTTTTGTGGGTGTGTGCCCTTCAAGTTAGGTTGCACTACCCGGGTGGGGACACCATCTGCTATATAAATATAATATTCATTTTCAGTTTCTTCAACACTCGCCCTGTGGGTCCACTCTCTCTCTCTCTTTCTGGACAAAGTCCACTTTCTCTTTAGTCTGCAAATTTAAAAGGGAAAATCTCTCAATGACCAAAAAAAAAAAAAAATCAACATAGAATGCTCTATTAAATAAGTTTTTAGATTTCTTAATCATATGAATGGACTTGTCAATAAATATTTTATAATTTATTAGTGTTAATTACATACACTTATCAACAAAAACTATTTTAATTAATATATATGAGTTTGTAAATAATCATTTGTTAATAAGGTAAGCTCATATTTAAAATCTACATCACTAAATTCTTAAAGATTTTTTTTATAGAGAAATCTATACTGAAATTTTTTTGATATTTTTTCACATCTTTGGATGTAAATGAGATTTTCCCAATTTAAAGCATAGTAATGATGAAGCCCATGAACATGAAGGACCTCCTCTTGTTGTTTTGAAAATACAGGGTCGTATTTTCTTGTAAAGCATGTGCCTGTTATCTTTCCGTTGTTTTGAGAAACAGCGATTGGTTGCCCTGGCCCCAATACAGCGCTGTGCTCTGTATCTGCAACATTCCTCTTCTTTTTCTTTTTAATCCCCACCCTATAAATGTTGGCTGTTCTTAGGGGCGTCTCGGTGCGAAATGGCACATTATGAAAATGATGCACCTACTACCACTAGTTGCACTCTCTCTAATTTTTGTTTTTTTACGATGAAGTACCACTTTAATCTTATTCATAAGTCTTTTTTGACCAAAAATTTTGGTCCTATTTATAAGTTCATTTTCATGGTAGTAAATAAATTTTATACTTTTTTATCCCTATTAATTGCAATACAAACAAAAAGAATTTATTCATGTTGACTTTTAGAACCAATCATAGATAGGGGCGAAATTGAAAATTTAGCTCATAGTTAATGAGTTAACCAACTCTCTTTATTATATGAGAATTAATTAAAAAGAATTTATAAATAGGATCAAGATGATAGATCTAACTATATTCAGGTAATTAGGGAACATGAAACTCACACAGTTAGTTTCTTCAGCACTATCACCTATAAAGACAATATATATGCTTCACCCTCTAATTTTACACGTTTGTAGTTTGGCTTATCAATTTTATATATCATCCTTTCAGTCCTTTAATCCTAGCATAGTCAGTCTCACATGATTATTTGTATTCATGTTAATTATTGTTATTTTTAAAATTAAACATAATATATAATATACAAGAATACATAAGCATGTGAATTTGAGTATGAGTACTTCTGTGTATAAAAATATACTAAGCAATTTCCCCCTTAATTTGTGTGAAAAAAATTAAAATCACATTTATTTATTTTTCTAGCAAACCAATAAGTTTTTTTATAAGTAAAATTTCATGTGAGTTGAATGTCAAAATCTACTAGAGTCAGAACACTACTATGACTTAAAAAATATTTATAGATTATTCATAACAAGGTCTTTTTATTCACAATAAGATTTAGGAAAAAATATCCAAAAATACATTGGAGGTAAATTAATTGCTGATTGCTACCATGGAAGATTTGTTACACATAATGGAAGATATTTTGCACACAACGGAAGATTGTTTGCATAGCTATATAGAAGATTTTTGCACACACAGAAGATGGTTTGTATAAAATGGAAAATCGCTTACACGCTTGGTAGCAATCAGAAATTAATTTACCTCAAAGATATTTTTAGACAACTATCCCAACGATTTAATATACGGCTTTGTGATTGTGAGTCATGAGTAAATTTTTTACTAACCAATCTTTATTAGCTTAAGGTGCTGCTGGTGTACTAATCCAGTTTATGTTTAAACGGATGGCTTTGTAGATATCTGAATATGTGTTTGCTTTGGAACAACAATTGTAAAAAATGGTTTTTTCTAATTTGAATTTTTGCAATTTTATTTTTGGTAAATGTCAAATTGTGCAATGTGATTTATGTTTGACGACTGTATAAATGACTTTTGTAAAATTAAAACTTATTTGGATTGATTTAAGTTTAAGTGGTTTTTCTGATAATGGTAAGAGAAGAATTAAACTTGAAATTTAAAAAATTATAAAAGTAAAAATTGGGAAATTTGACAATTAAAAAATATACAATTTGATGAAATAATGTTACATAACTAATTGGATCACATGTTCCATTTAATCTCTAATTGAGTCACGAATATGATTCATTTAAGAGGAAGATCGTTTATCATAATTTGTCTTGAAATATTATTCATTTACACTATTATTATCTATATCAATTATATTGTCAACTTCAACCTAATCTAATTTACCTGTTTCGTTCTCAAACTACGCATTTGTAGCTTCAGTCTCGTCAATCTAAGAGAAGGGAAAATAAAATAAAAAAGTTAAGGAAAGGATGAAACTGAAGACTGACGCCTTATTCTGATGGTTAAAGTGTTCGTTTGTTTGACCAGCGCCATTAGGCCGCATGGTCACTGGTCACTGGTCACTGGTCACTGGTCACTGGTCACTGAAGTGCACTTAGGCACTCTCTTTCCCCCTCCCCTATCGGATTTGAATCCGCCTGTTGTAATTAAAAAAAAAAGTGTTCGTTTGTTTTGTCATTTGCATCAGTTAATCGGATCTAAACAGTATAAAAACAGATTTAAACAATAAAAAGGTTGAAATGGGTGTTTGTTTCAGCAATGGGGTTTAAGGTAAGAAAAAGTAATAAGCCTCAAAATGAAGCTTATTAGAGCTTATGTGTGTATATAAAATAGTATTGATAAGAGTATTTTCATATCTTTGGGGTCAATGAGGTACTCAAAATCACTTCTAATCACAAAACTTCTTCTATGGAAAATATTCTAAATAATTTTCTCTTTCTTTAGATAGTAATCTTTTGATAATTAAATAATACTTTGGGATAAGAGTTTAGGAAAGTTTTGAGTTTTGTCAATATATGACCGTAGAAATATAGAGAATAATTAATCATTAATTTTAATTAGTTTAGATTTATTATTTAGTTGTTTTATGATTTTATAATCAATTTCTTTTATAAACATATCATAAATTAGTTAGATTTTAAGTTATGTGAAAATATGAATTAGGATTTAATATTTAAATTAGAGTTTGATATAATTTATAAAATTTAAATTTGAGGTGCACAATAGAAAAGACTTTTGGAGTGTACCAATTTAAATTAGAGTTTGATATAATTTTATTTAAAATTGAACCATTACCAAATTTTCAAAATTAATTTTTGAGAAAATTGTGAAAAATCCCTTTTTGTGTCGATATCTTCTCATGTCCCATTTGACAATTAAGTTACCCATCAAGATTTTTTTTACAATTATCCCTTCATTTTTTCATTTTTTATAATTTTTACAATTTTTTCTCTTAAATAATACAAAAGCCACTTATGCAAAAGCCAAATCAAACATCATTCACTTTTACATAAGTTACTTATCCAATCGTCAATCCAAACACTCATTATTTTACCCAATCTAACTTTTTTTCAATTTTAAGATTCCATAAGTCTAAATAAAAATAAATCATTTATCCAATTGTTAATCAACACACCCAAAAACTTCTAACGAACTCACGAGTTCTAAAGTTTACATCCCTACAAACTCTTGTCTGTACAAAACAGAGAAATATACTAAAGTTCGGAATTCTGCAAGTCGATTCGCTGAGACTCGCCAGGCCGTGTTTCAGAGACTCAATTTAGTTCCTCTCTCTTTCCTTCTTTTCCTTCTTCTTTGGATGATTCGTTGTCTTTTTACAGTTCAGAGTCACTGTCTATCAGAGCTCCGGAGCTCTCACGGTCAGCTATGGCTAGTCCTCCTTCCATAGAGAGTAAAGTAGGAACAGCTAAAGGTCCCGTTTTATACTGTATGAAACTGAAACAAACGCAAACGCGCTTGGGATTTTGCGAAGCGACAAGAGATTAGAGAGAGATAGAGTTTGCAGTAGCTGTGGCCGCCAAGAGAGGCAAGACAGATCAGAGAGGGCGAGCAAAGAGGAGATTCGATGAAGAAGGAAGAGAGATTAGTAATTGTGCTTTTAACAATAATAATTGCAGACCATTTTCAAAAACCGATCGCTAAAAGCTCTGATTTGTAGTTTAAGGTACAAGCTATTTAAGAAAGCAAAATCTCTCTTCTTTTATCACCCCTCCAAACACTAAAAATACCAGAAAGTGTTTTTGGAACCCAATCGTGTGATTGGAACCCCCAATCATCCTCCAGACACCAGCTATAATAACATGGAGTTGGGGAAGGAAGAGAGGATAAAATTAAAATTAAAAAAAAAATGCGGGTGGAAGTCACAAGTGAAAACGCATAATCTCATTGAGAGGTTGCGTAAGATTTTCAATAAAAAAAAAAGTCAAAATAATCGAAAGGACAGAGGTGCCCTTGTAAAAACCACAGCCACACGTAGCTCTGCTCCGCCAGCTACATATCAATACTTAAATACGCACCTTAACTTTACATGAGATTTATAATGGATGGCTGCATCTATAAATGATAACAATATTAACTTCAATGATTAATATAAAAGTTAGTTGATTAATTTAGACATAAAAAAATAATAATTATGTTAGTTATTTATAATAAATATAAATTAATTTTTTTAAAATACCATTTTTCATTAAGAGTTAAGACCACTCTTAAATAAAAACTTTTAACGTATATAATTAATAGGAATATTTTATAAAAATTTGAAATTTGGGAGGCACGGTGGATTGAGACACTATACTAGTATTTTTAATATCAAATTCAATCTCAAACTAGTTCTTATAATAAGCATGTGAAGTATTATCGTTTATCTCATGGTTCAATGTATATTGAGGTCTTTTTAGATTCTGTTCAAGAATTGTTGGTTGAGGAATAAGAAGAGCATCTATTTTGGCCAAAGAAGGAGTGTGAAAGCAGAGAAGCGAAAGCTTTTTAGGGGCATGTGGGGAAGAAGAAGATAATAATGAACCCAACGCCCATTCGCTTCACGTGAAGCTGCAACACCTTTTTCTTCTCCCTTGTGCTCCACCACTGTTTTGATTCACTCCTTCCCAAAAAAAAAAAAAAAAAGGGAATTGGCACAATTCATTCTCCACCTCCATCCTCGCTCTTTTGGAGACAGAATCTCCAATTGCTTGCTCACCCTCCCCACTCTCGTCACGTGACCCCCACGAAATCCCAATGTGCTTCTACTCATGTTTTCACACAAATTATGGGTGTGTTTAGATTAACGGTGATAAAAGTGATTTTTTTTAAGCTAACTTTTGTAAACATAAAATTGAGTAAAAGTTAGATTGTATAATATAATTTATGTTTGAATTTAATTTTTAAAAAAGAATGAGACCCAGCATATTTTTTTCATAAGATATTTAATTTCTTCTCTCTTCATAATAGAAACTTCTTATCTCCTCACGGTGCAAAAAACCAAAAGTAAAAATTTTAACTTATGGCTTAAAACAATTTTTCCTTCAAAAGTATAATTTAAAAAAAGTTGATCCAAACATTACAAAATGCTAAAAACTGACTTTCGGCTGGTGGGATGCATGTTTGGAGTGCAAACATGATCTCAAACACACCATATATTCATGAAACCATACAAAAACACCTTAAATAATTTTTTTGAGTTTATTTTAAAAAAAATTAGAGAAGTGAGGTTAAAAATTTTTAATTATTTTTTCTTACTCTTTTATTTTATATATTTTCTTTATTAAAATTTTATTACACCACTTCTTCAGTCTTTTAAAATTCGACTCATAAAAATTTCCCTTCCCCTCTAAATCCCTCACACCAAACAGACCTTAAGGCTCTGTTTGGTTTGAAGGGAGAGGAGGGGAATGGGGGAGGGGAAGGATTTTGCTTCCCTCCTCTTAATTGGCACCATTAGAAATTTTGGAAGGGAGGGAAATTTTTTTGAAATTTTCCCCTTCCCCTCCTCAAAACCTCTCCCCCCAGATTGGGGGGATTTGGAGGGAATGTTGAAAATAATTTATGAATGGATTAAAATGCCCATGAAATTTTGGTATTAACCTAAAAGTAGCATTTGCCATTTTTTACTAATATATATAACTATAATTATAAAATATAATTTTAAATTTATATATATAATTATATTAAATTTTATTTATAATTCAGGATATAAAAATATTATTTATAATTAAACTTTATTGTACATCTAATAGAGTTGGAAAAAAATCACTTATAACATAAGGGTAAAGTTGTCCATGTGAAAATAATGTCCCTCCCATCCCCTCCTGAACTAAGCAAGGTAACATTAAAATCCCTCCCCTCCCCTTTCTTCTGATTAGGGGTGGAAATAGGCTAGACTAAGCTAGGCTTTACCTAAATAGGCTTGGGCCTGAGCTTGTATTTAGGCCTGATCTTGAGCCTTCAAAAGTCCTAATAAGCCTTGAAGTCTGTTTAAAAGTTTACTTAAAATATAAGTATTTAAATAGCCTTTAAAACCTATGCATCCAAATTCATATATAACCACCTTCACT
Source organism: Inga oerstediana (assembly GCA_963210345.1). NCBI lineage: Eukaryota > Viridiplantae > Streptophyta > Magnoliopsida > Fabales > Fabaceae > Inga > Inga oerstediana. Next base: position 3,875,284 of record OY723405.1, read on the forward strand.
CTTATTTAAAATATTACATTATATCTTAAAAGCTTAGCATCCATTCTCGTTATAATATAAATGCTTAGTAAGGAAGAGAAAAAAATCTCTAGTGACAACAATTGTTCGAGCAAATAGGAATAAGAAAAACTAATGTCTGCTTACTAATGAGATATATTTTCTAAAATTGACAAATGATAACAAGTAACATGTAAAATTATATTTTATCTCCTTTTCTATTCTCACATAAATTGGGACAAACTTCTCCTGCTAGTATTATAATATTTCATTTGGCATTAAAATAAACTCATATAAATTATTATGCTTTAGTGGACGGCGCAAATCAAGAGAGAGAAAATGAGTTAGCATTGCTATCTCGATCGATGGGAGAGAAAAGATGTGGTGGTTAATGATTGATGCGAAAGCAAGGGTTGAGAGTAATTACGATGAAATGTGAGACTTAGAATTAAGGTTAAGTTGGTAAATTTATACAATTATTTAGATGATTTTATATATTCTTATATTATAATATAAATTTAAAAAGTTAAATACGTTAGACCTGTAGGTTTGTAGGCTAGGCCTTATAAAAATAGGCTGACTTATTTATCTAAATAGGTTCAGCAATAGGCCTGAGCCTAAGCCTAACCTATTTAGTACCTATTTACTAAATAGGTTAGACTAGATTTTATGCAAGCTAGGCCGTAGGCCCCTGTTAGGGGTCTGACTTATTTCCATTTCTACTTCTGATTAATTCAAATAAGGTAATATTAAAATTCCTCTTATGTCCTCTCTCCCCCCTCCATTAAAATCCTTCCCATCCCCTCCCTTTTGTTAAACCAAACAGCTCCAAAACCAGAGGGATGTAATTCAGTGACGAATTCGATGCCTACCAATTCACATGTGGCGGTAAGCTGGAGGCACTTGCCGGCTGGGTCATCTCAAAGCACTATATTTGCGCTCTCAAGTTTAAATTTAAATATGATTGATCTTGATCCTCTCCGTTGCTGACTAACAAAGTGGAAACGTCAGGCAAAACCATAAAAAAAAAAAAAAACAAAGTGGAAACGTATTTCGATTTTATGTGTGTTATATAAATCAGAAGCAATTTCAAAATTTGAATACACGAGAGAAACGAAAAGCACAAAAAAGGGAAACGGTTATAAGTATTAAAATGCGGAGAGAGATGAATGGGGTTGGTAGGTGACCTGGTTTTGTTATTAAAACAAAAAAGGAAGAGTAGCTTCTACTTCTACTTCGCTCTCTACTCTCGTCCCTTCCAATCCACTCCCTCACGTTCAAACCAAAGCAACCCAACAAAAGCAAACTCTTCCAAAATAAAAAATAGGATAAAAGTAAAAGTAAAGCAAGAATCTTCCAGATCGGAAGGTCATCGTCGTCATTTCCTGCTACCCTCCATCCGGGCGTCCAAGTGTAGATAAACTCACTCACCCAGGAACCCGGCAACTTTCTCTTTTCCCTCCTCCTCCTATTTTTTCGTTGTTCTATTTTGTTTCTATTCCCTTCAAACGTCTGAGACTTGGGCCTCCTCACTGTGAAGACTCCAGAGTGAACGGCAATCACTCATCTGCATTATTCATTTCATTTCCTGTGTTGCGACTCCGATTGTTGTTATCTTCACAGCTTTTCCCACTTTTCGCCGGTGTTTAGCGATAACAATGGAGAGGGCCACTCCGGTGAGGAAGCCTCACACTTCCACGGCAGATCTGCTTACTTGGTCCGAAACTCCACCATCCGATTCTCCGGCTCCCGATTCCGCCGCTTCACGCTCCGCAGCTCGTTCTCACCAGGTGCCTATTTTCCTCATCTTACTCTGAAATCTGAATCTATTCTTTATTCATCCCTGCGCTCTTTTGAGCCTGTTCTTTGCTTTCCCTTTTTTTACTCATTATGGAGAGCTTTTATATTCTGGGCAATTGAGTAATTTGATTTTTTTTTTTCTCTGTTTGGTGTCTGGGATGCGATGTTAGCCGTCGGATGGGATCAGTAAGGTGGTGTTTGGAGGTCAGGTAACAGATGAAGAGGTCGAGAGCTTAAATAAACGGTGATATCTGCTTCTCCTGTCTTATCTTATCTACTGTAAAATTTTGAAGATGACCGTAGTCATCTTGGAGCTGCCACGCCATTATTTTCTAACTTAGGACATCATCTAGCTTTACTCTTGGTTTTCAATCTTCTGTGTTCTGGCTATAATTTATCCCTTTTAAAAATTGGACTTCTTTTTGCATACCGTTTGTCGAGTTGAATATTTCGTTATCGAGATACACAATTTCTTTCCCGTTTTGCCTCTATTCTATTGTTTAAAAAGCTGTCTTTCTCATTTAACGTGCGAAGGGTTCAAATGGACTGTATGCGTTGTTGGACTTCTATGGGCGGATCAAACATTAAACCATCACCCTTGTTTAGTCTTCTGGCAAGTTCATTGGAATTCTATCTTTCAGCCTTTCGCATCCTTTAAAATCATATTGCATTAATCAATGTAAATGCTACCAGATTTTACGTTTCACAAATTAAATCTTACAAATAAGATTGGTACTGCCAACTATTGCCATTTTAGAGAAGTGTAATGGCATTCACCATCTGTTGTGTTGTAGTGATATGAAAAATGATTTGCTAAAGGAAGTTCAGAATATGCTCCAGAAAAATGTGGTCAAAGTCACCGCAAACTGTAATTTGATTACCAGTAGCGTTTGCTAATATGTACTACAAAATATCTAAAATAACACAAGAAGATCATGTGGGAATAAATAAATATTTACAAGTCTGGAAGAGCACTTCTTATGGCTTTTGAAGAGCACAGGAAGAAGCACTTTTCAAATTTATAGAAGGCATCTTTGTAGGTTTTGCTGTTAGAATTTTTTCTAGTGCAAGCTATTAGAAAAAATGTAAACCATTGCCATAACTTTGTTTGGTATGTTTCCATGTTTATTTATTATCCTTTGGTTTCCAGTGTGATGTGCTGCATCAATATTTCCTTGATTGTAGCACATGTTATTCTAAACGATCTGTATGCAAGTGTGATATCAAGAAAGTTCAATTATAATATTATGAAAGAAATTTTATTCCTTACTATCGTTTCTATATAATTAGGCCAACTCTTTTTTGTGCCTTTTCTTGTTATGGCATCTAAAATATTTCAGCTATTGAATGTCCAGGAAACCTTGTTCCCAGTACAAAATGAAGGAGATAACAGGTAGTGGAATCTTTGCAGCCAACGGGGAAGAGGACGCATCTGAATCAGGCAGTGCCAATCCTCCACCAAATAAAACAGGGGTGCGCATGTACCAGGTATTACTCCCTCCGGTCCTAATTATAAGACAAAGTTAACTTTTTTGGAGAAATTAAGGAAGCCAATTAAATTACTTTAGAGTATTTTTATTTTTATTTTTTTCTTCAAACTAATTAATTTTATTAATAAACTAATATATAATCTAAGGATACTAAAAATATAAATATTCTAAAGTAATTTAATTGGCTTCCTTAATTTTTCCAAAAAAGTCAACTTCGTCTTATAATTAGGACCGGAGGTAGTATTTATTTATTTTACTCTAGAGTATTATATTATTGTGTGGATTTTTTTGGTGATTGTATGATTTTGTGGATTTATTTATCCTTTGGTCTTGTAATCTTGATTAACTTGCGCACTAGATTTCTCTTATTCTGTTATTCTCATTGCTTACCGTTGAAAATTTGTAGCAAGCAATTGCTGGGATCAGTCACATCTCCTTTAGTGAGGAGGAGAGTATTTCTCCCAAAAAGCCCGTTACCTTGCCTGAGGTGGCCAAGCAACGTGAGCTAAGTGGAACTCTGGAAAGCGAAGACGCCCAGTTGAAGAAGCAGCTTTCTGATTCAAAGTTCAAAGAGCTCACTGGTCACGACATATTTGCTCCCCCTCCTGAAATTAAACCCCGACCAGTAACTCCTCGCATAATGGAGCTTAGAGGGAGCATAAGCATGGGTGAAGCTTCCCCGCACCAGGTATGCCTCACAATAAGTTGCTAACTTGAATTATCCATGTTATATTGTAAAGATTCTTACATATGTCAGTAATTAGCATAAATCATTAGGCAACTGTTATTTAATTAGTAGGGGAACTGAAGTTGGCTATGGTTTTGCTACTGAAACGGTGCACGATACAACTTTGAAATCTTGTACAACTTGTGTGCGGGTGTGAAACCATAAGCTGTGTCCTCCATCCATATGGCGATGCAATATTTGTGCGTCTCAAATAACATGTTGGTTGTGATATGGGTTTTCAGGGTGAGGGAGATCAGGGCAATAGCAAGTCTAGTGAAGAACAGATGAAGACAGCAAAAAAGATTTATAACCAGAAGTTTGCGGAGCTTTCGGGGAATGACATCTTCAAGGGTGATGCAGCTCAGCAGTCTGCGGAGAAATCGTTGAGTGCTGCTAAACAGAAGGAGATGAGTGGCAGTAACATTTTTGCTGATGGGAAGGTTGAATCTAGAGACTACCTAGGAGGCGTGAGGAAGCCACCTGGCGGAGAGAGCAGCATCGCATTGGTATAACTTGTTAGGTCTAACTCTCAGTGATTTGTATACCGTCTGGTTTTGCTGAATAGTGGGGATGTGTTATTATATATATTATTTGACCTTGTATCCAGGGTTTGGGCAACTCGTGTCTTAGGTTTCTTAACGTGTTGGCCTAAAAGGGACCAGCTGCTAATTCTTGGGTGAATGTCCATAATCTTATGTTGTCCTCGGTGTCTACTTTCAATGAAGTGATTTGGGTTTTGTTCCTGATCAAGTGATAGCATCCACCCATAAGGATGAGAAGGTGATGCTGGCACAGACTGCTTTTGCAGGCCTTCACCTGTTAATTATAAACAGCATGTGGGAAAACTAATCTCTTTTGCCCCTGTAATTTGCATTATTTTTTAAACTGGCCCCGTACTACTAGCAAATCCTTTGAATTCTCCAAATTACTAGCAAGTCTTAGAGGACCTGAAGTAAGAGATTCTAATTGTATAAAGACGCACTTATCCTTACACTCATTCAGTTGTCAATTCATGCTTTGCCAATTGCTTCTCACTTGCCAACCAAAACAAAATTATAAGGTCGTTATGATTCAAAATATGATATATAGTTTAGTTTAGTTTTATATAGTATATTCTAGCACATTAGTTCAAGCATAGAGAAGTGATGGGCCATGAATTGATAAGGGACCAGGTGTTGACAATTTTGTCTTATATTTATGACTGAAGGGAATAGTTATGATTCAAAATATGATATAAACCTATCATATAATTTAGTTTTGTTTTATATATTCTAGCACATGAGTCTTAGGGTGTGTTTGGTTTGAGGGGAGGATGTGGTGGTGAAATTATAATTTTGTATAAAAAAAACCCAAAATTTATCCTCTCAATTTTTATTTAAATTTTGAGTTCCCGTTTAAATTTTACTTTCTCATTCCTTTTAAATTTTGGGTTAATCCAAAAAGATAATTTACCCACCCTTCCCTCAAACCAAACACTAAGCAATGGAAACGGTATTGACAACTGATTTTCGCAACATGTAGTTATAAAAGGGCCATGGTGGAAGCTTATTGGAATGGATCCAAGTGAAAAATCACTTGGGACTACCCGCTAGCAGACCAGTTGCAAGGTCGAGGCGAGTGTGTCGTGAGCTCAAATAACCCAAAGATATGCGTTGTCCTATTAAATAATTTCGGCCGATAAATTATTCTTAAATTATAAGATAAATTTGAAAATCTCTGGAGTTGAGGGACGTATAATTTATTGGAAGTTAGTAGATAAAAGATGCACAAGACCAACTCACGAATAAGGTAAGCACATTAAACAAGAAGCAATGAATTATTAGAAGGGTCAGGGTGGAGGATAATTTAACAATTTTTGTGTCGTATTTTCTCCTGAAAGTTGGATTTGAACAACAATATAAATACAGAATTTTGAAAGAGCGTAACGCAAACCCGTTGTGAGAGTAAATTGGCCTTCATTATATATCTGTATGTAATGTAACTTGTAAGTATTTGGTGGCAACAGCTTGGACCTGGTCTCCTGCCCGGAGCTCATCTCTGATCTCTCACCTGCCATTATATCATTCTGGTCCTTAATTTTCAGCGACTTTAATTTGTTTTTCAAATACCAAAATGAATGAAATGAAAAGCAACATGTGGCCCCCGTAAAAATAAATCCTGATCTGTTTAAAAATCACAGACTGTTATCCCCCGATCACCGGTACTTAAGTCCTTCTCATCAACTGAACATGCCAGCCAATTCAACAGTACTGTGCATATTTTCCCACCATGCATGTGCAGCTTCCAAGTTGCTTATTTTTTAAATCTGCTTAATTAAGCTTCTTATGGGTCATGTGTTTTGTTTGTCTTATCCTTCAAGCCAATTGCTGTGCAATAACACACATACTTAGCTCCCCTCAACTCATCGGATTTCAAAGCACGCAGCAAAGTCAAAAGTCCAAATCATATATTGACTCAACGATCTTTTATTGCTTAGCCGGATACTCAATTATTCAATTTTCTGCTTTGCTTACACACTAGTCTTTTGTTTGTCCTTTATATATATGCAATTAATAATCATGCAAAAATTATAGTAAACAGCGGCTTCTGTCATCTACGTTTTAATTCTTTAAAATAACTATGGTTAGGTAGACTAAAATAGCTACCTACCTCCTCAACTAATCAATATCACACAGGCTTGCTCTTTTGAATTGAAGGCGACAAGTCGACAACGGCCATCGGGTAGCTAAGATGGTGTATATACCTACTACGGGAAAAAAAAATACTTTAATTGGCTCCAAACTTATATCTCAAGTCGTTACAGGTTGATTACCTCAGAAACTAGATAACAAACGAAATAAGTACTAAATTTCAAAGACGAATAGCTTAGAATATGCGGTGTACAACAAGCCACTCCAGCACTCACAGAAAACCGCGAAACTTTATTTGACCGTCATCTATTATTCTATTTAATAAAAAAACTGGCCAGTGAGATAATGGTATGCATTCTTATATTCTGATGAGTAGTATACATAATATATAGTCAAAGTAAGCGAAAAAAAAAATGTGACGTGACTAATTTAACACGTAACGATCATGTGGGGTGGATAGTAGCATGCATATACTCTCTCTTTTCCTTTGCCAACGCATGCATATGCTATTATTGTGAGAAAGGAGGGTAATTAAATGCGTGAATGAACGTGTTGGAACTTGGAAATTTGAAGCGTGTCACAAACATTAATTGAAGAGTTGGAAGACAGTTATAAATATATCAGTTGGGAGAGGAGGCTGTGTGTTGGGGTTAGCGGATTCAAAATGGCGGTCGGAGGCATGACCGTTGAGGCACCTGCCTTTGACGGCAGGATAACGCTCTCCGTCGTCATTACGTGCATCGTCGCCGCCACCAGCGGACTCATATTCGGATATGACATCGGAATTTCAGGTTCAAACCTCTCCTTTCGTTCTAAGATGTTTTTGAGATTAGAAGATCAACTAATAATTATTGTGCTGTTGATATTAAAACGCAGGAGGAGTGACTACAATGCCGTCGTTTCTGGAGAAATTCTTCCCCAGCATACTGAGGAAGATGATGAGTACGGACAGAAATATATATTGTGTGTACGACAGTCAGGTGTTAACATTATTCACGTCGTCGCTCTACCTGGCCGGTTTAGCGTCTTCACTCACAGCCAGCCGAGTGGCGGCTGCGTTTGGTCGGAGGAACACCTTGATCTTAGGTGGCTTCACCTTTCTTGTTGGCGGTGCCCTTAATGCTGCTTCTGAAAATATTGAAATGCTCATCTTTGGTCGGATCTTCCTTGGTATCGGGGTTGGTTTCACTAATCAGGTAACTAACTAACTAACTTTCACCTATACAAATATGCCCTCCTTTTTCTTGTCTATATATAAAGTCCAAATATACCTACCATTAATTATACTTTCGTGTCTGTAATTTCTTGGAATTTCATATTGTTAAAAGTGAACATTTTAAAATATTCATAAACAAATAATATGCTATTATAAATATTATTATATTTTATGGATGTTCACGACTTCTGGATCGATATTCAAAAAATCTAATTATGATTTTTGCTAATCATTTTATTTTCATTCATGAATTCAAATCATTAAATGCATGAATATTCATATGCATCAAGTGCAACAAGATTCTGGTAAAAAAAGGTGCATCACGGTGATTCATTAACTCTATGAATATGAATATATATCATAAAGCTGGCAGAGATACAATATAATCCGAAGGCGTATTTTGTCCTGCCATAATATTATATTTTTCAATGGACATAAATATAATATTCGACGAAACTTATATTAATTTCTTTATATTCATTATATTAAGTTTTTCAAACATAAATGATCGTGTGTCTTATTTTTTTTATGAGTTTATAGTTAAATTAAATAATAATTAAAAAATAGAACACATATCCATATATATATATTTATATATTTAGACTTGACCTAAATATTATCTTATAAATAAATATTCAATAAGATGACATCAAATCATGGTGAAAAAAATAAGACGACATCAAATTGTAAAGAAATTTATATCCCATTGAATACTATATACAGACAAGAGTTAAGAAAGGAATTTGTGATGGATGAGGGAACAGGCGGCACCAGTATATTTATCGGAGGTGGCTCCGGCGAAGTGGCGGGGGGCATTTAACTCGGGCTTCCAATTCTTTCTGAATCTGGGGGTGTTGGTCGCCGGCTGCATTAACTATGGATCGGCCAAACACCCTTGGGGCTGGCGGCTTTCCCTCGGGCTGGCCATAGTGCCGGCCGCCATCATGGCCGCCGGCGCCTTCCTCATATCAGACTCTCCCAGCAGCTTAGTCCAACGAAACAAGATCGGCCAAGCCAGAAAAGCTCTGCTCAGAGTCAGAGGCTCCGATACAGATGTCCAACCAGAACTAGAGGAACTCATCAAGTGGTCCCAAGTCTCAAAAGCCAACCAGCAAGAGCCTTTTGTATCCATTTTTCGTAGGCAGTATCGACCTCACTTAGTCATGGCCATTGCCATCCCCTTTTTCCAGCAGCTCACCGGCATCAACATCGTCGCTTTTTACTCACCCAACCTCTTCCAGTCCGTGGGTTTCGGGAACGACGCCGCTTTACTCTCCGCCATCATATTAGGAGCCGTGAGCCTCTGCTCCGTCCTCGTCTCCACCACTATCGTGGATCGCTTTGGTCGGAGATTCCTGTTCATAGCAGGGGGCATTCAGATGCTTGTCTTTGAGGTAAATAAATTACGAGTAGGGGACTTTGTAACTACAACTATTTCACCTAATTGTACTATTTGCTTACTAATCAGTACGAGCTTGCAAATGTTGTTGTGAAGATTGCGGTGGCAATTGTGCTTGCGACGACTACGGGGACTCACGGGGCAGAGGAATTGTCGCAGGGGAGAGCTGTATTGGTGTTGGTGTTTATGTGCCTGTACGCTATTGGTTTTGGGTGGTCATGGGGACCGTTGACGTGGCTGATTCCGAGTGAAATATTCCCGCTACAGATAAGAACAACTGGGCAGAGCATAAGCATAGCCGTCAACTTCTTGACCACATTTATTTTGTCACAGACGTTCTTGACCATGTTGTGCCACTTCAAGTTCGGAGTTTTCTTATTCTACGGCGGTTGGATCTTGGTGATGACCATCTTTATTATATTCTTCGTTCCCGAGACCAAAGGAATCCCTCTGGACTCTGTGTTTACTGTGTGGGAGAAACACTGGTACTGGCGCCGCTTCGTTTCAACGTCGGAAATCAAACCCTCACCATAGCTCATTGTCGTCATCTATATATACACCTTAGGTATCGTGTTTTGATGCATTGTTAAGATAAGATTTCTCTTTTCCTGTTTTGTGGCTAAGGTAGTTGTTTGTGTAAAATTAGTTTCCACCACCATAGTAAACGATTAGATTTATATACTATAGAATACAGTCATTTGTTCTTCACCGGAACGAATTAGATGCTGTTTTGTTGCCCAGAGAAAAAAGTACTGGGTGTATGCACTTTTCTGCATGTATTTTTGTCGTTCGGCATTCCCTCGTGCGATAATGCAAACATGCTTTTTACACACCCATAATCTGTGCTTGCTAGTAATTAATAACTGTGCTCCTGTCAATGACTCGCTGATATTATCGTTATTTTCGGGTCTTAATTATAAAATTTCTACTATCATTTCATTTCTTAAATCTCGGTCAGGCGCTAATATTAACTCTCTCAAGATGAAAAGCCGAATATTATAATGATCAAAAATATAAAATTAAAATTTTAAAATATATATGGTTATGTATATAAACGTAATTATGTATATAAATATTATAAATTTGAATCAATTGTATTGATCCCTGACTATGTATGGATGGTTAAAAAAAAAACGTATTGATGTAAAATGAGCGCGCAGTTTAGCATCTAATTAAATGACTTCCTATTGGACCAGGGTGGAATAGGCTAGGCTGGGAAATAGGTCTGGGCCTGCAACAGAGATTCAAAGCCTGAGTCTAGGCCTGAGTCTATATGTAGGTTTTTTTTTTAGGCCTGGGCTTGGGCTTTTAAAAGGCCTAATAAAGCCTGAAGCCTGTTTAAAGGCCTACCTAAATAATGTTGACTTTTAAATAACCTTTAAAGCCCGTGGTTCCAAATTCATATATAACTCTTCACAGTTATATACAATTCTACATTATGTCTTAAAAGCCTAATATCCATTCTCATAGTAATATTAAGGCTTGGTAAGGAAAATAAAAAAAAAGTCTAGTAACAACAATTATCCAAGTAAATAGGAATAAGAAAAACTAATTGTCTGTTGACTAATAAGATGTATTTTCTAAAATCGACTAAGCATAAGAAATGACATGTAAAACTAGATTTTACCTCTTTTACCTTTCCTGCATAAATTAGGACAAACTCCTCTTACTCATATTATAAATTTCAGTTGACATTAAAATAAACTCATAACAATTATTATACTTTAGTGAAAGGCGCAAATTAGGGGAGAATGAGTGAGTTAGTGTTGCCATCTCGAATGATCGAAGAGAAGAAAGGCAAGGGTGAATGATTTATACGAAAGTAATGGTTAAGTGTAATGATGATAAGATGTCAAACTTAGAATTAAGATTAAGTTGGTAAATTTATAAAATTATTTAGATTATATTATATATATTTATGTAATAGTATACACTAAAAAAAACTAAATAGGCCAGGCCTATAAGCTTGTAGGCTAGACTTTATGAAAATAGGTCTAGTCTGTTTATCTAAATAGGCCTAACAATATGCCTGAGCCTGAGTCTGACCTATTTACTACATAGGCTAGGCTAGGCCTTATGTAGGTTAAGCCATAGGCCCCTGTTAAAAGTCTGACCTATTTAATCCACACGCAGTGTGAGAGTTTTTGTAAGATATCTAATTAAAACTGTTTACGAAATGAGCCTTGAGTGTAGCCCAATTACTGTGAATAGTTGTAACTTGGTTTAGTTTTTATTTTTTTTTTTGATACAAAAGGAAAGCAAAAACAAAACTAAAAAATAAACAAAAAACTAAGATAACTGCATAATGCTAGCCAACGTATCAGGGCCCATAATGGTCAAACTAGGGTAGTCGTTTAAAGCTGTCTTGGCAATTAAATCAGCTCTAGCATTCAAATTTCTGTCAATATATTCTATCATCACAACCCAGTCGTGTCGTAACTTGGTTTAGTTACTTAACAGAATAGTTGGTAGGTAACTGGCTTAGACTTGTTTTTTTTTTTTATATCATAAGTGGCTTAGGGCCTTGGACTTTAAATACGAGTATTACGATTGTACTCGTCAGAAACGAATTATTTTCTCTGGTCCTAATTATAAGATAAATTTAACTTTTTTTGGAGAAATTAAGGAAGCCAATTAAATTACTTTAGAGTATTTATATTGTTATTTGTTTCTCCAAACTAATTAATTTGACTAATAAACTACTCTATATAATATAATGATACTAAAAATATAAACACTCTAAAGTAATTTAATTGGCTTCCTTAACTTATTCAAAAAAGCCAACTTTATCTTATAATTAGGACCGGAGGGAGTATTAATTAGATCAAACGGCATTGATTCAGAATCGTCTTCTTTGTCCTCTGCTTAACCCCTCTTCTTTGCACTACAGATTCCTGCTCCCTCTTTCATTTGAAATCCACGAATGAAAAATAAAATACTTACATACATATAAGTTCAGCGGGGTCCTGCGCTGAACACCAAAATATGTAAGAAGTTGATGGTATTTATAATCCATAAATGTGAGGTAGAAAAAAACTTGTGGAAAATAAATTAGAAATAAAGTACGCTGCATCTGTCTCTTCCATCACAGTGGCATGAATGAACCCCAGAATTAAAAGCAGCGCAGAGGCTCCTCCTCCTTCTTCACAATAACTTCTGAAATCTACGCCACCAACCGGACTGTGAACTCATGAACCTTGCCAGGCAAGTAATTCTGCAACTAAAACAGGCGGGACCCTCCTTGCTTCTGAGCCTCTAGCCCTCCGCCTATCATGATCATGGACAGAATAGAAACCTATCCAACGTTGCTTCATCAATCCTTGTACTTCTTTCCAGTCATTCAAATCTTCCTCTCGATCTTCAAAATCCTACTCCATTTTTACGTATATATACACTCTTACATGTCATTATAGCGTGTTCTTCGCATCACACTCCCCAGCTACTTCCCAAAAAAAAAATATATATATATATATATATATCAAACCCAACACGCTTATGTATAAAGTTGATGATATTGTGTTTTATCCAATTGAAATGTTAAACTAAAATTTGATTTCTATATAATGTATACGATACTGTTTTTAACATCACGACACACACAGCTGTTAAGAAAAAGGATAACATTCAGCGGTAAAAGACCCTTTAATTAGGCCCTGATCAGCAGCTGCCACTAATTTTCCGCTTGTCTTTCTGCCCACACTCGACCTGCTCATATTATTATCAAATATATACTATTAAATCTAAATCTTGTATTTCAACAGTGGTTGGTTCTAATCAATCCACACGGTATGTTTAACTAGTAACAAACAGTGGTTAGAAACGGCAATGAGTCAATTGTGCACGTCATATTCAAAAACATTAAAATATGGAATAGTAGACAGTTAACATAAAAAAGTCCCAAGTAATTTGATTTAATTTGTTCGCAATATTATTTTTTAGCGCATACCTTATTAAGCGCTAACCTCCCAACGTAACATTCAATCTGTTGCAATAAAGTACTGATTTTAATTGGCCTTCAAGAATTGGTAATATCAAGTTATATATTTGTTTTTTTTGAAAATTTTCTTATTTATTCAATGATTAATTGAAAAAATATATTATAAATATTAATTGTTTTAATTTCATATCTTAACTGTACAAGAGAATATCGTGTTTTAATTTGTCCCAGCATGATTTCCATCTAATATATTTATAATTTAAATGTCTTTATTCTCCTTCCTTGAGTTTTTTCAATTACTTCTGACTTCGTTTACACCTTCATTTTGGTGACGTGTATTAATTTCAAGTTAATACTAAAATATTTAAAAAGGGTTGTTGTCATTATTTTGAAAAAAAAAATATATATCAATCATAAACAGTAATTTAGCCTTTAAATTATTAACAACTTCCATGTGATTGGATTTGGTATACCAATATCTAACTGATTCCTACTTAAGCGGTGACCTCCCATAGAATCAACATCGAATTATTTTCTTGATATTTGACTGTGTTTTAAAAGTTTTTGAGAAATTGCTAATTTATTATAAGCAAGGATTGGTCAACTACTCATTCTATCTGATGTGCGTATTCACTAATAAGACAGTATGGCGGTCATTGAACTCAGGGCCCTCCGCAAAAGGTTGGTGAAGAGAGGGAACTCAACTACGTCCCGCCTCAAGAAGAAGCTCCTTAAACACAGACATGGCTAGGAGACCCCTGAGTTCAATGATGAAGTAACGGGTATTCCTTATTAATTTATTGATTTAGATTAGTATGAGTCTGAATTAAGATTTGAGACTGAACTTGATTAAAATGAATTAATATAGTAAAGGTCAATAGTGAACCTTTTTATAAAAATAAGAAAAGATATAAAACTCAATCTATATTCAATCTCCTAAAAAGATGGTTTTAGTTAATCTTAAATTTGGATGTTGATAACTCCTCATTTCATGGATATAAATATTTTTATTCATTATTATTTGTTGATAAAAAATATTTAAATGTATAAATTAGATAACCAATGTAGTCTATAGAAAGATATTTTAAAATTTTGATATAGAATGAATAAATTCAAAAATACATTGCATTGTTTAAGGCAAGTGTAGAAAATATAACTCCGCATAACATAAAGGGTCTTTTGTCTGGTTATTTAATATTTACTGCGATTTCAGTTTATTGACAAGCCTGGGATCGCGTGCGGACATTAAAACTGATGTCTTTATTGTTGTTGTTTCCTTAAATTAAAACTGATGGTATGTTTTAGTTTAACGATAAAGGCCCCAAATCTTGATCCGGGAAGATCATAGTACTTGTGGCTTGACGAAATATGCAATGGTGCGCCTCGCAATTAAATTCATAAAACGTGATCGGTTGTGATAATTATGATCAGATTGTTGCTCTAATTAATTTAAAGTTATTGATTTGATTCGAGCAAGCTCTTTAATAATCCTAAAACGATAGGAATCTATTTCCTCTTCCTAATTTTAATAAAGAGCGCAACTTGCTTTGAACAAGGCACCGCAACAATTATAATGCCCTATCTATATATCGAAGAATTAATTATGCATGGACACACAGACAAGGACGCTGCTATATGAAATAATCATCAGAATAAGTTAATGACAAGACAATACATTCACACGGAACAATCAAGATTAATATATAGAATTAAGGATCCCTTCATACATCCTTCTTCAGAAACAACTTTAAATTATATACATAGTATCTCTCTAGATCTATTTTGTGCAGAAGTGGTAGCCAGTACGTTGGTAAATCTATATATCTACCGCAAAGAGGCGTTAATAAATCATCCGGTGTTGAGGATTGATTGCATATATAATTAATACGATCGATGATGTTCATATAAATCTGGGATGAAAAAAAGCTCTATGGGTCTTTAAGTGCTTGAACAGTGTAGTACATATAGTCTGCAAAGGGGTGTTAATGAAAGCCAAGGTAGAGTATTAGATATTCTGACAGTTTAATAATGTGTGGGAAGTAATTTGAGAGTGGAAGAAAGAGAGGGGAACATAAATGAAGGGAAGGAAAGGTGGGTTGGGGGCATTTAACGGGAGAAACCTACCGGTGAGAGCGACGAAGAGAAGAGAGAGCAAGGTTGTTTTTAAGTTGGTCATCGTTGAAGTGTGCATTTAAGTGAATTCAAGGTGGTTTAATGAAGGCAGGTAGACTTTACTTGAAATCCAACTCTCTATCTCTCACTCACTGCCTTTAATAGCTTGGTAGTTGGCAACCCTTCCTCTCTTGCAATTGGATTTCTTCCCTTTCAATTTTTTATAATCCATACTTTTCCTCTATCTCTAACCTGTCTTCTCTTCTTGTCTTTCTCTCTTTCGTGGTCATTGAGTAATTCCCCTGCCGCCCTTTAATTCATTTGCCTTCCACACTCTTTGGGTAACATCTTCATTCACGATGTAAGACCGTAAGCAAGAGAAGGATTGCTATAAAATTCGCTTTCCAAGTTGCTGCCCGTTTCGCCTCCTTTATTCCATTTAGTTTTGATGGGTGACATTTGGCTAAGAATTGCAAGAACCCTGCAGGAGACATTAATTTTCTATGTTCTAAATTACAGGAATAATAATCTACATGCATCTTATAGGGTAGTTTATCTCCAAACACAATCAAATTGAATCTTCGTTGAAAAATGAATACATGCTCCGCAGAACACTAGAACTCATGCAGACAGTGCATTGATCCCATATGATGACACCCAAAGGCCTGCAAAGAGCACTTTCTAATTCGAGCTGGTGAATCTATAAATAATAGAAATGATTGCTTTATGTGTAAGGTGAGTGGATTATCATAGTTTTATATGGCTGCTCTCCAGATTGAAATAAATATCAGTGGGGAATGACTTTAAAAAGTGATATGGTATTACATATTCATATGAAACGGCTATCAGGTAATTGATGAAGGACTGTTTCGCGAGTTGAACGGTCAAGAAAGCAGAATTGATTAACACTGCGGGGGGAATGAAGAAAATGCAGATGAGTGGTGTTTTAAGAGATTTAATTTAGGAGATCGATAGAAGGAGCAATAAATATGGGCTTATGTTTTTGGTAACTCGTAGGACTTGGTGTGGATCTGATAATGATATAAACGGCTGAGGGTGTTGAGAGGCTTTAAAGCATAGTAGTTCTGGAGTGTTTAATACATGCATGTATAGGTCACCCCATGGGGGTGTTTGTTTTGTGGGTGTTGAGAGCTTTAAAGATTTTAGTTTTTTGAGTGACCCAATTGAGGAAGTTGGAGTTATTATCCACATTAAAGAACCTTTGGCATTCAAGACCTTCCTTCAACTGTATACAGAACCCAATATTAATGACCCAAGCATTCCCCTCTCCTCCTTCTCTTCCACCGCCTTTCTTAACTACCATAACTCCTCTCACCGGCTTGGCTTCGTACTACTACACCATGCCTTGTCTACAGCAAGCCATATTAATATAGTGCCACTATTACAGACACATAATATATATGCTACCGATGGTTGTGCTGCTAGATTCTTTGGATTCACTATGAGGCAACTTTATATTATAGTGATTGGAAATACTACTATTTGACCAATGATCCATGTTAGATAGAAATTCACATCTAACACTTTAGGTGCAATAAGACTTTGGCCTTGGAGTTGTGTGGTTATTAATTGAAGAGGAGCCAACTTAGAAAAGCACGTCATGCATAGGTAGGCAAGCAATAACTTCTATTTCCGTCTTCAAGTTTTGCCCCCCAATTATAGACTACGAGTATTTCTCCTTTTTGCGGTTAAAACAGTGCTAGCACCTCATCCTCCCTATATAACCACCTCAACCTTGTTGGATATTTGGACGCGCCCAGTGGTGAAAACCCTTCTAGCCCATGAATTCAATGGTTTCCTTTCATACTTCTCTCCCCGACGCTCCACCTCCTGCTGAATTCGAAGCTTCCTCAAACAAGAGGAAGTGGGAAGAGCCTCCACTTGCTAAAGATTTTCTCAGGGATCAAACCAAAGCAGATCACAGGAGATCCATCTTCGGTATAGAGCTTCACCTCGAGACCCCTTTACCTTCAGATAAATGGCAACAATACCTCAGTATTCAGGTATATAACTTTCATATATATAGCCACACACACACACACATAAGCTACATATATATGGTGGTTCGCCCAATTGTATAATCTTGTTTGATCGTGCAGACAGGGCAGATACATAACTCAAAGATGGGTAAGAAATCAGCAGAGGATCGGAAGAGGAGCCCTGATCAGCCTGAACCGCCGTCTCCTGCAGGGCACATGAGCCTAGACCTTGGGCTTAACATAACATGTGAATCCCCAAGGAATAAACACGGAGGCAGTTATGGTGTAAATGAGAAGCAGAATCGCAGTTCCTATGGGATTTTGAATGAACACAATCTGTTTGTTGAATCGAGAAAGGAGGATAAGAAGGGTTCGGGTGGGTTAACTGGTTCTCCCTCGTGGTTGTCATCGGAGGTGGATCACAGAGAGATGGTCGCAACGGTGTGCATGCGGTGCCACATGTTGGTGATGCTCTGTAAGTCGTCCCCTGCCTGCCCTAACTGCAAATTCATGCATCCACCCGACCAAAACCCGTCAACGTTCTTGAAGAAGAGATGCACGCAGCCTCTTGTGCTAGTTCATAAGAAACGTGCAGATACTGGTTTAGATTTTTAGCTCTAGCTAGCGTCGTCTTTTATTTCTCTGGTGAATAGCCAAGTTTGTGTAAGCCGCTGTAAGTTGAAATTAGTAGTGGAGATGATCAGGGTTATTCTACCTTTACCAGAATATTGGCTGTTCAAACAAGGGTCACCGGTAATATATATATATATATATCAAGCTTCTTCTAACCTTGTACTTAATGATATATGTATGATCTAGAAGCGTTTACGTTGGCGGATGATAGTAAAATTTCGGCAGTCTATTAGTGACTGACACTTAGCAACAGCACCAGTTTCCTGTATCATACTTCACTCACAATTACAGCTTGTTTCTTCCCATTATGTGAAAAAATAACCGGTTTCCTTTCTTGTGACGTTAAACACCTAGATGCCCCTCGGGAGGGCAACTTTGAAAAAACTACAGGGCAACGATTGTTGATTCTCTTTGAATCACGTTCTTGGTCGTATCAGTTATCATAGTTTTCATGTGTCAATGTTATAATATTTAAGGAAACCTAACTAAACCAGAAGAGACTGCTTATATAGTTGGCCTTTCCTGGTGGGAGTATTACTTTGATGAGAACCTCATTCATTCATGCAGCATTCGGGGAAATGCTGAGAAGATTCACTTAACTCAGAAATGGTTGGAGGGAGAGGTAAATGAGGAGTTATTTCTAGTGAATGGCAAACCAAAACTCTCAAATCAACCTTGTTAATTATAAATTGTGAGAGAAGGGATAACGCTTGTGTGAAATGAGCATGAGTACTAAGAGTAAGATGATCGATCGGTTCACGTCTCTCCCACCAAAATTAAAGGCGATCGAGAAGTGAGTGAACATATTGGTATATGATGACAGAAAGACCTGCACACATGCCTATCGCATTAATTAGCTTACGTTTTTGGTGTATTTCCCCCACATTAAATGCATATTGCTTGTTAATATGTCTGCGATCTGCCCTCGCCTTCCTCTACTCTCATTTCTCCCTTAGTTCCAAGGATAACGGGAGGATATTGCAAATGATAAATCAATTAATTTTGACAAAATCCTGGTCCACCTAAAAAACATGGTAATTTTGATGGAACTACTGTACTCCCTCCCATTCATTTTATAAGTAACTTTCTCACTTTTTTAATTAGTCTATTTTATAAACAACTTCCTTCCTTCTTGTATATTAAAATTTAAACTATTTTTTCTTTTATACCCCTATTAAATATACATCTTTATATTAATTATCCTCCGCTCACTATTAATTTTCTTACTCTTTTTTTTTACCAACTCACAACTAATTCTCTTACATTTATTTATTTATTACATATTTTCTCTTGTATTTTATATCCATACTCTCTCATATTTTTTATTCATCCTCTCTCCTATGTCTTTTCATAAATAGGAGTATATTGAAATATGATATTTTTGACACATTTATTGTTTTTAACTAATCTTAAGCACCCATTCATTTTGTACAATAAGAATAAAAATTATGGGTTAAGGTGCTTAAATAACCATGAACTATTTTCAAAAGTGTTAAAATAATCGTGAGCTATTTTTTAGAACAAAAGTAACTATGAACTATGTAAAATGGAGGAAAATTGTTAAAACCCTTAAAATAAAAAACGTTGACCGTTAATTATAATATTGAAGTGTGTATTGACCGTTAACGGTATTAACGATTTTGCTCCATTTTACATAGTTCATAGTTACTTTTGCTCTAAAAAATAGTTCATGGTTATTTTATCACTTTTAAAAATAATTCATAGTTATTTAAGCAATTTAACTCAAAAATTATTTATAGAAAGGAAGAAAGTTCTTTCTGAATGTTGAAACGACCAAGTCAGTTTCATTTATGGAGTGCTTCGTCTACTGAGGTGCTCTGTACAATGCTAGCAAAAAATTAGTACTCGTGGTAAATATTACTGTGAAATTTCTTATTTGTTTTATTGAGACCTTCCATTTAATTTTGACTGAAATAACTTTTGTTTCAGAATAATTTATGTATTTTAAAAAAAAAAAAGCATAGAATCAATATAAAGTCGGGAAACTAGAAATTTATATCGTTTTTAGTTTTTACTATGTTTTTGTTTTCAGTCAATCTCCTCGTTGCAATCCATTTGCCATAAAGTAACTCCAACAGTTCTTGTATCGTGATTTCATTACCTCCCTGGACTTTTCAAAAAAAACAAACAAGAAAGAAATTCTACGTGAGTTCTGAATGACCCCTATATTAATTTTGCATTACATGAAAATCTAAAATAACGGTCAAACAAAATGAAAGAGCTTACATACAAAACTTTATTCAATTTCTTTGAAATAATGTAAATATTTGTTATCGATCTAAACTATATAAAAATCTTCTAATGCACATAATTACTTTACATATTTGGCCAAAAAATTAATTACTTCATATTTATGTTTAATATAATATAAGTCATTTTTTAAATAATGTATTTATGTTATAAAATAAAAAATTAGTATGTACAGTAAATTTTAACCAATTTTTGTGGAGTTTTTCAACAATTTCATCAAAACACTAGGCGAGCGTCTGAGAAACCACAAACCACAAAACTGTGGTTTAACATTTTAGTGCGCGAAAGTGTCGTTTCCATGAGGTGCCTGGGCGGGAATGTCAGTAGGTCTTTACAAAACCGAGAAACGGCTTCCTCCCGGCAAATTGAATGAAAACGTAAAATTGGGGAAAGAAAGAAGAGAGGGCGAGATGGAAAACGAAGACAGGGATCTGAAATCGCAAATGACAATGCGCCGCTGTGCAAAAGCTGCTCTCCTCCTTTCCAACCTGAAATCACTCCCCAGCCACACCCTGGATGATAACGAGGTCCAATTTTGAAATCACTATTCCATTTCCTTGTTTCCTTCAGATTCGCACATTTTAATTGGTCGCCTTCTTGTTTCTCTGACTCCGAGTTTTGTTTCTTAAGATGTTAAGGAGAGAAATCGAAGATCTGAAGGTTCAACTGGCAAAGCAGCGTTTGATCAACAAGAGAATCAAGCTCTGCGCCCTTTCCGAGTTAATTGTCCAACTCATCTTGATGCTGTCTCTTTTGACTTTCTTTTCGATGCTTGTCCTGAAAACTCGTTGAAGAACTCTATCAATCTGTGTTCATTTACGTGCATTTCCTGATCAGCTTGTAGTTAGACTCTCTAGTTTATTTGTGCATGCCGGATAGATGACTCGACCTTCGCCTTCTGCTGCTGATGCTGTTGTATCTTGAGCTGCCAACAAAAATTGATTACGGTTAGTTGAAATTAATAACTAATAGAGAATTTTATTTCAAATATCGTTGGGGCTTGGAGCTTTCGAGGAAGATAATGAGCAGCGCAATTTAGAGACGATAGTTTTACTCATTACTATTACCTTTTTTCCCCGGAATTACTTGGACCTATCACCCTTGCATTCAATGCTGTTGAAGATCAAGTTAAAAATAATCGAACGCGTTTGCCTAGTTCAACAGTGATTAATTAAGGGTGTGTTTGTTTTGACGATTGGATAGGTAATTTATTTTTACTTAAACTTATGGAATCTTAAGATTGGAAAAAAGTTAGATTGGGTAAAATAATGAGTATTTAGATTAGCGATTGGATAAATAACTTAAAGTAACTTATATAAAAGTAAGGATGTTTGGTTTGACTTTTGCATAAGTGACTTTTATATTAATCAAGAGAACAGAATTGAAAAAATTATGAAAAATGAAAAAATGAAGGGATAATTGTGAAAAAAGTCATCATTGGCAACTTAATTAACAATGGGACCTAGGAAGATATCTACACACGGAGAGATTTTATCACAATTTTCTCAAAAATTAACTTTGAAAATTTGGTAATGGTATAATTTTAATAAAATTATATCAAACTCTAATTTAAATTGGTACACTCCAAAAGTCTTTTCTACTATGCACTTCAAGCTTAAATCTTATAAATTATATCAAACTCTAATTTAAATATTAAATCTTAACTTATATTTTCACATAGCTCAAAATCTAACAAAATAAACCGATTAAAATCTCAATAATAACTCCAATAATCCAAATAAATTATTTAAACTAAATTTAATGGGTAAAAACACTATATAGAAAGTAATTTATGACATGTTTATAAAAAAAATTGATTATAAAATCATAAAACAACTAAATAATAAATCTAAACTGATTAAAATTAATTATTAATTATTCTCTATATTTCTACAGTCATATATTAACAAAACTCAAAAATTGCTTAAACTCTTATGCCAAAGTATTCTCTAATTAGCAGAAGATTACTATCTAAAGAAAGAGAAAATTATTTAGAACATTTTTCATAAAAGAAGTTTTGTGATTAGAAGTGATTTTGAGTACCTCATTGATTATCAAAAATATAAAAATACTCTTATCAATATTTTTTTATACACATACAGGCACATAAACTCCAACAAACTTCATTTTGAGGCTTATGACTTTTTTCAACTTATGACTTTTTTTACCTTAAATCCAATCGCTGAAACAAATACTCACTTTTGATTGAAACACTGTTCAAGTCCAATTGAACACTGTTAAAGTTTGATTTTCCCCTCAAAACGCTGAAACAAACACACTGTAAGCATGTTTGGGTGGCTTTCAAAGAGTTTATTAGTATTTTCATATAAATCAAAATAAAACTCATTTCACATACTTACTTCGGATACCGTAAATTACAATTAAAAAATTATTTTTGAAGGTTCCAATCGTTATTCCAATCAATCACTAACTTAACATTGAATTTAGAATTTATATGTATGGAGTATTATGACTTTGTTCATATGCCATCTTGATTCCTCTGAAGTTATGTTTCTCCTGGCTGCTCCTCTCTCTGTTCCAAAATATAAGAAATTAATCTAACGGGAACTGAGAGAAGGCATTAAATTCATTAAATTTGTTTCACATTGGCAAAAAAAAAAAAAAAAAAAAATCAATTTTACTCATCATTAAATCTGTCTTACCTCTCTTCTCTTTCTCACTATTAAACGAGTAGCTCCAATAAATAAGAGTAACATCAAAATATGAAATTAGTAACGCTCTCTAAGTACCTTATATAGACAACAGTATTTGTATTTTCACAAAGGCAACCTGTATTTTGGACCAAGAAGGATTACTTCGTCCAACCTGTATTTTGGACCAAGAAGGATTGCTCCAAATTTTAAGGTATAATTTTATGTCTTTCCAATAATAATTCTGTTAGATGGTGTTAGACTGTTAGATGGAGAGTGTTAAATGGTATTAAGATTTTAAACCGAAGTCTATGAGACATTAAATGGAGGACAAAATTTGAAAAAAAAAAAAAAGCACAGTAGATAGATTTTGCCTTCCTCTATATATTTTTGCAAATAAATAGGGAAAGAGGAAGTATGATCGTAACCTTTCTTGTGAAGTTACGATGGATATACAGTTTTCATTCAAAAAAAAAAAAAAAACTCTAGCTAACTATATTTGTGGCCTGCAAATTTAAAACAAAATAAAATATTGCACATGATTTGGTATGAACAGGAATGGTACGAGTAGAGCTGGGAATCAGGATCGGCCCTTGACGGGTCAGGGCATAACAAGGCCGACCCTAAAGGGCTCGGGGTCAGGAAAATTACAGTTTTTCAAGGTCCGGCCCGAGAGCGTCAGGGCCAGAAAAATCCTTTTCACAATATTTAACTATTTTTCTTGCGTATTTTCCCCAAAGAGATATAATTAGTAAATAAAAACGATTAAAGTTCTAATTTAATACATAAATGTTGTCAACATTAAGGTTCAAATAACATGTCTCTTGCAACAAACAAACATAGTTAATAATGTATAATCAAAGGCAAAATCATGTCCATAAATAACTCACACAAAGATCAAAGTATAAGAAGGCAAGAAGCTAAATACTCTAACCTCTAAACAACATGAGTATGACGACTATCATTTTCACCTTCTTTGTCACTATCATCAATTTCAAGGACATGTGGTTGTGTTTCACTTTGAGCAGTAGGTTTAAGTACTCAAATAATCACAACCTCCATCAAAAATCATACTCTATCAGGCAGAATAGTATATAATATGATTTTAGTCTAAATAGGCAGAACAATATACTCAAAAATCACAATATGATTCAATTAGACAAAACAATATAATCAAAAAATCATATTCTATACAATATGAGGACAGAATGACATAGATTATTCAATAAGGTAATTCAAAAATGTAACATGATTTCTTTCCAAGTATAAAAAATAAAAAATAAACAGACTTAAATGGCCGACCCTTTTAAGCCCGAGGCCCTACAGGGCCAGCCCTTTTAGGCTCGACTTCCTTTTGAGGTTCTAATTTATAAACCCGGCCCTTGAAGGGCCAGGGCCTAAAAGAGCCGACCCGATGGGCTCAACCCGTTTTCCCGGCTCTAGGTACGAGAGCACCGATTTTGATTGTATGTATATATGATCATATAAATTTAGATTCTTTTTAAAGTGAACACAAATGCTTCCTCCAGTCCTTTGTACATACCATTGATGATTCTCATGGAATGGTCCATTCCAGTGTATGATGGAATTAGCAAAATCCAAGAGGACCCATGGGATTAAAAATCCATTGCTGGTAATGTAAATACTGTGAGCAGACTGACCTTCACTGCTTCTCAAATTTTCCGAAGAGAGCCACAACCGTCTCTCCATCTTAGAAACAACCACTAAGGTAAATGGATCAGGCTGGCTCCTAATTATTTTTATATTTATATTTTAAAATTAATATATGAATATAAATTTATAATACTTTACTAATCATAATAATATATTATATTCATGATTTAACTCAAAATTATTCATTTATTTGAAAAAAAAATTTGATCATTTGAATGTACGTTTTCTTTTTCAAGTAATTTCATTCCTTGATGTGTTGAAAAATGCAAAATGAATATTGGTTGACGAGTCCCTATCTAATATTTGTGCTGTAATGATATTTTAACCATTTAAATATGGTTTAGACATTTTAAATCTAAATTTTTAACATTTATTTTTTAAATGATAAATTTTATTTTATTTTATTTAAAAAAGTGACCCTTACAAATTACTTTTATTTAAATATAATATTCTACTTAATAAAATAAAGTTTTAATTTAGCATATTTTGATTTGGGATGATCAACCATGTTCAGCGACTAACGAGCACGGGATAATTCCATTGGGCGGAAGCAGCCAAAAGAAAAAGGAAAAGAGCTAAGGTACTGTTGCTCAACGAGCATGGGACAGTAGTTGCTACATTATTTGAAAGAAGGACGAGTATAATTTTGTCGCGGGGGAAATCTACTATGCTCGGCGATGAGAGCAAAGTGTTATGCCCCATTATCGCCCTGCATGCTGTGACTCTCAGCTCCACACACTGCATCCTCCATTTCCATTTGTTTTCTTGAGAAATGTCTCATGTCTTTGCCCTCAATAGCCCTAGAAATACCACCTCCAATAAATTCCACTGCTAGCTCTTCTTTATTCGGAAAATGCCACCGCTGGATTTATGTTTCTCACAGGAACAATCTTGTCCTCCGATTTTGTTCAAATTTAATTGCGATGCCGCCTCGTTCAATGGAGGCGGCTTGTTTCTCGAACCCACGGTTCCTGATTCGTTTACCCGTTTGATTTCGTCTAGAATTCCTCCCGGTACTGCTTCTTGTTCGGTTTCTTCTACATACCATTACCAGCAACCTGTAGCTTTTGGAGGTTTCCGGAGACCAAGGAGGACCTCGGCTACGGTTGGTGGTTGGTTTTTGTCGGCGAGCTTGAGAGGAGGTAAATTTGTTGCGTACCCCAAGGTAGATGAGGTACAAAATGGAGACGAGAGCTCCGAGAATGCTGCTTCGTGTGCCAACACAATTGCTGAGCAAGGAACGTCACAGAAGGTTAGGGTGCGGGGCGGCAGTGCTATGAACACCACCAAGCATCTATGGGCTGGTGCTATAGCTGCCATGGTTTCTAGGTATATTTTTTGCAGTGTTCTTATCTTAAAAGCGGTCATGCGCCGTACGACTACGTTTCTTTTCCCTCTAGCGTTGTTTTTAATCTGGTGATTTGCTTACAGTGATATTTTCCATGCTCTTGTTTATCACACATTGCTTCGAATTTTCTGTGGCGCAACCCTTTAGAAGGATATATCACCCTTTACAAGTGTAAAGCAGCTTTATTTTGAAGAAATTGAGATATGCATATTGATGCAGAAAATGAATAAAATGATTGGTATAGACGGACCAATTCTTGTCACTGAGGCCCTATGCTTTTAGTGACACACATGGATCAATGATCTTCACATGATATTGCATGCTCTGCCGGACTGATGTTTTGTACTTAATTAACCGATGATGTTATAACAATATCTTCCAGCATTATGTATGGTTTGAGACCATCACTTTTTACTCGAATTTGGATCTAATGTAGCAACAGCGATGAAACACCTACATAATTTGTAGCAGATGCCAATCAAATATACTTTTTTTAACAAACAATAAAGTAATGAACTTTTCCCCATTGTCAATTGTAGTGAATTTCAGTTAACGCCATCAATTGCTTTACATTTTCAACATTGCATTTGTTTAACCCATTTGAATGTCTACTTTTTGCATAACTTTCTTTCCCTTTTATAACAAAGCATTTGCCTTTATCAGAACTTGTGTTGCTCCGCTTGAAAGACTTAAGCTGGAATACATTGTTCGTGGTGAACAGAGGAATATTTTTGAGCTTATTAAAACAATTGCAGCTTCTCAAGGATTGAGAGGCTTTTGGAAGGGGAACCTTATTAATATTCTCCGAACAGCTCCATTCAAAGCTGTTAATTTTTGTGCTTATGATACATACAGAAAGCAGTTACTCAGATTGTCAGGAAATGAGGAAACTACCAATTTTGAGAGGTTTATTGCAGGTGCTGCTGCGGGAATCACTGCTACCATTATTTGCCTACCACTTGATACTGTATGTGGAAATCTTAAAATATGATCTTTGTTTTTTCTTTCAATGCCTCAACCAAAGCAACACACACATATTCCATTATGCTTTAATATTGATTAATCTGGGAATTCTTTATTGATGGTTTGCTCAACCAGTTGACTTTCTACTATTGCAAATTTGTAGTGCTGATCGGTTTCTAAGGCTGAAACAGATCAGCGGCTATCAACGTGTTCAATATCCATCTGGTCTCCAGGTCTTGGTTTGAATGATTGTTGAAATAACTAAGCGATTTTAACATTTCCTGGTTAAGCAAACATGGTTACTTCATTCAAAAGATGAATGGTGCTTGTCAACTATTTGTACCTTTCAGGGCTGAATGCTTCCATTAAGAGTGGTGATTTGAACATGTTTTGGCTAGTTAAACACGTTAACTTTTGTCCCAGTTCCATTTGCTTGTAGAATTCATCTGTAGAGTAGGATAAATCACTTTGTGTCAAACACTTATTCTTTACATCGTGAATAGGAAGAATGCTTAAATCCTTAAAGTTGCTATTTGAAAATAAGAAATCTTGAAAAATTTTGTTTGTTAAAAGTTTCCTCGCAATCCCTTGATAGAGTCCTATTCACACTGTAAGCTGGGCCTTGCTTTAAAGTGGTTCTTGTAAGCTTTTATTGATTCATGAAGATATAGGGTCACCACAATAAAGAACGTGGAAGGAAATTGTTGGGAGCTTATCTGTTGTTCTGATGTTATTATTTTGAAAAAGAATAAGAAGTAAACTGTTTTTCCTGTATTGCTGGTTTGATCTTCTCTCTTCCTGTCCAGCTTACAGTGTGAATAGAACTCTATGAATGCATTGCCAGGAAACTTTTAACAAACAAACTTTTTCAAGTTTTCTTATTTTCAAATAGGGAACAAGTGATAACTTGAATGCATAAAATGTGTGCATTTTTTATTCTGCCATGGAAAAAATGGTGCATCATCGTTTCTCTTTGTTTGCTTCAACTTCATTGTGAGCTCCCAATGCAAGTATAATAAAGTAGGTCTTCTAGTGAATCAAATTGTATGTATTTAATTATTTTGCTCCGTAATTACTAGGAAGTCTGAACTATCTAATGTCTTTTAGATTCGAACCAAGATAGTGGCACCTGGTGGGGAAGCCTTGGGTGGTGTAATTGGAGCTTTCCGCTACATGATTCACACTGAAGGGTTCTTTTCTCTTTACAAGGGTTTAGTGCCCTCGATTATGAGTATGGCTCCTTCTGGAGCAGTTTTCTATGGAGTATATGATATACTGAAGTCTGCATATCTGCATTCGCCCGAAGGAATAAAAAGAATCCAGAACATGCATAAACAGGGGCAGGAATTGAATGCCTTTGACCAGCTTGAGTTGGGGCCAATAAGAACACTACTGTATGGGGCTATTGCTGGAGCTTGTGCTGAGGCTGCTACCTACCCGTTTGAAGTGGTAAGGAGGCAGCTTCAAATGCAAGTCCAATCCGCAAAATTAAGCTCGTTAGCAACTTGTATCAAGATTGTTGAGCGAGGAGGAATTGCAGCCCTCTATGCTGGACTTATTCCCAGCTTATTACAGGCATGCATTTCTTAACTTCTGAATCTCTCTCCCTTTTTTCTTTCATTGGTCTTCGTAAATTTAGCTGTCTGGATACCTAATTAATACTTCTTAAAAGAATTAAGATGATCGTGCACCAGGGTCCAGTTCATCCATACAATATTATTTGTTGGACTGTAAGTTGTTCAGTTCTCTATTGTGGACAATTTAGATTGTGGTACTTATATCATCATGTTTCTAATGATTCTCATTTTCTTCTTCTGCTTCTTGTTTTTTAGGTGACTTAATGATTCTCATTCTAAATTAGATCGTGTTTTGATGTAGGGATTATTGATCATAATATGGCAATGCTTCTGTCTGTCTGTCTTTCTTTTCTTTGTTTGTTTGTTTTTTTTTTGCCAAAGATATGGATAGTTTTTTTTTTTTTTTTTTTTTTTTTATAGCCTTTTAGAACTATCTTACCCTGCGGTATCCCATGAATTGAAATGACACTTCGGTAATGGTAAGTTGTGCCATTGTAGGCTACACCCTGAAACGTCAACATTATTGCATGTACATGTATGCATTCATTTTGATAATGCTTTCTAAACATGAGGTTTAATGAATTTCTCATTCTGATTGTCCCATTTGCAGGTACTTCCTTCAGCTTCAATAAGTTACTTTGTCTATGAGTTCATGAAGATAGTTCTCGAAGTGGAGTAGGCAACAAGTAGATCCTCAGGCATGTATCATGGGAAGATTTAGAATGAGTAGTAGTAGACGTACGCCCCAACTGATCATTCTATCCGCATGTATGGAACAACAGAAAATTTTGGACTGACTCAAACAGTGAACTTACCAACGCTTAAAGTCTGCAAATATAAATATTTAGCCTCCGCTGGAAGCTGGATTTATTTATTTTTCCTTCCATCTACTCAATTTTGTAATTATTTTGCCTTGTGTAGTGTTAATCTCTTAATTAGCTGTGTGATGAACAACTACTGCGAGTAGTTAATATTACTCTGGTTCCAGGATAATATAAAGCGAAATTTTTTCTGTCTTTCCACATGTAAAAAACTCAATATTATTTGATCAATGGGTTGTTGCCGGATGGACTATACACTGGTGGCGGTGGTTGTCTCCTGTTCTGTTTGTTGTGTGGCAAGGACCGACAAATGCTTATGGACAGGGAAAGGGTGGTTGCCTCTTTACTCCAACTTCCCTCCCACCTCATTAACTTGGTGGTTTTTATTGGGACGAAATTGTTAGGCTTACTAATTGGTAACATGATACGGATTTTGCTGTCAAGAAAGGTATATTATTTATTTATTCACTTTTTTTCAACACACGATCGGCATATTATGCACATTGCAAATAGGAGGCTGAACATCCTTCGTATAATTTAATTTGGTTTTGAAAAAAATACTTCCGTCTTCACGCATTTCTTTTTCTCTTTATGGAAACTATTATAACATTAGAATCGCCACTCAAATACATATAAACAAATTAGTATGGTTAAACCGTTTCGAATTGAATCTCTTGATATGTATTAGGTGATTCTGAAGCGTTACACCGCATGAAACATATTTTGTAAACTTGTATGTTGTGAAATTGGCGCCAAACACGTAGTGATGTGAATTGCATCGGACCTGAGCTTGGATAGTGCTAGCCGTACAAATAGTTTCTTTATTTTTTGGAAAATCGAGACAGTTTTTTTAAAAAAACAAAGTTTAAAAGTTCGGGGCTTTCAGTAATGGTTATTGTAACCTTTAACATATGGTAGTAATAAGGATCACTGTAGTCAATTTTGTGTTGAAAGTTGTTATGGAAGGACAATTTTATTTTGGAAGTGTTAAATATTAAGTAATTTTGTTTTAGTTGTTATCTCAATTAAGTTTGTCAATTAATTGATTAAATATGCTAAGTTAACAATTCATATATTGCCCATATCATTTTTGTTAAGGTGCAAATTTGTCCAATTTAAAAACTTTCAGGAAAGCATTGTTCTTAAGTAAGCAAACTTGTACCTTAATAAAAATAACGCAGACAATACATGGACTGTTAACTTAGTATATTTGATCAATTAAAGATTAAACTTAATTGGAATAATGGTCAAGGTAAATTGCTCCAGATTTGACACTTCTAAGATAAAATTTCCTCTCCATGACAACTTCTAGAATAAAATTGACCTTTAACCCACTCTAAAATAAAGAAAGATTAAACAACTTTCTCTCTCTCTGTTTTTTTTTTTTTCCAGATAAACAACTTTCTCATAGTTAACCCTACTACAATTTTGACAAAAAAAAAAAACCCTACTACAATTAATATCCTTTGAAAAACAAACAGACCAAATGCGGTCTAGACGAATGGGGGAGTCGGGCCTCCAGTAGTCGCCACTAGGCGGGAGACCGCCATGGAATTGGTTCTGGCGTTTGTGGGACGGACCCAGGGCTTCAGCATCGTAATTATAAATTTGTAATTTCAAAAGCATTTGCCCAAACAGTATCACACGGCTTCATTTACGCTACTCTATATTCGCCCACTGTTCCTCGCTCTGAAAAACTTCTCTTTCTTCTGCTGCGGACCCTGCATTATCGCATTCACTTTGTGCTCGTTGTTAACTAGCGCTATGTCGCCGTCCGTCGACGGCTCCTCCGACGCGGATAATGATTCTCACAATGATGACTGTAGATCTCTTTATGTGAATTGCAAACATTGTGGAAAATCTGGTTCTTCTCCGTCTTCCTCGGGGTGTTCAGACTTTTTTAGTCATCTTACATTGAAGGAGTGGGAGAAGCTCAGGAGAATTCTTATGGCGTCGGCTAAGGGCTTCACGATTGGAGCTGGTCTCAAGGGTGGTCTTGCTCTTTTCTCGATCTTAGCTCGATTGAAACAAAGAAGGCCACTAACTTCTCTGAGGTAGTACTCATGGTATTTAAGATACTCGAATATCAGTTTGCAAAATTTAGGCGGCATGTCTATTAACCATTCCATTCTCTCATATATATGCCCACATATGTTTCTCATTCCCTGATTTAGAAAGGACTCTCTGAAAACAAATAGTCAAGCGCTTGTTACGGCTGTAAAAGAATCATTGAGTTACGGTCTTTTTCTTGGAACCTTTGCTGGAACATTCGTGTCCATGGATGAGCTTCTTGGTGCTTTGGGTGGTCACCGCAGGCACGTTCTCTTGTGGATAATCAATTTTGTTTAGTGGGTTACTATTTACATTTTTTGAGGCTTATCAAGTGGTGTGCGAGAGATTTTGATTCGTATTGTTCCTCCTAGCTCAGGACAGCAAAATGGAGAGCTTTGTTGGCAGGGGCGATTGCTGGCCCATCCATTCTTATGACTGGCTTTAAAACACAGCACACAAGCTTGGCCATTTACATATTTATGCGAGCTGCTGTCTTGGCATCTCGATGTGGGATTAAGAGCAAACGATGTGGGAGAATTTGTAAACCTCTCACATGGAAGCACGGTGACATTTTCCTTATGTGTCTCTCCTCGTCACAAATATTGTATGTGCCCCTTGTTTTTATTGGGATAAGTTTAGTATATTAGCGTGGCTGTTCATGTGTACTGTATTATTTCCTCTTTTCTCTCTCTGACTGGTAATCTTATCTTTTATTGGATGAGCTGGTAGTCGAAAGTTGATGCTTGATCACAAATTATGCGCGATTCACTAATGTACGGTGCGGCATTCTTCATTATAAAATTACTAATATATACTTTATGGTAAAGATGAAATCAAATCCAGTCAGGTAGTTGAATGAAATGTCAAGTGACTGAGCTAGTCAGTACGTAGTTTATCACCTGGATCTTTAATCGTGGTTGTATTCCAACTTTGCATGACATAAATAATTTTCTTATATACTTTTCACGACTACAGGCACATTAAAAATGAGCTTGTGAGACAAATTTTGCTTTAATTTGGTTTAGTAGAAGTCTTAACTACCACTTATGCTCAAGTAACAAAAAAGTTTGTCCTTTAGCTGTGGTTGTGAATGTGTTTTCATCCACATGGGTGCTCACTTATTAGTTCTTTCTGGGCAAAAAACAATTGGGAAGCACTTTATTTTCCACCCTAAAGCGTCTCTATTTTTTAAAGCATTTTTGTACAAAAATGATTAACAGAATCTGGCAAAAATTTTGGCAATTGGTTGTAGGTCTGCTTACATATTAAAGCAAGAGAGTTTGCCTTCTTCATATAAGTCATTTCTCAATAAACATGGTGGAAAGGATCTTGTTATCCTACAAGGTGTAAAAGATATTGCAAGTGGCATGCCTTTTTCTGATTTGCAGGCAATACAAAGATACTACAAGGCCAAGGGTGTTGATGTGCAACTTGATCCAAATATGGAAGTTCCTTGCTCGGTATGGGAATGATTCTTATCCATTTCTTTATTTCTCGATTGCTGTTTGTTGGCCAGGATGTTGGGCGACAAAATGTAAAAGATTGAACATAGTTATCACATGTTCCGTGTTTAACTAATATTTACTTCAAAACTAGAAACTGGAAATCATTTGGTTCAGCATATAGATGCCAAATTTAGCTTGAAAGTTGGAAATATCAGTATTGCCTGCATTCACAGTAACTAACGTCCATCTTATATAATGAGGAAAACATCAATTGTTCATCATGATCCGGCCAACTGGAGTCAAAACTCCCATGGTATCTGTTAAGCATTTGATAAGAAATTATATATATGCTAAATGTTTTTAAGCTTGTTATTTTTCGTGAGCTCTCTTTCGTAGAAGCATATTTTATTTTTCTATGATGCAGTATCGCTGTTTTACATTGACCAATGTTGTTGCAGATTATTCATGAAAATCAGTCATGTGGTGGGCATTTTCTTTCTTTTCTCCTTGAAGCTTACAAGAGAGCATTATCTGTTTATCTTCCAGTTTATCTTATCCCAGCACTGTTAGTTCACAGACAAGGACTTATAAAGAGGTGATCAATTTATCTAATATATATCCACTTTCTCCTTTGCGAACATATTAAGAAGTGAGCCTCTGTTTTATATGGATAGAATTCCCAAGATGCATGCAGTCCTAGTGTGGAAGGATTGCATTTGTATAATGCTTTGGTCTATAATTATGGCATAGTACGTGAAATGACAATTTTTTGGCTTTATTACTCATCATCACCATTCTTATATGCAGACCTCATACAATATTAGCCAAGGGTCTTGTTGGCACCGCAAGATCAAGCTTTTTTCTGTCTGTTTATTGCTCATCTGCCTGGTCAGCATCTCTTTACTTACTCAGTATCCATTACCTTGCCCCTAGCTGTCTTATTACTAATTGGCAATGGTTTTAAATTTAGTGTTCTTTATCTGTTCAAAATTTCCTACTATGCTGGTATGTTATACTGTCCACATAGCATATCTTGACTAAAAGTGCAAACCAACAATTCATTCGTGTGAATTCAGGTTAAATGAAAAAATTTACTAGAATCAAGTAAAGCAGATATAAATGTCTGCAATTATTGTAATCTTTTATAGTTTCAATCTTGCATATGTAAAGATACATGATAGTCAAAAGGAAAAAACTCACATGCTGCCATCAAAATAATTATTTTGACAATTTTCAACGTGAAATCAAATGTTCTTAGTTATACAATGCTGAATTATAAAAGAAACCACTTATCAATTTTTATTTAAAAATTGATTTAAAGGAGGGACTGACGCCACCAATATTTCTCTTTATTGAGAAACCGTGGCTTAAAGAGAGAAAACTTGCTTTGTGAGTGAACATAAGAAATGCATGGTCCACTTTTAAGTGCTTGCTATCAACTGGCTCTATCATTGTCAATTTTATGACATGACTTCTGTTGAAACTATCATATGTATGATAAGGATGCCTTCATCGTTGAACAGGATGTGGACGTGCTTGCTTTTCAGAATCTTCAGAAGATGCAACATTCCAATGGTGTTCATGGGAACGGTAAGTTGCTTACCGCGTCTTTATTAAATTCTTATCTGTTTGGCTAGGGTATTTTAATTTGTATGATCTTCTTGAAGTACTGCTGCTGGAGTTATGTTCGCGAGATAAAAAAGCATATCTCTTGCATTGTTGATTATTACAAAAAGTAACATGTTTCCGCAGTTCCCTACTGGCCTTGCATTGGGTATTGAGAAGAAAAGCAGACGAATGGAGATTTCATTATACTGCTTTGCGCGGGCAATTGAAAGCTTTTTCGCATGCTTGGATGATGTAGGATATTTGCCGCAGTCAATTAAGATCAGGAGGGCCGATATTCTGGTTTTCAGCTTGTCAACAGCCATCATAATGCACTGCTATGCACAAGAGAGGGAAGTATTTAGATCCAAATATTTGAATGTCCTTGACTGGGTGTTCGGTGTACCTCCTCCGCCATGTGAAACCCCACGTTGTAAAGGGAGATAGCAAATGCTTTCCCTGAGGGCAATTTTATCTGCCATATACTGCTGAAATTGATGTGAAAACGATGCTCAACTTCGTGACAACGAGAATAGCATCTAACTCAGCCAACGCATCAACCCTGCGCTGAACCAGAGATAGCATTTTTACCCGAGTACTTACTGCTTCCAGGGAAATCACGTAGGTTTTTTTTTCTTATTTATTACGCAGTGAGAGAAAATTTTTTTATCTTATTTATAAGTCATATTATTAAATTTTTCATATAAATATACAATTTTACTTATTATTTATTAGTTTGGAGATTTTAGGATATAATGTATATTAAATAGGAATAGAATTGTATTTTGAATTTTAAAGTATATGCTGTGGTTAATAAAGTTTAAGATTTTTCTTGTTATAGTAAAATGTGTTGAAAGTGACTTATAAATAGAATTATGAGAATATATAATTTTTGTGAATTCTCATGTAAACTCTAGATGACATTTAAACAAAGGCCAACAAAATAATAAAACAATAGTTTGCATAATGCATATTGTGCATCCTTGCCATTGTTTTCACGTTACATGATTGAGTGTTTTTGTAAGCCGAGAAGGTCAGCATAGAATTTATCGAAAATCACTCGAAGGCCTAATCAAGAAAATGATATTGAAAAAGTTTCATACTTTGTCAATTCCAAGTGAAAGTGACAATATTTTCACATTGACAAGATGTGAGACTTCATTATTTTGCTTGACTGGAATTTTTAGTGTGACTTTCCCTAAAATTTATTAGTTAGGGAGGAAGCATAAGATCAAGGAAAAATTTTAGAAAAATATAATTAAAAATAGGAAAAGATAAATTGGTGTTGCGAATTTATCAAATCTCATATCAATATTGAAGTAGAAATCTGGGATTTCCAATTTTGACCAAATAACCAAATTATCTTAAGTTAAGTTGTGAAACATAAAAGTGAAGTCGTTAATGTAAAATATAATGTTGTTAATACAAATACAGATATTGTCATTGACCCTTGAAATTTGTGCCCTCAAAATTATCCCTGATTTTTGGGATATGAAGTTATGAAACATGAAAGTGAAGCCATTAATGTAAAATCTAATATTGTTAATACAGATACAGATGTTGTTATTGACCCCCGAAACTTATGCCCTCAAAATTATCTTTGGTTTTTGGGATATGAAGTTGTGAAATATGAATGTGAAGTCGTTAATGTAAAATCTAATGTTGTTAATACAGATACAGATGTTGTTATTAACTTTTAAAACTTGTGCCTCAAAATTATCCCTAATTTTTGGAATATAAAGTTGTAAAACATAAAAGTGAAGTCATTAATGTAAAATCTGATGTTGTTAATACAGATACAAACGTTGTTATTGATCCCTGAAACTTGTTGAGGGCAATTTGGTCATTTGTCAGAATTAGAAATCCCATATTCCTACTTTAATTCTGACTTAGGATTTAATAAATTCGCAACACTAATATATCTTTTTCCATTTTTAATTATATTTTTCTAAAATTTTCCGTAACATTAACTTTGAGTATCTCTTTTGATGAGTCGGTGAAACATTAATGGAATAAACTTATACTTCTACTCTCCTAAATGCGCAACCTAATTTATAATGCAAATATTGATAATGTCCTAAGAAATGAATGTACGTAGTTATAAAAAAAATCTCATAATAAGTGGGCAGTCTACAATGATTAATTCCAATCCAATGCAGAAAATAATAGTAGGTGCATAATGATAAATATTAAAACTTTTCAATGACTACATTCATCTCCCTTAACATTCTTCTTCTTCTTTTTTGCCAATCATTTCCCTTAACATTCAGTCCTTAGGAAGGAGCATGTTTGAAATGCCCTTGCCGATGAAGATTGAAGGGTGATAATGGGATTTCTATTAATTAAAAGAGTAAAATAAGGGAAATTCTAGATAGAAGAGAGGCTCTCCACCCCACATCACGTCTTTAATGGACAGAAAATAAAAAGGATATAAAAGAACGGGTGAAAGTATAAAAATATCTATAAATTTTGTTTAAAAGTGCATCCTATATTATATATATTTTTGAGGTACACAAATATCTATAAATATTTAAAATGGAAGAAAAAATGCAAACATCATTAAATTTGATCAAATATCATTTCTTTTTTAGTGGAACTCACACTCTTTTTACACACACATATAATGGTGTTAGGTCAAATTTAACGGTGTTGACAATTTTACCTCCATTTTAAATATTTATGGATATTTTTATATTTTCAAAATATATATGGTGTTGAACGCACTTTTAGTAAA
The DNA here is from genome assembly GCA_963210345.1 of Inga oerstediana. Taxonomy (NCBI): domain Eukaryota; kingdom Viridiplantae; phylum Streptophyta; class Magnoliopsida; order Fabales; family Fabaceae; genus Inga; species Inga oerstediana. Next base: position 3,912,366 of record OY723405.1, read on the forward strand.
AATTAAATTTACAAACATTTTTACCCCTTAATCCGAAAGAATTAAGCTAGATGACACGAATTCGATAAAAACAAACATTATTCTGCCCCTTTTAACCCTATAGTGAATGGAAAACGAACATCCAATATGGTAATTGTTGGATTTTGAGTTTAATGTTAACGAAATTCTGCAGTGATAGTGTTGAAAGGAAAGGACAAGCAGAAAAGGCTGAGGTCATAGATTTAAGACCCTCTGAGACCAACTCCCTCTAATTGTATGGGCTCTTTAAATTCTCTCTGCATGAAGGCCCTCGCCGTGAGCCACGAGAATCCAATCCAAACTGGGGATCCGGAGAGTATTCAAGAGAGGGGGGCACTGGCATTTACAGAACGCGCAGTGGAGGTTGTTGGGGTGTATTAAATTTTGTGCAGTCCATGCTCGTAGTCGTACATCGACATGGATGTTGGATCAAAGATCTATGGCCATTCATCCTTGCCCTTCAATCACCAATACTAAGATGAACAAATCAACATAATTAAAAACGTACGGCTAGAGATTGCCGTAACCCGGAGTCACGAGTCGTTGGAAACATAACCCCACCATTTGTAGATGGCGTACCCATAAATGGCGCTATAAGCAATCACCCTAAGCGGAGAACGGGCAAACCTGAAAGTTGAATCCAAGACAATATTTAGAGAGCAATATTGGAGATGTATAGAGGGAGGGTGTATATGGAGAGAAAGAAGGAAGAGACCTGAGGAAGGGAGATCCATGGGGGAGAAGAGAGGTTCTTTCGTCGGCGGTGACAGGGTAAGGCCAGCGAGACAAATGACGGTTGAAGTAGTCCCAATCGGGGAGGAGGACGCCGGCGATGCCCAGAACTCCGAGAAGATAGGTAACGAACATCTTGTGAGGAGAATGGGTGGAGAGGCCAACCACCACTATAATGGCAGCCAGCCACAGAAGACATGTCTTGAGGGCGGCGTCGTCGTTGCCCATTATATTCACTCTCCTTCTTTACCACTCTCACAGCTTCCGTTAGCCAAGACCAAGCTACTAAGTGTATGTATAAATGATATATATAGTTGGGTTGCCATCATAAATGAACGCCGCCACGTCCATGTGACCTTCTCCCTCACGGCTCCTTTTCCAGCTTTAAGTGCATTGCATGGCCTCTCTTCTCGACCCCCCTTTAATGCAGCTGCTGGTCTTTTCACGCCTTTTAACTTCCTCCCAACTATATCCCATCTCTTCATGCATCTCTTGTTCCTCCTCAGTCTGATGGGATGAATAAGTTAAGCGGCAATCAGTGACAAAAAGATCACGCTTGGGTAGTGCCTCTATAATTCCCAAAAACAAAAAAATAATAATAACAAGTGTAGGTTGGGTTGCCTTGGCCCCATCTGTCAACCAAAAGAAATAAACGTAGCTTGCTAATAAAGTAGGAAAAATATTTGATAAAAAAAAATAAAGTAGGAAAAATAAACCAGAATAAAAAAGGGTGGGATGCCAGATTTTCAATTGCCTGACTATTGGGCCACTTGAGGTCCAAAATGTCTGAGTCCACAACAGAAACGCCCATGCATTACAATTTCATTACGTCAATCAATCTCAGATTCCGTCACTGGGCCCAAGAGAAGGAATCATCTTGGGCCGAGTTTATTCACCGGACTATTCCTCATCCCTTTTTTAATTTATTTCCTTTTATTCTGGTGAACTTGAGCATTCCGGTTTTAGATGGCAACAACCAACAAGAAATTTATCATACCAAGGTTCAAAACTGTCTCCAACATTAAATAAAATACGTGTAGGCTGACCCAAAAAACACAAGAATGTGACACTCATTTTTGAACAGTTCCGCGGTCTTACCACAATCAACGAAAAGTATCATAACCTTTGTATTGTGTGTGAGACAAGTGACTTGAAAACAAACAGAAAGAAGTTATGCTAATTTTTTTTCCACTTAACCATATGAATTTTATTAGCTAAATAGAAGAACTAAATTTCAGTGAGCTCCACAACAATATGATAAAACGCAAGCGCGGACCACCATTCCAGGAAAAAAATTAATTTCATGAAATGATATAAACGTATGTCGTGTATGAATAATTAGGACACAGAAAACACAAAACCTTGAATGAATACATCAACAAGAGGTGGGAGAAGACTTATATTCACTTGTGGCATTATTAGCTTTGCATATTTTGTTTCTAATGTACAGCAGTACTACCCCCAAACTATCAAAAGTAAATTTTAGCTCTCCTTTCTAATTCACAGGGGCAGTCATGACAGAAAATATACTCACTTACTAACAGCAAGAATCATCATCTCTGGAGATTGTTACTCAGAATAAAAAGCCTGGACTTCCCTTCGCCTCTTCCTTCGTCCATGTGTACTGTCAACCAAGTTATGTCCTGGGTCACCATTAGGTTATCAATTATTATGCCTTCTACAAGTTACTCCTCGCTCGGAAATGGCTAGCCTTTTGTTTTGACTTCTTTTAATTTCTTCGTTACTTTGCCTATTAACTTCTATGCTCCTATAGTTTCTCCCCTTAACTTGTCGTACATTATTTAATTTGTGCGTCCACGTCAATTCATTTGTCTGCCGTATATCCACATTTCTTTCTTTCTTTTCCCTCTAATGCCTTCTGCTATATGTTGCCACGATGAAGCATAACTTTCTGCAGTTGAGTCTACCTTATCGGAACAAGTTTTGTTGAAATTTGCGTCTAAATACGCTGCTAAAGAGATACTTGAAGCGAGACAAGTGAGTCCTATTTTTAGGGATATCTCTTGACACATTTAAGACAGTAAGTGGGTGTATAGGTGGCCCTCCGACTCTGGTGGCTTTTAGATGTATTAGTTGGAAACCTATTATAACAAGCAAATCAGTTGTTTAGCTGACACTGAAATCAAAACATAGACACGCAGATTAATTATATATAAAGCCTTTTGTCTTATACCATCACTTCCTTTCACTCTCATTATTATAACAAACGTAGTATGATATTTTCTCCCCGACAACACAACCAACAAAGTCTTGGTACGTATGAAATGAAACCTTTACAAACAATATTCACAGGTAGATAAGGGTAATAAGGACATTAACGAAAAGCTTCGCCACACGTAATTGAACAAGAAACTCATTCGGAGTTGGTTAAAATTACATTGCTCTTTATTTAATGAATTCTTAATCTAGCTAGCTAGCTGCTCCACATATATACCGAGGTTGACACTTAGTTAAGTCGATTGATATAGCCTTAGGTTTGAAAATGTGGTTTTGCTTGACTATGAAGGCACACACGGGCACCACGTACGCTATTATTTTTGAGAATATTAAAGATTTATTTATATCCTTTTTGCATCGACAAGTCGACTAATTAACTAATACTATGGATATTTCTATGATACCTGTGTGTGTACATATATATATGACAGTCCAACCTTAAATAATATGATCTGTTAATTAATACCTTATTCTTTTAATTTTATAATTTCTGATGTGTAATTAAATAATTATCCGCCATCATTTTTAAGTCAGGTATATTCGAGCTTATATATAAATTGTGCATCATTAATATCACATGACTTGCACTAAGCGTTAACCTTTTGCTTTATGCATAATTTAAATTAACCGAGAGTAGCAATGTCAAAGAGAAAAATTGCTACAGAACAAGATGCGTAAGGACAAGCTACTGCTAACGAATGTTATTTGAAGGTTTATCGACGACCATGCAAAGAATAATAATAACGTCACAAGGGTTACAAAAAGAATAGGTATAGATTGGATACACCAAATTCTTTTTCACGTCTTCAACTGCACCACCCTCTTTGTCAAACAGGTCACATCGATCCTTAATGTCATTTTCAGACTACGAACATGTTTCTACTATAGCTATAATCCTTTGATTACCTCGATGATATGATTTTCACTGTTGATTTATATATATATATATATATATATGCGCGCGCGCATATATTTTCAACAACTTTGATAGATTTTTTAGTTTACCTGTTTGGTATTAGGTTATAAGGCTGTGTTACGTACGTAGCATGTATTGACGGGCCAACCATCGGTCAACATATATATACATTAATTCACATGTGACTATCTTTATCATTATAATAGTATAGAACAAAGTGACAACATATATGAATACTGCTATTTATCTTTTAAATCATGTGTAAATAAGAGAAAATAAGCTAGTAATGTAGATTTGTAGGATTGATTAGCAGTTAATAAAGCAGAATATATGGATTAATTGTAGAATTAAAATTGATGATGTTTTTTGTGTGTGGACAAGTCATTTGATGCCATGCAAACCACGACGAAATAGAGAAGATAACTTCTGCTTTGCCTTTGCGTGCATGAGAGGGGGATCTCCTTCCTCTGAGGTCCGACTAGTGTTTGTTGGCCATCTATTACGTAATGGTGATCTGATTTGATGGTTTCTTCTTTTATGCATTAATTCATTAATAAAATAATGACTACATTAAATTAATAAGAATATTTAAATACACATATAATTACATTAAATTAATAAGAATATTTAAATACACAAACCCATATGGTAGCTATCTAATACATGCACTTTTCGTATGAAAAATCTTTAGCGCCTATCACTTTAAATTAAATAATACTCCCTCCGGTCCTAAATATAGGATAAAATTTTTAGTGCAATTTGTACTAAAAATTTTGTTCTATATTTAAGAACGGAGGTAGTATAACAATTATGTCCGTCAGCCTTTCATTTTTTGTCCCGATAGTATTAAATGTGCTGGAAATAAATGCTATTGCTTTGGATCTTTTTGTAGTTGTGTGTGCTACTCCCGTATGATTTTTTTTTTTTTGTAATGCTGATGCAATATCATTTCTAAACCTTGAACTTTTCCAGCTGGCGCCGCTTTTGCAAGCTAATTGAAAACAATAGAAATAATTCCACAACAAATATTCATAAAAAGATCAAGATGGAATTTCTGTTTATTCTAGTGGATAAGGAAATTTGTGACTGTTAAAAATTTTCAAATTTTTCTGAAAAATGTATCAAAATTAATTTTTTATTAGTCATTGAATCAGTTTCATGTATTGAAATTTAAATTTAAATTTAAGTTGAGGTACATTCTGAATTTTTCCTGCCTCGAAATATTATATATATATATATATATATTATCCAGATCTATGAGTGAAAGTTTCATTTTATCTGTTGATATAACAGTAATTAATTAACGTAAAATGGTGCGTGCATGGCTATATTTTAATTTGCTATAATTATCTGATGGGTATACCGTATACATATATAGGCATAAGACATTTGTTTGTAGCCATATATAGTTGTTTTACCATGGAAAGTTCAGTCCCAATAATCTAAAATTAATCATCCAATAAAGCAAATGTATTTAAAAAAAAAAAATCTAGAGATATAATTAACAATATGCTAGCGTGAAGTTTGGATATAAATAGTAAAGGCGAGTTAATCGGGAGCCCATAGTTAGGCGCAGATCTATTATTACAGAATGGGAAGGTCTCCATGCTGTGATGAGAATGGACTCAAGAAAGGACCCTGGACTCCCGAGGAAGACGAAAAGCTTGTCCATTTCATTCAGAAACATGGCCATGGAAGTTGGAGAGCTCTTCCCAAACTTGCTGGTTGGTCTCTTCATGTTTCCACACACACACTGTGTCAAGTCGCTCCCACTTCACCGCTTCGCTTATTTCCTTTGTTACAAATTTCTGCAGGTCTCAACAGGTGTGGAAAGAGCTGCAGACTAAGGTGGACCAACTATTTAAGACCTGATATTAAGAGGGGCAAATTTTCTCAAGAAGAGGAGCAAACTATTCTCCACCTCCATTCTATCCTTGGAAACAAGTACTTTCCCCCACATTTTTTTTCAGCTTTCCTTGTGTTCAAACATTTAATCAATTTTTTTGGATTCTTATGTCGTACCTCTATGCATGTACGTATATATGCTTTGTTTCACAGGTGGTCTGCAATTGCATCCCATCTTCCAGGGAGGACAGATAATGAGATCAAGAACTTCTGGAATACTCATTTGAAAAAGAAGCTGATTCAGATGGGCTTTGACCCAATGACGCATCAGCCAAGAACTGACCTTGTTTCAAGCTTGCCCTATCTTCTGGCTCTGGCCAACATGACCGACCTAATGGATCATCAATCACTGGATGAACAAGCCCTCAAATTACAAGCAGGGGCAGTACAGTTGGCCAAGCTTGAATACCTTCATTATTTACTCCAATCCACAAGTTCCTTCACTAGCACCAACTCCTATGACCACAGCGCCAACATGGCTAACATGGAAGCCCTCAATTTGCTAACTTCAATGTCTAATGTCAACGAGAATAATGAAGTTATAAACTGCCCATCAGAACTGGATAACGCGTCCTTATTTTCTAATGGGGTTGCTGGCCCTCAACCACTCCACCACCCAAACATGTTATTATCTCAAATTTCAGACCCACAAGTCTCTTTCAATACTTTCCAGCCAAGTATGAATAGTGAGAAGAATCAAGCAGGTACCAATAACTTTACAATGATAAGCGATGGGGATAACATAGCCAATGATGACACTTCATGGATGATTCCGTCTATTCAGCCAACTGTGACGGCAGGGATCTCATCAAATAGCAATCCTGGAGACGCCAGCAGCCGCACGTCCAGCTATGAAGGAGGAACCTCATCTTATTGGCCCGAACTCTTTTTTGACGACCCACTTTTACATAATGCATGACCCCGCTTAATCAGTACTATTTCATATCTGTGTGTTGTTTATGCTTTTCATTGTTTTTTCAAGCAAAAGCCTAATGCATATAGAGATGCTATACATATTACAATACATATTTTTGTCTCCATTTGGGACCAGTTAGTTTTATCTATTTGGCTGAATGTCACTGCCACTGCCACTTGATGATTCAACACTAGTGTATACGTTATTTACTGAATTAAAGTTGGCCTTGAAATGTTCTTTATGATTTACTGTTCAAAGGATATTTCTCTCGTTTTTTTCTCGTGCGCGTGTTTCCCCGGCCTAAGCGATATCCACGTACGTTCCTGAGGCGTATTGTACTATTTTGGTCCCTTTCAAACATCTTTGGGGGTTTCCTCCGAATGCTTACGTATGTGGCCATGCTCTGTATCCACTCCCGAGCTAAGCTTATATTATCAAATTCTCTCATATTCAGCTATCAGAGCCCATTTCCTCACCCCCTATTCATTCACCAGATTCAGCAGATCAGATGATGGAAGGAACCTGTGCTTCTATGGATGGTAAATGGAAATTGCAGCGAACCGCCGATACCTCAGTCCAAGCCGATGGTGGAGATCGGAGATCACCATGGTCTGTGATTCGAAAGTTCATGTCTCTTCTGATACGCATTTAGTTTTTGGTTTTTCACGGTCACTACTCTGTTTTGTTTTGTTTGGCTTGGTCTTGCTGTTTGGAGGCAAGAGGAGATTTTAGATAATTCGATTATCGTGGTTTGGCCAATTCTCTCCCTCCAACGCTCTTCCTCTGTACTTGTGGTTTGCAGCGAATAGTTTTTCTGGTTTTTACGGTGTTGAGAAATGACGTGAAAATTAGGCCTTACACAGATGATGTATTAATGTTCACAACTTGCTTAAGCTTTTCAGTTTGGAAACTAAAAGACGTCAAAGTTATTGAGATTGGCTAGCCAAAGTAGAGAGAGAGATTAATTAGAAGATCATAAGTGATATTGCTGCATAGTGCATACTGATGTCCAGCAAATGATACCTGAAGCCACCAGATTTGGCCTGATCAATAATAGTTTCACAGAGAACTACTCAAACTGAATCATGCCCATGATATTAACTTTCTAAACATGGAGATTATTATATCTCTACTTTTCTGTGACCTTCTAAACCAGAAGCACTAGGATTATTATTACCATCTCTCTTCATGTATATGCATGCATATTGTAATGTTATTAATCTCAGATCTTATCATTCACGTAGTATTACATATGTTTATATACACGTAATTACACAATCAGAATCCGACATGCCGTAACTATATTCTTCCTACCACTATGACTTTCATTACATGTATGACTATACTTCCTGTCGGTAAGGGATTCCTTTGACTTCTACTTCTAACACTCCCCCTCAAGTTGGAGCATATATATTGATCATGCCCAACTTGTTACAAAGATATTTAACCCGTGTCCCATGTAAGGCTTTTGTCAGAAGATCTGCCAGTTGATCATCGGATCGCACGTGCCCTGTAGATACAACATTTTCTTTGATCTTATCACGAATAAAATGACAATCAATCTCAATATGTTTTGTTCGTTCATGGAACACAGAATTTGAAGCTATATGAAGTGCTGCTTTATTGTCACACCATAGTTTTGCAGGCAATATCGTGGTAATGCCAATTTCCTTCAAGAGTTGAAATACCCATACAATTTCTTGTACTGACTGTGACATGGCTCTGTATTCTGCTTCTGCACTTGATTTTGACACAACTAATTGCTTCTTACTTCTCCAAGATATCAAATTTCCACCAACAAACACACAATAACCAGTAGTGGATCGTCTTGTGGCTTTAGATCCTGCATGATCCGCATCACAGAAACACTCGACCTTAGTGTGCCCATAATCTGTATAAAGAATACCAAGACCTGGAGAACCTTTCAAATAATGCAATATATGTTCTAAAGCTTCCCATTGTGCTACTGTTGGTGATGCCATGAATTGGCTAAGCCTACTGACTGAAAAGGTTATATCAGGACGAGTTACTGTTAGATAATTCAGCTTCCCAATAAGTCTTCTATATCTCTCAGGAAATGGGAATGGCTTTAATTTCTCTGGATCTATCTTCTTCTTCAAATCATCAGGAAGCTCATCAAACATACTAGCATCAAGATCTAGAAAGGGATTTGGAATCATGGGGATGCTGCTTGGTGCAGCTCCAAGTTTTCCAGTCTCATTTAAGAGATCAAGAACATACTTTCTTTGAGTTAAAAGAATACCTTTCTTACTTCTCAAAACCTCAATACCAAGGAAGTACTTTAATGATCCCAAATCTTTTGTCTGGAAGTGAGAGTTCAGAAAGTTTTTGAGTTCTGAGATTCCAGAACAATTACTTCCTGTAATCACAATATCATCAACATATACTACAAGAAGAATCATGCCTGTATCAGATTGTTGGTAGAACACAGAGTGATCACACTTGCTTTGACATAACCCAAACTTCTTGACCACATTACAAAATTTATCAAACCAGGCTCGAGGACTTTGCTTTAGACCATACAATGACTTCCGGAGGTAGCACACTTTCTTATTCTCCCCCTGAGCAACAAACCCAGGTGGTTGCTCAATATAAACTTCTTCCAGAAGATCGCCATTTAAGAAAGCATTTTTAACATCCAATTGATGCAGATCCCAATGATATGTTGCTGCCAAAGAGACAAGTAGACGAACTGAAGTGAGTTTGGCAACAGGTGAGAAAGTCTCGGAGTAATCAAGACCATAAGTTTGGGCATATTCTTTGGCAACAAGGCGAGCTTTCAGTCGTTCCAATGAGCCATCAGCCTTAGTTTTAACAACAAATACCCACTTACATCCAATAGCTTTCTTGCCTGGTGGGAGATCAACAAGAGTCCAGGTACCAGCTGTTTCCAATGCCAACAGTTCTTCTTCCATGGCGGCACGCCAACCAGGGTGAGCTAGTGCTTGTTGAAGGTTATCAGGTGTGGAAATGGAATCAAGGGTGGCCACAAGACTAGATGAAACAGTTGATAAAGACTGGTAACAGACGAAAGAGGAGATAGGATAGATACAGTCAGCATATCGTTTGGGAGGATTATGTGAACGTGTACCTTTACGAAGTGCAATGGGTTGGTCATCAGAAGTATCAACAGTGGAAGCAGGAACACTTGGTTCAGTAACAGCAAGTGATGGATCGGCGGAAACAGAGGCAGGAACTAGGGAGACATCAACAGAATCAATTGGCGAAGCAGAAGGTGGCGACTGTGAATCAACAGTGACATCAGCTTCAATGGTGATTTCAGGTTCCGGAACAGCTGCCTGTACTGGTGAGAGAAGGACAGGATAAACCAGGATGTCATCTGAATTCTCTATGACAGAATGAGACTCAGAAACGGACATAGTCTTAAAGAAAGAAGAGGACTCATGAAACATAATATCAGTGGACACAAGGTAACGACGGAGATCCGGAGAGTAACACCGATAACCTTTCTGAATTCGAGAATAGCCAAGAAAAACACATCTCAGGGACTTGGGATCAAGTTTGCTAACACTTGGACGGACATCTCGAACAAAGCAAACACAGCCAAAGATTTTAGGATCTACAGGAAATAGCTTAGAGTTGGGAAACAGAACAGAGTAAGGAATATCTCCACCAAGAACAGCCGAAGGCATGCGATTGATGAGAAAACAAGCCGTAGAAACAGCATCAGCCCAAAAACATTTAGGGGCAGAGGAATGAAACATGAGAGCTCGTGCAGTTTCTAAAAGATGGCGATTTTTTCTTTCAGCAACACCATTTTGAGCAGGGGTATCAACACAAGAGGATTGGTGAAGAATACCATGAGTGTGCATGTAATCGGTGAAAGGTGAGGAAAAATATTCTTTTGCATTATCACTTCGTAAGATTTTCACAGGAGTATTAAACTGGGTTTGAATTTCAGCACAGAAATGACGAAAATGAGTAAACAATTCAGAACGCTGTTTCATTAAGTAAAGCCAGGTGGTTCGGGAAAAATCATCAACGAAAGTTACAAAATAACGATAACCAGTTTGAGACAGAATTGAACAAGGACCCCAAACATCAGAATGTACTAACTCAAAGGGGGACGCAGCCCGTTTATTGACCCGTGGTGCCAAATGAACACGATGGTGTTTGGCAAAACGACATGACTCACAATTTAAAGTAGACACAGAAGAAAACTGAGGGTACAATTTCCGAAGAGAGGACAACGACAGATGACCTAAACGACAATGAACTTCAAAGAGAGACGACCCACCAGAACAAGCAACAGAACGTGGAACCTGATCATCAAGGATGTAATGTCCACCAGATTCATAGCCTCTACCAATAATCTGCTTCGTCGAAAGATCCTGAATTAAACAATAGTCAGGGAAGAGTGAGATAAAACAGTTTAAATGGCGAGTGAGTTTACTGGGAGATAAAAGGTTAAAGGTGAGATCAGGAACGTTAAGAACAGAAGATAATGAGAGGGACGTGGTAGGCTGAACAGTGCCGGAGCCAGTAACATGGACGGGAGAACCATTGGCGACAAATATAGTGGACGGGTTGGCATAGGGGGTATATGAAGAAAATAAGTGATGATTACCTGTCATGTGATCGGTGGCACCAGAATCAATGACCCACTTAGTTGAAGCAGTAGTAAGACCAGAGGATAAAGTACCTGTGGCTAAGGCCCCTGCAGAAGAAGACCCAGAATCTGAGGTACCAGGGTTTTGGGCAATATGAGCAAGGCCACGCTGTTGATCACGCTGTTGTTTATTTTGCAATTTCCGACAATTTTTCTTAATATGTCCAGGTTCCTTGCAATAATTGCAGATAATACTGCTAGAAGGTATTGTCTGAGGATGGTTTTGTTGTCTGTACCCATAATTCCTGTTCTCAAAGGTACCACGCCCAGCAAGAGCACTTGCAGTTGGATCAACAGTAGATTGAATCAGACTATCTGCACGAAGAACTCGGGAGAAAACATCTTCCAGAGAAGGAAGCTCTTGACTAGACAGAATCTGAGAACGAATAGTCTCATAAGACGGATTGAGAGCTTCAAGGAAACTTATGATAGCCTGAAGTTCCAAGTTCTTGATACGAGTTGGGAGATCTGCCTGTGGGGACATAACAACTTTCATTTCTTCATACATCCTCTTGAAATCCAAGAAGAAATCTTTCAATGATCGGTCTTGCTGTTGGGAACGATAAAAACCTTTACAGACTTCATGAATCCGAGTAATATTCCCTTTGTTAGAAAACATAAACTCGAGATAGTTCATAATTTCTTTGACAGTGTTACAATGGCTAACAGACGACAGGATCCGTGGTTCAATAGAATTTCGAATTTGAAACAGAAGTTGAGCATCTGCTCTTTTCCAAGTCAAAAGTTTGGTTTCATCACCAGAAGGAGGATCCGCAGTTAAATGTGTTTCCATTGCAATCCCCAAAATATAAACATTAACAGTTTTGTTCCAATCACTATAATTTGTCCAACTTAACTGTGAAGCAGTAATCCTTGCAGACATAGGCAACATATCCGAATTTTTAGAATCAGCCATAATGCAAATTGATCAGTGATACACACCCAAAATATCAACAAACGAGTAGAAAATGTCTCACTATTCCACAAACAAACAAAGCACCCCACTGACCCGAGTCAAGATGTATGCCTTAATTAATCCGAGGGACCCACAGACATAAATATGTACTCAGAATTATGAAGTTATCAAAAGGGGCTACTCACGGACGTTGGAATCGAATGAGAGGAAGAAAGCTCCAAAAACAAATTATCTCGGATGACCACGAAACTTCAGGAGGAGGAAGAGGAAGGCAAGTCGATCGGTCTGCTGCAATCGCCGTCGCAAACGGTGGCCGGAGCTGCTCCCACGCGCGGCGCGTGGCTTGGGACGGCGGTGACGAAGGTGGCGCGTGGAAGCACACGCGCCGTCGGATGGAGGCCGGATTCTGGGTTCTGACCGATCTGAGGCTGGGGAAGATGATGGGCCGGCGCGTGTCACTCAATGGAGCACCGAGGTAGGCGGATCTGAGAATGAATTTAGGAGTTTTACAAAGCACTTCACCGGAAACAATGGAGGATTTCGCCGACAGAAAAAACAGACAAGAACGAGAGAAAAAACAAGGCTCTGATACCATGTAATGTTATTAATCTCAGATCTTATCATTCACGTAGTATTACATATGTTTATATACACGTAATTACACAATCAGAATCCGACATGCCGTAACTATATTCTTCCTACCACTATGACTTTCATTACATGTATGACTATACTTCCTGTCGGTAAGGGATTCCTTTGACTTCTACTTCTAACACATATCTATAGTATAGAATCAGATCGGTGCAAAACTTGTCTATGGCACTCAAAGGAGGCCCTGACGATGATGATGAACATGGAAATGAATCTCCCCGGGGAGTGAAAAGTTTTTTTTAATTAAATAATAATAATATAAATCCCACAAACAGAAGTTTGTATTATACTTAGTTAAGGGCGGCGTGTGCATGTTTGCTGTATTTTAAGAAATTTATTGGCACTTTTACTCCTAAAAAAGGTTTGTGGTCCCAGGTGCCCTTTGAGAAAAAATTTTAAGTATTTTTACACCTAACTTTTTTTTTAAATTTCTTAGTCTACTTCACCTTTTCTCTCCAAGTTTTTTTCTTAAGAAAGTAGGCAACAACGAAAACCCAATAGTATTTTTTTTTTTTTGTTTGGATACAGCTTTATAGTCCACGATGCAATGAAGAATACCGAAATTTTCAAGGTTGGGCCTAGTATGGGCCATGATTTCTTTGTGCTATTCTGTGGGACTGGTAAGCATTTCTTATAACTGCATCGTGGACTAATAACGACCCTGTATTATTAAGATCCATCATCAGTATGTGATGCTATGAAGAATACTAGAATAGTAGTATTTCTATCAAACTCCTGCACAAATGTTCACTATTTCCATTAGAAAAAACATATGACTTTCGGAAAAAATTGTAATCTTTTGCTCTTACCGTCCATGTTCCGGTAAAGTGACACGTATAAACATGATATAATGAAGTTAGAGAAAAGTCATGATATAAAGCGATGGCAATTGAGGCCTAAATTTGTTGCTGTGTTTTGAACAAGCAATTGGGTAAGGGAGTGTTTTTTCTGTATTTTTTTGTTCAACCCTTTTTACAAACACTGTATCTTTTCTCACGGGGAAGAAAGCACACATTCGTTACATTCACACACCTCGCACCTCCATATCACTCGGTCTATAAACTCACTAACCACGATCTCCTTTTTAAATGGCCGTGGCCCGTGGGTTGTCATTGAGCTAACATGCATTTGCCGGAGTGCTTCTTATATGATTTTGAGGCGGAGTTGATAAAATCTTACCCAATTTGTTCAGAAAAGTTGGTTCATTTTCAAATATCTAATGCAAATTGTTCATCGTCGATCATTTTTAGGTCTGGATTTTAATTTTTGTTCACCGAAAAAGCTGTAACTTACTCGGGGGCAAGCAATGGTGGGACAGCAACACAAGGTCAACCGGACCTTGGAAGCATTTTCGTGTTGGTAAAGAGGTCCTTCTAACTTAGAAAATGACTGGGCCTCGCGAGAATGTCAACTGCACAAGGGTTCACGGAGGCGTAGTAATATTGTTCTTGAAGTATACGCAATCGAAGCGACTCGGCTTTTGGTCTTCTGGAATAATCATGGCGCAAGATAACTAGGAACAGAGGAGTCAGACCAGGAACTAGATCGGTCTAGAAAGAACATGAGAATTACAGGTGTGACTATTTGGTAAGAACCACCCATTGTTCCTAAACCCGCCCACCTTAGCCACATAAGAGACCGTCACGTGCCCCTCTACCCCAATCAAGAAAAAGGATGGTGGATTGCACTGGCATCTCCCTTTGATATAAATGCCACCTGTCCGGGTCCACGCTGCCCCCAATTTTTTTTTTTTTTTTTTATCGGAAACGCTGCCCCCAATTTCATTTATTCCAAATACTAAGAGCTACTAGATAAGTGGATGACAGCCGCCAGTCGCACATTTTTTTACCAAAAAATTGAGGCAGTTCTAGAACAAAAATTTACACCTTGTTCTGTCTTTTGCTTCTGACTATCCTATGATACAAAACAAAAGCCAACAAATAGAAAACCTGTTCTGGGATGTCGCATCCGAGGCTCTGTCTCGAAGAAACAGTCTCACTAAGTCTCACATAGCATATGTGACACAAGCCTTTTTCTTAATTACCCTTCAAGACTTCGTCCACAAAAAAAATTACCCTTCAAGACTTGGATCGTCTCTTCTGCAGCCTCTGTTTTCTACATACTTGTCAAAGATGACCAAGTGCTTTAGCTTGACAGAATCCAAAAACTGGTGTTATAGATCCACCTTCAGAAGGTCGGGCCTCCGATCATCCATCACTGACCTCAAAGACGGGACCGTCATTCATTGCTGGGTGCCTAAAACCCGAGTAGACTCTAAACCAAATCTGCTCCTAATCCACGGCTTTGGAGCCAACGCATTGTGGCAGTGGGGCGACATCATCGGCCATCTAACCCCCTTCTTCAACGTGTACGTGCCGGACCTTCTCTTCTTCGGCGGATCCTACACGACCCGCTCCGAGCGGAGCGACTCGTTCCAGGCTCAGTGCTTGAAGCGGGTCATGGAGGCTAACTCCGTGCAGAGGCTGAGTCTGGTGGGGTTGAGCTACGGTGGGTTTGTGGGATACAGCATGGCGGCTCAGTATAAGGAAATGGTGGAGAGGGTGGTGCTGTGCGGCTCCGGTGTAAGCATGGAAGAAAAGGACCTGAAGGAGGGGCTTTTCCCGGTGGACTTGGAAGAAGCTGTCAACATTTTGGTGCCGCAGACGCCGGAGAGGTTCAAAGAGCTTCTCAGCTTCACTCTTTTCAGACCCTCTACGGTGGCTTGGCTGCCTTCTTGTCTCTTTATTGATTATATTGATGTAAGGAGCTACTTCTCCATCTCTCTTCCTTTCCATTCTATTAAGCTATGATACCTTCTTCCATTGAGTAGTGGTGAGGAAATTGAGAGCTGCTTCGTTGCATAAGTGGCATTTCACAACAAGTGCTGACCAAAGAACAGATAATTAGAAAAATCTAAGATATCCTTAAAGGAAAAAGAAAAAAAGAAAAGAAAAGGCCATCATCCATGTGATGTTCAATAATGACAAAAGTTACATAGATACTCATATATGTGAAGGATGTATGAATTTTTATTGGATTGTATTGTGGCAAAACATGGATCAAGAGTAAGAAATGGTGGGTCTGTGTAGGCAATGTGCAGGGATCATGTTGAAGAGAGGAGGGAAATGATCCGAGCAATCACCAAGGGCCGAAAACTTTCTGATCTGCCTAGGATTTCTCAGGTTCGTTCTTCATTTCCATTCCCCTATCACATTTTCAATATAATATTGGAGGGTTGTGGACATATGTTATTATTGGAGGTTTTTATATCTCTTCTTCTGAAGCAGCCTACGGTACTGGTGTGGGGAGAATGTGATCAAGTATTCCCATTGGGACTGGCTCACAGATTGAAAAAGTCAGTGACTCTCTTACCCAACTTATTATGGGATGTTTTTTTTTTCCTTTCCTTTTTTTTTTGGGTTTCCTTCTCTATTGGGAATCCTGAACTGACCAAACACAGGCATTTGGGGGACAACGCTGAGCTGGTAGTCATAAAGAACACGGGACACGCCCTCAATGTGGAGAAAGCCAGGGAGTTCTACAATGTCTTGAGGTCTTTCCTCGTCGATTTGAAGCCTCCTGCGGTTGCAGACGCCGCATCTCCCAAATCTCATGACAAATCATGAGTTTAAACACCAAAAGGGATCCTTCAGGCGGCAATTTTCAATTTTTTCTTCCGCTAAATTATCGTAATACTTCCGTTAATGCAAGTCATTGTACAGGAATTCTCTGGTTTCATTTTGGATTCGTTGTGAGGGGAGCTAAAGAATAAAATCGCAAAGCACAATCTCTCTCCCTCACACACATTATATTTACTCGTACTGTCCTCATTCCTTACATATTTAATGGAGTATTCTACAAGTTTTAAGTTTTATGATTCAAAATGTAAAGGGAAAATGATAGAAAGGTCCTAAATTATAGAAAAAATATTAAAAAAATCTCTTTGAAAAGTCAATAATCAGAAAAGTCTTAGGGACTTTTCTAACATGAATTTCCAATATCCATTTATATAAATACCCCACTGAAATAACTATAAAAAAGGCACCACAGGAGAGGAGGGAAGACGCATTTTTGGGATTAAGGAGAAAGAGAAAAATGGACAGATGGGATGCGCGCGCATTGGAGGTGCAACATTGAAAGGATACAACGTGATGTTAATGTCGTTGGGAATATCTTCTTCTGCATCGTCCATCTATGGGTAGCGAGGTACAGCAGCGAACTGATTTATTTATTTATTTTCTGTTTGAAAGTTAGTTGGATTGAGATTGAAAGGTTGGTCAAAGGTTGGAGTTTGGGCTTAATAATGAAGTAAGTGGTAGGTGGTAGACAAAAAATGTTAGGAATTTACTACACATATGATTTTGACCATTGAAGTTAGGGTTTCACCTTGGGTAGGTTGAGTTTATGTTAGAGTGCTCTGTTTTTGGGGTAAGAAAGCAGATGAGCTGCTGTGTTTTAAGTGAGAATGGTGAATATAATTGTGGTTCTTTGCTATGAAAACGCAGAAATGAACAAAAAAATTGTTGTAAATTTGTGCAGATGTAGTTGTTAATATAGAACCTTTGCTATGCTCTGTTTTTGGGCAAGCAAACAGAGGTGTGATGTACATTCTTGCTAGCATGATGATAAAAAATGCCGATATGATGATAAAAAAAGTGTTGTTAACGTATTATAAATTTGTGTAGATGTAGTTGTAAATATTGTTGTGGAAGTTGTTAATACGTACAGAATCTGTGCTCTGTTTTTAGGGAAGCAAACAGAGGTATGAGTGTGGTTTGTGTTATTAGAAAATGTTGATATGCTGATAAAAAAAGTATTGTTAACGTGTTGTAAATTTGTGCAGATGTAATTGTAAATATTGTTGTGGAAGTTGTTAATATGAAGTTTGTGTTGCAGATTATCATGAAAGTAATGAAATCTAAATGAAGTTCAAAGTTACCCTTGATACATCAACATTTGTTAATCTTGTAGATGATGAAGGGGTGCTAGAGAAAGTTATTAAAATGACTAATAGTGTTGTAAAAGAAGCATTAAACGTTGTAAACAATGATTGAAGTGACAGCAATATAGTGTGCAACTTATTGATATGGCCCAAGTTATTGCCCTAGTGCAGCGGCAGAAATTAGTTGTAAACATAATTTAATAAGTTGTAAACATAACTAAACATGATGTAAACATAACTAAAGATGTTGTAAACACTATACAGAGTAGTTAGCTCTTTCCATCTTCAGTGTTCAGCGGATTTACATGTGGCCACACTCTTAGACGTTGTTAAAATGACTCATCCTGTTGTAAACTAAGCGTTAGCAGTTGTAAACAATGCCATCATATAGTTAAACTTGCTATGGACCAAGATCTTTTCCTAATGCAATGACAGAAATAAGTTGTAAAATTAACTTCAGAAGTTGAAAAAATAACTTAAGATGTTGTTAAAACTACACAAAGTAGTAGACAATCCCATTTTTTGTGTTAATCGTAGTTTCATGTGGACACGTGCTTATTTGTTAGTAAAATGACTGATCACGTTGTAAAATAAGCATTTGCTGTTGTAAACAACGCAACTTGCTATGGTCATCATCATAAGAATACAATTGTTAAAATGACTTTCAGTGTTGTGAAAACATGCATATCGAGTTGTAAACAAAAAAAAGGTGGTGTGGTCACCTTGGTGTGTAAAGACGTTGTTTCCTTGACATGTTAAACAACTTGTAAAAATAACTAAACATGTTATAAACATACGCATAACGTGTTGTCAAAGTCCGTACTTTGCAAACTTGAAAGTAAATCATTCCATAATTACATGTTGTGAAAATAACTGGTTATGTTGTCAAAATAACTCATGATGTTGTTAAACGTCTCATTACATGAGTACTACATGAGTGCATTTTCTGCAACAAGGCATTTTTATAAAATATCAACAGATGTACACAACAACTAGCATGTATTACAAAATAACATCTCAAATGCTACATGTCTTTCTTCCTCTTCATTTGTTGGTTGCTAGCGAGAATAGATAGCACACCTTTGTTTACTTCCCAAAAAACAGAGCATTCCCTTTGCTTCCCCAAAAATAGAGCAAAGGTTCTATACGTATTAACAACTTCCAAAGCAATATTTACAACTACATCTGCACAAATTTACAACACGTTAACAATACTTTTTTTATCATCATATCAGCATTTTCTAATAACACAAACTATACTCACACCTCTTTTTGCTTCCCCAAAAACAGAGCACAGGTTCTGTACGTATTAACAACTTCCACAACAATATTTGCAACTATATCTGCACAAATTTACAACACGTTAACAATACTTTTTTTTATCATCATATCAGCATTTTTTATCATCATGCTAGCGAGAATATACATCACACCTTTGTTTGCTTGCCCAAAAACAGAGCACAACAGAGGTTCTATATTAACAACTACAATTGTCATTTTAACAATTACATCTGCACAAATTTACAACAATTTTTTTGTTTTATTTCTGCGTTTTCACAGCAAAGAACCACAATTATATTCACCATTCCCACTTAAAACACAACAACTCCTCTGTTTTCTTACCCAAAAAACAGAGCACTCTAACATAAACTCAACCCACCCAAGGTGAAACCCCAACTTCAATGGTCAAGATCATATGTGTAGCAAATTCCTAGCATTTCGTGTCTACCACCTACCACTTACTCCATTATTGAGCCCAAGCTCCAACCTTTGACCAACCCCTCAATCTCAATCCAACCAATTTTCAAATAGAAAAAAAAAATAGTTCGCTGCTGTACCTCGCTACCTGTAGATGGACGATGCAAAAGAAGATATTCCCAACGATATTAACACCACATTGTATCCCTTCAATGTTGCAACTCCAACGCGCATGCATCCCGTCTGTCCATTTCTCTCTTTCTCCTTAATCCCAAAAACGCGTCTTTCCTCCTCTCCTCTGGTGCCTTTTTTGTAGTTATTTCAGTGGGGGTATTTGTGTAAATGAACATTAAAAATTCATGTCAGAAAAGTCCCCATTGACTTTTCAAATGGACTTTTCAGATATTTTTTCTGTAGCTTGGGACCTAGATATCATTTTCCCAAATTAAACTATCTTGTCAGAATTTATGGAGGATTAATTATATTATTCTAAAAGTGTCCTACTTGTATAAAAAAAAAGGAGTATATGTTTTTTACACTCGTGATATTTTTTAGGCCAAAATGGGACCCCAAAATGATTTCTAGACTGTTTTATGGATTTAATTTTATTAACTTGATCAACAAAATAAATTGGAGGATGTTCTTCAATAGAAATTTTAGCATAATTGTTTTAAGGAAAAAACTTAAATCAAACTTAAAGAGAGGCTGTTATAATCCTTTTTATCTTTTTTTTGTAAAAACCAAAACTAATTTAAACGTGACTGCCGCCAAAATGACTTGATGGCTATTTGGGAAACAGGAGAATCAATTAAAATTTTCTGTTTAAAAAAATGTTTTTTGTGTCTTATACAAAATTCCTCCCTTATTTAACCCGTACAACATCAAATTATTTAAAATAAGCTAATCCTAACTGTCACTTGGGCAAATATCTTTGGCAAGGGGTGATATTATCAGAACACATGCTAGCAGATCCGGTGTTTTAAGAAAGTAAAGGCCATACAAGCCGAAGAGTCGTTTTTTCTACGACTGAGCGGACACTTCAGCTCCTCTAGTTCTTTTGTGACCAAATCCATTCTTTACACGATGTCTCCTATCCAACTATCCCGCCAAATGAATTCACGTCAGCAGTTGATCCATACAGAAAATATCTGATACAAATGTAGTTCAGCTTTAGCAAGTAGCCCAATTAACGGCTGCAATGTAGTGATGCATCACTTCAACTAGCTTTATCTTTACTCTGCTCGAGATTCATCAACTTTTGACGGTTCATCTGCCAGTTTGAAACATGGTAATTGAAAGAATCAACACAATTTCTTTAAATTTAAAAAAGGATTCCTGAATGGAAAGGA
The DNA here is from genome assembly GCA_963210345.1 of Inga oerstediana. NCBI lineage: Eukaryota > Viridiplantae > Streptophyta > Magnoliopsida > Fabales > Fabaceae > Inga > Inga oerstediana. The sequence continues at coordinate 3,933,298 of OY723405.1, forward strand.
ACAAATCTAAAAATGAAAGAAATATTCTCTAATTGGTAGCAGCAAGCCAGTCCACCTGCGATCATAATGAGAATAAAAGAAATGGGGTGGAGGGGAGTGGAGGGGAGGGGAGGGGAGAAATATGTTTCAGCACACATGACTGTTTGCATTCAATAATAATTCAAATATATGCTAATTATATTCATCGTACTTGAATCATACTAAATATAAAGTCCGGGATGGATTCAGAAAATAAAGGAGACTTTTAACATGGCAGCAAACTGTTTCTACTCTAACTACGTATTTACATAGTGTGCAACTTTAAGAATTTCAGAATTCGATTTATAAATTTAAAAAGCACGTATGGCTTCAGAATCAAATTCAAAGGGAGATGTACTGTTATGAAACATATAACGTGAAAGCATCATAAAAAAATGGCTGGCAACTTCAACCCAGAAAGCAACAACATAAATCATTACTCCAGAACAGCTACATGCTGGGATGACTCAAATTATAAGCTCAATTTCCCACACTATGAAAGCATTATGTCCTAATAGATCAGTCCCGTCATAACCATATAAGAAAAGTTTTTAATAGTAATGGCAGCCAAGAACCTCGAGCATCATACTTGTATTCGAAAAACTGAGGTTCAAAGTAAGAATCATGGTGTTTTAATTGTTAAAACTTAAAAGAACTACGTAATGATAACAAATTAAAACATATGCAAAACTATAGCATCAATACACATGATCATATATGAACCTAGCTACAAGCATATGTAAAGAGTATTAAGCAGGGTTAGGAGGAAAGCTGCAATTAGTCATCAGTCAAAAACTAGGTACTATGACAATCTAATTTTGGATGTTCTTTAGGTTCACCGAAGAAAAAAGGTGCCATAAAAAATGGAAGATAAAGGGATATTCATCAAAGAAGCCCTTTAGGAAAGATGAATTGCATAAACTCACCTCCATCATCCAGGTCTGGGGCCCATAAGGTGAGATTGTCCCTCAAAAGCTGCATAATTAAGGTACTGTCCTTGTAGGATTCTTCATTGAGATTATCAAGTTCAGCAGTAGCCTCATCAAGTGCTTTCTGGGCCAGATAGCAGGCCCTGCATGCATATATAAAGTTTATAAACAGCAAATGTAAAACAGAAAGGAGGCAATTTATAAAAGCCCAAAGAAACAATTGAGTAAGAATGTAAATTTAAGCTTGGCATGTGCGTAAAACCACTCTGATACAAACACAAAATCACACAACCTAAAATACATTTAAAAATTGTTAAAAAGGCAACGCCGTCCCATGAGAAAAAAAGTCTATACTTAGAACAGTTGAAGAATCGGAATAAGGAAGAGAAGAGAGATAAGAAACCTCTTAGAAGAGCATAATATCTCATAGTAGAAAACGGAAAAGTTCAATGCCAGGCCAAGTCTGATTGGATGAGTCGGGGGCAGATCAGAGGCAGCAGTACTAGTGGCAGCCTGCATTTAGTTATCTATCAGTTTTTACCAGGTTTAAAAATGAGAGAAATCATGAAATCAAAAAAAAAAAAAAATCCTACTAAACTCACCTCATACGCCCTGAGTGATTCGTCTGCAGCTTCTTTGCGATGACCACCTGATTTAAACTCAGCTAAATAACGGTAGTAGTCTCCTTTCCTACGTGGAGGAGAAAAAAGCTTGTGATCCCAGAAAAAACAAATGCATATGAACTTGGGCCTTCCTGATTCTTTAACATTTGATAACACCGAATGGTTTAAACTTTTGGCAGTGACATTATGTTTTAAAAAGTATAAAACCAAAGTACTTGCAGGTATTCTGAGATTTTTGAAGCTATATCTTGAATCCTAGTCAGATAATAAAAAAATTTATGTCACAAGATATCAAAACATTTAAATCTACTAAAAGAAATAGAAATTATTCAAGACTCACATCTTATAATAGAAAACAGTTGATTCCCCAGTTGTGGAAGATGGAAGGAGGCGCTTGTCTATGAGTGATAATATGTCATAGCAGCTATTTGAGATCTCATCTTCAACTCTCATTCTGTAGTCCTTTATCCTTTTCACATTCAATTCATGACCCTTGCCCTCCTCCTTGTCCTCAGTGGAAAATAGTATCCGCCACGATGCCCTTTGTGCTCCAATTGCATTTTTGTACCCAACGGAGACAAGGTTCCTCTCCTCCACTGTGAGTTCCGCACCTAATTTAGTAACGCATTTCATAGCTTCAACCATATCTGCAACAAGAAAACCCAGAGAGATGCATAACCAAACAAAATGGAATGAAGCAATTTAAAAAAAAAAAAAGATTAATGTTAATGTTTTGGAGAAACTACTGTTTACTAAATGATCCAATTCAAATTTTCAAAATCTGGCAGATTTTAGGATGAAACTTGCCTAGCAGTCAAATATAAGCGTATCAATGAACTATGGTTCCAGGATGAGAGATGTACAATATGCATAAATGGATTCATTACACACAAAAAAAAAGTAATTCATAATTTTTTAATTGGGCATCCTAGTCATCATAAACGCTTACTCCTCTCTTTTATCTTCGTTCCTTTTTTTTTTGGCACAACTTTCACGTCATGTTGCAGCACCAACAGAAGCAAGTATAGTCCATGAATGTATTATCCGTTTTCTCCTCTCTCTTTTTTTATAACAACCCTATGATCTATAAATTAGGTGGCATTTAAGGTCGGAAAAGAAAATTCGGTGGCAGGCTAGTAGCAGCCGGAAAGGAAATTGCAATATAGAACAACTTCTTAAACCGGGGGCCTCAAACAAGTTATTATATTAAAACACCTCAACCGGGCATATAGTACCACAGTCCATAAACCACTAGTCATTCAGTTTAAATAAACCCAAGGAGCAAAGCTGGCAAGACGCAGCTATTAATCCAGCATTTCAGGAAGCAACAAAGTTCCGAAGACCTTACATGATCACGAATTGAATAAAAGACGGCAAGACGCAGCTATTAACCCAGCATTTCAGGAAGCAACAAAGTACCAAAGACCTTACATGATGACGAATTGAATAAAAGAGGCAGATACCGATTAAAAAACCTGTCAAGCCTCTGAACCTACAAAGAAAGAAAGAAAGCATACCGGCATATCTCTCTGCTTGTTCAGCAAGTTTCGCCAGGTATAGCAGCCGCTCCCGCTCATTCTCCATGGTCTATCAGTCTCTCGATGCGTCAGCAGTTTTGGTATTTTGCTTTACACTCTAACTGACGGAGTCCCTCCAACAATGGAACCGGGGGTTGCGTTTAAGGAAGGGAAGATTACTGGGTAGTACCAAGAAAATGATAGGTTAATCTCCGCCGTCCGTGTGAGTTATAGAGAGGAAGTGGCCGTAGGATTATAATATACGGTTAGAGGGAGGATTACTGCGTGCCTTTAATGAACTGGATGACCACTAACGTCGCTCCGACAGAATGCTGATTCTTATGCGACGGCTTTCGGCCGGACAAATTCTCGTCTGACATTTCAGATTCCCTCGCTTTGGATATGACTTCACTACTCCTAACCTAGTCTATACTCTATACCTTTCCTTTTATTGTTGTTGTTCTATAAACTGCTATTAATCATATCCTTATTCCTTAACCCATGCCATCTTATACTTGAAACATAATTTTGTTTTTGCTGTAAAACTGGAATTCATTAACGCAGATGAGCTACTCCATTATAATTATGAATAAAAGACTCAGCTGATTTTTTTTTTGTAAGGGCTAAGGAAGCTAAATATAGTAATTACTCACATTTATTGTGTATTATTATATTATATGAGTTTATAAGTTAGACTAATTAATTTAGAGAAAAACCATAAATATAAATATTTTTAAATAATTTATTTATCGTCCTTAATCTTTAAAAAAATCAATTAGATTTTATATTTAAAACTAGGTTAATATTACAAGTTTACAACATGATCTTGAGCTAAGTATCCCTCATCATCCTGTGTGTGTGAGAGGGGAGTGAATAAGGATACAAAAATTGCTTTTGATCCTCTGTGAATAATACTCTACAAATTTCTTAGCTATATTTATGGCCTCCCAATAAGTATGAATAGCCACAACTTGACAGTTTATATGAAGACACTACACCCTCAAAGAAAGGTCCTTATCATAATCTTTATGCACCGTTTGGTGGAAGGAATTGAGAGAGAGAGAGAGAGGAAGTAGAATTGAAAATGGAACTCAATTTTTGAGATGTTTGGTATAATTAAAGTCACTCTTTAATAGAAATCACTTCCGTAAAAAAAAAAGTCCCTATCACAACCTTTAAAGGTATAATTAATTGCCTATAGACAATTAGTCAATTAGATAATAAGGTTTTAGGAAACTTCCTTTTTATTCATGAAAAATTGCATATGGTTTTCCCAGAAGAATAATTGTTTACTGTTGCTTTATGTTTAAACACAAGAATTTTTTAAAAAAAAATAAAACTTTGTAGGGAAAAGAGAGGGAGAGAGAATAATAAACTGGCAATTGCAAGAGACATTAGACAATGTCGAAGTTGTTCATAGCTGATTCTTCCGTCCTCCAATTCCTGCCCGACGCATATCCATTCCCGTATCCCTCATCTGATGCCATTTCACGTGCCTCTACTTGCTTACTTCGTAGAAATCTTAATATAAGGTATATTTATCTAATTTGATTATATGAAATCAGTTAAGTAAGTTAATTAATAGGATGTTTATTTTTTAAAACACTCTAATCATCTTTCTTAATTTCGTACATCCCTCTCTTCTTTAATTATTATTGAGAGAATATCAATAATAATAAATTAGAAAAAAAAATGACAAAAATAAAAAATATGTTTTATATTTAAAATTAAAACCAATTTTTTAAATATAGCCTATAAAACTAGTGAGAGTAGATATGATTTTACTGCTTCGAAATTGTTCATGTAATTCACACAGTTTCTTCGCTGGTCCACTGCTTGTTGCTCGATACACCTCATTTTTTTTTTTTGAATATAAACTGGATATCAATAAATTACAACATCAATACAAAAGAGTCTGCTACCAAATGCCCTCTTTCATCATTTTCCACCTCTTGATGAATAGGTGGAGGATGATCAAAGATACAAAAGTTCCCTGAGATACTGTGAGCAAGTTTTACCAAATGATTCACAAGGAAAAGGTCCTCTCTCAGAACATTAACAAATCTCACCTGCCATTGTCTACAAACTAGTGACCTAATCTCATCAACTACGTCCTTGAAAGGGTATTCAGGATCACAACCACGAACCGCTAAGTTAATCGCCTCTACGCAATCTAAAAAAACAACAACCTCCTTTATACCCCTAGGCCAACATAAGTATAACCCATGGATTATTCCAATCAACTCTGCTATCGCAGGAGGCACAACAATGAGTTTGTAAGAGAAACCACAGACCCATTGGTTATCCGGGCCCCTAACCGTACCCCCACACCCACATCTATCGTCACTGAGAGCTAAACCATCCACTTCCAAAGAGAAATAGCTCTGAAGCTCCTGAGGTCAAGTCCTTTGATTTGAACGTCCAATGTTGGCAAGAAAACCTGACCTCAGAAGGTCCAGATCCGCATTGGCTCTGAAGAAACTAGATGTTGACAATCGGTCGTCCTCCTGATTTGTACCTGCAAAAAGTTTGTTGCACCGTGCCACCCAAATGTCCCAACATACATATCCAAACAAGGTTGACCAAGGGACCTTCCTTATATGCCCTTTGCCAGCTTCATGCGTGAGATTCCATTTAACCCAATCCTTTCCTTCAAGAGAAGCAAAAACATCCCACTTTCCCGGTGCCACCTGTAACCCCCTCTGTAATTATATCCGAAATACGCGATTAAAGTGAAATAGAGACCAATAATAATCAAATTCTCATTTAAAATCCCATCTTTGAGATAGGGTTTTCACAAATACCTTTTAAAATTTAATTAATTTGGTCTCATATTCACATTTCGAATACAATTACTACACGAAGATAAATCACATTCATATAAATATCAGAGTGCATAACATAATCATCCCGGCAATCCCGGGTACATACTTTCGCTAAAGATATACGGGGCATAATTGCCCATTACAATTCTTCAAATGGGGATTACATAATCTCATCTCAAATTTATAACCATATATTCAACCGAATCATATACAGTCTTCACAACTCATTGATAACCAACTACCAACTCTCATCTCAAAGGAGTCTTAGCCACTCCCTCCACGAGCCACTTGCCCTGTCTAAATTGTTGGTAGGAGTGGGTGAGATTCGAGAGAATCTCAGTAGGGAAACATTATCAATATGCAGACAAGATAAGTGTTTAATACATGACATACTTGCATCACATAACTCATGCACACATACAATGACAAATCTATAAGCTCAATGATTCGAACGATACACATATGGCCATAGCATATATTGAAACATAACTTTAAATCATTCATACATGTTCCACATAATCAAGCAAAGCAATAACATGCATTAAAACATTAATACAGTTATCAGAGCATGCAGGAGAGATAAGTTCCCTACCTCCAGTCTTTTCTCCTCGATTTACATGCCAACAACTCGGGGCTTCACATTCGATCCTACAATATCAAATGTACTATTTAGATACTTCTATAGTGTTTCTGGGGGTTATATGAAGCTATATGGAAAAATTACTAAAATACCCCCGGGGACCCGACCCGGCCCGGCCCCGCCGTACCCGGTCCGACTGTACTTTTCTTGAAATTTTGACATGGGCTATTCTGACATATTTTCGCCCAAGGAATCCATTTCCGGACTCAGAATTATCAAATTCAATGTCAATTTACAAATTTACCCTTGGCAGCCCCACTTTAAGGGTTTCAGGGGCGTTTTCGTAATTATGCTTTTTCGGCCTTTTCCGAAAAAGTGACCAACTGTAACCCCACCTAATTTTCGCTCCTGAACTCAATGGAACCATAAAATCATTGAAAATCCAACCCTAAGACCCATTTATAGCCATAACCGAAATATACAAATACTCCGGGAAAAATTGGGATTTTTCGGTTTCGGCTCCGTAAACGTATTTCTTTCTACTCCTAACCACTTTATTAACCATTACATTAGGTTAGAACTACCATTTAGTATCAATTTGGGCAGCATAACACCTAGGCCAACCCATTTTCCAAATTTACAAACAAAGACAATCCGGTGAAATTTCACCGATTAAATCAACCACAGCAGCCAAAACAATCAAAGATTGAAGTTTCGGAGGTTACCTTAAGCTCCTTCTGGCTTATCCTTCTTATGGCTGAACCCTAGCCCCTTTTAAACAACAAAATTAAGTTTCAAGTACCTTAATCCATGTAGAAGAGAAGCTTAGGAGAAGGATTATACGCGTTAGGAGCTAGATCGTCGGAGAAATCGGCTTACCTTGTGAGATTTCTCCTCTTTCTCTCTCTAAGAGCTCTCAAACGTCTCTCTCTCTCTCTTTTCAGATGAAACTCACGACAGAAATGAGAGAAAGAAGAAGATGGGAAATATTTTAATTCCATGATGATGTCATCTTTTATTTTGGTGATGTCATAATTCCCATTTTCAGATTTTCTGGCAGATTTTCTGCCCAAACTTTAAAAAATCATAACTAATTCTAGAAAACTCAAAATGAGGTGATTCTAAAGCCAAATGAAAGATATTTAAGTCCTCTTCAGAGGAAAAATATTGGCCATTACTAAAAATCACCACACAATTCCAGAATTACATAAAACTCATCACTGCCCCAAAACAGAGTTTAGTTTCCATTCCAAAATTTGGACAGTCATATCTCCTAGTTCACAAAACGAAATGGTACAAATTATATGTTCATTTTAAAGCTTGAGATGTGAACTATAAGACTGAAAAGTTTCAGAATTTTTAAACACCATTTGGTCATTCAAAACGTTCACACAAACTGACTGCCCAGAATAGAGTTTCACTAGATAGAATTTCAGATTTTGCATCTTTGCTTCCATTTGGTTCCATTTTCATATCAAACATCATTCCCACATAAATTTTCACAAGGAATCCATTGGAAACACCAAATCAATCAAATTCATATCATATTGACATCTTTTCACAACAATCTTAACATGTCAACACAATTCACATTCAATTCTCCCCTCTATTCTAAGTCAATTTGGATGTTAATCCACAATTGAACTCAAATACAGTGTTTCGACGCTGCTCACAACACACATGAATCACATTCGAGTGCCAAATCACATCATATTCTCCAAAAGGGTCCATTTATCACTAATCACATCCACTTTTGGAGTCATCATCCCTTAATCACAATTTGGGATCTTACTAAATTAGGGCTTAGCAATCCACTTATTTCAGGCTTATTCTCTAGCCTCAAGTCTCAAAAATTCGAGGTATTACACCACCACTGCTTTCCATCTCTCCACCGCATTCGAACAGTCTCGTAATAGGTGCATGGAGTCTTTCTTTTGATTGCAAGTGAACGGACAAGAGTCTGATTCCTGGATTCCTCTACTGGCTCTCAGATGAGCTATGTGAGCTCTGCCATGTATGAACAGCCACATAAAGGATTTGAGTCATATCTTAGTGCCTACTTGACAAATTAAGGAATCAACTTTTTTTTAAAAAAAAAAAAATCTTTAAGGCGAGACAAAATTTCACTCCCATTTAATCTGCAAAGCACAAAATCAATTAAAATAGCCTAATTTTTTTAACAGCCTAATTCAAACGCTCACTTATTTCAATTTATCATGAAGAAGTATAGAATACCTTGTTGGAGAACGTCATGCATGTAATTTAGTGCTCGTTTGGAATAACTTATTTTTTACTTATAAGTGCTTATAAATCGTGATTTTCGATATATAAGATAAATATGAGAGGAGTTTTATCTCAACTTACACAATAAGCATTTATTTTCCAATAAAAAGCTATTCCAAACATAGCTTAAACTTACTTCAAAAAATTATTTTTTTAAGGAATTCAAATATTTTCAAAAGCAATATTTTTTACATAAATGCTCTAAATGGTTTTACTAGACCTGTCTGTCACAAGAGTAGGATAATTTTGTTCAAGCATATCCGAGCAAATCAGCTATAAAAACATCAAAACTCGGCGTCCAACCAAGAGAGTCTAGCCTAATCAACTGGCATAAGATATCATTAGCAAACCAGCCGACAAATCGGATATGGGAATGCAACGTCCAAATACGAGCTATCTAATTAACACGACTAGTTTACCCTCACTTGAGACGAGAGGCGATGATGCCATCTCCATCTTATCCGTGCCAATATGATCAAGCATTTAGTCCAACATGTAGACCAGTAAGAAGCAGAGCATTTAGAAGCATTTCATACTCAACAAGAATTAATTTATGTGGTGATGGTCAACAAAGGGCCTTCATGTAAAGCCTACAGGGCAAAGAATTGAAGACTTCAGCTTGAGTTTGCTAGTTATACAATCTATTCACATAGAAGTCCCAAATTTCTATCATGCCAAATGAACAAGTATTCTAAATCATATGGCCAAATGAAGAAGGATAAATTACTTCAGTCAGGAACCTGATGACCTTCTTAAAGATCATCAGGCCACGTCACACCCATGAAGGGGTCTGAAGACAAATCCTAACATAAGTTTCACGATCTCTTGCAGCCAAGCCACACTCATCACAGAAAACCACTCCTCAGTGCAATCAGCTTACTGGTGCATCCCACGACTGGTGCTACCCTCCCCAATTGAAACTGTAGCAAGGGACTTGGAAGCCCAAACTTTAGCATTCATTGCTCCTTCCTGCAGATTACTTCTCTTGCAAGGCACTCTCACACAGCTTATAGACTGCATTATTCGCTTCAGATATACCAGAGGATGTTCCAACAAACTCCCTAATCTAATATTTTGGATAACACTTCTCCAAACACATTGAACGCAAGCAAGCAGTACAGGAAAAATGAAATATAGTAGTCTCAGAAGCACAAAGGCAGTAGCCAGAGCTAAATATGTCTCCTGTCGCAGCAAATTTTCTGGTGATCTTGCCCAAGAAAATGGACAACTTTCTGGCTCAGTGTAACCATGTTTCTCGTGAACTGATAGGCTCCCAATTTTCTCAAGAGATGGTTGATCACGTGAAAAAGTCCTAATCCCTGCATTTAAAAAAAAAAACAAGAAAACACTGACACATGAAGCTTAAATGCATTATCGCACCAAAAAGTTGTTGAGGGACTTCTCCCACACCTAACGCATTGTTTAAAAGAAAAAATGTTTAAGACGAAGAAGAAGAAGATAAATGGTAAAACCTATGGCCCTGACCGTGCCTTAACTACAACACAAAATGCAATACAGGTTAACTGAGGGTAGAGGAAAATCATGTCAATCAAAAACAAGCATCCAAGTTTTGTATTCACCAATAACAAACTAAAATGAAAATAATGAACATCTTATGGGAAAACAACACCCCACCAGATGAAACACAATTTCTACAGCATGAAGTTGGTTTTCATGTAAATTCACCCATTTGTTCTGCGTGCATATTGAAGATTACATAATAAGGAAAAATTCTCATATGGATTCTGGTGAGGCTTCAGGAAGACTATGACATTATTCTGCACATGGATTAAGTCCCCATATAGTGTTAAAATACTTCTAACGAGCAATGAAAACTAGCTACATCAGAAGTTTTTGTGCAGACCTAGTGAGCAGCATGAACTGTATAATATGAAGAATTCATTTAAAGAAACTTAAAAGGGAAAAGAGTGCAAGAGTGGACTTACCAGTGACATCGCTGTAGAAATCTAAGAGAGAGATGAGAGTCCGGGATCCATGATAACGAACGCGCATGGTAGAATTTAAAATGAATAGTGTAGGGAAGCCATGGACGCCATATTTTGATAGTATGCTGCAAGAGATGAATAGTTATTTTCAGCAAAGAAAAAAATGTACAGCAAACGATCCGTGAAGCAAGCAAAATAACACAAACCTAGGCCTGATGGTTGACTCTTCAATTGCAAAATGTGAAATGGAAGGATATAAGGAAGACATGATGGAGAAACTTGGCCTAAATATCCTAGAGAAAGGACACCAAGATGCGTAGAAGAGCACAGCCACATAATCATGATTATTCTTGTGAACTATATTTAATGCCTTTTGCAATGAAATTTCATCTCCCTGCATATTATAATATGTAGAAATTCCATAAGAAGTATATCTTCAATATTCTATCATCTTCATCAATGCCAACAAAGTTGCATACATTGTAGAACTCAAAATAAAATCAACATCAGTATGCCAAACTCATCCTCCACCTTGCAGCTGGAAGGTGCGGAATCATGATAGGCATTAGGAAGGGTATTTTGCATCCTAGGCTTGCTTAAACCTTTTGCTCTCTTTGAATTCAGAGGAAAAAATAGATGCCAAAACTCACACCAAAACTACATCCTAAGAATGTCAGTCTCATTTATGATATGGACAGATACAAGGCATAAAGATTAGAAATCACATGAAAAATTTAGAAACCAATATAGCTTCATACATCACGCACATACAACATAGTCACAGGTGAACGTGAAACAAACTACACAGCACTCCGATTAACATATTAAGATAAAAAATTATTGATGCGTCCTATATACAGATAAGTGAGACAACAAACAAAACAATGAAACAAAGCATCATAGGTGAAGCAAGACACCATGCGAGAGCAAGGGCTTTCGTTAAGCCCAAAACAAAAATAAATGAAACGAAGCTTCGGAGATGAACATCACAGTATGATCTTCTCAGTGGCTCATTCATTTTCCTATAAGGAAACCGTGGTTTTAGGTTAAGTTCTCGCAACCTTCCAAAATTCTTGAAGGTGAGAACTTGAGATTCATCGGTGTACAGAGAATATCCGCTTGTGACCCCAAAATTAGGCATATCGAAGTAGAAGACAAGTTAAATTCCGAAAGGACGCATGATTTTTGCCCTCAGACAAGGCAACCAAACTACGCCGAAACAGCTACGCAATCAAAAATTAGAACTATCAAGGAAATAAGAGATTGTATTACAGATTAGAAAACATGTGAAAATGAAAGAACAGTATTCACCTCGGTGACGCCAACAAATTCGATGGATCCAGCAGCATCGCTGGGCAAGCAGCTCCAATCACGAAACCCTAAGATCGATTCGGAAAGGGGCGCGGTAGGACAGACGCTGCTCCAGAGAGAGGCCGCAGGAGGTCGGGCGGCGCAAGCAAGGCTTCCCGAAAGCAACACGGCGAAGGCGACATGGAAGCCCCAAAGCTCCATCCCGAACGATCCCATGGAATTGGAAAGTTAGCTCAGAGCTAACCCAAAAGAGAGGGGACCCACCGAAAGCGTAAAAGGAGATACAAATTCTAAAACATGGAATTGAGAGGAAGGGGGAGAGGAGGAATAGGAAGGTTGCAGAGTGTGAGACCGGCGGGTCGTGTAAATTTTTTTTTTTGTTGGGGGGATTTGAGAAGAGGGAGATGACGTGTAGGAAACTGAGTGGGCAGTTAAATTTCTACGAAGACGGTTGGGTCGGAGGATGACGAGGGTTTTGGAATGGTGGGGATCAGCATTAAGCAAGAAGCAGTGGTGAGAGGGCCAACTGACGACGTTCGCAGCCGAGTTCCCGACAGGTGTGTTTGGATTGATAATTGAATAAATAATTTATTTTTATTTAGACTTATAAAATATTAAAATTAAAAAAAAGTTAGATGGGGTAAAATGATGAGTGTTTAGATTGACGATTGGATAAATAACTTATGTAAAAGTAAATGATGTTTGGTTTGGCTTTTGTATTATTTAAGAGAAAAAATTGTAAAAATTATGAAAAAATAAAAAAATGAAATGATAATTGTGAAAAAAGTCATCATTGGTAACTTAATTACCAAATGGAACCTGGGAAGATATCTACACACAGAGGGTTTTTTTCACAATTTTCTCAAAAATTAACTTTAAAAATTTGACAATGGTACAATTTTAATAAAATTATATCAAACTCTAATTTAAATATTAAATCCTAACTCATATTTTTACATAGCTCAAAATCTAATAAAATAAACCGATTAAAACATCAATAATACCTCCAATAATCCAAATAAATTATTTAAACTAAATTTAATAGGTAAAAACACCATATAGAAACTAATTTATGACATGTTTTTTTTTAAAAAAATGATTATAAAATCATAAAACAACTAAATAATAAATCTAAATTGATTAAACTTAATTATTAATTATTCTCTACATTTCTACGATCATATATTGACAAAACTCAAAACTTGCCTAAACTCTTATCCTAAAGTATTCTCTAATTAGCAGAAAATTACTATCTAAATAAAGAAAAAATTATTTAGAACATTTTTTATAAAAGAAGTTTTGTGATTAGAAGTGATTTTGAGTACCTCATTGATCCCCAAAGATATGAAAATACTCCTATCAATATTATTTTATATACACACATAAGCTTCAATAGACTTCATTTTAAGGCTTATTACTTTTTCCAACTTATGATTTTTTTTACCTCAAATCTCATCACTAAACCAAATACCCATTTTAACTTTTTCACTGTTCAAATTCGTTTTTGCCACTGTTCAAATTCGATTTCACGCGTAAACGTCAAAACAAACGAGCACTTAATCAGGTGAGATTCTCTCCCTCCTTCCTCTCAAATCTCAATAGTTTCCTTTATCTTTTTCAATAAATTAAAATAGTGATGCGGATGTATATACTCCCTCCGTTGCTAAATATAATTAAATATAAGTTAGAATTGATTTTTTTTAAAAAAATTAAATAAACTAAATAAGTTACTTAATCATATCATATGGTGTGTATCTTTAGATTATATATCAGTTTATTAGTCAAACTAATTAGTTTAGAGAAAAAATATAAATATAAATACTCTAAAGTAATTTAATTAGCTTCTTTAATTTTTCCAAAAAAATTAACTTTATCTTATATATAATACCAAGAGAGTATAGAATTACAAACATGCATATGGGAGGACGAAGATAAGTATACCAATAGAGGAGCCGCCAGTCAAGAAAATACCAAATGTCACAAGGACCACAATCTGAATTGTAATGCCACATTTGGTATATTTGAATTGAAGGTAGAGAAGTGGAAGTGGAATTGGGATTGGGATTCAAAAATTGATTTGTTTGATATGTTAGATTTCACTTACATGAGGAATTTATTTCCATAAAAAATGATGGATGTGGGTTCCATAGATAAACCCATAAAACTAAAATTGGTTTTTTAGAAATGAAACTTTAGGACCACTTTATCCTCATGTTTCTTATCAACTTACTACATTTGCCCTCCTGTGTTATTACCTTCGTCTCTCTCTACTCTCACCCCGCGGCCTCCCTCTTCATACCTTACAATGACAGCGAGGCACCAGCGATGGTGAAAGACGACGAGGCACTAGCGATCTCCATATCCTTTGAACTTTGTCGATCCTCTTCCTCCGACAACAGCTCATGCGTGCAAGTCATCAATGGCAGGTCCTTCGCCACTACGGCGCAAATCTGCAACGCCGAGTCATTCAAACCTTTGAGTCTCTCGGATTCAACAACAACTAGATGGCAACAAGTTCAACCTTCCTCCTCCCGATTATTTTTCCTTTGATTTTGATTTCTATGTGATTTATATTGTTTATATTGATGAATGAGTATGGATGAATGCTTTTCTGGTTTGTGATTGTTGCCGGCAGTGGTCAATTTCCGGTGACCGTCGGTCGATGGTGACTATATGGGTTGGAAGAGTATTTTTGTTTAGAGGGTATTTTGGTATTTTCACATTATAAATATATTTTTTTATTAAAAAATATATCTCACTTTCACCTCCACACCAGACATACTTTAAATCTTAATTCCACTTCTATTTTCACTTCCAATTCACTTAAAAACTCTTCCATTATATCAAGCGGGTCATAAGAATATTTGAATTTATTGGGGATCTATAAACAATTCTTTGGCATGTTTATAAAACCTGTTATCACCTGAGTTTATTTCTTTGATGACAATGTCTCGTATTTTTGTCAAGTGCTTGCATGCTGCTTAAACCGTCCTCCAGTACCAGATTTGTCTTATACCAGCAATAACGATAACGTTTAACAAAAAAAATCAATAACATGACATGGAACATGAAACATTCGCCACTTAACAATGTCAGGTGATTAGCTAAATCAGTGGCTAACTCCCAAAGATACCAATAATAAGTTAGTACTACCCCAATTCTTATTATAAAAGTCACGTTGATAAAAAATTTAAACTATAGAGTGAATCGTATATTAAGAATACCAGTGAGTGATTAATAAATTTTAGATATTGAACTTATATAAAGATAATTTGATAAAAATGACAAGATTTTATTATCTATGCTTTGCTGAGCTGATACAGGGCAAATGCCCGGGGAATCAGAAAATTTTATATAATGATAAAATATCCATCGTCATCAATCAATCAACTTCATACTAGAAAACTTGTTATATCCACTAAATATTTTGATTAACTCAAAAACAGATTGGATAAACACGCCTTCAAAAATGATGATGTGTGATTAATGGAGTTTGAATATAAGGAAGGGAGGAAGTTGAATTTGAAATTCGATGTTAAATTAGGTACCATAATTATATTATATTAATAATAATATTTATGTGTTCCATGCATAAATAAGAAATTCACTTTCCATGATTGTAAGGATCTCCATAGCTAATTTGGGTTTAATGAGATAAATTATATTAATAATTCTATAGTTGTGATCCAAGCATACCCAAGAACGGAACCTTTAAGGCCCGTTTGGTACAATGGAATTGATTTTGATGGAAATGGATATAGAAATGAAAATGAGGTTTAAAAGTATATTTGGTATGTCATGGAAATGAGTCCTGATTTATATGAGAAAAGACCAAAATGCCTTTATAATTAAAAAATAAAAAATCCCTCTCCTTTGTAAAAAATTGAAAATTTTAAACTTATAGTATGAAATTCTAAAGGAAAAATATATTTTTTTAAAAAAAAAAAATTGGAACCCGGACCGGACCGGTTCATCGGTTTCCGGATTGGGCCGGACCTACCGGTCCGGGTTCCTAAACTTGGGTCTCATCACAGAAAGGGCGAGGTTGGAATTGAAGATATGGAATTGCAAATCTTAACTATTTGGGTGGAATTGAGTTTGATGGAATTTGCCCCATTTAGCTTTCATATGGAATTAAATTCCATGAGCATTTCTTTATACCAAACATACACAACTCATGGAATTGAATTCTAATTTCAATTCCATGCCTTCAATTCCACCATACCAACACAGGGAATGATTGGGAGGATCTCCATAAAATATATGAATAATTGATCATTTATATTGAAAACTGGGTTATTATTGCAATAACACAAGACTTTACAATTGAGGTCAACAAAGTCTTGCTCAAAACTGGGTTAGTACAATAAAATAAAACTTACCAATTTATATTTAATTTTTATTTGAGGTACTTTATTTTCGTATTTTATCACATTAATTCTTGAATCATAAGACAATATCACATAGCATTTGGAAGCAATAAAAGCAGCGAATATAATGATATGATGAATACAGAATAGTTCAACCCAGGGCGAAGAATCATCATATAAATCGCAGGAGCATTATCCAAGCAGCACCACTCAGTAGCATCAATTAATGCACTATAGGGTTTGAATATAAAGGAAGAAGTAAGTTGAATTTGAAGTTAAACGTTAAATTAAGAATCATAATTATATTAATAATTATACTTACGTGTTCTATACATAAACAAGAAATTCACTTTCCATAATTGTATGATCTCCATAACTAATTTGAATTTAATGAGATAAATTGAACTTAAATTTAGACATTAAATTAGGAATAATAATTATATCAATAATTATATAATTGTGATCAAAGCATACTCAAAAACGGCAGTTTCCATGATTGAAGGGATCTCCATAAATTATATGAATAATTAATAATTTATATAAAAACCAGGTTACTACTGCAACAACATAAAACTTTACAACTGAGGAGGTCAACAAAGTCTGGTTCAAAATCAGGTTTGGGCAATAAAATAAAACTTAATAATTTATATCAATAAGTTTTATTTGGGGTACTTTATTTATGTATTTTATCACATTAATTCTTGAATCATAAGTCAATATCACATAATTAAGCATTTGGAAGCAATCAAAGCAATGAATATGATGATATGATGAATTAGGAATAGCTCAACATGGGACAATAATCACTGTATACAGCGTTAGTGTATTATCCAAGCAGCACCACTTAGCAGCATCAACAAAGGGTCTGTTTAAATTAGCGATGGTTGAAAAAGATTTTTTTTAATCTGATTTTTATAAAAGTCATATTGTAAATTTTTTTTTTTTGAAAAACCCAAACTTTTAAGTTTCTTCTCAAAAGCTGCTTTTGGAAGAAAAAAAAATCCAGTTGCTAAAACGTCAATCCAAACACCCCGGATTTCAAAAAGCCAGAAGCTACTATGATTTTAAAAAAAAAAAGCCGTTCTACCATCACAAACAGGCAATTACTCAAATAAGTCGATGATAACAAGGAAACTTTTTGCATTATTGTTAGGGTGCTTAAGACTATTGTTAGCATTCCTTTTATCTTTAACTACATTACTTTCTTTTTGTAATTATTTTTATTGGGGATGGTTACAAATATTCTTTTAATTTTATCATCAATAAATTATATTTATCTCGCCCAACACAACACGCTTGATATTTATAAAAAAGCGTACGACCCACAGAGGGAATGCCGGAATGGTTCGCAGGGCAATGGTCAAACTATTGGTATCGGCCACCCTTACCGACAATTTAAAATAATAATTGGACTGACTTAAATATAACTTTTTTTTACATAAGTAAGGTTCAATTATAAATATCACACGGATATTAAAAAAAAAGTCCGATGCAGTGAAATGAAAATGCTTATCCATTAAAAATATGTTTATTCTTGTGTCCTGAAAGTAGTAAATGCAAGTGCATGTCGTTTACATAAAAGAATCTCTAATAGCTTATATATAGAAGGTAACATCCCAAAGAAAGAAAAAGAAAAAGAAAAAAAAAAAGACACCCGAGGAACGAGAACCTGCATGAATGCCAAACACCAACAAATAGGTTGAACGCTGACTAAAATATAGGATGTTTGTTTTTTGTGAGCTTTGTTATATTGTTAGTTATCGTCTTAATTGAATGCCAGTTTTCATTCAAAAAAAATATCCCCCAGTCTTTTTTTTTTTAATTGACGGAATGTAAAAAATGGTGGTCTTGACTAAAAAGCCCTAAGCCCAGTGAAGTTCAATAGCTCTATCATTTGGGGGGTAATTGGAGTTGTATTATTCAGGTTTGTGGCCCAACTAGTATCAGGAGAGAGAGTCTGAGGGAGTGTGAGCTTCATCTTTCATGCCCTGGGTTGTCGAGTTATTAAACAAACAATTTAAGCGAACTATGAGATGAAGATGGCTTCAGCTGCTACAAGCTAGTCCGTCCCACCAGACGAAGTAAAAACAAAGCTGAGTCCTCCTCGTTCTTTTTACATGCTTACTTTTTTGGACTTCTCATTTGTAGTAGTATTAAGTTCAAGCGACCATACATGAGTACTTTGAGTTCAAAATTTGTATAACCAGGAAATATAAAATATTGGCACTCCTTACCGTTGAAGATATAATTCACTTTCAATCACTTTATCAAAATTCAAGAATAGCAAGCAACTAATTAAAATGTCATATCTTTTCTCTTTCTCGTTATATCCAATGTGTATCATGGTAAATTAAAAAATAGCACTACCTTGTAAACCATGTTCCATATTTAAAGACGTGGAGGAGGAATCAATAGATAACTTGTATTATGAACTAATAATTTTCTCTAAAAGATGTTATTGCTTCGGTTCTAAATATAAGATTTAGTTGATTTTTTGTAGAGAGATCAAAGAAGTTAATTCAGTTATTTTAAAATATTGATATTATCAATTTTTCTAACTTATAAATTGATATATAATTTAATGATATATAACATATGATATGATTAAGCAACCTTTGGTCCTATATAAGGGAAAGAAGCCTCTTCATTTTCCTTACCACCCACTTTGCTCCACTTATTTATTCTCACCATTAGATTAACTCTGAACAGTTGAGATTCAATATCTTGTAAAAATATTATCATAAAAATAAATAAATAAATAAATGTATATAAATAAATTTAAATCATTAAAATTTGATATGACTAGTTCATGAATCTTTATTCTTTTATTAAATTATTATATACACACACACACACACACACACACACTTTTTATAAGATATTAAATCTTAACCATTCAGAGTTAATATAATAGTGAGAATAAAGAAGTGGAGGAAAGTTGATGGTAAAGGGAATGGAGAGACCCCTCTCCCACTATATATATAAGTCAGAGAGAAGATTTTTTTTGTCTATTCATAAGGCACGTTATTAAAGTTTTGATGTGAATGTATAATTTAATCTTTTATTTATTATTGTGTTGACTTTGTTTTTATTTGATATTTTTTATATTAAATAAGGGTATAATTGGAAAGTTGTTAAATTTAATGATAGAATTAATGAGATTTGATGTTTTCCCTTTTCTGTGTTAAAAATGTTAAAAATGCCTTATAAATAAGATCAAAAGAGTATTTAATTTTTTTAATTTTTAAAAAAGTTAACTAAATATTATATTTAAAATAATAATAGGAATGTTGGCGGCGGCAGCGGTCTACAGTCCTGGAACGTGAGCCAAATCCCTTTGTACCAAATGCCAATCACAGTGGAGGATAGGAAGCGACCAGAGTGCAGACCGCAGAAGCAGGCGGTAATACTATAATAATCAAGGAACGAAAAACCGGACCGGTCAATGAACCGGTCGCGGCACAGGTTCAAGGGTCACTGGGTCAACCGGGGTCGGACCGGTGAGCGAACCGGTGATTGAACCGGTCACATTAAAATATTACAATTTAATTGACAATAACAAAATAATGAGTTTCTCCTCCTTTGGTAAGTAATCATGCTCCATTGAGTTTTCAGATATGGAGACTTGCCAGATATGCAATACAATATTTGATGACAACTTGATTCAAACAGCAATTTGTTTGTAAGTTTTCACTTCTAACATTAGAATCGATGAGACTCAACCAAATGCAAAAAAACAAGCAAGCTTCATTCATCTATTGCCCAACAAAAAATCAACCAAATGCAAGCTTCATTCATCTATTCCCCAAAGAAAAACCTCATGTTGTTCCAACTTCCATGAAACATTTGAAAATCTTAAATCTGAAAACGAAAATCTTCAAAAATTAAAATACCTTCAGTCACCGTCTCCGAAGCTCACCGTCGCCGCTTGCTCCTCGCCGCTCACCGTCGTCACTCGCCGTTCAAGCAGCCACCGCCGATTGGAGCTAGGGCACAGGGTCGGGACTAGAGAGGGAAGGGGAAATGATTCTGAATCGACGAATCCTTCGTTCTCTGTTTTGTTTTGTCTCGCGCGGCTCTGCTTCAGTTCTGTCTCTATGTCGCTGCAATTTTTTTTTTTTTTTTTTTTTTTTTTGCAATGTCCCAAAACGGCGTCGTTTTGGGACAAAATTAGGTTTTTTTAAGTGACTCGGTCAAACCACCCGACCCGGCGGTTTGGCCGAGTCACATGCAGACCGGCCGGGTCGAACCGGTCTTGACCGGTTCGATCCCCCTCCCCTCACATATAACTGACCGGACCGGCCCAGGGACCGATTCGCCGGTTTTCCGGTTCGGTCCGATTTTTCCTTCAATGATAATAATACTAAATGAGCCTCCTTGTAAGAGATGATTGACAGTGTGTTCCAGCCCCAGTTTTCAATTGGCTCTTACCCTCTTAGCAAGTGTTTGGGCCGTCCTTCTTGTGCCTCCTTTAATTTTTAAACGCCTAGTTTGGCTTTATCCACCAATAAAACAATAAGAATTAATGGGACTTCCATTTCCCAAAGCTGCATCCATTATCATCATGCGCTGGCCTAAAGGTACGTGCCGAAAAAGACAAGGACGTGAAGTTAAGGTGGGGTTGGATCCAAGTAAGCATAGAGTTTTGAACAAGACAGGGCATGCTGTGCCTGTGTGCGGGTTTGGTTATGAAGCGTGGCGTGATTGCGGTTGATTTGTGACATACAAGAACGAGGCCCGGCCTTTGGGATGAATACATTCCAAGTGTGATTGTACGGTGATGGGTACGACACGCAATTGGGTGAGGTGTGATATTTTTAGGGGTACGAAAGGGAATTAAAAAAAATGAATGGAGGTCGACAAAAGACGGGAGCATATCTTTTTGTTGCAAATTAGCTTCCCACCACCAATTCCTGCCGTCTCTGTCTCCCTCTTGTCCCTATTACTATTATGTTGGTCATTCTTAATTGGATTAAAAAAATTTCATGAAACTTAAATAAAAACTCCCGCTCATAGAATGGTACATATCTTATTAATTTTATATTTAACATCTGAGATTTAATGATCGGTCTGTTTTATATAAGGAATCTGAGTTGTCATAGTGTTTGTGATGTGAATGGCGGGTTTCACTTTCACACCCTATTTTGTGACATTAATTAAATAAATAGATATTTGCTTTTTTGTGAGAGCCCACGATAACTTTTAAAAAATGACTGGTCCGAAATAAGTTTAACGCAAAAATGTATGAATATAAAATATATGCGCTGGCTCTCCGTTGGTGGCTTCCTACCAAATAGCACTTTTTTTTTTTTTTTGCTAAACATTAGGTTTTTAATATAAAATATAATTTAAAATGAAAATTAAACTACAAATTAGATTTTATATTAAAGACTACTTGTGATGATTGCATCTTTTATTTATCATTTGTTTTTTTTTTTTGGTTCCTGGCTGCTGGAAGTTTTATGCGTGGAAGTCCATTTCAACCCGGCAATAACAAGCAACTTTCGCCCGGGTGAAATTTCTAAAGAGTAGAGACTTATATTCGTATTATTTAGTTTGGACATTAAAATTTATTTGCTATGTTAAATATTTGTTTGCAGTCTTTTAAAAATATATACAAAAATTATGCGAACTTTCAAGCCTAACCTGTATCCAGCTAATTGGAATCGATCTCGAAAAAACAACAAAATATGAGATATGCAGACTGCAAACAAAATTTTTTGAATATAAGTGTTTATTACGTAAGCCGAGACAAAACTCCTCTCACATACTTACTTCGTATACCGTGAATCACGATTTATAAGCACTTATTACCTAAAAATAAGCTATTTCAAACAAGCACAATGAGTAAGGAGTCGGGGCTCATGAAGGCTAACCCGATATGTTTTGACAGCGCTACGAGCGTCTAATAGGACTCTTGGGTGTAAATAAAATTCTCGGTGTGTAAAAGACATGACTATATTATATAAAATTAAGTTTATTTCTTTCTGCTGTTTTTTTAGAGAAAATTATTCATAACTACTCTATTAAAAACTTATTTATCAAATAAGACCTTTGGGTGCAAACAATTTTTTCCATGTGTAAAAAATCTTCCCTTATATTCAAACAATCTTCCCTATATTTAATATATCTTTTCTCTGTGATCTTTTCTTGTGTTTGAACAATCTTCTCTTATGTATAAAAAATCTTCTCTAAATCAATAAGTTTACAATAAAATATTTATGGACAATTCCCCCCCCTTTTTATGGGTTAAGGGGCAAATCTACCATCGATCTTTTACAAAAAAAGCATCTGACATGATTATCTTTTTTTTTTTTATGGTTTATGCAATGGACCATTTTTGGCCTTCGGTGCACTCACCTTCCAGGTATTCGGCGTTAACCTGAAGGCCAACGCTGGATTTACCAACATGGGCCCCCGACAACCGACTAGTCCTGGCGCCCCCAATCTGATAGGCCCGACAGGAATTCACCTCTTTGAGGCGCCCCAAGGGAGAGAGCTCCCAACGGAAATTCTCTACACCTTCCGTTTCCTGGGATCGAACCCAGGAACGGATTGGTGTGGCGCAGATGCCTACCCATCTGCGCCAACTTCCGTTGGTGACACGATTATCTTTTAAATGGTGCATTAATACACATGAACAATTAAAACTGGAGTGTTCAACACAATCCGTTAAATTCCTTATAACATCTGTTAGCTGTGTTTGAGAAATCGTCTATGTGGCAAATATTGATATAAAATATAATTTGTAATAAAAATTAGACTACAAATTAGATTTTATATTAAAGACTACTTGTGATGATTGAATCTTTTATTTATCATTTTTTTTTTGGTTCCTCGCTGCTGGAAGTTTTATGCGTGGAAGTCCATTTCTTTTCTTTTCTTTTCTTTTTTTATGAGAAAGACAAGTATCAAAACTATGAAACGGACATCAAAGTGACGAAATCCTGCTGTATGAGACGACATATGCGCTCCGAAGGGGCCGTGACAACCTGAAAATCTACTCCCATGTTCCTAGCATCAGCTGCTAATGCATCTGCCACACCATTAGCTTCTCGATCACAATGGAGAAGCTCGACATCCCAGTTTCTCTCAAGCATTCCACGGATCTCTAGAATTACTGAATAATCAGGATGATTCTCAGACAAAGCAGATTCAATCAGGTTAAGAACCTCTCTACTATCACTCTCCACCATCAAGGACTTGATATTCTTATCCCAAGCTTGTTTTAAGGCCCACAAAATCCCCCAGGCTTCCGCCGTTACTACAGTACCGTAACCCACGCGAAACATAAACCCTTGCACAAAATTACCATGATGATCCCGAACCACCCCTCCACACGTACAGGAACTAGTATTAGCATCAAGAAACCCATCCACATTAAATTTCAAGACTCCTTCAGGAGGAGGCTGCCACACCTGAAGAGAACTGACTCCCACATGGTGGCTAAGATGTAGATATCCACCCCAAGAAAGGCAAGCCTGAGACCGAGCCAAAATCTCCTCCTTACTCCAGCCCTTATTACTAAAGACCCGTTCGTTCCTACCAAGCCAGAGATGACGGCTCAGTACCGCGAACCACAACCGGAACTCATAACCTCTCACCGAAAATCGTTGTTGGGTACCCCAATCAATCCAGCGCCTATGATCCACAATTTCAAAAAATCGGGCATGAAATCCCCTCAGCATGATCATCTCCCAAACTTCCTTAGCATTAGGGCAATCCCTTAGTACATGCAAAAGTGACTCCGTCTCAGATCCACAAGTCCCACAAGCAGCAGAATCTTGCATCCCTCGGGCACACCGCGACATGTTAGTTAATAGCCTATCATGACAGCATAGCCACAAAAACATCTTGTAGCATTGTGGGGCCTTCAGTTTCCAGATCCGCTTCCACAGTGCAGTACCCTGAATTGAGCCCTGGTCAATAAGTTTTACATAAGCTGACTTAACGGAAAAATGACCGTCTGTAGACCAGCGCCAGACTGGTTCATCCCTCCCATCCACACAACTCGGTCGATGCCATCGTATAACCTCAAGAACCTCACCTGGAAGATATGGACTAAACTTACTCCACTCCCACGCTCCGGTGCCTGTAAAACAATCCGCCACCCGCCAATCAAGCATCTCCGTAGGTATTCTACTAGTGGCCAACTCTTGAAGGGGACCCACATGAGGGACCCAGCTATCTTGCCAAAATCTCGTGTCCTGACCATTTCGAACTCTCCATCCCAAACCCTCCTTTACTGTCTCCCAATTCGACCGTATGCGCTTCCAAGTCCTAGACTCGGATCTTCGCCGCTCCACTACTGGAATCACATCTGACCCTGCCTTATACTTCTCACGAAGAAATCATACCCACAAGTGATCTCTGTTGGTAATCAGCGACCACCCCAACTTAGTCATAAACGCATTATTCTGAAAGCTTGCTTGACGGAGACCTAAACCTCCCTTATCTTTACCTCGGCAGACATTACTCCATGACACCAAGTGAACCTTGCGGGATGACTGGTTGCCACCCCACAAAAAACGTTGGCAACGTTTATCGATTTCATTACATGTATGTGCCGAAAGGGGCACAGTTTGCATAGCATACGAGGGCATACTTGAAACCACGGAAGAAACTAAAATTTGACGCCCAGCTAGTGAAAGAGTATTAGCTTTCCAGCTGGAGAGCCGAGAATCCATCTTATCTAAGATAAACTTGTATGTAGATGTAGTCATCTTTTTATGAAGCAGAGGCATACCCGAATACTTGCCCAGATCAGAGCAGGGGATGAAGTTCAGGAAGTCACATATCTCCTTACTGTGAGCATGATTCACATTCTTGGAAAAGAATATCCGGGACTTAGACATATTTATTTTCTGCCCCGACACAGCACAAAAATCGTCTAACGTGGCCTTAATGATAGCCGCTTGCTCCATATCAGCCTCGGCGAATAGAATAAGATCATCAGCAAAGAAAAGGTGAGAAATAGGAGTCCCTCGGCGACTAAGCCTGAAAGGAAGCCAGCTCCTAGTTTCAACGGCATCTTGAATCAAGTGACCCAACCGTTCCATTACCAAGACAAACAGATAAGGCGATAAAGGATCCCCCTGTCTCACTCCCCTGGTAGGCTTAAACTCCGAAGAAGGTGAACCATTCCATAATATCTTCATCTGGGGGGACGAAACACAAGCTTCGATCACCTTACGAATATAATCCGGAATCCTTAGAATCTTCAAACACTCAAAAACAAACTCCCATCGAACTCGATCATAAGCTTTCTCAAGATCAATTTTGATTGCCATAAACCCCCGCTTCGTCTTCAAATTTCGCATTGAATGAATCACTTCTTGAGCTAGGATTATATTATCAGCGCTCTTCCGCCCCTGTACGAAACTACATTGATTCGGGGCAACCACTAAAGGTAAAATGGGTCTTAGTCGTGTTGAGATGACCTTCGTGACAATCTTATAAACAACATTGCATAGGCTGATAGGTCGAAAATCACGGATAGTCTGGGGATGATCCACCTTTGGAATTAGAACGATATGAGTATCATTAATATCACCTACCCTACTAGGAACATCAAATATTCCTTGCACTAATTTAAACACTGACTGGCCAACAATATCCCACTGGCTCTGAAAAAACAAGGGATTCAAGCCATCCGGACCAGGTGCCTTTAAAGATCCCATTGCAAAAAGAGCACATTTAATTTCTTCCTTCACCACCGCTTGCCCCAGAAGCTCTAACTGTGCCTCCTCCACTACTGGGTAAGAGCACCCGAACACCAAGGAATTAGACAAATGGTCCTCTTCTGAGTATAGAGTCCTAAAAAACTTACATCCCATTTCCATGATTTCATGTTCATCATATGACCATTGACCTGATTCTAACTGCAAAACTTCGATCTTATTACGTTTGCGCCTTCCATTCGCCACTGAATGAAAGTATCTCGTGTTTCGATCCCCATCCACAAACCACTTAGCTCTTGAGTACTGTAACCACATAAGTTCCTCTTGCATAAGTACCTCCTCCAATTCCTGCCATAACTCATCGCGTAACCCCTCCAAACGATTCGTAAGACCCACAGAAGCTATATCCCGATTAACACCCTTAAGCTTTCTATACAGCTTAGCTTTCTTCCATTCCACATTACCAAAAACGTCTCTATTCCACTTTGTAACCCTGTTGCGGAACTCATCTACTGCCTGATTCCAATTGTGCTCCTTATTCCAGCTAGATTGCACAAAATCCGAAAACTCATTATGAAGGACCCAGGGTGTAAAAAATCTGAAGGGCCGTTTGTTTGATCTCCCTATCACCTGTGTAACATTTCTCAATAAAACTGGACAATGATCAGAACTAAACTTTGGCAAATGAAGAACTGAAGCATTCGGAAACCTTTCATGCCATGCTGCATTGACAAAGACTCTATCAATCCGGCTATGACTCCCCCTACTACTCCACGTGAATTTAGGTCCCTGAAACCCAATATCAATCATCTCACATTCGTGGAAGTCCATTTCAACCCGGCAATAACCAGCAACTTTCGCCCGGGTGAAATTTCTAAAGAGTAGAGACTTATATTCGTATTATTTAGTTTGGACATTAAAATTTATTTGCTATGTTAAATATTTGTTTGCAGTCTTTTAAAAATATATACAAAAATTATGCGAACTTTCAAGCCTAACCTGTATCCAGCTAATTGGAATCGATCTCCAAAAAACAATAAATTTTGAGATATGCAGACTTATGTATTTAAATGAGTATGGAGTCGGGGCTCATGAAGGCTGATCCGATATGTTTTGACAGCGCTACGAGCGTCTAATAGGATTTTTGGGTGTAAATAACATTCTCCGTGTGTAAAAGACATGTCTATATTATATAAAATTAAGTTTATTTCTTTCTGTTATGTTTTTTAGAGAAAATTATTTATAACTTTTCTGTTGAGAATTTATTTGTCAAATAGGATCTCTGTGTGCAAATAATTTTTCCTGTGTGCAAAATATCCTCCCTTATGTTCAAACAATCTTTCCTATATTCTATATATCTTTTCTCTGTAATCTTTCCTTATGTTTGAACAATATTATTTTGTGTGTAAAAAATATTTCCTATATCCCATTTAATAAATAAGTTTCTAATAAAATATTTATAAACAATTCTTCCCTTTTTTTTTTAATTGAGTTACAGATAAGTTTATTCCAGCCAAGAAAAAGGCCGAATCCATAGTCATACCTAATTTTGCCACCTCCCACAGCCATACCTTTGCTATCCCCCACCTCGCTTTTTATGGTATTACCTCCCAGAACATGGAAAATCGGACCGGATCAGTTGGTGTGTCTCGGGAACTGGCTAACTAGTCCGACCAGTTTAATATATGTTTATTTTAAAAACATAATTTAAATTGTTTTTTTATTAATTTTATTTGTAATTTCACATAAATAAGCATGAAAATCTTTGTTTTCTCATTGGTTTAACTTCGGACTAGCTCTGATTTAACCTACTGACCCTTGACTCAGTACCTCAACCGGTTCAGTTTTCAGTACCTTGTTACCTCCTCTCAATATATAAGGTCATTTCAATTGAATTGTGAGATTCTATAAAATAGTTAAAATTAATTAATAGTGATAAATATGTAGAAAATATAATTTTTTTTAAAAATATCCTTATTTATAAATGAATAAGAGAGAAATAGCAACGATGAGAAGAAGAAGAAGAAGAAAGTGAATGTATGGTAAATAAATGTTGTGAAAGAATGATAATAAAATAAGTAAAAATGTATTTATTATTTAGACAAAAATAAATAAAAACTTATAAAAAGGGACAAGCCCTTATACGTAGGGATGGATGGATTTTGTTTTCCCATCTTTTTCCTTATTCAAATCTTTCCAACTGTTTGGTAATGGTAACATCCACAATCATTTTTAAAAACTCCTTTATATTTTATTGGATAAGACTTCCTTGTATATTTATTTTATAAGTCTAAAATAACTTAAAATAAGCTAATTCAATCACTTCCAAAACATCATAAATGTTTATTAAAGCCATTCCTCAAACGAAAACCAACATTCATGCAGAAATTTTAAAATAAATAAAACGTAACAAGTAAACGCATAGATACCAAAATTTAGTTATTATTAGGATGAGACAGTTTAATATATGCAACTGCGGAGAATGAAAAGTAAATAAAAAAAAAAAGAGAGAGAAAATTACTCTTAGGTTCAAAAAAAAAAAATGAAAAAATGGTCCTTGGAGATTACAAAATGAAAAAATAGTCTTATTAACAACACCATGAGTCTTTATTGACAACTCCATGGGATCATTTTTTCATTTTGCAATCTTTAAGAATCATTTTTTTATTTTTTTTGAGACCTGAGTATAATTCTCCCATAAAAAACATAAAAAAGAGGTTGAAAAACGCCACCCACTACAGCAGACAAGAGAGTGCTTTTTATGGGCGGTGATGAATAAACTAATGGTTTAGCGGGAAAGAGGTGCAGGCGTTAATCATGATGACTGATGAGAAGGCGTTAATAATACCATTTAGGTATTATTTATAAGTTTTTTTTATAAAAAATTTTAATCTTATTTATAAATTCAGTTTTTATATAGTAAATGAAATTATGATAATTTTATTCTTATTTATTATATAAGAAAAAAAATAATTTAAAGATAGATAAAAAAAAATTGAAAAATATTTATTTATAAATAAGGGCATAATTAAAAATTTATCTTATAATCATTGAGTTAACTATTTTTCTTTAATATATGAGATTTAATTAAAAAAATTTATAAATAACACCGTAGTGATAAGAAATAAGCAAACGATGAGAGATCCATACATAAATAAATCAATAAAGGTAATGTGGACTGTGAAGGGGGGCGTGGGCGTGGCTGGACCAACGGCAACGAATTGCGCATCAGGTGCCACTATTCTAAGAATCACGCCGGGTTTAGAAATCAGCTAGTTATTTAATTTTAAAAATCAGTTCACCGGGGAATATTAATCAAAACCTTATTATCAACATCAGTGAACAATATTTAAAGTATTGGCAGGGATCCCTGATATAAATGATAAATCCTCTTTATATAAAAGAAAAATAATATACTCCTTCATCTATTTAATATAAAACTCAGTTGATTTTTTTTTTATAGAAGTTAATGAAATTAAATAATCTAATTAATCATAACATTATTATACATTATTTAATTATATATCAATTTATAAATTAAATAAATTAATTTTGTATAAAAAATATAAATATAAATGTCATAAGGTAATTTATTTAATTTATTTTAAAAAATTAATTAAACCTTATGCTAAAGAATAGAAGTAGTATTGTATACGATGTGAAAGAAAATTTGATTTTATTTTTTTAAGGGGGGTTGAAAGTAAGAGTAATTATATATGTTGAAGAAACAATAAAAAGAATAGGCTCAGTTGATTTTTATGTATAAGAGAGCTAATTAAATTATTTTAAATTATTTATATTTATTTTTTTTAAAAATAATCTGTTTGAGTTATAAATTGCTGTGTAATTCAATCATACATAATATATAATATGATTAAGTAATTTATTTAATTTCTTTATTTTTTCTAAAAAAGTCACCTATATCTATATTTATTATTTAGAAGCCAGGAAATACTACCCCTGTTGACTCTTATCCTTTTTATTATAAAAAAAAAATTCCAGCGACTTGTCTCGTTTTTTTGGCCAGTAGCTACTGGTCTTTATATTTTTTATTTAAATTGATTATTATATCAACACTAGTTAGTCAAACTCCATTAGTTGTTCATGGGGGCTTAATAATTATCAGTGAAATGGTTTGCATTTCTAACATATTTATTATAACTATATTTTTTTATCAACGTCATTTAAATTTTTGTATGTGTTAGGAGAAAACAAAAGGGGGTAGAATATAATATCCGTGTGGCTATAATTGGGGCGGTGAAGTATAAAGGCGGCACACGGAGGAAGGCACGCCGAGGGTGACAAAAGCACAGCCTTCGTGTTGATTGCGCGTAGGTTGTTGTGGTCGTTGCCGTTGATGATCTCCAAATAATACCTGCCTTTTCTAGCCCTTCTAATCCCTGAATTCCTCACTTTCTCCATTTTAGCTTTCTCTCGAAGCTCTCCGGATTCTACATCGCGCGCCCATTATTGTCTGATAGCTCACCGCCTTGATTTTCTTTTTTTTGGCTTCCCTAGGTAAGTTTCACCTTTTTCTTTTTCCACCACATAAAAAGCTTCCTAGTTTATGCCAGAAATTGCGCCTCAGCCTCTCCATCATGAGGCACTGGGGTCCTTTTTCTTCATATTCTTCTCTTGACTCATAAAACAAAGGTTGATGTCTGCTGTTGCTGTTTGTTTCTTGATTGTTATTCGAACCTATCTGCAACCCATAACAAGAAATCCTATTTTTAATGGGAGCTAGTGATTGCAGTTCCTATTAGATCTCTTAAAATACTGAATTTGTTTGGTTGATGGAATTAAGTTGGTCCGATAGAAATCAAAAGTGTTTTCATTTTCGTATAATGGACGCCAATGACGTGTTTGATGGGGCTTCTTAGTTTTCTTAAATGGATTTTTGCCCGTCTGACCGTTAGATCTTAAACTGTGCAGGTCTCTCTCGGAAGAGGCATATATATACATGAAGCTTTGAGGAAAAGATTTTACTGCACCTATAACTCTGGCCGACAATCTAGAGACATTTCTGCCGACCGGTGCAGGCGTTGCTTCTTCGTTTGCCGGTTTTCGATTTTTCTCGCTCTGGGTTCTGTGTCTTGTCCTGCGCCTTCCCACTGATTATGGCTAACTTTTGATTTGGGTCCAATGTGATTTCTAAACTCTCCGCCGCCCCTGTTATAGCTGAACTATGAAATGATCAAGCAGAGATGTGACTTGTGAGCGACAATATAGATTGAACTGAGTAGATTTTGTGATAATTTTAACCTCTGCAATGGCCATGTGTAAATGTTTCTCTGTTTTCATCGGGAGGAAGAATGCCAACAAGGTAAAAACTTCGAATTTTTGCATCGTATTTTGTATTGTGAGGTTGAATATACCTGAAGCATCGATTGATTTTAGCTTCCTTTGGCTTACTTATTTCAGGAGGAAGAACAGGCTTCGAAAGGGAGGCTTGAAAGTCTGCATCTCAAAATACAGCAGCTGGGAATATCATCGAAGACTGATGAGTTGAAGGCGTCAACCTTTGACGTTAAAGCACCACTTGGGATCCAGAAAAATTCACGGTGCAATGTGAGGGTTATGGATCTTGAAAGTCCTGGGAAGGATGAAGCAGAGGAAGCTTATGAAGGGGAAGATGAGCATGAAGATTCAACCTCAATCAAGAGGGAACTTTCTGACATGGATCTCCAAAGCCACGCAAATGAAGCCAATGCCAGCAAAGGAGGACTTGGTCCAAGAGATGATGAGATAAGTTTTCCCATTTTATATGGAACTGAAGCCAACAATCAATTCGAAGATAGGAATGATAAAGAGAGTCATAAGAGTATTGATATGATCCAAAGTGGACATGTCAGTGATCCTGGGGTTGGCAAGGCTGTCTTCTGGGCTTCTCCAAACCTCAAGCGCTCCTGCTCCGACCTGGAAAGAAGGGATGTGTTTAGGAACTTGACTCGCCAATTGCCTTACTCTACCTCTCAGTCCTACGAGGATTTGCAGGGATTATCAGAAAACCAGATGGATTATCTTGAAAGCCCCAAGTCAGGAGTGACTCATTGCAGTGCCGATAAAGTTATGTTGAAAAAGCATTCATCAAGTCAAGTTCTCCCTTCCAGAAGTAGAAGACTGTGGTGGAAATTGTTCTTGTGGAGCCACAGGAATATACACAGACCTTGGTTTAGCGAATCAGCGCAATTACTTCCTCCTAATGTTGCTGCTACTTCAAACAGGCAATGTGGCTATTCTTCAGATATCCTTGAACCCAAACAAGTTAAGGCAGTGGGAAATGTGGAATCGCCTGGATCATATATCGGTGAATCTTTTGGCAAACTCTCCATTGAAGAACATACTGATAACCAAAGGTGGGGGAGACTTCACATTGGTGAATCAAACATGTGGCCTCAAAACCAGTGGGTTGCTTTCTCAACAGAATCATCGCCCTTCACAAGGGTGGACGAGTGGGTGAGAGATCTAGAAACCCAAGAACCACTTCAACTGGATGGTGATGATGACAATGAGAGAGGCATCGTGTACCCTACATCTCCTGACACTGGTAGATCAATGGCCAGAAGCACAGCTCAACATCCAGGTGCCAATCTTTCAAAGGAGATTTTGTTCGCTAATAGCATCGTCCAGTCTCTGAATCCAACCTCATCTGCAGCTCACATTACGGGTGTTGGTTTGAAGTCTATTCCTGCTATTTCACATTTCTCCAGTCTCCGCACTGTCAATTTGTCCAATAATTTCATAGGTATAAACCTCAGCAACAGAAAATAACTTTTCAAATAACAGCAATAAATAGCTGCATAACTCAGTTCAATTCATCTATTTGCAGTTCACATCACGCCAGGATTGCTCCCAAAGGGCCTTCACACTCTTAATTTGTCAAGAAACAAGATCAGTACCATTGAGGGACTCAGAGAATTAACACGTTTGCGAGTACTTGATCTCAGTTACAATCGCATCTCAAGAATTGGACAAGGTTAGTTTCTTTTTCTGCTGAGGTCTATACTCGATGGTAGTCTGTTTCTCATTTTAATTCACCTTGCAACTTATTCTCCGGTATGTTACCAGGGTTATCGAATTGTACACTTATCAAAGAGTTATACCTAGCGGGGAACAAGATAAGCGACTTTGAGGGTCTCCACAGGCTGCTGAAATTAACTGTTCTGGATATGAGCTTCAACAAGATCACAACATCAAAGTCGTTAGGCCAGCTTGTGGCAAACTTTAACTCGCTGCAGGCCCTGAATCTTCTGGGAAATCCAATTCAGAGCAATATCAGCGAGGAGCAGCTGAGGAAAGCAGTGTGTGGTCTTCTTCCAAAGCTAGTGTACCTGAACAAGCAATCCATCAAACCTCAGAGGGCACGAGAAATACTCACTGACAGTGTGGCCAAAGCTGCACTTGGGAACAGCAGTAGAAGCTCCCGCAGAAGAGCACTCAAGAGAGGTGGACAAGGAGGATCGCTCTCCTCCTCCAGAAGCAGTGCTGGCGTTGTTCAGAGAAGTAGGAACAAGTCAAGGAGCAGAACTCCAAGTATTCAGGTGCCTGCAAGAGGAACAATTCGTTAGAGTACTAAATTCTCTTAGCTTGGCTGTTTATCATGCATGTTTCCAGGTCTTGACCATAAAGTGCAGCCGCAGGCCGCAGCAATCTTCAATGTTCAAGTTAAACTTTTGGGATTGGGTTTGTTTCAGTTTCTTCCAAACAGAATACTTGAGCTCTAAGCGGGCGTTGAAAGTCTCCTTGTTTGTTAATAATGGATGCAATTTAGTTGGTCGCCATTCAGCTTACTCTCAAGGGTCAAGGGTCAAGGGTCAAGGGTCAAGGGTTGTAAGTAATATTATAGTGATAAAAAGAGTCGTTCCGCAAGGATAATCATGTTTTTAACTAGGTTGAATGAAATCATTCAAAATTAAGTAAGTCAAATAAGGAATTTTGATGAAAACAATAAAATTGAGTAATGGAAAGTGAAAAATTGATTTTAACTTTAAGATATCAAAGGTTTAGGATTACTTCTTCCCCATTATATTTTATGAAAGTATGTAATTGAATCACTTATACTAGTTGAATGAATCTATATGTTAGTCAAAGATTTTAAAATCATCAATCAAATTCTCTCAAGTCAAGATTGATATTTAATCATTATTAAAAATATTCAACTTCTTATTTATAATAAATAAAAGCCATCTTTTCAAAACAATTATTCAGGAAACTATGTTAGATTGTTAGATATATCTCTATTTTAATAACAAATAATTCATTTAATCCATAAACTTCAAGTCTAATATGATTTTTTTAAAGAGTTCTACAAAATAGCTCTCTCAAGCATAATTCAATTGAACTAACTTAATCATGTGGTGATCAAGCATAAGATAGCATTAAGCATAGAGAAAAATCAGTATGTATTTTCAATAACTAGCAAAAGCAAAATAAAATAGTAGTTCCAATTTATACAATAGGTAAAAGTAATCCTAAATGACAAGTTTAGCTAGATATAATATGAAATAAGCTCAAACAAAACATAAAACTCATGTTCATATCAACAAAATAAGAAGGAAAGGAAGAACAAGAAAAGCCAAGTAAATTTCTCAAGTCTCTCAAAAAATACTCCTCAAAGCTTCTAATCTTCACTCAAAAGCTCTCTTCCAAGGAGTTTTCTTTGTGTCAAGCCTCTTTTTCGTCTAGAATGGCCATTTCAGCACCTCCTCTTAGGTTAAAAGGCCCCAAATTCATCACATTTTTAAAACACCCAGCATCAATTTCACAACTTCGCTTTTACTTTGCTATACAGCGAATGCGATAAAAAAAGCCTATTTTTAGGGTGCTTTTACTTTTACTTTATTATAACGAAGCAAAAGCGATTGAGAATATTTTCAAACTACTTCTTTTGTCTTTCTTTTTGAATTTTGTTTTTCTTTTCCCCACTTCTTATGATCTTGTAAGCTTCTACATCTTGTCCTCATCTTCCTACAAAGAGAGGAATTTTATGAGGTTTTTAATTTCTTCAATTTAATCAAAACTTCTATACAGTTAACTCAAAATTTGATCAATATCAAAGCATTTTTATCACATCACATTTTTCCTCACATGTATAAATTTGATGCACAATTTGATTTCAAAAATGATAAATAAATGTATAAGAAAAATATGATGAAATATAATAATTTTTAGAGAATATAATTGGTCTTTCAAGTCTACAACTTTCATTGGTGGAAGTTTTTTTTTGAGATCATCCGGCTTTTTCACAAACTCTGCCAACGTTATATATTAAACAATTTTGACAGTGCCCGACAATATGTTTGACCATCTCAATTTATCCTCTGTTCTGCGGCTGTCATTTTAAACCCTTTGTGAATCCCAAGTCATCGTATCAGTTTTTAGAGGCGTTATGAATTTTGGCTGAGAAACTGCGAGTTAATACGGAGACGGCTCTTGGCTTAATGCAGCTATGCATCAAGTCACCTTTGTTGTGGCAAGTTATTACAGTCGGGTTGGGAATGCTGTTCAGTGAAATCTCAGCAGAAGAACAAAAGATGTTTTATAAGACGCAATTTTGAATTATAGCAGCAAGTCCATCTGATGATAATTGATTGATGACTTCTTAGGTATAACAATTAAACGGATTTCCCATACAAAACCACATCATGAAACAAGAGCTACCGAAAATACATGGAGCAAAACATATATGTCGGAGAAGTACCGGATTCGAACCAGCGATCTATGTATGTCTAGGCGGCGTTTCAACTGCTTCAGTCGTAGGCAGTCATATTCCGAATCTTTTTGGCCAAGTCAGTTGCTCATGCTAACAATATCTCTTGACTCATCTTTTTTTTGAATGAACATTGGAACACAGTAACCTATGAACAGGATACAATGAAACTTGTTCCCTAGAGGAACAACCAAAACAACAATCATCCCTGATCAACAACTGACTCATCTTTCTACCAAACTTGACGCATCATTCGCCTCACAATCAAACTTGACCGTCGTTTTATTAATATCATTGCATTCAGTGAGTTTAAAAAAATTATATTTACTGTTTGTTGGCGAAGAAAAAATTATATTTACAGTTGCACAGTCAAATGGTAAAAGATAGTGCATTTTTTTAAGAAAAAAACAAAGCATACTCGGAATGACTAATCGCGTTTTGAATGGGAGTTTTTATTTTGGATAATGCTTTGAGAGAGAGAGAGTATAATTTATCTCTAAAATATTTCTTCGCTTTTGTTCAGGCTTCATATGAGAGGTTTCAAATTTCCTTCATTCCCATAGCAGAAAAATTATTTATTACCTTCATCAAATAATTTTTTCAGAACATGAAAATATCTTAATTATCAGAGAAATTGCCCTTCCGTTCAAGATCTATAATTTTTATGCCTACAATTAAAATGGTGATTGAAAGGGATCCATCTTCTTCCTGCAATTTTAACTTTTTCCCCCGCATAAAGATAAAGCTACTATGCTTTTGAAGCATGAATGGAAAGTTACTATGATATTCTTATTATACAAGACTTGAATTTTAAACATCACAAATTACTCAAAGCCAACACTGTCCAGACACAACACTTATTTGTGAATTAGAAGAAAGATAAATATAGATGTTGCTCAGCAAACATGTAATTGAGGTAAAACGCCACATTAGCATTATAAATGAGTACAAAATACAACTCGCTCCATTTTAGAGCAGTTGTTGAATCCGATTTTCCGCGTCTATATGTTCGGTCGGTGAGGCATTGCAAAATTGCAGTGGAATACTATAATTTCACATTATAATTTATAAACATTGACAAACTTATCGAGTACAGATTTGTCCAGCTTTTACATGAGACAGCAGATAGCCTGTAAAATGAAAGCAGGAAAAGTACACAATATAGGGGGGATTGATTGGCTGAGAATTTTATACGCTACAGCAAACATCAATAACTTATTCTATGACTTTCACAATCTTGATGATGTGGCTGTGTTAACTGTAATCAGACATCATGGGAAAAAATAGATATACCAGTATACTTCCTCATCTCGTCTGGGACCTCGCTTGGTAATTACATGGCCCAAAACATAGGACTTGTGATTGCATAATTGACCAAGAGTCACTGTTTCCTCTATCCTGTTCTACCACTTTCTGTTCAAAATTTTCAAGCCCCACTTTCTGTGGCGGAGCTTTATGACAATAAATGAACATGATGGAAATGAATATGAATAGAATCAATTAATTAGTTTGACTGTCTTAAAGAAAGGCTTCTGACAGATTAGGAGTAGATGATCGTTGTCACTCTCAAGTTCTACAACTCTGGCATCCCACTTCAGCCGTGTTGCTAGAGCTCTAGCTGACTCTATCAAAGGAACTGTATCCCGAATTATGATCCAACCCTGCACACACAATCAAGTCAGCAAATTAAAAGCCTTCCCCGAGATGATACCCAAAAAATAGGAGCCTACACCGAAACAACTAAAACAAATAGGCAATTAGCGGATTTTCAGTATGTGAATACAAATCGAATTCACCGGATCAAACGAACAAATCAAATTCAGCAACTCGGACAACACTGAAGGGCTTCCAGTGTATTAACATGATTCTATTTGTAAAGGCATTAAAAGATACATTAGAAGACTGCTTAATGAGCAACTAAATGTTTAAAGTAATCTTAATAGTTTGGAAAACAACCTCGTAAGGATATCAAAGGAGATTTAATATATTACTGATAAAAAAGAGTCCAATTCAATTTGTTATCCTATTCACAAATTAATGCATTTCGAGTGTCACAAGTTAATAAACACAATCAGAGCCATGTTGATAGCCCTATAGTGGACTGCCAGCTATAATCATTGGTATTCCATAAAAATGGTAGAAAGCTGCACTTTTCACAAGCCACGAACAATGTAGCTCCTTTTGAGCTCTGTACAGATGTACAAGTCCACTCTGATTCAGAAATAGCACCAATGCATTGGAAAAAGGAAAATCTTAATCATCATTAATAAATTAGGACAAAGTGTAAGCTGAACAAGTCTGATTCAAAAAACAAAGTATTCTGCTAATGGAGGTGAATTCAGACTTGTAACGCTCTTCCATAAAGTTAATATGCAGCAGCTTAAAATAGTACAAGATTTTCCGCTCAAATCCAGGCCATAATGTTTAGTAATAGTACAAGATTTCATTATGGGCTTTAGGCAAATACCAGTGTAGAGATTTATTTTATTTTTTGTTTTGGGGGGAGGGGGTTATTAAGCTTACAACAAGACAAGAGGATCCTAAATTCCAAAACAAGTGTCGTGTAATTTTTGTGCTAGACAGATAAAAGAACAAATCCTGAACAATTGCTGTTCCAAGTCTTTGGGCATATCGATTTCTACATACATAAAAAGGAAAAGCTCGGAGTATTCAATTTACATACCTCTGGACGAAGTAACCTATCAATTTCAGTGAACAGATCAAGCATGGTGCATCTGCCAAGCTGAGAATTTTGAAGTGACAGAAGTCCTGCCGCATGCACCAAGTCATAGGTTCTAGGATATGTTGGAAAAACCTCACACCTAAAAGCAAAAACAGAACAGAATTGTAAGAAAACAAAAATGGACATGATATAATGATAATAGAAACGGAAGAAGGAAGTAATGGATTTGCATGTGGCAATAAATTCATATTCAACCACAAGAAATTCATTGACAGAAACTGCGATAGCATAATAAAATACAAGATAAAAAGGAGAACAGAATACCAATCATGCAAAACACCAACAAAACCCCTGTCCTGGATCAAGGGAAGGTAGTTTGGTCCACTGGTTGGGACCACATTCATGACCCACACGGACCTTCCAGCTTGCAGCAGTGCCGAATTAAAACCACCAAAATGAGCATTCATGTCTAATACATTTCTGAGCATGTTGTAAGGCGGTAAAGGATCCTCTTCACCAGGCCTCTTTGGATGATCAGAGAATATTAAAGGTGAAAGGAGAGACCAGTAATTACGGACTACTGTTCTCCAGGTTTCAGATTCCTCAGCAAATTCTTCAGGCTGCAGCCCTAACACATAAATGTAAGCTTGATAAGATAACAAGTGGCCAGGAGATTCCAATCAGTGAAATCGTATCTTTTTTTTTTTTTGCACCAGAATTCAGTGAAACAGTTAAAAGCAAATCCTTTCATTAAAGATCTATAACTTTTGAAAAACATTAGTAAATAACAATTACCATAGGTATCAAGCTCTTTATTGTTCAAGTTAGCCCGAGAAGGCCAGGTTGCTCTCTCATCAATAGAAATCCAACGACTACTATGTGTTCCTCCTATGCAGTTTTGCAGTTCTCGATAATATGGAGACTCCACATCGTAACCCTTACCACACAAAGGAGGGCCTGCACCAGAATTTCTGAAAGTACCAGAAAAGGGATGCTAAAAATCAGAACCATTTCATAATTCTTAATACAGCATGATTGCAAATATTGGTAGAGATTCAATTTTTTTAGAAATATGTTTCCTTAGAATGGACAATCTGAATGTAGTTTTCACCAATATGTCACAAGTTCACATCAGCTTTACCTTGAATTATAGCAATTCCTTTTACTAGTTTTCTTCCATATGACAGTTTCATCTTGTTGAGACAACATGTCCCAGCAAATATTTTCTGTGAAATCATGGACAAACTTCCACCGCTTCTGATTCTCTTTGCTACGGGCATTTGAAAGTGGCGATGTCCAGACAAAGTAGCCACCCGGTTTTAGAAGTCTATCAGCTTCAATCAAGAGAGTACCATCTATGAAAGTTAATAAGAATGTAAGATTAGAAATATTGATTGAAGTCCAATAATCACGCTAACAGTTATAAGGAATAAGGCTATGATTGGCTGTTAGAAAGTAGCCTTCACACACAGTTCAAAGGAAGACTTTGAAAAGTTACATACGGTTTGGTAGATGTAATAAACTATATTAACCTCAGTAATTTTCACAAGATGAACACCTGGGCCCTGGCTACTCAGAACACAGAAAAATAGAAACTAAAAGTTTTCAATATTTAGCTTCTCATTGGTAGCAACAGCATTACCAAACTAATCGAAATTCAAAGTCTGCTGGAAAGACAAAATTTATTAACTTTGGGAAACTTCCTGTAATTAAGAACTAAATTTGGAGATTTTCTCAAAGGCATAAGTCATATCATTTTTTAAAAAAAAAAAATCTGTATTTGAGTAAGTAGATTACACCAGAAACAAATGAGGGCTTCATGATGTCACTGCATCATAAATGATTATCCCTGATAAAGGAAGTATTGTACAAATGATATAGCCTATATTGACCAAAGGAAAATGGTTGGAATAACACTTTTAATTAAACTCAGAAAGGTCCAGGCATTGGAAAAAAGACAGCACGACCAGAGAGATAGCCCACTGTCAGTACTGTTCGTTGGTCCCAGAACTCTGTTTAAAGGTCTAAGCTCAACCATTAAAAAATACAGCAGCATGATCAGAGAGATAGACAGCCCCCAATTCAGCAAACAAGGTAAATGGGTATCAAGTATAGATAAGTATCCCTAAGAAACTAAGAATTGACATTTGCAATAATTAATATTTCAGTTTTCATGTTATGACAACTAATTTCTCTTTCACTGACACTTGTAACATAAGACCCACATTACAACAAAATACTCCCCCTGGTCCTTATTATATTATAAGTCACATTTTTAGAAGGTTTCTATGCTCCTAAATTAAAGTAATTTATAATAGAGACCCGAGGGAGTATAAGGTTTTGCTGAATAAATGCAAAATACCATCCACACATGCTGACTCTACAAAATTTAGCATGAGATTGAATTCTGAAAGGCACCTTTCTGGTCCCAATCAATCCCACATCTTGCACAATGCAGCATATCGAATGAGAGAGATGGATATGGCAACTGTTTTGAAGTGAAAGAAGCAATCATAGCTGGCAGACCCCTCTCAAGCGTGAGCTGAACTTGGCTGCCAGAAGGCTCATAGTCAGCAATGCACATAGTCAAGAGATGACTGTTAAAGAGGTGTGCTCCAAAGCTACCATAGCCACAACCTATGTCTAGTATGGTTCGAACCTGTGAATTTCAGAATGCCATGTTCAATTGAAGTTGAACTGTAAGGACTCAATTAAGTTTCAGAGCTTCCAATTATGCAATACATTACAAATCCATCCAAGTTGAAGTTACATGAAAATTTACGCACAAAAAAATCACCAATAAGATGTTTGACAGTAAAAAAACTTGGGTAATCATGTGCAACAGACCAACAGATTCTAAACAACCCAATGGTATAAAAAACTAATTCGCTAATTCAATGGGATTGTCTGGCTGCTTTGCAATTTATCCACCACTTTGAAACAATTTACTTTAGAACAATCTACATGTCTGGAATAGTTCATAGGTATACAAGCCAATACATGCCCGTAATCATTTGGCACCATTCATATATAATTTGCTGAAATCACAAATTAGATAATCAATATCTATTTTTTGATACCTGTACCAAATAAGGAAACCTTAAGCTCACCCACACACTTTGACAGAATATAAAAGTAAGTAACACGCACTAAATTTGTAAAATAAGCATAATGGATGAGGAGACCACATGAAATACAACAACAACAACAAGCCTTTATTCTACTAGTTGAAGACCACAAGAAATGAGGCCGAAAAAAAAAAAATTATATGCGATTTTATTAGAAAATATATATTTACCCCAGCTTGTATGAAGTTAGACTCGTTTCTGAGACCAATCATTTCTGCAATTTGATGTGAATAGTCTTCAACACCATCAAACATTAGAGAGGCTGAACGAAATGAAATTTGTTCTTCATCCAGCATCATCATTCTATAACCATGTGAAAGAAAAGGCAACAATAAATAAAAAGATGACTGAAATGAAAATAATTAGTAAGGAGACATGTCTAACTTACCTCTTGGTCAAGCTTCCAGAAGAAAGAACCTCCTGGGCAGTGATTTTGACATTTGCAACCCAGATAACATCTCTTCCAGTTGGCCACCGAAGAGGAATTTTGTAATTTGCAGGAGGAAGTATCAAGCAGTTTTGCTTGAGCTCACGCTCACATTGCCTATCAAGCTCATTGCCATCAGAATAACCCAAAGCTAGATTCGTAGAAACATTAAAACAGGGAACATGGTTTTGAAATTCTTGAGAACAAAATTCTATTTCTTTAAATTTTGAGGTGCCGCTGGAAAACTCCCCAATATCCAACAGGTCTAATACAAGTTTCTCTTGGAGTCTTCTATAACCATGGTATATGTGACCTCTTGATGAACTCGAAATCAAGATCGTCCACCAAAAAGATCCAGTAAGAGCAAGAACAACGATAAATAGCAGGCTAGATTTCAAGAGAAGCATTGTCAATTTAAATCGACTTCTTGGAGTGCCAGCAATGAAGCTATCCGCGAAACAATTCTCAGAGTTACCATATTTTGATTGAGAATTATCTGCTAAAAATAACCTTAAAGGCAACCTCAGGGCTAAAGGGCTGTGAATATGATCTGATGAAACTCTTCTATCCGAATCTTCCTTTTCTGCTTTATCTTTGGATTGAGAATCCCGCATCTCATGACTGCTGTCAGGGATCCGAATACCAGATACACCTCGATGCAGAGGCCTGGACATTCTACGTCCTGGAATGTTATAGTTGCACGAAGAAGTTGATGTGTAACTGAGAGTAGTTTATGAATATACTGAGAAACCAATAAAGGTTTGTTATTTCAACGCCATCCGGATTTGAGGGGGTAAGTCATTTGGAAACATCTCCTCCAGTAAAGCAATTGGAAACCTATGCGCATAAAGATACCCTGTAAAACTATCAGACTTCGCACCAAAACAAATTCAATTCCTAAGAGACATTCAAATAAAAGTATAAGTGAAGAGAAGCAAGTTTAAAGACAAAGAATAGGCAAAAGCGATGGTGCGGCCATAGCACCAACTACATGGGAATGATGAATACTTAGAGCATTAATTCAGCGCATCAGATCCATCTCAATCCCAATCTTGAAATGGATACAATGAAGTAAAGTAGATTGATTGGTAAGCAGCATAGCGGTAAAATTCCTCTGACTTTAAAAAGAGTTAGAAAGCGCGTTCCATTCAATACGAAAACGTCATGAAAACCGAAAAGAAAGAAGAAGAAGAAACAGCATTTAGATCAATCCACCAACTGACACAAGAAAATAAAACATTATTTGAAGACATCAGATCAAATCCAGTGAATAAAAGAAGCAGAGACGGAGCAGCAGAAGAGGCAAAGACTAGTACCTTCTCCCCTTCCTTACAGGAGGCGCTTAAAGAAGCAGAAGACTGAAACCAATGCCAAAGGGTTTAGCAGGAATTAACAAGTGAATTGGCAATGCTCGCTGGAGCATGGTCACACTAAGGATTATAAACACGTTCCAACATTTCTTAGCTCGGTTTGGTTTATGTTCTCCTCCCTCTCTTGACCACTCTCTTCCTCTCTCGGCACACCCTCGCACCGTCGGATGGTTGCTGCTTCGAAAAGAAAAATGGAGAGAGATGCCACTGCCTGGACGAGCACTATGAGATTTTGTGCTGATCCGATCGAGAGAGAGAGTAGCACCCCTCAGAATCCAGATGCCCAAAAATATTAATTTAGGGGTGTTAAAAAAGAAGAAAAAGAAAACCCGGGGGAGTGGGGACGGAGCTCATGAAACGAATTTGCATTAATCTAACAAGGGCAGGACAATTAATAAGGAAAATACTACTACTCGTACTGTTTAAAGATTCGCATAAATTGTTAGAAATATACTAAACACTTAAAACTGAAATTCTTATAATAATGATGCTAAAACCATAAACTTCAAATATTTCTGAAATGAAAAAATTAAATTATATTTCAAGGAGGAGTAATAATGATTTTAAATATTTAAGCACTAACTTGGTGGCTTACATGAATTTTATTTTTAATGCTTCAAATATCATTGATTTGTTTTGCAGGTTTTTAAACCCATTTTTTAAATTAATGAAAGCCTTCGTAAAATCAGTAAATTAATGAGATTAGTATTATAAAAAGGATGTGGCGGGAGGAAGGAGCAGGGTATACTATAATAAGAGTAAAAGCGCTTAACTCCACTGACAGTTCGAACCCCACTGTAATTAATTAACATGGTCACTTTCCCCCATTATATTAATTCCGCGCTCACTGTGGCAAATGAACGCGCTTAGGAAGCTCCCTTCTAGGTGTGTTCTTTTATCCTAAAACCGTGGTTTCAGAAGTATTTTTTCATAAATTGAGATTAAACTCTTTTCACATTCTTATTTCATAAACTGTAAAAACTATTCTTAAAAGCTAATCAGAACACACAAAGCACACAGTCACAGCAGCCCACAAACGACAATTCAATTCATCCTCACACAGGCAAAAGTTGCTCCCTGATCATCATATCACATCCTTTGTCTGGTCCCAACGCAAACGCCACTTGACCCATGATATTTGAGTGGCTCGCTTTATTTTCTTCTCTGTGAAGCGTCAAGTTTAAGGCTCCAGCTTGGCCAAATCAAAAGAATTTAAGGTGCATTAAAAAATGTCTCGAGAAAAATCAT
Source organism: Inga oerstediana (assembly GCA_963210345.1). NCBI lineage: Eukaryota > Viridiplantae > Streptophyta > Magnoliopsida > Fabales > Fabaceae > Inga > Inga oerstediana. The sequence continues at coordinate 3,977,945 of OY723405.1, forward strand.
AGTGGAAAGTTGGGGGGGAAATCAAAAAATGGTAGATCCAACGAGAGAACATCGAGATGCTTAAAAAAATTAGCCGACTCCTTCTCTTTGGTTTTAATTATTTTTTCTCGAGAGAGCATTTCACTGAAGTTTGAGAAAGAAAATGACAGTTCCGTTGTTTCCTTGATTGTGTTGCAAATCTGAGTTGAAGCTGTAATGGCGGACACTGACCCATATCATATTTTATTAATGGTCCGTGCCGTGTCGGCCTGAATTTGCTTTCCACATACATAACTGGGATTCTGTTTCTGGATAAACAAAAATAAAGAAGCTGCCTCAAGACGAACGTGATCAGGCGAGGCAAGAGCTTTCCGGCGTGATTTCAGCCCTATGCATGTGGGTAAATTTGATTTTAAGTTTATTATTAAAAAAAATGTAAAATTGTATTATTCCCATAAATAAATAGGCACATCCCTAATATGGCAGTAACTCCTTGGATGGTATCAGAAACATCTCCGAATCTGAGTTTTAATTTTGCTGATGGGCATGCAAGGAAATATCAAGTACCAGACCGTTCAAGGTTAGAATGATGGGTTAATTCAACAATAAAGTAGATTAAATGTACCGGAAATAAGGAGGAGAACGTCTTGTACGATGAAATTAATTTAGGAGACTGTTCAGGTTCTGTCGATCCATTTTGTTTGCGTTTCTTCTTATAAGTTTAAGTGGGTGTTTGGTAACTTTTAAAATCATGGTTTCAAATCATGATTTACGTAATTCGAGATAAAATTTCTCTCACACACTTACCTCATAAGTCGTAAAAACTATTAAAAAAAGCTAATCCAAACATACACTTATACACATGGAAGTAGTTGGGGGTGATGTCACCCGCTTCCCCCCCTTCCCCCAATACAAAAGGAGGCTCGTTATACGTTAAAACGTAAAAACGGCGGGAGCGGGGGACATCAGATAGAACATTATTCCGATTATTATTGATTACATGCAATTTCTAATGAGATGTACTGTACTGAATATAGAAAATATCAAAATATATTTATCATTTAGGATACCTTATTGTAGTTGTATTTATTCCTACTTTCGTATTACATTAATTAAAATTAAAATTGATAGAAAATTCACGCACTGAAAATGCCGTATTCCCCTCCCGTTTCGTAAAAGCGGTTGTGCACTGGAACTGCAACTTTGATGACCAGTCTGGCCAAGAAAAAACTCACGCGATCAGGAAACAAATTGGGGGAAAAAATTATTCATCGTTTTTTCCGTGGGCCCCACCGTAGCGTTTTGCTGTGTCGGTGGACCAAAAAGGGCCCTGTCTGGCATGCATTGGGTGCTGGCGTTCACATGATGTCGCACACATCTTTCGGGACGGTGGTCTAAACGCGGAGTTCGAATGGTCGTTTCCTGGATGAAATTCTCATTTTGCTGCTTATTATTTGACCCCATATCTTCTCCCTTCCACCACTCTCAGTTTTTTTTTTCCCCGTTTCAGTTGTAATCTGTGGTCAATTTTACCCGGGAAATAAAAGGGAGGTGAAAGTGTAATAACACCGCCTATTTCTTTTTCTACTATTACAATTATATGGCATGATTACTTAGAAAAATGTCCCAACATTGGCAAACTACCAACCCTTCTTTTGTCATTTTGTTTGAGTGATTCATCATCCAAATTTTCACATGGGATATGGGCAAGAAAATGGAACATGCCAGACCAGGAAAAAGCGATGATAGTCAAACAGATGGTGCTATTATGGCTGTCCCATAACGCGATTGAGTTTGATTTCATCCTCGATCGTCTATAACGCCGTTTTCATTAGACGGAAAAGGTAGTGGACTAAGCTGGAGATCGAGTTTGAACATTGACATGATAGTCGGCTAGCTTATTTCAATTAGGCTTTTTGATTGACGATTAACCAACACTTGAAACCTGCGTGCGTGCATGCAGTTTATGGGCCTAATAAGAAAACTGCGATTAAATAATTGAAGCTACTGTAGTAGTAAAAAACACAATTGGACATTATAAGGCATAGGCAAAGGTGTACTTTTTTTGGTGCCAAAGTGTAGTTATACAATAGTCAAAGCGTGGGTGAATCTTGATCCAATCTGACTATCCAGTGTTGTATTCGTACATTCATCAGTTCAGTGAATAATCTGACGTCGTGGAATTGAACGCATTTCAAATTTGACACGTCTCGAGTAAAAAAGTAGGGAAGGTCAAAGCTTTGGATCGTGAGTTTGGTATTCCTGCATCTCAATTTTTCAAACGGTCATTGTTTAAGCCTTGACTAATTAAAGTTTAGCTTTGTATAGATCCTCCTCGTCTCCGGATCCCCTGTCCTGCTCACTTTATTTTTAATAGAGTGAACGCTGTGTGGAGAAAATGGTAGGTGGGACAACCATCGAGTGACGAGCCCCAGCAAGATGCAAAAGTAGAAGGGAAAAGATAGCCAATATATTATATTCTGGCCGACTTTTAACATTTTTTCAACTGATTGGTTCTTATGGTTAATTATTAAACAAAATAGGATGGATATATTCTCTGGGTCTGGGCCTTAGCTTATGGATTTTTTTAAAAAAACCAGGATACAATAAATAATTATTTTATATTTTTATAGCAATAAATTTTTAAAAAAATCAATATCCAGCGTTTAGTCTTGGAGAGCAACAATACGGCATACACATGGGAAGGTGGTAGTGGCAGGGACCAGGGATAAGGAATAAAGTCAATATGTCATTCTCAAACTTAATTTGCGCCAATATTGAAGCACCCATGAATTCTAATTCAATACATACATATGTACGTACGTGATTAATTACTTTACAAGTTAAGGGTCAAGACTTACATGACTTGGCAGAGATTTTCCAAACTAGATACTCTGGTATACAAGGCAGACAAAATTCAGCTGTAAAAACATGGCTCAAATGATCTTATGAGATGCTTTATATATAAGCCAAGAATCCCTTCCATACTGAAAGTAGCAGTATACGAGTGAAGTTTTATTTCATATTGAAATAAACATGTTGGCAGGATCCATTTTGGTTCAAAGTGAGTGGGACTGGACAAACAGATGCGTATGTTGTTTTGTTTGTCAGCAAGATTAATGATTGGCGAGGAGCATGGGGCCCCTCTACTCCATGTGTCGTGCTTATTAAGGTCACTCCTTTCATAATTAGTGGGATTCTCAACCGGTAAAATCACCGCATCAACGTAGGGAGCTGCTAACTTAACGCAAGTTATACTAACGATTTAAGTGATGAGCGACAGAGTTGGAGATAGGCAATATAATTCAGAATAAAACCCTCACAAGCTAAGTGACAATAATTTTGGGCGATGGGGCTGTCTGATAGTGAAAGCTGTACTTAATCATTCAGGAAGCATATGAATAGGGATTAGGCATCGATCTGCAGCATATCACATGATAACACGACGTCGCAAGAATGGGTTTTAATAAATGCAGCTTCATCCACAAGTATGGTGTAATCTAATAATAGCTAGTAGCTAGCTTCAACTCTACTATTCTCCTGCACATTCTGCCCCGCTTCCCTTCACTTTTATCCTTAAAAGGCTAAGAACCCCATGGGACTCAACCATTAAACATGAGTTACAAGTCCACCATGGATCCTTTGATATACTTATACGTATTTTTAACGATCCTTAAATAACCCAACCGCCTATTTAAATTCATCAATGTCCATCTTGTTAATGGCCCGTTGAAAGTAATCAACTGAATTGGACAGCTCTACATATCAAAATGAAAAATAAATTTCAAAAATATAACTGGGGTGAGAGAGGCTCGAACTCTCGACCTCAGGATCACTCTAAGCTATGAGACCTACGCGCTAGCCAACTGCGCCACCACCCCGTGTTGATTTTGGTTTTGAGACAATTTTATATAAATCATACACAATGAATGCTGCTCGTGAAACTTTTGCATCAACTATGTAAATGTTTAGAATAATTTTATCTTATAGTAATTAAATGATGTTTGAGATTTTAACCATTTTTTATTTTTACCCACACTAATTATATAATATAGTATTGCTTTTATTATTTCTTACACATCTCTGTTCTCTACTAATTCTTTCACATTCAGTCTTTCTCTACTTGAAAATAAGAGTGTTTCTAGAAAATAAAATATAATATTTTACATATTTATTACTACTATATCTAACCATTGTTTTGATCTATATAATTCGGTTATCCAGATCATGTATAAAATAAGGAGGAGGTAGTTATTTATTTATTTATTTATCTCTAAATATAAGTATTTTTTATTGGAGATAATCTTATTTGAGACACTGTTGGTTAAATGTGGCACCTCTTCTAACGAATATTCAAACCTTGACTCGCTACATTATGAGAGACCAACCCCAGCCATTAAACCCGTTGGTTGGTGGTAGGAGGAATTTGTGCTTGTTTGGAATAACGATTGGAATGCTTAAAAGTAACTTTTCAATCATAATTTACTGTATATGAGGTAAACATGTGAGATGAGTTTTGTATCGATTTATATAAAAAATAACTTATAAGCAATGAAAACGCCATACCAAACATACCTATAGATTGTGCTTGTTTGGAACAACGATTGGAATGCTCAAAAATAGTTTTTTAATCGTGAGTTATGGTATACGAGGTAAGTATATGAAAGGAATTTTGTCTTGATTTACTTGAGAAACAGCTTATAAGCAATCTCAACGTCATAACAAACATGGCCAATAGGGGAGTTTGGGATAGCTTATTTTTGGACAATAAGTACTATTATGTAAGTCAAGACAAAACTCCTCTCACATATTTACCTTAAATACCATAAATCACGATTTATAAATATTTATAAGTAAAAAATAAACTATCCCAAACAATAATTAATAAATTCAAAGCCCGGTCGACAAAACGGAGAAGGTCTACAGAGACGGAAGTGGGGAGTTTATAGACCTGAAAGCCCAGATATTATCGTACTGACACGACCGGATCGATCCTCCAAGAAAACTACCTATCCTACTTGGGGGAACCTATCTTCTGAAAGACTGAAACTGCCTCTTCAGTTCCGGGACTCTCATTAGGCGATGCATTTAATGGGTATTCGTTGACACGGAGGCCGGAGCTTCCGACACAATTTTGGGGGGGCCGTCGTTTAAATATTGTATGGAAATAGACGGACTGTTCTCTTCCTTTCCATCCATTTACGATCTCTTCTCAATTTAGACCGTTGGATTAAGATTTCAACGGTTCAGATTTTTTTAATATAAAAAGAATAATATTATTATTATATTTTTATAATATATTAAATCTGGATCATTGAGATCTTAATCCAATGATCAAATTAAAAAGAAAACCGTAAATAGATGGAAAGAAACACTAGGCGGATCGGCGCAAACTGTGACCGTAACGAGCGCCTCCGGAAACTTCAAAACGAGTCTGCCTTTTTTCAACTAAAAAATCTCTTTTTTCCTTTTTGCACCACCGCACGAAGCCAGGCAGAAAGGAAAAAAATGCTCTCTCTGAATGTTATTCCCTCACCCCCTGTCACTTTCGTCAAATCCAACAACCAACCTGCCGTAAATGCATTTTCGCTTTTCCATCCAAATCCTCTCACTAGGGTTCACAGCCATAAGAACCTCCACTGCTTCAGAATCACTTCTCGGCTTCATGAAGCTGGTTCCAGAAGTTCCGTCTCAACCGAGTTCCATGGCTTACCAGGGGGGATTCCTTTGCGGGCCACATCTCAGATCCAAGATTCAATCACTAATTTAAGCCTGGTGAATAAACCTTTCGCTAAACCGTCGGGTTTTCCTGCCAAATCCAGATACCAAATCGTTAAAGCAGCATCAGATGTCAACCCTGATGGAGAAAGTGCAGCTCCGAATCCTAAGGACAAGTCCTTAAAACTTGCTCTTGTTTTTGGGTTATGGTACTTCCAAAACATTGTCTTCAATATTTACAACAAGAAAACGTTGAACATTTTCCCATTCCCATGGCTTCTTGCTTCCTTCCAACTCTTCGTTGGGTCCGTTTGGATGCTCGCGCTTTGGTCCTTCAAGCTCCAAAAATGCCCGAAAATCTCAAAATCTTTCATTGTTGCTCTCCTCGGACCTGCTTTATTTCACACAATAGGCCACATCTCAGCCTGTGTTTCGTTTTCCAAGGTGGCTGTTTCCTTCACCCATGTCATCAAATCTGCAGAACCGGTTTTCTCGGTGGTCTTCTCTTCGTTCCTCGGTGATAAATACCCTGTTCAGGTTTGGCTGTCCATTCTCCCTATTGTGTTTGGTTGTTCTCTGGCTGCTGTTACTGAGGTGTCTTTCAATGTACAAGGATTGTGGGGGGCCATGATAAGCAATGTTGGTTTCGTACTGAGGAACATATATTCTAAACGAAGTTTGCAGAATTTCAAGGAGGTCGATGGGTTGAATTTATATGGCTGGATTACCATTATTTCATTGCTTTACTTGTTTCCAGTGGCTATAGTGGTTGAAGGATCTCAGTGGATTCCAGGGTATTACCGGGCAATAGAAGCTATAGGCAAACCGTCCACATTTTATATATGGGTTTTACTCTCTGGGTTGTTCTACCATCTGTATAATCAATCGTCTTATCAGGCACTGGATGAAATTAGCCCATTGACTTTCTCAGTAGGTAACACAATGAAGAGAGTGGTGGTGATTGTATCTTCCGTTTTGGTGTTCAGGAATCCAGTTAGGCCTCTTAATGCCCTCGGGTCTGCCGTTGCTATACTTGGGACTTTCCTATATTCGCAGGCAACAGCGGCCAAGAAAGCTAAGAAAGATGATGGTGAAAAGAGTAGCTAGAGCCTAGAGGAAAAGTGGGGAAATGAAAGAGGGAAATGTGGAGAAGCTTGTTGCATATTCTTGGCAATATTTATTTTTTCCCCGTTGGATTGAGAAATTGATTAACGAATGTCTACCGTGCCTTTTATTTTGGACTGCGGTGACGGTCTCCTCTATTCAGATTATAAAGCCGTTTATCATGACACTTGTCTGTTTTGTTCTTGCTGGGTTTTATGTTGGAATAATATCAGGGATTAGCTCTAACTTAACAAATATAACTAAAAAAATGGGATAAATTGTTGATTTACTGGCACTGCTATATGGCTCACTTCATCACTGATTCATGCCTCCGTTGATAAAAACGAATCACAAACCTCAATGATCACTTTCCTTTGTCAGTCAGTTCCCAAGTCAATAATCTAGCATTCATCATTTGACTTTATTGCTGATCACTTAAGGTGAGCTGATTTGGTTAAAGAAATTGTCAAACTTCGACCCTGAACACTTAATCTGCTTGTTGCGGGGAAGGGTTCTTTAGACAGTGGAGGCCTTCTAATTTTTTACCCTTTTCTGCCTTTCGCACTTTGTTTCAGTCTGTTAGATAATACGAGTATAACTTACTACTATCAACAATTAGAGCTCGGTTCTAACTTGTCAAGCATTTGGGAGTTTAAACATGTGTGTTCTGTCTTAAGCATTATAGCTCCCGTATGTGTGTATTATTATATGCATGTGATATATGTGAAGAGAATATATATTAAAAAAGTGTGTCAATTATACAGTTTTTTTTTTTTTTTGAGTAAAATTTATACATTTTTCTCGTCTGTTTCAAGTAGTTTAGGTTGAATTTTTGGTGTGTGTAGGGCTTGAGGACTTGAGATTGTATTTATATCAAAATGACCTCAGTCAATTGATAAGACATAGATTAACTTTTATATTTCTTTAATTTAGTGTCAAACTAAACGGTGTGGAATATTTATTTATACATTCCAATAGTTTAGTGGCATTTAGTTTGCCAAAGGTCTTTGGGCTATGAAGTCAGTCGCTTCCAATGTTCTGAAATCTGTATTGATCTGATCAGATCAGATACAATCATCATTCATGAATGCCTCAGAAGTCAGAAGGTAGAATTAAAAGGCATCAGCTTTCTTTTTGACTGCTTATTATTCACAAATTTCAAATCACGTTCTTTTTTTCTTTTCAACTCGAGTCAGGTTCTTGCACCATGAGCACATGGGATGGTCAAAAAAAATTTTTATTCTGTTTAAGATCTAATTTGTATTAGTGAGTCGATCCCGAAGCTTTTTTTGAACCAACAATTTTCTTCTGGCCCAATTTTTGTTGTTGAAGCATTTAGGCCGGAGCAAGCAATAGATCTAATCCAAACTTTCCAAAAACGACGTTTGGATAACAAGACCCTTATTAATTGGAAACAAACGGGCCTTTGATTCAGAGGCAGATGTAATTTTTTTTGTTTTGGTGGGAATCTGTTTGTCAAGTCGCTGGAAAGATGGATTGAGAATATGAGATCAGGATCTGGGTTATGCAAGTGTGGACGCCATAGTTGGACAAAATATTGATACGGGATCTCGAAAGCACAGTCCATCGCCCATTTGTATTTCTGACCCAAGGTCCATAATTCCTATCCCCCTCTCTGAACCAACGAAGAGGCTCATAACATTTTCGCGGTGATTGAGGAGGGAAAAAATGGGTTTTCACATGGCACAGGGTTCTCTCCGTACAAATATCAAAGAACCTTTGGATGCAACAGTTTTCACTTTCAACCATGCGACAAACACCGATTTTACATCGATACACTGACAGGCTGCAGTGTGTGGAGACATAGAACCTTTTACCAATTATTGAGTTCAAACATTGTGGCTACAGAGTTATGATTTAACGATTCCCCTTGATTTTAATAAACGTTCAAAGACATGTACCTAGGTCGTATTTTGGGCTCCTGTATCCCCGTCCTATCTGGTAGGTCCTCCAAGTTCTCAACGCAAAGCGTTTGTGTTTTCGTTACAGCGCCTAGGAAATCTCAATAAATGAACCGGCTTTTGACTGTTATCTTCATTTTGGCTGTTGGCCAAACACCTCTCGGCAATATAGTCCTCTCTGATTTAGTTGGTCGTTCATGCAATCATGGAATACACACACTTCATTTGCATAGCGCTAGCCCAATTAATTGTCATCATTCAATAGACTTGAATGCGATCGATCCCAACAAAGTCAGATGTCTTCTCTAGCTACAAAATCTCTCAACAAGTTCTTCATTAGTAATCAATGCTTTAACATTATCATCAAAGATTCTTTCCCCTCTTCAGCTGATTGCAAGATCCTATTCTGGTTGGTTTGTCAAACCAATCAGGGGGGAAAATGACGTCAATAATACGATTGTGAAGGGTGAACCTATTTAGCAAGTCCTTTTATCTGTGAATGTGAAAGAAGTTTACTTTTTTGGGTCTTCCCACTGGAAAGTTAGACATGCCGTCACTGTCTAAAAGATGAAACATGTTTTTGGGTGTTGAAGAAAGAAAAGATGAACCCCAAAATAGTAAGTGTAAAAGGAATAAGATTGTGAAGGAAAAGATTAGTGGGTTAGCTGTAAATGTAAATGGGTATGGAGGGGTGGGTGTAGGTTGATGAAAGCCAGGTTGGGAGTCTGAGGGAGAAGGGGGTCGTTTATAATGGATCAGTGCGTCTAGAATGGCTTAAAGCATAAAAGGAAGTAGATGGAAATCCAGCTCATGGTTCTCCAACACTGCAATAAGACCCCACGTGGAGAGGACTGCCAGTTCACGGACTAGCTAGCTTCTATTTTACAATCCGGTTTTTTTTTTTTTTGCAACATCCAACTAGAAGGCCCTTCTAGTTCTATCTGTCTTCTCGTCCCTAACGCTGGCAACAAGCCAGATATTGATTACTGACTGTTTCTTCTCTTTCCTTCCCTCTCTCTCCCTGTGAGAATGTGTTGCCCTGTTCTGTTCTGTGCTGGTTCACTTGCAAAAAGTCAGAGAAAGCTAGCTATGAGCTATGAGGATCATGAAGGTCAAGATCCATAACATGGGGGCGAACAAGGGCAATGGATGAGTCATTATTGAAAAGTAAGGATGCTCGTGGTTGTGGTTCTCATCCTCGTGGGCTCGTCGTGGACAAGATAATGGTCTACCATTCATAATTAGAAGGGGAAGACTATATTAGCTTGATTTTTTAACACTTACTATATATTAATATGGCGGTTGACGAAGGAATGATAGGATGGCGATGGGATATACCTCATCAACGGTCCTTGATTTTGTTTTAATCGCTTGCTGGTCGCCCAATGGTTCCCTGCACATGATGATTTGCTATCTTCACCCGTTAATTAACAGCTCAGTATATGAATATATTCCGTTTAGGTTTTGCTTGACTTTGGAGTTGGCCAGGTAATATATTTGGTCCCAACTAAACAAGGACCAAGGTGTAACAGTCCATGCTCCAATGCGCGCGCACATATAACCAAATACGTACTCACCACTAAACAAAATATAGAATTTGTTTTTTAGAGATATTAAGAAAATTAATTAAGTTATTTAAAATATTTATATTTATCGTTTTTTTTCTACATTACGTTGTCTAACTTATAAATTGATATATAATCTAATGATATACAACTATAACATTATTAAATAATTTATTTAGCTTTCTTAATTTCTTTTTTAAAAAAATTCTATTTTATCTTATATTTAAAAGCAAATGCAACAGTTTTGGAGAATTGAAGGGTCAGATGGGAAAGAAATCTGTTTTTAACATTACAGTGACAGATCTCACACCAACAAGTGGAAAGAAGTGACAGTATCTAGAACCCAAAGCCACAAACTCCACCATGCAACCTTGACATCTATTATACATATGGAATTTCCTGTTTTTTGACAGAGAATGGGCCATGATTAGAAAATGGTTTTAGGAGGAGGAGCCATAATGGAGGTGCAAGAGGAGAGAAAAAGGACAAGCAAAGAAGAGGAGTGAAAGGGTGAAGAAATGAAAATGGAGAAAAAGGAGGAATTGATTGCAGGGTGGGGGAGTATATTAATGCAGGGACAGAGAGGACACACTCCAAGTGAGATAGTAACGCAGCTGTCACTCCATGCTCCAAAGCAAAGCCCACTATCTCTTCCTTCTCTCTTGGCCAGAAAATTAGCGTTTGCAGCTGTCAGATCTCTTTCTCTCTCCTCCACTTCCCCTGTTCCTTTTTTTTGTTATTTTTTATTTCCTTTTTCATACTCTTTAAAGAAATCCTCATGCTTTGTTTTTATAATTAACCAACTCCTCTGTTCCAAACAGCCATCATCAAATAATAACAATATAACACACAACACACCATCATAAATCATACCCACCTCTTTTTCTGTGGCTCCTCAATGATTCTTGTGCTGTAAAAAAAAAAGGAAAGAGGTTGAGGGGCGTGGAGGCACATATAGAGCTGCCTGCAAGCAGATACTACTCTGTTAAGGGAATGGCGGAGAGAAGAGGAAGAAGTTAAAAAGGCTTGGTCTTGATGCATGAACGACAAGTACTCTCTTTTGTTATTTTGATGCCATGGCTTACCAGCATTACCGATCACAGTTCGGCGACACAACATTCACCAAAGTTTTTGTGGGAGGACTCGCTTGGGAGACTCCCACTGAAGAAATGCGTAGATATTTCGAGCAGTTCGGGGACATTCTCGAGGCTGTTATAATCACCGATAAGAACACTGGAAAATCTAAAGGCTATGGATTCGTATGTCTCTCTCTCCTTCTCTCCTTCTCTCTGCTTTGAATGCTACTGCATATATATTCATATGGTGTTAGATTTTAGTGTTGGTATTCATGTTTTCATGAGCAGGTAACATTCCGTGATCCAGAATCAGCCAGAAGGGCCTGTGCTGATCCAAACCCAGTAATAGATGGAAGAAGAGCCAACTGTAATATTGCTTCTCTGGGACGTCCTCGACCTTCCCCACCCCGAGGTCGTCAGTTCTTTATCCTTCCTTATATATACATTGCACTGTTTCAACTGTTTATAACTTTTGATTCCGGGTTAAAATTGAAACTGAGACTGCAGTGATTATTGGAATGTGCCAATGTGGTAATGCAGGGAAGAATACATTTCAAGGCGGAAGCACATCATCACAGAGTGGAGCATCGTACGGTGCCGCCTCGGCAGCGGTGCCACCTCCTCCTCGACCTCCGGCGCCGGTGGGGCCTGGGCTGATGTACCCGCCATATGGGTGAGTAGAGTAGAGTAGAGTTAGCTTTGCTCATTAATTATGCATAAGAGAGGCAGTCAAAGGAAGTGGTCCATGGTATTAATTGAGAAGTGCATATAGTGGCGCACACATTTCTTTCTACCTATGACGCTTGACTGCTCCCCTCCAATTACAGTTGGTATCAGTGTCAGCCTCAATTTCGTAATACCAAGTCCACCAATTCATTCAAGATTCCTCTCCCCCTTTTACGATCCCACCATTAATCCTCTCTTCTTCATCTTCCAATATTTCTTGCTATCTAATTTCATTTCTTTTATACCAGATAAATTTCCTTATTAATCTCTACGTCTCTCTCAGCCATGCCTCCCCTTTCTGCGAAATTCTGGTTTTATTTTTTTTTTAATTCTGACATAAGTTTTTTTAGTATAAAAATAATGATTATCCGTGTATGATGATTAGTGAAAAAAAAAAAGATCAAATAATGGATATGTGATCCTTGGTGATCCAGCGGTAATTTATTTTACTCGTGTATTTCTCTTTACCCTTGGCTCTCTCTCAGTACTGTTCTGTACCATCAAGTCATTTTCTCACCAGCGGTGTTATTGTTTTCTAATGAACATATTGAGTTGGTAAAATAAAATGCACTTGAAAGCAACAAGAGAAACGAACAAATTAGCAGACACACAACTGCTTTTTATTGCTCTCAGAAACACACATTTCTGATCTAGCTTGTTAAAAACAGTCTGTATTTTCCCTTTTCTCTTTGAGAGTCATAGATGCGTCGTTAATTACTACTCTCCAACCCGACCAAGAGGTAAAGTAGGATAAAGTAGCCGAAGAAGATAAGGTCCTTTCTTTACCCTCAATGCATCCATTAATCAAATCGTTTCTATTACCAAAAAAAAAAAAGTAGTACATTTTATCAAAAGGTCACATACATAATTATGAAATATGGCCATTAAAATTAAAAATATCACCGAAGTAACACACATAACTAATTTGAGCTTAGGGATGCATACCCCAATTAGAAGGCGACATGACTTAGAGTCAGAATGCATTCAATTAATATACCTACCGTCTCACTGGACTCACAGTAGTCCAAAAGCCTTACATGCATGTTTATGTATACGATTCGATTCCGTTACAAGAGGAGCATATTTATTCCCACATACGAGTCCTAATGCAAACTAAATTAGCAAACTCTTGTCAGATTTTCTCACTGGTTTCTTTTCAATATTTCTTCTGCAGATACTCTCCCTACTCTCCTGACTACGGTTACCACCAAGTAATAATTAAGCATATCTCTCTCTTTATAATTAGTAAATGATGTGAAAGTGGTAACACAGGATTGGTGTTTATGAGCACAGGCGACACTGTACAACCCCCAGATTCAGCAGCCACAATACTACCAGCAAGTGTATGGAGCTTCATCATCAAGCGTGAGTTCCCCATATTACTACGGTTATTCAGTGCAGCCACCCAGAGCGTCTTATTCTACGCCCCAGCCTCATCGACTGCCACCTGGACCCCCCTATCTGTACTACCCTTACCCTCCTTCCCCACCTTCACCTGCACCCCCACCCCCACCAGCAGTGGATCTCTCCTTCCCCGCTTATCGTCCCCCTCGACAACCCACACTGTTGAGGCAGCCCTTCCCTCCCTCTACTGGTACGTACCTTTCTCTCCCCTTTTACCTTTCACCTTCTCTATCACCCTTAATTAATTCTCCATTATTATCACATAATCAACGTACTCGCGCAATGATGGAGTAGCGAGTGAGTGCAGTTAAGAGTCTTAGATGCCGTTACTGACACACAATACAATATATAATATTGTGGTTGGGAATTAAGATGCATGTGGGGGAGGTGGGGTCCACATGGGCAGACCCAACCCCATGTGAATGAGCTGTCCGGGTTGTGGCATCAAACTTATAATGTAAAGTGGGTCAATGACAGAGGAAGAAGGGTCATGGCTTGTGTGTAAAGTAGCAGTGAATGCATGTGGTTTATATTTGTACTACCAAATAAGAGGGAGTGGTTATTTCATTTTAGATGCAGTCAAGTGCTCTCTTTCTCTTCCCACTCATTGGCCCACCACCCATGTTACTTTGCTTGTGTTAATTCTGATCTGACCGCGGTCACTTTTTTATACCCATCACCTTCTAATTTTATTATCATTGCTGCTCTCAGATCCACAGCCACAACAGACTCAGCAGCGTACCTCCTCTGAGACGACGGCCGGAGTAGTGGTTACGGCGGCGGCTTCATCAGAGAGCCCGGATACCCAAGGGAAAAACTAAAAAATATAGACACCTGCTGAAAGTTAAGTTTCAAATGTATAATCTTCACGGTCACTCATTAATTCTTCATCATCTTTTCCCATGATTTTTCTTTTTGGTCCAAAGCTGTAGCTTTAGGCAATAATGGTTTCGCAGATCACATGTGCTCTCCACACGGCCATCGCACTCAAAAGATGGACTAATCACCAACTCCATGCAGACTTCCTAATTCACCCACATCCCCTTTTCCCCTTCTTTTCAAGGACTTTTAAATTATTTTTCACTAATTATTCAATTCCTTTTTAGTTTACATTTTTACCCCATTATATAAGAGCTACATCTTGCATCGACATATTGTATCATCAACAAATGAATATGAAAGTCATTGTCCTCAACAAGAAGCTTCGTTATGGCATTCCTCTAGCTCAATGGCTTACTGGAGTCTCTGAACTCCAGCCTTTTTGGCCATCAAAGGTTTATTTTGTATATGGGATTGGGCCGAGTTAGAGTTCCTCTTTAAAAAAAAAAAAAAAGAACCCTAAAGCCCAAGGATATACTCTCAGCTCCACTAGAAACTCTTTCACTGTCAAGTCTCGACTGGAGGTTAACAGAAAGGTCATCTTAGGAAGTTAATTAACGTGGCCATTTAAGCATACGTATCTTCACAAATGTAGAAATATTATTTATTATGATTGATGATCGAGTAACTTTCCTTGACTCCCTGATACAATTATACTTTATTCATCTTACGTGTGACAATATATATGCTAGTAGAATAAAAGCATGGACATCAATTTATTAGCATACGTATCTTCACAAATGTAGAAATATTATTTATTATGATTGATGATCGAGTAACTTTCCTCGACTCCCTGATACAATTATACTTTATTCATCTTACGTGTGACAATATATAAGCAAGTAGAATAAAAGCATGGACATCAATTTATTGATTTAACTTCTTTTACATTGTTGAGAAGTACTGATTTTTCTTTTAATTTCATAACAATAAGTTAGGGTTGTCAAATATGTAAACTGAAATTGTCATAAAAGACTGATGGGTAGAGTAATGAGGGAGACACAATGTTGGAAATACTAGACATTAATGAAAGAATCTATGTGTATATATGGTGCAAAACCACAAATAGAAATGAAATTGTGAGAATGCTCCCAGTAATGAATGGGAATGTTGAGTGTTGGAGGCTAACCAGAAATTAAAAACAAGTTGCCTTAGATTTGAAATCCACTGCTCTGGACTTGATGCTAAGTTTGGGAGTGGTGGGCCACGGAATTTAAGGTAATATCCTATCCAGCCCTAGAACTGAAAAACAGGACATGCAGGAAGAAGTAATGAGCCTCTCAATAAAAGACTCTTTTCACTCAACTGTAATATTCTCCAGTCCCCTATCATTACCCTATTTTCCCTCTTACTTCTCCATTCCAAAGTTTGATTAGCTTCCAATCTATCCAGTGAGGGGATGTATTCGCTATAAAGCCCCCAGATCATGATAAGTTCCAACATGCACTGCTCTAATAAAATCAAAGAGGATAGATAATATTAGCTAGGAGATAATGGAGCCCTCGGATACAATATGTAGCTCTTATTACCTCCCTTCTTCACGTGATGATCCTGCTGATGATTCCAACCATCTTTTTTTGCCTGCCATGAACCGGCCGAGTCATCAGCATCATCAGCTTCAGCCTCTACCTCTTCTGAGCAGCTTCCTCGGTTCAACTCCATTTAGCTCAAAACCTTACCCTACGACGACGACTCATGACGATGATGCCCGCAAGGAAGATGTCACAGTAGCCTTACACATAGGACTCCCCCATAATTCCAGTACTGCTTCTGCAGGACCAAATGGAGTCATCGTCAATGAAGGCCAAGTGCCCAGCAATTACTGGATCCCAACCCAAGAACAAATCCTCATCGGATTCAGTCACTTCTCTTGCCCTGTCTGCCTCAAAACCTTCAACCGCTACAACAATCTTCAGGTACAGTACTTTTGAATCATACACGTACACATGAATAAAGTAAATGACATGTTCCTTGGCAAGCAAATGCATGTAGCTAGGTATAAACGTTAGAGTACTGCTCTATATATTATAGTGGAATGTTTATTGCTGACTAATGAAAATGGTGGGGGGATTGGATTGAGAAAAAGTAGATGCATATGTGGGGACATGGTTCGCAGTACCGAAGAGGACCAGAGTCGCTGAAACGGACACATCCAAGGCCGTTGTTGGACGTTCCATGTTATTGTTGCGCGAGAGGATGCAGGAACAACATAGAGCACCCGAGGGCAAAGCCTCTGAAGGATTTTAGGACACTGCAGACACATTACAAGAGGAAGCATGGAAGCAAGCCTTTTATGTGTCGCAAGTGTGGCAAGACACTGGCCGTGAAGGGAGACTGGAGGACTCATGAGAAGAATTGTGGAAAGCGATGGCTTTGCGTCTGTGGCTCTGATTTTAAACACAAGAGGTCGCTTAAGGACCATATCAAAGCTTTTGGCTCTGCTCACTGCCCTCTCTCTTCTTCCGCCGATGCCGTCTGATGATGATTAATCTTCATTTCTTCTTTCGTTTTCCTTGATATTAATTTCCTTGTTTCGAGGTATGGACAATTATGTGTTACCTTGTGGCTATGTGTATTTCGAGCATCAGGTTTCAAGGTCTTGAAGCATGCAAGACCTGGTCAGATTCGTGCTTTTGCCAGCAATTCATCTTTTTCTTTCCTTGGCTTTGAGTATATATTTTTACACTCAAGTAATATATTATTGAATAATTAAATCACATTATTTTGTTGAAAACTAATGGGATGAACATATCAATCCATAATATGTAAAGGTTGGGCACGCCGTTTCTTTTATGATTCGTCCAATTAACTCTTGGTTTGAGACAAGTAGCCCATTCGTGGAGAGGGTTTTATTTGGAGATGAAGGTGGATCTAGGTTACATTGGTAGGCAAGCGAATCCATTATAAGCTTGTTTGGTTCAGAGTTTTCTTAAAAAGTAAGTCCTTACTACGTAAGCTGAGATAAAACTCCTCTCACATACTTATCTCGTATACTGTGAATCACGATTTATAAACATTTATTGCCCAAAAATAAATTATTACAAACGAGCACTTATAAGCCTTCAATGTATGTGGTAAATCAGGTTCAACTAGCGATTCCTGATCGAGGGCTGAAAACCTGTATCCCAAAAAGTATAAATGTTTTCTTTTAAAAAAATCGGCAATAAAATTTGACAACTTGATTCTATTTGATAGTATTACCTTTTCTTTTGAAGATAGTACACTACATGGAGCTTAATACCTGGACATGAATACTCATTAAAAAAAGAGAGAAAGAATGAGTTTTAGGATTAGCTTCCGCTCAGGCCCAGCCTCTGGAAACAGAGAAAAAGATGTTCTACTTTCCTATAAGGCCCCTCTTATTTGCGCCTATTTGAATTAGTGTTGCAAAAACAAGAGTTTGTGAAACTCCTCTTATATAATTATTTCACACATAATAAATTATGTTAAAAAAATACTTTCTATCACAAATTTAAACAAGGGGCAATTACAATGAAATCCCATACAAAAAAAAAATTAAGAAATAGTCCCTGAAGTTGTCAGTGTAAGCTCCTCGACTTGTTAATGGATGCTCCTCGACTTATCATTAACAACTTCAAGGACCATTTTTTTATTTTTTCTCTTATGTGGGACTTCATTATAATTGTGCCTTTAAACAAACACCTTTACGTGACCTCGCACGGTAAAATGGTTTTTTTTTTTTTTTTTGTGTTGGGGTGGTTCAAAAGAGTAAAGACTGTTAACAAAATATGTCATGTCATTTCAGAATCACCAGACAAGCTCGGATACTTTAGCTGATTTTGTAAATGTACTTACTGAACATACTCTTAGGGTGAAAAACACGCTCCAGCTTTTTGCTAGTGAGCGTACCTAAGATTGCCAACTCTTATTTTGAGTAACACTTCTGATATAAATTTCCTGATTTATTAATACCATCCCATTCAAAAAAAAAAATGTCATGTCATACAGATAAGAGTTGTTACAGATGAAAAGTCAAGGTTCTGGGTGATTGGAGCCCATCGAGCTCTTCGTTCGTAGCAAGGTGCAAGTCGGGACCAGTTTTAGGTTGGGAGAACTAATTTCATCTGAACGTTTAAATCTAATATTTTTTAATTGATGATTTTTAAATAAAAAATTTTATTTTTGAACACATGTTGGTTAATAGATTATTTTTATTTCAGATTATCTATCTATTAAAATAAATTTTTTGAAAAAAATAAAATAAAATTTAAACGATCCAGATGAATTGAACTCTTTGGATTAGCAGGAAAGCTGGTCAGGGGGAGTATGCCTATTAATGTTGGGTTGAACCACAAAAACAAGTATTCTTTCGACACATGATTAAACAACAATGTACAGAAGTGAAATCAAAGGTTATGTTTTTATGTAATGTACAAACACCTATTTATATACAAATTAGTTCAATATGAACACGCGTAAGGTAGGTGGACGATATCTCTGACTCATCTCCTTCTTCTCTGTCGGTAGACATTTTCTCTGACTCTAACACTCCCCCTCAAGTTGGAACATATATATTTATCATGCCCAACTTGTTACAAAGATATTGAACCCGTGTCCCATTTAAGGCTTTTATCAGAAGATTTGCCAGTTAATCGTCGGATCGTATGTGTCCTGTAGATATAATATTTTCTTTGATCTTATCACGAATAAAATGACAGTCAATTTCAATATGTTTTGTTCGTTCATGAAACACAGAGTTCGATGCTATATGAAGCGCTGCTTTATTGTCGCACCATAGTTTTGTTCCAATCACTATAATTTGTCCAATTTAACTGTGAAGCAGTAATCCTCGCAGACATAGGCAACATATCAGAATTTTTAGAATCAGCCATGATATGAGTAGTTCACAAATGATGTTCACAGAATATCAACAAATAAATAGGAGGACTCAGAATGTATCACGAGCAAACCAGTAGAATAACTTCAAGTTGCAACTTATGGGACCCGCAGAAATATATATTAAACCAATATATATATTACCTTAATTAAGGCAAGGGACCCACGGACAGAAATACTAACTCAGAAAACTGAAGTTAGTAACAAATTTGCAAACCACGAACGTTGAAACTAAAAGCGAAGAACCAAGCTCAGAAATTCAAAAGTGTCGGATGACCACAAAAATTTAGGAGGTGGTAGAGCAGGCCAAGTCGATCAGTGCGCCGCAAACGCCGTCGCGAACGGAGGTCGGAGCAGCCTACACGCGCCGCGCGTGTACTGGAGTGCCGGAGATGGAGGCGGCGCGTGGCTGGCCACGCGCAGTCGGACGGCTACCGGAACTGGGTGGCTGGCCGATCTTGAGGTGGAGAACTCAGTGACCAGGCGCGTGTGGCTAATTGGTGCACGAACAGCAATAGATCTGAGAGGGAAGAAAGCTTGCTTACCGGAAAAAATGGAGTCTCACCGGAAAAGAAAATGAAGCCAGATGCAAAACGAAGCAACCAGGCTCTGGTACCATGTACAGAAGTGAAATCAAATGTTATGTTTTTATGTAATGTACAAACACCTATTTATATACAAATTAGTTCAATATGAAAACGCGTAAGGTAGGTGGACGATATCCCTGACTCATCTCCTTCTTCTCTGTCGGTAGGCATTTTCTCTGACTCTAACAAACAACAACATCATTATATATTAATTAGAGTATTGCTGCCCAGCCACCTTGATCGGGTAAGAAGAAAGTGGGGTGCGTGGTTTCTATCCGGTATTGACATTATTTACGTCGAAACTGACTTAAGTCCTTTCATGATTATTAAGCTCAAATCAGTCCGGTCCGGTCCGGTCAGAAACTGGCGAACCGGACAGTATTCTGGGAAGCAAACCGATTCAATCAATTTTTTAAATTTTTTTTTATAATTTCATATTAATAAATCTGAAATCTTCACTTTCTCATAAGTTTAGTCCTGAATTAGTTCTTATCTAATTCACTGACCCTTAACCAAATATCCCAATCAATTCAATAACCGATTCAGATTTAATATCCTTTAAATCATTCACATCCCCTTCCACAGCATTTTTTTCAAAGACATTAATCACTAGTCTCTTCCCTCATTCTCGTCCCTGCATCAACGGCTCTTTGTGAGGCACAGCAGGCACAGGAGATGAAATGGAATACCCAATATCATATCTACGGATCCACCCCTGAAGCGGATAACGCTAGCAGTGACACTTGATGAGGTCATGAGCAGAATCAGAGATCTTTCCCGACCCAAAACATAATTAAATATTAGTACAGTACTTAAAAAGCAGCCTCCCCCGCACGCCAAGCTCAAGACACATGTCTCACGTGGCGACAACAATATGCTTCTTCCGTTTTAATTTGTTTTAATATAAGATATATTTAAGAGTGAATTTTAATCTTAAATATAAAAAATAATTTTCATACTTATTAATATTTTCTTAACTTATTTTTATTGATGTCTCATAATAATAATCAAGGTGAAGGGGAATGAAGGAATTGAGAAAAATGAATAGAGTATTTTAAAAAATATATGTCATATTAAATATTTTAACTAATTTTTTAATATAAATAAATTAGATAGATATATTTTATATTAATTAGAAAAGAAATATAGCCCTCACTTATCGTGTCCTTGAAAAATATCTTTGACTTTAATTCCATCGATTAGTCTTCATCCCACGCAACAACGACGACCTCAAACCTCTCATTTTTCAAACTATACCATACATGGGCTTTTGAAAGCTACTTCCAGAGATGCAGTCGACACGCAACAATGACACGCACAACCAAAAAACAAAAAAAAAACCCTCACAGGTTTGTATATAACTAATCCTCACTCCGTCAGAAGTACAAAACATTCCAACCTTCGCGGTCTCCAGAATGGTTGTGCCATATTACCATATATCAACAGCAAGTAATTCCTTCACTTGAAAGAACAGCAAATGGGTACACCGTCCAAGTTACTATACACCATAATCAAAATACCTCCTATTCTTACTATAGCTTCTCACTTACAGGGCGATTTATATTACTAATGAAATCATATAAGATGGTATCATTCAGGTAATATGTGGCCATCCTAAGTTGTTGAATTCCGCTGTTATCATTGTTGTCAGATTATTCTATAAATGCATCAAATCTAAAAATTAAAAAAAAAAAATTACGCTCTCATGAAAGGTTGTCCCTGTCAGGTTTCCCCCCATCTTCTCGTTCTGCAATCTTCATAGTAACCACTGAATTGTCACTGGACCATAAAATTTATTAAACACTCAACAAAGATAAGATAGTTTCTTAAAGATTTCATGCTTATTGTTTCATCGAAAAAGACTGCCATAAATAATTTGACTGTTTAAAAAAGCGGAACCGTTGATGACTTGGTGGTCCCCAAAAAATAAAAAGCACACCAGACCGCAACGGGACAGTTCTAACCTCTAATAACACATGCCATGTGTTTGGCAACTTTCTAAATGGTTTCAAATTATAGTTTGTGCAATCTGAGATAAAATTCTTCTCACATATTTATCTCGTAAGTCGTAAAAACTATTAAAAAAAGCTAATCTAATATTTGGATTGTTCTAACACATTAATTCTTTTTACCGTTGTTTCTGATTTTTTTTCATGCTTTATTTTACATCACAATTAATATCTGTATATTATTCCACCAAACAATGCAAGGGGTGCTCGTTTCCCCCAAATTAAGGGTGTATTTGGAGACCCCCTTTAAGCCCAATTGACCACTATAAGCTCAATTGCTAATTGAAAACTCAAATTTTAAATGTTTGGAGAGGCCAATTGGTAATTGAGCTTTTGCCAAAACCCAATTGGTGAAATCTCAATTGGGAGAAGCTAGAAAATGGAGCTTTTGTTAAAAGCTAATGACATTTTATGCTAGATTAGGTTGTCTAGAAATTAGTTATATGATATTGACTTTTCCCATAAAATATTTTTTAAATAGTATGTAGTATCAAAAAATAATTTTTGAGTTTTTTTAACCTCTTAAAATATTTTTCTAGTTATACCAACTACCTAGTGTGCTATCAGAATAATTGTAATTTTACCCACTTTCTAGTTGTAACCACTCAAAAAATATTTTTTGAGTGTTTTTAAGGACTTAAAATATTTTTTTGGTGTTTTTAACCTCTTAAAATATTTTTTCAACTGTACCCAGTGTGTTATCAGACTGATTGCAATTTTACCTTTAATGTATTTTTTCAGCTCCAAAAATTACTTGAAAATATTTTTTTGGTGTTTTTAAACCCTTAAAATATTTTTTCAGTTGTACCTAGTGTGTTATCAGACTTATTATAATTTTACCCTTAATGTATTTTTTCAGCTCCAAAAATTACTTTAAAATATCTTTGTGTGCTTTTAACTCTTTAAAATAATTTTTCAGTTATATCCACTCTTAGGAGACTGACTACAATTTCACCTTTAATGTATTTTTTTTAGTAGCAAAGAGCACTCAAAACTTAGAATATTGATTTATTGATTTCCACCCACCCTAAAATATTTTTCCAGTAGCACCTAATATTTTAAAGTAATTTTAAATATTTACTTGATTTTTTAAATATTTTTCTACCTACTCTCTCTTACCATTATCACAAAAGCCCTTATGTTTAAGCCAATCCAAATAAGTTTTATTTTTACACAAGCCCAATTGACAATCTTCAATCCAAACATAAATCACATTACATAATGTGACTTTTACCAAAAATAATATCACAACAAACCCAATTAAAATAAGTCCAATTATCAATCGTAATTCCAAACACACACTAAATATACCAAGCCTCTAAAAAGTGGTTCTTTAGCGGAGCAAGTTGCAGACTGTCATGGACAGTAAAAAAATCACGTGGAGCCGAAAACTACTCATCCGACTTCAACAATAAATGACATGAAAGCAACATCAGAAATGGTGAAGATAACCCATAAAGGTACGTTATTCAGATTATTAATAACTTATTTTCTGAAAAAATAAAAATTTTAAGGGAAAATCGCTGGTAAATACCAAATAAGCAAATTAATTGCTCTTTGCTACCAACATAAATGGGATACCTAACTGTCATTAAACTTGAACTTAAAAAGACAAAAAAACCCTTAGTTTAGTTTGAAAAGATCACACGAGGCAGAAGCAAACGATTAAAGTTTATGACAGTGGCTTGTTCAGTTATCGTGTTTGGCGGAGTGTGGTGATGCGAGTCTTCTGTTGTTGCCGTAGATCACTGTGGCGTCCGCCGGAGGTCCATCACTGTGGAGTCGATAAATCACTTTGAAGCCCTTCTTCATATTTCAGTTTTTGATGGAGGCGATGATTTCTATATTGTTAGTAGAACTTAGTATTGTGCATTGCTGTGTGTGTGAGTAAGGAAATAGTAAATATAATTAGGGGTTCCTTAGATATTATGAGTTTGGCCATTATTGTGAAGTTTTTTATATTAGTTGATGGGAGTTTGTATATTGTGTATTGTGTATCGTGTATTGCGTGTAATCGATTTTGTTACCTGAATGTTGCTGGAATAATGATTCTGCAATGGAGATTCACATGTGATAGCCATTATGTGCAACTGATCTCCCGTTTTGTGCACCTACAACTATCCCTGAGTAATTGCACATCATGGAAGAGTAATTGCATATAATGGAAGATCATTGGCACAATGGATCATCCTTTACACATGAATCAGAAGATCCATTGCACAAACAGAAGATCAATTGCACTTCATGGAAGATCAATTGCACAAAATGAAAGATCATTGGCACATCATGGAAGAGTATATGACAATGCAAGATCATTGACACAATGGATCATCCTTTGCACATCATGGGAGAGTATTTGCACAAAACGGAAGCTCAATTGCACATCATGGAAGATCAATTGCACATCATGAAAGAGTAATTGCACAAAACGGAAGATCAACTACACAATATGGAAGATCAACTGCACATCATGGAAGATCAATTGCACATAATGGAAAAGTGATTGCACAGAATAAAAGATCATTGACACAATGGATCATCCTTTGCACATGGGAGAGTAATTGCATAAAACGGAAGATCAATTGCACATTATGGAAGAGTAAATGCACAAAACGGAAGATCGACTACACTATGGAAGATCAACTGCACATCATGGAAGATCAATTGCACAAAACGGAAGATCATTGGCACAATGGATCATTCTTTGCACATGGGAGAGTAATTGCACAAAATGGAAGCTCAATTGCATATCATGGAAGATGAATTGCACATCATGGAAGAGTAATTGCATATAATGGAAGATCATTGGCACAATAGATCATCCTTTATACATGAATCAGAAGATCCATTGCACAAACGAAAGATCAATTGCACTTCATGAAAGATCAATTGCACAAAATGGAAGATAATTGGCACATCATGGAAGAGTATATGACAATGCAAGATCATTGGCACAATATGGAAGCTCAATTGCACATAATGGAATATCAAATACACAAAACGGAAGATCGTGTTTTGCACACAAGGAACATGTTGTGCACGTATGTCAAACTTTATTGACATTTGGATGATCTAATGTTTAACAAAGTCATATATATACAGACAGTTTAGTTTGTTGCAAGACGAAATACAAACGTCCCTAGTTAAAGTAGTTAAAGCATTAATGACACTTTGTCTTCTTCTTATATCTCCAAAATTCAATGTTATGCATTATCCATTCCCGATGTTTGTTCTTCGCATGGGTAACTAGCCACCACACCACATCCACCCTCTTTTGATCCATGTCTTCCTGGACATAAAAGTTTTAAGTTAGATCTAATCATATTGTAACATGTAAAGTAAAAATTTACTCACATCAGGCATTGTGAAATTGTTCCACTCAAGCCTTCTAATATTTTCCCACATTTGCAGCCACAATATCACATACATGCCACAGTCCCATCTAGACAGAAATAAATAGCAAAACATTAACATACAATGGATACATCTATACATACAAGAGTATCCAACAATTTCACTAATTCACACATTGCTCTGCTGTTGAACAACACCAAATCTAAAATCAAATGCAGGCTTGTGTCCATAGAGATCATGATTATGGTGTGCGAGTAAATCACAAAAATGTTTGCTCTGACAAATTGCAAAGTTGAGAGCCAGTAAGTTTGTGCATGACAATAAAACAATTGCACACTTTGATTAGATGCAAGTTTCAATCATGCAACATAGTTATACAAAGATCCCAGAAACATATGAGCAAACACCAAAATGAGTTCAAACAAGAAGGAGAACAGAAACACTTGCCAAATGTCTGTTACATACCAACAACAAGTTTTGAATTGACATGCTGTGCAGAAAAGATAGGTTATTCAGAATCCATATTAATTTGCAACAGAGAAGCACTATATGAACAAAGCATAAACTTCATAAACTTCATGCACAAATCCTGATTTTGTCATCCAGCACAGTGAACCACAATCTTAAGAGTATTTGTCATGGGCTGATTTGAAGGTTCTTAATGATATATCACGAAGCATAAAAGGAAAACAGAGTACAGTAGAGTTCAAACAGTCCATGACATCTAAATATACTCCCATTATAATAAGCCTACTCCAATTACATTTTGAAAGGGTTCAAGACAAGAAACTCAGCATAGTTTCAACTGAATTTTATCTCTTTAGAGAGCTCTACTAACTCTGAAATTTACTTCTTTATAAAGGAAAATTCTTCCACTAAACCATATTAAATTCAAAAGCCTCATCCTGTTGATTTATTTTAGAAAGCACCATATAAGCATGAACATTGCTAGTAAGTAAGGCATTTTAAATTATCTCACCGAATTTTGGGAGTAGGAAAATCCCTAGGATTCCAAGCTTCTTCACTACTTGCCTGAGAACAACCACAGACGGCAGACAATGGTGGATGGCATCCGAAGGAGTGTGGAATGCAAGAACAACCTGATGACGCGGGGAACAAATTAAAATCGAGATGCAAAGGCAAACTGAGCAAATCATTCTCACCAGATTTTGGGAGTAGAAAAATCCCTAGGATTCCGACCTTCTTCACTGCTTGCCCGAGAACAATCACAGACGGCAGACAATGGTGGACGGCGTCCGAAGGAGTATGGAAAGCTTGTTTGACGAAGATTGGATCTGCTACACTGTACTCAAACACCGAGTTCCTCTTCCTTTTCTCCTTCCTCCCTCCCGTCTAAAATGTTGTCGTCAAACTAAGGGCTTTTTAGTCTTTTTAAGTTCAATTTTAATGATAATTAGGTATCCCATATGTGTTGGTGGCAAAGAGCAATTAATTTACTTATTTAGCATTTACCAACGATTTTCCCAAATTTTAAACAATGATATTATTTTTTTCCCAGGTAAAATAGCCAGTAGTATTAAAAACATTTATTATCCTCCAGATTAAAGCTGGAGGTGCTGAAAGCTTTATACATGGCGGGCACTGAGTTCTGGGCATTCATTAGAGCATTAACTATATAATACACGAGTGAAAGCGACTCGGATACTTCATATAGAAATTTTCTGAAGAAAATATTTAAAACAAGGGGTTAAAGTGCAGATTTACTTCGGACTAAGAATTTTTTAAGTTTAATATTGTTCTAAAAATATTAAAATTGAGTAATGTTGTCTTTACTATTAAAATATTAACAGTCAGCGTTAGTCTTTTAATGATGTGGTAAAATTATTATATTTTAAAATTTTCAGAATGAAGTTGGATCTGAAAAAACTTTCGATACAACGTTATGCATCAGTGTAATACTTTAAAAAAAATTTACGCACTATTCCTAAACAAAATCACCGGTTGATCGAGAAATGAAAGGAATGCAGAAAATCAAACTGACAAAGATATTAACCCCAAACAAATGAGAGCAAAACAAACGCAATGGGAAACGGTAATTCTACTTAGTAACAGTTCCGGCCAAAAGAAGTTGTTGAACCACCGTCTCCAAATTCCGGAACCAGGTCCAATTACTCGCTCAGAAGCAGCTTCCTTCACCATTTCCTTCCATTCCAAAGGCGCCTTCTTCATCTCCTCCCCATTTTCCCCTTCCATCAACTCCCTCACCAACGTCTCCACCCTCCCTCTTCATATCACCATCTATCTCCAACCCAATTCCCCTTTCCTTGCACGAGAATAGACAATTGGTTTGCTGCTATGCGAAGAACGGCCAACACTCCCTCGCCACTCCGCCGCACATGCTTTCTACCGTTGAATTCCATCCACTGTGCGTCAAGAACCCTCCCATTGCAGGGTGAACTAGAACTTGCTCTCGTGGGCACCAGCTGTAAAGCCGTCCTCTGTTTTTAGTCTCCTATACTAATTCTGCAGGAAGAACTGCGTTGTCACCTCCGACGAGGTCGGGTCTAATAACCCACAAGAATTTTTGGTTGCTGTTAGCAAGCCCCCATGCAAACTCTATCAATTGCTCGTTTGTCATCACCGTGATGCTCCCAAAGTTTACTTTCCTAAAAGTCCCCATCTTTTTTAATGTGTTTGGATGCATTTAAAAAAAAACTATTTTGAGTCCAAATCATGATTTAGAAAAAAATCATCCAAACACTCAAAAATTTGCCTGAACCGTGGTTTTAAGCTCAAACCATGGTTTTGCAAAAATCATCCAAACACCTCAGATTTTCTTAAATCAAGGTTTTGAGAAAATCTAATTTTTTTGTTTTTTTTTCATATGTGGACCCCACCATCTCATTTTAATTGGTCCTTTTTATTAATGTGGGCCCCACACTACACACTCTCTCTTCTTGTTTTTTTTCACCAATTTTTCTTTAATCCTTTTTTTTTTTAAGAATTTTAAAATTTTAATACTCCCTTTTATCTTATAAAACATATTTATCTAATTTGATTATATTAGAAAAATTAGTTAATCTGTACACGAATGTCCCATTTGGCAAATATAAGTTGGTAATGAGGGATTTTTTCACAATTTTCCTAAATCATTATTCTATTCATAATCTATTCTCCATAAGCTATTCTGCTCAAAATCTATTCTTCAGAAGCTATTATCCACTTTTTATCCAGAATCTATTCTCCGCATAATCTATTCTCCAAAAGTTAATCCAAGTGATTCACGAAGAAGTCCATTTGTTTGGAGCATGGTGCAAGTCTGCCAATTCATGTGGGCGTTGACAGGGGTTGGACTTGAATGACAAATGACAACAACATTCCTTGGACACGTAATTATACAACAATAAGTATGTTTGGGATTATGATTGGGAATCCTAAAAGTATTTAAGCATATAAGTTGATACAACATCCATCTCATATACTTACTTCGTATTCCATAAATCATGATTAAAATACTGTTTTTAAAATATTTGAATCGCTATTCTAAACAAACACAATATTAATATACATATCCCAATAATAAGAGTATATTAATTAGAGTATTAGACTATTGGCGCTCAGCCGCCTGGACTGGGAAGGAAGGAAGTGGGGTGTGTGGTTTCTGGCCGGGATGACATTATTTAACATTGAAACCGACTTAAGTCCTCAATTCATTCTAAACTTTGAAGCTGTAATTCCCATTCCCCTTTCACACCATTTTTTTTAAAGCACAAGAAATGAAATGGAACACCCAATATCTACGGATCTATCCCGAAGCCGATAATTTAGCGGTGACACATAAAGCGGTAATGAGCACTTATAGTGTGTGTTTTGTATAACTGAGACAATAAGTCTTTATTACGTAAGCCGTCGGGATAAAACTCTTTTTAAATATTTATCTCCTATAACATAAATAACGATTTATAAGCACTTATAAATAAAAAATAAATTATCCCAAACGATTTCATAAATCTTCCCCAATTTAAATCATAATTAAATATTAGCACAGTACTTAAAAAACGGCCCTTCCGTGCACGCCAAGCTCAAGACCTCCCACTTTTCCTGCCGGTGAACAATATCTTTGATTTTAGTCCCTCCCATTATTCTTCAACGCACTCAACAACGAAGACCTCGAACCTCTCGTTTTTTAAACTATACGACACATGTGCCTTTGAAAACTACTTCCAGAAATGTGGTACGTCCACCGTGTGACACGCAGAACCGAAAAAATACTTTCGCAGTCCTCACACTGTCAAAAGTATGAAACATTTTGATTCTAACCCTCACGCTCTCCAGAATGGTTGTGCCATATATCAACAGGAGTAATTCCTCCACTTGAAAGAACAACAAGTGAGAACACCATCTAAGTTAGTGTGCATTGAATATAATCAAAATACCTCTTACCCTTGCGGCCTTGCCATAAAATTTTATTTGTAATGTAATTTAAACTACAACTAAAATCTTATATTAAGAACGGGAGATATCGCTGTTCAAGTGATATGTGGATGGCCATCTAAGTTGTTTTATTTCGTAATTATCATTGTTGTCAAATTATTCTATAAATGCATCAAATCTAAAATCAAAGGTTTCTCCCCCATCTTCTCTTCTCGTTCTTCAATCTTTCATAGTAACAATTGAAAGTGGTACTGGACCATAAAATTTATTAAAACATTCAACAAGATAAGATAGTCTCTTAAAGACTTCAACTGCCACAAGTAAATTGACTGTTTAAAAAAGCGGGACCGTTGATGTCTTGGTGATCCCAAAAAAATAAAAAAGCCCACCCGCAATGGAACAGTTCAAACTTCTAATAACACATTTCACTTATTTGGATTGTTTCAGTGTTTGTTTGAAATAGCTTATTTTTAGATAATAAGTGCTTATAAATCGTGATTCACGATATACGAGGTAAGTATGTGACAGGATTTTTGTCTCGACTTACATAATAAGGACTTATTGTCCTAAAATAAGTGATGCCAAACACTCACTAGTGTATATTTGGGAATATTTATTTTTTTAATATAAATGTTTATTATGCAAGTCAAGATAAAATTCTTATCACATACTTAACTCGTATACCGTGAATCACGATTTATAAGCACTTATTGCCTAAAAATAAGCTATTACAAATGAGCACTTAGTGTGTGTTTGGTTGGGCTTATTTTTAGATAATAAGTCTTTATTATGCAAGCCGAGATAAAACTCCTCTCACATACTTACCTCGTATACCGTAAATCACAATTTATAAACACTTATTACCTAAAAATAAACTATTCCAAACAAACACCGTATATTCTTTTTACCGCTGTTTCCGGTTTTTCTCATGCTTTATTTTACATCATAATTAATTTCTAGATATTATTCCACCGAAATGTACGTACCGAGCATCTAAAAAGTTGTTCTTTAGCGGAGCAAGTTGCAGAATGTCATGGGCAGAATCACGTGGCGCTGAAAACTTCTCGTCCGACTTCAATAAACGACAAGACCCTCCTTCGAATAATTTTTCTTATAGATTCTTGCAGGATCACGAAGGGACAAACACGACGTGGATGTTGCTCTTCTACGGTCTAAGTGTGTGTTTGGAATAGCTTATTTTTAGATAATAAATACTTATAAATCGTGATTCACGGTATACGAGGTAAGTATGTAAGAGGAGTTTTATCTTGGTTTACGTAATAAAAACTTATTCTCTAAAATTAAGTGATCCCAAACACACACTAAATTTTTCCCAACGGATCTTTTAGCCTCGAATGCGCTGCTCAAATTACCACACCAGTATATGAATTTTCTACCCGATTGACAATCATATATAACTTTGTTCGAATACTCTACGTTTTCCTTGATCCCAAGTTATCTTTAAACCAAGAAGAATACCACAGGTGTTGGGTGTAGAGGAGTTATTCAAAAGGCTAATGGGAAATTTATTATGGCCTTCATGCATAAATTGGAATTCGGGGATCATGTTACTGCTAAACTATGAGGTATTCTTCTGGGTTTGAAGATAGTTTGGGATCAAGGGAAGCGTAGAGTGATATTAGAATCGGATGCACAAGAAGTCCTTAATTTGATAAATAGTGGGAACCGCCAAAATCATCCAAACGCTACTATCATAGAAGAAATTCGTTTGATGGTGCAACGTGAATGAAGAATAGAATTGCAGTTAGTTCAAATAAATGCAAATCGGGTAGCCGACTATCTTGCAAAAGAGGCGTTATCAACTGTAACGGGATTTCATCCAATTGTGTATTCAACATCGGAGTTAGCGGCTATTTTGGAGCTGGATCAGCATATTCCTACTCATATAGGTTGAATTTTGAGAAATTTCTCCTTTGTGTATAAAAAAAAAAAATGTTGTCCCTACACTTCATCCTTGAAGAGATATTGTATTATTTTTATCCAGCAATAAATTATGATTGAGATTAAAAATGGAGTGTACTAGTGGAACGTGCGAAAGAGGATAATTCCCGGCCTGCTCTCTAGACTCCCTTGGATACGCACATGGGCACACTATTACAAAAAGTATTTTTAACGTCACTAATTAACGTCTGTTTTTAAAAAATAGTAGTTGAAAAGGAGTTGGTGACATTTTTAAAATTTTGACTTGTCTTTTAACGACCGTTTTTCAAAAATGGTCGTTGAAAGTGTACTGTTTTCAAAAATGGTTGTTGAAAGTATAGACTTTCAACGACTATTTTCAAAAACAGTCGTTAAAAGTGTCTCAGATCTGTTTTAATCCCAATTATATTTCCCCTACTAGTCACGCCTCTCGTTCTCAAATTCACCTCTGAGCGCTAGTCCAACCTCCAATAACATCATCTGGCCCCTCTCTGAACCCAGATGCAACCTCCAGCCTATTCTTCGACCCAATCGTGACCTTCACCTTCCTCTCTACTAGCATTCTCGTGAACCTTCTCCTCCTCGGCCTCATTTTAATAATCAAGAACATACTCAGTCCATTCTCAAGAGTATAATATGCGTGGATCTTTAGCACTTCCAGTCTTTTAGCAAAGTAGCAACATTTGCTTGGGTGTTAATAATGTTATAATGACAACCCAAAAGATTAAGTATTTCCCTAAGCTTGAGAGTGTTTGTAAAGCATTTAAGGTTTTTCTCCTTACTTTTTTATATTTAATTTTTTTGTCATCATTTTTGGAAGTTGAATTGCAATTATATTTTGGGTTTACTTCTTAAAAAGAAAATTTTGAAATTTTGTTTGAATGTTGTTCGTTAGAAATTTCTATTACAAAACTTTAGTTTTGTATAACGACTGTTTTTGAAAAAACAGTTATTATATGTCACTTACAACAATTATTTTTCGTTTTTGAAAAAACAATCATAATAAGTCATAATATACAACGACT
Organism: Inga oerstediana; assembly: GCA_963210345.1. NCBI lineage: Eukaryota > Viridiplantae > Streptophyta > Magnoliopsida > Fabales > Fabaceae > Inga > Inga oerstediana. Next base: position 4,010,486 of record OY723405.1, read on the forward strand.
ATTTTTGTAAAAATAGTCGTCATAAGGGTATAAAAATAGACATTAAAAACCTTTTATGTAGTAGTAACAGAATTTTTTATTCGTGTGTCCGAAGTCCCAGAAGTCCTCATTCGCTAGCAAGAAGCAACATCAGAAATGGTGAAGATAACACATGCATGCACGTTATTCGGATTGTTCATAACTTATATTGTTCATAACAAAAAGTCAAAACAATATCATTATTTTGATTTTAGCGAGAGTAACCAATGGGAAACGTATACGAATCCTCAATTCATTTTTAATTTTTAACCCCAACATCAATACCAAAACAAACACAATGGGAAACGGTAATCTCTACTTAGTAACAGTAGTTCCGGCCAGAAGAACTTGTTGAACCACCGTCTCTAAATTCCTTAATGAAGATCCAGCTCCCTCAGAAGCAGCTTCCTTCGCTATTTTCTTCCATTCCAAAGCCTTCTTCTTCATCTCCTCCCCCTTTTCCCCTTCCATCAACTCCCTCACCAGCCTCTCCACTCCTTCCCTCTTCACATCACTGTCTATCTCCAGCCCAATTCCCCATTCCCTGCACGAGAATCGACAATTGGTTTGCTGCTCTGCGAAGAACGGCCAACACACCATCGCCACTCCGCCGCACATGCTTTCCACCGTCGAATTCCATCCGCTGTGCGTCAAGAACCCTCCGATTGCAGGGTGAGCTAGAACTTGCTCTTGTGGGCACCAGCTGTAAAGTCGTCCTCTGTTTTTAGTCTCCTGTACGAATTCCGCAGGAAGAACTGCGTTGTCGCCTCCGACGAGGTCGGGTCTAATAACCCACAAGAATTTTTGGTTGCTGTTAGCAAGCCCCCATGCAAACTCTATCAATTGCTCGTTTGTCATCACCGTGATGCTCCCAAAGTTTACGTACACTACGGAGTTGGGTTCTTTGGTGTCCAGCCATTCCAGACACTCTGTCTCTTCCTTCCAGAGGTTCGATCCGATTGACTTCAAGTCTTTGTCCGTGACATCGTTTATGAGCAGATTTAAGGGACCGATGGAGTAGACAGGAGGCAGAATGGAGGATAATCCTTCCAAGACGTCATGCTCCAGAGCATCGAATGTGTTCAAAATGATGGCGGATGCTCTCTGAGCTCTGTCACACTCCCCTGTTACAAAATCAAGCATAAATTCATCTGGGTTCGTGGTTCTGACGAAGCTTGGGATGTCCCTCAGCCGGATTTCCTTGATTCCTGGTATCCAATCTATCACAGTGTCCAAATACCCGTCTGTTAAATAGCTGGGGTCTGCAAACGTCAACACAAAACAATGGGGTTCAAGTAACAAAGTTAATTACTACTCTGTAAATTCCACAGGATCCATTAAGCTAGCATCGAAGTTTATACAGTACCTTTGAGAGGGGTCAAACCCTTCTCTATGAGGTGGCGAAAGTGGACATAACAGAGAAAGCCGCAGGCACTAGTAGTCCAGAAAATAACCTCTGGAATCCCAAGTTCATGAGCAGCATCAAGCGTGAAGCTCATGACACCGTCGGAAACTATGCATGTAACGGGAGGGAAGTCCGAGGAGGTGTTAAGTTTGTGAAGGAGGTCTCTGAAGGGAGGGAGGCAGGTTCTGCGGGTGGACTCGCAGAGGGAAGGTATGTCCTGTGTGGCGTCGACGTCGGCGATGGGAAGGCCGTCGGGGATGGTTTCAAAACGGAAGGAAGGGAGGCCGTCGAGGGAAGTAGGACCTCGAGATTTGAGGAGGCGTTTGTGGTTGAAGTCGGTGTTGACGAAGGTGATGTGAAAACCACGAAAGTGGAGGAGCTTAGCGAGTTTGAGCATTGGGTTGATGTGCCCTTGTGCGGGGTAAGGGATGCACAAGGCATGAGGTTTTGTCTCTGATGCAGGCACTGAACCCATTTTCTCGGATACAACTCGCTCAAGCAAAACAGGACGGAGGAAGAGATATACATGGTGGCCTGAGACGTCGTCGATTTATATAGATAGAGCACGAGAGGCGCTGTTTGTTTTTTGACTCTGATATTCTGCATCGCTGCCATTACCTTTGAATAGGATTATTAAATTTTACGTGAAATATACGATATTTTAATATATTATGAATAAAAAATAGAGTTATTTTTAATTTTTTATGATATTTTAAAAATTCAGTGCTAAAAGTGAAAAAAAACTGTATCATATTTCAAAAAGATTATATTAAATATTTAAAAAATCATACAAAATTAAAAATAATTCTATTTTTTACTCCTAATATATTAAAATGTGGCTCATCTCATACCAAATCTAATAATATAGTGAATTATAAAAAATACATTTAAAATGTGCCCCAAATGAAGCGCTCAGCATGATTGCATCAAGTAGGTGCATAGCACCCACCCCTATCCCCTTTGAATAGGGACAAGACCAGGGCAATGAGAGTCAAACTTGTCAGCCGCAAAGCTGCTTAGCTGACTCTTGTGTTTTTTTTTAAAAATAAATACTTTTTTCTAATTTTAAATATAAGATAAAATTGATTTTTTTAATATATTAAAAAAATTAATTAAATTATTTTATAATGTTTTTATTTTTTTCTCAAAACTAATTAATTTAATTAATAAATTAATATATAATTTAAAAATAAATAATATATAATATAATTAAATAACTTATTTAACTTCTTTAATCTCTAAAAAAAATCAACCCTGCCCTGCATTTATTATTGAACAAAGTAATATAATGAGATATCCGCTGAAAATGTTCTCCAGCTCAAGGCTTTAAATGAAGGGAAAATTTCACCGTAGCCTTTTTTGCGGTCATTTGAAGTCTAAAATTAAACTAAAATTAAATTGTGGGTGAAAAGGTAATTGTACTCCTATTTTACAAGTTAACTATGATTATTTATAAGATATATGTAAGAAGTTATAAGTCAAATATACTTATTTACAAAACAAATAAGTCAAATTACAAATTCATCTTGGACATGTACAAGATAAGGATCATATTAACAAGAATACATGTTATTTATAAGATATATGTGAGAATTTATAAGTCAAATATGAATATTTACAATATAGATATGGGAATTTACAAGACTATCTCGTCAGCGTATAAAACAGGAGCATGTGTGTTTTTTCAGCCAACAAACTGAATTTTATTTTGGTTTTGAGGGTACAATGAAATTTTAGAAGGTTTTAAGGTTGTTTAGTATTAAATAGTTATATGGGGTGAAGTGAAATTTTCCCTTAAATAAACTCATGACACTAATATAACTCTGGCTTGTAACCTCTGCGTGAGTTTATTTTTATTAACAAGTAGTTATTAAAAATGCATAATTGAATAATTAAAATATAAAAATAAAACAATTTGATATAAATATAGATAATTGAAGTTAAGTGCATCAGTAATCATAAGTTATTATGTTCAATTAAGGATTTTTTACGAAGTTGATATATCAGTTTGGAATAGCTTTATTTTTAGGCAATAAGTACTTATAAATCGTGATTCACGGTATACGAGATAAACATGTGAGGGAAGTTTTATCTCGGCCTGCGTAATAAATAATTATTACCCAAAAATAAGTGATACCAAACACAGGTCAAATCATTCACCATGAGAAATACAAGAAAAAGTGAAAAACTAACATGCATTTAACAATAAGTTGACACAATTTTATAAATTATAAATTTGAAAAATGATAGATGAAGGAGTCGGCCAAATAACGATGTCGGCTGGAATGGAAAATGCGGGATCGGCCAGACATTGGCAATCGCAAGGGGCATGCAAGAGGAAGGCGTTAGCGTCATTGACAAGGAAGACACGCGTTTGGAGCTTTCTGTGTTTCACTGTGATCAAGTCGTGTTTGAATAATATTCATGCCCTTTTTAGTTATTTTTTATCTTAACGGGCTTTTTAAACACCAATCCAAATATTTTTAAGGTTAAAGAAAAAGTTACTTTTTCTACCGTCAATCTAAACACAAATCACATCTACTTTTTGACTTTTTTAAAAGTCAGGCAGTAAAAAAAGTTATTTTTCTACCGCTAATCCAAACTGTCATTGAAATTTTATATAACAATTTAAAAAAGATAAAACTATTAGTGAGTCAAATAAGTGGGCATTGACTTTTCCCTCGCGTGCCCTCTTGTCAGGTTTCTCTTGTATGCCTTAACGGCCCGCTGCATTCCAGGACCAGGACCAGGACCACTCGCACTCGTGGGTGCCTCCGTAATGTTTATCAAGTTTGCACCATATTTGATGCTCTTTTTTTCAATTAGTGTGCGCGTATGCGCGTGGGATCGAGATTTCATATTTTATGGCTGCCTCTGCTTTCTGTCGTTTTACCTTGTCCTCCAAAAGAGAGGATAGCTTGTTTTGTATACTAAAAGTAAAAACGATATATTTAATCATAATTCTTGAAAAGAATTTATCTCCAGTCTTAAGTATGAATGGGCAATATTAGTTGAAGGCGTCTTAACAAGTTCAACCTGTAATAAATGCTCACATCACATGTATTTGTCGTATTTGTTTCCTATTTAGGTGGTTTGTGTACCTCCACAGTAGATTGCTTTGTTTTTGGTCGGACAATTTTGTGGGAGGTGTTTAAGGAAAAATGCACATTTTGTAATTAAAACAATTTTAAGGAAAAAAGGCACCTATATTTTGGGCTATTTTTGATTTAATCTTCAATAAATTAGTTATATTTGACAGTAGATGGACTAACAGATTAGTTTTAATGGATTCATTATCAGCAGCATCGAATGTGAAAATATTAAAAAAATTGTTGGTTTAAATGTAGAAAGAAAGAACATAGGGCCTGTTTGGTACACTGGAATTGATTTTGATAGATATAGAAATGGATATGAATATGGATATGGAAATTGAGTTTAAAAGTGTGTTTGGTATGTACATGGAATTCAGATATTATTTTTATTTAATATTTATATTTAAAATATGAAATTACTAATATTCCCTGTCGATGGAGTGAGGAGGCTAATTGAGGGAAATGTGGAGGTGGAATTACAAATCTTAGCTTCTAGGATGGAATTCATTTGGGTGGAATTGGCTAATTTGACTTCCATGTGAAATTGGAATTGAGAGCCAATTCCATCATACCAAACAAACCCCTTCATGGAATTGAGACCTAATTCCATTTCCACCTCCTCCAATTCTAGCGTACCAAACGGGCCCATAGGGATATCTGAAGTCCTTGCCCACGCAAATGGAATTACCCATGTTAAGCTGGATAGGCGATTAGGCTCGACTCATGAACGAGAGATATGCGGGGCCAGAGTTAGATTTTTGGGCCCGGTGCTGGACTCTTTTTTTGCCAACAAAAAAATTGATAGTATTAAAAACATAGAAAGTTACATCGTTTCATAAGAAATACATAAGTATAAGCAAATAATAGGCAAACAACAGAACAAGATAAACTCCAAACTTAACAAACAAACTAGGCAAACAAACAATTACAAGTTCTTTAATACAGCGATAACATAAGACCATATCAGAACTTCCTTCACCACCATGAGCCAAATAGGCTTGCAATCGTGACAGAGGTCGTAATGGTCACTTTATAGAGCAAGACCCATCAAATGAAGCTTTGACAATCTCTCCCAGCTACCAAATAGGCTTCCATAGGAACACATATATCATAATGGTTCCTAATCAATTTCCTCGAAACAAGGAGATCTTCAAAGAGAGCAGTACTAATCATAAAGGTAAAGAAAGCATAACCAATATGACAATATAGAAGAAAATCACAACTCCAACCCCAAGAAGAACAGTGATGCCATACACGCTGAACAAACTCATGTTTAGCCCAAAGATAAACAATGTTGACAACCACACTGAATAGGCACATGTTTAGCCAATAACGAACATCGTATATGAACATATTGAACAGGGCCAAGTTAATGATGCTCAGCTGTATCAATTAACCATACTTTGCAAGCTTGAACAACAAAAAGACTTACCTCCCTTCTGCATACAAATACCTCAACTCTAGCACAACCAATCTTAGAAAAAGACTCAGAAGCTCTGTTTTTAGGGCTATGATCATCCTTCCCTGCACTTCCCAGCCTAAAAACCTTCCATACCAATTATAGCAGCACTATGACAACTTGAATGAATATTACCTATTTAGCATGTACTCTGGCCAAATTAGAGAGATAAATAGCCACCAAATAACTCCAGATTAAGCAAGCCATAGTTGATGTTAGTTCTTCTAGACAATCACATACTTGACATAAAGAAATTAACAGCAAGAAGAACCATCTGACTATTCTCGAATCTCAAACTCAAAACGACAAAGTAGAAAGGCTCAGAAACTTGAGTAAAGCACTAACCTCAAGAACAATGGCTTGCATCATTGTCCCCTCCGAACTCCTTGGCTCCACTACCTTTGTTTTCCCCACCATAACTGAATAGCCCCAACAGCCACCCATCAATTGGTCCTTCAACTCCTTCAATTTGACTGTGGGTCTAGAATATCGCCCCCTCAACCCATACATCGCCGCTAAGCTCCCTGGAGGCACCCATCGGAGGTTAACATCAGATGTTGTCACACAAATCTAACCTCTCTTACGAAAGACCACCAAAATCTCCAATCTTCCTTGCTTCTCCCCTTCATATATAATTTCCTTTGCCCCTGAATCATTATCACCGCACGACGTACCCGCCATATTCCACCACCATCCGGAGCTTGGGAAATCAGTCTCACTCAGTGCTCGCCGGAGAGAAGCGTCCACAGACCTTGCTAGAGACCTTGCTACAAGGACATGAAAGAAGCCTCCAAACAAAGGGGATAAAAACCCCACCAAGGAGGATGAATGCCAAAACCCTAGCAGAGCCATCTGCCAGGGCTCCTATGTGAGCCTGCTGGACTTTGGCAATGTAGCATTCTTCTTTTTACCACTGACGTGTTATATAACCCGGATTGACTTTGCTGTGTTTCCCATTGGGATTCATCAAACCTCAACTCCAGGTTTTATGGTTAATCTGGATGTTCGGGTCGGGTTTTAATATCCACGGGTATTTAACGAGGCGGCGTCTGTCGATACTTTCCTCCCTTCCCTCCTTTCTCATTTCTTTCACTGCGCTGCCTCCATCACCACCAACATGGAATCCCCCGATCACCAACACTGTTCACAATCGCCGCAATCTCCGTCCTCTCCGACTTCCACCGTCTCTACCGGGACTTGTTGCAAATGCGGCGCCCCTACAACCTTCCCGCCGCCCCCGCCGTCGTGGTCTGAAAGTTCTCCTCCTCCCACCTATCGACCCATCAGAGCCCCTGCTATTCCTCCCGATACTAACACACAACGTGCCATCATTCTGGCTCCAGTTCCACAAGCCCAGAAAGTCCCCGTCGCTTCCCGTCCCTATTTTTTTCAAACCCCATCTAAGAAAATTCAATCCCCGGATGATATTCGCCGCTTCCAGGACTCCGATTCCAGCAAGAATTTCCTTGGCTTCGTTGTAGCTCTCTCCGAGTCTATTCGCGGCCACAAAATTTCGGACCCCCGCCATCAATCTGACACCGTTAACTCCATCGTCGCAGTTCTTGATTCCCTAATTCAATGGGTCGAAGAAATCCCTCCCGTCCAGCAAGCCGGCCGTTACGGTAACATCGCCTACAGAACTTGGCACAGCCGATTGGAGAGCGACTGTGACTCCTTGATGCTTCGCTTTCTCCCGGAGCAACTTCATTCGGCAACCATCGAGATCGGTCCTTATTTTACCGATAGTTTTGGTAATGCTAGCCGAATCGATTACGGTACTGGTCATGAAACAAATTTTGCGGCCTGGCTGTATTGCCTTGCGAGATTGGGGCTAATCAAAGAGGAGGATTACCATGCTGTGGTGGCCAGAGTTTTTGTGAGGTATCTGGAATTGATGAGAAAATTGCAGTTGGTTTATAATTTGGAGCCTGCTGGATCCCATGGAGTTTGGGGTCTTGATGATTACCATTTTCTGCCTTTCATTTTCGGGTCGTCCCAGTTGATCGACCATAAGTATATGAAGCCCAAGTCGATTCATAACCAAGATATATTGGAAAATTTTTCAAATGATTATCTCTACCTTGCCTGCATTGCCTTCATAAAGAAGGTGAAGAAGGGTTTATTTGCGGAGCACTCTCCAATGTTGGACGATATCAGTGGGGTGCCTAATTGGAACAAAGTAAATAGTGGGTTACTGAAGATGTACAAGGCAGAAGTCTTGGAAAAGGTCCCTATAATGCAGCATTTTCTTTTCGGCTGGCTTATTAAGTGGTAAGTCCTTTGTATTTTTGGTGCAAAATTCTGTCTAGTTGTTATGGGCCCAATTTTGCTGGAGTTCTATCATCACTGCCTATTATTGTAGTTACCGAAATGTATTACTGACGAATTTGATGGAAGTTGAGATCTCTTAAAAGTATAGTTTTGGTTGGAGTTAGTATCTTCTGAACTCTAGGTATATGAATTTAGCTTAAATCACCAACGAGGAATCAAACAAGATCATTATCACGAAATAGTTGGTGCAGAGTCAGTTTTTCTAATCTTAAACTTAAAAGCGAACCCGGACACTAGTTCCATCTGATAAAATAACATCTTGATGAAGTACTTTAGCTCCTCCTTCACTCGTATGTGATTGTTGATTGCCAATCGGACCACTTAAAAGGAAGGTAAATGGAAATGAACTTGGCACCTGTTGAAAAAACAGAAGAAAGAAAGTAACAAGAAAGGACGGACGCTGTTAAATAATGGTGATAGGAATATAAAAAACATTGTATAATAAATTCGAGCCTCCCTTTTCATGATACTCATTCCCTCCCACTTAACGTTGTGTTACCAAACACTCACTGGAAGGGAGGTGCAGAAAGGTACATGAGATTTAGGCAGACCTAACTAGGATGGCTTTTACATGACACCAATGGATTTTATACGTGAAAACCTGATCGTTTTCAAGCTAATATCCTCAGGCCCCCGGGCTCTGCTTTGTTTCTTTCATCTTTTTCACGTGGAAGACCTTTATCAACCTAGTGAAGAACTGATCGGATACACTGGGAGTATGCCTTTTCTTCGAGAGTAACCCAGCTTTTGTTTTCTAACAAAAATAATGACCTCTTGGGCCTTCCTTTATTTTGTTTTCAAAGCTTCTCTTGTTTACATTGGAGTGTGAGAATAGTGTGGTTGTGTTGTGGAATGAATCGACGAGCAACATCTGTGACCCTTTCAGACTTGTATCTGATAATGTTGTGTTTATCAAGCCTTCCTGGACTTTATTGGTAGCATCTGGAATGGAATTGATTTGTAATTTATTATTCCTGCTGGAATTTTAATATTTGTGCCCTGCTGCTGCTGGTGCCTGAGCATTAAATTGATGTTTATAAACTTTTTCCTTCTGTCATAAACTTTCCTTGTCACAGAAGTTACAATTTTTGTGGAATTGGCTTGATTACTGGACACAGTATTTCTATTCCCCCTCCCCTGGGTTTGATGTCTAACTGTGTTTCAGGACTTGAGTCAAGTCTTGTGTGCACAGCTTAACATTTCTCACCCGTTTCTTGGGATCATTAGGGCAAGTTGTGCATGGTCTTTTAATTTTCAACCTGCATGTTTGCTTATGTACGTTTTTATATGACTGGCTGAGATTTTCTGTGCCTGTTTCTTGTTTTTGATAACCATTATTAATTTTTCTTGCCAGGGAGTAGTTCATGGATGCACCTTACGGGGTTGTAGCTGTGGGATCAAGGTGAAATTCAGGTTTAATGAATTCATGAATTAGGAAGGCATTAGAAGGGGGTTATATTCATAGAGGCCTGCTTTCGTGATTCTTCTTTTGTATCTTCTTTTTGATTCTCTAGACTCTAGATGCTATACGCCCCGTATGACCAGAATGTCGGTTTACTGGCAACTAGCTATTCTAAATAACTTGAACTGGTGGGAGTAAATAATTACGGATGGAGTTTATTAGTTTGATGCATGAGAGAAGAGTGTTTGTGACTTGGTAATGTTTCATGTTGATATGAACAGTCATATTCTGATGACAGGTTATTTGGTCAACTACTAATGCTGTAGACCGTCTATCTTGCAAATGGAGTTCAGACTTCTTTTTCTCAGACTGAATGCACAACTAAGGATTAATAATGTGCTATGTTGTTTTGGCCAAAAAATAATAATGTACTCTATTGTTATTACGTAGCAATACAGAATGCTGTGACAACAAATGACAAATTTATCGCAAAAGAAATCATGTTATGATTTGTGCATTTGATTCCCTCGTAAATATATTTGCGCATTTAGATTGTGAAGCCATTAGATAACTGAATGCCAAACCTCATGCGTCGCGGGGATTTTGATTTTGAGGCTAAAAGCTGCATCGTTCGTGTTCTGCGAATAATGGAGCGTTGTTTTGCTTTTACACGCGCTCTTTTATATATAGCCGGTCCCTACGATACTTCTCATAAACTTTCGCAACGCTCGTATCCATTTCGTTGCTTCCAAATAGTGTACAAGGGTTGTTCCAATTTTCCCCTAGTTAATGGTACTTTAATCTGTTTGGTGTGAGGGATTTGGAGGGGAGGGAAAATTTTTATAAGTTGAATTTTAAAAGATTGAAGAAATGGGGTAATAAAATTTTAATACAGAGAATATATAAAATAAAAGAGTAAGAAAAATTAATTAAAAATTTTTAACCCCACTTTTCTAATTTTTTTAAATTCAATTTAAAAAAATTTTCCTCTGCCCATTTTTCCTCCCCCTCCCCTCATACCAAATAAGCCCTAAGGGAAGATGCCTTTAAAAGTATGCTTGTATAAATATGGGTTGCTGGGCTACGTTTTCCTTTTTGAATATAGTGTAAGTGACAACTTGGGTACAAAAAGAAAAATGTAATAATCCTACAGTCTTTTTAGTCGATTATGTGCTATCTTTACATGTTTACGATTTTAAAAACAAACGGTTGCCCAATGTCGAACCTGAACATTAGTTAGTTAATTCATTTTGATTGGTGTCAGAAGTTCAGCATCCATCCCTCTCCAGACCTTTCCTTGTAGAAGCCCAATGCATTGAGTTACCCTTTTTTTTGTCAGAAGTTCTGCATTAATTTTGATAAAAAAAATGATCCGGAAAATTGAAGAAATAGGTTGAAAAGTCAGGAATGCGTGTGTGTGTGTGTGTAACATACAAAGGTCATTCGAATAAATTAAAATGGAGGAAAATTTGTACCCCTCATTATCGCCCAGTGAAATCATTTGGCGGAGGAATCAATAGGAGAGTCCAGAATGAGTGGGCGACATTGGACAACGGAGGTTCAGGTTTAGTGTCACCTAGACATGGCTATGGCCTTTGTGGCCTATTTCCATCAGAGAGAGCCTGGAGGGGCCATAATATTCGATTTCACTGGGTGCTATCTTCTTCAAACGCAACATGCTTTTAGGTCCCCAGTTCTTGTTCTCACGCAAATTTATTGGCAAGTACACAAGTCCTAGCACTATTTCACACCCAGCTTTTACATTCCCTGTAGTACTGTTTTGCAAACACGTACACAAACACACCCTAAACCCCCTCAAATACTGTAACCAAGTCCGAAATCAGTTGGCTAATAAATCATACATAAAGTTTAATAAATAGCATGACTTCATTTTTTTTTTTTTGTTAAAGTGTGATTTATATTAATAAACTACATCATTCCATTCATAAGTATAAATACTAAATAGAGAAATTATATCTTTTTTTCTATGATAATAGAAATTATGTCTTTTTACAACACGTGAGATTGCGCGTGTTTGATATTATTTATTGAGGGTCAATAAATATTTATTACGTAAGTCGAGAAAAAATCTCTCTCATATACTTATTTCGTATACTGTAAATTATGATTTATAAATATTTATTCCTTAAAAATAAACTACCCCAAATAAACACAGTCACTGATTATTTATTTATCAACAGTATCGTATCTCTTTGAGTTCGTACAGTACAGAAGTCCATAACAGTGTACAAGCCTCTTCTCTAGACTCATCTCCTTTGAGTGGGACTCGTGTCGGTGCCTAATTCCCTCATCAAACCCTTTTCCCACTTCTCTTCCCCTATTTACCGTCTGCAGTTTTACAACGCATGCCTGCCTAGAATTTTACCCATGGCCACGTCATTGACGTCTCGGTCGCCTTCTCTTGTCCAAATCTTCCTTTTTCAAGGCCAATCTCCAATCTGTGCTTTGAGGGTTACAAGTACAACGCATGCCTGCTTAGAATATAAGTTTAATCTTATTAACTAATAGTTAATTAAGGTTTTCTTGGCCCTGTCAATCTGTAGTTAGTGAAGTTTTTTTGACAGTGTTGAGTGTTGCAGTAAAACTTGGTTCTTTTCTGGTCCCGCTGTCACTTCAATTCATTTCCCACTAGGAACAAAATTGTTTATTGTTTTTTTTTTTTTGGCTCAAATTGAAAGCATCTCTCTGCAGTCTGCACACCCTCTTGTATTATTATTGTTTGCCTTTTTCCTATGTATACTCTACGCGTGTTTTGGGTTTGCCACTGTGTCTTTACTCTACTTGGGTTTCTGGTGGCTGCATTCAAGCTTTGGGTAGTTGGGTAGATCGCTCTTGTTTTCTAGTTTTTTTCCGTTCTTCCCTCTTATCTTCTTCTCCCTCTCTTTTTCCCGGCGCATGTGCCGGATGTCGCTTACTCTGCGTAATTCAGATTCTAGAAGAGCTTTCTCACTGGCCTTACATTACGCCTGGTAAACCACCTCCTTTTCCTTTTTTCTCCTTGGCGCATGTGATTTGTATTTTCTCTTGCTCTCTCTGGGTTTCTTTCTTCTCTGTTCTTTAGTACTTCCATACTCTGAAAGTGAGTCCAGAGAGAAAGTAGAGACTTCAAATCTGAGAAACCGTACTTCTTTTGTTTGGTTTTGCTTGCACGATTTGGTTTTACGCGTTGCAGCTCTGAAAGAAGTTTAATTTCCCCCCTCTATACCAAGTACTGTGAGCAATTTGCTGGGGTTTTCGATCTGTTGGCCAATGTCTTGGATTGTCCACTGTTGCTCTGTTGAGAAAAGGGGGGGAAAAGTTTCTGGCACTTCAATGTTCTAGTAGATACCAAGATTTCTTATTTTATTGGAAAAAAATACTTTGATCTTCTTGCCAATTACTTATGGGGGACAAATGAGCAAAGCAGCTAATCTTTTTATTCACCTCTTATATTCGCAGCCTATTTCGGGCTCTACGAAATTCCTTTTCTTTTCTTTTTAATCTCTCCTCCAATTTTCAATCTTGTCTAACCCTTCCAAGAAAACACTTCCTTTACCGGTTATTGAAGTCACACATTTGAGCAAATTAAGTGCTTCCCTTTAACAGATCTTTGGATGCATTTTTTGTATCCATATGCTCATTTCAGATTTTCATTTGCCATATGCAGACATAGTTTTCTTTGGTGTTACTGGCAGATTGGATGGAAGTAGTATCAGAGTTTCGAAGTTGGGATGAGTTGATTCCGGACGCACTGGGGTTAATCTTCAGGAACCTGTCGCTGCTGGAGAAACTGACTGTAATCCCCAGGGTTTGTAAGTCGTGGGCTAAAGCCGTCGCCGGACCTTACTGCTGGCAGGAGATTGACATTGAGGAATGGAGCAACCGTTGCCTGCCTCACCAACTCGACCCCATGCTTCGCTTGCTCATCACTAGAAGTTCTGGATCTCTCCGCAAGCTCTCTGTTTCTAATCTCCAAACCCATTCCATTTTCACTTTCCTTGCTCAAAAGTAAGCCATATTATGCTTCCTAATTTCAATGTCCTTACTTTATTTTATATACTTACTCTTCAGTCTTTATTCGGTTCTATATACTGATGTTATTATGTTATATCACATCTTCAAATTGATGTCATAGTAACAAGGGTTAGTGTTACTGTCCAATTAGCAGATCTTCCTCACTTAAATGTTGTTTTTCGATGATTGTTCTGTTTGCAAGTGCTGCGTCGCTGCAGAGTTTGCGAGTGCCAAGGAGTAATATGAGTGAATCCATAGTTGAAGATATTGCTGGAAGGCTTTGTATGATATCTTTCTTAGATGTGAGCTATTGTGTTAAAATGAGTGCTTATGCTCTGGAGATTATTGGCAAGAACTGCAAATTACTGCAAGGGCTATGTCGCAACATGCATCCAGTGGATACATCAGGAAAGCCCCCACAAGATGATGAAGCCTTGGCAATTGCCTCCACCATGCCTAAGCTTAAGCATCTGGAAATGGCTTACCATCTCATCAGCTCAGAGGGTGTCCTTCGAATACTCTCGGCGTGTCCTAATCTTGAATTTCTTGATCTGAGGGGATGTTGGGGAGTGAAATTGGATAACATGTTCCTGAAGCAGAATTTCCCAAAGCTCAAGGTCTTGGGGCCTCTTGTTTTTGGCTACTATGAGAGGGAAGGCTGGGACGATTGCTCCGATTTCTCTGATACTTCTGAGTATCTGTCCTGGGAGTTTGTTGCTGGTGATGTTGGTGACTATGGTGATGAAAGTGAGAGTTATGATGACATGTGGGACGATGAAGGAAGGCTTGAGGAGCTTGAGTTAAGGTTCTATGAAGGAATGGATGATGCGAGAATGTATTGGCCTCCATCTCCTTAGTCTGTAGTTCTATCTCCTTAGTCTGTAGTTCTATCTCTCGTAGATTACTTACTAGTTACTATGACTGGTGCTTCTTCTTTTGTTGGCTTTTCTTATGCTTCATCAATATGTATTGCCATGAAAACGAAGCAGTCTTTTGTTTGTTTTTTTTTTTTTGTCTTTCCCTACTAAGTTTGCCTTCTTCCCTGTCATGACTATATTTCTTTCTTTACAGTCCTGACTAAAATGTATTTAGCATCTCTGCCTGGCAAACACAGAAGAGAGAGCTCTAAAACCGATATGATTCTCGGAAGCTGGAAGATTACATTTTAGTCTCTCCTTGAGTTATAGAACTTTGAAAATATCGAAAGGACGGAGACTATTGGGTTTGAAATTGGAGAGGATTGCGACCCCACTCGGTACTGTCTTCTGCTCATCTTGAAACATACGTGGGGTTAGCACTTTCGGGGAACAAAAATATCAACTTGTTTTTATTTGATCAAAAGGGTGAGCAGTGGTTTGTGGAATGTGAGGTTAGATTAATTTAATCCCCGTGTTCAAGGAGTTGATGCATGACTAGAGGTAGGCCCGTGAATGATTTTTTTGTTGTTGGAATGCTTAAAAACCATCACTGTCTCCTCACTCCTCAGTCTTGTTCTTTGCCACTGGATCAGCCAATGGCTGATGGCTCCATAACGGTCAACGTTGCATAAAATTATGGCCTGCAAATAATCTACTCATTGAAGAGAGAACATGTCCTCATCAAATTAAATAAAAAAGACGAGTTGCTCAGACAAGCTGGCCTCGCGTGCCTTGCTTTTTTTAATTTACTAATAATTTAGCGCTTTGGTGAAAAGTGTTCTCTTCTCCACTGCTTCTGCTGGTACCGTAAAACCGACCACTATGTGAAGTAGTAGTAATAAATACTCAGTCATCGTACGTTATTCCCAGGACCCTCCCAATTCATTATTCGATCAATACACACCATTTTAAAATCCGAAAGGAACACATGAAGGACCGGTAAATATGTGTGAAGTATCAACCAAAAGACATTTTATCTGAAGAAGAAAAAGAAAAGTCCCATTCATGGTTGAACTCCAACAATCTCAGGGAATCATCCTAGTTTCTGACAAACTCTCCTGACGACAGCCATTGATGCCTTGGAAGGTGCAAAAAAGCTACCGAAGAACTCCTCATTCCCGTGCTGTTACTGATTAGAACTGTAAAAAAAAAAAAAAAGGTTCAAATGGCATAGAGCACAAAATCTCCCCAAGGGTTTTAGCTAGCCCTTGTCTCACCGCCAAGAATCTGACAAGATCGAGAAGCAGAGAATAAGTATGATTCATGCCATGGTTATGCTGGGTTTTGATGTTCCCAGGACTGCTGTGTCTGGTGGATGTTAGTTCAATGTTCATTTCTTATTACAATCTTGTTTGTAATTATGCAGCGTTTCACCCAAGGGTTAACGTTTTTTTCTGAGAACACCATACATAGTCAGGAGTCACATGATTACATGTGATCAGTGTTTTTGGATCCTGCAGAGCCTGTTATGATTTGATCCCATCCTTTGAAACTTGTGTCGGACCATTCCCTCGGAAAAGCTCCGTTAAAATTAAAATTGGAGGGTCACGTGTTGGTTTGTCGATTTAAAAATTACAAAACTCACATTTGATTATCAGTAGCTTGATCAACTTCTGGACTGTAGTGTGATGGATTGCTTGATGAAGAAAACAAGTGAAATGAAGGCAAGTCAATTTTCTTAAAATATGTAAGTATCATCTGCAAGGAAGTGTTGGCCTTGTAATGATCAGGAATTGGAATGAGGAGGCCGTGAGAGAGGACCACCACGGGGCAGAGTGGCCTCTTTAATCTCTGTTTCATGCATATGGTTGGTGTCTGCTTCCTGTGAACAGATTTGAGAAGCGGGAATATACATATTTGTCCTCTGCCCTAATTCATCATGCCTCTAACTTTTTGTGGTCCCTCTACCTACCCCTATTTTTCACACTCACACACTTCTTATTCTTATCCTCTTCTTTCTCCCATTCTCATCCTTGAGAAAAAAATTACACATACAGGCTCTTCTTTTGAGAAGCCATGAAACGAAGCTTTAAGGGCTGAATTTTAACAACCCCCCTCCCCGGGCCAAATCATTTATGAACTCATCGCTGATCTGACTTGCGCGCGAGATTCTTTACTTTCTTCTCAAACTTGGATGCGAAATGATTACTAATACACTTTTTGTGGATTGAGAGCCGAACCAAATCATTGAAGATACGGTTTTTTTGGGGAAATCTAAAACAAGTTCTTTTTTTATAAAGTTAGCTGGGCTTGAATTCTTTGGGTTGGCCCAGACTAAAGTCCCAAAGTAATAACATCTTTAGTGACAGAGAGGTTATTTTGTTGTTTACAATTTTAAATATGTGGCTGTCAATAAAATAGAAGATCAACGCCCCGCCCTTCTACCGAAAATTTCCATCCCAATGCCTCTTTGCTGGCCTCGATCCATGTTTTTTATAGGAGGAGCTACTTGCTAGAAAGCGGGTAATTGGTCTTATCACTCCAGCAAAAAGTACATGTTAAGTTAATACGCGGGCTTTGATATTTTTTTAATCCGTTTGATTTTAATATTTTCACTTTTTTTCACACCATAATAAACTCACACTAGAATATATTTAGCCGCTGCCCTCGCCGAGTTAAGGTATTGGGTTTTCTAAACCAACAAGATTATAAGTATGTTTGGGATTATGATTGGGATCTTAAAAATATTTATACGCGTAAATTGAGATAACACTTCTCTCGTATATTTACTTCATATATTATAAATTACAATTGAAAATTTACATTTAAAAATTTCAATCAATATTCAAAACATACACTGTTACGTTTGAGGGAAAAGATCATATTTGAGCACTGCTATCTTCAATGCACAAATAGGACAGGCGGAGAATACAAAATGATTTTACGGGCTCTATGCTCGTCGCGTAGAAGAGTGAGATTATTAGGATACCAACACGTGGAGAGTGTGTATTTATTTATTGAGGTCGGTGCAAATTGAGAGCGACACCCGAAAAAGAAAAAAATAATCAGCTGGCCGCATCACAAGTCATTTAAACTAGTCGTCAATTTGTTTCGTAGGTTTTTTTTTTTTTTTGAGTGGAAATGAAATTCGTTGTTTAAAAGTGTATGTACAAAAGGGTCGTGGTTACCACATGCAAACTATCTAATAAAACAAGTAAATTAAGATACAGACAGTTAAAATAAATGCATAATTCTTGATGATATCGGCCATTTTAGTAATATGATCCGTAAAAGACAACGATTCATTAATAAGTCTATGGGGCTACATGGTGTCTTGAGCAAACAATCTCCAGTTACGAGCCTGCTATAATTTCCAACATATGACACCAAATAAAATGCACCAGGTCTTGTTGGCAGTTACTGCCTTTAAGCTGTTCTGCAACCAATTCTAGAATGATATTGAATTAAAATCAGCAAGATTCTTAGCAGGGATTAAAACTTCCAACATTTAGATGCAAATTTACATTACTTGAATATGTGATCAATGTCTTCCACTTTAGTTTCACATAAACTGCATTTGCGGTCACTTGTCATGTGTCTTCTTACTCGCTCTCTGTTAATAACAAGCTTATTACTCAATACAAGCTAAAGGAAAGTTCGAACTCTCTGCGGTCCAGAACATCCCCCTTTTGTAGGTTCTTATTCTCAACATTTTACCCATGTTTATGGGTGCTTACCTATAAGCAATGAGCAATACAATCCACTCACGCCATGACCATGTTCGGCAAGGAATCCATATTCCTTGCTCATCCAAAAGATAAGTAGAATGTTCATCCCCAAATAAAAAGTTTTTTTTTAAATTTTTTTGGGAAAAAATATTCCATACACTAAAAATTAATTAATTTAAGATATTGGGTGTTAAAAAAAATTCAGATATTGAGTGCTACTAAAAAAACATTTTAGGATACCAATGTTGCAGGAAAAATATTTCTAAATGCAGAATTAAAAAATTAATTAATTCGAGAAACCGGATGATAAAAATATTTTAGAGTACAATATACAATTTAATCCAAATAAATAAAAATATAAAAAAAATTAAAAAAATGACCCTCACCTCAAAATTATGGGATGAGCATGCACAGCATGCGGACCGTTCAGCAAGTTAGTCATGCCCATCCCCCCAATTTTGGGTTGGGACCATTTTTTTTTTTATTTTTTTATGTATTATCATTTATTTAGATTAAATTGTATGTTATACTTTAAAACATTTTTGTTACACAATATTTTAAATTAATTAATTTATAATCCTGCATTTAGAAATATTTTTCCTACAACATTAGTATCCTGAAATATTTTTCTAACATCATGTATCTTAAACTAATTAATTTTTAGAGTATGGAATATATTTTCAAAAAAAAATAAAAAACACCTTTTATTTGAAGATGATGGACAGGAAATGTGGATTCGTTAACGAGCCGTGTTGTTCATAATTAAAGCCGGGGACCCATTACCAAGAAAAATTCGGCCTTTCTCGGCTCAATTACGTCTTCAATAATATCACGCCGAAATTGTCCATTCCTGGCCCCAACCACCCTCCAAATACGAGACGCTGTGGTACGTCAGTATTCTTTTATCAGATCAAACCAGATGCTTTAATTTCAAATATAGAAACACCAATATCACGTTTCTGATATTATTACGAATGTGATAAATGCTACTTAATTATAACAAATATGAAATTATATTCCTAAAATATTCTTATGTAGTGTTATGTTATATATCAGGCTATAAATCATGTAAACTAATTTTAAAAAAAATGACAAATATTAAAGACAGAATAGATTAAAGTATTATAGGATGATGAATCCCCAATAAATTACTTCCTCCAGTCCTATTTATAAATAACTTTCTATTTTATAGAGCTGGTCCTTTTTATAAACAATTTTCATTTTTTATCTGAAAATATAAGCTTCTTTTTTTTATTTTACCCTTATTAAATACTCATTCTCTCTTATATCTTATACTTATTATCTCTTCTATACTCTTTTCATAAATAGAGATATATATGAAAAAAACATGATATTTTTAACATACTTATTATTTTTAATTATCAATTCATTTTATACAATCAAAAAGAAAATTATTCATAAATAAAACTAAAGGGGGTATTATATTTAGGACGTGAGCCGTATAATACACATGCAGCAATTACCAGAATAGAGTGGGGAAAAACATGCAGCCTTGTCTCCATCACCGGCTCCAGTGTTGTATGTGACTTTTTTTTTTTGGACCAGGTTTTGTGATTTGGGTTCCGGTGAGAAAAATATTATTATTTTTTATCTTAAATATAAGATAAAGTTAATTTTTTTTAAAAAATTAAGGAAACTAATTAAATTATTTTAGAGTATTTATATTTATATTTTTTTTCTCTGAACTGATTAGCTTGATTGATAAATTGATATATAATCTAAAAATACACAATAAATGATATGATTATGTAACTTATTTAGTTTTCTTAATCTCTCTAATGAAAGTCAACTTTATCTTATATTTAGGATTAGAGAGAGAGAGGTAGTAATCAATCATTTATCCTTTGCCATCACTTACCTATGATTGAAGACTGGTGAATCTAATTTTGCCTAGGTAGAAATGAAAGGCCTGAGTTCAAATTTTGATAAAGCGATCGAAGCCATAGTAAATATAAAACGTGGGTTCACTGCACATCATCAAGCAAATTATTATTTTTTACAAATGCTCGTGAACCAAAATATTGTAACCAAATTATATTGAGGAAACCCATCTCACACTTGGGATCCGGTTTGTTTCTGATGTCGAGAAACCAACTTCATGTGTACCTATCATCTTTATTATGTTACCAAAGTGAAGTTTGCGAATTTTGCGTGGAGTGGGGTGGAGTTTGTAAAATGCCTTTACTACGTGTCCCATTGGGGTTGGGCAGGTGAGGTGGAGTTGAGACGTCAAGTTAACGGAGAATAGGGGCTAACTGGCCAGATTACGGTGTTTGGTAAGTAAACGGAATTGAAACAGAGTTTTTTTTTGTTTGGCCAAAGAATTGAAACAGAGTTTGGGACTCCCATTTGGATCCATTATCATGGGGCCGGGGGAGGTAGGTGGACGAGCATGACCTGGACCAAGAAAACAGGGGTATTTTAGTCATTCGAATTCATCATAACTTCCTTTCGCTGTACGTCATTGCCTTTTCTTTTCCAATACCCCCTGACTAGCCTGAAAGAAGGAGAATTATTTAAAAATATGTTGAAGGTAAATTAATTCTTAATTATTATTAAGTGTGTAAGTGATCTTTTATTTTATGTAAATCAATGTATAAAATATCTTTTGTTATGTATAATAGATTTTTCATGGTAGAAATCAATAATTAATTTGTCTCCAAGATATTTTTGAGCAATTTCCCCCTGAATCTTCTATTTATTTATTTTTTATTATAAGGGCATGCAGCATTAATTCGTCTGAGTTGCAAGTGGGATCAACTCTCGACCACCCGTACGTATAAGAACATCCATACTCTACTAGTTTGAATCTTTTATTGGACTCGAATCCTGTGACCCCTTCCGTGCATCACGCACTTGGATACATATGGATGAGTAGGGTCAAATTAGTTAAAAAGAGACATCCATCTTACCTGATATGTAACTGATAAATTTGCTAAAAAATATTCACTCCTGATTTTTTTGCTTAAAAGTATTTATGTACCCGAGTTCTTGAGCGAGGACATCTATTTGTTAGTTGGATACAATGAATCTCTTCAACTATACACAGGCGTCTTTCAACTGTACATATATACGTACAGATGCCTTCTATATGATACGTAATAAACAAGCTCAGCTCTAATCTGTTGTGGCCAACTTGTTCGTTATAAGCACTACTACAAAAAAGTAAAGTTGTGGCGCTTATAATTGTATTAGCTGTGGTGTTAGAGAAATATCACATATCTGGACACTACTAAAAAAAGCTGTGGCGCTTGGAAGCGCCACAACATTTTAAATTTTTTTTTTTTTAAAAATACCCTCCTATGACGCTTGGTAAAGGAAGGGCCACAGGAGGGGGTCTCCTGTGGCGCTTGCGTCAGCAAGGGCCACAGGAGGAGGACCTACTGTGGCGCTTACGTTAGCAAGCGCCATAGGAGACCCCCCTCCTGTGGCACTTCCTCTAACAAGAGACACAGTAGGGCCTCTTTTTTTTTTAATCTTTCTTTATTTCTTGTGGCTCTTTTTTATGCTTCCTGATTATATTGTGAAACTTTATATAAAATGAGTGGTTTTCGCGCGTGTTTATCATCTCCACAAATTGTCAATCTTTCTATTTTATATTTCAACCTATTATATATATAAATATATATATATATGATTTTCACATTTAAAATTCGAGTTTCCCAACAAAAATGTTCTTACAAAATAATATATTTATTGTCATTTATCCAACAATAATGTTCTTACATTAATACTCTCCAAAGCTAACATAAAAAATATTACAATACAAGAACTTGATATGTGAACACAGTACATCAACAACTAATTAAGTAAATTAAAAGATTACTAAAAAACGCAAGCTTGTCGGCCAAAAAATTTAAACAAAGCAAAAAGGCAAACAAAACAAGCTAGGTTTTCACTCTTTCTTATTAAATTAGGAATAGAAAGGCAAACGTTATATGACAGTTTATCTTGACTAAAAAAAAATTAAACAAAGCAAGCTATAATGAAACATTCTTCTTCTTACAAATCTATTAATTGACCAGCGTAGGGAGTGGGGGACCACGTTGGTGACGGTATCTTGAGTGACGAGGATGAGAAAATGTGAGCTGTGGAATGTAGTGAGGATCAAATGGAGTGGGGTTCAAAAGAGGAAGAGAGACAAAGAGTATGAAGAAAATGAAACAATTAGGGAGAGGAGTGGGGATGGACGAAAAAAAAAATGGAAAAAGGGACAAGAGAATTTAATGAAGAAAACGAGTGTGTGTGTTTGTTGTGCAAGAGAAAGTGATATCTTTTACAGGGGGAGGGGCGTCAACGCGAGCTGAGGAAGAGGGAATAAAAAGGTAAAAGTGAGGGAAAAGATAAAAAGTAAAGTTAAATAAGGGAAATCTGATTGGCGGAAGAATTAAAAATTCACATCAAGCCAATTGTGGCACTTCTTTAAATAAGTGCACAGCTGCCTTTTTTTTCTTTTTTTTTTTAAATTTTGGGGACCAAGGGTGGCCCTTACCAAGGCAAGCGCCACCCTTGGGTGCATACCAGCTGTGGCGCCTGGTCCTGGGTCAGTTGGGCCAATTGTGGCCCCTGGTCCACCAGGCGCCACAACTGGTCCCCAAAATTTTAAAAAAATTAAATAAAAAAATAAAACAAAAAAAGGGGCCACAAAATATGCGCCATATTTCAACCATTTTGTAGTAGTGAAGCAGTGCATGAGTCTTGAGTTGCCCTGCAGATGCATGGTTGCCATCTGCCAAATGATAAAAATCTGATGCTGATCTGCCCATTTAAAAAATATATATATATCTAATAATATTCATGTGAACTGGAACACATTTTTCCGGTTTAATCTTTTTATCTTCACACACACACACACACACATGTATATATATATATATTAGGAAAAACTGCAACCAGGTCCCAATTAACATAATTAATTATAATCAGGTCTCTTGAAATAACCAAATTACAATGAAGTCTTAGAAGGCCTGATTGCTATTAATTCTAAATGTAATAGTACAGTTTTGCCCCAATGACAAGTTTAGAACAAACAGTGACAGATTTAGAGCAACTAGTGACAGGTTACATGACAACAAGTTACTACAAAAAAGATTAGTTAAAAAAACAAATACAACTGATACGTATGTTGTTTCTCTTGCATCATTCCTTGTTAGTCGTGTATTGTTATCTACATTCTCTCATACATTTATCATCTTCAAGGTCGACAAAGGTTATTGTATCATTGAAGGTCAGCATGAATTTTATGGTACTTCCACTACTTTCTTTTTTAACAATTGATGCTACAATTGTTCTCATCTCCTCATATGTAGCGTCTTCCTTTATAATTTTTGTTCTAACACTGTCCCTACAAATTGCAAATCACCTTTTTTTCCATGTAGAAGTTGCCCCCTATATGTAAGAAATATAATATATGCTTTCCGGACGTACTCGCCATCTTTTCAGTCACCCCACAGAACAAAGTTATTATTGGCAACTACATGAGCAATGTTAACAATTTTAGAGCACTGTATTGACGACATGTTTTGAAATCGCACAATAGGGGTTATAAACACATAAAACATTATCATTTCCAATCATCCTTGTCTAAGCGCACAAAAACATAGCAAAATCTCTACAGGAGCAGGGCAAGAATACAAACCGTTCCTTACACTCAATGAAACAACAACATAAGTCATAAAGACAATATACAACTAACAATCTTTGTATGTTTATGGTATTTATTTATGAAACTTATGTTGTTGCCATATAACTTGTTACAGCTGGTTATTCTAAACCTGTCAATAACTACTCTACACTTGTCATTAGATGCTATAAACTTGTCATTAGGCAAAAATTGTACTTGTACTTTCACGTTTGTAATTAATAGTATCCAGGTCCTTTGGGACTTTACTGTATTTGATTATTTTAAGGATCTAATTGTGATTAATTTTGTTAATTGAGAGTTGGTTGCAATTTTCCCTATAAATTATTGGTTGATATAAATACAACAATTTTATCCTCGTTATAATTTTTTCCTAACAATAAATCTAATATTTCTCCTTTTATTTGTATGTATTTAAGAATTAAAATTGTCATCTCACACAAGGAAAAAAAAACTAAATATATTATACTCTCACTGTCACTAAATATAAACTTCACATAACTGTTTATTTTTTAAGAAAGTAGTTAAAAATAGTTAAGATCAATAAATATGTAAATAATATATTTATTTTTCAAGTATACCCTCAATGGTAAATATAAATCTCATCCACCTTCTCAATTAATGCAATTCACACATAGTCAGTTTAGTCACTAATAAAAAATATATGCAATAACTAACAAACTGTTGGTCGATGTGGTAAGGGACTTCACCCTATAAGAAAGAGAATACAAGTTCAAAAACCGTTGATCAAATAAAAAAATACATATGCAGCACACACACACGCACAGTCAACAAAGAGTTAAATTGAAAAAAAAACAATAAATGTTAAGACTAAACTGAAATAAAACTTATATTTTATGAGGGACCTATTCTCAAATTAAAAGTTTATATTTAGATACGGGCGGAGTAATTTTTATTGCACAGCTGAATAACCATAATAATTTTGTATAATTAAGTTTAAAGAAGATCTCACTTTGAGCCCATTTGGTTCAACCCCATTGCATGCCTGCAATGGTAATCATGATTGCATTACCAAGAGAAGAGTGTTTGGTTGCTCTTTAGCATGGTAATAGGGTTTACCATGGTAATGATGATTACCAAAAAATTGGTAATCCTCATTCATACCTCCCCCCTATGAATCCTCATTACCATCCATTTCATGGTCTAAAAATTCCAATTTATCCTTTAGTTTTCCTTGTCTTTATTTTACTTATTTCATTTCACTTGCCGCATCACATCACAACTGCCACCACCACAATCTCTTCCTCTTCCACCACCGTCACCTCTACCTTCTGCCGCTGTCAACTCTACCCGCCGCCGTCACCCTCGGCCCCGCCACCGGCCCACCGCCTACCACCATCGCCACCACCTCCTCCTTTGCTGCCACCCTCACCCCCATCGCCCGCCGCACCCCCGCCGCCACCACCTCCTCCTCCCCTGCCACCCCCATCATTGCCACTGCCACTACCTCCTCCTCCTCCATTCCCATCGTCGCCGGCTTGTAACTATTTTTTCTACAAAGATTATATTAATTGGTAAAATAGACTTCGTGTAATATATTAATTTTAAATAATTGTTAAAATATTAACTCATTGCACGTTGCTTAAAAATCAAACAAAACACTACCCCTGTAATTAATATTACATTGTATTACCATTGCATCGCATCGCATTGCACCGCAGGGTGTAATAGGATCGAACCAAATGGGTCCTTTGTATTTTAAAGAGAGCAGATAACT
This sequence comes from Inga oerstediana, assembly GCA_963210345.1. Taxonomy (NCBI): domain Eukaryota; kingdom Viridiplantae; phylum Streptophyta; class Magnoliopsida; order Fabales; family Fabaceae; genus Inga; species Inga oerstediana. Next base: position 4,036,192 of record OY723405.1, read on the forward strand.
ATGTATAGTCGGATAGTAATTTTAAAATTAATATATATACGCCCAATATATATAATTCTTAATATAATATCCGGTTGATCATTTTGAGGAAATTTAAAAAGGTAGATAAATTACTTAATTACAGCATGTGTCATATATTCTATCTTAAATACTTATGCATATAATTAGATTATATATCAATTTATAACTAAAACAAATTAGTTTGAAAAAATGATAAATACGAATACTTTAAAGTTTTTTTTTCGCCTTTGAATATTTAAAAGTTAAAAGTAATATATTTAGGTTTTAGCCTTTTCAAATTAACTAAATAAGTCTTATACTATAATTTTTTTCCACCCAAGTTAGCAACTGTTTAAGTTTGTAAAGTTGTTACTCCCTCCTGTTCTTAATATAAAATATATTTAGATAGTTGATTTTGATTATGAATATATGATATATTTTTTATATTTTCAATTTTTTTAATTTACCTATATTAATGCTTCATCGATAATGATTAAGGAGGAAAAGAATGAGAACATTAGAGAAGATAACTAAGGTATATTAAAAAATATATATTATGTTGACTAATTTAACTAACTTCGATAATTTAATCAAATTAAGTAAATATGTCATATATTAAATACCATAAGGAGTGTTAATTTAATGTACTTTTATCTAGTGTAATCAAACCCGAACAGGACCCGGCGGTTCGGATCAGAAATTGATCAACTGGCCGGTAAACTAGTTTGGTATTTTTTTTATTTCTTCTTTAGAATTTCTTGTTAATAATCCTAATATCTTCAATTTCTCACTGGTTGGATTTCAGGTTAGTTCCAATTTAACTTTGATTCAACTCATTAACCTTTGATCCACTATCTGACCGATTTAATAATTAATTTGGATTTAATTACCTTGATTTTATCAATCCGTTATTGTTGCCATCCATGACCACAGCATAGTCTCTCATGTCCTTTCTATATGGGCAGCAACCAATCAAGATCACACTAACACTAATCAAATTGTCAATTAAAATTAGTTAAAATTACTCCTTTCAAAATTTAATGTAAGATTTATTTACTTAATTTGATTAAGCTAGTTGAATTAGTTAACAAGACATATTTGTTTTAAAATATCATAATCATATTTCTTATTTTATTACCATAGTTGATAGAGTATCAATAATGATAAATTAAAAAAAATTAAGAAATATATTTTATATTTAGAACTAAGATGATAAACAAGAGAGATGAGAGATGAAAGAGAATGATGGAAAAAGAGCTAAGAGAGATATGTAATTAATTATGGATGAAAATGAAATTATTTTTTTAAGAAAAACACGTATATTTTTGTTGCCATGGAAAAAAAACACATATTACTACTTATATTTAGCGTCAACTTTATATGAGAAAAATGTCATATTAGATAGAAAGCAATTCATTCATCCTGAATTTCCTTAATATATTTAATTAAGAGTAAAAATTTGAAAAATATAATAAATATTTAATGCTCATTTATGATAGTTTATTTTTTACTTATAAGTACTTATAAATAGTGATTTACGGTATACAAGGTAAGTATATGAGAGGAGTTTTATCTCGATTTACGTAATAAGCATTTATTTTTTTTTTAAAAAAACTATTCCAAATATAGCTTTATATGTTTGCAAAACATAATTTATAAGAAGGATTATATTCATTTAAAAAATTGAAACTTATAAATAGGATATGCAATAATTAACATTGTCTAAAAGAAATTATAGACAGAAAAATGAAGGAAAAATGGGCACAGCTGTGCGTGCTGCTCATGGTAGGTGAGGACAATCCAGGGCATCCTGTAAAGTGGTGCAAACATTACGTAAGTTGACTTGATCGCCTTCTCGGAAATTAAACTCCACATGGTGCGTTCACCCCGCTGAACTGACTAAAATACCCTTTCTCTTTCCACCAACTCCTACTGACCCACTCTGCCTCGCTGTCTCTGCTTGCCCAATAGCAGTATAGCACTATCGACCAACCCACCCGAAAGCCTTTCAGGTCCGAAACCTTCTTATAAAAGCCTTCTCTTTCCCGTCCCATTTTTCTCCAGGTACCTCCTGCTACATCCCTCTTCCGGTTGATCCTGTCAGAAGTGCCATTTGTAACAGCTTCAACTACAACTACCACAATGGCCGTCGCCGCTACCAACTCCGTCATTCCCAACAAGTCCTTTCTCCCTTCTCATTCCCCTCTTCCTTCCTCCAAAGTCATCCCATCTTCCCTCCCCAAAAATAAGCCCAGGCCTTCCCCTTCCATTCTCGCCATTCACGCGGCCGAGCCCGCCAAGCCCCAAGCGACGGCCACCACGGCTGTGTCCTCATCTGCGACGACGATTGCATCCCCTAACGTGGGTCGGGGAAAATGGAGCCTCGACAGTTGGAAATCTAAGAAAGCTCTTCAGCTTCCTGAGTACCCGAATAAAGAGGAGCTGGAATCGGTTCTTCGGACGATCGAAGCGTTCCCTCCTATCGTGTTTGCCGGAGAGGCCAGGAGCTTGGAGGAACGTCTGGCCGAGGCTGCCATGGGAAATGCTTTTCTTCTGCAGGGTGGCGATTGTGCCGAGAGCTTCAAGGAATTCAATGCCGTTAACATTCGTGACACCTTCAGAATTCTTCTTCAGATGAGCGTTGTTATGATGTTCGGAGGCCAAATGCCCGTCATTAAGGTCCCTTGTTTTTCTCTTGATTTTTCCTTTTTGCTTTTCTATTGCCTTTAAGAAAATTCAGTGAGATCAAGCTGAATCGAGCTGTAAATCTGGCCTATCTTTAAATAGGTGGGAAGGATGGCGGGGCAGTTTGCAAAACCCAGATCGGAACCGTTCGAGGAAAAAGACGGCGTGAAGCTTCCGAGCTACCGAGGCGATAATATAAACGGAGATTCTTTTGATGAGAAGTCAAGAATTCCGGATCCAGAAAGAATGATAAGAGCGTACTGTCAATCGGCAGCCACCCTTAACCTTCTTAGAGCTTTTGCCACCGGTGGTTATGCTGCTATGCAAAGGGTCACTCAATGGAATTTGGACTTCACAGAGCAGAGCGAGCAAGGAGACAGGTATATGTATATTCAAATTTGACCTGGCTTTATCTTTTGTGCAACTTCCATAACACGATTATTTTCTTGAATTACTATTTTTGTCACTTTAAACTTTTTGCGAAAGAGAGCCGAACATCTTTTTGGATGAAAAGTGAAAACAACCAATTGTTGTCAGACTTGTGTTTTGGGGCGTCTAAAGAGGACAAATTTATGTTTTAGCGTCTTTTCCTTCCACAGCACATCACCCTCGTCAACTCCCAACTTTTCCATCTGTTTTGGTTGCAAAACATCGAGATTGGCTTATTACGAGGGTTATAAATTAAAGGAAACAGACACTAAAAGAACTTTTTGCATCCAGACCTTTTACGTATGGATTTTTATCTTCTTTCTGAAGAAAATTACATATATAAAATTATTTAACATTATTCGGATGAAAATGGGCTTTTTTAGAGTTCTGCTGGTTTATGGAATGTACCGGATTGAAATCCTTGATAACAAATGATTTAGTTAATGGGTCGATAAACTTTATTTATTTAGCGACCATGAATGTATGTAGACTTCTGGCCTGGCTTTGTTGATATGATGATGAAATGTATAGCTTGATGAAAGCTAACTCTGGTCTTGGCATGGCAGGTACCGAGAGCTTGCTCTACGAGTTGATGAGGCTCTTGGATTCATGGCTGCAGCTGGGCTGACTGTGGACCATCCTATAATGAAAACAACAGAGTTCTGGACTTCTCATGAATGCTTGTTATTGCCATATGAACAATCACTGACTAGGTTGGATTCCACTTCCGGACTCTACTATGACTGCTCCGCCCATATGCTCTGGGTTGGGGAGCGGACCAGGCAGTTGGATGGGTCCCATGTTGAGTTTCTGAGAGGAATTGCTAATCCTCTAGGGATTAAGGTTAGAACATGATTCTTCAAAGGCTTTTAATGACCAAGTGGTGAAATAACTTCATTTCTTGCGCTTTGTTTTCATTTATTCACATCAAGGTATGCAACTTCATGATTTGCTCAATTACTATTGAAATAAAGAATGAATTGGCATTTTATTGCAGGTAAGTGATAAGATGAATCCAAATGAGCTTGTTAAGCTCATTATGATTTTGAATCCCCAAAACAAACCAGGAAGAATAACTGTGATCACAAGGATGGGAGCTGAAACTATGAGAGTGAAGCTTCCGCATCTAATCAGGGCAGTTAAAAGAGCTGGGCAAATTGTCACATGGATCACCGATCCAATGCATGGAAACACCATCAAGGCTCCTTGCGGTCTTAAAACTCGCTCCTTTGATGCCATCAGGGTATAATTCTAGTAACTTTTCTTTCGCTCTTTTGAGTATCTATATGTGACTGTCATGCCGTTTAGAAAAGAATGGTTGGATTAAAATTAGATGCTTGTTTTATCGTCTCCCCGACATGGGATAGAATATGATCATTTGCTCGCCATAAGCCCATAACCTTTGGAGAAATAGTCTGCCTTTAAGAATTTCTACCTAAGTGAAGGAAAACCCATGAAAGGAAAGATTGGGATATAAAGCATGTGATTACTGTAACTGATGCAGTGTTTGTGTTAGAAATGGTTTTGAATGTTTGGCCATAAGTACGATTTATTACAAGGATGCAGTCTACCTGGGAAATTACATTCAGGGACTCTGTGTGCGATGATAAATTTTGCTAGGACTTAATTGCAACCAGACTTAGTTGTAATAGGATCCTTCGCTTGAAACTTTGCAACAGAGTTCCTTGGTTTTTGACTTTCACTTCTCTTGAACTGTGGTCCTGAATGGTGGACTATCACCTACCAATCCGGAGGGCTATATTATTTAGAAACCGTGGTAGGTAAGGTAGGAATTGGTCCTGTAATTTTACAAAAGTGATGCAATCAAGTCCACCAGCATATTATTTTATCAACAGGAAATAAAAAAATGTCATTGCGGGGGTTGGGTTGTGTTTCTTTGTCAGTTGGTGGGATTAGACACTTGTGACCTTTATGGTTGTGAATAACTGAATATATCCAACTTGTAGAAACACTGAAACAGGCATACAATTAGTGGAGGCTACCAAATTGCGATAATTTGGTGGTGAGTGGTATCTGAAATTATCTTGATTAGTAGAGAGTTGATTTCTGATAGTCTCAAATTGATTTGGGCAGGCGGAGGTGAGAGCATTCTTTGATGTGCACGAACAAGAAGGAAGCCACGCAGGAGGAGTTCACCTGGAGATGACGGGTCAGAATGTGACGGAGTGCATCGGCGGGTCAAGGACGGTCACCTTTGATGACCTCAACTCCCGTTATCACACACACTGTGATCCAAGGCTCAATGCTTCTCAGGCCCTCGAGCTTGCCTTCATCATCGCCGAACGGCTTAGGAAGAGCAGGATGAGATCTCAAAAGTTATTTGGTTCCCAGTAACACTGTTAGCCTTTGGGAACCCGCACAATATACCTTTGTTCTTTTTCCTTACGCCATAAGGGACAGCGACGTGTAAACCTCCTGCCTAAATTAGCTTCGGTTGTGTTGTGTAATTATACGTGTATCCTGCGAGTAATGTGCGAGCCAACCAACAAAGACGGCACTCGCCTGTTTCTCTGCTAGTCGTGGGTTTATTTATTAAGAAAGACATTTTTATGGTTTTGGATATTCGAGTTGGGGAGAATATCCATTTGTGAGAACAAGGACCATTTGCCGCCGACATCTGGAATGTGATATCCACCAACTCAAGAATTTCTTGTACCATATTTTATCTTAAATGAACTTTTGTTTTTTTTTGCAGTTCTCTGTCTTTTTCCTCCTCTTTAGTACATGGCACTTATGGTCCATGGATTTGTTTGGTGTGAGGTTAAGGGAGGGGAGTGAAAATTTTTATGAATTGAATTTTAAAAAATTGAAAAAATAGGGTAATGAAATTTTAATAAAGAGAATATATAAGATAAAAAAAATTAATTAAAAATTTTTAACCCCGCTTCTCTAATTTTTTTAAATTCAATTTAAAATAATTTTCCCTTCGTCTACTTTCTCTTCCCTCATACCAAACAAACCCTATGAGTACCAGTGGAATGTAATTTTTTCCCCGTATTTAGAAATTTTCCTTTCTTGTATACTTTTATTATTTTCTCCTCACCTCTCTCTCCATTGAAACGTAGCTAGAAACCCAAATGGCAAAATGAGATCAAATCTTGTTATCATTTGTCCATATTTTGTTAGTGAGTAATTTATGAATATATTTATAAATGTTGTTTGAGCTAATAAAACTGCTTTATGATGAATTTACCTAAACATCTAAATATCATTTTGAACTTGAACCTGCTACTGCCGCAGTTATAAGGAAGGGATCTGTATTCATTGTCCAGGATTTATTCTAGATGAATAATGCTCCGGATAATTTTTTCCAGTCTCTGCATTTTTGTAAATAACAAGGATTAAGCTGTATAGTTATTAGTTATGTACTGTAGTTGTATATTGATGAGTTTAAATAGTATTGGAAAAAAGAAAAATAGTAGTGAAATATTCTTTCCTAAATATTATGCCAGATTAAATTTAAATATCTCCCTTTTATAGAAAGGGTTTGATATCACTGGTAGACTGCAGAGGATATTAAAAGCAGGGTAAAGATATACTCTAGGCACATTTTTTAATTTAGTTTTATTTTTGTCTCATAACTCATAAGTCGACTTTTTTTCCCCCAAAAAAATTACTGGGCTTTGGGAAGGAAGCGAAAAAACGAACGAAAACGCTAAAGAAGATTCGTAAACGTTAAGGTTGGGCGGGGGTGGCGTACGAATGACGCGCCCACGGTATTCTAGCGTGTGTTTGGATGCACTTAAAAAAAGCTATTTTGAGCTTATGGTTTGGGAAAACAGAGCGGTTGATTTTGGATTGCATTCTTCATCTGCAAACGACTTTGATGGAACCTTCTCCGGTTCAGATGGCGGGAGGACCCCGAGATCGCAGAGCTGATGCTCTTGGAGACCTTCGAGTCCTCCCCGATGAAATCCTCTGCGCAATTTTAGAGGAACTCCCTCCTCGTGATGTTGCTCGCCTTGCTTGTGTTAGCAGGTATCCTATAAAATCTCCCTCTGTTATCATTAGTTCCAATTCTACTATCTCTCCCTTTGCTGTTCTCTTGTAGGGGCTGTCCGAGTCTTCTGTTTTGTGTCGACTTAATTTGCGCCATTCTTTCATATTTCCTTATCAATGGCCAATCTCGGTTTGGCATTAAAGACCATGCTATAACTCCCTTGGATAGTTTGGAAAACATGCTTTTAATCATTATAGGCACTGCTCTTGACTTAGCGAAACATATTTAGGTGTAAAGCAAATGCTTTTGTATTCTAACGACTTAACTTCGACAAATTTTATGAGAATATTGACGGGAGTATAACAGGATTTTCTGTTTTCTCATAACTTGATACAGCGTAATGTACATACTGTGCAATGAAGAACCATTATGGATGACTGTATGCCTTAAAGGAGCGTCTGGTTTACTTCAGTACAAAAGCTCTTGGAAGAAAACTGCTCTGCATCGGTATGCCTCTTATGAATCCGCGAGTTGTGTGATGCTTCATTTTACTTTCTATTTCATGCAATTTGCAACACATGAATTGGGCATTTTGATTGCAGTAAGAATTTGCCAGACAAATACATTGAGTGTAACAGAGAATTTCTGCATTTTGACGGTGATGGTTCTGATAGCCCTTGTTTATATTCTATTTTCTGGGCGTTTTTTATATCATATGGCCTTAAGGCAATCTTAGATAAGAATTTTCTGTAGAGCAGATATTGACACAATGCTTTACTTGTCTGCCATTCTGCAGGATTTAATTCGTTATATTTGTATAGAAGATTGTACAGGTGTCGTGCCAAGTTGGATGCATTTTATGTGGATAATGGAAATGTGGAAAGAAGACAAGATATCTCTCTAGAAGACTTCCGCGATGAGTATGATGGGAAGAAACCGGTACAACGTTAGAAGAATTAGATAGTAAATTCTAGACTAAACTACAAAGATCTCTAAGTTTTACTGAATTTATGTGTATGCTACAATTTAGTCCAATATCTGATTTTAATTTTTTTTATTAATATACATTCTATTAATCCAAGTACATATATATTCTTTTAACAAGAATATGATCTTAAGCATCTTTATCTAGGATATTTTGGCCCAGCAGTATAAAACTGGCTGAAATTTATATTTAGAAAATAGAGAAAAGATTTATGTAATTTTAATAATATTTAAAGGAGATCTATGTAGTTTACCTCCGAATTTTATGATTTATTTTCTTTAAATTTTTCTGTTGCCTATTGTTGACTTCTATCAATCCTTTGCTTTATCCGTTTGCAATATTTTTTGATAAATTTAAAAATTGGTTGCATATTTGCTGCTTATCCCCGAAGCAATTGGCACTCAACCCCCCCCCCCCCCCCCCCAAAAAAAATGTTGTCTCAGAACTAATAAATTGTGATTTTTCAAAACTTAATGGCTCACATTTTAGTCTTGATGAATTGCTCATCCTAGGTAATGCTTAGTGGATTGGCTGATGCGTGGCCTGCAAGGCATAAATGGACAACTGATCAGCTGTTGATAAACTATGGAGATGTTGCATTTAAGATTTCACAACGGAGTACTCGGAAGATGTTGATGAAGTTTAAGGATTATGTTTCATATATGAAACTGCAGCATGATGAAGATCCATTGTACATTTTTGATGAAAAGGCATGTCTATGATTCATATTTCTATATTGCTAGCACCCATTCCCCAACCAACATGAAAACCCCTATTTTCTAGTTTTCATTTGATAGTTTTGGGGAGTTATTTTAACATTAGTTTCTCTCTCAGTTTGGTGAAGTTGCACCCAGCTTGCTGAAGGATTACTGTGTGCCTCATTTGTTTCAAGAAGACTACTTTGATATTTTAAATGATGATAAACGACCACCCTACAGGTGGCTCATAATTGGGCCAGAGAGATCTGGCGCCTCTTGGCATGTTGATCCTGCTCTTACCAGTGCATGGAATACTCTTCTTTCTGGTCGCAAAAGGTGAAGAAATTGAGCTGCTCGACATGGAAGTTTTGTCTATTTTTGGTGCTGTGGCATAGATCATGACCTTTTTGCATGACAACTGTTGAAACTGTATGCCTTGAATGTTGAGTTTATTCGTTGAAATTAGTGATTTGAAATTTCCATATTAATGCTATTAATGCCTTGTAAACATTAAGATTTACTTCATTGGAAATTCTTATTTGGTTGAGACCCCCTAAGCTGCTTTAGCACAATTTTTTTAGACCAGACAGCACAATTTATTTTGAATATAAGCTGCAGGGCAGAATCTCCTCTCTACAATTCATAAAATAGAAGGATTACTTAATTTGTGGACACTTGAAATGAATGTGATTAGATGTTTCAAACATGGCGTTTTATCCCCGACATAACCTATTTTCTTGTTCTTTATGTTTGCCTTTGTGTGGGGAACAGGATATTTTTCAAAAGACGCTTCTCCCTTTGTGGCATTCTTATTGCACAGGAATGCTTTGTCTAAGTTTAAATGCTCTACTAAGTGAACATCATAGCACAGTGTGAAGATAGTCTGTGCGTGAGGGGGGGGGGGGGGCAGTATTGCTACATGGTTAAATCATCTCCTGAATATTTTAACGATGATGCCACCACAAACATATGTTTAATGTAATTTATTGTGTACATCTTCCCCCATGTTAGTGCTTGACTAAGCTTTAAATAACTAAAGCCGAAGGCCTAAGGGACATTTTTTCTCTTGCATTTTGATAGGTGGGCATTGTATCCTCCGGGAAAGGTGCCTTTGGGAGTCACGGTGCATGTCAATGAAGATGATGGTGATGTTAACATTGAGACACCATCATCACTGCAGGTCCTCTATAGTTATCTTTATTTATCTTGTAGGCAGCATATGATTAAAGCCAACTTTGTTTTTTTGGTTCCTATTTATTCATTTGCTTGCTCAAGTTCCTCCATGTTCGCAGTGGTGGCTGGACTTTTATCCACTTCTTGCTGATGAAGACAAGCCAATTGAGTGTACACAACTACCTGGAGAGACAATTTATGTTCCAAGTGGATGGTGGCATTGTGTTCTAAACTTGGAAACAACTATCGCTGTCACGCAGAACTTTGTGAATTCCAGTAACTTCGAATTTGTATGTTTGGATATGGCCCCTGGTTATCGTCATAAAGGAGTTTGCCGTGCTGGATTGCTAGCTCTTGATGATGATGGTTATGAAGATGTAAAAAAGAATATGTTCTGTGATGAACAGAATTCAAGTTATTCCATTCTGTCAAGGAGGGAGAAAAGAGCCAGAAACAATGAAGATGGAGATGATTTGAGGAATGAAAGAACAAAAAATGGTGCATCTCGATATAATGTATGGAAAGATGGATTTTCTTATGATATAAATTTCTTATCCATGTTTTTGGATAAAGATAGGGACCACTACAGGTCCCCTTGGAGCTCAGGCAACAGCATTGGCCAGCGAGAACTAAGAGAATGGTTATCCAAACTTTGGGCTGGAAAACCAGAAATGAGAGAGCTGATATGGAAGGTAGTACTTTGTACTCTGGACACACTCTTTATGCTCAGAGTCAACTTATTCAATGGAATGACCTTTTTTTATGTATGTTTAGGGGGCCTGTATTGCACTAAATGCTAACAAGTGGTCAGAGTGCCTGAATGAAATTTGTTCCTTGCACGATATGCCTTCTCCGCTTGATGATGAAAGGCTTCCTGTTGGTACGGGTAGCAATCCTGTGAGTTTTCGCTTAAGCCCTTATTAATTTTAATTATTTTTGTTTTATAGAAGATTGGACAACAATTTTTAGGCTTAGATGAAAATGCATGGTCCTTGACATCCCAACAATAATGATTATGACTTGCTTTTGCTTCAGAACTGAAAAAAATCTTAATGGAATTATTTACTAAGACTCGTTGGTTCAGTCAAAGTGCTGGTGCTAGACTAAATGAGTCTTATGCTTATAAGTATGAGTTCACATCCTGAACGTAGCCTCCCTTGCTGTATATTTTGGGGCATTATCCAATAAATGGCTTCTGTAATCTTGGGATCTATACACTTGATCATGCAAAACATAATAGTGAGAGATGAGTATAAATTGTAGAAAAGTGCTTTGATGGAAAAGTTTCCAGTGTCTTTGTATACCTTTTTATCATTTATCACAAAAGGAGTTGGTTGCAATTTGTGAACTTAAAGGTAAGTTGATGTAACTTTAAATATTCAGAATCACTTTAGCATAAACCCCACCTTGTTAAAGTGACTTAAGTATGGCATAATACGTGTCTCTCTGTTGTTTTACACAACATAGGACTGGTATGAAAGAGTCTTAATAATGGTAGAGGTGAAATGTAAAATACAAAATGAGTTATAGTTTTCAATTCCTATTTGGTGGAAAAGACTTTTCCTTTAGAAACTTTATAGCATATAGAATTTGAACTTTCATTAGCTTTCTCCAACAGAACCTCTTCTACTTTCCAAGATAGTGCTCTTTCTAACTTGTAAATTTTCTCCAATTTGAGAAAAATATATTTTCTTATGAGAAACCCCCCTCTCCCTTCCTGAATCTCATGCCTCCTTATTCAACAGGTTTTTCTTGTGGGAAACACTGTTGTCAAAATTTTTGTTGAAGGAGGGATAGAAGCTGCACTTTATGGTCTTGGCACAGAGGTACTTTCTAAGCAATTTGTTTCTTAATTTCATAAGCTACACAAATCTAACTTCCATTTGTCCATGTTACAGCTCGAGTTTTACAATCTATTGCATGAAGTCAACTCCCCTCTCAGGAATTATATTCCTGAGGTTTTGGGCAGCGGCATTCTTTATCTTGACAACGGAACATATATCAACCTTCCTTGGGATGGAAAGGGAGTCCCTGATATTGTCACCAAGAATAATTTAACTGGGCAAAAATGTGGAGTTGATGATTTCTCATTTGGTGTATGGGGCAAGAAACAGTTTGAATATAGGAATGCTGACATGCCAAAGCCCGAATCAGTTAGTTCAGCTGGCCCCTCAAATATATGGCCCTATATTATAACAAAACGTTGTGAGGGTAAAATATTTGCAGAGTTGTAAGTATTGTCCTTGTGCTCAGTTAATAATATTCTCTTGCAGCATATCAGTGTAATTTTCTGATTTCTTAAAGCAACATAGTTCTCTGATCTTCATTTTCATTCACTTGCAGAAGAGATAGATTGTCAAGGGAAGATGTAGCGAGCTTAGCTTCCTTCCTGGGAGAGAAGTTGCGCCACATTCACCTTTTACCACGTCCACCGCTGAACATTTCACCTTTCTCTGATATTGAACAGGATTCAGGCTTGCCTAAGATTAATGGTAATATTGCAAGTTTTAATTCTAAATCGAGCATGGTAGCAGAGTGGGAAATCTTCATTGGAACATTAACAAGGAGGAGGAAAGATGTCTTGAGCCGTTTGACCAAGTGGTATAATTTGTCCCTTTGGTCACTTAGTGATATTTTTTTTGAGATGAAAAGTTTGAAAATACATAAGAAATGTAATATGTTGCTTATCGTTTATATGCTGATGCAATGATCTTGAGTACTTTGTTTGATTTTTCCATATTTATATCTTGTCCTTAGTAGTTTTGTTGTGACTTCTGCTTGCTTAAATTGTACTTTATTCATGCATAATAGTTGTGCTCGAGTATTATTGCTCTGCAATTGTGGTTTTGTGCAACTGTTTTTTTTGGAGTCATTGTTCTATAGACCTGAGACATGTTTGTTTGCGCGTTACGATTGCTTATAAGTTGCTTTTTACGTAAATTGAGACGCAACTCCTGTCACATACTTACTTCGTATACTGTAAATCACTATTAAAAAGCAACTTATAAGCAATCGAATCGCTAAAACAAACATACCCCTGATATGCATCATAAACATGGGTTGTTACCTCTTCTATTTGAAAAATGGCCACTGATGCTTTCACTACAATTTTGCAGGGGAGAACCGATCCCTATGAAATTGATAGAGAAGGTCGATGAATATATCCCTCATCTATTTGCAAATATGTTGAATATAACTGAGGTTTCTTCTTAACTTGTCCTTGTTTTACATTTCAAAATTAAATAGCAATAGTAGAGTATCACTGGTTTTCTGTAATTGCCCCCCTCATTTTACTTTGGAATTCCCAGGGCAATGCTTGTAAACCATGCTCCTGGATACACTCTGACATTATGGATGATAACATTTACATGGAACCATCTTGTGTTTCTACCTCAAGTGAAACTTCTGGAGAGGAAGCGCAGGCAGACAATGGTTTTTTGTGTGATTCCAGTGTAAATAGAGATGTGAAATCATGGCGTCCTAGCTACATCCTTGATTTCAGTGATCTTTCAATAGGTTGGTATCTCTTCTTTACAAAGAATTATGCCATAATCTCAATTTGGTCCTTGATAAAGAAGAATTCACACTAGTCTTGTTCTCGAGTGATTATTGGCCTTCAGTTGGGTATTGATGATTTTTTTTTTGAATATACATTTTCTGAACACCTTGCGGGTTAAGTTATTTTTTATTTCTTTCTTTTGCATTTTAGTGAATTAATAAATTGAGTTGCTTGCCTTTTAGTGCGCAGAGCTGTCCTTTGTAATTGTTACATTTCTCCACAATATGCAGCTTCGTATTTACATTGATAAATATGCTGTCCTGATTTTCCAATCAAGGTGTTTTTCTTCTCTCCTTTTTTGCAGGTGATCCTATATTTGATTTGATACCGATTTATTTAGATGTATTTAGAGGTGATTCCTATCTCCTAAAGCTATTTTTAGAAAGCTACAAGCTTCCTTTTGCAATTAGTAATTCAAAGATTGAGTCGACGGAGAATGATGATAAATTTGACCGACTTTCATATATAGCCATGTAAGTACTTGTCTCGAAAATTCTGCTGCATATTGTTTACTTTCTATCAACTCGCTTGCTAGATCTCCTATCATTGATGAATAATTCACATTTTTTTTAATTCCTTTATTTAAAATTGTGCATGTACATTACCTTAAAAAAAGGATTGGTGAACCAATAATATCCACTTGTTGTTAGTTCAACACTTCCTTGTTTCCCCATCTTGGCCTATGGCCTTTGCAATATCCAGAAAAATGTTTAGATAATTCAAACTCATGCGTGTTGGTGAATGCATTATATCCTCTATGGATAAATTGGTAGACGTGAAATGAAGACTTTGTCCTAGTTCCAAATATAACATGATACTAAGTTGGCCGCCTTGATGTGTAAATGCAAATAAACTTTGAGCTGAAAATTTTTCCTTTTTCTTTGGCTCATCATAATGAAGGTTAGCATTATGTTTGCTGTGAGTTTCACGAAGAGTTTAAGTTTGTAGGACCTTTTGTGCCCGCACAAAATTAAAACAAGTTCATCTTTGTTCCTGTTTCAGGGACCGATGCAATTGTTAAGCCTAATGTTGGGATTTCACTGTTCTTTCATGATTGCAGGTGCTACTGTATATTGCATCATGATGATGTCTTGGGAGCTATTTTTAGTATATGGGATGAACTTAGATCAGCAAATTCATGGGAAGAGGTTGAATTGACTGTGTGGGGGGAGCTGAACAATTACAAAGGCTTTCCTTGACCATTTTGGCCGTGTAATAATAATGGTGCCTAGATAGACATTGGAGTAGCCCTCTTAATAAGCACACGTCTAACATTTATGGTATCTCAAGAGGGAAGTGTATGATTCAAAGCAATTGTTGGCCATAGGATTTTATATTAATGTATTCATTGAATATTTTGTTTGATAATTCATAGTAAAGTGGTCCTCTATTCATAGCTGGTTCTGTTTTGAAGCAAAAACGATGTTTCTTTATTGTGGCAGTCACGTTATATTGATGTCGTCCGCGACTTGGTTTCTGCCGATAAACATCAAAAGTGGAGAGTTCAATCAATCGGTGGTCGTGACTTCCGATAAAAGACATTATTGCAGAGTCAGTCATTCGGCATCCTTTCTTTCACCGGCTTGAGGAACTCATGCGGATCCAGCGAGCAAGGGAGAGGTAACGACCGCATAGCATATGCTTAAAAAGTAAAAACCCTTAAACGTAGATAAAAGTATAGAAGAATATTTTAGTTGAAAAATTACGAAGTTTAATAGACGCTATCTTTGTGAATAATATTGAGGACGCACTAAAACATACAATTTTTTTTTTTTTGAACAATTTATAAGATTTAAGAACCATCAAACTCAAACTCAAATGAAGTTTTGAGCATGATTTTTTTTTAACCATTCACAAACCTAATATATGCCTAAATATAATTTGATTTGCAACCAGGGTAAGGTTTCAAGATCCACAATAGAGTGTCTTTGAGTAGAATTCTAAGGTTGACCACCAATGATGATAAAAAATCAAATGTAAATGGGTTAGAAAAGATAAGCATGGCTTGGCAGAAAAGAAAAGAAAAGAAAAAACCCGGCATATTCATTCTTCCTGTACGAGCAAAGGAAACAACGTCAAACCCCCCCAAAAAACAAAATTCTATGCACAGCAAACAATAGCTTAGCATGTCGTTTAAATATACCCCCCAAAGTCGCCACTTGTCCCTATATCTTCAGAATCTGCATCAGCATCCAAGTCATCAAGGTCCATGCTGCTGCCTCCAGCAAGAAGGCCGCCACCAACCATGGGGACATTGGGAGGTTTTCTTGCCTCTTGTATTATGGACAGCACTTCCTCCACACTTTGCCATGGATCATTCACATCATTGCTCTGCCAGCTCCCTCCTTCCATTAGTTCAACGGGCAAGTTCGTCAGAAACCACGGGTGGTTCTTAATCTCCATCATACTTATTCTCTGCCCATAAAAAAATCAATAAATAAGGTAGAGCCAGAAATGATTCAATGCTCTGACACAGTCTTGGATCCAACAGCTTAATAACCAACCCTAGAACATGCATTCAGTTATATATATAAGTGGTGTTAGGCACCTTTTCAGGATTGGCCACAAATATTCGTGATAGGAGATGTTTACATTCCATGGAAACTCGTATATGATCTGGGATTGAGTATTGGACACCAAGTATCCTCTGCAATATGCCATATCATGCACAGGTAAATCACCAATATAGAGTAAGTATGACCAAACATAATTCAATCTCATTTTTATGTAGCTGGAATTTATGAAAAGGATTAATGAAGTTCGTAATTATCGCTCACCTCTATGGTTTTTCTAAAGTTTTTTGGATCCTCTGGGTCTACAAAGGGGTAAGCCCCAACTAACATCACATATAAGGTGACTCCACTCGACCAAACATCTGCTATCTGTAGTTATCAACGACTACACATATGGTTAGCTCAGAAAAGAAAGAACAGGACACAGCTAGAATTAGGAAGAAGAAGAAGACATGATCAAGGATAAGCCATAAACGAGAGAAGAACTTCACCTTTCCATCATACTCTTTCTTTGTTAGGACCTCAGGGGCAATGTAGGCTGGAGTGCCAACAGTAGACTTAGGTTGTGAATGGAATACAGATGACTGAAAGACAAGGTAAAACCACATTAACAAATCGTTTGATGAAGGTGGAAACATCTAAAGTTTGTAATCGTTCACATTACTACCTTTGAGTATCCAAAGTCACAAATTTTGACACGTGGTGCAGTACTGCCATCTAAGAGCGTATTTTCAAGCTTGAGATCTCTATGACAAATTTGCTGCAGCAGTAAGCATTCCTTTAACTAAATATTTATGCATTGAAAACTTACATGACTCATTATAAAGGAATGCTTCAATTCTTACCATTGAATGACAGTAACTGACTCCTGATATCAATTGCTGAAAGAAAAATCTTGCCTGGTAAAAAAGAAACAAGTCCTCCCCCTTAGGAGTTAAAGCTATAGTATTTGTGTATACACACACATACGCCTAACAGAAACAATTCAGCATAGATGGGTTTTGTTCAGCTACGCTGAAGATGGACACATCTCATACAGGATAATAACGCAAATGACTACACAAGGTCCCACATAAAGTTATCATCAAATGATATCTTCCCCTTTCACATTACCTCATTCTCACTAAATC
This sequence comes from Inga oerstediana, assembly GCA_963210345.1. Classification (NCBI taxonomy): domain Eukaryota; kingdom Viridiplantae; phylum Streptophyta; class Magnoliopsida; order Fabales; family Fabaceae; genus Inga; species Inga oerstediana. The sequence continues at coordinate 4,053,325 of OY723405.1, forward strand.
TACCGGCGCTACATATCCTCTCAAAGAGTTCCCCACCGGCTGCATACTCCATCACTATGGCAAGATGAGTTGGCGTTAGGAGGACCTACAGGAAGAGTAATCAAAGCTCACATGAATGATCCTGGTTTTGAGAGAGTAAGTAAAATATCCAGGAGGTATGTTTGCAGATGAAAAGGGAAGAAATAAGCATTTAGCCATTGACCAAAAACAGAAGAAAGAGGGAAAAGAGAATTTTAACATCCGAATCGACTTTACGAATGGTTAGAATAACGAAATAGGGAACTAAATAGGAAAGGAGCCTATGCATCTTATGCTCATATAGCACCAAAAAGAATTCTGCTCAAGAAAGATTGGTATTGAATATTTGAAATGATATGGACAATGACGATGAACTACAGCTAAAGAGGGTTAGGATAAGCAAATATCTCCAATTCCGAGGCGTTCCTTCCTTGATAAAACTCTGAGTATACTAACCTCTTTGAATCTAACAATATTGGGATGCTTCAATGATCTATGGTTCATGATTTCCCTTTGCACATGTTCATCAATCTGTGACACCAAAAATGACACGATTCCACAGTTAACCAGATACCAAAATAAGAAACAAAGAGAAATAGCCGATGAGATGAAGATTTAAAAGTCATCGAAAAGGAAAAATCCAAAAAGAAATTGAACGAACGAATGAAGAAGCAGCAGCAGACCTTGTGGCCTCTCTCAATAAACTTGACGGCAAAATACTCCTTAGTCCCCTTATCCCTAACTAGCTTAGCCACAGCAAAATTCCCAGACCCAATATCTTTGACAATCTCGTAACGCTCCATGTTCTTTTTGCCCGAATCGCAAGCGAGCAAAAGCTTCCTTCGATCAGTTCAATTCCGGAAACTGCCCTGTTCAACAAACACTATTATTTCTTTTCCAGCTGCGAATAAGAGGTAAGCTGCGAGGCCAATGATTAGGGGTGGGGTTTTGGAATTTATGCAAAAGTCTTGAACTTCACAGTTCCCATTGACTGAAGACGGTCTTGGACACTTCCACTGCAGCGAAACCAGAGGCTAATTCTTTCCATGTGCATATATATTGACACGTGTTAAATAAGCACCGCAGATGAAAGAAATGTCGGGAGAACGAGCCGCACGCTGTGGGAGAGGGAAGGAATATGCTCTACGCGACTGTCCTTGTTCATTTTTTATTTTTCTGTTAAGAAAATCTTTTAACATTATTGTTCCTCCTTCCAAAAAAGAAATCATAATTCCCCATTGGAAAGTTTATTAAAAATATGATTTGTTAAATTAATTGCACTGACATGTTTCTTAAAAAATAATTAATGGGGCCTATAACACAAGACTGACAGTAGAGGTATTGTTATTGTTAGCTAAATAATTATTCTTCAAAAAAAGGTTGGAATCCATAAACTCATGCTTAAGAAAGTTTCAGGAGAAGTGATGTTTCGAGGCGGATGGCAGAATCATTGCTCTCATCACAAGCTCGTGTGTGCCTTTGTTGATAAGATTCCCTAAACTGGCAATAGTTTATGTTTTCACCGGTTATAATTTTTAAAGAATAATTTTTATAATTTATAGAATAAATATGTGAAATGAATTTTATTTCGATTTACGAAAAAATATTTTTAAAATCATGGTCCGAGGCTTACCCAAACATTCACTTCATCAGGCTTACAAAATAAACAAAATACAAATTGGGTCTGCCGGATTGGGATTGAGGTGCCGTAAAATTCAAAACTCGTGAACAGAAGATAGAATCTTTCCTTTGATGGAATAGACAATATTATATAAATAATGGATCAATCACATGAACGATCTAAATAAACAAGATTAACTTCCGTTGGATGGCCAACACGTGGTGAGACGGAATTTTGCTTTTTTCCACACAAAAGGATAAAAAGTTGGGCGTAATGATAAAAAGGTTGGCGTTGAAATTGGAAATGTCACGATGTATATACAAAGTTTTAAACCCGTAAGGCAGTAGCTACATTTGAATAGTCTTTAACTCTTTACCGGAGCGTGAGGCCCCTTGATTATGACGTTTAAGCGATCATTTTAACCAGAGGAACGTTGCGCAGTTTTGGGCTGATCTAGATTCACTTTGCTAGTTGTGTCATTTCTAGGGTTAAAACTTATCCACTCAGGGCTTCCGCACATAGCATCAACACATTCTACATGGCCCAAGTCAGACATAATTTCTGAAACCACACTGACAAAAATCACATTCGGCGGCAACGGGAGGTCCCAGATATGGTGCTCCTTTCACAATGAGGTCATCTGGCAGTGGTTTTTCCTGCAGCCATTCATAACCTGCACGTGTATATAAACGCAGCACGCAATATTAATTAAATGGATCCCAGTGGATTGATTGGGAATATTCAATGGAAACGATGAACAAGAATAGGAAAAGTACCAGGGAGGGAAGGGATGGGGAAGTGAGAGAAGTAAGTGGAAGGCCTTCCAAAGTCTGGAGAGTAAGGAGGAGAGAGGACGTCGAGGATGGCACAAGGCGTCAAGGCTGTGAAAGAGTGAATGTTGCCTCCACTTCTTGGAAACAGTACGGATGCCTCTTCTGGTGCTTTCGTTATCCCATCTATCACACTGCTTGCCAATCCCCCTGCACCCACTATTCCTCTGTCACCATCTACACATACATATATATAACGCTTTCATGAACGTCATGAAACCAAATATCTTTATTTTAATGGTCCTGAATCCTTGATTAGTACTGCAAGTTTATAACATAAGTTACGATTAATGGTTTATTTTACTTATTTGACAATGTTTGATGAAAGGAAAAGCAGAGCTAGCTTGACCAGAGGACAAGCTGGTTCGTTCATATGCACAAGAAAATTGAACTGACATGTTGGGCAGCCGCTGGCATCTAACTTGATCCAGTCATAAGCTTTGACGTGGACGGAGCCGTATAGGACCTTGCTAAACACTGTCATTCCCGGATGATCATGTAGCGGAAATACCTTACCTGCAGGAAAACAGAACACGCCCATCTGCATGTTCATCAGCATAATAATTAAATCGCTGCTTCTCATTAATTGCCTATCATTCGCATATGGCTACATATGTATTAGCTTCTACTCACAGAGAAATGATCGCATTCATGGATGTGAATGTATGTTATTTCAGGGAAAGCTTGTGCACAGAGCAATCCCCTGCTTCCGCCACTCTCTGAGCTTGACATCGAACAATCGCTCGTCCCATACTCATCGATTCCCACATCAATAGCTTCAATTCTGTCTGCAAAATTAAATTCATTCATCTCAAATCATCTATACATTATCTACCCAGAAAAAAAAAACACTTGACCTAGAAGGATAACTACCCACCAAGGAGAGTTTTCAGATACTGGATTTGCTGAAAAGTTGGAAGCCCTTCCTGAGAAAATATAGCGCAGCAAGCATCATAAAGCACTTGAACTTTGCTCCTATCCATTGTACATGTATAATTTAGGAATAGGCAGTGAGGCCGAAGGTTAAAAGGTTCAGAGGCTTGACTTGTAACTTTTAAATGGAAGGAGAGGGAACAACGGAAAACGAGGAGAAGGAATTGTGAGCAAAAGGAAGAACAAATCAAACATGGGGCCTCGTCTGACTATTATATTATTACAGTGGGGGGAAATTGTTGTTTCAATATTTCTTATCCCTAGTATACATGTGTAAGCCGGGGGCGACAGCTTGAAACAGTCAAATTATTTTCAACAATTTATGCCACCCTCTGTTTATGTGTAAAAATGGGCTGGGCAGCCCTATGACTTCTAGTGTAGACTATTCCATATGTACAAATGGGATTCGCGGGAACATGACGCTTTCTTTCGGTTACATTATAATATGGTAATGATAAGTAACATAAAACTGTTTGGATTTATCTGGGACAAACTGCCAAGCATTAAGATATTAATAACCTTCAAAAAGAAGAACACGTGGAAGTTCATATTCTGTGTCCATGACAATGTCAGCATAATTATCTTAGGGCACTATTAACAGGTTTAGATTGCTAGGGGCAAGCAAGATATTTGATCCCCTGGTTCCAACCACAGCATGTTGGTCTCAATTTACGTTCTGCTCCAATGTTGTTCCAGCCCTAAACTGTAACGAAACTGGTATTTGTGAAATCAGTTGTTCAGATAAATGATTTCTTACCTTCTGAATCATTTTTATAAGGTTATATTAATTACTTTTCTGATATTAAACAAATTAGTTAAATGTTGAAATTTTTTACAACTTTCCAAAATAATCACTAATTAAGCTTAAACTATCATCATTTAAACTACAAGTAAAAAATAAAAGCATCTATTGAAATGTATAATTAAAATTTAATTGAATTTTGTATTAAAAACGAATGAGTTTCGGGGTCTTGCGACCGGAGGGAGTGACAAGAAGGATGTGACATCTTCCGAATCATACAATATTGCTCACTTTGGCATCATCGATCCAGAGAGATGATTTCATTTTAATGTTACACGGATCCAGGCATCCAATATATATCAGTAATTATTTTTCTTATTTACTGTTTGTGTTTTGAAACACAGAAAAAATTACACAATATTAGGGCGGAAATTGATTAATTGGATGGTTGAATGATTCTAGAAAGTCAATTTTAAATAAAATCTATGGAGTATTACTGCGTGCGGTAAAAGGAGGGAGCCTAGGCCGTGAGGAAGGCACTAAAAAGGCATCAGAATAAAGTTGAGTTAAACCAGGGCCTCAAAAGAAGCTTTTATTCCAAATGGATCTGAAAGTTGACCCCTCCATGTATGAGGATCGTGAGTCACGGAAGCTTAGTCTTTGTTGACTCAATAATTCAACTTGTTAACAATTAACCACTTGATTGAAGAAGGATGCTTATCGTGTTCCTTAATTCTGATCATTTACGGCAAATTCCTGTTTGGGGAGTTGCTGCTTTTGTCGCTCAGGCCAAGTTTGCTGCACTTGCATATTGCTGCTCCACAGAGATCTGTACGAAGGAATGAGCATTCCTCAGCTCCTCTTCGAGGTAGAGGCTATAGGCTATCTCATAATTTCACAGAACATGTCTGGACTGTATATGTACGTATATTCAACCAAAACAACCATTTACAGCAAAGGGCCAAAAGTTGGCAACCATGCAAAAGTAACAGAAGAAGAGAGATAATTATTAAGCTTCTACTTTACCAACAAAAATTGGGTAATGGAATGAGCTAGTTTCCTCAATACCTATGAATGAATTCCGGTTTGATTTTTTGCTAATGGGATATACTCACATTTAATGCCTGATAACGTCTCAATTTAGACCGTCTCCACTAAGAGAATGCACGTGCCTAGAGGGAAAAAATCTACCATTCAAGTTTTAACATCTAACTTCCCATATTAATATAACTGGATTTTCAAAATTACTTACCATATGATCTTTAAAAAATCACCACTTTATTCCAAAAAGAGCCTAAATAAACCGATCACCTAGCATTTATAAAATTCCAGTAATTATTTAGCCAGAAAAAACCATTGCTCATTTGTTTTCCTGAAAAGTCAAGCACTTCCTTTTCATATATTGCACGAAATTTGGGCACAACAGCATATTGTTTAGGACATGTGAGGAGCACAAACTATATATACTGATAAAAATCTATATATGTGTAGTGATAAGCAGTTACTGATTTGTTACTGCATATTCATTTTGCCTGAAATCCCATTCGATGGAATCTACAACTAGTAAGATCTCTATATGGCAGTCAAGTTGCTCATTCTATTATCACCATTCCTATTTCTTTTATGGAAGTCCAAGACCAGTTTATATGGGGCTTAAAATCATGCGGGAACATACCTTACAAATGACAGCTTTTCTGTCTGTTTAAGGCAATCCATTTCAGGTACCGGGGATGAATTCTGGAAACTCTTATGGTTTATTTCACTACCTATTAAATACTTTTTTTTTTCTATGGAAGTTACGCATCAAGGCCATACTTTCGGGTGATGTCTTTTGTTCTCACTATCTTAACTTAAGAAGAACCTCCATTATGTCTATGTGCACTAGCCCTGCCATTAGGCCTATCTGGTTTGAATGCTTCACAATTAGGATGGAATAAATGTTTGTTTGGAATAGCGATTTTAGTCTTAGCTTTTCAATCATGATTTACGGTATATGACGTATAAATGTGAGAGAAGTTTTGTCTCGATTTACGTGAATAAACATTTTTTTTATCCCAAATGTGATTCCAAACAAGCACTAATGCCCCGTTTGGTATATCGAAAGGGTTTTTGATGGAATTGAAAGAGGAAATAGAAATAAAAGTGGAGGTGGAAATGAATTTTAAAGTGCGTTTGGTATAGACATAGAGGTGAGATATAAATTTTAATTAAAATTTATATTGTTAATAGGAAAATACCAAAATGCCCTCCACTAAAAAAAAATCTCCCCCGCCATAAACTAGCAGAAATCAATGCCACCGGCCAAAAAGGAATCAATGACGGCATTTAATCGGAAATTGACCACCACCTGTGCTAGAGAAATCATAAACAAACTCAACCATAAATCAATCTTAACAATATAGAGTATAAATCAAATCCAAACAAATATCGAAAATCAACTCAAACAAAAATGGAGATCGAGAAGGAGGATTTGGGCTTGAAGCTTATAGAGATCCGAATTCGATGGCGTCCTCTCCGAAGAGAGGGATATGAATTCGAAGCTTGAGGAAGAATCGTCGTCCGTCATTATCACATATAACATATGAACTTCCAAATCGACGTTGGGAAGACACTGTGCACAACGGTTCTGAAAGTAGAGCTCATGAAAACGTAAGAGCAGCGTCGTCCTACCTCCTCCATTAACGTCATTGTTGCCTAAGATATCAAAAATCCTCGTCGCATAAAAAAATTGAGAAGAATAGTCGATGGACGTACAGAAGATGACAGGTTGAAGAGGGAAGAAGATTAACCAAAAACCCAAATAAAAAATCAAGGAAAATGGTCAACAGGGGTAGCCAAAGATGACAAGTTGAAGAGGGAAGGGGAGACAGAGCTTGTAGAAGATGATAGGTTGAAGACGGAGGACCGCCGCTGTCGCCGTGAGAGAGGGAGGGGGGCTCGCTGTCGCTGTAAGAGAGGGAGGAGGCTATCGAGTTTGGAAGTGAAGAAAAATGAAGTAGGATCATATGGGTAAATTGGTCAATTGATAAAATACACGAGGGTATGATGATCAGAATTTCACTTTCATGAAACCCACCCCACTGCCATAGGTCTAGTTAAGGAAGTGAGTTTCAGCCTAACAAACAAATTAATTTTAGGATTTCACTTTCACTCCCACTTCTCAGAATCCAATTTCACCATACCAAACAGGAAATAAGACTTTTTCAACTTTCAACAATGACTTAAAGACACCTTGTTGCTCTTTGAATAAAGATGATAACTTACGTTAATACATAGCAAAATTGCCCTTGTGAGCCTCATATGGCTTAAGCGCAATTTAGCTCAATGTGAGGGGGGAAAATGTGAGCCACTACAAGTTGCTGAAGAGATCCATACAATCTTCCCGTCAAATGGCTTTTTGCATCCATCTATTAAGGGAAATGATTAAAGTGAATATGAACAGGCTGCAGCTTTCTTCTAAACAAGAGGAAAGCGGATGGCATGGATTGATAAAGGCCTATTTGTGTTAATGTTGGAAAAGTACGTTTACGCAAATCAAAATAAAACTCTTCTCATATACTTATTTTGCACATCATAAATCACATCAAAAAAATAATTTCTACCGTCAACCCAAACAAATACAAAATATTAGAGAACTAAGAAACTACACAACTGATATGATACGTAATAGAATCACACCCATGTATTATATAACTCACCGCTATAATAAAATTACACACATCTCAACAAAATTATTTGTCTACCCATTATGACCTGTCTCTATGTTTTTGGTCATGTTACATTAGATCAAATTCAAACGTTCACTTAGGATTTGTTTGGTTAGAGGTTTTATTATGTTAGGTTGGGGTGGGATAGGGTGGGGTTTGATGTAAGAAAGCGGCGTTTGGTTGGAATGAGGTTAGGTTAGGTGTTAAATGTATTTTTGTCTTTTAGTGGTCACACAATCTAGGTTGTGAACCCTCCAAAATTGGAGTTTTTCCTATGTGAGAAAATATTTATTTTCAATTATGACTAAATTGCCCATGACAATTTTATAAAATTCCAACACTGTCCTTCCCTGTAAAAAATCGTCACTTTGTTTCATTCCCTCTCCTACCCAACATCACCACGCTGCTCCTCCAACATCGTCTCGGGTTCTGTAGATTCAGATGCCACCGCCACCGCCGCCTCCTCGAGTAATAAATAAATTGTAAAAAAAGAAGGAAAATATGTAAAAGGGCATTTTTGTCCACTTACAATTAACTCACCTAACTTAACCTCCTGAGCCAAACAAGATACCAAACCTAACCTAACCCTTGTTTGAACCAAACAACATTATAACCTCCTATAACATAACTTAAATAAACTTCATTTAACCTAACCTCCCTTGAACCAAAAACACCTTATGGGAACAAAAGTGTCCACCAATATTATTTTTACAGTTAGCATTTCATTTTGGGTGACCTATATCTTAAGAAGTTTAAAAACTCGCATTTTTTTTGTAAATCATTTAAACCACGCATCAGGTCACCTTGTATAAAATTTATAATGAACTTTATAATTTTTTATGACGTTTGAGTATATTATAGGAATTAATTGAATATACAACCGCTGGAAGAAAAACTAAGGCCCCGTTTGATTCGTAGGAATTGAGGAGATGGATATGAAAATGGAATTCATTTCCACCATATAAGTTTGTTTGGTGCAGAGAAAGATCATGGAATTAAATTCCATGTGGAAGCCAAGACATAGAATTAGCCTCATTCTGAGTTCCACAAAAAAACCTGTAGAATTTTGAGAAACTCCATGGAATCTTTTTTTTACCCCTCTCAGTTTTTTATCTCCCCCAATCCTACTTCATCGCATCATCCCTGCTCACAACCTGACGGTGACCTCCAGTGACCGACAACGGTAGCCTCCAGCGACCGGCTACAACAGCCTCCAACAAACCCCTTTTCAAATTTGGCCCTCCTCTCTCAATACGATCTAAGGTTCTCCTTCATCATCAAGTGTTCCAATCTCAAAAGTGTAGTAACCTGTTCTTCTCCCCCATTGCCGACGATCTTCCGTACCCCACCATAAGCAATCTGCAAGCCCACTGTCGGCGAGCATCTTTGCACTAAACTTTTTGGTTCATCATCTTCGCATATGAGAACCCATTGATTTCTAGCTCTGCTTATGGAAATGAGATTTTGCTGAAATCTGATTTTTTTTTTCTTGTTGGTTCTAGAACTTGGTCGACAATGGCTTGCAAAGTTTGGGGGTTCCAGAAATTGATTTCCGAAACTTGCTGAAATCTTGTTTCTTGTATGCGAATGGGGGTTACAAAGTTTAGGTTTTTTTTTTTTAAATTAACAAGGGTATTTTTGTCTTTTTATATACATACTTAGTCTCATTTTCATGATTTATCAAATACACTTTTAAAACTCATTTTCATATTCATCTCTATATTTATATCTATATCCATTTTCATCAAAATTAATTCTAACGTATCAAACACGTCCTAATGTGCAGCGCTGGGGCACGTGGAGGGGAACAATGAACAATGAATCTAGATGGTCAAGAAGAATCCTAAACCAAAAAGAGAAAGGAGAGGGGAAAGTGCCCCACCGCCAGTCCCTCTGGCGGGCCCACGAGAGTTTGTGTGTGAGAATCCACAACGCTTAGACCGGTAGACCCAGACACCCACAATCAAAAACTGGTGTTTGACAGCTGTTCCTTATTATTAGTCATTATTATTATTATTACTAGTCAATTAATTCCGCCACACAGCACATCTCAGCCCCTCAAAATAAATACGCAGCTCGCATTTTCCCCTGGATCCAACGGCCCAAGGCGCCTCTTCCAAAACCCCCTCCCTGGCCCTCGACGCAATTATCGCTCCATTCGGCCCTCACAAGTCACTCTTTCTTCCTCTCTCCTCTCTCTTTCTCTCTCTACGCCTCTCAAAGTTCAACTCTCCATCCCTACCCAGATCAGATCTCATCCTATCTGTGATCCGACCATGGCGGCCACCACCTCTCCTCGCGAAGAGAACGTCTACATGGCCAAGCTTGCCGAGCAGGCCGAGCGCTATGAAGAGATGGTCGAGTTCATGGAGAAAGTCTCCGCCACCGTCGACAACGAAGAGCTAACCGTCGAAGAGAGAAACCTCCTCTCTGTTGCCTACAAAAACGTCATCGGTGCCCGACGTGCCTCCTGGCGTATAATTTCCTCCATCGAGCAAAAGGAGGAAAGCCGCGGCAACGAGGATCATGTCTCCATGATCCGTGATTACCGATCTAAGATCGAGACTGAGCTCTCCAATATCTGTGATGGGATACTCAAGCTTCTTGACTCCCGTCTTATTCCATCGGCCTCTTCCGGTGATTCCAAGGTCTTTTACCTCAAAATGAAGGGTGATTATCACAGGTACCTCGCCGAGTTCAAGACTGGATCCGAGCGCAAGGATGCTGCTGAGAGCACGCTCACTGCGTACAAATCTGCTCAGGTTTCATCTTGATTTATTCTCTAGCCTTTAATATCACTTTAATTTTGGCGGCTGACCTATCAATTTCCGTGCAAATCTATTAATTCGCTGTTCAGATCTGTTAGGGCAATGACCCGATTTACTTTGTGCCTGTACTGTCATGCATTTCGTCTCATTTCTTTACGTTAGGCCTTTCATATTCGCATCCTCTGGCCAATTTTTGTGTTCAATTTTACCAATTTATTTTTTTCCCTTATATCCAGTGTGCACTATATAGTTATTATTAAACCCTATGACCCCATTGAGAAATAGGCTCGTTTGCCTTTAATTTTAGGAATTGATCTGCCCAATTTTCTTTTCCTTGGAAAATTTCGTGATCGTGACTTATTTTCCAAACGCGTCTCTTTCATATGGAAATTCGCCATGCGTAATGCCTGAGATATATTTTTTTCATGCAGGACATTGCAAATGCCGAGCTGCCTCCTACCCACCCGATAAGGCTTGGGCTTGCGCTGAACTTCTCTGTGTTCTATTACGAGATTCTTAACTCCCCAGACCGCGCTTGCAATCTTGCAAAACAGGTTAACGATAAAGAAACTGAACATACCCTTGTGTTATAATGTCTTGAAGTGTTCTGTCATTTGAATTGGATTCTTTGTTGTTTGCCGAGGGAAAAACAATGTAATAAGCTGTGTGCTAAAACAATGGAACATATCATGAATTTGAATTTTGAAGACCTTCATTACCGCTGCATATTGCACTTTTTCTAAACATGATGAATTTGAATTTGGAAGACCTTCATCGCAACTTTTTACTTCTTTGTCATAAATATTGAAGTAATCTTGCTTTCAGGTTCTGGTTATTAAATAAGGATCTTAGTTTCGCTTTTTTTTTCCCGTTTCTTTTGTTCCCCAATTTTGCTTCACTCTTCTCTGGGATTGTGTAAGTGCCATTACAGATAGGAGCAAGAGATTCATTATGGTATGAGTTATTCTTTTCTTATGGTTACATTGGTTATTTATGAGCCATTTTCACATGGATAATCACCAGGCATTTGATGAAGCAATTGCTGAATTGGATACTTTGGGAGAGGAGTCATACAAGGACAGCACTTTGATCATGCAACTTCTTCGTGATAACCTCACCCTTTGGACCTCCGACATGCAGGTATTGACGAAGGGACTTGCCAGAAAATCGTGTCTCAGCATGGCTTCATTATCTTTACTTAATTTTTACTGATGTTGTGCTTTGCTATGTTTTCAGGATGATGGTGCTGATGAAATTAAAGAAGCAGCACCTAAACAAGATGAAGAAGCTAAGTGAGCTTATTTTACTTTTAATTAGGATTGAACTTCTCCTCTATATGTTTTAAAAGGGAGAAAGTGCTTGTTGCTAATCTCGATGCTACTGAGATTTAGGCATTCTTGTCTTTGTTATGAATTATGGATGTACTGGGCCCTTTTAGTTTGTCCTTCCATTTTTACGTGCTTCTGAATTGCCTATTTTATTGAGGACATGGAAGTTTTTCATATATGCAATTGGAATTTCAAGATTATATATATTCTCTCTAGTCTGAACTTTCTATCCTTGATTCTCATTCTCCTGCCGAGGCTGTTATTTGTATTCGTATACTAGCTTTATTATGTTCAAAGTGCTTGCCTTACATCTCGCTCGCACCTGTACCTCTACTGCGTTTTATTGCCTTGGCCGTTTTGTAAATGCGATTTAAGACTCGTAATCCTCTGATCGGGTGGTAACTAATTTTGTATCGTTATGGGAGGATAAGTGCTTGCGAAATCGTTTCAAGATTCTTGCCCTTCTCGTTTGACCTGAGTGGGCCGCAAAAATGCTTTATAAAGATTAGAGTGGATTACAAACAGTTAAGGCGGGAATGTAATATTTGATATTGCCGACGTGCTTAGAATATAATGATTTATAAATAAAAGATTATGTTATTAAAGTTAAACAATGATATTGCTTGCAATTTGAAATAAAAATTTAGTTTATCTAGTGAAGATACTCTTTGAAAGTTTGGTGACCTTTGGAATGATTTCTAAGTTACTCGGTTATTGTTACGTGTGATTTATTTTTAACTGGGTGCTCATGTTTTGACAACGTGGAAGGCATGTTATTTGTATGAACCACATTACTTCTGGGAGCTGATAAATATGTCACCGGTAGCATAGCCTTAGCCTTTAGCGCTCCGAGGGAGTTTTTTCACTTTTACGAACCAATTTGAACAATGTCGCGATCAAGAAAAAATGGCAGATGAGAAACGACAACAGGTCAGAGTTCACGGAATGGAATATATCGAAGGGAGATTCTTCCATGTTTGGCAACAGGATGGATGGATGCCTTCCGTTTGAGGGTTTACTTGGGACTTCATGATATTCGAATGGTTTGAGTCATTTATGTGTTTATGAATTATTCAGTATTAAACAGCTGCCCCTTATGCCTGTAGCATCCAAGAAATAAATCATTTGTGTTTATGACTGCCATCTCCACCCAGTCCTAGAATTCGAGTTGGCAATAACAACCACCAAAAACATCAACAAAGAATTTGAGCAAATATTTTTGTTCAGCAAAGGCACAAATGGCAAGGATCACCAAAACAAAACAAGCATCCGTTATAGTTAGTAATGTTCCTTTTAGTTAGACATTTTTATTTTTAACTTCGCACAAAATTTAAACTCTGTACAAAATTAAGAAATAATACCTGATTTTATATTATCTATAAATAATCCGACTCAGATTAGATTTTATATTTCATAATGAAGTATTGATTGAAATGGGAGCACTATCTTTGCAGGACGGGCACTAAATTGAGGTATTCCAAAAACCGGAAAACACATCTGCAGCCATGTCGTCCTCATTTCTAGAACAGCGGCCTTTGAAAGAGAGAACTTAATTGCGCTCAGCCCGTTCACAGAGAAGATCCTCTGTAAGACAGATCCGTGATCCCCGATCTAAAACCTGCTCTTGTTAACGATAATTGCCCACCAAAATCAATTGGACGTGCCAAAAAAACGTAGAAGAATATCATCAATTTGACTAAATTAAATTTCGTTAGTTTGAACCGGGTCTAACAAGTTAACATGGGGAATTTCAGCCCATGACAAAAATTATAATTCACACAATTAGTTGTGTGTCCACTCAACCACCACAACAACCAGTTATATGCAGAACGCAGGAGAAGTGATGTCGGAAATTAGAAAATAACATTCCAGCCAGAAAATCTTGGAATCATGAGCAGTGCCATCCCATTATATCGTAATTTTATAGCTTACAATATTTCTTATCGACCAGTAGATCAAAGCAGGAAAAACAAAGGCAAAAAAATGTTGCCCATCTCGCGTCTTTGGTATCCCTGTACAGAATGAAACTACGAAGTAGCGGGTGGACTCGTATCATCAGTCAAGTCCAACAACTACAAATTGAATGAACCTGATTTCGCTCCACCTAAAACCATGTACAAAACCAGCAAAACAAGTAATAAACGGGAAACAAACGAACATTCTACCCAGATTTACCTGAAACCAGTTCAAAGACCTCTCCACCTTGGGCTTGGAACGGGCACCGTCGGCGAGAGGGGCAGCTGAGGAAATCCTAGTTGACCCGAGGAAGGCGAAAACAGAAGACTCGGGGAAAGCGAAGGGCATGGCGACCTCGGCGAATTCAAGCATCCGAACGGGGTTGGCGACGACGGCATCTGAAACTGCGCTTGCGGTTGCGCATTTGCTGAGGATTGTGAAGGAATCGGCCCCTGCTGAATCGGTGTGACCTGCGATTGAGGCTCCGGCTGAGGCCGGTGCGGAGCCATATTGTTCCAGCGAGGCGAGACTAAAGGAGCTAAGGGCGGAAAACCCGAGAACTGCTTGGGATTCCAATCCACGTTGGACGTGGAATTCTGGAGATGGCGCATATACGCGGACACAGGAGATTCTGCGTGGACGGACGGAAAAGGAGGAAGAGGAGATAACGGCGGAAGCGGTCTCACAAAGTCAGAGAAATTAGTCACAGAGCCAGTGTTTAGGGGGTTGCTAGTGGACACCGAAGCGGCGTTCACAGGAAGCGGTTGAGGCCGGGGAATAGCGCAGCCTAGCAACGGAGGCGGGCGATTGCTGATCTGAGCGAGGGGAGGAGGGCGTATCCGCTGAAGGCGAGAGCTAGGGGGCTTGGGTTGTTGAATAGGAGGGGAAGCGGAGACGCGGTCGTGAGCAGGTGAACCGGTGAGCTTCTGGACTATATCTCTGAAGTCGCTCTTGTTGATGTTGTAGACAGGAGGCTGATGCTGCAAATTCTGGTGCTGCGCCTGCGCCTGAGCCTGAGCCTGAGGCGGTGGTTGGGGCTGACAGTGATCGAGCTTGTAGGGCTCAGTGAGAGAGGAATCAAGGGAAGGTTTTCGAAGAGAGGGCTTGGAGATCTTGTGAGAGAGCTTGTTGAGGTGCCTGAGATTATTATTGGAAGTGCTGGTGGTGCCATTGCTACTACTGGCCGTGGCTGTGGTAGTAGAGGAGTCCGCAGAGGAGGGGCAGCTTTTATCCATTACACTAAACAAAAATACTCTTTTCTCTCTCTCTACTCTCTCGATCTACAATCTCTAATTTCTCCCCGGCTATAGCAGAGCTATGTTGGTGGGCTCCTGTGGTCAGTGGTGGGCTTCGCTCTTCTCATCGCATCGAGCGAGTAGGGACAGAGATGACTATATTTAAAAGAGATGTGCTGTCAAGTTCCAAGACTCTAATAACATGTTTTTCCTGCAAGGTGTTCCCGAGGTCCATCTAACAAGGATGGTGGGGGAAAAGGGAATATGTCCGTCTCTTTACGCTGCTTATGCTCTCTCGACCTCTCTCTTTTCCCTTTCACTGCTTTTAATATTTTAATACGCATGTAAAGATTAAAATGATCTTGTGAAATGAAATAATTTTTATGAAATTCCTCAGCACTACTCTGCCATTAACTTTCTTACTGAACATCATTTCAGGAGTGCCGTTGATACTGATGAAGCTGTTGGCATCATGTAACTAACGTTATTTTTTATAAAATAATTAATCATTGACTAACACTTTAAAAACTTAAAAATTTCATATAAATAAAGTTGTTAGTTAATATATTGAGTTATTCAATTTTTATATTTTAAAACTTTGTAATTCTTCTTATATAATTTTTTACATGATATTATTAAAAGGCATCAGTGACCTGATTATGATATACTAATATTTTGATCATAAAAGAAGTAAGTGGGATTACGTGTGTTTTGGGGGGGGGGGGGGGTGTGTTGCGCTTTGGTTTTGAGCCCGCTTAATAAATGAGCAAAAGTCAATTAGCAATTTGGAAAAAAAAAAAAAGTGAGTGTTTGGTGATGCAATTGAGTTTTGCTATAAGCTTTATTTCTTAGTTTTTTTTATTTAGCATTTGGGGAGAATGTGAATAATTAAAATATTTTTTCAGTTGTGTCCAGTGTACTATAAGACTTATTATAATTTTATCCTTAATGTACTTTTTCGGCTACAAAAATTAATTTAAACTATTTTTTGGTGTTTTTAACCATTAAAATATTTTTTCAACTGTACCCAGTGTGTTATCAAACTGATTGCAATTTTATCCTTAATGTACGTTTTCAGTTCCAAAAATTATTTTAAAATATTTTTTGGTGTTTTTAACCCTTTAAAATATTTTTTCACCCACTCTCTCTTACTATTATCACAAAAGTCTTTTGTGCTTAAGTCAATCCAAACAAGTTTTAATTTTACAAAACTCATTTATACAATCGTTGTTCCAAACATAAATCACATTACACAATCGGGTTTTTACTAAAAATAAAATTACCAAAGGTTAAATTGAGAAAATCTATTTTTTCAATCGTTGTTCCAAACAGACTCTAAATCTCACTCTGACCATCCCAACCTCGACAATTAATGTCTGTTGCCCTCGTTTGCCGTGAAATTGTGCTGTTTTTGCGTAAAAACCTGAAACAAAATTGTTTTAAAAAAAACAATATTTAATATCCTAAAATATTTTTCTAATACTAGTCAGTTCATAAAATATTTTTTCAAGTTCTTAAAATAATTTTTCAGTATTATCTAGTATCCTGAAGTATTTTTTTAGTACCAGTCAGTACTCTGAAATATTTTTGATGCAATATTTTAGGATGTTGGATGCATTAAAAATTAGTTTAGGATACTGGATAATATTTTATGATGTTGGATGCACGGAAATTTTTTTTGGTTCACTTATCACCCTAATATCACCCAATATCTAGTTTCCGCAAGGTAATCAAACCACTGGCTGGTCCGAATCGAAAACCGCCAAACCGGCCAGTAAACCGATTCTGTCGAGTCTAATTTTTAAATTTTTTTTAAAAAATAAATTTTTTAAATTGTTTCTTTAGAATTTCATATTAATAATCCTAAAATCTTAAATTTCTCATCGGTTTAGCCCCAGGTTACCTCCTGTTTGACTCTATTCTGACTCATTGACCCTTGGCCCAGTACCCCGACCAATTCAGTGACCAATCCGGGTTTGATTACCTTGAGTTTCAAAGTTACCCAAACACTAACTCACTATATTAAACTAATTTTTAGTATATATGATACCTTAAAATATGGTATCAAAAATTAGTTTGAAACATAGAGTGTTACTAAAAAAATATTTTGAGTGCTAGATGAAATAAAAATTAGGTTTGGATACTGAGTCAATATTAATGAGAAAATATTTTAGAATGTTAAATGCTAGATATTGTGTGGTATTAAAAAATATTTTAGGGTGACAAGTGGACTCAAAAATTTTGTAGGATACTGAGTGCTGTTTAAAAAATATTTTAGGATATTAGGTGGCAGTACAAAAAAATACTTTAAGATCTTGAATACTATATTAAAAAAAACAAAAGGTTCTTCTTCATGTTTTTGCTCCAAAACGCCGTAGTTTCAAGGTAAAAGAGGGCAGCGGATGCTAAAGGTAAAGGAGAGAAGCCATGTTCATTTTTTTCATACGAAAACACTTAATTTTAGAGCTTTGCCAGGGTCATGTCATTTATAAAAAAAATTTTGAAATTTACGTATGATAATTTTTTGTCATTTTTCTATTTTTTTATGTTTTCGAGGTATAAGGGCCTGTTTGGTACAAGGAACATTTGAGGAGGGAAAGGAAAAGAAGGGAAGTGAATGGAAAGGAAGAGAAAATTGGGAGGGAACTTAAAAAATTAAACTGTTTGGTAGACATGGGAAGGAACCTAGGTTGAGGGAAAATGAGATGTTTGGTTGGAAGAAAAGGGAATAGTTTAAGCGGAAAGATTATGTGAAAAACCTAAAGCACTCCTGACTTCAATAGAAGTTCAAGTTCAAACTTAACAACCTAGTTCGAACTCAACAGTCCAGTTCGAACTCAACCTCATCGGTACTGTTTGTCATCTTCCTTGTGGTATTGTTCATCGTTTTCCTCATCTGGTTTCAATGAAAATGAAACCATTCCACACATTGATTGAACCGATCATACACCAAGGTAATTAAACCCGGACTAGTCAGTGAACTGGTCGGGGTACTGGGTCAAGGGTCAGTGGGTCAGACCGGAGTCAAACCGGAGCTAAACCGGGACCAAACCGGTGAGAAATGAAATATTTTAAACTTATAGTATGAAATTCTAAAGGAAAAATGTTTTAAAAATTTTTTTTAAAAAAAATAAAAAATCTGACCCGGACCGGTTTAGAGGCCGGGTTGCCGATTTCTAGTCCGGTTAGGCCGAGCCGGTCCGGGTTAGATAACCCTATCATACACTTCTTTATTCAGTGCCAACACATTCTTTTACCATCTTCACTCTCTCTCCATCATCCTCTCTTTGTCTCCCCCCTTGCATCACTACCTCTTTTTCCTCCCACCATTGTCACCTTCCCTTTCAGCTAGGGGTGGAAACAAGCTAGGCGGCCTGACACGGGCCTGCGGCCTGGCCTGTTCTGTTTCTGGCCTGATCAGGCCTGGCCTATCAGAATACAAGGCTAGGCCCAGGCTTAGTTCAAAACCTATTTAAAAAAAATAGGCCAGGCCCAGGCCTATAAATAAGCCTTTTAGGCTTAACAGGTCGGCCTGTTTATTAAAAAAAATATATTAAGGATAGCCCAAAAGACCAAACACTCACTCCTCTTCTTTCGTCCTCAAGAGTCAGGCCCCAATCTTAATTTCAGAAAAAAAGTCTCTAACCCTAACTCACACTCTCTAATCTCTCTTATTCTCATTTGGCCGACGCACCCACTCTTAATCTCAGTCAGTCCGTGTGGACCATGTCTCCATCAGATCGTCGGCGTCGACACGCTCTTACCTACCCTCAATTCGATCTTCATCTTCGTCACACTGAATCGCCGATGAGCCCTTGATTTCTGGACAGTCAAGAGTCATCGTCGCCTGTCGGCCGTCCATCCTTCCTATGAGTGTCACCGCCGCATACTCTCGCCGTGGCCGTGGTTCCTCCTACTTGATCTCCAGATTTAGTAAGTCTGATATCTTTCGCCGTCCTTTCTCGCTTTTTTATGATATTTTTCTATTTTTCTCAGTTTTTCTGCTGGCATGCTGCTTTGTTTTGTCTATCTCCAGCTTTGTTATATGTAATTTCTTTCAGTTACTGTTGTTTTTCTGCTGGAATGTTCTCTGTTTCATCTGTTAGATAGTGTTTGAATGTTTTTTAATTAGAGGATCTTGTTCTCAAACATTGTCATCTACAAGTACATCACGTTGGTGTGGAGCTTCAGGTTGACAAACAATGCTTGCCTTATATTCAGGTGGTAATCTGAGTGAGAAAGAATCTGAATTAATTGTAGATCACTGGTTATTGGTTTATGTTCATGTGGTAATCTGAATTAACTTATTTGATGGGCCATTATATTTGTTTCCCAGAATCTGTTACTGCTTGCCTTTGAAATAAAGAATATGAATTCAAAGCTTATTCATAATAGTATAACAGAAGTTTAGCATGAATATTTATAGCCCCCCTTTTCATAATGCAATAGCTTGTGTGTACTTTTTTTTAATAATAAAAAATACTATGTTGTTATAATTTAGAGAGAAGAGAAGCAATTCATATACAGGATGTGAAACTCTATTACTTCCCCAAGTATAATATTTTTTACCATTCAACAGTACATTATAATCGTGCAATCCCTATAGTTCAGCAGAATAAACATAGTTACATACAGCTTATACTCTGCTAATCTTCTGAGATAATATATGGAGATGATATGGATAATACTAAACACCTTACACTCTTGTTTAATATGACGTCTTATTTGCTTCTTCTTCTCTGTTTCTATTTTCTTCTTTTCTTTTTTGATCATTTGGTGATATAGGCTGACCCTACGCAAGGTAAATGTCTCCCTTGTCCATATTTTTTAATCAGTAGTTTCATTGGTTTGCATCTCTGCGACCAAAATTATCTTTCATGCTCCATTGTCATATTTTTTAATCAGTAGTTTCATATTTGCATCATTGTGTTATGCTCTAATATTGTACATTTGATTAATTTTTTCCAAGGTTTTCGAAGGAAAAGAAGAAATTATATTAAAGATTTGATGTGAAGGCGAGAAGGTCCATTAACTTTACATTGCTTCGACCTAAATTAGTGAACTTGTAATAAAAATTGTAATGTAATTGTATTTGGTTTCATATTTTTATGATTTATGTTCTATCATTATTGTAATTGGGCTTGTTTGTAGTCGGCTTGTTTTTGGCCTATTTGTAGTAGGCCTGTTGTGAGGCCTGTGGCTTTTTTACACCATTATCAGGTCTCCTTAACAGGCCACAGGCAAGCCAGGTTTGTAATCAGGCCAGGCTCATGCCTGAAAAAAGTCTTTAACAGGCCACAGGCCAAGTTCAGGCCATCCTGCAACAAAACAGGCCTGATCTAGCCTGTTTCTACCCCTACTTTCAGCCTCACCAAACTCACCTGCTGTCATAATCATCTTCCTCTCACATCACCAAAGAGAAAATGGATACCTCAACCAAAGAGAAACAGAGCGAGAAAGAAAGAGAGCGGGAGAGAAAGATCAAGAAGCAAGAACGATTGTACTTTTAGGGGGCATTTTGTCAAAGCAAGTTGCCTTCCCAAGAAGTTTTCATTGTCCCACCATTTTTGGAGGGATCTGAGAATCTCATGTTTAAGGGAAGATGAAAGAAGGCAAAAACTAAATTTGGTGTTACTGTTAGACACCAAACGTGTTTTCATATTGGGAACTTTAGAATATTTCCTCTCCCTTCCCTGTTGTCTGCGTACCAAATGGGTCCTAAGAAAAGGCAAGGGACAAGAGGCGTAAAAGAAGGTACGCCATAACAGACGTAGTGTGTGTTTGGGATAGCGGTAGGAAAAATTGTTGGAAATTGTGCCCTAAGGGCCAATCATTGTATTATGAACATTATTATTTTAATGAAATTTCTCCATTCTGTTATCATATTATTTGCATGTTAACTGTGATAATTGTATCCTTAGATAATTCATGAAGATTGTCCTTAAATGTCCCCGATCGGTCGTCTATGCGGGAGTAGAGATGAAACAAGACTAGTATGACTTTGATAAGATATGGAGATACGAATCAAAGTCTTAGGCACTTGTAAGAGTACAAGGTGCTGGATCGATCCACTATGAGAAAGCTACATGCTTCAAGTCATAAGCTTTTCTCATATATAACCATGTCACAATGCCCTTAGACCTGAGGTCATCATGGATTCCTACATGAGAATTGTTAAGCTTTGAACTAGTCAAAAGTCACTTTTGACCGGGTGATGATAAAGGGTATGATCGGGCTTGGTGGTTTTTCATGCAGAGGAATATGAATGATCAAGATGAAATTTGTCCCTCACATTAGTAGAGAGATATTACTGGGCCCCTCGATGAGTGAGTCTGAGAAATGTATGACCATATTGCAATGGAAAGGAGTTTCCATTTCTATTGTCAGGCTACTCAATAATCGAGAAAGTAATGGTCAGGAACAAGAGAATGACATTATCTATGCCTTATCCTTGATCGATATATCATGTGACAAAATAGACGTGATATGGTAGTATGACAGGTTGCATCGTGATAATGATATATTTTCGAAATGCATATCTTATATATCTTAGATATATATATATATATATATCTATATATGTATATATATTATATGATATTATTATATTGTGTTAGTTTTAAATTTAATTTATTAAGATATATGAAATTTAATAACTGACATGATAGAGATATAGTATCTCAGATTTAATTTATGAAGATAAATTAAATCTGATGGCTCTTTATTTGGATTAAATAAATAGGTTAAATTAAAATTGTTGGACATATTTAATTTAAATTGAATTTATTTAATTAGCTCATCAAGATAATTAATTATTGATTAATTTTAAAATTTGAATATAGCTCTCATATGTTATAAACTTGATAGAGCAGATATACTCATACGTGTATGGGAATTCAGAGCCGTAAGGGAAACCCTAAAAACATTGGAGGCGCTAGCACACAGTCTCGATTGGAGAGCATTATGTGAATATCGGTATAGGGAGCGGACCTAACGTGTTGGGTCCTAGAGATCGTGAAAACCCTAAGTTAAAAAAAGGTAGGAGTTCTTTCTAATCTGATTTAAACGCCGTTGATAGATCCTTGATTAGGATCGATAAAATTTTAAAATTCTTCCGTTGTACCTGCCGATCCTAACAAAAATGACTTAATATGATTTTGACTTATTAAAAATGACTTAATAGAAAAGTCAGTTTTTGTAATATGATTTATGTTTGGATGAGTGATTTATTTTTGGACAATAAATGCTTATAAATTGTGATTTACAGTATACGAGGTAAGTATGTGAGAGGAGTTTTATCTCAATTTACGTAATAAGTGACTTGATAGAAAAGCTGTACCGTGAGGAGCTTATTTAATAAGTAGCTTATTCTACCCGTAATACAATTAAAATAAGCTGAACTAAACACTGTAAAAATGCAACACGTTTTTATTTGGGCTTATTGCCCAAAAACGGGCTTATTTCTGCCCAATAAGCTGAACCCAACACATCCGTATACATATCGCTTGCTGGCTTTTATTAAAGCTCCGTGTCCATAATAAATGGAGCTTATGGGGTTTTACTGGGATAATTAAATAAAGGTTGGTCAGGCGTGCTGTAGTGAGGAAGGGAGAGGAATGTTTCCATTAATTTTTTTCTCCATTTATTTTTCATTAAGGGTATCTAATATTAGATTGATTTTTAATAATTAAGATTTATAATAATAGATTTTTATTATAATAATATTATTTATATATTATTAAATTTCAACTATTAAAAATTAATATAATGATAAATACTTTTAATAAAAAATAAATAGAAAACGAAATCAATGAACACACACTCTCCCAACAAGAAAGGGCCGGTGGTGTTTGCTTATTTTAGAATGAGGAACGACAAACATGGAAAGGAGACTTTGTAGGGGCCGAGGCCTATTCACGAGTCTGGGTCAAAAACTCCGCGATGACTGGTCAAACCTCACGCACGACATGTCTTGGCTGTCATTGACTTGGCCAGCGAATCTTCAATCATGTGGGTCCAAACCCCAAAATGACCCACAATTTAGTGCATGTGGATTAGCGGTGAAGAAGGAGTTTTTTTTTTAGATGTGTTTTTGAAAAAATCATATAGAAAAAAAGGAGTTTTGTAGATGTGATTTGTGTTTGGATTAGCGGTGTCAGAAGTAACTTTTTTTTTTTCATAAAAGTTGAGAGAAGTAACTTGGATGAGCTTCTCATAAAAGCTTCATTTGCTTCATAAGCTCAGCCATCCCAAAAATTTTTCCAAACACATCAAATAAGCTTTTGGAGCTTTTAGCCCTCAGATGGACTTTTTTTGGACCCAAACGGATTCCCAAAGATACCCTTAAAAAGCCATAAAAGAAAAAAGGAGGGAGGGACGGAGGGAGAGGCTCCTTCGTAGAACAGAACATGCGAGGATATACAGAAAAAAATGCTAACCAACAAGGGTCAAATCCCATTGAAAGAAGTACCTATCCTATATTTCATGTCCCACAATGCTAATTGCTTCCAATATAAAGGAACTTGTACCTAACAAAAATTCATCAAAACTTGCTAACACTCTGTTTTTTACTTGTCTGTATTGATATTTTTTGATTCGTTCATTCTTCTGCTTCTTTAGTGAACTTCTCACTTTTTCTAGTTTTGATGCGCACAAATTTGTTAACTTCAAAACTACAAATGAACAAACAATTTAATGTGTGTGCGTGTATAAATATCATGATAAAGATTGTGGTCACCTGAACTCAACTCAGGAACTTACAACTTCAAACTTCCCTTTTGCTTACTTTAGTTAGCCACAATGTTTAAAAATGGCGTTTGAATGATATTTACCATCTTCGATCCTTAATATAAAATTTAATCATATTTATTTCTAAATAAAAGATCTCAATATACCTCCCAAATTTATAACTTTTTTTTAAAAGTATCGTATTAATTGCGTGTATAAATATCATGATAAAAATTGTGGTCACCTGAACTCAACTCAGGAACTTACAACTTCAAACTTCCCTTTTGCTTACTTTAGTTAGCCACAATGTTTAAAAATGGCGTTTGAATGATACTGGATACCATCATCTTCGATCCTTAATATAAAATTTAATCATATTTATTTCTAAATAAAAGATCTCAATATACCTCCCAAATTTATAACTTTTTTTTAAAAGTATCGTATTAATTGCGTGTATAAATATCATGATAAAAATTGTGGTCACCTGAACTCAACTCAGGAACTTACAACTTCAAACTTCCCTTTTGCTTACTTTAGTTAGCCACAATGTTTAAAAATGGCGTTTGAATGATACTGGATACCATCATCTTCGATCCTTAATATAAAATTTAATCATATTTATTTCTAAATAAAAGATCTCAATATACCTCCCAAATTTATAACTTTTTTTTAAAAGTATCGTATTAATTGCGTGTATAAATATCATGATAAAAATTGTGGTCACCTGAACTCAACTTAGGAACTTACAACTTCAAACTTCCCTTTTGCTTACTTTAGTTAGCCACAATGTTTAAAAATGGCGTTTGAATGATACTGGATACCATCATCTTTGATCCTTAATATAAAATTTAATCATATTTATTTCTAAATAAAAGATCTCAATATACCTCCCAAATTTATAACTTTGTTTTTAAAAGTATCATATTAATTGCACACATTAAAAAATTTATATTATAGGATAGGCAGGATAAAATATGACATTTTATGACAATTAACCGATATTTGTCATTAAAAAAAACTAACGCACACTATTTTCATGAGTCTATTCAAATTTATTTATTAACTCTCATGCTAAAGACAAGTGATAACACTATAGAAGAAAATCAAACAGTTGCTGTGTAGGGTTGGCCCCAGCACAGCCAGATAAACAGATAAGATTTCGTATTATTTAAGATGTGAAATATACTGAAACTTTTTTTTTTTGTTCAAAAAAATATACTGCAACTTTTGAAGACTTAAAAAAGGAACCCCATGAAATTTTCTGCCTTTTTAAATATATCACATGAAGTGAAAGATTTATTTTATATTTTCTAAACCCTAAGATAACAACTTTTCAGGTTTTTTTTTTTTAAATTAAACCTAGAATCAGACAATTCAAGCTTGTTTGGGATAATTTTTGAAAAATTTATAAGTATTTATATATATAAATGGAGACGACACTCTTTCTCATATATTTACCTCATATATTATAAATCAATTATTTTTAAATATTTCAACATCTATTCTAAACGTTGATTAGACATCAGTGTGGGGATTTTGAAGATCCTGCGATACTGTTTCAGTCAACAAATCCTGTGAAGGCTAACACGTAGACGACTCCCATTATCCACTGATGTCACTGCTTACGCAATCGAAGCGATTTGCCAGATTCGAAAAAAAAAAAAAAGGGAAGACATGAAACTAGAAGCAATTATTGCTTACATGCATGTGGGCCACTTTTTTTTAAATTCTTACTCAACCCTTTTCCCCCTCCCTTCCTAATTAATTTTGACATTTTAGCTAATTATAAACCAAACAATAAGGAAAAGGGTAGGTGATGCAAATTTGAGTTATATATAACCCCGTCTTTGCGGATTTAAAACCAGGTAGATGCTACATAGCAGGGAATAATAATGGTGTATTTTGTAGGGTTAAGAGGAGGTTGTTTATGGAAGCTCATAATCTATGATAACTTGCGAATGTAACAAAAAAAAAACAGAAAGCTTTATTTTAAGATGGATGACGTGTGAGATGGGGAAGCGTGTCAGAACTCAGAAGAGTGTGGTGGGAGTGATTAAAGTTAGGTACAAGGCTCTTGTTGGTATCAACCATTGATAAGGTGCTGAAACCTGTGGACAGTGATGGGAGGCTAACCAGTCGCATTCTCATAATCGACCTTCATATGCAACACAACCTACTTGTTTGTTATTCACGGCCGCATAGGCTCTGTTGGCGGCCCATTCACTCACCAAAATCTAAGGGTGTGTTTTTATTAGCTTTTGGAGAATAGATTCTGGAGAGAATAGCTTTTGGAGAATAGATTATAGGAAAATAGATTATGGGAAAAAGTGATTTTGATAAAATGAGAGTGTTTGGATGATTTTATCAGAATAGCTTTTTTAATGGTCAAATGACTAAAAAGGACATTAACTTTTATGATAATTACATATAAAAGATAAGATTATATTTTAAGTATTATTTGACATTAAATTGCATAATAATTACAATAAATGAAATAAATTTGTCCAAAAATTTTTTAATTATAACATTTGTCAATTACGTAATATAAAAAAATATATGCAAAAATTATAAAATTATAACATTAGTCAATTATGTAGTAAATTACAAAATCAAATCAAACATACATATTGAAGGCGTACACTATATTAATTTTCATCTCCTTTCACAACCTGGGTTATCTCTTACCAAACCCACTGTATTATTCTTTATTAAATTCTTTAGAATGGTTTTGATTTTTGTAAATGTGTCCGTGTCTTTAATTTCTGTTTTTTTTACCACTCCTGCCTAGTCTCTAAAGATATATATATTATTCTTCATTAAATTCTTTGGAATGGTTTTGATTTTTGCAAGTGTGTCCGTGTCTTTAATTTCTAGTTTTTTTCCACTCCTACCTCTACAGATATATATATATATATATATAAGTATATTAAAAAATTGTTAAAATAAGAAACAATGATATATTGTATCCACCGGTGTTGATAACTTCAACCTTCTCCGATCTGCCTTCTCCGGTCCGTTCACGGCTTCCTATCGCCGAGTAAGCACCACCATGAAGACGGCACACAGATCTGAGACGGCAAAGGGGTCTGTTTTTTGAGCAAGAATCACAGCGTTACCTTACCTTCACCATGATACGGACTCCAAGTTCTTATGGCAGAGCGCGAGGAGATTTATCATCAGATGATGGGAATGAAAACCAGAAGAAGACGGTTCTGCAGTTTCTTTTTTTTTTTGCTGATGGTTCTGCAGTTTCGAAAGAAAGGGAAGAAGAAAAGGGACAAGCACAGGGAAAGAAAAAAGCGAAAATGGAAAGAGAATCTCTGACAGGATTTTGGTTGAATAATCTAAAAAAAATAGCTTTTGCCTGAAACCATGGTTTCAGGCTGAAACCATGGTTTCCCAGGAAAAACGGGATTGTCAGTAAAATAGGAGTGTTCGGTGAAAAAATTGTAAAACCATGGTTTGGGTTAAATAATTGCTTTTGAAGATTCATCCGAACACACACTAAACATAGAAAGGGCTTAGTGACAAAGCTACACGTTGAATGGGAACAGCCACGGGAGGGAAAGAGGGGCTACCATGCATATCCCTTATTGGAGGTTTGATTAGGCTTCTTGACGCCCTCATTTAACAATGCGCCCACACTAGTATAAAACGTGTAGTTTTAAAGAAAATCTAAAACCAGGGCCCCAGAATTCCTATTGGAACGTGACGTTCGGTATTCTGTGCTGGAAACTATGGGAGGCAAGAAATAAACTGATATTCAACAATGAAAGCACAGAGCCACACCGTCTTGTGAACGAAGCGCTTTCTTTCTCTAGCCACACAAGCAAAGCAAAGGAAGCTCTGACTGCTCTAAGCCCCTGCTGATTTTGATTCTGTCCTTTATTTTCAATTTAATCTGTACTAAGCTTCTATCCAGGCTCAACTGTGATCTCTCCAGTTACTGATGTACATATTGCTTTTTAATAAAAGTGTCGTTCTGATTCAAAAAAAAAAAGGGTGTTTTAGACATATACATTTAAATCTATTATAGGCGGATAAGGTATAAAAGAAATGACTGGTGATATTTTCGTAATTATCAATAAATTGAGAGACTGGTTCAATAATGTCTAAAAAATATTATTTAGACCGGTTTTAAAATTAACCAATCTAAAAAGATTAAATATTTAAAAAAATGTATATATGAAATATATTTTTAGACCGTTTCTACCTATAACAAGTCTAATATATTTTCTGGAATAGGGGTAACTAAAAAAAAAGTTTTGCTACTTTTTAGACGGTTGTTCTTGACAACCGGTCTAAAATAGTAAACCTTTCAGACATGTTTTGATTATAAATCAGTCTAAAAGGTTTAGTGGGAAAAAAAATAAATAATGAATTGTTTTTTAGGCTGGTTACTCATATAACTGGTCTAAGATATTTTTTAGACCGGTTATTCCAATAATCAAAATAAAATAAAGGTTTTTAGGACCAGTTATTGGAATAACCAGTTTTAGGACATTTTTAAGACCGGTTATTTTTAATAACCGGTCTTAAAGATCTACCCCAAATTGCTTTTACAGTCTGAGCTCCGCGCCATCTTTTCCATTTTGAAATATTTTCAGACTGAGCAGCAAACAGTCGATAACCGATGGCACCTCCAAATTAGTCATTACAATAGTGGAATTAGTGTGTCACCTTAGGCTTTGCACTTCCGTCATGAGAATGGGATCTCAGAGCTAGCATCCTCGTTGCTCTTCATTAGAGTGCACTGGTTCTCTGTCTTTTCATTGAATGTCAAGGTTTGACGACGCTTAACACACTCTCTTCTCATTTTTATGCATCGTTGGTCTGCGAAATTTTGATCCTAAACTTGTTGAAGCCCTAATTCTCTTCCAGGTATTTATTCTCTTCATCTATTGTTTTTTTTTTTTTTTGTGATTTGTTTGCTATGGCCGACGAAGAAGGTTGTGGGTATGATTTGGGAGATTGAAAATGTGGGGGTATTGTGGTTCTGATATCCCAACTCTCCCAACATGTGAACTTCCCTAAATTCGAACTTGCCCTAGGAAGATGAGTTTGCTTAAATTTTTGTTCTTCTCTAGCTTATAATTGCATTCATTATTTTTGCTGTAGTGAAGCACTATCTGGGATAGTTACAATTTAATTGGTTGAGAGTTAATTTGTGGGTTGAATTGAAGGTATACTTGTTGGGAAAAATCATATGAGAATATACTTGTTTCATTTTTGAATGCTCTTTGCTATTAAAAATGATGAGCCCGACAACTAAGTTGCTTTGAATATGATTCTAGATTTAGTTTATGTGTTGCAAATTTGAGTTTTCCTCTATTTTGTGCATTGAATGAAATGCAAATAGTGTGTATCTATATTTGACTTTGAGTTTGAAGTTGTGAACTTGAATCATTGCATGTCTTGTCATTGACCACTTCAATGGACTTTAGAGCTGCATCACTTGATCTATTTTCCGACGCTTAGAACTGTTTCATGAAACATGAACTATCATTTCTCTTCATTCAATCATGATTGTCTGTGAATATTGGCTTTATTATTACTAAAGTTTAGTTTTTCTATTGTTGATGCTGAGGCTTATTTTGCATTTGGTTATTGTTTTGTAGTTTATGATCTTCAAAGCCTTTCTTCCAGCGTGCAATTCACCCTATCATACCAAACTTATCTTTGCCATGTAGTTTTCGATCTTCAAAGCCTTTGTTCGAGTGATTGACGGGTAATTTAATTAGTCTTTGCCATTAAATAATTGAAATGATGCCTACCAAAATTGATCTTTGCTATATATATGATATGATATTGTAATTAGAATATTTTGAAAGTTAGTAAATTAGAAGACTAGGATTAACCATTAGTGGGACTAGCTGTTTAAGAGCGGCATTAGCCAGACATGGCCTTAACCATGTCTAATTACTAATAGGTCCATAATATTTCAGTGCAATTATAAAGTTTTATGGTTTTCATATCTAACTGGGTTTATGTCTATGTGCAAGACAATTTCTGGAACATGGGTGATGCTAGATTGATGTTGATACAGGCATGGGATTTGAGGGATTGACATTTGTACTTTTCCTTTCATTTGTCTTTTCTATTGAACTGAGGAATTTTCTGTACATACTGAGGAATTTTGTCTTCCCTTCGCTTTCTTTAGAAGTTTTGGAATAGAAAGTGCACAAAGTTGAGATTTTGCTGCTGTCATTGTTAAATTGTGGGTCATTGTTATCTCGGTATATTCAAATTGTGTTTTAAAATGCTTGATGATAATGTGTTGATATTGTTGCTGAGAATGTGGGTAGGAAGAATGATGATAATCGTTGGCAAATTAAATTGTTGCTTTGGACTGTGTATGATAATGTGTTGATTTTCAATGATTTTTATTGTTGTTACTTTTTGTGGAAATGGCTTGAAATGGAACATGTGTTGTTTCTGATTGTGTGTTTGTTGCTTCTGTGTCTTGCTGCTATCATTGTTTCTGTGAAATTTGTGTTGTTACTTTTTGAGGAATTTGGGATGTTTTGAAATGGCTTTTGTGAAATCTAGGGTATAGTAATGCTACTGTTAGTGCTTCTGATTGTGCGTTGTTGCTTCTGTGGAAATGGGTTGAAATGGAATGTGTTGTTGCTTCTGTGTCTTGTTGCTGTCATTGCTTTTGTGAAATCTGTGTTGTTGTTTCTGTGAAAAGATGGGTAGAGTTAATTTGCAAGAGGATCAATTTTGAAAAAAATTGATATTTTTTTGACTAGTTGTAGTTACAACAGGTCTTAAAAATATTTTTTTAAATTGGTTGTAGGTGCAACCGGTCTAAAAAAATGATCTTTTAAAATCGGTCATAGAATAACTGGTTTAAAAGTATGATCTTTTAAGGTACAACCGATTTAAAAAGTGTTTTTTTAGACCGTTTGTAACTACAACGTCTTAAAAATAATATTTTTTTAGTCTTTTTTAACTGATCTAAAAAATCATTTTCCCACCAATGTTATTGGTTGTTTTTTTAAAGGCCTTTTTAAAACTATTTGCTTGTTCTGTTGTCGTGCGTGCAGATTATATCAAAAACACGTTACCACCTAAATGACCTCATCTAGTATGTATTTGGTATTACTTATTTTTGGGTAATAAATTCTTCTTACATAAGTCGAGATAAAACTCCTCTCACATACTTACCTCATATATTATAAATCACGATTTATAAGCACTTATTATCAAAAAATAAGCTATCTCAATCGAACACCTAATCTTATACGTGACTCGCTGTTGTAATTTTTTTGGGATGAGTATTGCAATTGCAGGTTTCTAGAATTTGCGTATTCCTTTTATTTTCTTCCCTGCACCTGTGGTAAAACTTCATTTGTGCGTGTCTTGTTTCTCAATGTCGCGAGGTATGATGCCCAGTGCTTTTGTCAGATTTCAGGCGTTGCTAACTTGTGCAGCTAGAATTTCAGGCGTTGGCAAAACCCTTTTTTTTTAGGCTAAGCAATGGTATCCTCATATTATTGATAATTTTATTTGAGGCATTGTGGGAATTTAAATATAGACACCTTTTCAGCTAGAATTTGAAATTTGATTCATCATGTCATGAGATAGTAGCTTCTTTGCTAGGCGGTTAGTTCTACTTTTTCAATTTTCTCGACTCCCACTTTATTTCATTTTATTGGTTACTGTCTCTGGGTTGGAAGATTTGCCCCCTTTTATTACTGGGAGCGCGAAGATGTAGCCCAAAGCACGTAAAAGAAAAGGCCCAAAAGGCGGTGTTCAGGGTCCACCGGAATAACAGCTTGCTCGGACTGACTCCCCAGAGAACAAAGATGTCGGATTCTTTCAGAATGGTCCAACGCCTCCGATCAAACACGTGTCTCCCGCACATTCTCGTGGCCTTTCGCCCATTCCCACTCTTTGCCTTTGCAGCCACTATTCCAGTATTCCACACTCTTAACCTACACCCCCATCCACATCCACCAGCCCATTACTCCCATTACTATTCCCCGAGCTCACTACATCCATGGCCGAAGCTGCAACCGACAATTCTCCTACTCTAGCCGAGGTATTCCTTCTGTCTTTTATCTTCTTAACTGTATGAAATGTAGAATTCATTTTTCAAAAACGTGGCTGGATCATTGCGTTCCGTTCACGAAGCTCGATTTTGAAGTACCATATTAGATAAAGAATCGCCCCTGGTGAATTGATTTTGATGTCTGCCACTTCATCGATTCGCAACAAAATATCGTTTCTCGTGTGAGAACAGGAAAATGGAGCTTTTATTTGATTAACAAACTGAAGTCCTTGACCTGGGAATTGATTAGTTAGCACTCAAGCATATTATTATAGAGTGAAATGCTTGCGAATGTATTTCATGGAAATTTTCATTAATTGAGCTGATTATATGTTGTGATGCTCAAGCCTTCCAGAGACAGCCTTCTTTCTTTCTCCCCCTTGGTGGCATTTTGTAATCCCCTTTCGCTGCAATCTCTGAAACATTTCCAGCCAACCAATAGTAGTAATATCTGAGGTTGCCTACCAGGAATTCTATGCCAAACCTATATTGACCAATGGCCACAACGAAGTTATGCTAGAAATGCATGCTGGGTCTGATCTGATTGTTTCTCATCCTATACTGTACTCCAATCTGTCTTCTGCTCCCTGTTCATTCAGTAATTAGATTGTGTTGGATACTTGAAAGACAGTGCCTTGTTGCGGAGTTTGAATTTTGTGCTTAGGCTTCCTGCTCCAGTAGAAGAGTTTATTGCTAACTTAGTCATTGTTGAGGACCAAATATACATCATTCATTTACCTTTTGTAGCAGTGTCCTATGCCGAGGACACTGATAAGAAACATGGAATTACGTGTTATAGATTGCAACACTAAAATTGGTCCAGAAGTATTAGTGAGTACATAAACGTGTTTTGTTTGATAGGTTTTCCGGGTCAGTAGCTTTTATCTCTCTCTTAAGGTGGGACATTCGTGTTCTCAGCTCAATATTTTACCTGAAAGATGTTTTTCTGTTGCTTTGACTTTCAGCAATATTTTGTGAACGATAAAGAGGATAAAAAAGATGTAGGCAACAAACCTGTGGAAGTTAAAGAAGTCGAAATTCCTAAGGAGGCTTCTTCTGAGGAATCTGTCGCGGAGAAAACTGTGAAAATATCCCCTGCACCTGCTGAAGAAAGTAGTGAAGTCGCCCCAGTGACTGAAGAAAGTGCTGAGCCCACTTCCGCTGTTTCTGAAGACAGCAATGATGTAACTACAGAGCCAAGTAGTGGAAACACTGGGGAAGAAAACTCTGGTGCTCAAGAAGCAGCAGAAGAGACTCCAGAAATTTTGGTTCCTGCCCCCTCCCCCTTTTTTTCACTTAATCTAATATAACTGCACCTTTTGTTGATTTCAGCACGAGTATAATTATTCTTTCTTGTATGTTAACTTTTGTTCTATTATCCAGCTTGTGACTGCTCCAGCTGATTTCCGATTTCCCACTACAAATCAAACAAGGCATTGCTTTACCCGATATGTTGAATATCACCGGTGAGCCAAAGTTTCTTTCTTCCTTTTGATTCTTTCATGCTTGTTGCTGACATAATATGAAGAAACACACCATTTCTGCTATATTTATCTTTGGATTCTTGTGTAGATGCATAGCTGCAAAAGGAGAGGGTGCCCCAGAATGTGAGAAGTTTGCAAAATATTATCGTTCTCTTTGCCCTGGTGAATGGGTATGTATATTCAGTGTCTATTTTAAGTTTACTACTATCTGTGAGCTTTCCGGAGCAACTGTATCAAAACATAGCACTGGCTTTTTCAGTATGTTGAGAAATGACTGGTTTTGTTTCTTCTGTAATTCACGTTATTGCTGACTCTAAGTTAAATCAGAAAATTGTTGAAAACGACAAAAATAACAACTGTAGTCATGAACTTAATTAGGCTGCATGGGTAAGGTTCCTATGCGTGATATAATGGGGATTCTCATCGATATAGTTGGTTTCTCACTTTCTGGTAGCTGAGCTTTTGCCACTAGTTTTATTTTGGCATCATGCCTTTAGGCCTTCATTTTTTGTGACTCAACTGTGTGTATATGGTGCATTCTTTGAAATTAGAGTTTTCTTTTTTTTACTAAGTTAAGCTTCAATCACCTGGCCAAACTATTACGTAACATATTATTTCATCTTCTTGAAATTACCAGATTGACAGATGGAATGAACAAAGGGAAAATGGAACGTTTCCAGGTCCTCTGTAACCGTTGTTTGTCTGAAATGGCTGGCGCAATTGGCTTGTCCTTGTTGCATTTAAATCTCTGTTCTGCGGAGAGATAAACTCTCGTGGCTTCGCAGAAGGTTCAATTTAACGCACAATGGTAATAAGAAATTTTGGCTACCTATTTGAAGTGGCCTGAGTTGGATGCGG
Source organism: Inga oerstediana (assembly GCA_963210345.1). Lineage (NCBI taxonomy): Eukaryota > Viridiplantae > Streptophyta > Magnoliopsida > Fabales > Fabaceae > Inga > Inga oerstediana. The sequence goes on from OY723405.1 coordinate 4,087,588, forward strand.
AGCTTCAAGTATTTATAGAGTTGTTTTCTGTCATGGGTAGAAGCCTGTCTTCTATGTATGTCCTACTTTCAAATTGCTTACCAGCGGGCTAATGGGGATTTGGAGAGATTGACATCTGGTGATATCGTAGTGGCCACACTAATAATTTAATTATGTTTTTATCTCTATTTCAGTGTTAATTTCAGTTTTTTTTTTTTTTTTTAAAAAGGGATAGCAATTGCGCTTCGAGGGCAGAATTGAATAACTCCTAAATAATGTAAATATTTATGGATTTTATATTTATAATAATTCATAAGATGCATTTCTAATAATTCAAATTAAATAAAAATAGGAAATTAAATTAAATATAATAAAAGAGTAAAAACTAAGCTAAAATCGAAATAATGTAAATGATCAATACATATTTAAGTATGTTATACTATTTACAAACCATGCATGAATGATGTACTTAGTTACTTAAAAACACACTTGGTAATCTTCTGGCCAAAAAAAAAAAAACACAACTTGTAATCCACTTCAAAAACACCTCGTATTACCAAAAAGCAGGAAGAGCAAGTCAGCTGTTGTCAGAAAAAACAAAGAAAGTTCAAATTAGCTAGACATACAAGTGTATGTTCGAGAAATAAATCCATGGTTTAAGAAGTTTTTTTTAAGTAAATTAAAATAAAATTCTTCTCACATATTTATTTTATAAATTTTAAAAGCTATTCTCCAAAATTAATCCAAATATACACTAAATTTATAATCATGCCACATAATTATTGTAGTAATTTTTCACCTGCGACATAAACGCCATAGTTAAGCAAATAGTCAAAATGCAAGGATCCACAAGAAATGAGAGTCCCTTAAGAAAAGAACCATCCTTTTAATAATATATTAAAACTATTATTATAAAAATATATTAAATTTAAACACAGTTAATATCTCAATCCAATAGTCCATAAAAAAAAAAAAAGGATGGTCATTCGCCTGAGCCGGTTCCCAAGAAATGAGGATAAAACCGGCCGAAAAGTTGAGGGCTTGTTCGCTTAAAGGCTTTCCTCTTCCCGTCCTCCGCTGCTGGTTTGCTGTGACTGAAGCGACATGGCTTTCCACTACTGCCTGAGCAGCTCCCCCTTTCGAAGTCTTCAACTTCCCACGGTTGCCGCTTCATCCTCCTCACGCCTTGTTTTCCGAACAGCCGATAGAATTCCAGTTAATCCCCATAGCTCCTTACTCAAACTACCCTCGCAACATCTCACCATAGCTCTTTCAACCTCTGCTGCTGTCCAAACATCTCCTGCCACATCGTCATCAACAACTAACAACACCCCTGATGACAAGGGTGATTCCTTCTTCTTCCTTCTCTTGTTTTTTTTCTTCCCAATTTCGTTCTTGGCTGGGAAAATCAAATATGAAATTTTGTTGTTGATGCGCAGTTAATGTAGGTGGGAAAGCTCCGTGGAAAGCAGCTATAGACTTCAAGTGGATAAGGGATAATAAGGAAGCAGTAGCCGCCAACATAAAGAATCGAAACTCTAATGCTAATTTAGAGCTCGTGCTTGAGCTATACGAGAAAACGTTTAATCTTCAGAAGGTTAGGTTTCTCTACAATTTTCATGCTCTGATATTTGTATTCATTTTATTCATAATTATAATTTGGACCTCGTCTTGATATTCAAATTACAATATAATGTTTATCCATATCTTAGTGATTTTGCTTCATCCTAAGCGATCTCCATTTTGAAGCTTTTTTTAGCTCAGTTGCATAGCACAAACTATCAATCAGGAAATGGAGAAAGGAAAAGCTCCTTCTCTTCTCAATGCTTTAGCTAATTTGTCCCTCACAGATAGCAGGAAGTTGAGAGGGTTCGTGGGGAAAGGAATGCGGTGGCAAACAAGATGAAAGGAAAAATGGAACAATCAGAGCGTCACAGACTCATTGAGGAAGGTGCTGTTAGAGAGTTTATCATCCATCAGGCTTTTTTCTGGTGTTCAAGTAAATTTCCTAAACCTGTTGTATTGTGCGTGCAGGAAAAAGTCTGAAGGATCAGCTAGCTGCCTTGGAAGAAGAGCTTGTCAAGCTTACCGATGAGCTCCAACAGGAAGCTCAATGTATTCCGAATATGACTCATCCAAATGTCCCAATAGGAGGAGAAGATAGTTCAAGAATAAGAAAGATGGTATGTCAATTATTATAATCCCTTACCTTTTCTTGTCCTCTCGAGAGGAAGGTTGGGTATTGACTTTCTTCATGCTCGAATTAATTTTCCTCAAATATTAATTTAGCGTGCTCCTTTTTAGGTTGGTAGTCCTCGCAAATTTAGCTTTGTTCCCAAGGATCATCTGCAACTTGGAAAGGAACTTGATCTTTTTGATTTTGATGCTGCCGCTGAGGTATACCCATGTTTAATATAAGGTATTAAAGCATTATATCTTTGAAGTTCGTGTATTGATTACGTCATTTTATGTTGTTGGCTAGTAGTTTGTGGCAACCGGGTAGGATGAATTCCGTGAATTTTGAGCAAAAATAATTGGTGAGATTTTGTACTTAAAAGTTAAAACCATTATTTTTCTAGAAAGTGCAGGCATACCCAGGTGGCAACCTGTTTTCTTAATAGAGATAGCCAGGATTTGTAGTAGTAGTGAGGCTTCCTTTTTTTTAATACACATTATATTTATCTAAAGCATTTTAATAATTTTGAAGAGTTTGAACTTCTAAATGAAATGCAATGACATAATTATCTTCAGTTCTGTCTCACATGCATCTGATGTACTGCTTGCTCTACCAGGTCAGTGGTTCAAAGTTCTATTACCTGAAGAATGAAGCGGTTTTGTTGGAGATGGGTCTTTTAAATTGGACGCTCTCAGAAGTAATGAAGAGAGGTTTTACCCCGTTAACAACTCCTGAAATCGTTCGCTCGTCTGTTGTTGAAAAATGTGGATTTCAACCACGTGGAACAAATACCCAGGTTTGTGATTATATTTTCCAGACATCACTTGTTTCCTGTCAAGTTCTGTCAAAATAATCTTTGCTTCACAAGGCTGAGAGGAAGTGCATAAAACTAATGAAAAACTTGTTTTTTCATCCATTTTAAATCTTGGATCATGAACTAGGTATTATACTTAGTGCTGGCAGAATAACTGTCTGTTAGTCCTTTCATCTTCATCTTGTTTAATCATATACTGGGCATTAGACCTACATTGTTTGGTCTGCAGATGAAAATCACAGTGAAGTTCCCTCCTCTAGTATGATGCAAATTGATACTGTCAAGCTTTTCCTTGCAACTACTTCTGCTTTCATTTTCCTTATTTGGTGTACAAGGAACGCATAGCGTGTATTGATTCTATATACCAACTATTAAACAGGTATATTCCATTGATGATAGTGATCAATGCCTCATAGGCACTGCAGAAATTCCTGTTGCGGGCCTTCACATGGATTCCTTACTTGCTGAGTCATTTTTACCATTGAAATACGTTGCATTTTCTCATTGTTTCCGAACTGAGGCTGGTGCTGCTGGTACTGCGACAAGGTAAATATCTTCTGAGACTCAAAAGCAGTTGAATTTTAAATCCCAAATTATTAATACATGTGAAGCCTTAATCTCCAATGACAAACCTTACATCACATATTCTAACTCTGATTTATCATGAGTTAATACAATAATCATGCTGCATTAGTCATTCTGAATTTATTGGACCATCTGCAGCAGCTATATATTTAACTTCTTGTCCTAGATGGTGATAATAATAATTAGAGGAATCTTTAGTACCTTCCTCATCTATATAATTGTTTTAGGAATGTCAGATATGCCAATACAAATTGATCCTATCATGAATCTTCGAATCATATTTTTTTGGTGATGTCTATATTGCACAGGGGTCTTTACCGAGTTCACCAGTTCAGCAAGGTTGAGATGTTTATATTTTGCCGACCTGAGGAGAGTGAACACTACCATGAGGAGCTTATTACAATGGAGGAAGATCTCTTCTCATCCCTGGGTTTACATTATAAGTGAGTTACTTCATCCCTTTCTTAATCTTCAGCATAATTTGTTTCTTTCTTTCTGTTGAGATTGTGAATTTTTTTGGCAGAACATTGGATATGGCCTCTGAAGATTTAGGTGCCCCTGCTCATCGAAAATTTGATGTGGAAGCATGGATGCCCGGCTTAGAACGGTTTGGCGAGGTATCTGTTTTGACTCATCAACTTTCATGGATGCATCCATAATTTTTTCGTTGCTTCTTCCATCCATGATTTTGATTTGTAATTTATCTAGAGAAAGCAGGTATAGCAGCTTATTGTGCTTACATACAGATGCTGCAACTTGCTGTTTTTTCACGAATGTCATACAGCTCTGTTAATTATCCGCTATCCTTGCTATAGTTCCTCACGAGATTTAGTACTGTGATCAGATATCAAGTGCATCAAACTGCACAGATTATCAGAGTCGTCGATTAGGAATTCGGTATCGCCCCTCAGGTCCACCAACCACAAGCGCAAACACAAAAAAAGCTAAAGGCAACCTTGCGCCCCCACAATTTGTTCACACATTAAATGCAACCGCTTGTGCAGTACCTCGGATGATTATTTGTTTGCTCGAGAATTACCAGCAAGAAGATGGATCTGTTGTCATCCCTGAGCCCTTGAGGCCCTTCGTGGGTGGCCTTAATATCATATCCCCAAAATCTGGATAAAATATATTATTCTATGTAGTTGCGGCATTAAATGAAGAGATATCTGAGTCTATGCATAGCTGTAAGATGAAAGTGTGATCATCAATTCATCAGAGAGGTTGTCTATTATTACACGGAACTGTTCAATATTGCTTAGCAATTTTGCAGCTGATGTAGGAAGTTCACCTGCTAGATGGATATGCTATTATATCAGCACATCTTTCGGCTGCGCACGCTTTTGACGTCTATCCACTTAGGGCTTGTTTGGATTAGTGTTAAAAAAATATGCTTACATAAGTCGTTACAAAACTCTTCTCACACATTTACCTCGTATATTGTAAATCATGTTAAAAAAAATAACTTTTACTGTTAAATTAGGTACTTAATAATTAAATCTTGTATAGTGCTGAGAATATCCTCTGGTTTGATCCATGTCAGCATTCCATAATTTATAAGTCATACCTCTTGGATAGAAGTCGCATATCAGTTTTCATTCCCTTGTTTCTTGTTTCTTGTTCCTCACGATGTACTTAAATTTTAAGTGAACCCGTCTTCAAGTTTTCTCGTATTCTTTCTCCACCGGCCTCTAATAGCATGTTGAAAACCTTCCAGCCGCAGATCAGAATTTAATCGACATTATCAGAGTGACAGGGAAGTTATTGGGAGAGACGGTGTGGTGCATATCAAATTCCATTGCGGTACAATCTTTTTTTTTTTTGGTCAATTCTGCCAACTGTGAGCTTAACCCCCACCTAATAATAGAACCAGATCTATTCTCTCATTTTATTCTCAGTATTTAGTGGTGAGGGATCTGAGTCATGAGCATGCTATCTCTTTTATGAATATGAGCTGGAACGTCCCATGCCTCCACATTTATGATTTAGCTGCACCCATATTCACATCTTATCAAAATATTAATAAATTACCACAATGCAGTTGCATATTACCTGTACCCTCGTTCATTTTAAATGGACGCTTGTCCAGTTACATATATATTCTTCAGTTTCGGTCCTTCGTATCCATATTTTATCAAAATCATATTATGTACTCGTATATATTTTATCAAAATTTAACGAACAAGGGAGTGCTATATCATAATGTGATAACGGGAATTGAGAAATCCCTCAGACTAATTAAGTCAACCACGAGTGCTTCCTTTTAAAACCATTTTTTGTGGTAGTATTTGGGCCCTTGATCTTAATTCCTATTTACAACAGATCTTGGCAAACCCAGGAGGAAAACTTCTCCATACCAGGCCATCTTTGATTGAGAATACGCATATATGTTTACAAACAGAGTGAGACAACCAGGGACAGATTATTACTGGAAGGAAGGGTAGAAAGCAGTTTCATTACTTTTTTTCTAAAGATGTCATACAAAAGGTGGCTAAAAGCCCATAACTATCTGGCGATTGAAGAGATTAACAGCCATCAAACCTCTCAGCTAGGTTCAGACTCTACTGAAAGTGACGACCAAGCGTTATGCTTGGCGTAATTTTTAAAAAGAAAAAGCACACTCACGGTGACACAGACGCACATCTAGGCGTGTTTGGTGTATGTGTATTGATTAAGCAACGGCCAACAAATACCATATATTAAAAAAAAAAAAACCCTCTGGAAACCAGATGACGTGATGCGCAGAATGCAGTAGTTTGCCGACCAACTATGACAAAAATCAGCTGAAAAGTGCAACTAAACAAAATGATGATGTTCTCCACTTCTCCACTCAACTAAAATGATTCCTCTCCGTATTTTCTTTAGTACCACTCTCATGTGTCATTTATCCCTGGGTTTGTCTCATTCTTGGTATTGTTAAAATTTGAAGGATTATATAGATGTAAGGGTAGATCAAGAACCTCTGAAATAGTATTATGAAGAGTACATGTGAGCAGCAAACCAAGAGCTAATCCTGGAATCTAATTTAATCTAATTAAATAAAAAATAAATCAAAATAACTAAGATATAATCTTCACATATAATATCCAAATCTAATCCTAAGATATGATAAATACAAAATCAAACCTAAGAATAAAATAATAATTAATCTAAATAATCTTTAAACATTATTCAAAGGGTATAAAGATTAAGTGATTATTCTTTATATACATATACACGCACACACGCTCCTAGCTCGTGCTGCGCGCGCTTTCCTCATGTATATAAAATTATTGAACTGTTAAAAAGTATAATTCCTCTCAATATAGAGCTAAGCAAAGTAGGAATCCTTTATTTTTCTAGTTTGGTAAGGTAGCTAGGTTCGTTGATACAAATTTATATTCCATGATAATGCAGCTGTTGATAACATCTTTTCTAGTTCCTTCCTTGATCACGTCAAGGAAGGAACTTCTTAAGAGTCGATAGCTTCTTTCAGTGTACATCGGCTATAGCATGTTAGCAATCCATATTATTTTGTCACCACCAGCCCTTTGAAAAGAAATTACAATGCACACATTGATATGCCAATATAGCTTCGAGATGTTATCAACAGTTGCACTTTTACGGTACCTGTAAAGCCACCTCTTGGTAAACGTCGATTAATATAGTTGTATTTTTTAAGTTTTTCGGCACAGATTTTTCTTGCACGAAAGCGTGTGCCCTTTGGAACTACCGTGAAGGCGAGAAGATTAAATCTATGTGCCGTTTCTTTCCCGTATTTCCAATTAATTTTAAATTCTGCAGAGTTCCAGCTACGGGAGAGGGCATTTATTCTCAGCTTTAATTCGTGGTGCCAACTCACCAGTTTGAACTTTACAACGCATGCAACGGGAAATTGCAGGTGTTTGAGTTTGTACGGGCGTGCCTGGCCCCACGAGTATTCTACGAGCTGTCTTGTAGGGTTGAGTTTTTCAAATTTCATTTACGACTAACTCCTGCATGTGTAAAGACCAAAGACACGAAGTTGACCGAAAAAAAAAAAAAAACTAAAGACCTAATAAAGAATAACATAGGAAACTTCAAGGTCGCAAACACCAATACCGGGGACGGAGCCCTGGAATTTAACTTGTAACCTCGAGAAAATTTCGTCAATGATGCAGTTTAGAAATTAATGACAACAGATATCGAAGCAGTCGAGTCGAATAACAATACGTATGCCTCTCTGCTGGTCACCTATTCTCATTCACAGCCATGATCGACAGAACAAAACAACAACAGCAAAAAAAATGATAAAATCATCGTCAACTATAGATGACCTTGTTAAATCATAAATTAATTTAATTTTAGATTTTCTAGCTTTTGTTTTCTCTTTCACGATATAAAGAGAGTATGCATGAATTTATATACAGATGAATGCAATGCGATACAAGATCTCACTTTTCCTGCCTAGCTTTCTGTGGAAAAAGAATTGGAATGAATAGCTAATCAATAATAATAATGAACGCCCTAATTTGAAAAGATGTTGACCATATATTAGCCTGCCACCGACACATTTTGTCTCACAGACGGACAACGAACCAGCTGGTGAGTATGATCTTTATGCCCCGTTTTCTTATGTCTAGGACGAAGCAAGTTGAACAAAAACCCTCGACTTTTAGCATTTGTATCATCATCACCAACTGAACCTCTCCTTCTAGAAGAAGCAGCTACTGATCTGCTCTTGATGAGTCTATGCTTGGCATTGAACGAAAAAATGGAGATGGAGGAACCAGTAGTAGTCTTGGCCTCAGAAGGAGAAGCGCAAGAAGAAGCGCAAGAAGAGGAATAATAGGAGGACAAAGAAGAAACAGAAGATGAAGTCGCAGAAGAAGGAGCGGCACGTGACGTGGATGAAGAAGATAACTGGGAAAGCCTCTCTCTCAGGCAGAGAGAACAAACGCCTGGCGATTGGTGGTGTTTGGGGTGTTTCTTGCAGCTAGCGTCGTGCTTGAAGCGCCCGACGACATTATTGTTCTTGTTCCTGGAGGATCTCGTGAGGTTTACCATATCTAAAGGCTTCATCATCATCGTCAGGAATGAGAGCGAGTTGGTTTGTATATAGAGAAAAGGAGGAAGGAGAGAGAGATGTTTCCATGATAGTTCATGGGAGCTTCGTGCGGAATTTCTCTCAGAATGACTATCTTTTTCTTTTTGACTGTTTTTGTTGGGGGAGTTGAAAAATCAAAAATGGACTTTGGAATTGTTAAATGGACGCCTGTGATTGAGTTGGGAGCGGGGCCACCGTGGGAGTCGGTGGTTAAGATTTGAGGACAAGGCCGAACCCGACCGATTCGTGCCTTCGTGGGGGGCGGCGTGGAAAACTACAATTTTTGCTTTTCACAACAGAGAGAGGGGCAGGCGTGGACCGAAATATGGTGATGCGACCTCCAACCAGACCGCGAAACGTGATCGTTTTGTGAAGCGTTTTTTATTACAAAAAAAGAGTGATTGGCTGGTTTCTTTGAGGACATCCAATGGTACGTTGCCAAATTGATAACTTGGGGTGCCAAGTGTAACTTTTTCTGGTCACCAAAAAGATTCGGCCTTATTATTTTCTATAGGCAGATAGCATGCCAAGTCACTGTTCATATCCCTTCAAACTCATTCTCTTTTCAGAAATTACCCCCCCCCCCCAAATTTGTGCATCCAGATTTGGTCCAACTCCAATAAAGCACGACCAGATTTGGAGCACTTGTTAAACTATTTTATTTCCTCATCAAAATACTTATTAATAAAATCAATTATTTAAAAGTACCAACTAATTATTAAATGAGAGTGTTTTAAACAAAATTTTGTATTTTTAACATATTTATTAATTAAATTAACTTTAACTGCATTTTTTATTTCTAAGAATTACTGATTTGTCTCTTATAAAAATAGCTGAAGAGAGTATGGATTAAGCAAAATAATTTTGACGAGTTGACATTCTTTGAAGTTGTTAAATGTAAAGGAAATTAAATAATAAGGGTGATTTTTTTTTTTTTGAATATAAACTGGAATTCATTGCCCAAATACAAGGCTACAAGAAACACGCCCCCAGTATAGCACAAAATACACAAACATCAAACTTGATCAACCTCTGCCTCCGTATAAGAAGGTGGAGATTGATCAAGGATAACAAAACTCTCAATAATGCTATGAACTAATACAGCAAGATGATCAGCCAGAACATTCTCCTCCCTAGGAATAAACATAAGACAGACTTGCCAGTCCTTTGACATCCAAAGTCTAACATCTTCTATTACTTCCCTGAACAGGTGACCTTTCTCAGAGCCCCTCATGATTAAATTAATGGCCTCCAAACAATCTGTAAAAATATTAATATTCTTTAAATTCATGTTCCAGCATATCTGAAGGGCCTGGATAATTGCAATGATTACAGGCTACAGCGACCACAAGAGGCACCTAAATAAGTCTGCTAATGTAACCGCTAATCCAACCACCATCTTCGTCTTTGATAGCTCCCGCGCATCCTGTCGTACCCGAATCCAGCACCGATGCAACTGTTTCCAATGAAGCAAAACCAGGTCTACCTCTTAAAACAAATCCTTCATCACCTATACCCTTTTTGTAGAAGCGGCAGTTATTTTTTAGATCCATATCCCAACTGGCTAGGAAAAAGCTCGAATGACCCGTCTGATCTCCAGTTTGCTAATCGTCTCCGAACAACTTCAAACATCGAGCAACTTAGATGTTCCAACACACATAATCAAACAAGATTGGCCAGTTGACCTTTCTGGTGAAGTTTCTACCAGTCTCATTCCTGAGATTCCATTGTATCCACTCCAATCCTTGTAAGGTCAAAAAATCATCCCACAAAACTGGATTGACTAAAGATATCCATCTCTCCTTTGTATTGACACAATCCCTCAATAAGTGCATGATGTCCTCCTCTGCATTGCATCCAAAAAAACACTCCGCATTCTTCATCAAGCCTCTTTGAACCCTCAGCTTCGCCGTATGGACCCTTCCATGTGCTGTAAACCACATAAAAGATTCTATCTTCTCTGGTACCTTGCATTTCCACAGTGTTCTCCAGCCTGACTCCGGATCCCTACAAAACAAAAATGCTACGCGACCTAACAGAAAAACAACCATCAGCAGCTTGTTTCCAAAAATAATTATCATCACCTCTCTCCACACAGGGTGGATGAGGGCTCACAATACGCTCGATATCCGGCCACTGGAACCACCTGCTTAATTTCCTTATATCTCACTCACCCCACGGATTCACAAACTCTTGAACTTTCTCATTGATATCCATGAATGCTTCCATATGAGGAAATAATTCAATCAAGGGTCTATTTAATTCGGACCAGTTATCATACCAAAAAGAGGCTAATGCACCATTTCCAATTTTAACTCTAACCCCTTTCCGGAAATTCTCCCAAACAGAGCAAATCCCTTTCCACGTATAAGAAGCATTTCTCCTCGGTATAGGTCTATTCATACGATCCCATTTATATTTACCTCGAAGCACTTTCGTCCATAAAGCATCCTTATTTATCAGAAGATTCCAGCACAGCCTCATTATGAACGCTTCATTCTGTTTACACATATCCTTTATGCCTAGTCCGCCCTACTTCTTATCCCTCTTAACTTGATCCCATGAGATGAGGTGGAGTTTTCTCTAATCATCCTTCTCATCACATAGGAAGCTCCTGCTCCTCTTTTCAATCTCCCTAAGAATTCCTTTCGGTAATAACATGGTTTACATATGACAAGTCGGAATAGCTGAAAGAACTGATTTAATTAGAGTAATTCGCCCCGCCATGCTAAGACACCCTTCCTTCCAACCTAATAATCTCTTCTGGGTTTTCTCAATGATGGGATAAAACAGAACCTTGGATACCCTTTTGTGAAATAAAGGAATACCTAGATATTTACCCAAATCTCCAGTTAATCACACTCCCATAGCTCTACTAAGCCCATAAGCCCTGTTGAAGTGAACATTTTTAGAAAAATAAATTATAGTCTTTGTTCTATTCACTTTTTGACCAGAGACATTACAGAAATCTTGTAAACAACTCAGCATCCTATCCACCTGTTCCTCCGACGCCTCGCCGAAAAGAACAAGGGTGAATTTTGGGTTAACCTTGAGCTTGCAAAACAATTTATAGAACATGATGTCAAAATAAAACGTTAGGAATATTGATGTGGGCGATTAAAAAGAAAAAAAGAAGATTTAGGAAGTGGCATTGGGGTGACAAAATATATGTCGTATCAAGAGGGGAAGAAAGGGGAAGTTGGTGAAGACGGAGTGAGAAAGCAACGTGGACAAGGAAGCCTTTGAGGACTGTGAATGTGTGTGAGCGTGACATTCAAAATAAGACGCGGTTTCTCCTCTTTGGGTTTCGCCTATGCTTCCTCCCTATCCAATGCCCACATCACATCTCCGGTATCAAATTGGATTCTACCTCCTTTTTTCAAGCAATGACTTCCTCATTTAATTTATTCAACTTAAATATTTTTCTACACTTCATTTTTCTTAAAACCATATAATCAATATATTCCATACAAACAATAAAATATTATAAATGACATTATTTTACTTCCCATTTGCTCCTCATCAGCGTCAGCGTCACTATTAATTTGCTATCTTATACTCCACCTGATTTTTTTTTTTTTTGAGATAAAATAAATTCCCAAACAAGTGCATCAAAATTGAAATTGAAGCTGCTTGCTTATAGCTTAAACAAATGCCAAACTAAGATAAGAACAAGCTTTTGAATATTTGAATTCGTTTCATTCTATTACTTACAAGCACCGTTTTTCTATTAGCATTATTTATTATCATTCACCTCGCTAGTAAGCTACCATGTTAATGGCCTATTTGAATTAACACTTAATATTAGAAGCTATTTTTTCAGCATGATTTACTGTATATGAAGCAAGTATGTATGAGAAGTTTTTTATTAACTTGCATGAACGTACTTTTCAAACGCCAAGTCAAATAGGCTCTATATCATTTAAGTACACACACTACTTTCTTAATGGGGAACAGGGATGCCCACTCCGCAGTTGCGCCCTTTGGCCTCATTTCTGCTGTAAGGAAATGAAGCATTTCATGGATAGATTGGAATTGCAAATTTCAAATACATATTGGCTAATAGATTGGAATTGCAAATTTCGAAACTGGTAATAACAGATAAAGATATAAGAAACGGTGAGTCTCCAAAAGTATGCGTATGCTATCATTCCATTAACCTGTCACGGCACCGCCAGAGTTTTTGGTTGTGGCACAAGATAATGGTTCTTTTCACCCATTAAAACGCGTAATATCAAAGACTAAACTAACCTATCCATTACTCAGTCTTCAATTGTGCATGCTACATAATCCTCAGAGGCAGCATAAAGGGTACAAAATTTACGCTGCCAGTAATTACAAGGTGACTATAGAAACCTCTCAAAAGATTGAGCATTTTCGTCATTGGACAAAGTTTGACATTCTCATCTTTAAAATAACTAATAAAAATTATGACAAATTTTAAGATATGGAAATACCTCAAATTGTAAAAATGCTCAATCTCTCCAGAAGTAGAACTCTCAATGGAATTATCGAGAATTATATTTTTTATCTCCAAAAATGATTTCTATACCGTCAGCCTGGACCTTTTCCACCTCAAAGTCTGCCCGACTTCATTTTCATCTCTTCCTCACTAAAACAATTTTCGGAATTGTGTTCTTGGTAAGATGGGAACGGAGCACAGCAGGAAGAAATGTCAATTCCAGCCACCTCCATAGCATTGCAAACCCATTCTGGAACATCACCTTCCGGAAACTGCAGTAGGAGGATATATGAGTAGGTTTAATTTGCAAATATTAAATAGCAAAAGATGAGTGTCATCGATATAATTAGAAAGTTCATATTCTACGTTTATTTCAAAACTATCAAGATATGCCCATCAGTCCAACTATCCAGAAATAGGCACCCAAGGCTTGGTCTGGGGCAAACAATAAGTATTACCCCTAAAGTGGCTCAGTCGTTGCAATGCCTTTGTAAACTCTACCCTAAACATACCACCCGCTCTCAATAACGACTGCAAGGTCATTAACTCTTGGCTTAAGTGGTTATAGGAGACCGCGGAAGGTAGGGGAGGCTAAGATAGTCTCGTTTAACGCAACATACTAACGCCTAAAATATTAAAGAAAGGATTTTTTTTTCCCGGTTTGGGGGGGGGGGGGTGTGGAATGCATAGTAGTCTCGTGGAGGTAAGGTCTTTTTTCTGCATATGCATAATATATATGTGCGTGTTAGGTAGACAGCAGTTATAAATGGGGAAAGTTTCGTAGTAAATACCATTTTACGTAGAAAATCACAGACAAACCTGCAAAAAAAAAAAAAAAAACCGTCATTGCCATATAGAAAAGGGATAAGTTTATTGGTCAGGAAACATTCATTTGGATCAGAATATTTAGAAAGAACGATGAGAACAAATCATTAAATTCAAAATGTAGACATACTTTGGGAACCTTCCCTCGATTATTGATGAGTGTAGGTCCCTGCTGAGCTGCATATTTCAAAAGGACTTTTACTATAATCACCCATATGAATACAAATATCATGAATCAATATATAATTATATAATATAATAGTTCATAACAGTGTTCGTACCTGCATAATGTAATACAAATTATGATATGACAGAAGCTGAGATCCCATAGCATCTTTTGTCACAAGACAATGGATGTAGGCCCTGGTGTAGTTCTTGCACACCTATGGGAGACGAAATAAATTTAAAGGCACGTTTTATGAAGTTTTCATCAAACATGAAATTGCTCTTACAAGCATACCATACAAGAGCAGGAAGGATCGATAGGACGGGTGTCATCAGCCATGGCTCTATGTTTGAGTTTCAATACTCCCTGCAGAAGTATTGAAATTCCAATAGTTACAAAATCCATAATGAATGAATAGATCTCAAAAGGTGTCATCGTGAAAGTGGTTTAGATTGTTATTGAATAGATGGGTACGAATTTCAACAAAAGGAGAGCTGATAAAGGCAACATCATCGGTCATGGAATAATAGGCTTTTTTAATGCAATGTGCTAGACCTACACACAAACAGCTATTAGGAATGGGTTGAAATTGGCAGTCTCACATCCTACACAAAGTAAGGTCTATCTACTTATATACTCCCTCCTGTCCTTTTATAAAATACAAATAACTGAATTACATGAATAAAAAATTAGTCAAAGTCTTAAAGACAATAAATATGTAAAAAATACAACTTATTTTCCAAAAACAAACTTATTTATGGAAGGAGAGAGTGTGTGAATAACTAACACAGTGAGACTAACCAATAATCAATGGGGGAAAAAACAGGAAAACGATAATAAAAATTTCAGACAGATTATTAGTATATCTTATAAATAGGAACAGGCCGTCCCTAAAAAAAATTCTCTCATATATAGGACCAAAGGGAGTATTTCCAGAAGTTTTGGAACATTACAAAACTGCCTATTAGCAGGACAAAACTTGAGCACCTCAGGAACAAGAGCAGTGCCAAAGCGTGCAGTGCGGGTAGGATAAACACAGTCATACATGTCGGCACCCAAAGCACTGCAAACAACTATATCAAGTGGATAACCAACTCCCTGAAAGAAGTCCAGCGAAATATCACGATATCAAATTCAAATACATTTAAAAAAAATGTTGCCATGACTAAAGTCAGTCTGTGTTTCTGACCATAACATATCGTGGTTTATCTTCTGGCAAAGCAGCAGTGCACTGAGCAACAACACGCCAAAATGAATCTTTATCTTCACCACCAGAAAGACCACCAATAGCATAGCTGTAACAGGAAAAAAAGCTATATCTTTGACAAATCTAGATATCCTTGGTGTTTGAATGCTACTGACTCTGGGATACATGAAGGAATGCAATATAATCACAAAAAAATCCCTCAAGCTTTTCTTTCTTTGATGAATAGAATGTAGTCTATCTTTTAAATAATCCACACCATAAGTCATTGGAAATTAGTTATCAAGCCATAGATCTACATTAACATTGGAAATAACTCAATGGTTAAGAGAAAATATACTCATTCATACATTACAAATAAATTGACACATACCCTGGTAAATTGCGATCAACCAAGCCTCTGACACATATATCCCTGATTGCATTATCCCATAGTTTAAAAGCGGTTTACAATAACCATATTGGTAAAACAGTGAAAAAAAATTAAAAACGCCATGGATATAAAAATACCAAAAAGTTAAAGTTTGCACTCAGATATACCTCAACACAGGATCTAAACCACCTTGTACGATACCAAACAAGTTCTGCTCGTGTGGTCTCTCGTGAGCTGTTTTTATAAGGCAACAAGCATAAATATTCAGTATGGCAACGCAAGATTACATTGTACTAACAAGAAAATTTATTCATAGGAGAAGAGTGCTGGATTTTCAATAACAAATTACCTGCTATGCATCTGTCTATCCATCTGAGTGTTCGATGCATGGCTTCCTCTATTCGTGGACCAGTAATAGTGGTCCTAACAACATCATCAAGAGCCATAATAATATCTGCTCCAATTCTGTTCTGCAGGATTTATTAATAAAAGTAAGCAATAACAAAGATAAAATTCAAATATTCATGGAACGATGGAAGTTTAAAAGAAACACCATCCTTCTCAGTTAGAAAACCATGGATTGAAAATAACTATAACGTAAGTTAATTATACTTAAAGCCAATCATTGTATAAAGGGCCCCACACATTTCAAATAGATTACATTCCTTAAGGACGATGCAAAAGAAAACACCCAGGAGAAACATAAAAAGGAAAAATCTTAATGTAATATACCTACTTGGATTTGAATAGACTCCTCAGGGGTTAGGAGCATTGGTTTTCCATCAACCGGTGACTGCAAACAACAGAGTCTCTAGTTACAAACAACAGAAAGGCACTGTAGTTCATAATCATAGATCAAAAGGATTTTAGAATAGAGAGGGCGAGAGAAATTGAAATAAACTGGAAACTGCCTGAACAGCATTCTTCCAAGAAATTTCAAACTTAGATTCAAGACCGGTTGGCATGGGAAGTGCACTGTACTTGGATTTATATTGTGCGTTCAGTGAAATGATGATTCAACTTGAGAAGAATAGCTTTTCCATCACATCTTTTAAGGATTAAGCGGTCTTCTTACATCATTTTGGGGGTTTCATCGATGGTTTCTCTAAGAAAGTGTAGTTGTCTAAAATGTAGAAGGTGTGAGTTTTCATTTTGTTGATGCATTTATAAATTTGTTAATTGTTAATTGTTAATTCCTTATCCTCTCTCTCTCTATCTTCCCCTTTCCTCTTCCAAATACAAATTCTCCTTTTATCAAGTGGTTAAATACAAAATGACGGCCATAAATACCATCTATGCAAGGAGGAAAAGACATTGGTTTTCATTTTATCATATCACGCCTCAGACAAAGAAACATGTGATTGTGGCCCTTTTCAAAATGAGGAAAAAGATAAAGATTTAATACATCTCTGTCGGGCTGTCTATTAGCACAACCAATAAGAAAAGTCAACACATTTTGGACAAAAGCAAAAACATAACCTCATTCATAAAACTGCATACTAATCAAAAGAGGACAGAACGAATTTTGCTTTAATCAAATAAAACACGCATTTGAAAGCTTGTCTATATCTTGAAACACAAATATACCTGAAATGTCACACCTTTTTCAGTGATATCAGCAAGATGCAATAGTGATACCTGTAACATCATCAGAATAGATTTGAGATAGGTATCGTAAACCTAATATAAAAGAAATTAAAAAAAATCATAGTTAAAAGGATGTATACAGAATAAAATAACAAGAATATAACACATTAACTTCACATGATAAGTCTAGCTATAATATCATTTTGATCGTCATCTGTACTTTTATAGCTCAGAGTCGTGGTTACTGTCAAAAGTACTCCATCTTTGGCTAAAAAGGTTCTTCCTACTACATATTCAAGCAATATAAGACATATTATAATAAAAAATTGCAAACAAAGACTTCGCTCACATAAAATCAAAAATAAACAAGATAGACAGAACAAAAGACTGAAAATTCAAATTTATTTCTATCTTATACTTGCTTCACTTGGAAATATGCTCTCCAGCCACAACAGATCATTTATCTTAAACCTTCCTTTTTACCTTATTGTGCATCTTATATTTCGTCCATTAAGAACAACAATTAGGATAAGTTATTTGGCATGACGAACTATTATCATTAAAAAAAACTATTGTAGAATTATGCAATAGTAATGAACATATGAACAGGGACATAGTAAATATGCATAAGAACCATTTGAAAGCCACCAGAGTCTGTAAGTAGAGCCCGTGGCCAGTTCATAAATTTATGAAGACCGCCAGCTTCATCAAGAAGTTCAGAAGTTGGTCGAAGCGCCAAGTGGTAAGTATTTCCAAGTATTATTTGGCAACCAATATCCTCGAGCTGGGTTGTTGTCAGTCCTTTTATTGTTCCTGAGCATAAAAACACCATACAAGTACAGCAAAATCACACCAATTCAGGCACACCATAACGAACTGATGAATAGTTTATTATAGTCTAATAAGATAATTAGTGGAAAATTTGAAGAACATTAGAATATAATAAGGAGTCCCACATCCAAAAGTAATGAAAAAGATGAGGGGTATGTAGGCTTGTGGTAAATTCAAATTAAGCAGCTTAAGCTATTTTGCATTAAGAACTGACTCAATTACAGTAACATACAAAACTCAAGAAGCTGCTTACTCTCGTAAAACTACTATTAGTGATGACAAATATTTGGCTAAAAAAGAACAAGTTGGAGACCAGGTGAAAAGCAAATTCCATTCTCTTACGGAATGCAATGCTTTTGAAAGGGTGAAATTTACTTGAAAGATTACATTTGCAGCAGCTGCTTGCCTGCCATAATAATTACAAAGGAAAATTTAAAGTCTGACCTTGTGTGCCCACTGGCATAAATAAAGGCGTCTGGCACACAAAGTGAGGGAGTGTCAATTGAGCTGCACGAGCCCGGTTGAACCTGCCAAGAATCTAAGATAGGAGACAAAGCAGCAGATTGTTTAGCGCGTTTGGCACGACAGACGCAAGAACACGCTCTTGAACGCGCGCAAACTAATTGATGACAAATAATTAGGAATGATAATTTCATCCAAATAATAATAAGCAGCTAAAGTTTAGAGCATCGCAAGAAATATTTATGAGATGATGAATGCAATGCAGAAGTGCAACTCAGTCCTCAGGTAACAACTGAACCAGACATCCACACTGTTAAGATATTTAAATCGCGTATGAGTTGGAGGAGGTATGTGAAATTAGAAGCGAAGCCCAACCTCAAAACGAAGCGCCATGAGATGATATGGTCGTTTACTTAGAAGCGGAGCAGGGCACAGTTATCCCGACCAGGAAGCAGGAGGTGAATATGAAGTTGCTGAGAATTCGTTTTATATATGGGAGTATTGGTGAAAGTAAATGCCCAGAAAAGATTTGGAGCAGAGAATTGAGGAGAGAGTGGGTTGGTAAAGGAGAAACAAAAGGTTGTGGTCACCTGAAGGCTCAGAATTGAAATTTTGAAGTGAAGCAGGTGGTCGGACGCGCTTTTTTCTCGTTAGTCGCTGGCGTGGCGGCGAGCGCGGCGGCCCGCCTCTCCTCAATTGAAATTTCTTACCTTACCCTTTCTGGTGGGTCGGGTTCACTGGTACATGGGCTAAGGTGCTACAACCTCCATTATCCTCTTTCATTTGGGTTGTTGTTTTTTTTTTTTTTCAGTTGCAGATTCTCGATGCTCAGTAAGTACATATGCATATACACACACCCTCCCCCTCTTTGCTCCATTTTATAAATAACATTTTATTTTTTAGGGTTGATTTTTTTATAAACAATTTTTTCTTGTGTCTCAAAATTTAAATTATTTTTTTATTTTTATTAAATATATATCTTTATATTAATTATCCATAATAACTAATTCTCTTTCATTCAATCATTTATTGATACATTTATTGTTTTTAACTAATCTTAATGACTAGCTTATTTTGCAGGATAAAGATAAAAGTTGCTTATAAAAATAACTGAATATATTGGATGGCATACTCATTTGTAGGTTCATATGAGGTCTTTTGGCGGAAAGTTGAAGAACAGTACTCCTTTCGATCCTAATTATAAGACAAAGTTGACTTTTTTGGAGAAATTAAGAAAGCCAATTAAATTACTTTAGAGTGTTTATATTTTTAGTATTCTTAGATTATATATTAGTTTATTAGCCAAATTAATTAGTTTGGAGAAAAAAATAAAAATATAAATACTCTAAAGTAATTTAATTGGCTTCCTTAATTTCTCTAAAAAAATTAATTTTGTCTTATAATTAGGACCGAAAGAAGTAAAAATTTCGAATCCCCTCCGTCCTTGTGTAAAATCAAATCGTCCATGACCTCTTTAGAAATATAGACAAACAAACCAGCTCTACGGACTAGGGATATGGGAAGAATCTGGACTCATGTTGGCATATTATTAAACGACGCTACGTAGGTAATAAAAAATTTTGAGCATGTTTGGATGAGTGTTTGGATGCTTATAAGCTGCTTATCATGTAAATCAAGATAAAACTCTTCTTACTTGCTTACCTCATATGCTGTAAATCACGATTAAAAAGCTACTTTTAAGCATTTCAATCGCTGTTCCAAACGAGCACTTAGACGCCTATTAAAAGGGAGAAGGGTATCTCCATTTAATTTTCATTGAGTGTATTTATCATTAGATTAACTTTTAATGGTTGATTATGATATATTTTTATTATAATGATATTCTTTACATATTATTAAAATATCAACCATTAAAAGTTGATCTAATGATAAATACACTCAATAAAAAGTAAATTAAGAGGGAAATCAATAAAGACACCTATTGAACATATGCAACTTAAAAATGTTTAAAAAAAAAACTTGCATAAAAGTTTTTAAAAAAAAAACATTATTAATAATATAAAGGTGAGCATGTTCCCAATTGAACTGACCGGTTGGATTCCATTTTTAAAATACTAGTTTTATCAATAGTCTTGATTAAAATAAACCATAACTTCAATCTTTTATTTCCTTAATAAGTAGCCGTTGATGAGTCTAAGTCAGTGGAGTTTGTATTAATGTTAATGTTAATATCAATATCCATTAATATGTTTAAAACTTAAAAGGAGTTACGCTATTAATCACGTAACTCATGTTCGACTTCACCCAAATGCATGAAAGAACCTATTATAGTAATTATTTTAAAGGAAAACAAACCCGCGAGAGACGGGTAAGATACATGCACATGCAGGTGCAAATATCAACTCAGCTAATAATAAAATTAAGGTTAAAGTATATATTTAGTTATTTATATTTACTTCAAGGATCAGTATAATCGTCTAGATTTATGAAGTGTATTTTTAATTCATTAGTTCTAACACCATTAGTTTTTCACCTAACGGAAAATATTGACCGTGCGGTTAAATAAGGTATTCTTAAATTTTTAAAATATAAAAATAAATTATTGAATGTTCCAACTAACCCATTAAAAAATATTAATAATTTAATAATCAGATCAATCACCCCATCTTCTTTCCGCCTATGTGGTCTCCTCACTCCCCCCATTAATGGTTTATCCACTCCAAATGTTCTTCACATTTTCTAATTCTTTGGCACTCCTTCCACCTCTATTCAATTGACCTTGTTTTTCATCCCTTCAAATTCTTTTGGAACCCACGTAATTACTAATGTAAACATGTCTTCTCTTCTGGAGAATCCGATGCCTCACCTCTCTCTCGCCCATCGCATGCCAACCTCTATGATCATATCCCACAATTTATCTCTTTCTTCTGTCAACCCTTGTCATCCAAAATATCCTGTCAAGTCACCCATAGTTGCTCATAATGGTGCTTGAAGCTCACAAAAGCATTCCATTTTGCAAAGCTCAATCATACCCATCGGAGGTTCTGGATTCAACTCCAGATTGTTGCATACTGAAGAATTACAGAAGTCGAGAATTTCCTGACGAAATTGGCCGAATCTGATAGTGGGAAAAACCTCTACAATTAGAAGGAACATTTAGAGTGGAGAAGTCATTAATGGATGAGGGTGAGAAGTGTGTATCAATGGGAAGAAGATGAGTGATTGTTCCAATTATTAAATTATTAATATTTTTTAATTGGTTGATTGAAACATATGATAATATTTTTTATATTTTAAAAATTTTAGCATATTTTATTTAACTTCATAATTAGTATTTTCCGTTAGATGAAATTAATGATGCTAAGGCTGACGGACTAAGAGTATACTTTATAAACTTAAGGGATTAAATTGAAACTTGGAATAGACATAAAGGACTAAATGTATAATTTAACCTAAAATTAATGCGAATAATATTTATTACAATTTCTTATATACTGGCTTTAATCTTTAATATAAGAGTTAGTTGACATTTTTAAAGAGGTCAGTAAAGTTCAATAGGTTACATTAATATATTTATATTTATCGCTTTTTTTAAACTTATTTGCAGCACTTTTAAAATGATATATAATAATGCATCACATATACTACAATTAACTAACATATTTAACTTACTTAATCTAAAAAATAAGGTCAATTCACTCCTATACAAAGGACCGACAGTCTTTGACCAGCGATATCCTTGGCAGGGGTATGGAGGATGGACAGCGGAGTGGAGGAAGCGAGATCTGGAAAATGACCCCAAATTTAAATTCTTGTTTTCATTGTCAGGCCGGCAAATCCTCTTATTCCAACAAGCAGATCATAGGCATTTGTCTGTATTCTTCAGCCTATTTTCACCAGCGCTGTGTAACAAATAACAAGGGAGGAAAGAGAGAGGTGCCCATTTTCAAAACAGCTTAAAATTCCGCATACGATAATATTACAGAGCTTGCAACTACGAGGGGCAAACCTCCTTTTATAGCAAATAAATCAACGATAACAACAACAACATAAGAGATAATTGTTCGAAATTGCTAACAAATTAACAATGAACAACTGCTTAACATATTCTTATTAAGCCATCACATTGTACGTGAAGTAAAAATATTCCCCGGCAGTCACGATCCTCTTTAAAAATCTATCGACTCTTAGCACTTAGAAAAGTATTCATTTCTGGGCGAAAAGGAAAATAAGTATTCATTCATACCCTGACTGACCTCACCGTCATGCCGGGCCTGACTCAATATAATTGAAATAACTTGCGGGCGGTGACAGTATTTTATTATAATATAACAGGTGGAAGAGTGATCACAGATGGTGGTGAGAAGAATTGGAGTTAGGACCAGTGCACGAAGGAGCGGCCCAATTTAATCAATAAATCCACACAGAATGTCAACCCTTCTGGGCTGGTCCAGCTGTAAAGTGTGTACGCTTCCCTGTCTTAATAACCAAAGAAAATTGGGAGCTCTCCCTTCCACCGGCAGAGTTAATGGGAATTGTGACTGGGCTAAATCTATATAAGCAGTTTAATCCTCTGAAGATTTGGGCCTACACAGATTCTTTAGAAGCCTATTAGTTAGTGATGTGGGATAGGGAGGAGTCCCATCCTCTTCATGTGAAGATTGGAGCACTTCGCGATATGCTTTTGCTCCAATTGGTATATTGAATTATATAATGTTCCATGAAAGGCAGTTCGATGTGCCGATTACTTAGTAAGGGATGCGCAGTATATAGTTGGAGACCTAGTTATATTGCCATTGAGACATCCGGTTGTAGTGAGTTCGTGACGGGTGATCTAATGTAACTTTTGTAATGTACTTTCCTTAGCTTGAAGTTTCAAAGCTTGGCTTGGCCTTATGTATAAAAAGAAAAAAAGAAATCCAGAATGGGTTTAGGCCCTCCCAAGAAGTCCCACGCATGCCTATAGCCCTATACGTTGTTGGTTTCTTCATTTGTATGTTTGGATTATAGTTTTGGGTCAATGAACAATTTTGTTTTAGAAGTTTTTACTGAAAGGTAATTTTATTTTGAAAGTTTTTTGAAGGATAAGTTTGCTTTAGAAGTGTCATAAAAGGAGCAATTTTGTCCTGACTGTTATCTCGATTAATTTTGACTGTGAGTTGATTAAATATGTTGAGTTGTTGATCTACATGTTATCCACACCCATGTCATTTTTATTAAGGTGTAAATTTGTATCAGAAGTCCATGTGTCATCTATTTCATCTTTTTTTAGAGTTATATTTAAAACTTTCAAGGCAGATTTGCATCTTAACAAAAATGATGTGGATGACATATGAATTGTCAGCTGAATATATTTGATTAATTAATGGTCAAAATTAATTAATATGATGACTAGGGCAAAATTGCCCTTTGGTGAAAACTTCCAAGACAAAAATGCCCCTTAACCCTATATAGCTTTTACGATTTACAAAATAAGTATGTGAAAGGAGTTTCGTCTCAACCTATGGAAAATGTCTTTTGAAAACTTCCAGGGCAAAAATGCCCTTCAGCCTTATAGCTTTTACGATTTATGAAGTAAGTATATAAGAGAAGTTTTATCTCGGTTTTATGGTTTCCCAAACATGCGCACATGTGCCTATTTGTTTTAGTTTTTTAGAAGTGTTTTTACGATTTATGATATAAACATATGAGAGGAGTTTTATTTTGACTTATAAAAAGGGATTTCTAAAACCATGGTTTCATTAATATACCTGCCAAAAACCATGAGGGGTGGGGGGGTAAAGGGTGTATTACCTTATTTGGTTTGTTAAAGGGATGGAGAAGAAATCTTTTGTTATGAGATTCAAAAATAAAGGGAGAAAAGGGAATGAAAGTCAAAATTTTAGCTTTCATTCCATTCAAAAATTCAACCTAAACAAGAGAATGAAAACCTCAAATCTCCAACCAAAGACACCCTAATGTGCTTTCGAGTCCTCACTTACACACGCGTGGGATTAATATCGTCCATGCTGACGTGGACATTCATTACCATACGGTTTAGGAAAGGACATCACATTCTCTGTTCTTTCCTGGACAATAATCATCTCTTCCTCCCTTAATAGCCCTAGGACGCGCACTTATCTTTCTTCTTACCAAAGCTTGCCATGAGATTCTTTGTTTCTTATGCATAATTGGGACCGGATTTTGTATCATTATTTTTCAACTTCAGATTATCAATCTTTTACGCGCCACATTTGCTGTTCCCATCCATTTCTAAATTTGTGGTTGGCGAGTATTGGCGGAAATATCCCAAAATATGCTCTAGTAAAATCAATGTAATTAATCAGAAGAACGATTTTGTCATTTTGATACTAATTTTGTCCCCTTTTTTCTCTTTTTGTTTTTTTTTGGGTGTTATTTCCTCACGGAACTTTCATCGCGGTTGACTATTTGACCGTGAAGGAGTCGTGAGGAAAATATCAAAATATTCTCGGCTTATTGACACGAAGGCTCCGAAACCGACTAAAACCTAAGACCCCTCACTATAAATACCCCGCCTCCTTACTTTCTTTCACCTCTCCTTTCACTGCACCTGCCTGCTCACTGACTCTCTGCACTCTCTCGAGTTTCACACAATGGCAAACGCTGTCTTCCTCTTGATCTTGGCTGTACTGGCCACGTCGGCTTTGGCTCAGACTCATGCTCCCGGCGCGTCCCCCGCCGCTTCACCAAAGCGGTCCCCGTCGCCAGTTTCCGCTCCTCCGTCACATTCGCCTCCGGTGTCGTCTCCGCCATCCATGGCCCCCTCATCTGCCCCAACCACTACCGTCAACCCGCCGGCCTCATCCCCGACCACCTCTCCTCCCGCTCCTCCCATGTCTCCCGCCGGCTCACCCACTGTCTCCCCAGCCGGCTCTGCGCCAAGCATTAGCGAGACGCCGTCATTGGCTCCCGGTTCTCCGCCTCCCAAGGGCGGTGCCGTTTTGAACCAAGGCGCACTGTTCGGATCTGCAGCCTCTGTTGCTCTGGCTGCTGGTTTTCTTCTTCAGATCTGATCGATGGTCGTAACGTGGTTTCATGGTTAGGGTTTGATATTGTCAGTATATGTAGAAGAGTATGTTCCACAGTACATGAGTATTCTTAATACTTGGTATTTTAGGTAGGATGTTAGGATGTGTCGAGGTATTACTATACAGAGTATCTAGTTTTATTTTTCTTGGGTATTGGGGTTGATTTCCATTGTTTTTTTATTGATACATGAATAGCGTTGCTTATTGCTATTTTGATTGTTCGGTGCTTATTGTGGGTGACTTCTATTATTGATGTTGATGTTTCTCATTCTGATTAAAATTTTACTTCGTTTTTGGATCAATCTCTACCCGTGCGTGCTTGATTAAATTATTAACGGTGAGGTTATAGATTCGATTATGCGAAGGGAAGGGTACGTTGTTAGATTACGGGAAGATTATGGCCAATTAGGTTATCAACGTACGATCAGATCAGATCTTATTTAATAGCATGTTGTGGAGAAAATTGTTTTATTATTTTTTTGGGTGTAATGTAATAAACAGAGTCCTAAGCTGAGTACAAGAAAATTAAATGGGGGGTTCGGATCCCATACATTGGTTGTCCCCTAGTGCCAGCAGAGTAGTTAGGGGGACAGAATTAAATAAAACAAACCCATCCTCGTGAAATAAGCCTTCCTTAGCTAGATGATCAGCAACACAAATTATTTGTCGGCCCAAATTGGAATATGATAATCCAATTTCTAGTCACATGATTCTTAATTAGGAGAAAAACAACATTGAGGAAATTGAGTGAAGGTTGAAATTGTTTAACTTTTGAACGAGAAGTCAGATTCAAGTTCAACAATTACATTCCAAACAAGGTCCATGTCGGAGCTAACTCGCTTTTCCCCCTCCCCCTAAATAATGAAAGTTAACACATTTTTTATGGAAAAAATAGTTGAAATAAGAAAAGGGGGAGTAGGATTGAACAGGTGTCCCCTTTACGCTACCACAGCGATCACATGGGTAACAGCTGTAGGTAGGGGGACTTTTGGTGCGTCACGGTCGCATATGTCTCGCGCTGGTTGGTTGCTGCCGAGCCAGCTTCCTAGTTCTATTGGATACCCTGCTTTTGATTGTTTTGAATAGTTAAATCAATTGTTGTGGCCCAAAAACAAGGCTCCCATGTATGTCCTGGAAAAAGTTGCTTTGACAAAAGTGAAAGCATCTTCAAAACTGTCTGTTGTTGTTGGGTATACTAATGAAAATCTTTTTTTAAAAGGGATACCCACAATTTTTTTTTTAAAGTTATCCACCATCGTAAATTTTTTTGATATAAAAATAATCATGAATTTTTAAAAACGAGATAAAAATAATATATTTATTAAAACTAAATAACGACAGTTAACTTCATACCCCTATATAAAAAAAAGATTATGACTTTTGAAGAAAATTTATAAGTATTTTTGCATTTTTGAAAACAATTCATAGGTATTTATATCTCTTAACCTTTTTTTTAGATAAGGTTATTTTGATACTTTTACCTTAGAGTTAATAGCCGTTAATTTTAATGGAAGTGTCATTTCTATCCTCTTTTAAAAGTTTATGGTTACTCTAACACTAAAAAAAATTTATGGTGATGAATATATTTTTTAAAAAAATTTATAAATATTTTTGTCAGTTGAGCTTTTCTTTTAATTCAACATGCATACTTTTCATATCAGAAGACCAAAACATCCCTACAAGGAAAACAAAAAAACAAAAAAAAGCCTAAACCAATCAACGAATTTTCCTCAATCTCATCTTCAAACCCATTGAAATCATAAAATTGAAATAAGCACGAATAATAGAACGTTAAATGTGAGGACTGCTAATAGCAGAAGCCATATCATCAGCACAAGGCTGCTAGCAGCAACAGTAGACCGTTCCTTCCGGGCTTTAACAAATTGGCCGTAATGATATCTACAAATGAGTGAATGACCACCATTCCTGCAAAGCAAGTAGCTCAAGAGAAAGAACCATCGCAGTTAACCCATAACTCATGATTTGTCACAGCCTAGGCCTCTGGCGTCACTCATCATCATCACCCACAACTCAATTGAAAACTTAACCTCTTTGGCAAGTTGAAATGTTCAATATGTAAATCCAACCCAACTCAGATAGAAGACTTACGAATCATACAAGGGAACGACCGGTTTAACCTACAAATAAATGTTGAAAACTTTTGCATTCTTTGGGTTCTTTGTTGAGCAATTCAGTTGATTTGGAAAAGATTAGAAACATCGTCCAAGAGAAAGGGAAGAGGGTGGGGACATCGGCCTTGAGAACAGATGTTGGAGGAAGCCAATTCAAGTTTCGGAATACCATAAATAAGCCACTTGGCGTTCTTCTGGCGATTTTTCGCACATCAATATTTTATTAAAACAGCCAAAACTACGGAGATACACAGAAACAGAAAATACATAACGAGGCCTTGAGTATTAACAGCATGGTTTTTGTTAAATCATGCAACTATCATTCACTCACCTTGTATGGAGAATTTCAGGGTCAAAAGAAAACAATGTTTCAAACAGAAATAAGAAAATGATTCAACGCAAAACGCAAGAACATAAATTAGAAAGTTAGGATTTCACACGCCAAACTCGAAGTATTAGTGCATGCTAGCCCCGTAAATTTATGTAAAACACAGTTTTAAGTCAAATAATTAAAAATAGCTTCTATGTCAAAATTTCAATTTAGGCATAATAGTCAAGCAGCTGTGCCAATATGGCATATTGCAACTTAAAAAAGTTGAATCCTCCGGCATTTGTTTACAAGAAAGACTTTAGTGACTCACAGATATTGGATGCTCACATATCTTCAATCATTGTAACAAATGGGTCTCTGTTTATAAGGATGCAATGCCAATGCAGACCACCAGTAAAAAAATAAGGATTTCTATCAACAGTAACTTTTTATATGTCAATCAACATGAACAAACAAACAAAAGCTCTGCAAAAGATCATACAACATCAATAGTGTGAGATGGCGTCAATCGGTTCTATCTGCTTCTACCCCATTCACGCTGGTCTCAGAAGATGTATCTTCAGACCTTGCACTCTCCTCTACCGGTTGTTTAACAAACTGCTTGCTACGTGCCACCCTGATTGGCCTTCCCATAAAAATCTGCATAACAGCCATTTTACCCACATCCTTGGTTAAAATTGGCAATCCATAACCCCAAAAAAAAACACATGATAATGAAAATACCCAAAATTATGAATGAAATATGCTCAATCAATTTACTGAAGTATGAAGTCCATACTTACCTTCCCTTGGAACTCAGAAAGGGCAGCCTCAGCTTCTTTCTTAGACTTGAATGATACAAATCCATAACCAGCGGACTTTCTAGGGTTGTCATGAAATATAACCTCGGCAGAAACAACACTACCACTTCCTGAATCAAAAAACTCCCTGAGATCTTTTGCCCTTGCTTCATAGGACAAATTTGCAACAAATATGTTAAATGTTACTGTCTTCTGCTGCACAGGAGGTGGATCTTTCTTCTTTTTCGGCCTAGCATATGCAAGTCTCAATGTACGCCCTTCATGTTCCTATCAAAAAGCCAATACCCAATTTAAATCTATTAACTACCCCTAGATGTGAAGAATAGTGAAGTCATCAATTAAAGATGAGCAAATGAGAACGTTAAAGCAATCATAAGTAAAATCGTAAAGAGAGACCACCTATAGAGAATTCGGATCCTCTGCCTAACAAAATTTATTGCATGTAGTGTGTTTGGAGAGAGATAGCAAGAAAAAATTGGAATAGTATTATTATAAGATACAGACCCATACACATATGCACTTTCATATAAGATATATCACTCTCCAATCGCCAGCATGACTATAGATTATCTATTTCCCTCATACGAGTGCCATCAAGAGTTAATAACACAGAGCCTAATCCTGTCTCTAACACAAAAGGACACACAAAATTATTAGGTCCAACCGTCCAAGTCATTCCCGTTAACTAGTCTATAGAATTGATGAAATCAGAAGTCAAAACCTTTACAGCAACAAATTAAAATACCAACAAATAAACACACACACACACACACACACACACAACAGCTGCAGCTTACATACGATTCGAGACTATTCAAAGCCGCAAGAGCCTCTTCTTCCGAAGCCATTTCAACGAACGCCAAACCTCTGTTTCTAGTCTTATTATACATCGATAACTTAAGAGCAAAAACAAAACATAAGCTTCGTCAGTTTAACAAACGAAAGCTGAATGGGAGAAGAAAATGGAACTCAAGCAAAAAACAAAAAAAAAGAGGAAAAGGAAAAAACAGAAAGAGGAGGTTGAAAACCTCAACGTCTAGGACCCTTCCATGCCTCTCGAACAAAGAACGAACGTCTTCAGGAGTACTAGTCCAAGGTAGGTTTTGAGCAAGCAACCTGGTTCGAGAAAATTCTTCAGCTTGTGCCTCAGCTGGTTGGCCGTCATCGGTAACATTTGAAAGAGAGGAAGTTTGCGCTTGTTCTTGGGATGTAGTAGCAAATATTGGTAGAAAATGAGAAATTTCTTTGGTTCTATCGTTTGAGGGATGCGCAAGGGACAGGCGCAGAAAATGAAACGAGGAAGATGAGCGATCAAACGAGAGATTGGCGACCGAGGGATGAGGAAGACTATGGAGAGAAGAGAGCGGGCGGAGTTGGTGTTCTGCGGAGAAATTGGCTGTTGACGGGAGGCAGGAGATACGAAGTAGCGCCATTGCCACTAGAAAGATTCTCACTCTATTGTTTGGTGCTAATCGTTGAATCCAGGGGCGACAGCAGCATCATGGAGCAATTGGGTCGAGGGACCGAAGAAGCAGCGACGGGAAGTGGTTAATGGATAAGGGGGTAGGACATCTTGAGGATGTAACCATTGATTGAGAACCTGCTTCCGACGACGCTGTTTCTACCGTTTTTACAGCCAAGTGGTTTCTAGTTTTTTACTTGATTAGAGACTCCGAGTGTGTTTGGATTAGCTTTTTTTAATAGCTTCTGGAGAAAAAATGGAGAATAGCTTTTGAAGAATAGATTATAAGAAGAATAGATTATGAGAAAAAAGTGATTTTGATAAAATGAGAGTGTTTGGATGTTTTGATCAGAATAGTTTTTTTCATGGTCAAATTATATAAAAGGACATTAACTTTTGTGATAATTACATATAAAGAATAAGATTATATTTTATGTATTATTTAAGGATTTATATCAAATTTAACAGTCAAGTTTTTCCTGAAGAACGTCTGATACAAATAAATTTTGGGAGATGGAAAATAACAATGAACAATTAACAAGGATGTAAATTTAACAAAACCGTTAAATTTGACCTAACGGAGTTAAATTATAAGAGAAGAAAACATCTAACGGTATTAAAAATGATACATCTTAACCCATTATTTAACATTAAATTTCATAATTAATACTAAAAATGAAATAATTTTGCCTATATGTAATGTTAATTAATTTAACTAATTTTTTTTAATATAATTAAATTAGATAAATAAGTCTTAAATAGGATAAGAGGGAGTATTAAAATTTTAAAATTCTAAAAAAAAAAAAAGAGAAAAAACGTTGAAATTCAAAAAAATAAAAAAGATGAGAGAGAGTGTGTGCTGTGGGGCCCACAAACATAAAAAGAACCAATGAGAATGAGAGGGTGGGACCCACAAAGTTGAAAAAGTAAGAAAAAATGGATTGTTCCCAAACCAAGGTTTGGGCCTCCCAAACCATGGTTTGACATGAAAAATGGATTATTCAAAAATTGTGAGTGTTTGGATGAATATTTTCCAAACCATGGTTTGGCCTCAAAAGCAATTTTTTTAATTGCATCCAAACACACATCATGTGGTAAGTGCAAGTAGGTTTTGAACAAAATAATGAATTATTATTCTTTTTTTTATTTACAATGAATTATTATTCTTGCACATATTTTATAGGGAAAACCCCATATGAAGGGGAGGGAAATTGGGCTTGTTTGGTATGAGGGGAGGGAAATTGGGTGAAAGGAAAATTTTTTTTAGATAAATTTAAAAAAATGAAAAAAATCGGTTATAAAGTTTTTAATTAAATTTTTTTACTCTTTAATTTTACATATTGTCTATATTAAAATTTTGTGACCCCTCTTTTACAATTTTCTTAAATTCAACTCATAAAAATTTTCCTTCCCTTCCTCTCACTCCTATCAAATAGACCCTAAAATTCTAAATCTGTTAAACTCAATAAATCCTTGATTAAGTTATTGATTCAATGTAAAATTTTAAAATATGATTACAATGATTTTATTGCACTCCCCTAATCTCCTCTATATTTTCTCTTTTTAAAAGAGTTTCATTGTTCTATGACTAAATTTTTCAATAAGTGTGTGTATATATATTAACATTAATATTTATAAAATAAAATATGATTTGCGGAAATAAGAATTTTTTTGTTAAGAAAGAATCTTAAAGAATATTTCAAGCCAAAAAAATAAAAAGAAAAGCACAACTCCGATACCAATTAAATGATTTTTATTTAAATATTATCAATACAAATTTTATTTTTAGAAGATCTGGACTTAAATTTGTTTTGTTAATAAAAAGAAACTAAAACTTCATTAATCCTAGAATTCTGACTGGTGTGGTGTGACATACAGTTTGGTTTTTTATGTTAATGAGACTTTCTTTTTTAATTCCATTACTTGAAATCTTTTATATATAGTTTGATATATCATACAAGCCATTTTTTTTAAAATTAACATAGCTTCATTTTCTTCTCTTCGAAAAAATTCAATCAAAAATAAAATTTTCTATTCTCAATATTCTTTTTTATAATAATAAGACTTTCTATTCTCAATATTCAAATAAATATCATTTAATTGTTTTTGGGTTATGCTTTTCTTTTTTGGCTTGTATTATTATTGTTGATCCTTCCAAACCAAAAAAAAAAAAAAAAATCTTTGATTTAAGCTAATCATATTTTATTTTATTATACATTAATGTTGACATATATATACACTTATTGAAAAGCTAAGTTACATAACAATAAAAATCTTTTAAGAGGAGAGAGAAGATTAAGAGAGGGAAATAAAGTCATTTAATTTACATTTTAAAATCTTAAATTATGTCGATAATCTAATTAGGGATTTGTTGAATTTATCAACCTAATTTAAAATTTTCTTATTTCACACAGTTTTATATGGGATTTTTCCTATTTTATAAGACAATATAATTAATATGATTCAATTTTAGTTGGAGGACAATCATCTATGCTAAATTCTACCTTTTTTAAAATTGAATTTCTTGTTCTTGTGTCTGAAAGAGAAGTAAAATGTGTGATCAAATATAAATTCAAATATTTTTCCACCATGTTCAAAACTGATTGGAGCTTACTATTTGCTAGCATGCCATTTAAAAATCTTATCAAATACTACCACAACCTATATTCTCTCTTGCTGTGTGAAACCAAAAATTCATCTAAGGTGGTTAGTTCACAATTAGCATCACTTATAATATTTCATTGGTTCGCCGCAGAAATCACAGGGATTTCTATCTTGCCGCCCTCAATGAACAATGCATCGTTGTATCGTATGAACTATCAAGTAACAGAAGCTCTAGTGTTATCGTGAGCCAACGTAGGCCCAATGTGGTGTTAATTTCAATAGGCCCAAATAATTTGTCTTCCTGTGATCTCTCACCCATGAGGCCATAAAGCAGAGTATTTCTTCATATGTCATTCGGCTCTATCCAAATTGCTAACGAAGCGAACCATTGAGAGTGTGTGCTGTATGTGAATCAACTTCATACGTTGAAAATGAATGTATCGCGATACTTTGAACCCACATGGGATCACCAGAGTATTGCATCAGCACGATAATCTACATTGACATGTTTCATAAGAAGGATGCTTAAATTTATTGTTTGGGACTAAACCTGGTGATATTTAGCGTCACTTTGTCAAGGTAGGAAAGTTAGGGTCCATTTGGTACAATGGAAATGGGAGCATGGAAATGGAATTATGACTGAATTCTATATGTGAGTTTGTCTGGTATGATGGAATTGGAATTTTTTTCAATTCCATATCCACCAAAATGCCCAGAATTGATTTCCACCCTCAACCCAAGATTTGGAATTCCATGTATGAAGATTTCATATTTGCCCCTCACCACCTTCATCGAGCTTCGTCACCTTCTTCATCGTTTTGGACATCGACGCCTCTGACCCACGCCGGAGCTTCGGTGCCGCCTGCGACCCACCCCCAGCTTCGCCGCCACCTGCGACCCACACCCAGCTTCGCCGGCTCCTGCGACCCACGTCCGGACTTCGCTGCCTCCAGTGACCCACGCCCGACTACGCCGCCTCCTGCAACCCACCCCCAAGCTTCACCGACGCCTGGAAAGAATTTTTTGGAAATATAGCTAGTCTCATTTTTGTAAATCGCGTCAGGAGAGATTTTTTTTCAAAATTTCTGGGAAAAAAATTGTTTGAGAAGGACATTTTGGTCTTTTCACCTAAAAATCATGTCTCATTTCCTTGACATACCAAACATACTTTTAAACCTCATTTCCATATCCATTTCCATTTCTATCAAAATCAATTCCAGCGTACCAAACGGGCCCTTAGAATGAATGCACCAAACTTGAAGATGGGACATCATCGTTGTGATTTGAACTCAATACCAACACATTTGCAAACGTTGCTCCATACTACTTCGAGTATGTTCTCACTTCCTCTTTTAAATATATTTGAAATTAATTGTATGTACAATAAATTTAAAAATAGTTGTGGTCGGCAATGCAAAGGAACTCAGTGCATGCTAGTAGAGAAAGAGGGAAACCGCGGTTAAAAAGCACAAACAGGAAGCCTACAAGGCAATGTCCTGTGTGCATGTTTTTCCATGGAAGTTGCACAGTTTGAACAAAAGATGACATAATTGATCTTAAACAAAACCAACAAAAATAGGAGGGAGGCACGAAGTTTCTTTCCTACTTGTTATCATTTACCAACCTCAACAAACATAACAGTGTCCACTAAAACATCTGAGAGAGATGGTTAAGCTATTAACACTATTTCTTCTCTTTTAATCCTTACAACACTCGTCTCACGCTTCTCGCTCAAACATCGTTCCCACTTTTCCTTTTACTAGTTTACAAATTCCATATCCAAGGTGCACAGAAAGCTCTACCCTGCATCCACCACAACAAATCAAACCTAAGAGTGTTTTGATTTTTGTGACCTAACTTGCCCTTATAATAACTACTACTCTTACCCAGACCACTACTTCCTGCCCCCATTGCCCATTTCACCTCCAAGTAATCTGATCTCGTCCTACCTGGCCATCATTGCTGTACTATTCACTGCCATATTTGTTCTTATTGGTTTCTACGTTCTTAAAGTAAAGTGCCATTCTAATTGTTGTGGTCGCAGACGCAATGGATCCTTTAGCACCCAATCATACCACCTTGAAGATGAGTTTGTTCATGAGAATCAAGTTGATCATCCTATCGGTTTGATAACCGCAATTGGTTTACAACAGTCAATATAAACTCCATTACGGTTTGTAAGTACAAAAAGGGAGAGGGATTGATGGAGGGAACTAAATGTTCGGTGTGCTTGAGTGAATTCAAGGAAGACGAAACCTTGAGAGTGTTGCCAAAGTGCAAACACGCCTTTCACATCCCCTGTATAAACACATGGTTGTTGTCTCATATCAATTGTCCTCTTTGTAGTACCCCTTTTATCCCTAAGAACGCCAGTTCTGATACCGCCATCTTAAATGCGAGTTCAATAGAGGAAACCTCTAACACAGTGATGAGAAATGGTGAGAAATGAAGACGCCCAGGTTGAGCGTGATGGTGGTGAATCTATTATCGTGGTCTCCGATAGCTGAGAGGGAACATGAGAAGAAGGGGAACCTGAAGACTTCACTTACGAATCAATTTCGAAGGCGTGCCCGAATCCTGTTGAGGATGAATAGATTGTAGATAAAATACCAAAAGAAACCGATTCTGTTTTGATGAATTCTTTCGTTGATCATATAAACGGTGACATTGAAAGACAAACAGTCAATCTTGTGAAGAAAGGCGGTGAATATTCAACACTCTTTAAATCAGCGAGTCGTTCTTCATTTTCACAATGTCTTCATGTAACCCCTGTTTCCATTAAGAGCTCAGCTGTCTCCTTCCGCAGGAAGATTGTGTATGTGAGAAGCTACAGGAGTGTTAATTTAAGTCTTCCTCACTAGAATTTTCTAATATCACAACACGTAAACAAATATCAACAACTTGAAATGTCTTATATATTGTTAGAATATTGGGGGTGCGTTATTTTTTGCAATGACCAAGCAAGCATGAAAAGCAAAATTGTGTTCCTGAGGAATTAGGCATTTCTTTTTTTGTTTTTTTATACAAAAGAAGGCAAACATCTGATACATTGTAACTAAAACTTGGGGGATTGTGATCCCATGCATCTTTTTGCACCCGGGACCTCATGTGTTGAGGAGCTGTGTCTATAGAGAGCTTGTAGCCAATCATTTTTTTGCTAATATGTCTGCCACTAGATTGCACTCTCTAGGAATGAGTTGAAGTCTGACCTTCTATGTCATCGATAAACATCTCTTAATTTCTAAGAATGTGGTAGTGCACAATTTCTTGGAGCCAACCACATCTAAGAGAAAATCAATGAGATTTTTGCAATTAGATTCCAATATGATCTCCTTGAATCCCATCTCAGAAGCCAAACTAAGGGCCTGTTTGGTTCAACGGAGGGGAGGGAATGAGAGGAATTTTAATGTTACCTCATTTGGATTAATTAAAAGGGAGGGGAGGGGAGGGAAAGAATTTTAATGTTACCTTGTTTGGTTGAGGAGGGGAGGGAAAATATTTTTATTTGGACAACTTTACCCTAATTTAATCTTGCTTTTTCATACATAGTAGAATGTTTAATAAAATATAATTGTTAAGATTAAATAAATATAATCATAATTAAAATCTGAAAATAGAGATCATAATAATTTTAATAAAAATAGAGTAATTAAAAATATTATAATAATGAGGGAGGGACAGTTTGGGAATAATAGAAATGAGTAGGGGTATAATAGTCTTTACATGATAAAATATCACATTTCTCTCCCAATCCCTCAAATTTGGGGAGGGGGCGAGTTCCCTCCCCTCCCCTCCACTTCCCTCCCTCAAACCAAATAAACCCTAGGACCCTTAAGCATTGCCCATTCTTCTGCTTGATAGGCACTGCAACTGCCTAGACAGTGTGAAAAGTCTACAATCCATGTTCCATGAGAATCACGCAAAACGCCACCACAAGAAGCCTTCTGTGAAAATTCTGATCTTGCCCCATCAACATTTTTTTTAACAACATTAGGAGGAGGTCCTTACCAGCAAGGGATCTGGCTAACCAGTGGTTCTTGCTTGATGGTGTAACTGTGGTAGCTATTAAGAATGACGAGCTGGTTCAGTTGTTATGCCTGTCGTTTGAGACATTAGGCCCAACAGATATGAGCTTCGGTCTTTTCTTACGCCTCTTGGGCTCCTATGGTGATAATAATTGTGAGGTGGAGGCCCAACTGTGAGAAGGAGACTCTTGCACCACCTAGGCTCTGCCCAGGCCCTTAGCCTACAAAGGTCTTTCAAATTAAATATCAGTCGTCTTCAACACTCCACGGCCTTTCGACCCATAGAGGAATAGACAGACAAGTATGTCCAGTAGCCGACAGGCTGTGATTTTAAAATAAACGTGTTGCTCTCAGCAAAAAACCAAAAAATAAAATATATATATATGTATAGAGTAAGAAACTATTTAAGTTGCTCAATGTTCTGCAGCTCAATGTCCAGTGTTTTGATAAAAAAAAAAAAAGGAAAAAAGAAAAGAACAAACTCATATGTTAGCCAAAATGTCATATTCATGAATGATCATTAACGTTGCCAGTGATATGATGTCACAGCTCATTTGAACGTGAAGGTTGGGTGACAACTCATAGTCGAAACTCCAATCGGGTCCAGCCAAACTTTTATGGTTTTATTCTGCAAGACCAAAAATGTATAAAAATTTATTCTCTAATTATTACCCGAAGAAATATTCACACAGCAATAAATAATGGCTTCCTCTTCCATTACTCTTCACTCCTCTCCATTGCCTGGTTGCTTCGAAGAATCGTAATAGTGGAATATTATTCATTCCTCCATTATTTATTTCTTTATTGCCAAGAAGCAGCTTTTTCTTGACGAATATAATCGGTGCATATGATTTTAGATTTATCTAGATATATATAGTCATACCATATTCACAAGTTAAGAGAATCTCTCACCTCATACTCTAAATAACACACTGTACTCACATTTGATTATATTATTATGTTATGAAATCTTTCGGAAGAACATCCTGTTTTAACATTTTTCCCTGGCGGAATGGGAAATGTTGTGCTTTTTCCCGGGAGAGCCGTCCCCTTTTCAAATCTCAATGATTTGAAACTCCCATGATATTCTTTGCGATGCTTCCTGGATGATACATCAAAATTAGCCTGCACGTACTAGTACTAGCCAGCCTAGTCACGAAGAATATCTCCCAACAGCCATTATCTCCAACAAAGCACTTTAAGATGTTTTAATTTGCCTCCGAGGTTAAGTGAGATGAAGTGGAATGACTCCATCCCAGTCCATGGCGAAAGTCGAAGTTTAACAGGGGATGAGAGAAAGAGAACAAACGCAACGGGGCCCTGAAAATTAACCGGGATGACTAGAAATGGAACCACAGTAGTGTTGATCGTGCGAATAAATCACATAATAAATTAATTTCAACGGATAAGACAGGATCGGCCTTTGGAAAGCTTCTCAAGGCAATAAAGCTAGGTTTGCCTCTATAAATATTTACTTTTTCCCTGAAGTGACAAACAAAATCTAATGGATCCTCCATGACTTGGATGTGAAAATACATTCAATTGCCTATGATCATTGCTGGTGGCATTGGTGGACCAAGCATATTCACATCACTTCCACAAGGTCTAATCATAATCATATATATTGTCCTCTCTTAGCTTCGGCTGTTCGAAACAGTAATTGTCTGCTCATACTCGCATCTTGAATTATTTTTCAAAGCAACAACTTAGTCCTCCCTGCGTGTCATACAGCAATGACACGTGCCCAGTGTTCTGGGGGAGATATCAATATATCTATGGGTATAGGGGTGGCACATTGTATCAGACTGAAAGCAAAAGATGGTCCGATTTATATACATATATATATATATATATTTTTTTTTTTTCTTGGGTTGAAGTTGACATATACAAATGGGACCTTCGAGAAACCATCCTAATTAAATTTGTTAATCATAAATTTGATGTCATGTCATCATATGATGCGAATTTTCCGCCAAATATATATCACGGTTTTGCAACAACGATATTACTATTGATAATTAATATTAGACTCGTTATTATTAAAATCAGACCTGGGTAATATTTCAATATTACCCCTCTAACTCGATTGAATTATCATGAGAGCGCGCGCATAAAAGTTTTGCTTTATATTTTGTTGATAAGGGAAACTGTGCGCTTTAGTCAGTAATTACCATGATGAAGCCAGAAGATGATTTTTTTTTTTTTGGCTTTGGGTGGGGAGATTAAGGTATTAGGGGCAAAATAAGGACTTGGTTTGAGCGTACATGGAGGCTGAAGGGGCCATACCATCTCAATGGCACGATAGTGCAAGGCCAATGATCATGACCGCCGAATCTCCGGCAGTGCGATTTATAGTTGGTGAGACTTTCTTCTTCGGGACGAAAGGTGAACAATAAAAAGACACAAATGCTATCTTTTATATTTGGCGGTATATTGTTTCAAAATGCCATGGATTTGTTGACGTGTGACTTAAATTATTCTCAAAAGTTAACTTCTTATCTATATCCGTCTTGTAGTCTACGGGCCACACTTTTAATATTTTGGGTTAAGGGGTAATTCTGACCTTTTGCTTTGAAATTTTTCTCACAGGCAATTTTACCACAGAAGTATAAAAAATGGAGCAATTTTATTATGGTCGTTATCCCAGTTAATTTTGACCGTTAGTTGACCAAATATGCTGAGCTAACAATCTACAGATTATCCACATCATTTTTGTTAAGGTGTAAATTTACTTCAAAAATTTAAATATAACTTTAAAAAGAATAGAGTATATGACACATGGATTTTTGGACATAAAAGATGATGAGGGCAAAGACATGGTAAGTATTTTAGTTTTATTTAATTGCATAATAACAAATTATGCAAACTCCATGTTAAAATGAATTGACATGATTTTTCGCCAACTGGCCGGGCTGTATTTAATTGAAAAATCAGTCTTTTTCTTACCAACAAATATATTGCTGAAGTGTTAAATAAAAGATAAATCAAAATATAAAAAAGCGTGTAAATGACAGAGGGGTAACAATTAAAAAAAAATGATGATACGGGTTTCTTGAGAGATTTTCCGGTTGAAAGCATGGATTTTTATGATGCTGTTTGTTCTCATTAATTACCTGTTGGGCAATTATGTAAGTAGGCTGTCCACTCGACCGTGTCTTTAATTATTTAATCTGATCTCCATGGTGGCCTAGCCAGGGATAATTGGATAAAAGATGATGGCGTTCAATGACCCTTCAAAGACGCATAATTGATTGAATATAAATAGCTACAGCTTGAGTGTTCCTCTGGTATTCTATTATACCAGCGTGACGTGGATATATCTTTGCCTATTAGTTAAGGTTTCAGCTTCAGCTAGTGTGAATGTCTGTCGGTTGCTTCCTCTCTCTCTATTTTTCTTGGCCGATCCAATTTCTAGCCAATGTAAATAGCCTATAATGGCATCACCAGATACATTGTGCAGTTGATGAGAAAGCCAACAGAGAAAATAAAAGGGATACCAAAAGAATATTTACATGTGAGAGCTGAGACAAAATGGAAGATACGTGGATAATTGCCCATTCTCGAATCCAATCACTAAGAATGGTGCATGTTACTCTCAAACTATTCGTAATGATTTTAATTACAGATCTGAAACCTGAAACCCAATCCCTTATATAAACCTTCGTCATGTTTCCCTTTTTGTTTATCTTTTCTTTTAATGCCAAATGGGCACGATGAGAATTGAGAAGGTTTTAAGAAGAGCGAGCGAGCTAATTTCGTAATCCGGCAGTTAATGGAGTTTCCCAATAATTAAACCGCACTCCAACCCATGCACAGCTATACTTCTATTTTGATAATTTGTATATGAAAAAAGTGATTATCAAAACAATATCATTTTTTAACATATTCTATTCTATTTAGAAATTATTTTTTAAAATTATTTTTATCATTTTTTCTCCTGAAGTTATTCTCTTGATTAGATTGCACAACTGCAATGTCTGTACAATTGAAACTTACTGCTACCTTCTGTGCTTAATATAAGAAATAATTTGTAGCACAATTTGCACTATATAAAACCAGGCCCTGAATGATATCTCTTTTAAAAATCAGATTTATAATGCATGATATAATGAAAATTTTTAAAATGAATAGATTATATTGATAATCAGGGGTGTGCCATTTTAGAAGCCTGAGCCTTCTTCAAGCAGTTCAAACAAGAGAAAACTGTGGATAATTTTGAGAAGAAATTTTGTTCATGAGTAAACATTCTCATTGTCATTAAAAAAAAGGAAGGTCTCTAAGTCAATTTTGTTCACTGACATTATTTTTGCCCCTTGAGTCACGTTGTAGGTGTGTTGTTTTATCAGTCTCTCTGTTTTGAGATGCCTAACGTCGATTTCCTGGAACGCCATTATTTTTATCGCCGTTGGTTTTTGGAAAGCTGGTGTCGACAAGGCAGCATAAAATCTGAAAGGAATCAATAGTACCGTACCATGCATTCTCGAAATTTGGGTCAGTGTGTAGTCTCAATTTCAGTCTCCCGTAATTTATCGCCTATTTCCACAGAGAGAGAGAGAGCATGTAGGAGGAGAAATAAATTTAAAATGATGGTCGGTTTCACGCCAAAAATCTTATGGTTGGTGATTTCCAATCATATAAACTATAAAGCGTGGGATTAGGTAATTTTGTTGTACGGGCAACATACCACCGTGCCCCAATTGCCCAAAAATGTTCTCCACTTCTTTCAATTACACCCATTTATTTGCGTCACGTATAAGGGATTCAAAACTTCCTATCTTCCTCTTCTTTCTCTTTTTTCCTCCTTAAAAAAATATTTAGTGGTAACGAAAGAGATCAAATTTAATTCCAACGGAAGTAACGTTAATGTTAACACGAATTAATAATTCACCCCTTTTTTTAGTCTAATGTTTTTTTTATTTGACCATTTGTTTAATGTTTACTTCCCGGGGCTAACTTGTAACTTCCAACAACTGCTGAACTAGATGGCATGGAAGGGGAAAAAGCACCTGAAGCATCCTTATTTTGACAGGTAATATATAATTCCATTGGAGATTTGTGAGGCATCGTCCCAGGAACGTGCTTTCAGCCACCACACACTGTACAACATACACAACCACCGCTTTTTTCAACTAAAATATTCATATTTTGCATAATTAGTTATATGTCACAGGGTCGATTGAGACAGCATCAAAATTAGATTTAGAACCACACTTCCGTTAGAGAGATACGAGATATATCCCCAACATAACCCCCCACCCCCACAAAAAAGAAGAAGAAGAAGAAAGGGAAAAAAATGAAGAGAGCCGTCTTCGAGTTTATCAGAAAGCCGCTTCTTCTTGGATTCTGCGCATTAATTGATTCACAGCAGCAGCGATTTCATCCACCGTATTCAGCTCGCACCCATCCTCAAGCTGTTTGGCATAAATCACACATATAAAATTATAACCTTGAATATTCTATTTTTAAAAAATAAGAACATGAAGAAGAGAGAGTAATGACGGCATATGGAGTATATGATAAATAAAGATGGAGAAAAGGGCAAAAGACCTTGACGCTAGCAGAGTAAAGGGCCATGTCGTCGTGAGTAGAGACGTTGAGGTGGAGAACGGTGAGGCGGAGGGCCTGAAGGCCGACGACGATCTTGGTGAGCTCGTTGGAACGTTTCTTAGATAGTATCTTGAGGCTGGCGTGGGTGTCCACCATGGTGACCTCGATGTCTGCGGCGGCCCATTGCTGGGAACTGGTATTGCCGTTATTTGCATGAGTGGAGTACTGAGGGAACGTGAAGAACTCGGCGAACGGCGAGCTACACGTCCCTGATTGTTGCTTCGTCTTCTTCTTTCGTCCCTCCATTGACTGCAATAGCTGCTCTAGCTCCTTCACAAAGTTAATGGCGCCTCCTATTATAGAAGCCTGGTCCCCCTGTTTCGGCCCACAGAAACAAAAACCATGTTCTACGTCGGTAATAATATCATAATTAACTAGGGGCCTCACTCTTGACTTGAAAAAATAAGAACCGAATTATTACAAATAGGACGGACGGGCTGTATGTACTTAGCAGAGAAAAAGGGGAGCTGACCCTTTGAACGTAAGACGGAGGCATCAAGGAGCGAAGCACCGCCAGGTAGTCATTCATCTGCCTCCGTCGATTGCGCTCCACCTCAATGTGAGTCATCCTCTGGTTCTCAAGCTCCTCCTTGTTCTTGGCCCTCTTGGTGCGACGTCGTTTACGCCGACCCGAGGGGGCAGGGGAGAGAAGTGATCGGCGGGCCTGATCGGGAGAAGAGTTAGAATCCCAAGTTGCATGGCCATGTCTGGGTTCCATGTTACTGCTGATGAGTACTCCGACAGGGGCTTTTTCTTCCTCTGCATGGAAGCCATGCTCGCCGGGGTTCCAGGCTGCGGCAAAGGAGTATGAGTCCTTGCAGCAACTATACGAGAAGGGATCCTGAGAGAAAACTACTGCCTCTAGTGCCATTTATGTTCACTTGGATCAGAGTTTGCTCGCGAGGGCACACTACTTCAACTGGCCAACAAGGTACTTAGACACAGAGTGAAACAGAGAATAAGCTCAGAGGAAGATATAGATGTGGGGCTAATGATGAGATTGTGTAGAAGAAGAGTTCGGGGAAGGAGAAGAAGAAACTTAGAAAGATAGCATAAGCTCAGGGGTCAATAGCAATGCGTTACCAAAATGGCAGAAGAAACTGGGCTTATATCATGGATCCGGGGAAAGAAAGTCTTGCAAATTGAAGCAGGGTTACTCTAACAAACAAAATGCTACAGGAGCTTGCACGTGAGGTTTCTTCCTAAGACCACTTCCTTGACCGCCCACAAGCCACTCTCCTAACTCACATACAACTCACAAACCACGGCATCAGATATAGATATAGATATAGAGAGTGACACACACACACACACACAGAGGATTCTCTGGTCACCTGTTGCAAACTATGCATGTAACTTATCTACTCATGAGCCACAGGCTCTTTGCAAATGATTTTTATAAAATCTTACACTTTATGCACTACCAAATAGGATTTTGTTGGTTTTGTTTACACAAGTGTGAATAAGATATACACACAAAATCTCGATTCGTGAATAGCTGTATCTCTAACGACGACTCACATTCAATTGATTCCGAAAAACAGAAAAATAATTAACATTGAATAATGGAATATATTTGTGTGTAATCCAATTAGGTGTGAAAGCTTACAAACAGAAATAATGGTTGGTTGGCGAGGGGGCCAGAAGCAGCGGCCTGCTTGTATTGTATCAGATTCCAATTTCGTGAACGAAGCAGGGGTGTGCATTGGGAGGCACGAGGACGGTCATCTCCTTTGTCTTCATGTGCATGTTAAGTTCAGGTGAAGGGCCAGATAGTCTTTTAGCCGTATATTGAAATATTATATAATTGCATATTGGCCTGTTAGTTGAAATATAGAATATGGGGATTCATTTGGTAATAATTTGGTCGGACACATGGACATGAAAAAGAGAAAGGTGACGAAAAGCTGGAAATAACTGAGAGATTCTCAGAAAAATCCATAGCAATGAAAGGGATTTTTCTAAAAAAAAGCAAAGAAAGGGAAGAAAGAACAAGGACCAAACAGGTGAGATGATGAGGGGGAGAGGACAGGGTCAGACATCA
The DNA here is from genome assembly GCA_963210345.1 of Inga oerstediana. NCBI lineage: Eukaryota > Viridiplantae > Streptophyta > Magnoliopsida > Fabales > Fabaceae > Inga > Inga oerstediana. The sequence goes on from OY723405.1 coordinate 4,132,132, forward strand.
GAGAAATCCATGTGACCACACGAAGAACCACTCTGTATTCATCTGCCATCCCACACTATGCTCCTCTCTCTCTCTCTCTTTCCGACGCCTGTGTACTTGATCACCTTCCTTTTATTTCTTCAATGGTATACTAATATTTTCCTCTTTTCACATCATTAAATATTTTTTACTGCTATTTAAATGTTTGTCATTATTCCTGCTCCTTTTCATTTCCCCGCTCCCATTAGACTTATCCTCGTGTGCTTATTTCAATGTTATCGGGTCAGAGATATGCAATTATGATTTCATGATATTTATAAACTCTTTCTCATGATATAGATTGAATAATATATATTTATAATTCTAACTCCTTCGGTTCCTATTAGTATATTATTACATAATATTTTCATGCAAAAAAAAAAAAACGTAATGTTGGCATTTGTATATTCCTATTTATTCAAGTCCTTTTCTGTACCTATTTATATGTTGTCATTTGTATTTTCATTTAATTTTGTTCCTGAGTTTGTATGCCTAGACATTACTTGTTTGAGTTGTTTCAAATAATATCCATGTTGATGGATGACATTAAATGGAAGCAGCTGTTCATAACATATAAAGTTTTCCCCCTTGATCAGGAGTAAGCTTTTTCCATGAAGATGAGTAAATAATATGGACTAAGAAAGTGTATGGTGAGGTATCGGCTCCCATCCTTTTCTTCAAAAGAGAAGGATGGTCCTTTTCTTCCTCGGACCGTCGGATCAAAATTTCAAATGTCCAGATTTAATATATTATTAAAATATTATTTTAATAATATTTTGAAGAAAAGGACCATCCTGGGAGCCACTTCCGGTGAGGTATAAAAAGAGTCGAGCATCGTCGATCAGAATCTCATGATATAATTATATAGATACCTCACAAGTTCCCAATGAAAAGCTAGATTTTTTACCTCCAAATTTTACCCTTGCCAAAGACGAACAGGTTTCACAACACCTCATTAAGTATCAACCATTTGACCACATCTCGATGAGACATTCTCTAGGTTTTTAATTTCTTCCCTTTTTTCTTGGTTCTCTCCATGCACAGGGGAATATTGGTAACACCGGCCATGAGATAAAATGAGTATATCAGCAATCAAATCATCAGCTTTACGATTATTCCCTCAGCTTATATTTAATATGTCTCTGATCCATCACCAGGAAATGATTAATCAAGGAAAGAAAATCCAAGCTCCAACTGGCATTACTTGGAATGTATCCAGGAAAATTGTAATTTAAGAGATTCCCCGACTGAAACTGAGTCTTAATGACAGGGCAACTTTGATTGATTAAGATCTACACTAGCTAGTAGCCTCCCCTCTAAGCTGCATTAATTATCTGATTTGTTTATAAAAGGCTGAGAGTTTACGAAACCATTCATTGTTAACTGTGTTGAGTGTCTTATTACGCTATCCTGCGCGTATCGTGTTCCCCGTTTTATACATTAAAGCTTAATTTCCCCATCATCCGTCCCATATGACAGTATCTCATCTTGATTAATTAATTAGTTTAAATTAAGATTCATGCATCAGTAATTAATAATAATTTTCCCTGCATCTAAACTAAGCTAGAACTTTCCATCAAACTCATTTTTGGGCCTCCGTGCAATATATATGTTCGCAGCTTATTTAATTTTTTATCACCCCTGTCCCTGCATGACGAGAAAATGGTCCAAAGAAAAGAGAGTTGCATGGGTGTCTTGTAGATATCTCCAGCCTGCAGTGTCCGGGAAGTAATTTTGAATATTGTCATGGGAAAAAATTATTTTTTTAACAATGCAACGATAAATAAATTTGATTCCATGCAGCCACCAGGCATTGGCGCATAATATCTAAAAATCGTGGAGACAGTAGTAGCAGCGTTTCTGCACACAGCTACTGACTTCTGGCAATAATTTACATGTAGTTATCATGCATATTTTGATTAATAACATTTGAAAGTTTAGATTCCACTCATTAATGCGTGATATATTTACATATTGTGAAGTGGCAGCATGCGCATATAGAGGGGGTAAGGGGGAAACAAAATTTGAAGCTTCCTTATTGCTTGCATAGCTGTAAAATGACCCGTACCAAGTTAACACTGAACGTAGTGTTATTAGGCATCACATTATCGCTACCAGTTGAAGGAATAAACAGCGAAGGAATAATACGCGATGAGGGGGGTAGAGGCTGAAGCATAGGCAGGGAAGAGGCGACGTCATCATTGAATCATTTTGTCCGAACTTGGAAGCTGGGGGTTTCCACTAATGAAAACAAGAGTAATCCTGATTTGTTTGCAATTAAGAGAGGGGCCAGCGTATGATTAAAAAAGTGATTGCTTGCATGTGCTTCAACCGCAAAACACGCTTCCATACTGCATGGTGACCGAGGCAGCCGGGCGCAACGAACGTACACGTCTCCTCATTATTTACTAATTTCCTTATAATTAATAGTAGTGATACATATATATGCGCTGGTCATTGGGCTTTTTTATTTAGTAGAGTAGGAAGGCAAGCAGTGTTCCAGATAGATGGGTGTTATTAAATAAAGGGAAAATTAAAATAAACAACCTAGAAAAAAATGATATTTATTAGGAAGGATCATATAAATAGTAATTATTTAAAATGACCTGATACTAAAATATTAAATTAGAAAGATTAAATCATCCCTTGCCAAATTTCCATTCTTCTATCTAATATCTTGTGTGATTAATGATCAATAACAAATAGATTTTAATTTAGCTAAGCGCCTTTGAAACAAAATCAGACTAGAAACAATCTGTAAACGGCATCCGAAGGAATGGGCCTTTTTTGCAAGGAAATATGCTGTAGCATTCTTGTTTCTATTGATGAACAACGTACATATGAGCGTGTGACTCCCTCTGCCGCAAGTTCTTCACCTCTATACACTTTTTATTATGATGAAGGCAGATTCAAAAAAAAGTGTCCTCCTTCCTTTTACTGGCAATTGGCTGGATGATAAGGGCTTTCATCAGAATCTCTGAGTTAAAAAAACCTTCCTCATTAATTGTTTGTGGAAAAGGCAACGATAGGGAGTAAGAGGTGCTCAAGAGAACATAGGGATAATTTGGCCTTTTTAATTTTCTATTTTAGCATTTGGTCCTTCTAAATGATTACTATTTTTTATGGTCCTTTCTAATAAATATTATTTTTCTTATATCCTTCATTCTAATTTTCCCTTAAATAAATAAGCGAGGAAGAAACTGAAACCTCAAATTCCGGGAAACCATTCCTTGTTCTATGGATAGACGCTGGCGTTTGCTGTGCTGATTCTCCTGATCAGGCTTCTTCTTCTGTGGATGCCATCAGAAAGAGTACATATTAGGAGTTGCACCGTTAAACAATTGGTTTATAATAAATAGGGAAACCTTTCCCTATTTTCTTATAATAAATCTGTTTTATCTCCCATAATTCTTATACGCGTGTGTGGGGGGAACTGGAGAGAGTGTATGTGTAACTTGTTCGCTAACAGTAGACAATATGGCTTATGAGGGCTATAAGTTCATATTAATTAAGCAGTGTGAGTAAATAATTTGTTGGAGAAAGAATATGGAAAAGCTGCAAATTAAAGGGTGGGAGACGTGAAAGGGACGGATGTGATTGAGGTTGAGATGAGAAGGTCGGGACCCACCGACTCCTACTTGAGCCGCCGTAGGTGGAGGTTTGTGATGAAGTAGCGTGTAGGCGGAGGGGATTTACATAACCTACAACCCATAGTCAATTAAGTAGGAGATAATGTACCAATAGAAGTTGGCGTAGATGGTAGGCATCTGCGCCACACCGTTCTTGGGTTCGATCCCAGGAAACGGAAGGTGTAAAGAATTTTTATTGGGAGCTCTCTCCTCTGGAACGCCTCAAAGAGGTAAATTCCTGTCGGGCCTATCAGATTGGGGGCGTTAGGACTAGTCGGTTGTCGGGGCCCATATCGGTAAATCTGGCGTTGACCTTCAGGTTAAGGCCGGATACCTGGAAGGTGGGTGCATCGAAGGCCAAAAATAATCCATTGTATAAACCAAAAAAAAAAAAAAAAAGTAGGAGATAATGTGTGGGTCTACACATATGTTATAATTTAATTTAATTTAATTTAATTTGGTAAACAGGGGGGCTTTACTTTTACCTTTACATGATCACAGGAGGATATAGAAGGTAATTTGGGCCCAGGTGAGGTGGCGCCCGTTCAAGCAAGAATCGTGGCATTTGCTTCAACGGACACAACTGCATGTCAAGTGTCAACACAACTTCACCACCCAAACTTCAACCATCAGCTACCTCAAGGTTCTCTGATAATTTTTCTTATTGTTGTATTTATAAATAACTTTTTTTCATAAGATTGATCCTTTTTGAAAATAATTTTTATTTTTTATCTGAAAATATAAGTTTCTTTTTATTATTTTACTCTTATTAAATATCTATTATCTCTCATATTTTATTAACGTTATCTCTCATACTTTTTATTTATTCTCTTTCATATACTCTTTTTATAAATAGGGGCATATATAGAAAAAATATGACATTTTTGACATACTTATTATTTTTAACTACCAATTCATTTTACGTAATAAAAAAAAATTATTTATAAATAGAACCGGAGGGAGTGATTGTTATTGTTTTTTTTACCAAAAAAAATAATTGTTATTGTTTTATATACCCCATCTCTAGCTCTCTAATATGCTCCAACCTAAGAATATAGCCAAGGCTTTCTTTTCACTTTCTATTTTCTCATATTTTTTTCATTGAGTTCTGATAATTTTTTTAATCATAGATATTAGTCCATATATTTGTAATTTATTAATTTCTAAGTAATATGTACTATTAGTAACATAAGACATGACTCTTATTCAATATGTACCGGCATTAATTAGCTAATTGCACCTTAAAAATGTTAAGACCAAAAAAAAGCGTAACACTAAGTTTAATAAAAGTTGCAACATTTATAAATCATAATTCAAATATTGTTGTATCCGTTTTTTCATGCAACGTACTCCCATGTTTCACGAAAATGAGGATGGTGCGTGCACGATTCAAAATCAACTACTAATTATAAGCAATTGGATGGAAGATGGCGCTGCCACTCACACCTACAATAGTAGGGGTGCTCCGATCGGGACGGGATAGGAAAATGTCATTCCCGATTCCGAGAAGGGTTCGGGAATGATTTTTATTCCCGATCCTAAAAATCGGAAAATTTCGGGATCGGGATTGGGAAATTCCCGATCCCGAATTTGCTTTTTTTAAAAAAAAATCTCTATATTAAATTTTTTGTTGTGTTTCCTTTAGTCTAATATAAATATATAATTTGTCTAATATCATATTGTACTAAATAAGTCTAATATAAATATATAATTAGTCCAATACATATTTAAAGTTGTCGATTCAGCTGTAAAAAGAACAAAGACAAGAATAAAAAATTAGAATTATTTAATAAATAATAAATGAAATTAACTAACTAAATTAAAAGAATAGATATTAGCTTAAGGGTATGTTAGGGATTTTCACATTTTACTTTACATTTGGTCTTATTTTCTTAAATATTTTTAAAAAATATACATGTGTATATATATTTTCGAGATCGAGAAGTTTCATTCCCGATCTCGAAATCACATTCCCGATCCCGAAATTTTCGGGACAGGATTTTCTCGTCCCAATTTACTCGAAATCGGGATGGAAAGATCGGGACGGGAAATTGTTGAACACCCCTATACAATAGTCATTATGGCCAGAAGAAGAAAGTAACGTCTTTTTATAGAAATTATCAGTTGAAAACTGCCACCTCCAAGTTGTATTATATGCTGGCGGTGCTTATATTAATCATATTATTACCCGTGCCCACTCATCACCTGGTTCAAACAACTCTTTGGGTTTAATTGAAGTAAGTAAATATCAAGTTTTACTTTACATCGACAAGAGGTACAATGATTTTCCTGGATTAGAAATTGGAGAAGACTTGTACGGAAGAGGGAAGAGGGAAGAGGGAAGAGGGAAGAGCGATTATTTTATTTTATATTCTCAGTTACATCACCCTTTCTTCGTTTTCTTTTATGTTCTTTTTTAAAAAGCTCTATTTTTTTTATTTTTAAATACTACTTGATGTCAGAAAGCAATATTTTACCTAATTTAATGGTAATTTTATTTGTATAAATTATAATCATATTCTTTAAGCAAACGAAAGTCAATTAATAATTTATTTTAAAAATCACAGACCATTCATCTTCAACTATGCGTTCCAATGAGATCGATGGACGTCTTGGGAGCATGTAATTAATATAATAGTACACGTTTTTATTTTGAGATGGTGTGTTTAATGGCCTTACATATACTTTAGGACTTGTAAGCAAGACCGTGGTCTGTTTTCTTTCTCCATATATCTCGTGATCTATTTTATTACAAGATTCTCGCTTTCTCGGTGAAATTTCGATATGTTATCGATCATCATGCCGCGCTGTTTCTACGTAAAACTGGCGTTTCTTCCTACGTAAGCTATTGGAATGCACGGCGAAGCAGAAAATATTTGAACCAGACCTAGACTAGCTATAGCTAAAGGACCGTGGATTAATTGGTCCGCCTCCAAGTTGGCCTAAAATATATAGAAAGAGACACGTGTATGATTTGTTAATTATTATTAGGAATTGAGAAATATGTTTGCAACATTGAGAACGCTGTCTTCCACACGCACGGGGGAGATAAATGAAATTAATAGCTTGCTGGTTTACATATTATATATATATATATATATATAATCAATACATATACAACAAAGAATTAATGTACGTTTCCCACAACCTTGTACGCACCAAAATGCACGGTGGACATGGAATAATAAAGTAGAATCGGAACAACGTCCGTGAATATGCAGAGTATAAAATATATAGGGGAGTTTTTGGGTCGAGGAGGGGTTAGGTTAAGAGAGGCAACATGTTGCAATAAAATGGGGTCGGTATGTTGAAGGTGGTGAGGAGGATGAAGGGACAGGCGAAACAAGTTGGTCCTTTGCAAAGTCCCACCAACGATTTTCTTTTGTTTGTTAATGTAATGCAACGCAGCACAGCGAAACCGCTACTTTCCCAAAACCAGTTGCCTGCTGCGTATCATAGATCTTCACGAAGGCTCTCGGTTTTTAAACATGACTCGCCACTCGAAACTCAACGGGAACATGGATAAAACATGTTGACTGGAGCTAACGTATTGTTTACCCTCCTGTTATTCAATTATTTTATTGAAGATGTAGCTAGGTTATGTTTACTTTTCGGCCGTTGTTTTTGCCCCAGCAGTGGTCAAAATAACTACAGACTGCCGTCTGATGAATCGCACTGAATAAATTTAATATAACTAATTAAAACTAACAAAGTGGGTCACCCAAAACATCCAATGAGGACTGAAAAGAGAGTGGGTTTAGCCCAAATGCAAACATGCAACTTGGCTTTCATCACATCATCAGTCATGAGCAATTGACTTCTTAGGTGTCTTGGGACCTGGCAGATTTTTAAGGCTTATTTGTGACATTAATTGATAGGGGTAAAATTTAGAGTTTAAGACCAGTCCATATTAAGTAATAAAGAATAAGTAAGATATTGTGCCTACAAAGACTTGGTACCAACAATACAATTGGGCAATGACTTTACACTTTTGTTTAAGTTGAATTAGCACAATTTAAATAGAATATAGAAATAACAGCTAACTAAAAAAAAGAAAAATAAATCTAATTATAATTAAAACTAAGGATAAGGATGATTCTAGATCTAAGCGGTTACTTGGATTATTGTAGCCTTAATTATTTCTTAGTATTTACTTTCTCCCATTAATTACATTTAAAGTTATATTTGCTAATCTATGACTTTTATTTACCTAATAGTGTCTTTCGATCAATTAAAATGCATTCTAATTATGTTAATTCCTAATGTTTTAAGCGATTAGTACTTAATTTGAATAATTTAAATGCAAGCCTAATGAGGCTATGTAGGGCCAATAGTTATATGTCTATTCTACAAGCAAGTTAAGTCCGAAAACCTTATCATACATGATTTAATTGAAGGTTTATTCTAAATTCTCTATGTTTAGGCTCCTTTAAAAAACAAAAATAATCCCAATTAGATGTCTCTTGTTTCAGGATGATCAAGCACACAATTAAACCAACAAATATAATATTAAAGCAATTAACAACAAAAACTATCATTTACTAATCCATAATTAAGCTAAATAATCCAAAACCAAGGTTTAACTATGTAAACTGAACATTTTCATGACCAAAATAATTAATGTTGTCGCTCTTCTGCATTTTCAAACTTTAATATCCCTCTATTTAAGCTTTTGTCTTGCCATCACCAACTAGAAAAATTGAACACATCGTTTTGTTGCTATGCCTAGCGTATATATAGATATATATTGCCTCCCCGCATGTGTCTCTACCATAATATCTTGGTTTATCTTTTTTTATCAATTATCATATAATATAGATATATTATATTGATATTTTTTTCTCACTTGAATCTTATAATATATGCTACAAAATAAATTAGGATACATGTAGATTTTAGGAAAATATATGAAAGATAATTAAATAAACATAAAATATTAATAAATTTAATCAAATATATCTCAAGATCTACACCTATTTAGTTTAAAATATATACTTATCATTAATATTGTAAATTAGTATATTTATTTTACAAAACAAATTGAACTTCCCAGAGAATAAAGAGAATGAGGCAGCAGGGCCAGGAAGGCAGAGACAGTGTTGAGATTGTGTAAATCCCTTCCGTCCGAGTCATAATATATTGCAGCTATTGTTTAGTCCCTCTGAGTGTCATCATGTTCTCATATATATATATGCACGACCCTCTGAATCCTTCGTATTTCTTCTCCACTCATCCCTTGTCATTGGCTTGGCCTCCCTCACCGCAATAGTTTTTTTCACTCTAATGGCTGTGCTAGTTCTCAGCGTTCTTCACTGGAACTCGTTCCACAATTTTTTTTTTTTTATTATTATTAGGCATGGGTGTTCCCATATTATAGGCAATTCTATTTGAGTCACACTCCGCAATTAAATTATCCATTCATTCCACGACTCTCGCAATCAGCCTCATGTAGGTCTCAATGCTTTTCTATATTTTCATGGGTCGTATTATTTGGGTTTGGCCCACTTTTAAGCCCAACAGTTTCTGATCTTCTTATTCTCTATTTTTGTCTGTCTTTTGTTTTATCACTTTTATCAACGGGGCCTTCACGACCTTATCCTTTGCCCATAGGTTCACATTTTTCAATGTAATAAACTAATACTCCCATCTGTCTTAATTATAAGATAAAGTTGACTTTTTTAGAAAAATTAAGGAAGCCAATTAAATTACTTTAGAGTGTTTATATTTTTAGTATCCTTAGACCATATATTAGTTTATTAGTCAAATTAATTAGTTTGGAGAAAAAAATAAAAATATAAACACTCTAAAGTACTACCTCCGGTCCTAATTATAAGATAAAGTTGAATTTTTTTTGGAGAAATTAAGGAAGCTAAATAAGTTGCTTAATCATATCATATGTTATGTATCTTTAGATTATATATTAGTTTATTAGTTAAACTAATTAGTTTGAAGAAAAAACTAAAAATATAAACACTCTAAAGTAATTTAATTAGCTTCCTTAATTTCTCCAAAAAAGTCAACTTTGTCTTATAATTAGGACCGGAGGTAGTAATTAAATTGACTTCCTTAATTTCTCCAAAAAAGTCAACTTTATCTTATAATTAGGACCGGAGGAAGGGAGTAACCGTTTTCATTCATAAAAAATATTGTCTTCCTAATTTTGACGTATCGTACACACATGTATCTCATTTTGTCCCCTAAAAAATAAATCAATTTATTAATATATTGTTAATGTTAATAGAACTAAGAATAATTATTTATTCTACAGCATGGACGATGGTAAGGGGTAATAAATGGAAAGGTTGTTTTATATTTGTCTTTATTCATGGTGATTTCACATACAGTAGATTGTCAAAAATACATGATCACTAAGTAATAACAAATCCAGTTCCATAAGATCAGATCAGAACACCTCTGGATGATCTCCAGCGGATGAAGAAAATGCATTTACAGAAACACACATGACAAAGAGTGATTGTATTTATGTAGGGCTCAAAGACAATAATCTGGTGTGAGGCCAACAGCTTTACTTCTGTTTTCCAATGACCACCCTAAATTTACTCTTTTAACATTCATCTGGCGAATGGCAGATCAAAGTTGGATAAGATGAAAGAGGAAGATCTCCTTGATTCCCGGGAATTTAATGACAGATCTATAACATAACACTAATAGTGCAATTTCCTGTTTTGGGCTTGGTAGATCGCTTCCTGGGATTCCTTTTAAATGTCTTAAATACAAAAGTAAGAAAAAGTGAAGAAAATAAAACCAGAAAAAGTAAAAAGGAAAAATCTTCAAGTCCCTTCCATTCTTCATTGTTGTTATCTTTGAGGCCTGATGAGTGAAGAGCACGGTAAGGCGTAAGCCAGCGTTATCCCCCTTCTCTCTCCTTATTACTGTTTTTCTATAAGCTTATCAATTTCCCAAAGAACCTAGACATATATGAGTATTGGTGTCTATGGATAAAGATGAAAGTGTGGATGAGTAATCACTTTTGATTTTCTTAGTGGAAGTTGTTCATTGCCCACTTATTAAACAAGCACGAGAAGCAAGCAAGAAGTCCAAGTGACCAATCTTTACCAACTGCACTGCATATGGGCATCACCCTTATTGAATTAGTGTGGCTCCCTCAATTCACTCCCTCCATCCCTACAAATTAAATTAACATCACACACTCACACACACACATCCCTTCAGAAACTTCCAGCAAAGTGACACATGAAATCTGTGTGCTTTCCCTCTGTTTTGAGATGCCGACTGATGGAAGAGGACATGCCATAGACAGAGGTCACAATTATTAATGAGCACTTCATCCTTATTTATTCCCTACGAGTTTTATTTAATTAGCCTGTAATAAAGAGATTAACAGATATTCATTTTTGAATGACTCAGATGAACCCCTGGAGATAATGCAAGGTCATATATATGATTGGTTTTGACATTTTCTATCCTCCTAGCTGTCCTTATTGCGTTGCCAATATTACCCTTTTGGCATGCGCTATTGGGCGCCAAACTCCTGGCTCCTCAACCTCATAAAGTTTTATCAAATTAATTAAATATCAGTTAAAACTGGGATTGGATCATGTCAACTGCATGCCGGCCAATCGATCGTCATCGTTTTTATTTTCCTCCCTCACAATATAAACCCCTCCAATATGGAAAGCCTCAAACAATAATACAGTTAATTAACCGTACACTCTATATATTAGCCGCACTATCAGTGGGCGGCTATCCTATATTTCTCTGCCTTCCGTGTGTGTTTTGCATGTTAGTTTATTATTAAGAGCAACGCCCAATGGGCTGGTAAATCTTCATACACGAAATGAAGAGTACCTCCAACAAGGAGGACCGTGGAGGCGCAGGCATCCCCAGACTGTTGAAGCTTGAGCACGGACGTACCTGGGTTTCTATGCGTCATGTTTCGGCACAGGCGCCGCGGTCACCTGATCAGCTCACGGAGCCACCGACGGTGACCTACGACAACAAGACCATGGCCATCATCATGGGCGTGGTGGTCATCGTATTCTTCGTATCGGGCTTCGTTTCCCTGTACAGTCGTCAGTGCGGGAACCGAAGGCGATTACGAGGCCACATCGACCTCACTTTTCCAATGGGGCTGCCGGGATCCGGTTCCCGGGCGCAGGGTCTGGGTGTAAGCTCGGAGATCATCCAGAGCTTCCCGACTTTCGTGTACTCGACGGTGAAGGGGAGGAGAGGGGCACTGGCATGCGCGGTGTGCCTGAACGAGTACGAGGACGACGAGACGCTGCGTTTAATCCCGAAATGCAGCCACGTGTTCCATCCCGAATGCATCGACGGCTGGCTCAAGTCTCACTACACATGCCCCCTGTGCCGCGCCAACCTGTTGGTTCCAGTAGCAGGACAGAGCGAGAGCGAGGCGACGCCTTTGGTCCCCATAGAAGGTTCAGATTCAGAAGAAGAAGGAGAGAGTGATAACGGAGGAGTAATTAGAGGGAATATAAGAATGAATAGGAGTAGGACGGTGAAGGAAGAGCGTCGTCCAAGTCGGTCAAGGTCAACGGGATTTATGATGGGGATACTGTTTGGGAGGTCTCGGTCAACGGGAGATGGGAGAGTGGTGGGGGAGAACTGGGAGAGATATACACTGAGGTGGGAGGAAGTGAAGAGAGAGAGGAGGCTGAAGCGGACAAAGAGCTGCGTCATGTTCACCGGAATGAGCAGCGGCCGGAGAGGGTATAGAACAAGAAGCGTGGGCAGCAACTACTCCCACTTACACTTCGCCTATGATCGCTTCATCACTTCTCATACATTCCCCTTCAGCCCACCCACCACTCCTTCATCTTTCCCGGGACACCCCTAAAACTCTCTTCCATCTTCCTGCTTCGTAATCTTTTGGTCTTCAAAGAATGGTACGGTCCGTTTATTACCAAATAGAGAGCATGAAATTAAAACATGATTCTTAAAGATTACCCCCACCGTACGTAATTTCATAATAAACAGGCCACATCGCATATATCATTTTCTATTTTGTAAACTAGCTATATGGAGTTTTATGAATAATTTGTTTAATTTATTATGCCTCGTAAATATTGCAAATTTTCTATAATATTTACCGTATGTTTCTGGGGAGAAATCAATATAATGTTACTATATTGTACTTCACTAATTTAGAATGTTTCCTTGTACATTAATTACACGAAAGCCTGCCAGTTAATGGGATAATGTCAATAGCAAAAATCTATTTCTTCCAATTTTATTGAAAAAATAGTACATTGAGAATACATAGGTTTAATTTGACTTTAAAAATACACAGAGAGTTATGGTCTATTCACGCTTCTTGTCGTTTCAAGAGATTTTTAAGATTATATAAGTATGAAACCTTTTAAATTATAAAATAAAATTAACATTCTTAATTAATTACCACGCATTGTGTTTTGTGTTTAATTTTTTCTACTGCAATGTTAATTTGGTTATTCGGCTAAAAAGGTAAATGTCATTTAGTGTATGTTTTGAAAAGTTATGAAGGAAGCTATGGGAAGAGCTTGAAAAGCTCTTGGCATGGAAATAAGTCATGTGGTTTCAATACTCTCGAGCTAATTGGTATCTGGATGGAAATCGTAATACTAAATACTTCCACTCAGTGGCTAATGGCAGACGAAGAAGGAATAAAATTGAAGCATTAAAGCTTGAATATGGGGAATGGACATATAATCCAGCGGAAATTATGAGATTGGGAAGCCAATTCTTTGAAAATTTGTATACAGAAACCCATAATTATAATGGATCTTTGGTATTCGGATGAACTTATCCTGAAATTCATGATGTTAATTTGCATATTCTGGGGAGATCGGTTGAAGATCAAGAGATTAAAAGAGCTTTGTTTGATATGGGGCTATTGAAAGCACCAGGGCCAGACGGATTCAATCCGTTATTTTACCAAAGCCAATGGAAAATTGTAGGACCGTCGGTCATTGAATTAGCGAAAAGAGTTTTCAATGATCCGATGTGGATACGACAAATCAATGGGACTCAGATTGTACTCATACCGAAGGTGGAACATCCAGAGATGTTTCGCGGTTTTTGTCCTATAAGTCTTTGCAATGTTGTATACAAGATTATTACGAAGGTTATATCAAACAGACTCAAGGCAATCATGCTTTTGGTGATAGCCCCGAATCAGTGTAGTTTTGTTAAAGGGCGTCATAGTTCAAATAATGCTATACTTGTATAGGAGATCATTCACTTTATGAAGTCCTTAAAAAGGAAAAAGGGTTTTATGGCCATTAAGATTGATTTAGAGAAGGCTTATGCTCGTGTGAGATGGAATTTTGTCTTCTACTGTCTAAAAGAACTCAAGATTCCTAAATATCTTATTAAAGTTATTCAAGCTTGTATGTCGACGTCTCATTTGCAATTGTTTTGGAATGGAGAGGCTACTAATATGTTTTGTCCTTCCAGAGGGGTTAGACAAGGTGACCTAATATCGCCATATCTTTTTGTTATCATGATGGAAAGATTAGGGCATCTTATCCAAACGACAGTAGAAGAGGGTGTTTGTCAACCGTTTAGGCTCTCCAAATGAGGTACTCTTGTTTCTCATATTTTTTTTACTGATGATCTCATTTTGTTTGCAGAAGCAGATCTAGATAATGCAGGGGTTATTAAGGCTATCCTGGATGACTTCTGTGACATTTTGGGGTAGAAAATAAATGCTGAACAATCAAGGGTTTACTTTTCAAAGAATGTAAATCATATAAAATGCAAAGAAATCAGTGAGTTTTTAAATTTTACTCCAACGTCGAATCTGGGGAAATATCTGGGAATGCTTATTTTACATGAACGGAATTCAAAGGCAACGTATAGTTTTCTCCTGAATAAGATGGATGCTCGCCTGGCCAATTGGAAGTCTAAAATGTTATTGATGGCTGCCAGGCATACTCTTGTGTTGTCTGTTATGTCAACTATGCCAACTTATGCTATGCAGACAGTGCCTCTTCCCTTGGCAATTTGTGATGAAATTGACAAACGTTGTCGTAACTTTCTCTGGTGTAGTAGCTCAACCAGCAAAAAACCTCATCTAGTCTCCTAGGACCTCGTGTGTGCACATAAGGAGGATGGAGGCCTAGGTCTTAGGTTGGCTCGTTACCAGAACCAAGCTTTCATGATGAAGCTTGGATAGAATATGATTAATAGAAGAGATTCGCTCTGGGTCAGGCTTTTGCGAGAAAAATATAAAGCCGGCAATGACATTATTCCTAAAGTTGAGAAGCGCCGGTCAGAGTCTAGTACGTGGAGGGGTATTCGTGACTGTTGGGATAGGATCAAATATAGTTTAACATGGAGAGTTACCAATAGACAGAACACTTCTTTCTGGAATGACATATGGGTACCGCATTTTGACAAGTTTCAAAGTTTGGTAATAAGAGAATTGCCTAGAGATGTTACTGAATGGAGAGTAGATGATTATATCACTTCATCTGGACAGTGGGATATGAGCAAGTTTAATATCCTACTTCCAAGCCAAGTATGTACAGCTATTGCACGCGTTAATATCAATTAGCTGAATGGGGAGGATTTATCGGTATGGAGATGGTCTTCACATGGAATTTTCACTATCAGATCTGCTTACAAATACCTGGTGGGCACCCCACAACCTCATAGTAATAACTGGAGGAGATGTGTTTGGAAATTGAAAGTCCCTCAAAGGTACCGTATTTTCTTGTGGCTATGCTTTCATGGTCGACTAATAACAAACATGATGCGTTACCATCGTAGTAGTCATCCGACGGGTACTTATGATATAAGCCATAACTCACATGAGTCAGTACTCCACGTTTTACTGGATTGTCCGTTCACTTCTGAATTATGGAAAGGATTCTTACCGTCAGATTGGTGTGATCAATTGTTTGGCATGTTTGAGAGAAATGACTGGCTTACATGGTGTGCGGGGAGAAAAGATGTAATACAGGATTTGAGTTTCATCTTTAGCTTACAGTACTATACCATTATATCTGGTTGGCTCGTAATGACAGATGTTTTAATAATAATACCTGGAGTAGACAAGCCATATTAGCTCGTGCTCGTGCATGCTTAACATGGGGTAATACAAGCTTGCTTCGAAATAAGAGTGCAGAAAGGAATCAACCCCAGTGGATGTCAGCACCGCTTGGGTGGGTGAAGATTAATACCGATGGATTTAGGAATAACAACTTAGGGACTTGCTCGTGTGGAGGTGTGTTGAGAGACCACAATGGTGAGTTTTTGATGGGGTTTATCAACCTTACCATCCGATTTGTACTTAATTTTGTACACCCATTTACACCCTATGGATTTCTTGCCCTTTGGGAGTGGAACAAGCTCCCATGTTCTATTATTTTCTAGTGTACTCATTTCGGCCTTCATGGCCCTTACCCATTTAGAATGTTTAATAGCCTCATTATAACTAGTTGGTTTTGCCACTGAGTCAATACTGCATAAGAAACTCATATGGTTAAATGAGATACTATCATAAGAAAGGTAATCCTCAATCATATATTTACATTTGTTGTTACCTTTCTCAACATTTCCTACAGCCAAAACAAAACAGATATAATCATTAGACCATACAGGAGGTCTCCTATGTCTACTTGGCCGACATTCACTTTGCTCTAATGACCTATCATTAGTATTTATTCCTGGAGGGTTATTCTGTTCTGTATCATCAGATTCAGTTGGTTCATTTCCTTCACTGTCTTGATTATCAATGCTGATTATAGGTTCCTCAGAATCTAGCCAAAACATTTGTTTTAACTCTCCATTAATGTTCTCTCGTGTTTTGTGACAGTTATGCTGGAAGGGGTATTTGTTCTCCATGAAGCTTACATGCCTACTAACAAACAATTTTTCAGTGTCAATATCAAGCAAGAGAAATCCCTTTTGAGAGTTAGGATATCCTAAAATACATAGGCTCTTGCTCTAGGATCAAACTTATCAGCAACATTTAAGTCTATAGCATATGCTGCACATCCAAAGGTTCTCAAGTTAGATAAGTTAGCTTTGGATTTATGAACAATTTCAAATGGAGTCCTATACCCTAACACCTTAGAAGGAATTCTGTTAACAAGATAAGTAACCATTCTTACACATTCCCCCCAAAACTGGATAGGGACAGCAGATTGCAAAATCAAGCTTCTAGTAATTTGTATAATTGTCATATGCTTTCTCTCTACAACTCCATTTTGTCCAGGGGTGTAGGGACAAATAAGTTCATGTACAATTCCCCTTTCTTGAAAATAAGTTCTTAGTTCATTATTTACAAATTCTGTCCCATTGTTACTTCGAACTCGTTTGATGGAAATAGAAAATTGATTTGATATGTATGCAAAAATATTCTTAATGCATTTTACAACAGCGGACTTACATCTCATAAGAAAAATCCAAGTAGCTCTAAAGAAGTCATTAACTATTGTAAAAAAAATGATGTTCTTGATACATATGGGTCATATATGGGCCCCAAACATCAACATAAATGAACTCAAAACATCTTTTAGTCTTAATACAACTACGTGTAAAGGGAAATTTTGTTTACTTGGATTGAACACAAATCGAACAATCTTTATTCATATGTAATTTCTCATTACTTACAACATTCAAATGTTTGATTACAGAAACAGACGCATGCCCTAATCTTTGATGCCACATATCTATTTGGGACATGTTATAAGTACTAGCATTCTTTTGAAACACATGAGCAGAATGAACAGAATTGTATGTCTTTTCCACTTTTAATATGTATAACCCCCCATATTCTTTACCAATAAGCTTGGTCTTCCTATCCCGTAGGCCCTGCATTAAACATTGGTGAGGGAAGATGCCATGCAATTATGCTCCTTAGTTAATCTGAATACTGCAATTAGATTGAAATGCAATTAGGGTGCATACAAAATATTATGCAAAATTATGTCACTGGCTACTTGTGCACTACCTATGTGAGTTACAGGTACATGCTTTCCATTTGGTATTTTAATAGTTTTAATTGGTCCATTATATTCCCTATAGTCACATAGCAAATTCAAATATCCTACCATATGTGTTGTGGCTCCAGAGTCTATAATCCAATTACTATGTGCAATAGAAATATTAGGAATAGCCAAACCTGTACCGGTGAGTGCATGGACAGTAGACTCTTCATCTCGTTTCAGCATTCAAGTATCCTGTTATATTGAGCTTGTGTGAATGTTGGTGCCACAATATTAGCTGCACTTACCACTTCCTCAGCAATTGAAGGTGAAGTGCCACTTGCATTCTTAAGTCCTTGGTTCAGATTTTTAGGTTGCCTCCCTCAAAAATTTGGAGGGTGCCCTATTATTTGGTAGCAATTTTCCTTGGAGTGTCCTTTCTTACTACAATAAGTGCATTCCAATCCATTGTCACCGCGACCTTCGCCTCTTTCTCGGCCTCTCCCCCTCACTGCCATAGCCAGACCTTCCGTGGAGGAGTGTTTCTCAGAGGTGACAATGTTACATTGAGTTTCATCTTGCAGTATCATTCCATATGCATCATTAACCAAAGGAAGTGGAGACATCAATAGTATTTGGCTTCTTGCTTGTCTATATGACTCATCAAGCCCCATCAAGAACTGTAACAATTTCTGTTCTTGAACCATGTCTCCTTGAGCCTTCGATGCTTTGCAAGTGCAAGTAGGGATTGAGAGGAGGGCTGATTGCTCCTCCCATAATTCTCTAAGTTTTGAGAAATACACAGAAATAGTAGAACCTGCTTGTCTGAGTGGATTGACTTCCCGGTGTAATGCAAATATTCGGGTGCCATTTTTCTTGTCGAAGCGCTCACGAAGGTCTGTCCATACAAGATATGCACTATCAAAAAAAATGATACCATTTGACAATTCTTTTGAGATTGATCCAATCAGCCAGGAGAGGACGACTGCGTTGCATCGCTCCCACTAGTCATGTAGGGATCTTTCATACGATTCTTTCTTGCAGTTGCCGTCGACAAACCCAAGTTTCTGCCGTCCTCAAAGAGCAATTTTCATAGCATGGCTCCACACCGTGTAGTTCTCTGTTTCAGTAAGGATGTGGGGAACAAGAGTTGATACCTGCATGTTTGAAGGATAAAGAAATAGGGGATGTGTGAAAGGTAAGTTTCTGGCCGTCAATTTCTCACTCTCACCACTCATGGCTAGGATTGTAGGTGACAAATTACACGGTTAATTTGCTGCAGATTTCACGTTCCAGTTAAGTTTTGCTAGCGATCGATTGTGCAACTTCCACCAGTTGCGATCCTTGTACCCGGACGTCTTTCAGGCCACAGTTGTGATTCTTGGCCGAACGTCTTTCAGATGGCAAAGAGTGACAATCTTCACAACGATCTCTTGTGTTCTTGTTAACATTGAGAACTCTCAAATTTTCAGACTCACGATGACTCATGATCTTGTTGCAGTCAGGTCTCTGTTTTCCAGATCTAGGTTGTGTTCTTGGGTCATTCTTGCCCCTTTACCAGTCGGATCTTCTATTGGGTCGAACCTGGCTCTGATACCATATTGGCTTCTTGGGTCAGTCTTTACCGCCCACAGTGGACCACAAAAAATAAGTATCACTAGTACTCTCTTCAGTCCTATTTATAAGCAACTTTCCCCTTGATTGAGTAAAATGAATTGGTGGTTAAAAGTAATAAATGTGTCAAAAATGCCATGTTTTTTCATATATGCCTCTATTTATGAAAAGAGTATATGAGAGATAATAGATAAAAAGTATGAGAGATAATGAGTATAGGACATGAGTAAAAATGAGTATTTAATAAGGATAAAATAAGAAAAGAAGCTTATATTTTCAGACAAAAAGTGAAAGTTGCTTATAAAAAAGATCGGCCCTATGAAAAAGAAAGTTGCTTATAAATAGGACCGGAGAGAGTACTATTATTTTAAATGAGATGAGATTTTATTCACCCTATTTAAATTTCATTGGCAAAAAGGATTTAAATCATAATACCAACACTTTGTTTGTATAAAATTTATAAAATAATAATACTTTCAGCGTATAAAAATTTATTAGATATTTCGTGAATAAGAATTTTCAGTATGGACTTTTCGCCAGTTTTCGTTTTTCAACGTTGATATGTGGGACGTTATTTGCACCATCTCAAGCTTAATGATTTCCTTCTCTGAATATGAGTAAGGGACAGAAATTACCACAATTTTATTTATTTATTTAGCGGAGGTTGGGGGATATAATACACAATTGAAAACAGAGCACATGAAGCAGGAGAGTCGAGAGGGAATTTAGTCCAAAAGCGGCCACCCTTCCCTATGACGACTTGTTATAGTAAGTGGGATTAGGCATGTAATTGGGTCCGAGTATATGCTGCAGCTACAATTAATCAATACTCATCGATCTGCCG
Source organism: Inga oerstediana (assembly GCA_963210345.1). Classification (NCBI taxonomy): domain Eukaryota; kingdom Viridiplantae; phylum Streptophyta; class Magnoliopsida; order Fabales; family Fabaceae; genus Inga; species Inga oerstediana. The sequence goes on from OY723405.1 coordinate 4,152,153, forward strand.
CTTTGTGGACTTTGAAGAGTAAGGGCAAGGCTATACTCTATCCATCTTGTTCTTAATATAAAGCTGAGTTGATTTTTTTTAAGAGATTAAGAAAATTAAATAAGTTATTTAATCATATTATATATTATGTATTCTTAGATTATATATTAGTTTATTAGTCAAATTAATTAGCTTGAAAAAAAATAAAAATATAAATACTCTAAAATAATTTAATTAACTTCCTTAATATTTTTTTAAAAAATAAATTTATCTTATATTTAGAATAAAAATTATTATGAATTATTCATTTAGTTGGGTCCGTGAATTAATCATACGTGTCGCTGGCCAAGAAAGGAAAGTGAAATTATTACACGTGTCTCCATGAAGAGCCGCTTGCCTTGCCCCGCGACACATTTGAATCCAATGATCCATTAATTGTGATCAATTAGTGGGGCACACATCAGACATGGCTCAGGCCTCTTCCAAATTACTCTCTCCTGTCTTAATTATAAGATAAAATTGATTTTTTTAAAGAAATTAAGGATGCCAGTTAAATTACTTTAGAATATTTATATTTATATTTTTTTCTTTAAACTAAGTAATTTGATTAATAAAATTTATATAATCCAAATATATTAAAAATATAAATACTCTAAAGTGATTTAATTGGCTTCTTTAATTTCTCCAAAAAAAATCAACTTTATCTTATAATTAGGACCGGAGGAGGGAGTAATAAATAATAAGATAATGCCGCTAAAATACTAGGGAGATAGTTGAGTTGCATCGACCTCGCCGATATGCGCTGGTGGCTCTGAATTAATTAATTGACTTTCGTAAGTGAAAATGCCACATTTATATATTTACCGGAAAAAAGGCAGTATGCAAAATGTAAAGAAATAATACTAGAGCCACCGGCAGAGGCAAGCCAGTAGTCATCACAATTTTTTGGGGTTAATTAGTTATCTGCTGGGCAAAACAATTTATCATTTCTGGGTGCGGACGTTAAGTAACAACTAACAAAGACAAGTACCTGCGAAGAGTAGAGCTGCAGGTGAGCGGCCTAGAAAACCGAAGATGAATTTGTTGAATGAATTGGCGGAAAATATAATTAAAAGAAAGGAAACTCGTATTAAATTATTCGTGGAAAACACAACGTAGATTTCGGTCACGCGAAGGAAGGTTCGCGATTGAATTCTTTGTTTTGACGTGATGCCCTATGATGGGAGGAATAACGTAGGGTTTCCGGTATTGACTTGTGAAAATCTGGGGTGGAAGGCCCGCAATAAAAAAATTGCCAATTACGCGACATTGAACTAGAAAAGTTATTCTCCTGTTCAGAAGCAAAACGGTCCCTAAATATATCGCATCCATTTCATGCCCTGCCCCTATCTGTATATCTCTGCCCTCGGCAGGCTCCAGCAAAAGCATGCCTATGTGATATTTAACGGCCCGACTTTTGGTTTTGCTTTGCTTTCCAGTCACAACACCATCATTCCCGTTCTGAGCACACCCGCACCAAAGAAGAAAACAAGAGTGGGTCCGCCATCACTGCGTCGTCGTATCGTACGGCCTCATGTGTTGCGATTGCCGCAAAATTCTTTGCTTCCTATAGCTGCAAACACCTCAATCTCATGATCAGCTATGACAATCCACTCCCACACTCCCCCTCCTCCCATCCTTCCACTCGATCACCATGGCCTCCGCTGCCTTGCCCTCTTTCTACTCGCCTTCCATGCCACCGCGCAGTTCTCCGCAGCGCCTCCGCCTCCGCCTCCGCCCACCGACCCCTTTGCCAGGCTTAAGTTCGACAAGAACATGGCCATCATCATGGTCGTCCTGGTCCTCGTGTTCTTCATCCTGGGCTTCCTTTCCATCTACACTCGCCAATGCGCAGAGCGCAGAATGAGAGGAAGACTCGACCTCGCTCTCCCCATCGGCATCAGCGGCCGGCGAACGCGTGGTCTTGACCCCGAGATCATCGACAGTTTTCCCACCTTCGTTTACTCCTCCGTCAAGGGGCTTAAGATGGGGAGGACATCGCTGGAATGCGCCGTCTGCTTGAACGAGTTCGAAGACGATGAAACTCTGCGTTTGATACCCAAATGCAGCCACGTGTTTCATCCTGATTGTATCGATCTTTGGCTGTCCTCTCACTCCACCTGCCCCCTCTGCCGGGCCAACCTTATTCCTAAACCCGGTGATTCATCCTTCGTCGCCGTTCAGATCCCCAATCCGGACGTCGATTCCCCTCAGCCTGATTCGAGTCCTAATACCCGTGAGGTCCCCCGTGACAACATCAATACGGCGGCGCCGGAGACTCCAAGCCCGAGCCGAAATCAGACCGCGAACCGGAGCCGGACACCTAGGTCAAAGTCGACGGGGTTTCGATTGGCCGGATTATTCCCGCGTTCTCACTCCACGGGTCATTCCTTGCAGATTCAGCCCGGAGAGAATTGGGAAAGGTTTACTCTGAGATTACCGGAGGATGCCCGAAAGCAGTTACTAAAGCGCACAAATAGTTGTGTAGCGTTCCCAAGGGAGATCAGTCAGAGGAGGGGTTATAGGACAAGGAGTGTGGGGAGTGGGCGCGGAAGGAACTATTTCCTGTACGAGCGATTCGGCGGAGAGGGGCGGCCGGACCAGTGGGGCTTCACGATGAGGCCGCCATTTTTGAGTAGGAGTAGTTCGATGGTGGCCAACAAGGCACCGGTGGGTCCATCGGAGTTGGCTATGGACGACATCAGGGAACGATCTTCTGATCCATTGTTTCCCGGAAACAAAGATTAGATGGTAGTATAGAGGTAGCATAGTTTTTCGCAAAGGGACGATTTTCATGTTCATAATTCATACATAGCAAAACATACCGTTTTTCCGTTTTTTCCAAATGACCCTCTCGCCAATTTCTTCCATATGTTTATACTTTTTTCAGTTCATTTGAGATTTCATTTGCGGAAAATGGAAGCCAAATGAACTGGAGGTGCCTTTGAGAATTCCAGAACATGGTTTTGTATTATATGAGATTATTATAAGTTTGTGGCAATTTTTATTGCATATTTGTACTTATTTTCAAAACGTATTATACTTGAGGTTTTTTAGGCCAAGAATTATGCCTGTGTTTTGTGTCAGCCAGAAGATAAAGATAATTATGCCATTCTTGTATCTAATGAAAGTTTACGAGATGCTGCTTGAAATAACTTAAGCTCGACCATAATATTTCTTAAAAACACCCTTCTCCATTTATGTCAGCGAGAGATAAACTACAGTACCTAATACGTTGGCAAGTTATAGCATTCAAAATCAGATAAAATGGCGTAATATTTCGAATTTAATAGATTCCTTAATTTATATGGGGAGGATAATTGTTATGCTGGAGAGTACGATTTGTCAAGGAATTAATGGCACAAATGATGATTAATGAGTTGTTTGATATAAAGCAAAACATGCGTGCCGGGGTTGATGATGACATGTAATTATTTGGAAAGATCATTCAGCTTCTCTTTCATCTTCTTCCCGTGAAACCAGTTTTCCTATTTATATGAGTTCGTTTCATCTGTACCATCCAGTTCAGATTTAATTTTTGTTTTTTTAAAAAATATTTCAATAAGTAAAGAATCTAAAATAAAGAAAATATCTCAACCAACATTTTTTAAAAAAAAATTTTTTATTTAACAATCAACAGTTACAAAAAATAAATCCGAACAGTGAGACAAAATTTCCCTATACTTATCCAAGATGAGTAGAAAAACTGGTCGCTCTACCCGCCTCTCCATTACTTTAAAGTTAAAACTATAACTATTGCCAATGTTCTGACATAAATGGCGATTATATATTTTAAGATATTATCTTTTTCAATATCTTAAAATAGTGAGAGAAAAATATTATATGTTATAGAGTGTATAAAAGTTATTTCAAAATATGGGATGTTACTGAAAATATTTGAAGACAATAAATGTTATTAAAAAAAGGTGGTTTATTCTCGCTTTTCACACCAGAAACGCCGTAGTTTTGGATAATGGAAATTGGAAAGGGAAAGGATTGAAGGGCATGGAAAGAAGCCGGATCCGAAAGAAACAAGGCAGATGAGAATGAGTTGAAGTAAAAGCGCGAAAATGAGAAAAATTTGTATACAAGCTATTAATTTTGCAATCAGAGGTGTGATTTTGATTATCTTTTTAAGGAACTCCTGGATGAGCTAATGTCTCTTATTAATAGATTGGAAAGTTCATTTTGTAAATATTGTAAGGGAGGATCTCATCTTTGTTGATAGATTGGTTCAGTTAGCTCATATCATTGTTGATAGTTTTTATGTCTTTAATCATCTTTCACCCTTTAACCAAAAGGTGGATTATGACGAAGAAGTGTAAGTTTTCGTAGGTTTTTACTGTAATTTGTTTCTTAGTTAAAAAATAATATCCTGTATTATATTAAAAAAAAAATAGAGAGAGAGAGGTCATCAAAAGGATGGGCCACATGGTACAACCTTGACCTTTGGGCCACAGAACGTAAAGACCACAAACCGTGACTTTATCTTTGTGGTGGGAGGATTACCCTTGCCGATCACTATCTAGCGCCATATATTAGATATATTTTTTGGTCCTTATAATTTTATTAAATTTTAAATTAAGTCCCTGAACTTTATTTTTTTGAAAAAATTATTGACAGGTCCCAAAGACCCAAAAAACCACAAAAAAATCTCAATCTAAATTCTCAAATAAAAAAAGTCCATAGAGACATTTTTATGATTAATTGGGAATGTGAAATGACTAAATTGCCCCCAATGAATTAAAAATGAAAGGTGTGGGAGGAGAAGTGTTCGCGCGTTTTTTCTCATTAATGAGAAAAAGAAAACGAAGAAAGCTATGGTAGCTGTAGGTCCAACATTGAAGGGAAAAATGTGATGTTCATGTCCTTGGCAAATGTTAGACTTTGCAACTTTCATCTACTATTTTAGAGCGTGAACATTGATTGAGGCAGTTTTTTTTTTTTTTTGGCTGTGTATGTTCGCTACATTCATATTGAAAGGTTGGTGGAGTTTTGACTCATTAGTGGACTATGTGCTAGGAGCTAGGTAAATAATATTAAGATTTTACTAAAGATATGATCTTGATCATTGAAGTTGAGGTTTCATCGTGGTTGGGTAGTATGAAAAAAATTGTGCTCTGTTTTTCAGTAAGATAACAAAGGGATTGCTCTATTTTAAGTGGGAATAGTTGAATGTGATGAAGGTCTATTTGCTTACAAAATACTGATATGAGATAAAAAAAAATATTATTAATACATGCAGTTATATTTGTTAATATAATTGTTACAGTTGTTAATACAAAGTGTATGTTGCAAGTTGTCACGAAAGATTGCTAGCTTTATCATTTACCTAGGGTTAGTGACTTCTTGTGATGCCTTTTGCTTTTTTTGATGGGTCTACAAGTTGGTGTAATTACAGCATTGACAAGGACACAAAACTATATTTCATATTTCGAAATGATATAATAATAAGTTAAATAAGTAGGTGGAAATAACACCTACCTGTATAATTTAATATTTGGATATGATATGATATGATATTCAGCTGTGAAAGTAAGTTCATGAAATTGTCAAAATAGGTAGAAGCAGTTGTTAAAATCCTGATATGCAATTGTGACAGGTGAGACATGTGAAATTCTGATATGTTAAGACTAGCTTGTCAAAATAAGTCATGTAGCTGTGAATATATGCATTAGAACTTGTAAAAACAGGCATAAGCTCTTGCCAAAATTGACACATTATTCGCCGTTTAACTTCCGCAAGTGTATGGGTCGCAAGTAATAATTTAGTGAGAAAACGAATGTCGAACCATAAGGACTATGATGAAAGTGAGTTAATAATTATAACCATGTTCTTAACTAGGTTGAATGAAATCATTTAGATTTGATCAAGTTAAATAAAAACTTTTGATGAAAATAACAAAACAAAACAATGGAAATTGGGTCTAACTTCAAGAGTTATTAACTTAGGATTACTTCTTCCCCATTGTATTTCATGAAACTATACAATTATCCACTTATGTTAATGAAATGAGTTTATATGCTAGTCGAAGATCCTAAAATCATCAACCAAGCTCTTTCAAGTCAAGATTAATTTTTAATTCTCATTAAAAATATTCAATCTCTTGTTTACAATTAATGAAAATCATCTTTCCAAAGCAAGCCTTCACTTGACTATGCTAGGTTGTTAGATATATCTCTATTCTAACAACAAACCATCCATTTAATTCCTAAATTTCAAGTCTAGCACGATTTTTCTTAAGTTTTACAATCAAAATAGCTCTCTCAAGCATCTTCCAATTGAACAACTCTAACCATGTGGTGATCACTACTACAAAAAACCAAATCTGTGGCGCTTATAATTGCAGTAGCTGTGGCGCTTGCGAAATGCCACCTATCTTAACGCTACTAAAAAAAGCTGTGGCGCTTGGAAGCGCCACAACATTTTAAAATTTTTTTTTAAAAAAAATACCCTCCTGTGGCGCTTGTTTGAGGAAGTGCCACAGGAGGGGGCCTCCTGTGGCGCTTGCTCAAGCAAGCGCCACAGTAGGGGGTCCTCCTGTGGCGCTTGCTTGAGCAAGCGCCACAATAGGGTCCCTTTTTTTTTTCTTTCTTCTTCTTCTTCTTCTTCTTTTTTCTTGTGGCTCTTTTTTATGCTTCCTGATTGTGAAGTTTTATATAAAATGAGTAGATTTCGTGTTTATCATCTCCACAAAATTGTCAATCTTTCTATTTTATATTTCAACATATTATATATATATATATATAATTTTCATATTTAAAATTCAAGTTCCCTAACAATAATGTTCTTACATTAATACTTTCCAAAGCTAACATAAAAAATATCACAATACAAGAACTTGATATGTGAACACAGTACATCAACAACTAATTAAGTAAATTAAAATATTACTAAAAAACGCAAGCTTGTCGGCAAAAAAATTTAAACAAAGCAAAAAGGCAAACGAAACAAACTAGGTTTTCATTCTTTCCTATTAAATTAGGAACAAAAAGGCAAACGTTATATTACGGTTTATCTTGACTAAAAAAAAATTTTAACAAAGCAAGCTAGAATGAAATAGTCTTCTTCTTACAAATCTATTAATTGACCAGCGCAGGGAGTGGGAGACCACATTGGTGATACTAGCTTGAGTGACGAGTGAGCGTGTGGGTGTGTTTTTTAGTGTGAAGATGAGAGGAAATGGAGGGAGGGGGCCGACGGATCCACTAAGAAGATGAGAAAGGGAAAGTAGTTTAATAGAGGAGAGAGTAGTTAAATAATTAAAGTGGAGTAGTAGTCAAAAAGAGAAGGAATGGGGGGCGAACACAGGACCACTACGGGGGAAATGAAATAATTAAGAGATACACTATAAATTTGAAATTTTTTTTTTTTAAAAAATGGGCAAGTGTGGCGCCTAAATAATTAGACGCCACACATTGCCTTTTGTTCAGCTTTGCTTAGGCGCCACAGCTGAACTTGAAATGGACATGGGTGGCGCCTATTTATTTAGGCGCCACACATGTCTATTTTAAAAAATAAAATAAAATAAAATAATAATGCTGCAGCTGTGGCACTTGGTGGGTTAGGCGCCACAGCTGCTTTCAAGCCCTCAAGTGTGGTGCCTGCCTAGGCCTCCTCAATTGTGTCACTTAATCTATTAGGCGCCACAGCTGGTACCCAAAATTAAAAAAAAAAATTATAAAGGTAAAAAAAAAAAAAAAAGAGAAGCTGTGGCACTTGTTTAAAGAAGTGCCACAAAATGTGCGTCACCTTTTACCCTTTTTGTAGTAGTGGATCAAATACAAGATAGCATCAAGCTCAAAGAAAAATCAACATATATACTCATTAACTAACAAAAGTAAGATAATCCAATAGTTTCAATCCATACAATGGGTAAAAGTAATCCTAATTAGGAGTTATAGCTACGCATGATCAATATAAAGAAATGCTACACATAGTTGCTGAATACATAAGAAGCTAAGACGAAAAAGAGGAGAAAAGAAGAAGAACCAAGTTGGAAATCCCAAAATCTCCTTTGAGAAGAGTACTCAAGCCTCCAAATCTCTCTCCCAAGCTCTTCCCTTGCGTGCTCCAACTTTCTAGAATGTAGAGTGTGTGTTTTCGGAGCTCTTCCCTGAGTTAAATAGTGTTTCACAGCTTCTGACATCAAAATGCGCAGCTGAACTTTTTCAGGACTTGCTACGGCAAGTCTGTCAACTTGCCGTAACCAGTTACATAGAGAACCAATTTTCCTTCAAATTCTTGACTTGCTACAACAAGTTTATCAAGTTGCTGTAACCAGTTACATAGAGAGCATACAAAGAGTACTTGTCACTGCAAGTTTGACAACTTGCTGAGGCCAGTTGCACAGAGAGCAAACCGGGATTTCTTGCCACGGCAGGTTTACCAACTTGCTGAGGCCAGTTGTAGAGGTTCCTCTATCTTTGCATTGCTTCACTTCCTTTATTCTTTTCTTTTTTTTCTTGATTCTTATAGGGCTTCAAAACTTGTCTTCATTCTCCTGCAAAAGAGAGAATTTATAAATTCTCAATTGAATCACAAATGTAACAAAAATTCCTTTGATTTTTGCTTGATATTTTGATAGATACATTTTCTTCTATACACTTCTTTCAATATACATTTTGAACCCAAAAGTAAGGAAAAGGAGAAGAAAATGTATTAGAATGTTATCAATTTCTAAAAGTTAACACACATATAGTTGTGAAATTTCAAAACTTCTCTGGAGAGGGAAATGACTTATCAAGGTATGTAAAAGAAGTTGTGAAAATAAGCAAAACCAGTTGTTAAAATTGTCATATTCAGTTGTGAAAGTTAAGACTTGTGAAACTTGTAATCTCAGTCAGATATGAAAAAGAAATTGTCGAAATGACTCATTAACTTGTGAAAATAGGCAAAACCAATTGTTTAAAAAAGAATATGCAGTTGTCAAAGTTGGGACTTATGAAACTTATAATCTTAGTCAGGTATGAAAAAGAAATTGTCAAAATGACTCATCAAGTTGTGAAAATAGGCAAAACCAGTTGTTAGAATTGTCATATGTAGTTGTCAAAGTTGGAACTTATAAGACTTGTAATCTCAGTCAAGTATGAAAAAGAAGTTGTTAAAATGACTCGTTAAGTTGTTAAAATAAGCAAAACCGATTGTTAAAAAAGGAATATATAGTTGTTAAAGTTGGGACTTGTGAAACTTATAATCTCAATCAGATATGAAAATGAAGTTGTCAAAATAACTAATGCACTTGTCAAAATAAGCACAAACAGTTGTTAAAATTCTGATAAGCAGTTGTGAAATCTGAGACTTGTGAAATTTCTAAAATTTTTCGGGTATGAAAATGCAGTTGTCAAAATGACTCATGCACTTGTCAAAATTGATTTATGAAACATAGTCATTTCACATTCTCAATTAATCATAAAAAAGTTCCTAAGGACTTTTTTGATTTGGGAATTTGAATTGGGACTTTTTAGTAGTTTTTTTGGATCCTTAGGATCTATAAGCGATTTTCCCTTTTTCTTTTTTATTAGGTGCTTGTAGATGCATCAGTCCCTACAATTTAAGACCGTTAATGAAGGACTAACAGAGGTTAACACAATTTATTTTGAGTGAGGTGGCATATGATTAAGCAGTACACTTGGATAAGTCCAACTATGCCTCTCTTGCTGATAAAAGAAAGGAAGAAAAAAAGCCGAGGTTCGAATCTGTTAGGAAAAAAAGGTCTTTAGAACTCTTGTCAAAGTCCTGTGCGAAAGTTCCCACCCCGTGAATATTGTGACAATTTCAGAGGTTGCCATTAGCAGAATGTCAATGGAAAGCAAGTGATTATCAGCAAAGCTAGCTCACAGCAATTATCGGCCCACTTAGTGATTCAATTCTACAATGTTCAAGAGCGGCTTGACTACGATCATCCCAACAAATCAAGAAGGCCAAATCCGCCATTGATAAGCTTCCTGAGCTTCCTCCATGGCAGCCTGCCACTGCTAACATTACAAAGAAACTCACGAAGCAAAAAACCGATAGAATTATGAAGCTCCTTTTGGGGTTTCTCCTACCAGTGATTGATTCCGATGCCATACCTCTCTTTCCTACAAGTTCTGCAACTTCTCCAACAATTTTTTGGGCAATCCATTGGAGATAATCTCTAGAACAACGAATAGTGGGCAAGATACTGGTCTGTCTCTTCATTTGCTGAATCAAACAGCTTTAAGCAACGAAAACCTGTTCGATGTTTCTCAAAGAAGCCTTCAGTTCAGTTTTTATTCCGTGTATTTTTTTAGTAGGAGTCCAAATACAGCCTAGTTGGACTTACATATCCATATGTATGCATAGTCACTTGCCACCCTACTCAAAATAAAATGGTGTTAGCCTCTGTCAGTCCTTCATTAACGGTTTTACACTATAGGGATGGATGCCACGAGTGGTTTAAAGTGTAAGGATTAAATAAAAAGGAAAAGAAGAAGCTTAGAGACCTGATTCAAATTTTGAGGGAACTATACGGACCCACATAATAATTTTTCCTATTTTTAAAGAAAAAATTGATAGAAAAAGGATTTGAAAATTGAAAAATTTAAATCAAGCTTATTACTATAATTAATAAAATAATGATTATACTTGATAAACAATTCACAACTATTTTGTAGGAAATACTTTATTTAAGATTTTATAATTTTTATGTTCTTTTTATGCCATTTTTCCTTTTTTAAATGGGTTAAAACTTTTTTATAAGCTTTTTTTTTGGATTATCTGAATATTAAATATATTTTTCCCAATCTTACCTTTAACTATTTGTTCCTATTCACTATTTTTCATCATTTTCCTTACTATTATTCTCTCTCATTTATCCTCATATAAATATAAAGAGCATATTTGAAAAATATAGGTATGTTGCCTACATATTTATTATTTTTATCTAATTTTTAATGGTTTTCATGAATAACACAATTTGGCTAATAAGACATAATAAACAGGAACGGGGGATTATTGTTTTCTAAACACAATTGCACAAGTATTCTTCTTTTAGAACTGATTTGGTTCAAGGTATTGTTTGATACAAAACATGTGCACCGAGCATGCTGAAAATGAGTGGAGGACATAATAATGTCAATGGATAACCATCACACTCCCTCTTATCTTTATTATAAAATATTAACTAATAAGTATTTTTGATTTTTTTAATAAGTCATTTGTAAGTTTTTAAAGAGCTTTTATTTTATTTTTCCATGCTGCTCATATTTAATAAGGGTAAGGGTGATCGGATAGAATAATAATTAATAGATATTTAAATTCAGTAAAGATGATAAGGATGATATTAAAAATTAATCGAATTCTATGACAACTTTAATGTTCTTAATTATTTTTATTGGTTTGTGAGTATTAATACTTAATAATTGATACTTTATATTCCCTCCGGTCCTAATTATAAGACAGAGTTGATTTTTTTGGAGAAATTAAGAAAGCCAATTAGATTACTTTAGAGTGTTTATATTTTTAGTATTTTTAGTTTATATTTTAGTTTATTAGTCAAATTAATTAGTTTGGAGAAAAAAATAAAAATAAAAATACTCTAAAGTAATTTAATTGGCTTCCTTAATTTTTCCAAAAAAGTTAACTTTCTCTTATAATTAGGACAGGGAGTAATAATTATAATGATGATGACAAGAGCGAGTATTATAATTTTATAAGACTTGGCCGAAATATACTTCTTTATTTGAAATTATTTCTTGCCGACATGATCTGGCTCGCACAACACAAGGTGTGCATGTTTTTCATAATTTTGGGGTCCACGTCACTCCATCCCAAATCCCATAAGATTAGTTTTAGTGAGTGTTTGGATAAGTTCTATTTAATTTGCCGCCAAAAATTCACTCAATCGTCACAAGATAATTCTCCCACTTTTATATTTGTGATGCTTCATGACCCATTTTGATCCGTTTTCGATCACTGGTTTGTCTTGTTCGTGACCTTTCATGTATATATGGGCTCCGCCCACAAAACTACTCCCAATATATACACATCACTGTTCCAACTACCGGCATTTCTTACTGCCGCAAGTCGTGATCTGTGGAACAAATTTGCAGGATCTTTTGGCGAATATTATTCTAGAAAACCGTATGAAATTAAACTTTGTTGATTCATAAAACTCCAGGTTGTGAAATCCGAACCGGACCGGCCGGTCCGGCCCGGTAACCGGCGAACCGGTCGGGAAACCGGTCCGGTCCGGGTTGGTGTTTTTAATAAAAGAAAAAAATTTCCTTTAGAATTTCATACTATAAATCTAAAATTTTTAATTTTTCACCGGTTTGGTCCCGGTTTGACTCACTGACCCTTAATCCAGTACCTTGACCGGTTCAATGACCGGTCCGAGTTTTAATACCTTGTTAAAACGTTATATTTAATGCTTATATGCTGTCAATTTTTTTTTTGTTTAATCCAGGACCACGATTTGACCGGAGAACGTACGAGTCATTCTGGACAACATGAAACGTTGAAACCACACAAGCACAGTAGTGGGGGCGGGCCATGTACAGGGTAAGTTTTGTGGTTTAACTTTGATGGGCTTTAATCGTGGGACCAACACCACACGTTTGTGCTTGCATAATAAATACGAGCCATTCTGGACAACATGAAACGTTGAAACCACACAAGCACAGTAGTGGGGGCGGGCCATGTACAGGGTAAGTTTTGTGGTTTAACTTTGATGGGCTTTAATCCTGGGACCAACACCACACGTTTGTGCTTGCATAATAAATACGAGCCCACGTAAACCACACGTACAGTTCAGTCTCATCAACGATCTCAACGTCACACCGAGTGGCTGTGCGCAGTGTAACGGTAGCACTAGGGGCAGGTATGGGTAGGGCTGGGTAGGATAAGACCCTTGCTTGATACTAGGCCTGAGTAATGGGCGGGCTGGGCTGACCCGAAAGTCAGCCCATTACCTGCCCGTTTATTTTTTAATCCGTACCCGTTAAGTACATGAGATAGCCCGGTAATAAACGGGCTGGACATACCCGTCCAAATTTGGGTGGGTAATGGGCAACCCATTTAGCATATGATATTAAAAAAATCTCTATTATTACAAAGTGTAAAACAATTCATTGTCATACTTTAAGTCCTACAGTACTGCGCTTTTGCATTTAACAAACACATAATACTCATATAACTGTCTGCAATGTACCTTTTAATTTAAATTAAAACATCACATAGTAACATTCACAATTAGAAATTCAGAATTTAAGCCTTAAATCACAACTAAAAAGAGTATTCAAACTTTGAATCTAAAGCAACAAAACTATTAACAAAAGCCATTCAATAAAAGTATTGGCATCTTTCCATAATCAGTCTTCTTAACATGCATCATCCTTGCATTTTTATTGAATCTTCAATAAAACCAATAAATAAAAAAAATAAACAGGCGGGTATGGGCAGCCCGAAGGGGTACCCATAGCCCGCCCGTTTAATGCTTAAATGGGCGGGTAATTTGCCCGCCCGTTACGAGCCTGTTTTGGGCGGGCCCAAAATGGATAAATTTATTACGGGTGTGGGCGGGCTTATCGGGTTACGGGCTTCTTGCTCAGACCTACTTGATACCCAATCTAAAGAATGAATGAGTTACATTTTACAGTTCGATGTCTGGCCTCGCCTACTAAAAGCCCTAATCATTTTGGGCTGGGCAAGTAGAGTGGGATTCCCTGCCCAAATGATAACTAGAAGAGTATTATACAATAGATAATATATATTTTAAATAAAAAAAATATATAAAACAATATTTAACTGACATAAAATTTATATTTTAAATAAATGAAAATAATTTTTCATTCAGGACCAAATGGGTAGGGTAGCACCCTTTGCCTGATGCCGGGTCCTACTTGGTTATTAGCCCGTCCAAAGCTGCCCAAAATTTTTTTGAGTAACTTTTTTAGGATTGGACTGGACATGGCAATTTTTTACAAGATTAGGATGAACGTATCAGGCCACTAGACACCATACTCAGCCCTAGATAACACCACGGTTATTATATAAAGCCCCCACCCTAAGGAAATGAGGACACCAAAGTGGCAAGTCGTAGTTATTGGTAGCACCGACGCCGAGCAAGAAGGATGAGTGTGAAGGGGCTGATTGAATCCTATAGTCTGAGCTCTATTCCCTCCAATTATGTGTGCCCTCAATGTCCAGAAGATTCCGTATGCTACGAATCTAATATTGTTATTCCCACAATTGACTTCTCCAAACTTACCTCCCGCGATCCCAGCGAACGCTCTGAATCAACCCAGCTCCTGGGAGATTCCTGTCGCGATTGGGGATTCTTTTTTGTATGCCCCAATACCTTTTTCTTCGTATATGTTATTAACCCCGTTCTTTTCATCGTAGGAGTACTAATATCTAATAGTTGGGTTCGTGAAATGTAGCTGATAAACCACGGAGTGTCGAAGGGAATGATGGATGAGGTGGTTAGAGGATGCGAGAGCTTCTTTAATCTGACAGAGGAAGAGAAGAAAGAATTCGAGGGAAGGAGTTTATTGGATCCCATAAGATGCGGGACCAGCTTCAATCCAGGCGTGGAAAAGTCTCTTTTCTGGAGAGATTATCTCAAGCTCCTAGTTCATCCTCGCTTTCATGCCCCTTCCAAGCCCCCCGGTCTCAGGTAGGTATCGCGCCTCCTCATCTTCCTCTTCTCTAAACAACCACGTTTCATATATGAAAATGAAATATCAACTGCTAACAACGATTGCAGCGAGATTATAGAAGAATTCTGCGAAAAAAGTAGGCAAGTGACGGAGGAGTTGCTGAAAGGAGTAAGTAGAAGCTTAAGGCTGGAAGAGAACTACATATATGAGAAGATGAACGTACGGCTGGGGACGCAAGTGTTTGTGGTGAACTATTACCCACCATGTCCTAGCCCGGAGCTTGCCAAGGGACTCCCCGAACACACAGATCATGGGCTTCTCACTCTCCTAATGCAAAACGACCTGGACGGGCTTCAAGTGCATCACGATGGCAAGTGGGTCCCCGTATGCCCGCCGCCCAACTCCTTCATGATCAACACCGGCGATCACATGGAGGTATACAATTGTTGTTTTATATATAAAGTTTTAGCATATGTATAGTGAAGGTGTTTTGTGGTCAGATATTGACCAACGGCAAATACAAGAGCGTTCTGCATCGGGCAATGGTGAATAAGAAAACGACGAGAATCTCCGTCGGCGCTGCGCATGGCCCTTCCCTGGACACTACGGTCAGCCCTTCGTCGGAGCTCATTACGGAGACTCATCCACCTGCTTATCGGGGCATTACTTACAGGGATTACTTGCTGCTTCAGCAAAGCAATCCACTCCACGCAAAATCTTGCTTGGATCGCATCCGCATTTAATTAATCCATACATACGTAGTGCTTTTTCGGTCATCTTGTCCATTTCTGTTTTAGTTTTGGAGTCACTGTTGCGTTACTGTGGGCTCATAATAATAAGGCTCCTGATCCAAAATCTATGGACGTCCTCGTTGTTTCCCACTTCCTTTTTTCTTGCCATGCTCCTTCCTTGTAACTGTATAATATAATATTACTACCTTTTTATTATACTTATATATTGGCAATTTTCGACCATATATATATACACATACCTTTATTGTGCTGGCACCACGCTAACATAACTCGCAGACCAGTGAAGTGAAATGTGCAGAAAGAAAGTCCACACTCTAATACCACGCGAGATTTCTAGATTAAGAGAGAAGTTTGATAAGTCGGGTGAAGAATTAACCACTGTATTGCAGTTCTCTACTCTGATATATCAGTGAGTCTTGTTACTGCTGAATTGATCGAGTGGGCCAGATCCAAACTACCAAGCCCAAGACCCCAAGCAATATAACATGGGCCCAATGCTAATTAATATAAAGGCTAAAATCCGCCACCAGGCGCCTTTGAATTTGATTCCTTGTGGCAAAAAAGAGTTGCATATTCATATGCTTGCAAGGACAACTTGTTCAATGTTTTATATGGAAAAGAAGGCTTAAAGGTGATTCCTCTTCGTATTTTAGTGTTTAAGAACTGGCCTAAAATGTACTACTTCAACACCTTTGTTCTCAACCGATTCAGCCATGCTAAATATCTGGACTTCCAAGAAATAACCCCTACCCCTGCACTGCAAGAAGGCACAAATGGAATCATGCGGCATAATTCATCGAAATCTTGCCTCTTTAATGCAATATTTTAATAGTTTTCACATGGGTTTTTTTAGAGCTTTTCCTGGCAAGACTTCTTTATTCTCTTTTAGTTTATGTCATAGTACTTTACAAATTGATAAATTTTGAATTTCATTGTTAATGGCATTTTGCTCGATTCATTTTTCAAAAAAAAAAAAAACACGCCTCACACTTTTGAATTTTTTTATAGTTAGTGCACTTAATTTTAATCCTGACGCCGGCAAAAGAAGCTGCAAATAATTTCTTTCTTTTAATTTATAATTGCCGCATAAAGTAATTGAGTGGATTTCATTTATATACAATCTTAATATCAATCTTTTTGGATCATAAAAATATTATACACGATGATCTCTAGGAATAAAATTAAAAGAGCCAGTTTGATTTAGGGGCTAGTGCGTGCTTCACTATATGACGAATTAAAATTCAAATATTATAATAGAGCAGAGAAATTTAAAATATAAGAAAATAAAATAAATTTATATAGAGATCACATTTTTTTGAAGTATGACTGCATAATAATAAAAATTTAATTTAATTCTGCACACACACACACACACACACAGAGATATTGATATCCTCCTGTCTTACAACAAAATGTCCGATTAATATCATATGTAATTTATGCTTGTTTATTAAAAAAATTCATATTCATAAAATAAAATTAAAAGACAACATAATTACAAGAAGGTGACACACTTATGAAATGGTCAGCTAAATCGATAATTTTAATTCATATTCACAAAATAAAATTAAAAGACAAAATAATTCTAAGAAAGTGGCATACTTATGAATGGGTCAGCTAAAAGCATGTTTGGAATACTTACAAGAAGGTGACACACTTATGAAATGGTCAGCTAAATCGATAATTTTAATTCATATTCACAAAATAAAATTAAAAGACAAAATAATTCTAAGAAAGTGGCATACTTATAAATGGGTCAGTTAAAAACATGTTTGGATTAGCTTATTTTTTAAAAATAAGTACTTATTGTAAAAATTTACCGTAAATTATTATTTATAAATATTTATCATTTCAAAATAAGTTATCCCAAAAATACATTAAATCATCATGCGAGTTGTTAAGAAAACAAGGGGAAAAAGAAGTGAAAAACACAACGGTTGCTTTCCCGTGTATGCAAACGATGCTACGCGTGAGAAGGCTGACAAATTGAGGAAAATTAAAACCCATCCAACACCGTCGATTCCAATATTAATTTCGATTCTTGAATATTGATCGCACATCAGATGAGATATTTAGAGTCGTGCTCTGGCAAATTAGTTTATTACTTTATTTTACTCCTCAGAATGAATTCAGGTCTGTGAGCCTCGTTTTCGTCCATACAAGAACAGCCCTTTATGTTCATTCCCTTGATTCTTTCGTCGTTCTCTCTTTCGACTGCTTTCTTTCTGCTGTTTGTTTCCTTTTTCCAATGGCTCCGAAAAAGAGAGTGAGAAATCTCATTCACAGTCTCAAAGACACGGCCTCCATATTAGCAGCAACTCTGTCGCTCAAAAGCCATGTCTCCTCTGTTCGCCTCCAAGTCCTCCGGGCCACCAGTCACAGCATCTCATCTCCCCCATCGCCGGAACAAATCGCCGCCGTCCTCTCCGTAGGTCAAGGCTCGCATACTCTGCCACGTGTCTGCATAGAAGCTCTCATGGACCGACTTCACGAGACGCGAAATGCCATGGTTGCCCTGAAATGCCTTTTCATGCTGCACAACATAATCAGGGGACCCCTCGCTCTGAGGGATCAACTCTCCCGTTACCCTTCCTCTGGTGGACGAAATTTCCTCAATTTATCCAACTTTCGTGACAATTCAGGGCTGGAATCAGTGGAATTATCTTCATGGGTTCGATGGTATGCGGGCGTTTTAGAGCAGTCTTTAACAGTATCGAGAGTTTTGGGTTATTACCTGACCAGCGGCGACAAATATAATGAAAAGACTCGGGTCCAGGAAAGAAAGCATCTTCAGGGATCAAACTCGGACTTGTTGTGTAAAATTGAAAGTCTTGTGGGATTCGTAGAGCAAATAACAAGAGTGCCCGAATCGTTGTACCTTCAAAATAATGAGTTGGTGTATGAAGCGGTGAGACTAGTGGGTGGAGATTACAGAAGTGTGCAATCCGAAATATTATTGCGGGTGGAAGAGTTTGAGAAAAGAAATGAAATTCTCGATGTGGGGGAGTTGAGTGAGTTGGTGGGGTATTTGAAGAGAATAGAGGATAGCAAAGAAAAGCTGGTACTTCTGTTTGTGAATAGGAGAAGGAATGATGCATTCTGGGATTTTATTAACCAGACGAAAACAGAGATGGGGGCGAAGAAGGTGGAGATGGAGGGAAAGTGGCTGACGGTGAGACCCGAGTCGATCGGGTGGCCAAACCCGTTTCTTGAACCGGGCCAATGGATCGAGATTCCACCTGGCGAAGGATGGGTGGGTAAGATCAGAAATGGCGTTCTCTAACTGTTCCAACGGTAGGATAACAATTTTTCGGTTCTGGGCCAAAACAGTTGGAGAACAGTTGACAGGCAAGTCCTTCCTTCGTTCTCTCGTCATGGTGTCCCAAGGATATTTCATTATTTGGATAGTTTTACTGTTGGTCGTAACATGGTGTGCTGTACAGTTTGTTTTTTGGGATGCGACAGATAGGCGAGGGAGCTATACAGCTTGTCCAGTCGTTGTTTTTTTTGTTTTTTGCCCAACGGAAAAGGAAAGAAAAGAGAGATCCTCCTTAGGAGCATTGAGTTTTGACCTGGCTTGTATTCTATATTCGTTATTTTTTTTGGTACATGAGAGGGCCATCGTCCAAAAATTAGTGTCTGTTTGGATTAGCGGTGAAGAATGAGGTTTTTTTACAGATGAGCTTTTAAAAAAGTCATATAGAAAAAAAGGAGATTTGTAGATGTGATTTGTGTTTGGATTGGCGGTATCAGGAGTAACTTTTTTTTTCATAAAAATTGAGAGAAGTAACTTGGATGAGCTTCACATAAAAGCTCCATTTGACTCATAAGCCCAACCATCCCAAAAACTTTCCCAAACACATCAAATGAGCTTTTGGAGCTTTTAGCCCCCAGATGGGCTTTTTTTGAACCCAGACAGGTTCCCAAACAGACCTTTAAACTAGTGTGTGTTTGATATTACTTATTTTTAGATAACAAATCCTTATTATGTAAGTCGAGATAAAACTCCTCTCACATACTTACTTCGTATACCGTAAATCACGATTTATAAGCAGTTATTGCCCAAAAATAAGTTATCTCAAACAAATACTTAGACTATGAGGGGATAATTCCCAGACAATCGTTTTGAGGCACTGTCCGTAGGTCCGGACAAACATGAAGAAGACCGGAGACTGACTATCCGTCTTTGGCCAGAGCATCTGCCATGCAATTTTGTTCCCTTGCAATGTGTTTCACCCCTACTTCCCATGTGTATTTCAGCACCATATCTACTAATAATTTGAATCAGATTCCAATAGCGCCTTCTTAAATCCGAGTTCCCATGCTATGTTTAGCCCTCTTAGCATTGCCCATTCTTCTGCTTCATAGACACTACAATTTCCTAGTGTGTGTATGAACCCAATAAGCCAAGTACTACGCAGATCTCTAATAATTCCTCCACAACCAGCTTTGTTTTTCTATGTTTCTATATTTATGAATGGGGAGGAATTGAAGCTTCTGGGCTTTTTCCAATTCCCAAAGACGGTTCCTTGTGCCATGCTGGAGTGAGTCGAATTTTTGGGTCTCGGTGCTGGTGGGCTGGTGGCGGATGGTAGTCCTAAAATATTACTTTATCATCACCTGAACAAGTTGTTCAATAATGAATCTGTGCAGTCCCGACTTTTTTGCGTGTTCATTTTATCTTGGGTGCATCACTGTCCGTTAAATAGGACCAATAACTCTGACGGGTACACAGTTGTGTGTATCTTTCTGAATATGTTTAGATTCATAGTTCGATGTTCCTGTCGATAATGATACACACGGAAATATCAAATATCTCACCGACACCCCCGTTGAATTTGTATGCATTATTCGATTGAGAGTAATGAAACCTCAAGCTCTTGGCTACTCCGTGGATGCATTTTTAGTTCTCAGCTGCGCTGAAGATTGGTCCCAAAAAAAATTTGAGTTGAGAATCACTTACCATGTTCTACACCCGTCAAGCTAAAGGACATAGACAACCCCTTGTTACTTTGTATTCCCTTCAGTACAAAATATAACAGTTAATTTTCTATAATGAAATTAAATAAACTAAATAAATTATTTAATCATATCATATATTATATATCCTTAGATTATATATCAGTTTATAAATTAAACAAAACAGTTTAAAATAATAATAAATATAAAAATAATAATAAATATAAATATTTTAAAATAATTTAATTAATTTTCTTAATATCTCTGAAAAAACAACTGTCTTATATTTCATATCAGAATACACTGACAGAGGATAGACAAAGCCAAGCAGAAAACTAAAATGGCCAGCGATGGGAGATGAATATTGGATGAGAATGAAAGAAGACGACAACTTGCTCCATCTTGTCATCTCGTACCTTCTGGAATACTTTTGATTAACAATTAATAACAGGAAAACGGACAATACAATTTTTCTTTTGACAGCAAAATCAAGAATGCAATCACAGAATAGTGGATTGTTCTCCCCAGGGGACCCTTTTTACGGTCGGGGTGAGTGGTGGGAGGCATCTATATGGAATCACTGGGATCAGAAGTGGACCATTTGTTCACCCTGGAGCCCGCTATCCTCGCCTGCAATTTCCCAAAATAGAAAAACTAACCATAAACATGTACTGCTAATTGTAACTCCAATCATATTTTCCAACACCAGTTAGATAGAATGGTGCCCTAATTAATAATAATAAATTGTTCAAGCGTGCACATGTACGCACCTGCTTTTCCCAATCACATCTTGCTGTTATTAAGATGAGTACCAGCGTCTGAATTCCCGTCCCGCCGAATATCATTCCCCCCCATATGCCCTGCCATGCAAAACAAAAGGAAGAAAAAGAAAAAGAAAAAATTACATTACAAATGAGCAGTTAGTGTAGCCAGGTTTATTTCTACACACACACACCCACCTCGACCCCAAGCTTGAAAACCCATCCCATGAGAAATCCAAGAGGGAGTCCAACAAAGTAGTAGCAGCCTAGATTTATATACGCTACTGATGCTTGCCATCCCGAACCAACAGCCACTCCTGTATTTACCATATCATTAATTATGAATATGATCAGCAAGAGAGTGTGCTTCATCTAAATTTATGTGCTTGCGTATGTTATATATTTCGACCTGACAAAACTGGTTGCACACTGTTGAGAAGTATGGTGACGGCCAAGAGAAAGGCCATGCCATCAACGGCCTCAAGTACATCTGAACTGGACGTGAATATGTAAGCAAGCTGGTCGTGAAATCCCATTATTAGTGCACAAAAGAACAGCCCTATCACTGTTGATTCTGCAACTGATACTTCCGTCGCAAACTTCGCTGCTTTCCCATTCCCAGCTCCCAGCTCGTTCGCCACCCTTACCCTATTGAGTCAAGTGTCAACATCCATCATTGTTTATGTACGTAAACTATGGTCTCGCCTCAATTTCATTCGGTCATAATGGTGATTGATCAATAATCATTTCAAACTAGATTAATAATCCCAGTGCTAATCTCCTGATAATCAACCTTTAAATATTCAAAGCGAAATTGGTATAATGGATGTGACTTAGAGGTTAGGTGCAGCTTTAAATTTTTTTTTTTGGTTTATGCCTATTGTCATTTTGTTGAAATGTGCTTAGATAATACTCCCTCCGGTCCTAATTATAAGATAAAGTTGACTTTTTTGGAGAAATTAAGGAAGCTAATTAAATCACTTTAAAGTATTTATATTTTTAGTATTCTTAGATTATATATCAGTTTATTAGTCAAATTAATTAGTTTGAAGAAACAAATAAAAATAAAAATATTCTAAAGTGATTTAATTGGCTTCCTTAATTTCTCTAAAAAAATCAACTTTGTCTTATAATTAGGACCGGAAGGAGTAGTTAATATATAAGGATATTTGTGTGATTTTGATTGTAACCATTATTAGGATTTATTAGCGGGACAAGTCTATTTGTCCATAGCTTGTAAAAGTATATAAATATATAGGGTCAGACCCTACTCGAGTAGTGGTTGTAATTGTTTCTTTTCAAGTTAATAAAGCTCCTTTTGTTCTCGCATGTGTAAGCTCAGGATGGAAGCTGTTGACATGGCATCAGAGCCAACGGTGCGATCATGATCCACGTATCTTCCATTGAGTGAGACATTTTTTTTTCTTCTTCTTTCGCGAGTTCCCTTTTCTTTCTGGAGTTTTTCGTTCTTTCCTTCTTGCCGTTCTCGAAACCTGATGGGCGACGGAGGTGACGCTGCTTCAAAGGCCATCGGTGGTTCTGGCGTCGGTAATGTTTCTGATCCGGCCAATCTCTCTTTTACCCACGCTCTTTACCTTCACCCGTCTGAGACCCAAGGATCGATGATTGTGTCACATGTTCTAACTAGCACCGACAATTACACCGTTTGGAGTTGTGCTATGCGAATCGCTCTCAAGGGCAAACACAAACTTGGTTTCGTCGATGGTTCTTGCAAGAAGGCTGATCAACCACCGGAGTTGCACGATCAGTGGGAACGCTGCAATGCCGTCGTGCTTTCTTGGCTCCTTAACTCGATTTCGAAGGATCTTGCCAATAGTGTGGTGTTCTATGAAGAGGCGCACAGAGTTTGGTCCGATTTGAAAGAATTGTTTGACAAGAAGTCCGGTTCACGGATCTTTGCCCTTCACCGTGAAATTTCCTCTCTCCAACAAGGTTCATCTTCTGTCTCAGTTTATTTTTCCAAGTTAAAAGAGCTCTGGGAGGAGCAATCTGTTCTTGTTCATCTTCCTACTTGTACGTGTGTTACTTCCACGGCTTATGTTGAAATGCTTCAGCAACAAAAACTTTTACAATTTCTTTTGGGGCTTAATGATTCCTATGCCCAAGCTCGTAGTCAACTGCTGCTTATGGTCCCTCTTCCTTCCGTAAATCAAGCGTATGGTATGATTTTGGAAGATGAGGCTCATCGTTCCCTTACCTCTTGAAAATTCTTCCTCTGTTGACGGTTTCGCCATGGTGGCGAAGGAAAGAGGACGAGGCAGGGGAAGGGGTCGTGGAGATCCTACCCTGGAATGTTCCTACTGTCACAAACCCGGTCACCTTAAAGATAATTGTTTTCAATTAATTGGGTACCCTTCTAACTTCCGAGGGCGCAAAACTAAACAAGTCCGAGAGACCACTGCTAATCAAGTATCTGCTAGTTCACTATCTGATGAAGAAGCTCTCACCAATACAACAAGCACCATTACACCATCGCTTACCCAGGAGCAATATGAGCGTCTTCTAGCTCTCCTCAAAAAGGATTCAGAGCCAACAATCCATGCATTAGCTGGTACAGGTTTGGCTGTTCCTTCATCTTATTCTAATTCATATGAATATTGGGTAATAGATTCTGGGGCCACTACTCACATGGTTAGTAATTTGAATCTCTTATCTGATTATAGAGTCTATGATGGGCCTGTCAAATCCATTAAACTGCCTGATGGTAAACGAGTACCAGTTACTCATATTGGTTGTGCTAAAATCGCCAATGATATTACTATCTCTGACATTTTATATGCACCTTCATTAGAATTTAATTTGTTGTCTGTTTCTCGGTTAACAAAAGAGCAACAATGTCTTGTCACTTTCTCTCCTGATTCCTGTCTCCTGCAGGACCTACAGGGTGGCAAGACGAGGGTGACTAGTAGATTGGTTGAAGGACTCTACATTTTACAAATTACTAAATCTTGTGCTATTGTCAAAACTATTCATACTAGCTCTAAGAATCTTAGTTTTTCTGACATGTGCATGTGGCACAATCGATTGGGCCATGCGCCCTATTCTGTTATGAAACATTTGGGTTTTGTATGTGAAAACGATCCTATGCTCAATGAGAAATGTGAAATTTGTGTTCAGTCCAAACAAACCAAATTCCCATTTACCTCTAGTTACATTAAAACTCATCAATGCTTTGAATTGCTTCACCTTGATGTGTGGGGACCTTATCGAATCCCAACACACCAAGGATATCTTTATTTTTTAACCATTGTTGATGATTTCTCTAGAGCAATGTGGACATTTCTCATGAGATCCAAGTCTGAGGTAACTAATTATGTTAAGAATTTTATTGCCTATGCTGCCACACAATTTTCCCTAGCTGTTAAGACTATTCGTAGTGATAATGGATTAGAGTTTGTTAATTCTGACCTTACTAAATATCTCAAAGGAAAAGGGATTGTGCATCAAACCACATGTCCATACACACCTGAACAAAATGTTGTAGAAAGGAAACATAGAACAATTGTTCAAATTGCAAGGGGGCTTATATTACAATCGGGAATTCCTATCCAATATTGGGGGGAATGTATAAAAATGGCTACCCATTTAGTTAATAGGATTCCTTCTCGCATATTAGCATATAAAACTCCTTATGAGTTTGTTTATGGAAAAAGTCCTGATTTGACTCACCTTAAAGTGTTTGGATCCCTAGCTTATGCTACTAACTTGCATAATAGTGATAAATTTCAGGGCAAATCTATCCCTTGTGTTTTCCTTGGTTTCCCTGATAATCAAAAAGGTTTTCAGCTCCTTGATTTCAAAAGCAAACGAATATTTTCTAGTAGACATGTAAGTTTTGTTGAAAACAAGTTTCCATTTAAAGATGTTTCCTCTAATAATTCTGATGGAGTATGTAGGGACATGAGAAATATGTTCTGGTTTGATCTAGATGAAGCTCAGCACATTTGTTCTCCAAGAATTGAGAATACACATGTTGAGCAACATCTAGACTCTCCCAACACCGCTCAAGAAGCTGACACACAGACTAGAATGCAGGGACCAACCTCTTTGCATTCTGAAAATAGAGGACGGACCAGCAGAGCAAGGCAGCCTCCCATTTAGTCCAAAGACTATGTATGCTCCCTTATACAAACTGAAACAGATAATAGGTACCTTTATAGTATTCATAACTATGTTTCATATGCCAATGTTTCCTATGATCACATGTGCTTTGTAACATCTATTGATATGATACATGAACCTGAATCTTATAAGGATGCTGTAAAGGATAAACGTTGGGTGGAGGCAATGAATAGTGAAATTCAGGCCCTAGAAGATAATAAAACTTGGAGGATTGTGTCTTTACCTAAAGGAAAAAGAGCTATTGGTTGTAAATGGGTGTATAAGGTTAAGTACAATTCGAATAGGAGTATAGATAAATTTAAAGCAAGATTAGTGGCTAAAGGATATAATCAGAAGGAAGGAATAGATTATCATGAAACTTTTTCACCGGTTGTTAAGATGTTAATTGTGAGATTAGTTCTAAAACTAACTGCCATGTATAAATGGGATTTGCATCAGATGGATGTATGCAATGCTTTCTTGCAGGGAGATCTTGATGAAGAAGTATATATGGAAATACCCTAAGGGTTTACCATTAAGGGGGAGAACTTGGTATGTAGATTAAATAAGTCATTATATGGCCTTAAACAAGCCTCAAGGCAGTGGAATTCTAAGCTTTGTGATGCACTATCTTGTGCTGGATTCAAGCAAAGTGAGTATAATCATTCCCTATTTATTCAAAATCGAGATGATGGTGTTGTGTTAATACTTGTATATGTTGATGATTTACTCATCACAGGTAATAGTAAGTCTGGTATCTATGAAATTAAGACCTTTTTGCATAACATTTTTAAAATAAAGGATCTTGGTTTAATGAAGTATTTTTTGGGAATTGAAATAGCCATTTCAACTGATGGTATAATTCTATGTCAAAGAAAGTATGTTCTTGACATTTTGGCTGAGACAGGGATGAGTGCTTGTCGTCCACTTCAAGTGCCTTTAGCTCAGAATCAGAAACTTACGGCATTTGAAGAAGGAAGGAATAAGAAGGATGAATTGCTGAAGGATCCAGAATGTTATAGAAAACTTGTTGGTAAGTTAATTTATTTGACAATGACTCGTCCTGATATTTCATTTTGTGTGCAGACGTTGAGCCAATTCATGCAAATGCCAACAAAAGAGCATATGGCAGCAGCATTGAATGTGGTACGATATCTGAAAGGAAGTCCAGGCATGGGCGTGTTGCTAAGTTCGAGAGGCAATTTGGAGCTAGAATGCTTCTGTGATGAAGATTAGGGCTCTTGCAAAACCACAAGGAAGTCCGTGACTGGATATTTGTTGAAATTTGGAGGATCCTTAGTAATGTGGAAAACAAAGAAACAAGCCACAGTATCTAAATTATCAGCAGAAGCGGAATATCGTGCCTTAATTATGGCTGTTTCAGAAATTGTTTGGACAGTTGGTATAATCAAGGATTTCAACATAAGCTGCAAAAATCCTGTAAAAGTGTTCTGTGATAATCAAGCAGCAATTCATATTGCGCATAACCCAGTTTTTCACGAACGAACTAAGCATATTGAGATAGATTGCCACTTCGTCCGTGAAAAACTAAAGAAGAAGATTATTACATTGCAGCATGTTAAATCAGAGGATCAGGAAGCTGATTTACTTACTAAAGCTGTTGGCATAGATGTTCAACAAAGGCTACTGTGCAAATTGGAAGTTGTCAATATGTTTCAACCTCCAATTTGAGGGGAGTGTTGAAATGTGCTTAGATAATAGTTAATATATAAGGATATTTGTGTAATTTTGATTGTAACCATTATTAGGATTTATTAGTGGGATACGTTTGTTTGTCCATAGCTTGTAAAAGTATATAAATATATAGGGTCAGACCCTACTCGAGTAGTGGTTGTAATTGTTTCTTTTCAAGATAATAAAGCTCCTTTTGTTCTCGCATGCGTATGCTCAGGATGGAAGCTGTTGACACATTTAATTAGCAAAAACCGACAAGGAAGTAGATGCCAATAACTCGTAGTACTTGTTTGACACGATAAACCTAAAACCGGCTAGGAAGTTAATGCCTTTGACACGACAACGTCTTAAATCCTTACCACCAAACATTATTCATGAGACTTTACAGTTGTCTTCTGAAAGAAAGAAAAATAAGAGAAGATGAGGGATTAAAGTTAAAACAGTACCCGGTCCCGGCAAAGAAAGCAAGAGGAACCATCATTTCCCATCCGTTTATAGTCATACTGCGTGCAGAGAATTTAAGGGGAAAAAAAGGACCAGTAAGGATGGAAGTTTAATATTTGCAGGGAATAAGCAACATCTCAAAACATTAAAACTCACCACACTGAGAGCGCATCTACCGCAACAGTGGCGTTCTTCAAATGCCCCGTCATCAGTATGAGTATCCTGTAGTACCAGTTCTCCAAACTGCATTTATCACCCTCTCAAATAATTAATTCGTCCTATACTCCTATCTATGTAACCAAAAGGTGTCAAGTCAAAACATTGGCAGAGAGAGAGAGAGACCATAGCATGACCCCAGAAGCCGCAGAGAGCTTGAGAAATTCCCAGAGGCCAGAGAAGGCTTCCACGGAAAAACCAGTCCAAGTCAAAGGGCATCCACCGCAAGCCACGTAGGCGTACATGCCCAACACCAGAACCCACCACGATATGTCCAGAGAAATAGCCGCACCCACCACTCCTACGTCCCAAACGTACACCAGCAGCCAGCTGGTGAAAACATTGACCACTAGACCCGCCAGTGAAACCCAAGCAATGACATGGGTCTTGAGCTGGCACTGTAGGAACCTTTGAAGCGGGAACTGAAACGCAAAACTGAAGTGCAAAGGCATGAGCCACAGAGCCACCACGCCTGACTCCACCGCCACATCTTCCGGCTGTCCCAACAATCTCAGAATAGGGGTCGCAAACACATAAAACGGCAACAGCAAGAAGCAGCACACAAACAGAACTATCCAAGACCTTTGCATATATATCCCCAGCATGTGGTATCTCTTTGCCCCAAACGCCTGCCCGCACAGTGTCTCCAGCGCGCTTGCCATCCCTAGCTAAATAATATATATAATAACACGAATTAAATTCATAATAATAATAGTGGGAAATAAGCAGAGAAAGTATGGCCATCAATTAATTAATTGGGAATGTATACAAGGAGGCCGAAGTTGAAGCCGACGATGACGGTATTGGCGATGGATATGGAAGCCAGCTGAACATCTCCGAGGTGACCGGCGAAGGCTTGGGTGACGACGTTCATGGTGAACGACGCCACGCGGCTGAAGATAGAGGGACCCACGATCAGCCATAGCTTCTTGGATTCCATCCACACCTTGGTTCCGAGTTTATCTTCCTGACCCGGAGTCGGAGACCCGTCCTTGGGCGAAGACTCTGGAAGCAGAGGCTGCCTGAGGTTGCCATTATTATCTTCGTCGTCTCTGTTAACGCTCCCCATGATCGGAAGGTAAGACGCGCTTGACAGTACTAACGTTCCGGTAGTTGCGCCAGACTAAGCTAAAATGCGGAGTGCGAGACGTCTCTTGTGATTCGATTATAAGTATGTTTGTTTCAACTTAAAAAAACTTATAAGTTGCTTTTTACGTAAATCGAGACACAACTCCTCTCACATACTTACTTCGTATACCGTAAATCACTATTAAAAAGCAACTTATAAGCAATCGAATCGCTCAACCAAACATACCCTATATACGTGGCCGGTGGCCCTTTGCTGCCCTCACATGTTTCAGTATAAAGCTTGAACCTTCACAAACAATTGGGCGAGGGGGGGAGTAAGGGACAGAACCTTCTCAATTCCAAATTTGCTTGTTACTGTCCAAACAAAATTCCAAATTTGCTTCTCGAAGGAGGTTGAGCGCCTTAACATCAAAACTATAATTTTAATTTTAGAAGATAAAACTTTTTTTATATATTTAATTAATAATTATAAAAATTATTCTCTAAAAAATTAATATAAAAGAATTCTTATTCTCTCGTGTCACCTTATAGAATCCGGCTTCTCTCCATTTCTTATCCCTTGTGCCTCCCTTACCCAAAGCATTGCCGTTTTGGGTAAAAAAAAAAAAAGCGGAAGGATAGATCCTTTTTTTAAAAGAAAAATATACGTAGCAATTTGAAATATTTGTTAAGAGGCATCAAATATCTTAAAATATTTTTTATATACCCTCAAATATTTTTTTTTATAATAATTACTGTCTAGTAAAATATATTTTAAAATATTATTTCAATAACATCTAGTATCATAAATTAATTTTTTACTCACTCAATATCTTAAATAATTTTTCAATAGTAACTACTGTTTACAAACTGCATTCTAAAATATTTTTTTATTAACATTCAGTAACATAAATTATTTTTTAAATCATTCAATACCTTAAATAATATTTTCAATAATACCTAGTATCCTGAAATAGGTTTTTTATTTTGTATCTAATTCCTTGAAATATTTTTTTATCACCACTCTATATCTTAAGTTTAGATTGTTCGATACAATTAGAAAATATTGTACCATGTTGAATATAAAAAATATTATTTCACGATATTAGATGATGCTGAAAAAATACTGCATGATTAAGGAAAAGGGGGCCCAACCCTCCCTTTTTTTTGGACCCAAAATGACAGTATATTTGGTAAGCAAGGCGCACGGGACGAGAAGAGGCAGGGCCAGAAGCCGGATTTCACCTTGTCACGTGAGTAAAATGGCGTTTCGTGTAGTATGGATGCATTAATTACACATGGCACTTGTTCCTTGATTACTAGAAAATTCAAACAAGTTTTATCCATTTAGTGGGAAGTGTATGCTTTTTTGCTTTCTACTATTATATTGCGATTACTAGATTATAAATGCCTGATTTACTTGGAGATAAGGGGAACGGAACAAGTAGACGTGACAAGTGCTGGTGTCCATACATTCGATGACGAGATTAAAGGTTGATGATATGTAGTCATATGTAACAGTTCGATAAAAACTAGTCATGCTGTTGTAAAGAAATGTCATATTCAGAATTTGTTGGGTGAATCTGCGCAGCTACCTGCCACATGGACATACAAGTTGCTGAGTAATGCTTCAAGAGTCATCCTCATCATGATATATATTGGATCTGGCTGCGGTGTGCTGTCACTCCTTTTCTCCCAAACTACACCATTTTGGTGTACACCGTTTTGGTGTAGTTTGGGGTAAAGAGGTTGGGATTTTTTTAAAAACATAGAATATAGTATTTTAAAATATTTTTTTGGAAGTATCTAGTATTTTAAAATATTTTTTAAGTAACATGTAGTATCCTAAAATAATTTTTAGTACTTTAATCCCTTAAAATATTTTTTCAGTTGTATCCACTGTGTTAGCAGACTGATTGTAATTTAACCCTTAATGTATTTTTTCAGGTCTAAAAATCACTTTAAAATATTTTTTTGGTATTTTTAACCCTTTAAAATATTTTTTGGTGCTTTTAACTCTTTAAAATACATTAAGAGCTAAATTGCAATCAGTCTGCTAACACACTGGATACAACTGAAAACATATTTTAAGGGGTTAAAGTACTAAAAATTATTTTAGGATACTACATATTACTTAAAAAATATTTTAAGATACTAGATACTTTCAAAAAAATATTGTAAAATACTATATTCTATTTTTTTAAAAAAAAAAACTCAGCCCCTTTACCCCCAAACGGTGTAGTTTGGAAGAAAAAGACTGGCAGCGGAGATCCATATATATTAGATTAGATTCTTTAGTTAATGATTATATTATTATTTTATTTGATTGGATTATTTAATATTTATTATAATCTTATAATTATATATAGATATTATATCTTAGGATTATAGCTTAGATTTTTTTTTTTTATCAGATCAAATTAAATTATAGGTTTAGCTTTAGGTTTGCCTGTATAGACTAAAGGGCGTATTTGTACTCTCTTTTATTTAAGGATTGATTAATCAATAATATTTCATAGTTTCTTTTTTTTTGCTCTATCGATGTAATCCTTTAAATTCAACACAAACATGGAATAGAATTCATGATAATTTATAATATTTGTAAATTATGAATGAGAGTGGGAATATAGTATTTGTTTTGGTTTTAAATATAAGAGTTTAATAGAATAATGATATTTTCTTTAAAATATCCTTATCGATTGAATATATTAAAAGATATTTTCATCAACGAGACAATGACCGAGTGAAGAATTTTTGAAGAAACAGTACATTGCATATTTTACATTTATCATAAATAATTCGTTTAACTAACTATTTTAATATATAAAAATTAGTTGTTTATTAGGGGATGAGTCATAATTAATAGAGGCAAAAAAAAGAAAGAGAATAGGTGTTGGATAGGAAGGAGGGAAAGAAGTGATGAAGGGAGAGATTGTTATTGGGAGAGAGGGGTGGGGGTTGAGGAGGATGGTTGGAGGA
Source organism: Inga oerstediana (assembly GCA_963210345.1). NCBI lineage: Eukaryota > Viridiplantae > Streptophyta > Magnoliopsida > Fabales > Fabaceae > Inga > Inga oerstediana. Next base: position 4,183,791 of record OY723405.1, read on the forward strand.
ATGCCACTTGTGTGCAAGGTCTGCTAGCAAACGATGGATCCAGTTTTCCTGCTCTTCATGGGAAAGCTAGTTAAATTTGGTGTGTGTTTGGTAAAGCTTTTTTTAATAGCTTCTGGGGGAAAAGTGAAGAATAGCTTTTAGAGAATAGATTATGAGTAGAATAGATTATGAGAAAAAAGTGATTTTGATAAAGTTAGAGTGTTTGGATGTTATAGTCAGAATAGCTTTTTTCATTGTCAAATTACTAAAAAGGACATTAGTTTTTTGAATAATTACATGTAAGGGATGAATTTATATTATATGCATTATTAAACATTAAATGTTTAATAAATTCAAAAAAATTCGAAATAAATTTTAAAAAAATTATAATAATAAAATTAGTCAAATATACAATATCAAAAAATATATAAAATTATTTTATAAATTATATTATTAGTCTATAATGTGGTTTAATATAGTAATAACATGTGTGTGTGAACATATGTGGTTTAAAATTAGTCAAATATATATACATATGTGTGTGTACATGTATAGTAAAATTAATTATAAGTAGTTAGGATATAAAATAATATACTACAAAATATCAAAGTACAAGTTCAGAGTAGAGATACGCATACATTTCACTGATTGGCAAAAATAGAATACGTCGAAATGTAAATACAATAACATTTAACAGATTGTCAATAAAAGCGTACGTAATAGAATACATGACTAAGCTTCGTGCATATAATAAACGATTTGATCTCTTATAGAATCACGAAGAGAAGCCATGTCAGATGAAGATGCAATTGATGAATGTTGTGTTGAAGGTTCTACATCGTCATCTGCATCGACATCACACAAAATACCCTCTCGATCATGGCGTCGGAAGTCAGGATCAGAAATAGACGTTCTTCTAATGAAGTTGTGTATAGCCATTGTAGCGCACACAATTTTAACCTGTGTGGGGAAGCTATAGCTACGCATATTCTGTAATATTTCAAACTTATTCTTCCAAACGCCAAACGTTCTTTCTATTGTGCACCTAAGACTGGAATGTAAGTAATTGAAGGTCTCATTGTGGTTTTGAAACGTAGATGACCTCTGAAAGTCCGGGAGATGATAACGCTCGGATCTGTATGGACCAAGGTATCCAGTCGGGGTGGGATAGCCAGAATCCACCAAATAATATTTATCTTTACAAAATAAATAGGTTAGTCAATAACTATATATATATATATATAATTAATAATAATTAAAGTGTTGGAGTTATAAGCATACCTTTGGGGGGATGTGGAAAATTCATCGACGGCGTTGTCAGAGCATGATCAAATACACGCGCATCATGGGCTGTTCCTTCCCATCCAGCCAACACGAAGGTAAAACACATGTCCCAATCACAAACTGCCATTACATTTTGCGATGTATATCCTTTTCTACCAATATATTTTGTTCTTTCATTTGCTCTGACCTTGCATGGAATGTGGGTGCCATCAATTGCTCCAATAGCATTTTTAAAGAAAGGCCAGTATCTATTGCTGAGTCGTATCTTTGAGTGAATGTTCTCAAAGTTACGATCCTGTGGTTTTATGTTAGTCATTGCAAGACGACAACATGCATCTAAGACAAGATGCAGAGCCCTATGAATTGTCTCTCCTGAGCGCTGAAACCTTTCCTGTTGTAGCCTACTCGATGCCGCAAACCCAACTGTGTTCAAAAATATTGCAACCATTTCATGAACACCCACATTTCGAGTCTCCGTCAAGCCAAGTCGTTGCAGTTCACCGCAAAGCTCGTGAAAGACATGAAGTTGCATTCTAAACATGTCGTAACAACGGTTCGAATTACCGCTTAAGACTTCACGCACCCATTTAGCACCTGTGAAGTCACTTGTGTGCCGCGGTTCTTTACATAAATATAGCTGAGCATATGCACCAACATATGCGGCCACTTTTCGTACTCTTTGTTTGCGCCTTTCCCTATGGTTTGCCATAATTTTCAATGTGTTGTCCATATCTAACTCAACTGTTGACATATATATTAAATGTTATAAACGGTAATGACAACAATTATATAGTAATAATATGCACACAGATAACATTCAACTATAAAACAACACTGATAACAGACAAGTGACATAACCAATATTTTGTAAATTAACAAAGTTAAGAGACAATTGAGCAATGTCATCATTAAACATAGTTCCAACTGAAATGGTAAATATAACAATACATTTCACATACTTCCATAACATTCATGCTTAAGGAAAACGAGAAGTTGGTGTGGCATATCCTTCATTGTTGCATACACCTCCCTTGCAGATGGATTGCTCATAAGGAGGTGTACACAGCGTGCATAAAAGTCATCATTGTTGACAACTTCAGGAACGTATTTAAGGTGGTTCATTACGCCCGGAATTGAGATCTCATAAGCACGTGCCTCCGCTGCCATTCTTTCTGCACGTGCCTCTGCAGCCATCCTCTCAGCCCGGGCCTCTGCCGCCATTCTTTCTGCACGTGCCTCTTCAGCCATCCTCTCAGCCCGGGCCTCTGCTGCAATCCTTTCTACTCGAGCCTCTTCAGCCATCCTCTCAGCCCGGGCCTGTGCTGCAATCCTTTCTACTCGTGCAGCTTCAGCATCAACGTCATTAGCATCAGCAATCCTGTATAGGGCATCGGCTATTTTAGCTGAGGCCGGCCCCTTCTTTTTCATCCCCGCACCCCTCTTCCTGACCCCCAACGAGCTACCTCCTCTGCCACCGCTGCTTGTTCTCTCCCCACCACTGACTCCCTTCCCTTTGTCATTGTTGGGAGCACTACCTCCACTGCTTTCATTGACATTGAATGAATGCATCTCCCCGCTCAACCCAGTAGGTGTCCCTAACACCTCATCGCTGTCTCCTGATCCCTCTTGCATCTGAAATTCTGGGATTGCATCTTCTGGGATTGCCTCAGTAGACGGAGGGACAGGAAGAGACATGGATGTAGGAGCCCAAGTGTGTGGTCCCGTGGCCGCGACACTTGCAAACAATTGGGTCAATTCTTCTTGAAACTGAAGTCCTTTTGTCCTGAATTTATCATATCCTGAAACTTCCTGTACATTCATCATGAAAGTTTGTTACACAAGTTCGTACAAGCACGATGTCAAGGAAATAAATATGTTCGCTCACTGAAATGAATTACTAACCGAAATTTTCTTGTCCCACCAATCGTCGTCGGCAACAACAGTGTTCTTCTCACTATCCCATCCTACACCCGTCTCGTGTAACAACCTATCCCATAGTTGCCAATCCTTTCTAAGAGCATCATATTTGTTTTTAAATTGACCCTTATCGTATATTCTGCCCGTCTTTGCGGTGAAGGATTCTGAGATCTCTTTCCACCCAAATTTGTTAAAGCTAGTGCTTTTGCGTGTTCCCTTCGCAACTTGGTCTATGCATAGGTCAATAAAGACTTTTATGCTCTTCACATCCCATGATGCTTTTTCCTTACCCTTACTCATTATGGTTTCACCTTAAACAAACAGAAATCTAGATTTCACGAGCATTCACAGTCCAATCATTGCGTTCTAACAAAACAGAATTCTAAAGCAAATGATGACAGACAAAAGTTTAGACAGTCCAATCATTTCCACGTATTAAATTCCCAGAATGTATGCGATGTGAATTATAAACACCAAAAGACCAACAAGCAAGCAAATGTAAGAGTACATGAATTCCAGTCATCAAGTTTAGATAATAATTTCTTTTAAAAGAAAGAGTCAGGGGCCCCACGATAGGTCAACCATATATCAAATCTAGAATTTTCTCAAGAAAAATTTTAAATTAAAGGGTTGACATAAAAAATAAAAAATGGAGAAAATTACTAGCTTATGATTTTAACAAAAGGCAGCTAATATTTCTTCACTGACCCCTTATATTTAGTTTTGAACACCATTAAAAGTTCGACCTCAAAACATCAAATCTCATTCATGAACTGCTAAATAAACTTCATTAGGAAACACATCCATCCGATCTGCCCCCCCAAAAAAATAGAGAAAAACAAAAGGGAAGAACATCCATCCAAATCATCTCATTCACATGGTAGAATTTTCAAATGCTTGCTGTAAACATCCATCCTACACACTATTAAAATACATTAAAAAGTTAGCAACACTTTGTCAACTCCTACGGGCCTAAAACTCAATATCACATGACTTCTCAACACAAGCTGAGAGCTCTAATATTTTAACAACAATCATCAGGAGTTAGATAGGATGAAAAACCCACCTTGAAATGGCTTCTTCTGATTCTATAGAGTCAACAATGACACCTTCAAAACTGTAAGGAATGGAAAATATTAATCATCTATGTCAAATTATAACAAGCAATAATTTCATTAAAGTCATGCTGGTACAAAAAGTTCGTGTGTATAAGCAGGTAACCCTGGTTAGAACCCTAACATCAAAAGGGAAACATAGGAGAACTTGAAGAAAAATATTTTAGTGAGGAGAAAAATAGCAAAAGAGGCAGAGGACAACATATCCTCTCAAAAAAGGATGAAATACAGTAGACTTAAGAAGAAAGGTCATCAATACAAAACGGGATTCCACTCCCTCTACAATGTCTTCGAGATAAATAATATTAAAATGAATATGAAAATAGACTAAAATGAGGCCATTAAGATAAACCCTGACAATAAAAAGTAAAAAGTACGTAACATAAATTTCACACCTACATTGACCAATTAATCTGGCCTTTGTCCTCTGGACCTAAAAATGAGAGACGACCATCTTAAAAAAAGGTTATATGCACTCATTTTTACAGGTTAAAGCATGCTTCATTAAGGACAAGAGGTAATATCAATTTGATTCAACTTGTGTTAGGTAACATATGTATAATCACCGTGAGCCTGTACTCTCTGAATATTGCAGAAAACTTCTCCATATAACCATATACTACGTTATATTGATATTTAATTCGCATTAGTGATATGACATCAAAAGTTGAACAAATTATTACATGGAAGTAAAATTACACAAGGTAAAGAAGTGGATGGGATTATGGTGGGGTTATTTAGAATCACACGTGATGTGGGGATCATAAAAGAGCTATAATAACAAAGTGTTTTGGCAAACAAACAAGTAGTGGAACACATTATGTGTTGGGCAAGTAGTAATGAGAAAGCATACACAGGGAACACAGATAATTCCAATACAACAGAAAGCTTGGTAATGGAAGGTGCAGGTCCAGGTCACTTTCAAACAGCGAAGGAGAACGATCAAAATTTTTTTTTTGCATTAGAGCTAGATTGCAATGTCATTAACCAATCAATATGTCATTAACCAATATCAACGTCATTAATCAAACCAATATCAATGTCTAACCAAACTGAAATCTATCAATGTCACCAGATTGTCTCCCTCGACAGAACAAGCAAAACGGGAAAAAAAAAACCAGAACAGGGTCAATCGAAACACTCACCAGACACAGGGACTTCAGAGATTTTGATCACTTATGAGTGTCACCGGCACCGACCGCAATCCGTTCTTCCTGCACCGACCGCCGACAAAGGTCCGACAGCCACCAACGCCTCAGATCGGACCAGAGATTTAGAAGGAAAATGGGGAGAAAAGGGGGACGGTACCCACCCCAAACACTGCCACCGTCTACCACCAGCCACCGCCGGACTTGAAGAAGGCGAAATCAGTCACCGAGAACGCCGAATATGGTGATCTTCGACGGGATCTGGAAGAGAGGGAGAAGGACGAAGCTCGACGGGATCTAGAAGGAAGACGAAAGAAGAACAAGGGAAGGAGCCACGGTGAGAGGGAACTTCCGATGCGAATCAGGGGAGGAGCGACGGTGGGAGATGAAGAAAATCGAAGCTCGGACCAGAGAAATGGAGGCCACCGCGACAGGGAAGAGGAAAGTGAAGGAGGAGAGAGAGAGAGAGAGAGAGAGAAATAATAATAATAATAATGCACAACGGTCAAAAATCGGGTGTTAAAGCAGGAAAATTTGGATTGTGGTGAAACCTTGGTTTCGCCACCCAAAACCGTGGTTTCGCCCAGAAACGGGATTATTAGCATTTTATGAGTGTTTGGATATTCTTATGCCAAACCATGGTTTGGGTCCAGAATCAATTAAATTAATTGAACCCAAACACCCTCTTGGATTGTTCATATTTTATTTTTTTTAAATATGTTTTTTAAACAGAAAAAATCATTTTTTGAAAAAATGTTAGTTAAAATACTATTTTTATTTTAGATTATCTACCTATTAAAATATTTTTTTAAAAAAACAAAAATTTAAAAAAAATTGAAATCTGGATAGTCAAAATCTAAATAGCTTTCCCTATTTATCAAAAGGATAAGCAGGAAACTGGATCCAGCGAATGATGTGGGCAAGGAATAAGAATGGGAATGTGGCAGTGGAGTTGGTGTGTGATGGAGATTACAGATTAAAAAAAAAATATGAGAGATTGAGAGATACTACGCCCATTTGTTCACACTCTCATTAATGCCTTTTCTGGCTTTTCCTGGAACGATACAAGCCCTGTGCCCGTGAACCACGACTCTCGTTAACGAGTCTCCACCTTTTAAACAGACAGATGTGGGCTTTCCATGGCCACACTCACATTTTCGCACAAACAACAAACATCCCTATACATGCTTGAGTGGCACATCAATCATTTCTCCCGGACTTCCTCCTTTACGTCCTCTACCTCTACTATTGTCCACGGAACATACTCTATTTGTAATATCATATTGCTTGTTATCAAAAGAACAAAAGAAGTTTTGAACAAAAAAAAAAAAGAATAAAAGAAGCAGTGCTACCGTCTTCGCCATTGAAAGTTGAGTTGACGTAAATAGCTAGGTTGGAGGAAAAGCATTTTCTCAGAACCAACTAATTAAGCAGCTGTCAGTCCTCTCTGAAGGAAAAGTAAAACCAATAGCAAAAAAGGGGGAACTTTACTTTCTTTATTCGACTTTATTTCACGTCGATGATGATTGAAAGCAAAGGGATCCTCATAGTTAATCTTGTGAAAAAAACTTAACATAAATTAGATTAGATGTAAAAAAATTTGTTTTTATTATGAATATTAAATATGTGGATGTCCATTGACTCATATTAATCTTCCAGTCAACTTGACATAAAGAAGAAAAGAAGACATGACACAAAGCAAAAGCAAAAGAAAACAAGGACATAAAGAAAAGAAGACAAGGACATAAAGACGATATAAAGTAACCATGGTCATTTAAATATAACCATGGTAATACAACCAGGGTTAGATTTCTGCCTCTATATAAAAGGCTGTAATCGATTGTTTCAATTGAACTGAATGAGAACATCTCTCTAACTTCTCTCTAGAAATTCTATCAATTATCTTTAAATCCTATCAATCTTCTTTCTTATAACATATACTTTTATAACACGTTATCAGCACGAAGCTCTAAAAGAAGGTATGATCTTCTTATGGTTTCTTTAATGATTATATATACCTTGTTTTATTTTATAGATCTGGGATAATCTGAGCCACTATATGGAATTAGAGAGATACTTTTACCGATTGTTATATAACATCGGGTTCCATGGCTAAGATAGGAGATCATTATTGTTTTTATATATTATTTACAAATTCTTTTATATTATTATTATTACTGTTATTATGGCCAAAAGCCATGCACATCTTATTCTTAAAATTATAACCAGAAGTCATAATGTTTTAATTTCTTATAATATGGCCAGAAGCCATATCCATTTTTATTATATAGCCAGAAGCTATATACATTTTTCATCTTATTATATGGCCAGAAGCTATATATATTTTTATCTTTTATCTTATTGTACGGCCAGAAGTCATGTTCAATTTTTTATCCTGAAGATAATAGTTAATTCCTCATCTTGAGATTAAATGGCCCGAAGCCATACATGGCCTGAAGTCATGAGATTAAATGGCCCGAAGCCATACATATTTTAATTTTCTTATCTTGCCTTATGAATTATTTATTATCTTTATGAATTTACAGTTATTATATTGCATATTTACATTTCATATTTTAATTATTTTCATTTATTTCTTTAATTAGTTTGAACAATGGCAAAACTTGAAATTGTGGCTCTTGATATTACTGGGAAAAATTATTTATCTTGGAAATTGGATGCGGAAATTCACTTGAATGCCAAAAGTCTGGAAGACACGATTAAAGAAGGGAATAAGGCATCCAACAAAGATAAAGTCAGATCAATGATTTTTCTTCACCACCACTTACATGAAGATTTAAAAACTGAATATTTGACAGTGATGGACCCACTTGTCCTTTGGAACAATTTGAAAGAAAGATATGATCACCAGAAGATGGTCATTCTTCCAAAAGCTCATTTCGATTGGATGCATTTACGCTTGCAAGATTTTAAATCTATAAGCGAATATAACTCAGCTATGTTCAGAATTACTTCTAAATTGAAATTATGTGGAGAAAATGTTACTGATGATGATATGTTAGAAAAGACATTCTCCACATTTCATGCATCCAATTTGCTCCTGCAGCAGCAATATCGTGAAAAAGGTTTCAAGAAATATTCTGAGTTAATTTCTTGTCTCCTTGTGGCTGAACAAAATAATGAGCTTTTATTGAAAAATCATGAATCCCGTCCAACAGGCTCAACTCCATTCCCTGAAGTGAATGTAGTAACTAATGAATTTTATTGTGGCCGTGGCCGTGGACGTGGGCGTGGCTACAGCCGTGGGCGTAGTCGTGGTCGATATCATGGAGGTTCAAATTCCTACCAGAAGTGGGAAAAGACTGATAAGAACCAAAAAGGGGAAAGCAGTAGGCATAACAAATATGCTGATAATCCATGCTATCGATGTGGTGGAAAGGGCCATTGGTCTCGTACTTGTCGTACACCAAGGCACCTAGTTGATCTTTACCAATGATCAATAAAAATACTGGTAAAAGATCAAATGTTGAAGTTAATCATGTTGATCAAGGCGAGAATTCTGAGTATGCCGATATAGATAATAACTATTTGGATGTTGCAGATTTCTTAATATAATTTAAACTGTTATATTTTATTTAAAGTTGATTCTATCATATGTATTAATTTTATTTATGTTTTTATGAAGAATGAATTCTATTAGCATCAATCCTGAAGATTTATGTTTCGTTGATAGTGCAACAACCCACACCATACTCATACATGATAAATATTTTTCTTCCCTGGTAATACGAGAAGCCAATGTTCAGACTATATCTGGTAGTATAAATTTAATTGAAGGCTCCGGAAGAGCTAATATTTTGTTACCTAAAGGAACAAAATTATGCATTGATAATGCATTTTATTCTACCAAGTCTAAAAGAAACTTACTGAGTTTCAAAGATATCCGCAGAAATGGATATCATTTAGAAACAACAACTAAAGATAATAAGGAATATCTTGTCATTACAAATATAGTTGTTGGTAGAAAATGCATACTAGAAAATTTTCCTATTTTTTCTTCTGGTTTGTATTACACATGTATAAGCACAATTGAAACACATACTATTGTGAACCAGAAGTTCAATAATGCAGACCAGAAGTTTGCCAATACAAACCAGCAGTTTGATAATGTAAACCAGAAGTTTACTAATGAATTTAATGTTTGGCATGACCGGTTAGGCCATCCCGGTTCAATAATGATACGACAAATAATTGAGAATTCATGTGTACATACCCTGAAGTGTAAACAAATACCACAATCCCATGATTTCTCATGTGCTGCATGTTCCAAGGGAAAGTTAATTATTCGCCCCTCACTAAGCAAAGTAGAAAGTGAGTCTCTCACATTTCTAGAACGGATACAGGGAGATATTTGTGGGCCAATACACCCACCATGCGGACCATTTAGGTACTATATGGTTTTAATTGATGCATCAACTAAATGGTCGCATGTTTGCTTATTATCTTCTCGTAACCTGGCGTTTGCGAGATTGCTTGCTCAATTGATTAGATTAAGAGCACATTACCCTGATTATCCTATCAAGAAAATACGTCTTGATAATGCTGGTGAATTTACATCACAAGCTTTTAATGAATATTGTATGTCCCTTGGAATTGATGTTGAACATCCTGTAGTTTATGTTCACACGCAAAATGGACTTGCAGAATCATTGGTTAAAAGGTTGCAACTAACTGCAAGACCTTTACTTATGAAATCTAATCTACCAATTTCTGCTTGGGGCCATGCCATTTTGTATGCAGCAATGTTAATTCGCATTAGGCCAACAAGTTATTTAAAGGTTTCCCCCTTACAAATGGTTTTTGGTCAGGAACCTAATATTTCCCATATAAGAATTTTTGGGTGTGTGGTATATGTGCCTGTAGCACTGCCACAACACACTAAGATGGGCCCACAAAGAAAGATGGGAATATATGTTGGGTATGAATCTCCATCAATTATAAAATGTTTGGAACCATCCACAGGAGATTTATATACGACACGATTTGCCGATTGTCATTTTGATGAATCATTTTTCCCAACATTAGGGGGAGAAAACAAAGAGCTGGGTAAAGAAATTAGTTGGAATGAATTATCATTGGCTCATTTTGATCCTCGTACAAAACAATGTGAACTTGAAGTTCAAAAGATAATTCATTTACAGAATTTAGCTAATCAAATGCCAGAAGCATTTACTGACCCAAAGAAAGTGACAAAGTCACATATCCCAGCTGCTAATGCTCCTATTAAAATTGATGTCCCTGAAGGACAACCTGCTATGAATGAATCTAAAACACGCCTGAAGCGTGGCAGACCTATCGGTTCCAAAGATAAAAATCCTCGAAAAAGAAAAGGAGCAAAGAATATAGATGGTCAAGTCGAGGATAATGAAGAAAAATTAATAGCTCCAGAAGAGCCATCTCCTGAAGAGATATTATCTCCAGAAGAGAACATTGTAGTCCCAGAAGAGACCCAGGTACCTGATATATGTGAAAATAATGAAATCTCAATAAATTATGTTATGAATGGAATCCGATGAGATAGAAATGAAGTCAACGTTGATGACATCTTTGCTTATCATATAGCATATGATGTAATGAATGATAATGAGGATCATGAGCCAAAGTCCATTAGTGAGAGCCAACAAAGAAAAGACTGGCCCCTATGGAAAGATGCCATTAATGCAGAATTAAAATCATTGGCAAAACGAAAAGTATTTGGACCTGTAGTCCTTACACCTGAAGATGTAAAACCAGTTGGATGCAAATGGGTCTTTGTACGAAAAAGAAATGAAAAGGGCAAAATAACTAGATATAAGGCACGTCTAGTAGCCCAAGGTTTTACACAAAGACCTGGCATTGATTTTGAAGAAACGTATTCACCAGTAGTGGATGCGACTACTTTTCGTTATTTAATCAGTCTAGCAGTAGATGCAGGACTTGATTTACATCTAATGGATGTTGTGACTACCTATTTATATGGATCACTTGATAGTGATATTTATATGAAAGTCCCTGAAGGACTTAAGATGCCAGAAGCATCCAATTAAAGTTCTCGAGAACAATACTCAGTTAAGTTAAATAAGTCCCTGTATGGCCTGAAGCAATCAGGGCGCATGTGGTATAATCGCCTTAATGAATATTTGTTGAAAGAAGGATACAAAAATGATCCGATATGCCCATGCATCTTTATGAAAAGATCTAATAGTGAGTTTGCTATAATTGCTGTTTATGTTGATGATATCAACATCATTGGAACTCCTGAAGAGCTCCAAAAGGTAATTAATTGTTTGAAGAAAGAATTTGAGATGAAAGACTTGGGAAGAACAAAATTCTGTCTTGGATTACAGATCGAGTACTTCAAGAAAGGGATCTTTGTATATCAAGAAACTTATACAAAGAAGGTCCTAGAGCGATTTTACATGGATAAATCTCATCCATTATGTACCCCAATGATTGTAAGATCTTTGAATGTGGATAAAGACCCATTCCGACCTCGAGAAATTAGTGAAGAAGGTGATGAATAACTACTTGGTCCAGAAGTACCATATCTTAGTGCTATTGGAGCACTAATGTATCTTGCTAATCACACACGTCCTGATATATCATTTGTTGTTAATTTACTAGCAAGATATAATTCTTCACCAACACGAAGGCATTGGAATGGAATAAAGCATATTCTTCGTTATCTTAGAGGTACAACAGACATGGGGTTATACTACTCAAATGTATCCAAGCATGAACTGGTTGGTTATGCAGATGCTGGATTTTTATCTGATCCACATAATGGTAAATCACAAACGGGCTATCTATTTACATGTGGAGGTGCAGCTATTTCATGGCGATCTATGAAACAGACTATATCAGCCACATCATCTAATCATGCAGAAATTCTAGCAATACATGAAGCAAGTCGAGAATGTATGTGGTTGAGGTCAGTAATACATCATATACGTACAACTTGTCATTTATCTTCCGGCAAAATGATCCCAACAATCCTCTATGAGGATAATGCTGCATGTATCGCTCAACTTAAAGAAGGCTATATCAAGGGCGATAGAACGAAGCATATTTTACCAAAATTCTTCTTCACTCGCGATCTTCAAAAGGATGGTGAAATAGATATCCAGCAAATCAGTTCAAGTGAAAATCTAGCAGATTTATTCACCAAGTCACTTCCAGGTACAATCTTTGAAAAACTTGTTCATGATATTGGTCTTCGGAGATTCAAAGATTTCAACTGATATTATCAAGAGGGGGAGTCGATACACGCTGTACTCTTTTTCCCTTATCTAGGTTTTGTCCCACTGGGTTTTCCTAGAAAGGTTTTTAATGAGGCAGCACTCGACGGTGTATCAATGAATGATGTACTCTTTTCTTTAGCTAGGTTTTTATCCCACTGGGTTTTTCCTAGTTAAAGTTTTTAATGAGATACATTCATAATGGACATCCAAGGGGAAGTGTTATGAATATTAAATATGTGGATGTCCATTGACTCATATTAATCTTCCAGTCAACTTGACATAAAGAAGAAAAGAAGACATGACACAAAGCAAAAGTAAAAGAAGACAAGGACATAAAGACGATATAAAGTAACCATGGTCATTTAAATATAACCATGGTAATACAACCAGGGTTAGATTTCTGCCTCTATATAAAGGGCTGTAATCGATTGTTTCAATTGAACTGAATGAGAACATCTCTCTAACTTCTCTCTAGAAATTCTATCAATTATCTTTGAATCCTATCAATCTTCTTTCTTATAACATATACTTTTATAACAGTTTTGTATTTTTTCTCAGGGAAAATTATCCTAAAATATTTCATTATGAAGATATTTACTAAGTGGAACCTGGGGTACTGGAGTCCTTGAGCAGGAATAAAATATTAAGTAAAATGATCATATTGTTTTTATTGTATTAGCAAATAAAGAAGTATTCAAATTTGCCTTAGAGCAATACCCCGCTAGCTTACAGAGTGAAGAGAATAGAGATCGATAAAAGCAAACAAGAGTGGGTGTTTGCAGCAGCGACGAAGTGTGGGTTTGTGCGACGGTAACAAAGTAAATCGATTTACGAATGTTGTAAATCGATTTACCAAAATTGGCCAAGAACTAAATGCTTTTCGAAACTCAAGTAAATCGATTTAATACTGCTCAGATTGATTTATCAAACTTCATGATGCAAAGTAAATCAATTTAAGGTTAGTTAAATAGATTCATGTACGTTGGGCAAAATGAGACAAATTTCTTAAACCTAAAGGAAGATCTTTTGCACCTACATAAGATCTTTTGAACGCGCGGAAAGATATTGGCAATAGGGAAGACTTCATGATACAAAGTAAATCGATTTAAGGTTAGTTAAATCGATTTATGTAAGTTGGGTAAGATGAGACAAACTTCTTAAACCTAAGGGAAGATCTTTTGAACGCACGGGGAAATATCTACACTAGGGAGGATTTGAAGTTATATTGCATTAGGGAAGACTTGTTGAACATAAAAGAATATCTTTTACATCTAGGGAAGATGTTTTGAACACAAGGGGATATGTGATGCACTTGGGAAGACTTGGTTCATACGTGTGGAACCCAAGGGAAGAAATGTGACACAAATCGATTTACAAAGGTTGTAAATCGATCTATGTGTATGTGCTAAAGATCTTCCCCTGAGTTTAACAAATCTTCCCTAGTGTAATATAACTATGTGCGAAAGATATTCTTCTATGTTCACAATAACTTCCCTAGGTGCAAAAAATATTCCTTTATATGCAAGAAGTCTTCCTAAGCGCAACACATCTTCCCATGTGCTAAAAACATCTTCTCTAGGTGCAAAAGATATTTCCCTGGGTTTAGCAAATCTTCCCTGGTGCAATATAACTTCCCACGTGTCACTTATGAAAGATGTTTTAAACACATGGGAAGACGTATTGCATCTGACAAGACTTGATTTAAACTTGTGAAACCCCAGAAAAGAAATGTGACATAAATCGATTTACAGGGGTTGTAAATCGATTTATGATAAAACTGGTTTTCACAAAAAATGACATAAATCAATTTACTCAAGCCAGTAAAATCAATTTAGGCTAAAATTTCCTTAAAATCTTTAACAATTATCATTTTTCTTGCTTAAATCAATCTAAGAATATTGTAAATTGATTTTACAACCTTTTCAAAAGACATAAATCGATTTACTAAATTCAAAAATTGATTTAATTAACCTCCAAACTAAAGTTCATATATTCTATATAAATCGATTTATTCTAAATTAAATCGATTCAACGCCATTTTATCAAAACAAAATAGGACGACTTTTCAACTTCCGCCTATTCTCTCTCTAGGAACACATCTTTGCGCCGTTGCAAAGACCCAGTCACTTCATCACATCCGCAAAGACTCAGGCTCTACCGCCACCACCCCAATGGCCTACTCTTGTTCTCTTCTACTGATCTCCTCCTCCCTTCATTCTTCAAGTTAACGGGCTATTGTTGTGAGACAAATTTGATTCCTTCTTTGTTCACTAATTCAACAAGGACATTTTCGTCTTTCACTCTTCAGTAAATATTAACAGTTAAGGATCTCAATACCTCAGGTCTCATTTAGCAAATATCTTCCTAGTCAGGTATTTTATGACAATTGTCCCTTTTTTTTATTAAAGGAATTCACCGGAAACAAAACAATATGTATATCTCTCAACCTATATTAATATAAGCAGTGCTTTTGTTTATTTTAGTTTTTTATTATTCATTTATGGCTAATTTAGAATACTTTTTGGTCTGTTGTTGCATTTTTTTGGATATAACCATAATAATATGGCAGAAAGACAGAATAAGCATGTTTGGGTCCAACATGTGGGCATGTGAAGCCCGGTTTAGATTTTATTGGGCCGGGAAGGCCCAAGAGTGGTAGCTGACCAGATGTCTGCCTTTTCTGCGATTTCATTTTCCTATGTTTTAAGCTTACAGCCTGGTGTGTACTCGTTTGGAAAAACTTATTTTTAGGTAATAAGTGCTTATAAATCGTAATTCACAGTATACAAAGTAAATATGTGAGAGGAGTTTTATTTTGGTTTACGTAATATGGACTTATTGTCCAAAAATAAGTGATACCAAACACAGATTGTATTGCCAAAAATATAAAAGAATGTGAAAAAGGGCACAATACCGTGAACTATGCAGAGTAAAGTTGTGGTATCTTGAATGTTCTGATTTTAAAACCAACTGCTATGTTATGATGATCATACATACGTACGTACATACATACATACATTATTCTTGAAGTAACTATCAAACAATGTTTTAAAAGTCAAATTGGATATTGAGTTGGAAAAGTTAGAAGATCATGGTTCAAACGGTTGGAACGGTCAAGCCGTTCGATCAAACCGATGACATAATAATTAAATTTAAAAATATTATATATATTTAGTCTGATTTCATAGGAAGCTAACAAGGTCGCAAAATACCATTTAAAGAAGAACATTAAGTCAACCATCAACTTAACAAAATGCACTAACAGTAATGATTTCATGACTTATCAAATCGGTGGCTGTTGATTGATCCAAGCATGAGTTTCTTGAAAGGCCTTTGGACCATAAGTGTCATAATCTTTTTAAGGAAATGGCCCAAAATCAAGACCTCGAACTTCAATCCCAGAACTTCCATTTCCATCCTTAGCTTGAGGATGAACCTTACTGCCTTATTCTTCAAAAGCATTTTTATAAAATAGAGTGCAACAAACCAAATTATTAAAATTAATAACACATAAGATAAATAAAAAAAGGAACGTGACTAAAATTTAAAATATCTAACCTTCATTATTGATGGCAGTTTTTGGTATCGGTAGTATAGTATCATCATAAATGACGTATTCTTCTATCTCTTCAGCACAAAGTGTTGAAAGTAGAGGATAATGAAATTCTTTCATTATTCAATATTCAATCTTATCAATACTTTTGTAATCAATGGGATCAAAATCTTTTTTTTGTTAACAACTATAAAAAAACACATGAAAACAAAATATTGGTATTATTATTAGAAGTCATTTAATTAATATTTTTACCAATACAAAATTAAAGTAAAGTGTAAATTATAAAGTGAAAAACTTAGAAAAAAATAGCAGCATAAATATAAAAAAATTGTAGCACATTTTTTTTGGCATGTTTTTGGGTCAAAAGGTTTTTGAAAAATCAATCCGGATTCTGACCTAACAATGGTTGCTGGCTCAAAAACAAATAAACAATGACCCAAAACGGTTAAAAAAAAAGATTCAATATATATGTCCGGCCCGTTTTAGTGACCAACCAACGGTCCGATCCGGGTCTATCCTTGCAATCAAATGAAAGGCAATGGGCAAAAAGTCAAAAAACAGATTGCAAGATCCTCATAGATTCATCTAAGAGCCTGCTTCACCTCCAGATTATGGATATGTGAAGCGGTATTTGAAAACATCATCTCTATGAGGGATTACTCAGAAAATTTTCAATTCAATTGGATTCCCACATAAGCTAATAGGGTGGTAGATTAGACAGCTAGCTTCATCAAAGGAATTGAGTTATGTTTGCCTTTGATACGATGGAATTCTTTACGGATATGTTTGGTACAAGGGATTTGGAGGGGAGGGGAGAAGAGGGGAGGAAAAATTTTTATAAGTTAGATTTAAGAAAATTGGAGAAGTGGGTTTATAAAATTTTAATATAGAGAATATATAAGATAAAAGAGAAAGAAAAACAAATTTAAAAATCTTAACCCCACTTTTCTTATTTTTTTTAAATCCAACTCAATAAAAGTTTTTCTCCGCTCACTTTCCCTCCCTTCCCCTGACACCAAACAAGCCCTACAAGGGGCAAAAGGCCTGAAATGCTTATAAAAAACACCACGGAAATATGGGAACTTGATTAAAAGAAGCTTGTATGGGACGCCCAACTTGTGATTGCGCACACAACTTCTTTGACTTTTCAGCTCTCTTACATGTACCCTCTCACTATCAAGTGACTCTGCACCCACACATGCACCACTCTTCACTTAATTTGTTTATGTGCCTTTACCGTGTGTTTGGCTGCGCGATTGGGAGGCTCAATCACACTTGTAACCCATAAGCAGCTATTAAGATCTTAGCGATTTGTTTGGTTTAGCATTATTAGCATATTTGGATTAATTTATTTTTAAAGAATAAGCATTTATCACGTAAATCGAGATAAAACTCCTCTCACATGCCTATCTCATATATTATAAATTATGATTTATAAGTACTTATTACCTAAAAATAAATTATCCAAGCAAGTGTGAATTGGGCTTCTGGTTATAAGCAACTTATTTTTAAAAGCCACCAGGTGTGGCCTATCCTGACTGGCTTTTGAAATTCAAGACTATTTTTTTTACCGTTATTTATTTGTCTTCTCCGTCGCATCTCGCTTCTCGCCGTCTCTGAAGTCTTTCACTTTTCTTCTCTCCCTCGGCGGCCACCCCAACTTGTTGAAGCTCAAATTTCGTTTGATTTCGGGCGTCTCTCTTAGCTTCAATTAAAGATCAAGAATCCAATCGCGACAGATCGGCATTCTACATATCGCCTTCCTTGCTTTCTCCTCATTCTCTAACGTCTATCGCCGACTTCCTAACCCTAAGGACCAGCCTGCCGCGACCAACTGACGGCGATCTGAGTATCCGTCGTCTGCGCTTTCGAAACTCAACTCGATTTCTTGGGTATGGTCCTTATTCTCTCTCTCTCTCTCTCTCTCTCTATATATATATATATATTTATTTATTTATTTCATTAGTACCCTAATGGTTTTACTTCCTATTCCTGCCTTGATTCAGGTAGAGGTCTTTTTTTGGTCTTCTCTTCTTCAAAAATTGATTGTTGTTCGACCGCATATGTTTCAGAATTTAGATGCCTTAGGTTAAGATGTATAGATTTATTTTTGGGGATGATACAAAAAGTGGATCACAAAATCGTTTTTCAACGGTTATTCCTTGCCCGATACCTACTAGGCCAAAATTTTGTAGTTCTAGTGTTACCGTTAGAAGCATAATGATGCCTTTTTGATTGTGTCTAGATTACTATGTTAATCCTGGCGGTGTTTCTCTAAGATTGATGTATGACGACGGGTATTATGTTACATCTGTCTTGGCTAATTTGTTAATCATCCTTTTATCCCATGGAAACTATTAATATTATAAAACTGGAAATCTATTGTTTTGATTCTTGTTTTAATTTGTTTGAGACATGGTTTTTTTTTTTTTTTGTCAATTTTGTTTTTTGCCAATTTGCGACATATTGTTTTCCTTCGGCGTAGGATTTAGATTTTAGTGATTTCCACGATTGATTGCATATTTGAGTTTGGTTCAGAATGTATAAATGAATTGGTAATTTGGATCCTGTTTGTCTAAAGTCTTAATTATGACCTTATTAACTCCTTATTCTTGTACATTTATTCCCTGTCTTTTTGTAGTTGAGCCTTTGTTATTGCATTCAAGCTTGTCTTGGGTAAAGGATAGGTTCAGTAAATGCGATATTTTTTGGTAGAATGATTCTGATTGTTTCGTACTGGATTTTTTTGTGAAATCTCTTGAGAATTGTGTGTTGTTTCTCACAGGTATTAGTATCAAAATTTCAAGATGCCGGCTACCGCAGGTAGAGTTCGTATGCCCGCAAACAATCAGGTTCACAGTAGTGCAACCCTTCAGACCCATGGTATATGGCAGAGTGCTATTGGTTACGATCCATATGCACCCAACAAGGAAGACAAGAAGGATACTTCACTGATGGCAGCAAATGCAGAACCAGATGATGAGAATATTAGACTATATGTAATGGTTGGTTTAGTTAGGCAGTTTATATATTAGGTATCCATGTATTGTATGGTGTACTGTGGACTTATCTCAAGTCCTTATATATATATGTGCTGTACAGATATTATATTCTAAGAAATACAAAAACAAAAAGGGCATATTGCCTCGGTGCCCACGTTCTAATCTTCCATGTTTTTATAGCCCAATATGGTACCAGAGCCACTAATCCGCCTTGTATTTCTTCTGAAAATCAACAAGAAAAGCCCAAAAGCAGGCCCAAGAACTCCATACCACAGTCCAACACCTAGTCTCTAGGGCGATTCACCATCAGGCACGATTTTCCTTCTCTGCCTCCAATAAGCTCTTCGATTGCCGCGACACGCTTCTTCGATGGTCTCGCCGGCTTTCTTGCAAAACATATTTCTGGTCCTAACCTCAGTCATTGATCCAAGACGAGGCCTGAGACACGAAGACGTTTTTCGATCATACCAGTCGCACCGACGGCTCAATTAAGCGCGTCATGTCCGCTGCATATGTTGCCGTCCTTCTAAGATTCCTAGCCGCCTCTTCCATCTGGCGAAGCAGTTCATACTTGCACAGTGATCTTTGTCACAATCCAGTCCTGCAGCTCCGATCCGCTTCTTATGCCGCGGATTTTTTTCAAGGCACACCACCGTTTCCCTGATCTGTTGTTTCCGTTCTTAACTTCTCCAACCTTGCTCCGGCGTTTTTGGATTCCATATTGGCAACGGCAAGGTAACACTATCATTCTGGTTTGTCATTTCCGAAGCTAACCCGATTCTTGGATTCTGCCTTCTATTATCTGTTCTTCGATTCTGTCTTCCCTCTCCACTTTGTGTCTGCCAATTTTTTTCTTTCGCATCCTCCCTGTTCGCGGCAAAATAACCTCGACACGGCTACTCATCCATTTTAATAGCTGAAACTTGGAAGACCAAATCTACTCTTGCCGACCAATTAAGCTTCGATCATCCCCTGTATCTTTATCGTTCAGAGACGCAAGGGATGGCTATTATTCAACATTTTTTAACTGGCAGTGAGAGTTATACCATCTGGAGCTGAGGTATGCGTATTGCCTTGCGAGGTAAACACAAATTAGGTTTTATTAATGGTAGTTGTTTGAAAGAGTCTCAGGATGCTAGTATTTATGATCAATGGGAAAGATGTAATGCTGTGGTTCTTTCCTGGATCTCAATTCCATCTATAAAGACCTTGCTAACAGTGTGATTTGCTATCAAGATACCCGATTGATCTGGAATGATTCAAAGGAACGCTTTGATAAGGTGACAGGTTCTCGGATTTTCTCCTTACATGGAGAGATTAGTCTCTTACGCCAAGATTCTCTATCTGTGTTTGGCTATTATACGAAATTAAAAGAGTTATGGGAGAGGCAACCTTGTTCCCATTCCCTCTTGTTAGTGGGCTATGTCCAAAATCTATTCTTACTTCAGCAGTAAAAGCTCCCGCAATTTTTTATGTGGCTCAATGAACACTTCAGTGGTGCCTGTAACACCTCAAACCAAACAATCAAATATTTAATCAATGTGTTTGAAATATCGGTAATAAAGATCTTTAACATCTAAATTATCAAAATACAATATCGATTCAAATAAAACCCACACTAAAGTGTTAAATTAAATCCTTAAAATATTACAACAAAACAAAATGAAATGCGGAAGTTTTATGATCATGGCAAATAAATATGACATAATATGATCTCTAAGAGTACAAGAGAGCCTTCAAGGCTTACTCTAAAGGTGTCTTCCCTTGATCTCTACTAGAACAATCACTCGAAGAATGTTAATATAAAAGATGAGATTCCACGTCTCAGTAACTACTAAAATTTTCTACCGTACACAAACAAACCATATATAATAAAAAGAAGGAATTGATTATGTATATCTTTGTATGTGACAAAATTCTCATACAACACAATTATAGATTTAATCATCATCATGTCAATCTGTATTTTCATCACAGCATGTAATATATAATTATGCAATATGCAAGATGTAACCTTTCTTATATCACCGTCCATCCTTATATTGCTGACTGGAGCCATAGGTTAACACAAAGTCCAACAGAAACTCATCCATTTAACTGGATTGTTCCAAACTCACCAGTTCTTTAAATACACCCGATCAAAGGTGTAGAACTTAAGTTTGAACTATGGCTTCCCTCCTTAAAAGAACAATACTAAGGAGGTGTCACATGTCCCACAACTCCAATACAATCCTAGTAAAAGGAAAACATGGAAGAAGGGGTCCTGATAAGTACCATCCACTGTGCACCGAGTGATGACATACCACTTGGTAAAAGATCTCAACATACAAATTCCTCTTTACTCCAACCCATCACAAATACAACCGCTATGACAATTATATTTAATCATTAATATATATAATATCATTAATAGACAAGATACAATAAATCATGCCTCCATTCATATAAAATATCATCACATATTCAAACATGCTCAAAAGGAAATAATAATCCAACAATACATTAATTATCATTAAACTATTAATTATGTGAGTAAAAGACATTGACTTATAACGTTACTTATGTAAGAATTTACAATACATACATGTATACATGCAATTCAGTCCATTTTTCTTTTATAAAAAAAAAATAGTCATTCACAATCATACACAATTCACAAGTATATGAAAGAATATTTAGAGTTATCTATTACTCCGTAGGTTACAGATAATTATAAAAAGTTACTCCAAGATTTTCAATGAGAGTCTACAAGATTATAAACATAAATATTTATCAATAAATTATCTAAACGTACCCAATAGTTACTTTTAAACTACCCTAAGACTACTTTCTAAAGATCAACTTACTCTGTGTGTGTGTGTATTACTGCAAATCAAAATGTTTTCATATTAAAAATTTAATAATACTTGGGAATTGAAATTCTATGAACTCACACAGTCACAAGATTTAATCAAGAAACCCAAGACTCATCATTCAAAAAGTGAGGGAAGGATGTATCATTGTAACAAAGTTACTGTGACAGAAAGGAATGGAAACGGACCTGGGAAGAAGCTACATACTAATAGCCAGCTATATATATATATATATATATGAAGGTAACAAAGGGCAATATGAATGAAAGTTTGAATAGGATTTAGGGTTGATGGAAAGGGATGAAAATGTGTGTCTATGCCCACTCAAGATAAAAGGCAACAATTATTAGGGTGTTGAACAATATGGTACATATATACATCCGCTTAATGCATTCATATAAGCTTAAAAAAAATATTATATCATCACGACACCCATGCCCAGTATGAATTTGGGAGATTATGGCTTATAGATTAAAATAAATATAGGGGAGTTTGTGATAACTTATTTTTGAATAATAAGTATTTATTACATAAGTTAAGATAAAACTCCTCTCACATACTTACTTTGTATACCATAAATCACGATTTATAAATACTTATAAATAAAAAATAAACTATCACAAACGAACACTATATAACACTACTCTTTTTTCTTGCCATGAATATATCACACTACTCAAGGCTATGAGAAAGTATGAATAAAATATACCCCCACACAATAAATATTAAAAGAGGTGGGGGCGTTTTGACCTTTGAATGTGAGATAGAACATTTGAGGTGACAAGACATTCAAAAGAGGACAAATAGGAACAAGAGAAAGGAAGGGAGATGGAAATAAAAAAAATTAGGGAGAATTACTCCTAGGTCCCAAGTAAAGAACATATTATCAGAAATGTCCCTATTTACAACTCTTCTGCGTGTATTAATAATAACCTGCTGAATGTGTTTTACAACCTCGAGGGACCTTTCTGATAACATGTTCCTTACTTGGGACCTAGGAGTGATTCTCCCAAAAAATTATGTCGATAGAGGAAAAGGACACCGGATCAAAGGGACAGAGAAAAGAGCTACCTACTTGAGTGTGGACTGTGGGAGCTAGGCGGCGGTAGAGAGACTAGGGAGTATGTTCAGCGGTAGAGGAGGGAATTTAAGGAATCAATTTCCTTGCTTATTTTTGGAATGAGCAGGGAAATCTGAACGGTTTAGATTAATTTTTTTTAAAAATATTTTAATGGATACAAAATCTAAAATAAAGATAATCTCTTAACTGACATTTTTTCAAAAAATAATTTTTTTATTTAAAAATCACCCATTTTAAAAAAATCAAATCTGGATGGTCCAAATTTGAATGAGCTCTCAATTTTAGATAGACACCGAAATTGGTTTCGGGAATTTAAAGGGGGAATATTGTAGGGCATTCTTTTACCACTTGGGCTTCTCACAATTAGGGCTCTTAAAAAGATTTGTATCTTCATTTATTTTAGCCATATTAGAAAAAGGATTAGTTTATACAACTATTTAAATATTATTTATAGTAAATCAGTTTTTCCTATAAAGAAACTTTGTAGGATAATAATGTAGTCAGTAGTGAAACTGTGCAGCCTTATTCTGGCTATATTGGAGAGGCCATTGATGGAAGTGGAGTAACTAACTAGCATGGAACAACATGTGATAGCCCTACATGGTACCATAGGTAAAGAAGGCCACCTATTTGGGCCAAGGATTATATTTGTAGCTTGGTCACAAAGGATTCCCATGAAAATGTTAACAATTGCCGCTATCCCATTGATAACTACAATTTTTATCAACATATTTTAGCTTCTCACTTGTGTTTTCTTTGTCATATAGACTCTGTTGTGGAACCTAGAACATATAAGGAAGCTATCCAAACTGCCAAGTAGGTTGAGGCAATGAATCTTGAGATTGCGACACTTGAGAAAATAGGACATGGGAGTTAGTTCCTTTGTCTAAAGGTAAGAAACTCATTGGTTGTAAATCAGTGTATAAGATCAAGTACAAATCTAATAGTGAGGTAGAAAAATATAATGCTAGGTTAGTTGCTAAAGGATATACCCAAAGGAAAGGCATAGGTTATCATGAGACGTTTTCTCTAATTGTTAAAATGATTTTTGTACGTATGGTCTTGAAAATTGCAGCAATTAATCAATAGAATATATATCAAATGAATGTACGTAATGCATTCTTGCAGGGAGATTAAGATGAGGAAGTCTATATGACTGTACCTCAAGGTTTTGACAATCAGGGGAGCAACTCGTATGTAAGTGGAAAAAATCCTTATATAGGCTTAAACAGGCCTCTAGACAATCGAACTACAAGTTGTCCACAGCTTTGATTGAAGAAGGTTTTGCTCAAAGTAAGTATGATTACTCACTCTTCTTTAGGCGGTACAATGATGGTGAGATGGTCTTGATCCTTATATGTGTTGATGATTTGTTAATTATAGGTAGTTCAGAAGAAAATATCAATGAAATAAAGAGTTATTTGCATCACAATTTTAAAATTAAAAACTTAGGCCTTATGAAATATTTTCTTGGTATAGAAATGGCTAGGTCAATTAACAGTATTATAATCTCCCAACGAAACTATGTGTTAGATCTCCTAGCTGATTCTGGAATGAGTAGTTGTAAGCCTGTTAGGATGCCCATGGCACTGTTAGCCGTCTAGCTTTACCGCAAGCGTACGGGTTGCAAGTAATATAAAAAGATTGTTCCCATGAGGACTATGACAAAAATGAATTAATTATCTTAATTAAGTTATCAATAAAGTTAAGTAAGAATATTTTTAAAGAAATTTTATACTTAAAGAATTAATTGATTAAACTGAAAACTTCAAGACAGGAGGAACCTAGGATTATCTATCCCCTATTTATTTCATGAACTAATTAATTTACTCTCAATAAATAATAAAACGAAGATATGTATTTGTCTAAGATTCAAATACATTCGATAACGCTCTCTTGAGTCAAAACCAACATTTATCCTAATAAACTAATCAATCTATTGTATTAATTTATAAGGACTAACTTTAAATACCAATCTTAATCTGACAATGCTATGTTAGTAACTATATCTATGATACTAACAAACCATCCGTTTAATATACCTAAACTTCAACTCTAACATAATTTTACCCAAGTTCCACACTTAAATTATCTTTCTCAAGATTAATTTAAATGAACAAAACAAATAAATGGTGATAAGGCATTTAGAGGCATTAAGAGCAAGATAAAATAAATACAAAAAATTCATTCGATGAAAAAAGAGAGTAAATAAATAATTCAAATTATAAATAGGTTCAAGAAAATCCTAGAATGAGAAAATTAGCTACTCATGTTCATCAACAAACCAAAACTATAAATAATAATTCGGTTCATATCATAAACTAAGAAAAAGAGAGAAGAAAATTAATAGAAAACCAAGTTTAAAGCTCCAAATCTCTTTAAATCTTCAAGTCCTAGCTCCCTAATCTTTGCTTCTCGCTTTACTCCTCGCTTGATCGTGACTCTGCTTTGCGTTCGACTCTGCACGTCTCAGCTCCTTGGATCTGTCTCGTGTCCCTGCTGTGTCTCCGTCTCAGTATTCTGTGCCTTCCCTCGATCTCAGTTATCCCCTTTTTATAGATATTGTTTAGAGTGCTTTTTGTTGCAGGCATGACATCTCTATCCGGATATCCTAAAGATATATCATATCCCATATTTTGACTAAATCTGAATCTCATATTAGTTCCATCTTTTCCTTACGTGAGGCCTACTAAACTTAGTCAACTTTATCTCTTTTTATGTAAAGAGATACGTGAGACCCACGAATTTTCTTCGGCATTTGAATTTGGCATGAGCTCTTATCAACGATTTCCATCTTCCAATATAATAATATATATATATAGAATTCTTCTCAGGGACTAAATCTGTTGAGTTGTGACGTAAATCTTCAGGATATTGCTTTCATTTTTTAATCTATGTGTGGGTCTGCATGATTTTATATATATATATATATATATATATTCTTTTCTTATTTTTCTTCTACTATCAAGCTCATAATAGCTCCTACAAAATAAAATAGGATATAAGTAGATTTTCTGTTAAAATTTCTTATTATCCTATTCTTAATGAAAAGATAGAAAAGTATATAAACTATAATTAAATAGGCATAAAATATTAATAAATCCCATGAATATATCCAAAATATATACCTATTTACTTATAAAATATATACTTATTAGGCACAAAATCTGAAACTAATGCCTTATCAAGAAGGAAATGATAAGGAAGCAGATTTATTGATAAATCCAGAGAGATATAGAAGATTAATAGGAAGGTTGATTTATTTGACTGTGACTTGCCCTGATATCTGTTTTTCAGTGTAAGTTTTAAGTCAATTCATCATCAGCCTAAGAAGGTACACATGGTAGCTGCAATCTATGTGATTTGATACCTGAAACAAAGCCCTAGATTGGGCATACTTGTTGGATCATGTGGAAATGTAACCATGACTAGCTTTTGTGATGTTGATTAGGGATCATGTGGCATAACACAACGGTCTATGACAAGATACTTGCTTAAGCTATGAGGTTCTCTTATGCACTGGAAGACAAAAAAGCAAGCAACCATGTATAAATCATTGGCTGAAGCAGAATATCGGGCACCCTCATCAGCTTCTTCAGAAATAGTGTGGATGGAGGGGCTGTTGAGGGAGCTTGGCATGCTATAAAGGCAGCATGTGCCAGTCTACTGTGATAGAAAAGCCGTGATTCGCATTGCCACAAATCTGGTCTTCCACGAACGTACAAAACATATCGAGATCGATTGTCATTTCATTCGTGAGAAGGTTCAATCAAAGCTGATTCGTTTGGAGCATGTTAAGTCCTCAGATCAGGAGGATGATATTCTAATTAAAGTTGTAACAAAGGAGACTCAACATCGTATTCTTCGCAAGTTGAGTGTTGTGAATATATTTGAGCTCTAACTTGAGAGGGAGTATTAGAATATTTGTAATAGTTAGTTTAGTTAGGTAGTTTATATATTAGGTATCCATATATTGTATAGTGTACACTGGACTTATCTCAGGTCCTTATATATATGTGTGTGTGTGTGTGTGTCGTACAAATATTATATTCTAAGAAGTACAAAACAAGAAGGGCATATTGCCTCGGTGCCCATGTTCTAATCTTCTAGGGTCTTGTAGTCCAACAGAGAATGCCTATGCCAACTTTCAAGGACTCCTTGCGCTTGCCAAAATATCAAATTCTAATATGGATATTGATCGAGGAGCTTGCAAGAAGTGTGGGCGTACCGGGCTCCTCAAGTTTTCCAAATTATGTGTTTTAGCATTGCCAAATTTTCCAACTTAACTTTTTAATGTTTTTTATAATTTTAATTTTAATTTTTCTCTTCTTATTATCACACAACTCGCTTATGCTGCCACCAATCTAAACAAGTTTCAGTTTTGGAAAAGTCGCTTATACAACCACCAATTCAAACATAAATCACATCACACAATTTGACTTTTACCAAAAATAAGATTGTAAAAATTAGATAATAAAAAAGTCACTTTTACAATCGCTATCATATACACTAGTCTTGCACTTTTTTGTCCATACCTTAAAACATGGTTGACGGTTCAGTGGGTATACAACATTTTGGCTGGTGGATGGATAAACCTAACATTTTTTTAGTAAAATAAACCTAACTTTCATGTAACACTTGATTTATTTACAGCTGTCTGTAACGACCTCTCTTAATTACTATATAACTAATCTCCAAACCAAATAAAACATTAAATACTAAATAATACAACATATTAAAGGGCTCAACCCACAGTACAAATCGCAGTATACAGCGAAGTATTTAACATATGCAACGTAAACCAAAAAGACCCTTAAGTTTGGCAATATACATTATGTTCATGTAACTAAACGAAATATACGATTGGTATTAAATTAAGTCTCGTTTGCCTTCCTCTTGGTAGCACCACCTAAACTCTCGCCTGAAAAATTTTAAATATCGATAGGGTGGGTCACATGGATTCAATAACCACAATTCCATTTTAACAAGTATGCAGGGAATGATTATAAGATAGTTAAGTGGGCAAAAAAAATTTATATTCATATCACCTAAGTCTAATCTTTCCAAAACATTAGTATTTCAAGAGAATAATTCAATATGCATAAAACTCCCTCAACCATCATTATAACTTCCTTAACCGCTGACAGAACTTATGAGCTACAATATAATAGGATTAGTCTCTTTGACAAGATTGCACCAAGTTCTCCAATAATGAGGTGTAATTCGGCCAAAGGCTATAAAACTCATATCAGATCATGGATTCCCTTTTCGTCGATAATGGAAAGGTGTCACATGTCCCTTAAGCTGACCCTTAACCCGGCCAAAGGAAATGATGATACCAAGGGCCTTGAGAATGCCAAAACCATCCACTACGCGCACAGTGGCGGCTATACCATGTGGTATAAAAGAATCAAACTTCTCTTCAATCACAACTCACCACATTCGACATCTCAACATCAGAATCTTCAATATCAAGAATTTATTCATATATTTCATTTAATGCTACATGTCATCAATCACTCAAATAAATCATTCAGGCCCACTTAACTAAAAAGTTTACTAAAAACATGATTAATACTGTCATTGTATATTTTTCATATATAAATGACTATAACATATTTATAGCAATTAAAAATACCAACATACTCCTATAATCATTTTAACAAGCATACAAAATAAATTGAAAAATGATTACCTCAAGTTTTTGACACAACTAAACTTGAAAGAATTTAACTCCAACAAGGCAAATTCAAATTCACTCTATAATAAATATATATATTTACATGTTAATATAATTTATAATAATTGTTAACTAATATAAAATAGAAAATAATAATCCCAATAATTGGCTCAATCTTCTAAAAAATAAACCACAATTTATCTATTTCTCAAATTCCTTTTAAATCAAAATTTCTAAAATTTCTTATCTCTATTTCACTCAATAAATTTTTTAATAACTATAATTCTCTAACTATAATATAAAATCATAATTTATAATTTCACATAACTCAAAATCTGTAAAACTAAACTGATTAAAATTTCAATAATACTTCCAGTAACTTAAATAAATTATTTAATTCAAATTTAATCTGTCAAAAACGTTCCTAAAGTATAATTTATGACTTATTTAAGAAGAAATTAATTATAAAATCATAAAACAACTAGATGATAAATCTAAACAGATTAAAATAAATTATTATTTATTCTGTACATATCTATAGTAATCTTTTGTAAAAACTCAAAATTCTCTGAAAATTCTAACCCCAAAATTCTCGCTAATAAGTATAATATTACCATCAATATAAAGATAAAAATATGTAGAATAACTTTTATGAAGGTGGTTCAATAAGAAAAAATGATTTTAAGTAACAAAATTATTTAATAAATTTAAAACCTTACCTATTAAAAATCGCAGCATCCACCCTCCTTCTGATGAAGTACAATGAAAGTGGTGAAAGGAAAGGGTATTAATAATAGGGTTAAGGTGCAATAATACACATGTGATTTTTCTGAAAGTGCGTTCAACACCAAGTGCTTTTTTTAGGAGCAAAAGTGACTATGTACTTTCAAAATGGGTGCAAAAGTCACATATTCCGTTAGCTCTCAAAATTTGACCGTGAGTTTAAACTTTGTTGACTAAAAATGATGATATGAGCATGATTTGGATGAATAATAAACAACTGGCAGCATAGCAAGGGAAACAACAAGTAAATAAAAAAAGATAAATGAGTAATATAAATGAAAAACAAACGGGAGGAATAAAATTGGGATTATATTAAAGAATCTAGAGTTACTTTATCATAGGCAAATCGATAGAAGCAAATTGATAGAAGGGAGCCTTGATGCCGAGAAGAACTTCGAGAAAGTATGGAGTCATGGTGGAGTTAGCTCCACGCGTTATCGGTGGCGAGATCGGAGGCGTGGTCAGCAATGGAGTTCGAACTTGTGAAGAATCTTCGGTTACGGAACTAGCAAATCAAGATTCTTCCCCAGAACAGGTGAATCGAGATTCTTTTATGGTATGGCGAATCTGGTGAAGAATCTTCGGCGATGGAGGTCGACACTTTGCATTCCTCTGATTTTTCTCTGATGGAGATTTAATTGATTGTGGGTCTTATCCTCCTCTTTGCATTCCTCTGATTTTTCTCTGCAGATTTGGACTAACAAGAAAGTCACCAACCTCTCTTTTCCCACCTTCTCGTCTAACTCATCCTGAACTTTCTTCAACATATCGTGATGATTCATTTATGGTGAGAGCCCCCAAGTCATAGTGACTGATGTAGTATTTGTTGCCCCTGCCATTATTCTTCAATATCCTCTGTTAGTTGGTTCATTTTTATTTCCCCAAAGAAAAATGATTGCGGGGCTAGCATGGATTTAATGGAAAATTTCTTTCCTGGACACTTTCCCATCTCAGGTTTGAAACCCACTTCCATGGATGCATATGTCAAAGGAGTCATAAGGCAGGGGTTAAGCTATCTAGGCGATCGCGAACTGCAAGAAAAGACCGTAAACAGGATTAGGAAAACTAGATTGAGGAAAAAAGTTACAGTTGTACTCCAGCTGGCATTGTGATGCCAAAACTGACGGACGTCATCGCATGCTAACGAATTATGTGACTTTTGCACCTATTTTAAAAATTTATAGTTACTTTTGCACCTAAAAAAAGCATTTGATGGTGAGTGCACTTTCAGGAAAAACACATGTGTATTTTTGCACCTTAACCCTTAATAATATAAACGGATGCTGCGATTATGAGGCCTGAAGCTTGGATTATGTAGCAGACAATTGAATTTTATATATGAATACGCAGTGATCAGAAGTTGACACCACGGGACCCCTTCTCCCGTGCCTAGTCACCACCGCAATAACTCCTAACGAATCAATTTAAGCACTGCGATGCCATCCCACCGTCGATTCATTACTTCAAATTGTTTTTTTATTAAAAAAAATATTACTAATATTTATGCTGAGTACAAATTTTGTATCCACTGACTAATTTTATGTTTTTTTTTTGGGTCCTTCGCTCATTCCGCCAGTCTAGTGGACTAGTACTCACCACTAAGTTAGCAAGACTGTATCTTTGAAAATCTGCAAATCAGTAGTGAAGGTATGAAAAAATAGTATAGATGATGTTCAAATAATGCATAGATCTACAACTATAAAATTATGACATTATGGAATAAGATTTAGTCACAGAATATCATGGGAGAAGATTTGTTCTAATTATATTGTTATATTGATACACACGCATATTATGAATTATATTAATGACAAAGGATCATAGATTACTGATAATATATTTTATTAAAATAATTCATTTATAATATATTAGTTAGCTACAACTTACAACCACTCAAACGCAATATTTAGATTAATATATTTCGATATTATCAATATCTTAGATAAGATAATGTGGGAATTTGACCCTGTTTGTTCAAACTTTCTAATCGGCATAACCAGTCACACACACATATATATTTCCAACACAGTCATATGTGTTATTAAATTAATGGTAAATATAATAGTTTATTGATAATTTGCAATATGAAATTTGTTTATAGTATTCAGTATATTTTAATTAGTTAAAAATTATGTATTATTGAACCAATTCATGGCCAAATAATTATAGGGACCTGATGTCCCAAGCATATATTCGCGAACTAGAAACTTCGAAGAGCACAAAATTACAAAACTTATTTCAACAACACTCCAGGCCTAAGTTATATACACAATAACATATTTCATGTGAACTATATATATTAACATACCTGCCTTTAAGGATAATCTAGTCCGTGTGTTCCAGCTTCCAAGACTTACAACAGTATTTATGATAACAGTAGAAGAGAAAAGACGAAAAGGTAAATTGGATGAATGAAGAAATCAATATATTCGTGTACGATCTGTGGCCCCTTGATTAATTCCCCCACCCCACACTCATTACGTCATTCTCTTCAACTGATGAGGTAGCAATACAAAAGATGGAGATGCTAAATTCTCACATTATCTATGAACCGAGATTTAATTAAGAAGTCACATTAAAACCTCGAGCAATTTTTAGTAAGAGCCTATGGAAGTTCTAAACTTCGCAAGTATTATTGTAGCAATATTTATGATCTGAGTACATTAATACGGCGATCGAGAAGCCGAGAAATAAACAAGGAACGTACGCTACTGGCCAGCCCAAAGGAACCAATTTCTTATCTGAACTACTTTATTGCTTATTTATAATTTTTACCTTATTCAACTGAATAAATTAGTGAAGTAAAATGGATATAAATAATAAAATGTCTGTATGGGGGTGGGGTATAACGAGCCGGCTTGGGTGTAGCCAAAAATGTTAGAAATGGCTACCAATTATTAATCAATATATATAAATCATTGAGCAAAATATCCAAAGTGTAATTCTCCTCTCCGTCTCCGGCGATCTCGAAGACACAGGATAAGGCACATCCTCCAATAGTCGCCGTCAATCAGTATTATTGTCACAGAGAAGGACAAGATGCAAGAAGACGGAGAAGCATCATCAGAGCCACAAAAGAGGAGCAGCAAGAGACTCCTTTTCTTGATTAACTGCCTCATGCTCTGCATAGGCACCAGCGGTGGCCCTCTCATAAGTCGCCTCTACTTCCTTCACGGCGGCCACCGCGTCTGGCTATCCAGCTGCCTCGAAACCGGCGGTTTCCCCATCTGCCTCATTCCCATATTCATCTCTTACATTCACTGCCGCCTCTCCCGGCAACCCAAGCCCTTCGTCTTCATCGACGCGCGCTTGTTTCTTGCAGCCTTTGTCATCGGTGTTTTCACCGGCCTCGACGATTACCTCTATGCCTACGGCTTAGCTCGCCTCCCTGTTTCCACTTCCGCTCTCATCATCGCCACCCAGCTGGCCTTCACCGCCGCCTTTGCCTTCCTTCTCGTCAGGCAAAAGTTCACCCCTTTCTCCATAAACGCCGTCTTCTTGCTCACCATTGGAGCCGGCGTCCTGGCTCTTCATACATCCGGCGATCGTCCCAAAGGCGAGTCCACCAAGCAATATGTGTTGGGTTTCGTGTTCACGCTGGCGGCGGCTGCCTTGTACGGCTTTTTGCTGCCTCTGATAGAGCTCATGTATAACAATAGCAAGCAGCGTCTGACCTACACGCTAGTCATTCAGATTCAGTTCGTGATGAGCTTCGGTGCTACTCTGTTTTGTACCGTCGGGATGATCGTCAACAACGACTTCAAGGTTCACTGATCTAAATTTCTTCATCACAAGTTTATTCCAAAAATAAATTAAAAAAAACAGAGCAATCTATATACTAGGGAACTAACAAGTGTTTAATTTTGCAGGTGATCGGAAGAGAAGCGAGAGAATTTGGGTTGGGGGAGACAAAATATTACGTGGTGCTGGTGTGTAGCGCGATCATGTGGCAGTTTTTCTTCGTGGGGGCTATAGGGGTTATATTTTGTGCGTCTTCATTGCTTTCAGGTATTATAATAGCGGTGAACCTGCCGGTGACTGAAGTGTTGGCGGTATTTTTCTACAAAGAGAATTTCACGGCGGAGAAAGGAATTAGTTTGGGTCTGTCCATTTGGGGGTTTGTGTCCTACTTCTACGGAGAGTATAAACTAATCCAGAAAAATAAGCTAAATAATCCCACCCCTCAACCGGACTTGACTCCTACTCTCCCTAATCCATGACCCACTGAATACTTGTGTTACTACCTTCTTGCTTTTCACTTTTCTCGTTGAATTAGGTGTGCAACACCGTATTATGGGAATTTGATATTTATGCATACGTGTGTCTTTTAATAATTTTTTGGCGTGTGTGTGTGTGTGTGATGATATACTGGTATTACTATGGATTTTGAGTTCTGCTTGAATCGTTTCGAGCTATATGCAGGCCGTTGCAATTTCTTTAAAACAGTGCTTCAAGTGTAGGTGTAACAATTTCCTTAGTCTCCTATGGCTTTCTTCTTCTCGGAGTGTGCAACAATTTCTGAGCGTTTTAAATGCTTTCGAGTTCCGATCATATATAATTCATTGCGAGGAGTAGTAAGGCAGGTTTGAACTAACGGCACTCACTCTGGAAAAGTAATTATGGCTTATCCAAATTAAATTCCATCCATTTATAGTACACTACTCATTTGAGAATATTCACACAATCCTCTTTCTTAATAAAGTAAAATATCACTCATGTTAGAGTAACTAATATATAAAAATTAAGTGAAATAAAAGACTGCGTGCTTATATATTACTTAGAATTATTTAAGATGATGATTATATTGATATGGTTTTTACTGGCAATAAAAACATGATCTGTATACATTTTATATTATATATAGAGAAGGCTAATGAAATGTAGATATATATTACTATATTTACAAATAGCAGTAAAGACCATAAAGAAACAAGCAAATGAAAGGGCATGGGATTTCTTTTTTGTTTTTGTTTGATAAAAAGAGCATAATTATATTGGGCCCAGCCGGCAGCCACCTTTCGATCTATCATTGATTGAATAATGCCAATGGATACACATAAAATACTCTAAAGGCTTCCTGTCTTGGAAAGCCAACCCCCGTCCCATTCTTAGACTTCTGTGATTATACAAGCATGCTAAAATGGGTTTTTTTGGCTGCTGAATGGAACGAGTCGAATGAATTGGGATTTTTTCCCCTTTCGTTACCTATTTGCCTCTGATTCTTTGTCTATTTTTTCTTGTCCATGGGGCCTCAAGAGAAGCTTGAAGAAGCAATTGTTATAATTGGCTGGAAATGGTCTTTTGCATCCCTTGATACTGAAACTTTGCAAGGAGTTTTGGTGTTCAAGAAGGACTAGTGTCTCCGGTCTGTTGCGAGTAAATATATAAAACAATGGGTGTTGGATATACGTGTCTTTTATTGCCGTACGTGTTGAAGTTGGCACAGATCTTAAATGTTTCGAGTTTGCCATCTGCCTTGTATTGCATTCTCAGTTTCATTTCATGAAGCGGCTAGGTTCAAGCAAAGAATACCTTGTCGACCAAACAAAATAATCTTCAAATAATAAGACAAGTTGCTGCCTTTTGGGAACAACAGAGGACTCTGATTTTCCGTAGCTGATGACTAATGCGGAGACATTTTGAGAAATGGGACCATCCTGGCGTGCATCACTTACTTGCACGGATCTGATGGAGGCACGTGTCTCCTCGCATGGGAACACAATAAAGATAACATCACGGTGTTTAATACTTTAATAATAAAATGGGATTGTTGTTATGTGGTTGTCGTTTGAATATGAGAACAAAAGCACGGTGAGGGGGTGTGGCCTGGGTATATGAGCATCGTTTCTTCTACCTCTTAGCCAATCTTACCGACCAAAGGGAGCGTCGAAGTGGCTATTGAATTGACAAAACATTTTGAGTGATAATTTGTCGGTTTCCAATAGCTAGGTGTTCCTAGTAATTAATTAAAGACATGAATATAATGCAACTTGGATGGACAAAAGTTAATGATCATCCGTTTGAGACGAAGGAAACCTGGTGGTGGCACTTTGGATGGATGGAAAACAAAAGACAAAAGCTGCTTTTTCTTCGTCCCAAATCTCATAAACATCACTCATGTTATTCTCTTATTCGGAATCTGTTCACCTTTTCACGATCGTCAGAACGCCATGGATACCCAAACTTAAAAGCAACGCTTGACATTTTTTTCCTAATAGACCCGGTGGTTGATGGAATCTAGTAGTCTATACGACCATACCAATCGCAAAGAACATGTTTTTTTAATTTTTTTTGTTGCTAACAAATCCGCCAATGGTAAAGTACAGGGCCCTCTGCCCTTAAAATTCTGTGGGGTTGATCAAACTCAAAATTGCTACTTCTTGCCAGAGGGGTGTGGCCATCAATGAATGAAAGTCCTAAACGCATCAAATGCTCTCAATTTGAGAGAGAGAGAGAGTCAAACATGTG
Source organism: Inga oerstediana (assembly GCA_963210345.1). Classification (NCBI taxonomy): domain Eukaryota; kingdom Viridiplantae; phylum Streptophyta; class Magnoliopsida; order Fabales; family Fabaceae; genus Inga; species Inga oerstediana. Next base: position 4,219,897 of record OY723405.1, read on the forward strand.
GCCATGCATCATCCAAAGGTCGAAGGACGCAGAGAATCCCATACTTGCCACGAACAATCATTTGACAGCTACCTCTAGCTGCCTTCTTAAAACACACTCAAATTTTCAGATTGCGTTCCCCGAACAAACATTCATACTTCCTCTCTCAACAACCACCATTCTCCTGCTCTCCTACCCCTCACATTTACATAGTACATATTGCCTCGTTATTAGAGCTGGGAAAATAGGTCAGCCCAGCCCTACGGGGCCGGCCCGTTTAGGCCCGTTTCCTAAAAAGTATCATATTTTTTAAGCCCGCGGCCCTACAGGGCTGGCCCTTCACGGGCTCGGGCCTAAACGGGTTTAAACTCATTTTAATTCAATTTTTTTTTTTTAAAGTTTTACAATTTATTTATTATTTTGCTTTAAATTGGTATACATTATTTTTAAAACTCATAAATTTTTAGTTAAAATAATCATCTAATGTCCAAATTAGCCTTTTTTTTAAGTTTAAATGAATAAAACATTGTAGAAAATAAAATAAATCAAACCAATTAATAAGTGTTTGCCTGTTATTAATACTCTATTAGGAACTTAGGTGTCTTTCATATTGATAATTTGATATAATGATATTATATTTATTAATTTATTTTAAAAAAATATTAAACGAGCCTAAAAGGGCCGGCCCGCAGGGCTTCAGGGCTGGCCCTTTTAGGCCCGCTTCCATTTTCAACCTCTAAATCATAGGCCCGGCCCTTGACGGAGTAGGGCCTAAACGGGCCGGCCCGACGGGCTCGGCCCGAATTCCCGGCTCTACTCGTTATGCTGAAATACACACACTGAGAAGGTACAATTACAAATATAAAATAGCTATGCTTTTGTACAAATTCAGCTAACTATACTACTTTTGATTTTCTTCATATAATTAATGACCTACGTTCAAAACCGGATAGCAGCATTTCTAGTGAGAAATGCAAGGGCTAGCACCGAGCCAACATTTCAGAGAAGACTTTAGCTTCTGCTAAGTAACCACCCGGGGATTAGATTGTGCAGTCAAATAATAGGAGACAACTCATACATACGGCGTTATAATTTTAGTTCGCTTTTAAAATGACTTGTCTATTCCTTCTCTATGCGGATATGGGGTTTGAAAAATATCAGTGCTTTTGAAATGAAGTCACGAAGGGCACTCAGACAATCAGCAGCATGAATATCCGGAATCAATTGCGTGCATTTTAGATAATGAAAATAAATTCAACCATGTTGACCTGGAATATCTTCCCTGGTTTTTGGCAAATGAGGGTATATCCTCAAGAGGCAGTCTAAGGGGTAACTTCCAACTTCAATTCAAACACGAATTAGTATCGACCCAATCTGAACAACCACCACTCGTCTTTATACTTTAAGCTTAAATGTGTATTTGGATTAGCTTTTTTTAATAGTTTTTACGACTTACAAGATAAATATATGACTGAATTCAAGGGACTCGTTACTTAAAAGAACTCCGTAATTCAAGGTTTATTCCCACAAACACAATAGATCTGGAATGCCCCAAATGCAAATTATTTAGCGTTTATGCTTAGCATTTTCAGATAAGTTAGATGATTGCAGATTGAAGCTTGTTATTTTCAACCAGGTCGCCTTCAATGATTGTTCACAGTAAAATTTTTCTGACCATTGAATAGTCGCGTACGATGCAGGGGCATTGAATCTTAATTCTTTAAACAAGTCAATGTCTCTGCTTCGCCTAAAGCTGTCATTTCTATGTGACAGAAGATGAACGAATTTCAGATACAGCAGGCATGCTTTACACATTCAACTAGATATTATTAATAGGTTTATCGGCCGAACAGAACAAGGGATCTTTTCCATCTGTTTCAGAATAAAATTAGAAAAACATTATAATTCTCCGGCATCACTGCATAGGGGGAACAAGGTAAACGTTACACTCAAAAGGAAATTCTGCTTTTGTAGGACCAATGCACAGGAAATCAAACGTTCTCATCAATATAGGGACTACAGGTACACATTTAGTTATAAACTCTACATTATTGGATAGTAAAGCTACTCTTTACAACAGAATCAGGCATCATGAGGGTGGTCAAATGGTCAGAAGGAGTTCCTAAAGTCAGGTCCTCCATCCACAAAACCAGACAGCCAAACCTCCCTTACTCCTCATTTTCTGGACATTTTGGACCAAAGGAACACTATAAAGAAACAAACTAATGCAAAGACAATCACATGAACAACATGGTTTGAACCATTTTGGATTATGCTCTTGTTCAATCTTCTTAAATTATTCTTCACCCCAGCTTGGGCCTTTATCATTGTTAGTTGCTGTAGAGAAAACAGATACAAGTGACATGTTAGCAAACGGCAACACTATAGGACAGTATTCTGCTAAATATGAGACAACAGACCATTGACGGAACAATTACAAAGAAAAACATTCAAAAGCAAGAGCCAGCGAATTGAATGACATTAATGGACATCTGTTCCAGGATATAATAGATAAAGCTAAATTGCTGTGCTTGAGAATATGGGAGGTTCTCATAGATTTGGTGTCTTGGAGGCTAATGTTGATACTTTAGCTTGGATGTCTCATTATACGGATTTTGATTTTTGTACCTTGTATCAACCACCACTTTACTGCGCTACAGTGGTGAGTGATGATAGACTAGAGTTGGCAGCCCCATGTCACATGTAAGCTGATTTTTTCATGAACCCTTTCATTTAAAAAGAGAAAACAGCTGAAAGTTTTTACTCCGCTTCCTAATTGAAAGTTTTAAGACTTAAAATGTAGGACAAACTTCCCATCAATTCATCTCTATAAGCAAACACCGCAAGGCAGCTAATACTGGTCATTTCCTCAACCATCTTGTAATCCACACAAATCAAGCCAGAGTCCTAACTACCACTCTAAAGAAGTATTAAAGATCAATAGCAAAGAATTATTTCGGTGTTTTAAGTCAAAGGTCCAAAGGATATATAGCACCATTTAGCTGTTTTATTCAATTGAACTCTTGAACATTACCCAACTGACCCTACATTTCCGTTTGAGATACATCTCCTACCATAATTAGCACTTTAGCTACACAGAGTAGAGAAACATCAAAATTCCTACTGTGAATATATTTTGCCACATTCATGATTGAGCAACTTCAGGCATGCTGTACTCTTCATTTTAAATGCTAAGGAAAAAAAGCCAAACAGAGATTAAGATGTACCAGCTGTTCCAGAAAATCTTTCTGCTGCTTAACTTCTGTCCCAATCTCCTCAGCAACCTGCGCCATAGAAATATTAAGTTGTATGACAACCTAATGATGCAGAAAGGGAAACAAAAGCTTCGAAACATAATGCAGCTTCATAGGATTAGACATAATAAAGGGACAATGACAATTCAGGACCTGACGAGACAATTAATGTCCAAGAAAGACCTGTCACTACTTAAACACCCAATTTTTTACCACCCAAACTTTCAATATTTACGACTTTTCACAGATTAAAAGTCCTTATTAAATATTGTTTTTTGGAATCACGTCCTGAATTGTTATTCTCCATATAAGAAAAGGAAATATCAACCAGGATATAACTCAATAACGAGTCAAGTCGCTACAAAATAGTTATAAGATGGAAATTTGACTCAAAAAAAGCATCACAAATAAGAAAATCCATACGATATTCCACAAGGAGCAATATATTGTAGGATGGAAAACAAAACATTTGGTAGATATGTGCAGAGTACAACAAGCACATATATTCACATAATTCTTCTCCGAACCAAAAACATGGATTAATCTTCCCTTCTGAGTTTCAACAAGTATAATTCAATCCAAGTCCATGTTTGCATCCCTTCATAGTAAAGAAATAAACCACGGGAACAGGTAGTTTTTAAAAAGATTAGACCTAGATATAATTCCTCACATCTTTGTTACCATCCTTTTGAATTAATATATAACACGTATAAGAATTTTAAAAAAAAAGGTGACAAATATATAGTTTAATAAACTATACACCTCTTTGCAAAAACCACACAATATCAAGCTTTCATTGTTAAAATTGATAGCAAAGATGTAAGAAACTGTGCATAAGTTTTCTCCTTTGAAATAACAAATAATTGTAAGAGCTGCAAATAGATGAAGTATACATGTTCAAACTTCAATGAATAAGAGTACTTAAATAAGAATGATAGCTTTATCAAAAAAAAAAAAAAAAAGAATGATAGCTAAAGCTAAAGCACAGGCACAATTTCTTCACTGGTCTCTTAAACAACGGATCAGTGTCAACAGAACGTTCAAATATAACAGTCCAGAATTCAAAGCTCAATAATCCACAAAAATCAAGACTCCTCTCGCTTATGTACTTCTAAATAGATTCCACTAACATGGGATACACAGATAGAATAACTCCTACAAGTTGTTTGCAAATGGATTTTGATCAATGACACTGCATTTACCAATTCGGTAAATTACCCCCAACGAAGGAGTTGGGGCCGGACGCAGGTGGTATGTTACATAATTTGAATAACTTTGTCCAGCGTTGCTTATCAGCCTTCATAATTTCGCGAAAACTCATTTAATAAGGCAAGAAAAGAATAGAAAAACTCGTCAAGCGGATCAAAACATACATTTCTCAATTTTCTAACTTGGCCATGAAGACCGCTGATCTCGTCGTCCAAGTCCATCGGATCAATACGCAATTGGATTTCATTTGAACCAGCAACTGATCTCGTGGTGAGGCCCTCTCTGCATCCTCATATATGGATATGTATATAGGAATTATATCAATCCCTTCAAATTCTTACAAAAAAGAAAAGAAAAAGAATTTATTTGTGAATTGTCCCAACAAGAACAGAAAAGCTACCTTGAACGATAAGGGGCAGCATGAGCAAAAGAGGAACCACCTCCGTGCGAATTGGCAGCCATCGCAGAAGATAGAAGCCCTAAAACAAAAACGATGGCTAAGAAGAACTTCACGTAGGTCGCAAAACAATGACTACAATAACAGATGCTAAATCAGAGTCGGCGAGTTGGAAAGCAATGCGCGGACTCGGATTCGTTGTTCGCAGAACATCTTTCCACATTGCTTGGCTCTTTGAAATATACACGGTGTTTTGAGTGACGTGGTTTAAGGCAAATCCACCGTTGAATTTGCCGTTTTTTACTCATCGACGGTCCATAGCGGGAGGCCGTGGCAACACTTAGGAGTGTTTGGATTCAATTTTTTAATTGATTCTCACCTCAAATCATGTTTGCCTAAAAAACATCCGAACATCATTCTTTTTGTCATAATCCCGTTTTGCCTCAAACCTTGGTTTTAAAGCCTCAAATCTTGGTTTACCAAGAATCTATTTTTTCCTCAAGCAGCAATTTTTGACTGATGGGTCATTATTACTTTTCTCTCTCTTCCTTTTCTCTTTTCCTTCTCTCTTGCTTATATAACTTTCTTTTTCTTCTTCTTCGATATTCCATTATTCCTTCAGTCCCATCTGCATTTTTTCATTTTTTTTTTCCTGATTTGCTTGAACAGAAAACGCAAATTTTTTTTCTTTATTCATTCACTATGAAAAAATGAAACTTTTTATTATAGTTAGATGAGATTGAGAAAATAGCCAAATTACCTGCTGGGCTTCTATTCTAAATTCAATTGCACTGATTTAATTTTGGTTGTTGGCGTCATTTTAATTCTGATTAGATAACATTTTCTGAAAAAATATGTAAATACCTACTGATCTGTTAAAATTTTTTCATCTATTTTTTTTTATATTACATAATTGACAAATGTTACGATTTTACAATTTTTTGACAAATTTATTTCATTTTTTGTATTTATTATGCAATTTAATGTTAAATAATACTTAAAATATAATATTATCATTTATATGTAATTATAGCAAAAGTTAATGTCATTTTTAGTAATTTGATCATGAAAAAAGCTATTCTGATCAAAACATTCAAACAATCTCATTTTATCAAAATCACTTTTTTCTCATAATCTATTCTTTTTATAATCTATTCTCCAAAAGCTATTCTCCATTTTTTTCCAGAAGCTATTAAAAAAAAGCTAATCCAAACACACACTAACTCTTCAAAGAAAGGAGTTAATTACCAACAAGTCTTGCCCATGAGTAAAGTGCTACATCATTTTTTTATATTAAAACTTGTAACTTTTTAATAGTAGTACCTATGAAGTGAGTCTTAATATATTAAAAGTGAGATGCATTAACAATTTGAAGATGTCAACCATATTCACTTAGGGTGTTCAGATCGGGACGGGATCGGGAAATGTCATTCCTGATCCCAATCCCGAGAAGGGTTCGGGAATGATTTTTATTCTCGATCCTGATCCCGAAAATTGGGAAATTTTGGGATTGGAATCAGGAAATTTTCGATCCCGGATTTGCTTTTTTTTTTTTTTTTTAAAAAGAATCTCTATATTAAATTTTTTTTTTGTGTTTCCTTTAGTCTAATATAAATATATAATTAGTCCAATACATGCTTAAAGTTGTCGATTCAGCTGCAAAAAGAATAAAGATAAGAACAAAAAATTAGAATTATTTAATAAATAATAAATGAAATAAACTAAATAAACTAAAAGAATAGATATTATCTTAAGGGTGTTAGGGATTTTCACATTTTATTTTACATTTGGTCTTATTTTCTTAAATATTTTTTAAAAATATATATATGTATATATATATTTTCGGGATCGGGAAAAAGTCGGGATGGGGAAGTCCCATTCCCGATCCCGAAATCACATTCCCGATCCTGAAATTTTCGGGACGGGAAAATCCCGTCCCGATTTGTTCGGAATCGGGACGGGAAGGTCGGGACGGGAAATTGACGAATACCTCTACCTTCACCTATGCCCCCCATTTTTATTATACTGGCTAGCCAAAGCAATATTTTTCAACTTAAGTATATAATCAAACATGTTTCAGGGGTGCTATTTTTTTGAAAAATTGCTTTCTTTCATAACATATAATATTTGTAACTTTTATGTGCTCGTTTGGAATAGCTTATTTTTGGACAATAAGTGCTTATAAATCGTGATTCACGGTATACGGGGTAAGTATGTGAGAGGAGTTTTATCTCGACTTGCGTAATAAGGACTTATTTACCCCAAAACGTGTTTCCAAACACAACCTATGTTAAATGTATTATTTTGACCTTTTATTAAAAAAAAACACACATTTTGGGAGAGGCATGACGGGGGGGTGGGTGCTTAAAGCTTGATTATATTTTATAAATATGTGAAATTAGTGACGCAGGCTTAGCGGGCAATCCAAGAGACCGTACATTGGGCATATTTGGATTAACGTTGAGATGGTTTATTTACGGTTTTTCATCTAAATTGAAATAAATCTTTTTTGATATATTTAGTTTATATATCATAAATCACAGTTAAATAACTGTTTTCAAACATTTCAAATTCAATCAAAACACTGAAAAAACTTACTGTGCTCAACCTGGGCCAATAAAATTTGCTGTTTATTCCATTGTGACGGAAGTCCAATTATTCGATTATTATGCTTCGGGGTATCTGAAATTCCCTGTCTTGAATTGAAGTCCCTCGTCTCCTGAATTTTTCACCAATAAAATTTGTCTCCTGGATACGTGTTGAAGTCCAGAATAGTTGAAATTGGGGTTTGCATCAGCATCATCTTCCTCGCTGATCAAAGGTAAGGTCCGGAAACTTCCGATCCGAAGCAGGGAAACCTCAAAGGCATAAAACATGAGTGCTGATCAAATCGACTCCAACAAGCCATCATCAGAATCCAATCTCTCACAACCCAAAGATTCTCACACCTCCGATTACGCTCCGTATCCAAAACTTGATCCCAAGGATGTTGCTCCACCTCAGGAAAATTGGACTTCCGTTTCCGTTTCCCAACAACCCGTTAACGCTTCTACCGCCCCCGAAGTTCGCGCCCCGATTTCCGAGGATGCTGCCACAACGATGCCCAAAGAATCTAATCCGTACGTGACTCCTGCACCGGCACCCTCATCTTCTGTCAAGAGTGAGTATTGAAATCCATGTTTTTTCCACAACTTGAAATCCATGTTCTACTCTTCTGTACTCGCAAATATGCAAGTCCTATTTGAGTCTGGACACCGTGGGCGTCGAGAATGACTAAATGTTCTTGTTTTGTGCAGATACTTTAGACTCGGTGAAAGATGTTCTTGGGAAATGGGGGAAGAAAGCGGCGGAGGCTACCAAGAAGGCGGAGGATCTTGCTGGGAATATGTGGCAGCACTGTATGTGCTATTCCTGCTATGTTTCGAATCTTGTGGCGTTGATAGCTGCTGTTGGGAATTCTTTTATTATACATGTTGACTGTTAATCATTTTATACTTTCGTCTACAGTATTATGGACGTCCCTTTAGTAAGAAAGAGGCTCAAATTATAATATGACAGCACCCTTAATTATTTTGCCCAGAAAGTGTGACTCCAAATTGTTAACTTGACCCCGCCAATCCCAAAAATAACACCAAGCTGAATAGAGACCGAAATGGTAATATTTAGATGTCTTGTCGCCTTCTTCTGAATATGGTTATCAGTAGATTTTGTCTTCAGTTTTCTTCTGCACTCGATTATTTGCTGTTGTCTAGAGTAAATTTCTTCAGTTTCTGGCAATCAGCTATTATTAGGGATGATACAAAACGTCAAATTTCTTTTGAATTATAAACATTGTATCATGCCGTGTTGTTGTACTTGCATCATATCATGTCTCCATGGTCCTGCACTTTTGTTGGTGCCTCTTAGATTGATTGGTTTTCATGCGTGAGTTGTCTTCTACTGTGTAACCGGATGATCATCTTTGCAACAGTGAAAACAGGTCCTAGTTTTGCCGATGCTGCCGTGGGAAGGATTGCTCAGGGAACGAAAGTTCTTGCTGAAGGTGGCTATGAAAAGGTTTTTAGACAAACTTTTGAGACTCTTCCGGAGGAGCAACTTTTGAAAACATTTGCATGCTACCTATCCACTTCAGCCGGACCAGTAATGGGAGTTTTATATCTGTCGACAGCAAAGCTGGCATTTTGCAGTGACAATCCACTTTCTTACAAAGTTGGTGAGGAGAGTCAGTGGAGCTATTATAAGGTACTCTGGAGGCTTTTGCGTGGTATTATCCTCTAATTAAAAAATTTAACTTGCATTTTCCAAATTAGCAGATTTCACTGATTCAATATTGATAAACGGCGTCACTTGCCAAGATTATTCTTAAGATTAGTTGCCAACTTTCAGCAATTGTGGATTCATTGTGTGTAGGATTTTTTGATTGTGCAGAAGTGATCCCACATGCTAACCAATGCAATGTGAAATTTAAAATCAAGATTAATGTGTCCTTGATACGTGAATGGCTGTGCTGTGATAGAAGTATTAAGGGAGGGTTTAAGATTTCTTTCTTTATAAACTCTTGATTGTCTAAAAACAAAAATGAAGGGATTTGCTAATTTAAATTCTTGTAAAACTTATGAGATGGACATAGATAATTGAGAATTAATATTTGTTTTGAGTTGGAGAATATCTGTTTTTTAGTGTTCTCTTTCTGTGGACTTTTAAACATGATGTTGGAATGTTTTCCCCCAATGAGATTTGATAGTCAGGAGGCTACTTGATTAGTTTCTCACTACGTAGTAGCTAAGTTTGTGTGTACCTCGCTGTTTGGTAATACAGATTGGTCTTAAAATAGACTACTTGGCGGAGGTAAATTATGGTTTACTTTTCTATAACTTCATTTGACAAATATTAGTTGAGGTTGCCCCTGGTCAGAGTTGCTAACCCAAATGTTTTATGCTTTATCTCTCTTCTGTTAATTAATAAGTTTAAATGTTACTGTTGTCTGGGCGCATGCATAGGTGGTTATTCCAATGCATCAGCTGAGAGCAGTGAATCCATCAACAAGTAAAAGCAAACCATCGGAGAAATATATACAGATTATCTCTGTTGACAACCATGAGTTTTGGTTTATGGGCTTTCTGCATTATGACAATGCTGTTAAAAGTATTCAAGGAGCTTTACAACCTCACTGATGTGCACGCCTATGCGAAGGCTGTCACCATGTATCATCTGGTTACACGCGACTAGGTTGGTGTTTGATTAAATATCCTTGACCTGGTCTGGAGCTTGTTGTACTCTACTATGGGGGAGGTCGTTGTATTGATTATATGGTTTGTCACAAGATTAGATGTTTCTTGTCACTTGTCAGTGTTTATGGTCTTAAAGTTGGAAAAAAAAATTATTAGTGCTCGATGTGATGGGATTTATATGTGAATTTCAGAACTGCTATTTGATAGTATAAATCAATTTGTTTTGTTGATGGAACGAATGTCATGGTGCGGCTATCCTCTTATCCTTCAGCATGTCTGTTCCGTGGACATCATTTTTTCTTCTTCGCTTTTTACTGTGTTTTCACTCTTCATGTGGGAAATACACAGGCGGACATTACTTAAAAACCACTATTTTTGAACTCCTTTTTATAAATTGTTTTAAAAAGTAGTAATTTTTTTTTTTAAAAAAAATCTGTTTGACAGTGGTAGCTGGGGTTATCAACAGAAAAGTGGTGGTGGTCGGTGCGGCAATCAATATTGTGCTCGTTTGGAATAGCTTATTTTTAGTCAATAAGTGTTTATAAATCGTGATTTACAGTATACGAGATAAGTATGTGAGAAGAGTTTTATTTCGGCTTGCGTAATAAGGACTTATTTTTTAAGAAATTATGATCCCAAACATACCTATTGGCTATTGTTGAGTAGCAATGGATTTTTGGCTGTGGCCACAACGGCTGACTGGGGATTGCGCGGTAATTGCCGTGGTGGCTATTGATGGAGGTTGATGGGTGACACTTGTGGAGTTTGTTGGCGGTAGATGCTAATAGAGTGGCTAAATGTAATGTGTTTTTAGAAAAGAAAAACAAAAGGATAACATAGCCAATTCAAAGATGTTTCCTATTTGGATGATTGGATCCCTTCAATTGAAGTTCTCGTGTTCTTTTCCTTTCTCGGACTCCGACTCTTAGGCCAGTTGATTTATGCTCACCGTAGTTGTGTTTATTTGCCGTAGATCCTCTTGGTTGCTCCGGAGTCAAGTCATGGGAAACTAAAATAATTAGTTTTAATGATGAGTGATGGGGCCGACACGTGTGGCCCAAATGCAGCTGGCAGTATTTATGAGATTCTGAGGAGATGAAATCATGGTGGGCCCATCTTCATGAAATCCTCTGCGCTGCCACTCTCCATAGCATCTTCCTGCGCACCCAACACCCTGCCATTTCCTCTCCTATCTATAGTATCAACCATTTACAATCCCTGTTCACAACTCATTCCTATTTTACAAAACTACCCAACAGTTATTCACTCATAATTATTCCTTTCTTACAACAAAGTTGTGTCGTGTTTTAAACCTTTTTTTTTAATAAAAAAACGTAACCTCTTTTTTAAACATATTTAGAAACACATTATTTGCTATTTTTACTTTACTTTGTTTGGGCATGTTTAGATATGAGACATATTCAGAAATTTAGGTTTGTAGAGAATTATGTTGGCCTACATAAAAGATTAGTACAGAATAATAAACGTAAAGTACAGATTTAAAGATAGGAGATATATTCAGGCAATCTTATGGGATAGTTCATATAAATCATTTACAATTTATTGAAGAAAGTTAGGAAAACTTTGGCTAATTTACACGCGATTCCTTTTCTTCCCTATAAAAAACAAAATTCTGCAAACACTGATCCATTGTTTGACATCGATGAAGGGGGACAAGAAACGGCGAATATTGTTGGTGGAAAGATATAAAAAATGAAAAGCCCTCTTTTAATTGTCCTTGATCTTTAATGTGAGAACCATTTAACAAATTTAATTAAATTAAGAGAGATAGTTTAGTTAGTTAATCATAATAGATATGATATATTTTTTTAAACTACCCTTATTTAAAACTAAATCTCTCAAATTCGACTAACACTCCTCTTGTCATTAATGTAAGACATATTTAACTAATTTAATTAAATTACCGAAATATGATAAGTTAGTTAATTAATATAAATATAAAATTTTTCTTAAAACACCTTAACTATCTTTTTTAATTCCTTCCCCACCCCCACCCTATAAAAAAAATGAGGGAGTAATGATAGGGGTGATTTAAAAAAAAAAAAAAGTAAATATAAGAAATAAATATTACACTAAGATCAACTTTTTAATTATGTCATATATTAAAAATTAAAAGTGCATATTGTTGAAAAAGTATTAATAAAGGTGATTTACATAACTATCCCTCTGGTCTCTTCCATTTTTTCCCCTCACTCTAACCATCGTCATGCGCTCTACTCTCTACGTAAACAATCCTAGAAATATAAATCTAAATTACTAGTTTTTTTTTTTTTTTTGGAGCAAACAAATTACTAGTTACATGTGAGAAAATATCACTACGCGCGATCAATCATACTAAATTAATCCCAACAATCCTTGTAATGCAATGAGTTCACTTACTCCACCATCTCATCAATCTTGTACAATAACAGTTTGTGCGGCTCTTGGTTTTATATAATAAGTCAGTGTGAGCTGCAGAGAGTCGTTAATTGAGAGGTAAAAATGGTGGTTATAGAGAGAATCCCGCTTTAAAAAAAAAAAAACTCCATATCAATTATTAGCCCATGAAAACAACATGATTTGATTTGATGGATATCGTTCGTTCAGAATTAAATATTAAGCTGCATGCATGCACACGCAAAACACAAATGCGATACGCACAGGCATCAAATCAAAGCTAATAATTCACACTAAACATCTTAATATATTATATTATGCTCAACTTCGATTCGATCCCATCAATTAGAATATGCTTACTAAATTGAATCGACTCGACCAACTCAAACTTGCAAGAGATCGAAGAGGAAGATCAAAGTATCCATTAGCCACGTAGCCTGCCCCAAGTAGCTGAAGACTGAATGTCTTGAGGATCGGTGCTTATTACCAAAGAATTCGAACCAGCAAGCTGGGGAACTGAGAAGATTAGGCATAATTTTCCCAGTTCCGTGGAGTCATTATTAATTTTCTTTATATGAGAATATTGCAATTGAACTTCAGAAATAAATTTGCAAAACCACAGGAAGAGAACTAACCTGTGGGTGAGTAATATTTTTCAAAATATAATTAACCAGATAAGAAATGAACAATAATAATAGATGCAGAAGAGAACTAGACAAAGCAGCAATAATGGACTGTTCACCTCGAAATTGTAAACAAAACTGCACATCTGCAAGCTGCTGCGATCAATGATGCGACTTCACGTTAACAGTGTACGAGTTTGCCGTGGGAAACTGTAATGAATACCCACTTCTTAACTTTGTTCATCCAGTTCAGTCCATCCCTGTTCCTCCCGCACCAGGCATCCACATAAATGTTTGTTTGATTGAAAAGGCTCAAATTCAAAAGCTCTCAATTTTTTATTTTTTATTTTTTTGCCACCCCGGAAAGATAAAGTAACAGCGACCCAACAGGAAAGGAAGAAATTTATTGAAAGTTTGTACATGGAACAATTAATGGAGGACGAGGTATCTGTCGTTCACCCAAGTACTAGAAAATAATGTCAAGAATGAACATCAACAGTTGCAACGCTAGAGAATATACGGCTCATTTTCACGCATACAACATGTGAGATCGGGATCCTCCGAGTAATGTTTAAGAATTCTATAGAACACAGTTTAGATCAGAGATCATCTCAGACAGAAGTTGGAGACGTGGACTTTACATCTCTCGTCTCTCTCCAATATTTACCAGAGTAAAGGATTTTAGGGGAGTGTAAATTCACGGACTACGGTTACTTAGCTTGGATCTGATTTGAAGATGTAGTAAGTGATTTTTTTTTCCGGTGACGTAGTGGAAAGTATCTAGAATTCAGAGGAGGAGGTAATAAGAGAGAGAAATGGGGGTGGAAAACTGATGAAGCGGTGATGACTGATGAGAGAAGGGCCGGAGGAAAAGCAGGAAAAGATGACAGATGTGAATAAACACAAAGCCGAAATGCAACAGCTTTGCACTTGCATGCTTTGCACGTTGAGTTCCCTTGGATTCATCTCCCTACATTCATTATCACATGAAATCATCACCTCCTTCTTCATTCAATCTTTTCCATAACTTCCTACTTACTCTTTTTTTTCTATTGTCTCTCTTCCCTGAAATTTCGCTATTAATTACTCTTCCTGTTATTCTGAAACTCTCGTGAAGATTGCAGCTAGCTCAAGGTTGTTGTGCACACATATCACATCGGAAATCACTACCACCAGAATCCACCCAAAATAAAACTAAAAACCCATGAAACAAATGGCATGGAACTGATTTCAATACTTAGGCAAAAGCAGAAATAATGAGCAAGAGTGAGAACCCTAGCATGAATTAAATTTCACAGTACAAATATTTATCCTCGCTCTCACTTTGTCTCACTCGTCTCCTGTGGACTCAAAAATGAAAAAAGAAAGAATTGAAATTAGGGTTTCTTACCGAGACTGATTTTGTTATTATGCATCCAAACCTTGAGTACCTGTCTCTTGACGCCAGTCTCCGCGCAGAATTGCTCCACCGCAGGTTCGTCATGCTTCTGGATTCTCCACCCAACCTTTTCCGAAAATGCCAGCATCTTCTCCTTCTGCTCCGGCGTGAACTTCGTTCTAAACCGTTTCTTCCTTTCGCTCCGGCTCCCTCCGCCGCCGAAACCTCCTCCTCCGCTGCTGCTCGGATTGGACATGTCTTCCTCTTCTCTACTCAGTCCACCGCCGGATGCCGCGGCTGGTAGAGCCAAAGGCCGGTTATGTGCCATCGCCGGATTTGCCAGATGGTGGTGGAGGTACCCTGCGCCAGGCGGCGGCGGCGGCCCCCGGTAGTAAGGGGGAAATTGATGGTGGTACTGGGGGTGGTGCGGCTGCGGCAGGTGAAAGGAGCTAGTTTCTCCCTCGATCTCCTTGCGGTGGAAGTTGCGGTGACAGTTGCAGGCGGCGCATTTGAGAGCGTCGAGCGTGCCTTCCTCTCCCGCCGCCAGAAACTCACCGCAACCGTCGACGGCGTGGCCGCCGATGCTGACGGCGTGATTCTTTTGACACTCTCTGTATCTGACTGTTCCCGTCGGACCGCCTTTCCTGCCACCAGTCGGGCCGGATGCATCTCCCTCGGGTCCGCAGGCAGCATCTGGTTTGGACCGGGCCAAGTCGTAACTCGTCGGGGGCATGGGAATCCCCATTTCTTCCTCTGCCTCTTCGTGCTCCGGATCTTGCTCCTCGAATTCCATGGTCCTGTCCACTTTTAAATTTCCTACGACCAGTAAGTTGTGAGCTTGTAAAATCAGGGAATAGGTTGTGCTGGAGAACGAAACGGGGATGATCTACAGGAGCGGGGGGGGGGGGGGGGGAGAAGAGTGATAAAACAGAAGCAATTTGACCGAGGAATAGAAGGGGGGTTGAATTTAATTAAATCAGAGTAAAATACGAGTACATGGATGGGTTAATAAACTAGTCGTAGATGTTTAACGAGGATGAAGAATACATAAAACAAAAACATTAATTTGTTGGAGGTGGGAGTGGAAGATAAGATCTTAAGAGAGCGGGAGAGGATGTGGTCATCAATTCTCGGTCTGCGCAAAAGACGTGTCTTACTCTTAACTTCCAAGACCTTTCCCGTACTTGTTGCCATTTTACAGCTCTGTTATTATTATGTTTCAGACATTTTACCTTCTCTCTTCACCATTTTTTTAAAAAGTATTGTCCTCGAATCTAGATCGGAATATCACGAATGGCATGGTTTTTCTTTTTAAATTTATGGTACCCGAACTCTCAATTATATTTTTAAAAGAGAATAAATCCTGGTTACTCAATTCAATTTAACTGCTGTTATGGATATTTTAACTAGTAGTTAATTACTTGTGTGCTTGTGTTGATTTTATCTTTAAAAAAGAAAAAAGTGAAAACCTTGGAGGTTGGGTTATATAAAAAAGATAGCGGGCTATCCGCACAGGAGATGTGGTTAATGAAAATGGTGAAAACAAGGAAGAAAATGGGAATGAAAAGAGGAGGGGCATGCAGAAGAAGGAAGAAGAAATCACATCGGAGAAATTAATATGTCGGCATTTATGGGAGCCGAGATGCCTACGTGCCCTCCTCCTCCGACAGGAGATGACGTCACCCCTTTGGGAGGGGTAGATGAAAGTGAGGTCTACGTGATTCCTGTGGGGTGCTGCCTCTGTACCGCTTGTCCCGCCCCTCCATGTGACCTTTTCCCTAACTATATTATCTTCCTTTTCTGGTTTCTGGTTTCTGGGTTATTACCAAGGGAGAATCAAGAATGGCATATGGAACCCCAAAGAACTTGATCATTTTAAACTATCATGAACCTTCACACTAATATAAAACAACTATGATGAGATAAATGGGCGAGAATGTTGGTATGTATGTTATCATTTATCCCTTATATGTATTTATAAGACACTCTTAGCATGTTTCTAAACCAAAAAAAAAACACTAAAGCTTATTCATTCTGTTTTAAAACCCAATAATTTTTAGGAAAATTCAGAAAAATACATTTAAAAATGAGAGAAGATAAATTGGTGCTGCGAATTTATAAAATTCCATGTCAGAACTGAAGTAAGAATCCGATATTTTCAATCTTGACCAAATTACCCTTAATTCAACTATGAAACATGGAATCAAAGTCATTAAATTAAAATTTAATGTTATTGATATAGATACAGATATTGTCATTGACCCCTGAAACTTATGCTCTTAAAATTATCCCTGGTTTTTGGAATATAAAGTTGTAAAACATGAAAATAAACTTGTTAGTGTAAAATCTGACGTTGTTAATATAGATACAAATGTTATTATTGATCCTTGAAATTTGTGAACTGAACTAAGAGCATTTTGGTGATTTGGTCATAATTGGAAATCCCAGATTCCTACTTCAGTTCTGATTTGGGATTTGATAAATTCGTATCATCAATTTATCTTTTCCTATTTTTAATTGTATTTTTCTGAAATTTTCCCATAATTTTTTGACTCTATCATGATTAATACATGTACTTTCAAAAGAAAAACAGTCTAAAAATTTAAGTCTAATTAATATACTCTCTTGTATTATCCTTTTCTTATGCATTCACTCTTATATTTTTTTTTCCCACCCTCACCTACCCCGCTTCTAAAAAGGGCATATTAAAAAACAAGGTCCATTTTTATATATTTATTAATTTTAACTAATTTTTAACAGTTTTGTTGCACAAGATAATGTGGTTATTGTAATCTTATGATAAGGGAGTGAGTGAGTACTAAATCGAATAAGATAACTCATACTAGTCATGAAATAAAATACTCTATCTGTTCCTGATAAATAAGACGAGGAGGAATAGCACATAACTCAGCTTCAAATGATAGGATGTGAGTTGTAAACCGTGGAAGCTTACTCGCAAATCCACGGAGATCAGTTATAAGTGAGTTCTAAAATTTTGAAGTTTTCTAAATTGTAAGAGCTCAATTGCAGATGCTGGCAGTTTACTTGCAAATGATGACAAACTAACAAGAGACAAATTTTAAATTAAAAGATTAACATGAATTTATGTATAAAGAGCACGCCTCGTAGCATTATTAGACTAAAAGGTCTCAGGCTTGATCCATATACTTTTTAAGTTATGGTTTTTGGTCCATGTAACTGAACTTTTTCTATTTATAACTGAGCTTTCAAAATTTAGAACACTTTCATAATTTATAACTCACTGGTAAGTGATCTTCCTATGGCCGAACTTGCACGATTTGCAACTCATCATGTGTCAATTACAGTTGAGTTACGTATGAATCATGCGCGGACATTTTGGTCATTTAGCTTTTTTTTTCTTGAGAACTTTAACGCTTTTCTGTTATTTTAAGAGTTGACGAAGCGTTGAAACGATGAGCTTTATTTCACTGTAGTCTAGTGTGATTCTCCCACCCACGCGCATCCTCCTCCTTTGATCCTGAGCCCCTTTCAATTTCATCATTGAAATGAAGCCTCCGGCTCCGGCAACCAGCGGATGCTCATCATAGTATCCTACCCCTATTATATCCCACTTTATTACCTCCTCAGTCTTTTACAACGAACCATCCCTTTAATCTGTTTCTTTTTTATATACAAGGACACGTCATCAACTTTATGTAAATGAAGGCATCATTTAGTTCAGAAACTGTTACTGTTTCTTAATTTGATTATCGTTCTCAAAATTATTCAGTTAAAAAAAATATAAAAACAAAAGGCTTTACAGTAAAACGTATAGACAAGGACCTTGTAATAAATGGTGTGAGGGATTGGGAGAAAAGAGAGGAGAAATTGGACACGTGATTAAGGGAAGAACATAATGAAGATGACAACATAAGAAGAAATGGGAGCAGCATATTCAATGATGATTAAGTGATGTGATTAGAAAAGCAGGAGGACGATGGAGGGAGTGGTGGGGGGTGGTTGCGGGACTTGGTTGTGTCGTGACATCAAAAGCAGAAGAGCATATATGGAGGTATTGTGGAGGGGAATAAAGTGGGGGGAGCTAAAGGAGAGAGTAGTGGAAAGAGGATTCCTGGAAAACAGAGGGAGTACAGAAAGTGTGAAATGGAGTTTAGGGATTTGGAGGGATCCAGTGAGATATGAGGGAAGACGACAGTGACAACACGGGAGAAGAGAGTGGGGGGATCTGTTCCCTTCTCAGCTTCAATTTGGATGCTTTATGGCAGCCTTTTTTACTCTCCCTTCTTTTATCTTTGTGTGGCCCATCATCTCCTTCCATTACCTTTACCTCTCTGCTTTGGAGTTTTATGTCATTACACTCTCCCCTTCATTTACTGTGACCAACATACCCCATACAATCAGGATTTTGTCTCTCTTTCATTGCACGTTTCTCATTCCCTCGAACTCCATTTACTCTTTTCGATAGGGAAAAAAAAAAACTCCGTTTGCTTTACCCTCCCCATTCCCAGTCCGCTTTATTTACCACCTTCATTTCCCCCACTTTCTCTCCTCAATCAAACTGTCCCATCACCATCAACTTTGTCGCCCCACTCGGATGCTCACTCATGCCTAATTAACTTCCCCCGTTAACAATCTGTCCACTCAAGACCAGCTTGATATTTTCAAGCACCGGTGCCTGACTATGAGGCTTTTTTTTTCCCCGCATATGTGTTTTCCTATTGGAGCAACTAAATATGGCCCCCTCTCTTTATAGAGATTTAAATCTTGTTTTGTCACATTGTAAACGACCAGATCCTTTCGTTGGGTGCAACTATGAAGATATTGATGCTTTGTTATTGTGACCGAAACTATCGGGCCAGTATAATCTTAAATATCTGAATTTTTTGGATTGGGCCGGCATAACTAGGGGTGGGGCTCATTATTCAATGCCGTTAGAAATGTTTGATTTGGACTAGTGGGCTTTTGACTATTTGAACATGCAGCCGAAGAGAGAGAGGGCGACAAGAAAAGAGAATTGAAACTGGTGTGATTTAGGAAGATGACCTTATGATGCACTGTTCAAAGTTATCGGTTCTTTTAATCAGAAGAATACTCGTTATTTTAAGATCCACATGTTCCCTCCTTCTATATTCTCCATCTAATTGTGGAAGGCCGCTTCTAAATTAAACGTTCAAACGAATTAAGCAATTTGGATTCTGGAAATAAACGTGCAAGAATCGCGACAACATCAATTCAAGGATATAAACCACATAACGGGCTGACTCGATCCGGTAGTTTTGGGGAGACACGATTGAATTTACGAGGCATTAATCGGCGATACGCAAGTGCATTCCCATTTCCAACTTATTAAATGTTGGTAGGGGAGAGTAATGGGCGAGTTGGGTAGCCCATACCTAAACCCATAACCCGCCCATTTAATTTTATACGGGTACAGGCTAGCTCATACTCGTACCTTAACTCATATAAATCCGTGTAAACAGGTTAGCATATAAATGGACAGACTGACGGGGTTACCCAAAATCCATTTATAATTGAACCTATTTAATTTTTTTTTAAAAAAATACATAAATATTAATCTATAAATCTAAATCTATGAATTTGAAAGAATATATCTAACAATAATCACAGTTCACACAAAAAAAACTCAAAGGTAACGAATATGTCTATGAATCTGAAAGCTCCAAAGAGAAAGAATTCAAAACAACTTCTTCATTAAAGGAAAACTTTCTTTGGAATCTGTCTGTTGCCTTCTGCAACGTCTTGAGCTCCATTCGACGTCGGAGGTCTGCCCAGTTAGCGGCCTAGCTTGTTGTCGTTTGATCTGGTGCAGCAATTGTCATTGATGTGAATAATTTTGATGTTAAATTGAAATTTTATCATTCTAAATTTAACATATTATAAAAATATATTAAATCTGAATTATTAAGATTTCAATCCAACAATCTAAAAATAAAAAGATGGTCCAAAGGTGACTCCGCTCGCCACAACCTCCACACAAGATTCGCCACAACCTCCACACAAGATTCCTCCTCCTCTCCAAGATTTTCATAGGAGAAAATTATTATGGCTTATTTTTTAGTAATAAGTACTTATTATGTAAATTGAGATAAAATTTTTCTCATATATTTACCTCATATCTCATAAATAATGATTTATAAACACTTATAAGTTAAAAATAAGCTATCCTAAAGGAATACTAAGTGCTCGTTTGGGATAACTTATTTTTGACTTATAAGTATTTATAAATCATGATTTACGGTATACAATGTAAATATATGAGAAAAATTTTATCTCAACTTACGTAATAAAAATTTATTATTCAAAAATAAGTTATGTCGAACACACGTTGTATATAACAAACAATTGTGGCATATACAGTATACTGCCACTGCGACTAGTAGTAATATTAAAATTAATATAGCAGTAGTAATAACGTTGAAAATTCTCTAGCCAAATGAAACAAAAGATGGCCCCAACCCAGCCTGCTCCAATGCACTTTTATTTATTTTTGTTTTTAAAAACTGTTTTTTATTTTTAAAAACAATAAAACATGTTTGATAAACTGTTTTTAAAAAATTAATTTTAAAAATAAAAAATAAATAATTGTTTTTAAAAACTAAAAAGTAAAAATAGTTTTTAGTTATTTTTTGCTTTTTTATTTTTTAGGGTTGTCACTTACTTATTATTAACATTATATTATCAATGATAACTATTGTCATATAATGTCAATTTAAAAATAGATTTTTTAAAATAACTATCTAAATAATTTTTTTATTATTATTTTTAAACTTGTTTCTAAAAACAGTTTCATAAAACTATTTCTGAGAGAAAAAAACGGAGAATAAAATCAAACGGCCCAATTTGTATCAGGATGGTCAACCCCAACCCCTGTATGCTCACAAAGGTTGCTTTCGATCTCCCCCACAACGGCCTTTGGTCTCCCATGTAGGAATTCCTGTGTTTCCCATGCAAGGTTTGAAAATCTAAGGCCGAATCTATTAAATGCCTGCTGACCACACTCCCTCGTCTTCAGAAGCAGTACTACAGAGTAGACTATAAAGTGGACGTATTTACTGGAAACCCTACCACCAATTCATTTACTAGCTAGTTCTTTTCCTCTCGCCTTCCTCTGTACACGTGTAATCAAATCCAAAACGCATTCAATGGCCCAACCACATCACAGACTCGTTGAAATAGGAGACATAACAGTATGATATATACAAAAATCCACTGTTCGTAGCAACGTGACCGCCACAAATGCAACTAATGTGTCAAAAGCCCATCATAAATGCTCTCCACTGAATACTGATCATACAACATACAGACAATACTGACCAACATGTTGATCGGCATTTGTGGCTGTCCTTGTGTCCACTGCTATGCCATTTTTTGCATTTTGCACTGTCACTCAACCCTCAGCTACCCCCAGTGGTTCAGAACCATTAGATAACTCAACAATGGCAAACTAGGAGTTCCGTTACGTCGATAACGTTGCTGCTGTGCCCGTGTCTCGGTCTCATACTCTCATCCCACATTATAATTCCACCTGCGGAATGGAATGGTGATGATTCTTATCATCGTTATAAAGCTCAGCCCAGCCGAGGTAAAAGCCGTGGATTGTGTAAAACTCCCACGGACCTCGACCTTTTCAGTCCCACTTCCTCCTTCCTTCTTACCAACAGTCCAAGTTGAGTATTTCCACTCTAATTACGCTGCATTTTCATCTCCCCTTCACAACCAATCGATTTCAACCTCACCTCTTGATCATTCCCAGCTTCACTCGTGTCATGATCTGCAACACCCACACTCGACACCTTCCCATTTCTTCTGCTTCCCATCTTTATTAGCCACTCTGCTTTCTCCGCCCGCCCCACCCACGTCTTCACGCTCCACCATATTGGCCACCCATAAATCCTCTTCCTCACTTGTTTTAAACACTCCACTACCTCCGCCATCGTCGGCCGCTTCTCCGCCTTCCACCTCACGCACCTCGCCCCCAACACCGCCAGCCCTTCTATCACCTTTGGGTCCGACGGCGTCCCCATCCGCGGGTCACCTATTGCCTCAAATTCACCCTGCTTTATTAACGGCACGGCCCACTCATCTACCGACTGTGGGCTGTACTTCACGTCGATTGCGTTCCTACCGCTGATGATCTCCAGTAGCAAGATCCCGAAACTGAACACGTCACTCTTCTCACTTAGATCCCCTGGCGTGAGATAGCACGGGTCCAGATATCCTAAAGTCCCAGCTGGCAGAGTGACCTTCCCGCCAAATTCCGTCTCGTGGCCCCTGAGAGCGAGGCCGAAATCGCCCAGTCTCGCGTTCCAGTCGCCGTCGATTAAAACGTTTGAAGATTTGATGTCCCGGTGAATCACTGGCGGGTTCGAAAAATGGAGAGTCCGAACCGCTTCTGCCACCTGCAATGCGAACCGGACACGTCGGGCCCAACCGGGCGGATTAGGCGCGGAGTGCAAGAGATCGTGGAGGGAGCCGTTGGGCATGTACTCCACGACTATCAATTTGTTGAGGTTGGAGTCCGTGCTGAAGCCGACGAGGTTAACGATGCGGCGAGAGCTTGGGACTCCGGAGAGAATCTCGATCTCGTTCTCTGCGGGGCTGGTACACTTGGTACAGCCCGTACATTTGGGGCGGTGATTAAGGAGACTTGTCGCCGATGGCTTTTTGAATTTTGATGTTTTGACGGCAACGACGAGCTTGCCGTCGTCGAGGGTTGCTCTGTAGACGCTGCCTTGGCTGCCTTTGCCCAGAAAGCTATCTGCCGAGAACCCGTTTGTGGCTGCCACCAGTTCCGAATAATCAAACTTTCTGATCTCCGGCAGCTTCTTATTCCGCTTAGAATTTCTTGCTTTTGGAGATGTGTTTAGGTACCAGCAGAGTGGATCGCATTGGCAGGTGGCGATCGCGGACTTAGCATAACAAGAAAGATAGCCCATGATTTTTGAGTTGTTCGGTTTGAAGAAGTATGGAGGATGGGGTACGGCGAGAAATGAATGAGGGGGAAAATAATTTGAAAGAAAATTATAGAGGGTGGTTGCAAAGGTTGGTTTGGTGAAGAGGTGGAAAACAGAGAGCCGCAGTAGCCGACTGTGGAGAAAGGGAGGGAGCTGTGGTGTTTAAAAGTCGTGTGTATGATGACGACATTTTCAGCTTTGGCGGACGATATTTGAAAACAATCCATGATTTATTTTGTTTTTAATTTTTTGATCCACAGAATACCACCAATCAATGCTTTGACAGCCACGTTTTTTTTCTCAGATATTGGGGCCTGTTTGAGTTGACCTAAATCAAGATAAAACTCATCTCACATATTTATCTTATATATTATAAATCATATTATAAAAGTAGTCTCTATCACTAATCAAACGGACACTTAAAAGTTTTTAAGACTGTTTGAGTTAGTGTCCAAAAAATATGTTTATATAAGTCAGAATAAAATTTTTCTCATATATTTATCTCAATAGGTAAACTTTAACATTCAAAACTCGCTTAATTAGTTCTTCCTTCGATTTCATTGAAATTAAAATGAATCCCAAGGGCGAGTTCTTGCAAGCGGCTACGAAAAGG
Source organism: Inga oerstediana (assembly GCA_963210345.1). Classification (NCBI taxonomy): domain Eukaryota; kingdom Viridiplantae; phylum Streptophyta; class Magnoliopsida; order Fabales; family Fabaceae; genus Inga; species Inga oerstediana. The sequence continues at coordinate 4,243,935 of OY723405.1, forward strand.
GATGGATGGAAGAAGAATCTCCACGTCCGCGTGGATGAATAGAGGTTTTGAAAGAAGTCTTCTTTTGACCTTGGAGTTTTGAAAGAAGTCGAAGTTACAAAAAACAACGACTGTGCCCTTCGTTATTCCCATGTTGGACCCTTTCTTGCAATCCCACGTTGGGGTTGCATAAAATGGGGCATTTTCGGGAATGAATTCTTCTTCTTACTTTCCTTGGTTATTGTAACCCCATTCACTTGATGTAAATTCCAACACACCCATACCATATTCTGGCATCATCTTATGTTATCATATGGTTAAATTAGTCAAATCCCTCTTTTTTCCCCCTTGTATGGGCGGGCGAATCCCTGTTCTTACCAGAAATGAACACGTCTAATAACTTTTATCGAAAAAAAAAGTCTAATAACTTCACGGGAAACTTCATTCTAGTAACCTCTAAGATGGATGTGGGCAAACAATTACTCAATATTAAATGCTGGATGAAAAGAAAATGATATAAATTAAAAAGGGGTCCCAGTGATAGAGGAAGCTTGATCTTATAATTGCAAATGATTAGCAATATGCAGGGGCATGTCAATCAATCAGATTACCTCCTGCACGGGTAAAGGCTTACATCACCTTATCCTCGTACATTACAACTTAATACGACAAACTTGCATAATTATAGCAACCAGCTGAGCTTGAGCATGCACGTAGTGGCGTTCTTTTTCATTTTTCTCCCCCTTTTGGTGAATATAGATGTTTGGACTAAAAATGAACAAGCATTGAAAAGAAGGAAACGAAGTGTGCCGATAATAGGAAGCCTAGCTCAGTCCCATGAAAATAAACTGTATTATTTGATTTCTTATGTGATATGTTGGTATTTATGGAGAATTTTGTTGTGTGAAGTGCAGAGTAAATTCAGGTTGGGGGCTGAACCTTCTGCATATTGACGAGGGTGGCATTCAACCAACCAGCCATGTGCAAACTGCAACTTCATTTTATTCTACCATTTCTGTTCGTGGGACCCTCTGCATATAAATATTACTACAAGATATCCACACCAGCGGATTTGGATTTTGAGCTTGCATGTATAGTTGAGTTGCCGACCATTATAATTGTCCAATTAACCATTCGAGTTGGAGTCCTCTTGTTCTTTTTATCCACGTTATGCATCCGTTCGCTTAAAAGGTCATAGAAATTGAAAACACACGCAATTTCACCAACTTCACCGTCCCTATGACTACTTGGGAGATCCATTTGCACATCTAGTCTTGTTCAAAATTAAACACGCTTATTACAGCGCTTGCCAGCTTATGATGGCTAATTTTTTGCCTATGCAATCATGACACAGTTGACTTTTCCTCCATGTGTCTTCACCGTATGTATGATGGGCCACACGGAATTGCCTCCTTAGCTGATGTTTCCATGATTTGGAATTCATCGTACGATTAAAATGGAAGTACTGTAGCATGTGATGGTAATGATAAAAGTGGTGTGAAGGGGTTAGTTGGAGGGATTAATCAACCTGCTTAAACACGTCAAACCTCTTATACTTCATTATGAAAACTCTTATTAGGTTGTGGCTCTTTTTTATGACAACCAGGTGTTGTTGTGCATGGTGTTGAAATATTTTAAAATGAACAGATGTATTTTTTATAAAGTTATATTCATTAAATTAAAATATTTATATGAAGAGTTATGTAAGTAGTTATAACACTAAAAATCAATAAAATTATGTCTGTTCAATTTCTAGAGACATGTGTGAAAGGTTATAGCCAGCGATGTGGTAGCCACCACTTGCTGAAAAGTTGTGTTATGTTTGTGAGAAAACTTTACATAATATAAAGGTATAACTTTTTCTATGTTTGTTCATTAATCAGCATATAAGATTCATAAATTTAATAAATCATTTGACTTTTAATTAAAGAGATGTTGCTTCAAAAGACACGACTTAATGGCTTATAAATACTCAACATTATCAATCATTCTGACATATCATAAATCACACAACAAGAGATTATATCCATAGCCTTTGTCTTTGAGTGTATACAAAGATAAAGTCCAATTATCATCTTGTAAAAGCCATTGTTATCTTACTTGAATATTGGAAGTACAATACATACTCAAAGGTCTTTGTTGTATTCTACAGGAAATTCGCCCATTAATCGAACTTGCACCTTATAAAATAGGTATAATAGGGGCAAATTAAGCCCAAAGAAAGTGTTATCCACACCTTGAAGATATTATGCATTACCTTCTTCTTCATCTCTTATTTTTGTACTCCTTATAAATCAAACCCTTCCAACATATCCCATTAATTAGCTTAAGAGAAGAGAGAGAATGGTGAGCATGCTGAAAATAACAATAGTTTTTGAATTATGTCGAGCTATTGACTAAGGTGCTGTTTTCAATTTCCCCATCCGACGATGAATAGAGTAACAAGAATTTGAATTTAGGAACTTCATGTAGCAACTATTGACCTGAGCCTTGATGTCGTTCATGATTGCCAAACATGACCACAAGCGAGAAATTATTCAAAATGGTTCTTTCCAGAACAAACATCTAACAGCTGATCATCACAACTTCTTTCCCTAAATTTTGCCGGGAGGGGGACTGTTCAAGAGGCCCTGTAGTCGTATACGGCGACGTCATTATTTATCAGACATCATGCGGTTTGGGGCTGAATCAAGAAAATAACAATTTGAGTTTCGATCCAACTTTTGTTCTTTTTTGATATCATGTTTCGATCCAACTTCGATAAGAATAACAACCTAAACATACGGTCTTTGGACCACGGGTATCGCATAATATCAGGACTCTAATCGCATGTTATTGGGCTTCTTATTACATCAGACCCAGGCCTGCATTTTAAAGCAGCCCAGGCCTTCTTCAACTTTATGTCATTTCTCCCCCAACCTAAACTAAAACCAGGAATATTTATCTCCTCAGGCACAATTTGAATGATGTTTTAACATGCATCTTTATAATGACTTCATTTCATGTGAGGATGAATATAATCACATTATCCTTACTGTATCCACCGAATGGCCTAATTCTTTATCCTTACTCGATTCCACATTCCTTACTTCTTGATCCGGCATCCTCTTCATATTCCTCCCTTTAAGTTCTTCTTCTTCTTTGTTCGATTCTTGGGATTCACCAGGAACGGTTTCATGATTGATCAACAGGTTATGGTGCCCACACTTTCTTGCACTTGCTTTCTCGCTCATTCTCGCACTGTGTCAAAAAAATATGCGCCTGATACGATTCTTATGTATTTTCTTCCTCTGTTAACATGAAATCACTTTCGAAGAATTCCTGCGATAGTTGGTAATAACAATAATTAAATTATTTTTTAAAATTATTAAGTGACGGTTACAATTTTGTTAGAAATGTAAATGAAGTGTAATACTACTGATACAAGCTACTGATAATGCATCAATGCAAGCATTTTAAAAATGCGCCTCTAAACATCCAAGCTTGTGATGAATGCATGGAAAATAAAAATAAAGACGTAAATCCACTAATCCAGCCATGGACGAGCTTTGAATGACGCTGCTTACAAGTTAGAACTATAATACTCATTGACAATTCTAAATGCAACCTAATACATAGATTCCGAGTAGCACTGCTGAAAAAAATATAGTTAGACTTGTTTCACTACGAATAAAAGATAATTTAGATAGTCAAACTAACCATATCTAATTCCAAACCTTTTGGTATGAACTTGTGGTGCAGAATTAGGTTCACTTGCTGCACTATATTGGTCTAGATATTTAATTGGATTAGGAATAGGAATCTGGTTTATTCTGTTCCATTTGAATTTTACCGTTAGATCCAAGGATTTTTTTAAATGAAGTGGGAGCTTCTTCTGTACTTTTGATCTGGCTTCACTGTAATTTTTTGCAGAGTTTTGAAAATCGGACTGGTCGGTTCAGGTTGGAAACTGGCCAACTAGTGGTCCAACCGATCCAATCCGGTAGTTAATTCTGGTTTAACTGGTTTTTGCGGTTTGACCGGTTTTTTTATTTTTTAAAATATTTTATTCAGAATTTCATATAAATAATCATGAAAATTTCACTTTCTCACCGGTCTAGCCCCAGTTTGATTCCGATCTAATCCATTGACCGTTAACTTAGTACCCTAACAGTTTTAGTGATCAGTACGGATTTCAAAAACTTGATTTTTTGCGAACGCAGACCTATTCTTTCTTTCTTTTTCGGTTTTGAAAAATTAGTCTTCCCATGGAAAGAGAAAAAGAAAATAAAAGTATCGCCACAGGATCTGCCAACTTGATGATCATGGAAGGGGCTGCAGTGTTGTCATTTAGCAGAGAATACCTTTCCAATAACTTGAATGTTTAGCACAAATCAAACATTAATAAACCTTATATCATCATTATGTCGTTAAGACAATGACTTGTTAATTATATGGAAAGAGGGAGTGGTGGTATGAGTTTGCCAGAGAAGAATACCCAATACTTGTCTCACCGGTCCCATGTTCCTCCAATTATACATTTGGGCACCCCCTCCTTTCTTAATCCTTTTATTAATCAACAACTAAAGCATGCACTCGCCTTCTTAATTACTCCAACTTGTCATAACGGTCTAATTGCTTCATCACTTTATTAACCCAATTTCCAAAAAGCAACGCCGCCTAAAACAAGGGGATGCTTAGAGCAATAACATCCCACGGATTTTTTTTTCCCGTTATAATTTCTTAATTTTTAGCAATTCATGATGGACTCGTGTGGTTCCGGTTTAGCCTGAGTTTCCATTATACACTTTGCCGAGTCAACTTATTCTAAAGAATCATTCTCTTTTCTCAAGTAATTAGCTCCAAAATTACTGCTATGTGTTTCTAGAATCTTCCTAGGAATCTAATAATGCAGGGCTCAATCCAAATTCCAAAGTCGCAAAAGCTAGAAATTGAAATTCCAATCCAATATGGCGTAAGGCATCTCGTATGGGTGGCGCAAAACTTTTAACGTCTAGATATAGGAGTTGACCCTAGCTGTGTGATTGACTCCGTGGGCGCGTGTGCGTGTGTGAATGTGGAAGTCCCACCTAAAAGCAAGTGCAGAAGAAGTTGCCCCGAAATTTCTACTCAGATCTCGAATCGCGCTCCCATCCCCTTCCGAGTTTGTACTCATTTGGCACGCAAATAAAGACGCGTGGCGCATGATAGTCATAGGGTATGTTTGGTTGAGCGATTCGATTGCTTATAAGTTGCTTTTTAATAGTGATTTACGGTATACGAAGTAAGTATGTGAGAGGAGTTGTGTCTCGATTTACGTAAAAAACAACTTATAAGTTTTTATAAGTTGAAACAAACATGCTTATAGTAGAAACTAGAATCAAATGACTTAAATTAGCCATCAATTTTGGACTCATTGGAGACTCCTATCCGCCTTGCTTGCTGCTTACAGAATCTTGCTATCATATCATGTGAGTTTAATCCAACTTTCATGCATCAACTTTTACAACCCATTGAGACTGCATTTGCTAAGGATCCAGTTGGCAGATTAATTAAATCCTATAGTTTTTCTTCCAATTAAGTTGATTATGGTCTAGTAATAGCCGACGAGTCAAAACAAAAACATTACATTGATCGGTCGTCTTGTTTCATTTCGCCTGTCTGTTCTGTGTTCTACACATTGTGTGCCTGGAGGTAGGAGTTTCAATACAAAAAACCCAGAAGAAACAAATATGCCTTCATCATCTCTGACAGCAAACTCTCTAATTTAAAAACTGGTTTATTCAACTGGAAACTTCATCCAAAAGCTTATACCTTCTCACTTTATTCCTGAAGACCTGTCTCGTGATGATCCTGTTCGTGTTGGATATATTCTCAGACATGGTTCTCCTCAGCCTTTTCTCTAGACCGCCATTTGTCACGATTCTCTTCCTTGTCGACACCACCACCGAGGGCGGCAGTGATGTCCCCTCCGGCGACATCCGTTTCTGGATGCCTTTGTTCTTCGCAGGGACCTCACCCTTGTTGCCACCAATCTTTGGAGAACTCACGTTGCTGTTCTTGAATCTCTTGTTCTTGCTCTCATGGTCCACGCTCCCATTATTTTTTAAGGATGAAGAGGAATTCGAAGAATTGAGCGACTTTTCTTTAACGTCATCCTTCAGGACCAAACACCAATTGCAAGTTCCATTCGCGTCCACCTTCGGGTAAAGATTACTGCAGTATCTGCAAGATCGATAATACAAGTGAGCAAATTAATTAAAACAGAATCGAATTCGTAGAAAACACGTATAAATCGACGAGGCATATACACACACACATACCTGTGCTGAGATCTGAATTGGCAGACTTTGCATTGGAAAAGCTCCTCGGAGAAGCCGCAATCGCCACACATACAACACTCATCAGGCTTGGGTTTAGAGGTCATACTTGTTCTTCATCGAAAGAGGGACTATGAAGGAGGCGACCGGAAAATACTCGATTGGCATCGCTCTGGTAGGATATAAATAAAGAGGGTGGGGTTTGAGTTCCCGCGTCGTGTTGGGGAAGTTGGTCACATATGCAATGTCAATTTCGTGTCGCTGTAGAAAAACCAAAAATATTTAATATTTGTGGAGGCTGTTAGGGGTAAGGCAAGTAAGATGGGGACGTCATTTCTTCTCTCAAGCCACCCAGCCACCCCTTTCTTTTCTTAATTAATATTCACGAACAATCGCTCTATATAAGTCGTCCCATTCTATTCCATATTTCCAAATTTCTAAGGACGGGGTCATGGTCATGGGCTCTTGGCCACACACAGAGTCAAGTCGTCGTAGCTAGGCTCCAAGGAGAATTGTGGATGAAGATTTCAAATGGTTACACCAATAAAACAAAAACATTTCAACCACCATTAATTCTATGCAGGAACCAGTTAGATAATTTCCTTGGTTTTAGCCTCATCGCATGACGAATATTGGGAACGCCGGTACAAGAAATACCGATATATATTCCTAAGTTGTTGTTGTTATTATTTTGATGTTTTTCTATTGTTTCACTCCCACTTTTTGGAGCGAGAGAAGCTTATAATAATCATCACCCATTATTAATTGGAAATTCATGATTAATTGATTCTTCTCTGTTTCTGGCGGTATCAAATCAAAGACCGTGATATCTTACCACATAGACGGAAGTAGGTTAAACAGATTCTTACTCGTGAGGTGAGGATGCAAGGCTCATTAACCACAACGTGGCTCTTAATGATTGATCGATTGGCCACAACCACCAGACTCATGCCAAGTATACAAGACTAAGACTGAGACATCCTTCCCTCCATTATATCTGCTTCCATGTGTGTGTGTGTGTGTTTTCGGTGCCGTAGGGTCCACCCACAGGGTGATAGTAAAAAAGTAGAGACAAGGAAACACTTGCTTCTTTTGAGTTACTTTCTGTTAATTTGTTGATATATAACGAGGCAAAACTTGGGTGATAAGCTGAAGCTAGGCCTAAAATTGTGGTCAAAACATATCCAAGCAAGGCTTTGCTTGCCGTTATGGAATTGACATAACGTACAAGCCTCCTTCATTTCATTTCTTCACTTTAGCACAACTGCTCTAACAAGAAAAGTTCCAAAGTGAGATACTAATTAATTAATTACTTATAAACGGAACCTGGTCTCCCTCCCCACTTTAGGGCTTTTCGTTAGTAGAAGCCTAAAAATGAGGAGCCTCTTGTTGTTACTATAAAATTGCGATAGCTTTGGAAGCAACTGTTGTCCAATCGGCCACTTGGATTAAACGGGTATATTTGACAGGTAATAAGTTGTCAAGTATAAATAAATGATAAAAATAAAAAGTTGACCCCTATGCTCACAAATATGAAATATCAGATATTTGTATCAACTATTTGTATCAACTATTACTTGATATTGTGTGTGTGGATATTTCAAACTTTGTGGCTCTTAGGCTCTTATCGTAGTCTTGCTCAGATTTTACGCTTATTTTATTATGATATTTCTAAAGATAAAACATTTGTGGTCCTATTTGAGGAAGGCGAACCTCCAAGATTTTGTCAATTGACTGATATCAGTAATATAAATTTACAAATAATTCAAATATCAAGTAGAGCTTTACTGTGTGTCTGGAACAGCGATTGGAAAAATGGAGTTTCTCAATTTAGCTTTTGGTAATTTTATTTTTGGTAAAAGCCTGTGTAATATGATTTATGTTTGGAACAGCGATTGTATAAATAACTTTTGTAAAAATAAAACTTGTTTGGATTGACTTAAACACAAATGTGACTTGTGTGATAATAGTAAGAGAGAGTGAGTGGAAAAATATTTTAAAGGGTTAAAAAACACCAAAAAATAGTTTAAAATAATTTTTGGAACTGAAAAAATATATTAAAGATAAAATCACAATCAGTCTGAAAGCACATTGGATATAGTTGAAAAAATATTTTAAGGGTCAAAAGCACCCAAAAATAGTTGAAATTAATTTTTGTAGCCGAAAAAATATATTAAGAGTAAAATTGCAATCAGTCTGATAGCACACTGGATACAACTAAAAAAATATTTTAATCATTCCTACCCTCCCCAAAAGCTAAATCAGTAAAAGCTCCAATGTTGAGCTTATGATATAAGCTATTTTTACTATCATAAGCTCAATTGGTAATTGGGGTTACCAAACACTCAATTATTTTTTTCAATTGCTTATTTGTGTTTGACAGCCAATTGAACGTTTGGGCTCCAAACGCCCTCACCAAACACGCTTAGTTTTTTAGGCCGGAAGAGGGATAGCATTTTGAAATGTTGACTAGCCTTCTTTTGATTTTTTTTTTTTAAAAACAAGAATAACAAAACGGTTGAAGTTAAATCTATCCCTGCTTGATTTCGTGTTTTGAGGACGTGAGATTGCTTGATAATATGTTGTTGGTGATATATTATGAAAAAGAAGAAAATAGGTGTGTCCTCAAAAAACATATTTCAGAAGTTTTGTTTTCTTTTGTTTTAGGGTTAAAGGATAATTTTGCCTCGAAGGTTTTTACTAAGGGGCAATTTTGTCCTGGTCATTATCCCAGTTAATTTTAACTGTTAGTTTATCAAATATGCTGAGTTGACAGTATACATATCATGCATATCATTTTTGTTAATGTGCAAATTTATCCTGAAAGTCTGCGTGTCATCTACTTCATTTTTTTTCTTTTTTTTTATTTGAGTACAAAGGCAAGCAAAGCTTGTAAGTTACAAAAAAGCCTAAAAGTTTGGCATCACAAGTAAGCATGAAAATAGACAAGGCCAGGCTTTGACTAAATAGGTTTGAGCCTATAATGGAGGCAAAAGGCATGAGCTTATGCCTGAGCCTGAATACAGGCTTTTTTTTAGGATCAAGCATGAGCCTTTTCAAGGCTTAGACGAGCCTGAAACCCTTTTAAAGGCCTACTTAACACATAGACTTTTAAAAATGCCTCATATTACAAACCGTAAAGACCATATATAAATAGGCTTTGAGCCTACCAAAACCTACTTATTTACAAATTGTATTATTTAAATAGGCGTTTAGCCTACATATAATTAAAATACTATCTTATTTGACCAAAATTCAATCCTAACAATATAATCATCCAAAATAAAATCTTATCTTAGTGTTATTAAAGAGAATAGTAAAGATGCAGTCATGAATAGTTAAGAGGACATTCTAAAAAAAAAATTACCGCAAGATTTCTTAGCATTTTCTTATAGTAAAGAATAAGCATGCGAATATTCATCACAACAAAGAATTTCTAAGATGTTATTCACCCTTTTATAGACCTATTCAAAGGGAAGAGGAGTACATGCCTACAAATTGCTCTACGCAGTCTAAGAAATTTCCCACATGTACCGTGTGAATACTGAAGCATCAAGGAATGCAATATCGTGTTATTTATAACTTGAAATTAAAATATAAGGATAAAAAATGATAAATATTGTGTTATTTATATGATATAAATATAATTATATTTTTTAATGTGTAAATAGGCCAGGTCTGAAGGCTTACAGGCCAGGCTTTAACAAAATAGGTCTGGCCTATTTGCACATTTAGGCTTTTAAATAGACCTTAGCTTGACCTTTTTAACAAATAGGTCAGGCCATACCAAGCCTTAATAGGTCAGGCTATAGACCACCTGATAGGGGCCTGGTATACTCCCACCTCTAATCACAAGTTCATCTTGTAGTAAACCACCACATTCTAGTGCAAAAAGCTTGTTGCATTCCATTGGGGATACTTCTATCTCCATATACTCCTGGTTGCTCATTTGAGCCCTCCCTGCTAGATAATCCGTACAACGAAGATTCTCCCTGTGAGAATGGGAGATCTCCAAATCCCAGTCATATAGATAAGAGATCTGGTATCCAAAATGACCTCATACAGTCCCCACAGTCTATGAATAATAAATAAATAGCTTGTATAGAATATATGTACAACCTGATCCTGGTAAAGCCCATCTGCTTACAGAATTGTAGTCCTCTATGGATTGCATGGATTTCCATAGTAATTGAGGTATTGTATCCTAACTTCTGTTGAAATCTATATATCCAATTTCCCTGATGATCCCGAATAACCCCTCTACAAGCCGCATGTCCGCTGTTGTATATGGATCCATCCACATCCACACGTACATAACCTGAATTTGGAGGTTGACAGTGAGTTACCCCCTCTCTAGAATTTGGAATATCTGGTGTCGAAAATGTCCAGTTTCCACTTATTCCAAAAGATTATACATGCACGTGTTAACTATCTCCTATTAGTTATCGGCTTTCTCTTCTAAGGCCCTACTGCATCGATTCTTCCACAATAGCCAACATATTGTATTGAACACTCTTTGCCATGGCCATTTAGCCATCCTCCTATTCCCTAGGGAATATTGTAAGTTCTAGTTGAGCCATTCCTGTAAATTATCAGAGAAAAATATAGCATAATATATATGATTAGTTATAAAAAATCACACTCTCTTGGCTTGCTCACTATCTCTTAATATGTGAAGTATGCTATCCTCACTCTCACACTCAAAGGGATAAGTGTTTAAGACACTCGGGTTATGTCTTGCTCTTAATTTATTTGTTGGGAGTCTATTATGGAATACTTGCCACATAAAGAATTTGACTCTTTTAGGAATTACCCAGTGCCATAAACTTTGCTAGTGAGACTGGTGACTATGTTCTTACTGGTGATAGATTTTATCATATGCTGACTTAATACTGAAGTTACCATCCGATACATTTCGCCAACATACTACATCCTCCTCTGTGCCCGCTGGAGGTGTCACTAGCATAATCTTATCCACGACCCAATTGGGAAGGAAGTTCTCCCATTTTTCTCTATCCCATTGGCTTGTTTGTGTTAGAAAGGAGTAAACCCAAGCATCCATATCGGCTAAGTGTGCATTCCTTTCAATGTAGTCTTTTAATGGTCTGTTCACCGGAGCCTAACATTCCTGCCATGCCTGTGTGGATCTCCCACTTCTTAATTTCCTACTTAATTCCTTCTTAAAGTCTTCCCATACTGCAACTATTCCACTTTACACAGCTGATTGATTACGTCGTCTTTATACTTGTGGTATTTTATTCATCCCATATGAGTATTTCATACGTAGACAGTTTACCCACAAGGCTTCAAGCTTTGTAATTATTCTCCAATATAGCTTCATGAGGAAGGCTTTGTTCTGGCAATGTAGATCCTTTATCCCCAAGCCGCCTTCACTCTTCTTTCTCTTCAGAATATCCTATGCTATCAAGTGCAATTTCTTGGAGTTTTCACATGTTGGTTTCAAAAGAAATCTCTACTTAATTTTTCAATGAATGATAACACCCCTTTCGGAACCAGTGTTGATTGTATCTGATATTGTGGTATTACTAACAATACTGATTTGATGAGTACCGTGTTACCTGCCATACTTTAGTATCTACATTTCTAGCTTGCCAACTTCAATGTCACCTTCTATATTATCGGAGCAAAAGTCTGCTTGACCATTCTCTTGTGTAAGAGCAGGACCCCCAAGTACTTCCTAAGATCAATTGTCAATCCAATCCCCACAATCTAACTCATCTCATATGCCCTATTAAAGTGAACATTCCTGAATACAAACATATTTTATTTTTACAGGTTGATCTTGTGGCCTAGCACCCGATAAAATAGCTCAATAATATTCCTCATCTCATCCTTCTACTTAGATGTGGCTTCACCAAATAACACTAAATCATCCATAAAGAATAAGTGAGATATCTGCAGCCTAGCGGAACTTAGGCTTAAGGGTTTCCAGTTACCCAACTCAACTTCTTAGTGAATTAGTTGCCCTAGTAACTCCATATATAGTACAAAAAGTACAGACTCAGAAGGTTTCCTTGTTCACCCCCTTGAAAGTTTGAATCTTTCTGAAGCAACTTCATTCCAAATAAGCTCATGGAAGTAGTTGAGACACAGTACATGATCAGCTTAACAAAATCACCTCCTAATCCTAAACTGTGAAGAGTAAATTCCAAGAATCTTCGGTATAGCCTATTATATGCATTTTCTATATCTACTTTCATTGCTACATATCCCTTATGTCCTCTTTTTTTTCTCATTGTATGGATTGCTTCTTGAGCTATAATGATATTGTCAACACCTTGTCTTCCTGTGATGATACTGCACTGATTCTCTACCACAAGGCGATTTATAACACTTTTAAATTGATTAGCAATCACTTCACTTACAATTTTGAAACTAACATTACACAAGGGTATAGGTCTAAAATCCCTCAATGATGTAGGATGGTCAATCTTAGGGATTAGGACTATGTTAGTCTAATTAATTGCTTGAATATTCTCCGAATTTGCAAAAATTCTAATCACCAAGTCACATATCTTCTGCCCAACCAAATTCCATTACGTTTGAAAGAAGTGGGGATGAAGATCATCTAGTCCCGATGCTTTAAATGCTCCTATCTGAAAATTTGCACTCTTTATCTCAACTCAAGAGACTTGTCTCTGTAAAAATTCCAAATGATGTGTTTCCAAAGTGGGAAATTTGTTGGCCAAGGTGAAAATGTTGATTCTATATTCTCTGCCGTGTATAACTTCTTGAAATAATCAAGATCCATACTCCTCAATTGATTCTCATCTATTACCATGTTCCCATTCTTATCTTGTAGTGACTCAATTTTGCTCCTTTTCCTCCTAGCTGTTGTATTGGCATGAAAGAAATCTTGTGTTTCTGTCTCCCCTACTAATCCACTTGCATCTTGATTTCTGAAACCATATTAGCTCTTCCTGCAAAGCAATTTTTTGATACATATCTTAAAGTTGTTTTTCAAGTCTGAATAGCCCATTTTGATTTCCATTAGTTCGCTTGGTACGATCTATCCCTTCTAATCTTCTAATGATTTCCCTCTTCTTTTTTGCCACATTCCCCACCACTTTATCATTCCACACTATTACCTCTTTTGTAAACAGTTGTTGTCCTCGAAGCGAATCCTTCCCATTCCAAGTTGCTTTAACAAGTTCACTGAAACCCTCTTCAATACACCACGCCGCTTGATATTAAAACCTTTTTCCTCTTTTATTGTTCGTACATAGCGAACTATCCACAACTACTACTACTCGGTGATCCGATTTCAACCTGAGGTTGTGATAAGCTTTAGCTTGGGGGTTTTTAATTTCCCACTTAAAATTAAAAAAGACCCAGTGTAGCCTCTCCTTAACCCCTATTTTTCCCTAAGTAAATCGTCCCCCCACTACTAGAATTTCAATCAGATTACAGTCATCAGCACAATTTTGAAAATCATGCATGAAATTATTTATTGGAGTTGCTTGTATCTCTGAAGTTGAGGATAGAATTAAAATCCCCTAGGAAAGCTAGGGGATGCAAACGTTTTGATTAATGGCACATAGAGACGGCCACAATTCCCTCCTCTTCAAAACACTAGTATCCCTATATACAAAAGTCACTGGTATCAATTCTTGTCTATTTTTATCTGAAAGTTTACAATGGAGGAGTTGGGTATTTGAAGTAACATATTCTACCTGAACATCCCAGTTATTCCATAAAATCCAAATACCCCCGTATATCCTGTAGCTTCAATTCTCAACCAATTCGTGAAACCCAGTTTTCTCTCCACCCTATCAGCCTTATTACCGCTAACTCTCGATTCTAGTAATCCTATCACGTTTATTCCAAAAATATTTTACCACATCCTTTAACCTACAACCTGCCCCATAACAATTCCAATCTGAGACTATCATAAATAAAATAAATACAACTGTGGAGCAGAGACATATGGGATTTACCTGTCTGGTGGTTTCCTTCCTAACATGACATCTGCCTCTAATTGGAACGTTGAGTGCATCTTTGAGCCACGCTCTTGATGCTCATGATTTTCACTAGCATAATTTAAAGGGACCAGCACTATTCTGGTCGGATCAAGTGAGTAGGCTATGCTCTAATTTTTGACTTCCTAGACAGGAATCAACGGTCGTGAATTCTCTTTCTTTCCATGTTGGTCTGCACTTTTAGTCATTTCTGCTAGTTGATTGGATCCTATTAGCCCACTTCTCTTAATACTACCTCTTACCACACTATGAGTCCTTTGGGTCAAAATCTTATTTTCCTTATTTACCTTATAGCCTCCCAGGTTTATCTCTTTCCTTAAGCCCAAACCTAACGTTTGGGCTTCTCCCTTATTTCCATTTTTTATAGGCTTTACACTTTCTTTACCTTTAACTTTGACCCACTTCTTGCCCCCCACGTGTATTCCCTTTTTCTTTTTAATATGACCATCTCTTTCCATCAATCTCATCTCCTGTGCTAGATTCTTCTCTTCCTTTTCAAAACGCACCTCACTGTTCATTACCACCTTCCCTCTTCTTCTTTCCGAATTCAAAATCAACTCGGGATTCTCACTTTTGTCTGAGTCCATACCTGCTAGGACGGCGAATCGAGACTGGGATGTTCTGCCATCAACCATCCCTTTTGCAAATTCATGTTGACCCCTATCACCAACTCTGCCCCTACTCTCATTTTTTCTCAGAAATCGCACTTTACCTGGTTTGTGAACAGACATCTACAACCCAAATTGGTAATACTTCGCCGGAAGAACTTTTTCCGGTGACATCCTTGGAGCCATTGTCGTTTCTCGATTCAAGTTCCCCCTTTAAAATGTTCCTTCTTGCGACACCCTCTACAGGTACTGTTCCTTTCTGTGTCCATACCTACCACATATAAGACCCAACCCCTTGTACTATATGTTGAAGAGAGCAGATGCTGAAATGATACATGGGAGTAATTTATTTTTGCAGATCAAATTTGACACAAATCCTGGCATATCGGCCTCTACAGATTTTAGCTTCCTCATCATCCAGGTTTTCAGTGGTATTCATGTCCACCTTAACTATCTTCCGAATCTGATAGGGGCAAAATATTGAGTTAAACAAACTCCTCAAGTGCACCAACAGTATCAAGTAATAAAGCATAAGTAAGATATTGTTCTCACGAGGACTTGATACTAACAATACAGTTGAGCAATGACTTTACATTTTTGCTTAAGCTGAACACAATTTAAATCAATATATGAATAAAAACTAACTAAAAGAAAAAATAAAATAAAATCTAACTACGTTTTAGGCTAAGGGTGATTCTAGATCTTAAGCGGTAACTTGGATTATTTTAGTCTTGATTACTTTTTAGTGTCTAATTTCTCCCATTAATTGCATTTAAAGTTATAATTGCTAGTCTAGGACTCTTGTTTACCTAAGAGTGTCTTTCGATCCGCTAAAAGGCATTCCAACTATGTTAATCTATAATGTCTTAGGTGATTAGTACTTAATTGGATTAATTTAAGTGCAAACCTAATGAGATTATATAGGGCTGATAAGTATATGTCTATTCTACAAGAAAATTAAATCTGAAAACCTAATTCTACACTATTTGATTGAAGGTCTAGCCTAAATTTTCTACGTCTAAGTTCCTTTAGAATACCAAAATAATCCCAATCATATATCTCTTGTTTCAAGATAACCAAGCACATAATTAAATCACCAAATATAACATTAAAGCAATTAATGGAAAAAATCATCATCCACTAATTCATAATCAAACTAAATAACCCAAAACTAATGGTTTAGCTACATAAACTGAGCATTGTCATGACCAAAATAATAGCTAAGCAAAGAAAAAATAAAGAAGATAAAGAAAAGGAGAAACAAAAAATCAATGCCAAATTTTTATTCATGTTGTCGCTCTTCTGCATCCCTAAACTTTAATCTCCTTCCACTAAAGCTCTTATTTTGCAGTCATCAATTAGGAAAATAGAACACACCTCCCTCTTACTACGCCTCGCATATATATAGGTATATATTGCCTCCATATATGCGTCTCTATCACAATATCTTGGTTTATCTCTTTATTTTTATCGATTATCATATAATGTAAATATATTATATTGATATTTTATTCTCACTTGAATCTTATAATATCTCCTGCAAAATAAATTATGATATGAGTAGATTTGATATTAAAATATCTGTTTATCCTATATTTAATTAAAGAATAGAAAAATATATAAAAGATAATTAAATAAGTATAAAATATTAATAAATTTAATTAAATATATCTGATAATAAATACTTATTTAATTATAAAATATGTACTTATTACAATCATATCTTCTAACCTCCACATACACTCCTTGTTGTAGCACAGTAACGATACATGTGGGATTCTGACCCATGTTGTCACTCTTCCTAATGGGTTGTGGGATGGATCAAAATATGGTGACCACCTCTGCACCAGTATGGTATGTTGAGCTATCGTCCAGGAACCTTCAAATAGAATTTTCTTATAGTGATGTCCCCAATTTCCTAGATCTTTAAACTTCACCATATAGTAGTTATTAGTTAGGTTAATTAACTCAAAGCTATTGATTTGCCAAATCCTGCTTAAGTGTTCTTTTAGCCTATAGAAATTGATTCTAGTACCCAGGATTGTGATAATAAGTGCATTATTCTAGGGTCTCACCCATCTATTATATTCCTCATGCGAGATATGCATTGTTGGATAGACATCCATTAGTTGCTTCAGCTCTTCTAATGGTTTTGGTATTTCCCAGGACTAGTCCAATAGATTAGATATCAGAGGATCCTCCTCCATGCTTGAACTGTCATAAGCTACACCATTATACTCTATTCCCTTAAATCTTAGCAGCGAGTCTTTATAAGAAATGCCATATCCTATTTTGCCTGATTGTATATCTTTAACCATTATCGCCTGCTTCTTTTCTTGCTCATCCGCCTCGAGCATTCTGTCAAACATTATGGTATCTTCTTTGATTTCCTTCTTGGATTTCTTTACCCCTCCAACAGTAACACTAGTTTCCAACGCTCTATCCGGCGGTGTTTTTCGGGCGTCGGGATCATCCATCTGAGTCAAAACGCTAAATGGCTCGTATTCTAATAGAGAGCTTCAAGATGTTATCGGATTTTTTTTTTCAAAATTAAATTTAAAACTTTCCTTGTAAATTTGCACCTTAATAAAAATGACGTGAATAACATGCGGATTGACAGCTCAACATATTTGATCAACTAATAGCAAGATTAATTTAGATAACGGCTAAAATAAAATTACTCCATTTTTAAAACTTATGGAGCAAAATTAACTCTTAACAAATTTTAACGAAACAATGGGAGAAGTGGGAAACAAGTCTTTCAATCAATGGCAATTCTGTAAATATGCAAAACAAATGTGACCCTTCTTCTTGGTGTTTTTTTTTTGTTCAAATCTTCTTCTTGGTGTTTCAGAACAATATTTTAAGTGATTTTTTGAAAACTTATTTTGAAAAATAATTATGCAAAACAGAATCAAAACAGCTGAAATCTGGAGATCGAAACGGCCCAATTTAGTTTCAAAGCACTTGCGTGCAAAGCAAATAAAGGTTCTACTTACATGACAGCCGAAAACGACAAATTGCTAATGGAGCTTGCAAAGGGAGCAGCAGTTCATAATCATAATGAGGTTGAAAAACGGTCATACTTGTGGGACTGCTACGAAACAGCCAAACTACACTTATAGAGCCTGGAAGAGTTGTAGGAAGAAAACAGAACAGCAACACTAAAAGACAAGGAACGGCAAATTTGAACTGTATTATCTTTCCATCACTTTATGAACCACGTGAAATGTGCACGCTCACTCCAATATAATCGAATGTAAGTGTTCTACGCTATATAATATCAGTCTCTTTTGAGTTTTACTGATGAACAGTGAACAGAAGAAAGCAGAGTTCATCTGCATACTTCATGTTCATAAGCTGTAGTTCAGTTCATACTCCATACAAGTACAATTGCTTCTCCCAGATAGTAACGTGCTCTATGTTCGGTCTCTTTTATATTATCATAAAAGCATGGCCTGTCACCTCCACTATAACTCCATGTTCTTTTTTTTTTTGCCAACCACTATAACTCCATGTTTTTGGTTCTACGTACTTGTTACTTTTTTAAGTAAATTCTTGGGGAAGGGACCTACGTATTTCGATTGCTGGCAATCAAATGGTGAAGCTGAATGGAGAGCTGTTGGATTCCCAAGTCACTGAACAAATAGGAATGGAGAGGGTAGGGTAAATTGCACGCGAGCTGTGTCTGAGAGAGAAATGAGATGGCTGTAGATATATAGATACGGACAACCACGTGTTTGAAAAAGTGATGAGTGGTTGTGTAATGTGTTGAATATGAGTAAAAGCAAGTATCTTTAACTTCTTTGAGTCCGACCAGTCAGATAAACATTATAATTGAAAATACAATTCATGGAGCTCCAAACCGCCTCTCTTTTCTGCCTATAGAAATAGAAGCGGCATTTTTCTATTTTGTTGTTTTTTTCATTTTTGAAGTACAAATGGCCGTCTGGACAAGGTAAGGCCCATTTTGATCAAAGTACTGACACAAAAACAAAACAAAATAATTTTATATTACGCTTTAAACATTGGTTGTAATAAGTAGCTATGTACAATGCCTTAATAAATTGCCTCCAATGGAAGCATTTATTTGCCTATAAAAAGAAGCCGAAACATGAAAAGAACAAAGGTAGTGAAGTTCTAACATATCACCCATTTAAGTGAAACTTCAAGTTTCTTTAAAATATTACATTTGATTCGTCGAATGATTTATAACAAGAGATGAGGAATAATGATGAGTTAGTACCGTGGGAATACTTGGGAATTTCTCATTTGTTATGTTGGCGGGCAGGATTTTTATGATTCCTCCCAAAAGTGTAAAACATAAATGAGAGAGTCAAACTGTAAAAGATTCACGGATGGTTTGACGGTGGATAATGGGATAATTGTGACTCTCAAAATGTGAATGCTCATTCTGCTTCCTCCTTTCTGCTCCTTCCTACCTCATAATTCAACAGCGTGGTCCCCTCGTAGGCCATACCAGAACAATAACTCTACATCAAATCAGGAATAATTCTCAATAATAAAACTGCTTAATATGCCCACATCCTTTTCTTATCTCTCATTAACATAAATGCGAGCATGCGACTCAACAGTCGTTTTGTCATAAACACGCTATAGTAACCAACAACCACATTAAATTACATATCACCTTTCAACAACAGTACATTCGATTTCAATTCAATACATAACACACAACACTACTACTTCTTAACATCATTAGGAGCCAATACAGATAACCAACGTTCTCCTCCTGAGTTCCATTACTGTTCCGTCAATATGAGAGCAAACCCACTAACAATGACGGGATTACAAAAAGTGGACGCCAGAGAGACTGGATCCCTTATCAGCCGGGAAGAGCGCCCACTCATTTTCTGCATTAACCACTCTTCATTCAAAGAAAAACTCCCATCCCAAACCCTGCTTTGATCCCGACACTTTACCAAATCCAAAACCTAAGCCAGCGGACTTATGATTCATATCTCCTTTCTCTAATAATCCCATTCTGACTCAATCATCCCCAAGTGGAGTTCAGTCTCTAATCCTCCCCACCAGATTTGCTGAACTAATTTTTACTACAGTGTAAATACCCAAACACGAACCCCCGTCTCCCCAACCCACCCAACCTTGTACCTTGTTTATTCTGCACACGTAGTAACGCAGCAGGCTAAGAACTCAACAATGCACCAAGTCCGAGAGCTCTAGCCTTGAGTTTCAAAGACTTCAAGCAGCGTATTGCTTCATCGAGAAGCACAATTGGGTCCTTGTCCTTCCCACCAGGAACTATCGTCTGCAGAAAGCTCAAAACTTCTCGTACCTTCTCCTTTCTCATCTTCTTGTTGCCTGACAAGGAAACCATTTCACCAGACCCTTGGCTCTTTCCACAAGAGCATCTCGATTCAGCATCATCTTCACCCTCATGCTCATTGGGTCCCTTCAGATTCAGAGAAGAGGAAGTGTCATTATAAGCAGAGTCTGACAGCTTCCTCTTCTTTGATTTTCCAGTGGACGTCCCAACTTCTTCAGTGGCTGCTCTAAAGATTTCTCCGCTATCATCATGAGTGGTCATCGTGCTCGGAGAATGCCCTGTACTAGTAACTTCATCCTCATCCTCATCCGCAGCAGAGTAATCATCACTGTCCGAGTAAAGCAACGCATTAATTTCTTCCGTATCTTCATGCATCTCACTTTCCACGTCCCTTTCCTGGTTTTCATCAACTTTGGCTGGAAAACTTAATCCAATAAGATCGTTCACATCTCTTTTAAAAGGAAGCTCGTTCACATTCAAATTGTTTGGACCATGGTGTTTGGAATGCCAAGAGTCAAGCCGAGGACTATAAATGAAAGTTGTCTGGTCACCTGTCTGATCAATGACAAGGAATTGTTTTTGAGTTTCCCGATTGGGGACAGTTTCCTCTCCCAACTCTTTGACTTGGCCAGTAGGGAGATTTGCCTTAGCAGAGAAGTTGGGAGCAGGCATGAAGGAATGACGAAACCGAGGTAAACAGTAAAACCAACCATGAGAAGGTTCATTAGTATATCCTAATTGCAAATGAGGCAGCACAGAGGATGCATACGCTGGCATTGCCTCATTAGAAGTGAGCATATTATCAATGCCAGGGTTCATATAAGCAGAAACACCGGTCTGCTTTAGCTCAACTGGAACCCTAAAGGAGCTTAGGTTGGGTGATTGCCAATCCAAACGCCTCTGTGGCTCCCAGGTTCCACAATCTTCTCCCATTCAACCAGAACAATCACCTAATAAAGATTTAAAAAAGACAGACAACATATGATCAAAAAAACAATCAAAGCAAATATCAATGAATGAAAAATCTAGAGCATACCTGAGGAAAAAGAACTTCAGACAAAAGCTATCCGTTACTATCTGTTTCTTCGGCGAATAAGTAACTTAAACTAACTAAAAGCACCAGCTTAACCCAAATACAGAGAGGTAAAACTACTCTACGTGACAGGCTTGAGCAAATGACGGAAATATTCAGCCTGAAAAATTCCCATCAAGAAAACATGAACATAACATACATTGACAATTTTCTAAGGCAAGCGAAACAATAAAACCAAGAAAAATAATAATATCAAACATCTCCCAGACATTTAAAAGTCTCAAGTAGTCACATACCTGGCATTCTCGGAGAGGTTGAAAGCATGCTATAACTCTAACTATAATGGTTGAGCATCCAGCAGTTCCATTTTCATGTTTCAATGCACGAAATCTCGTTTGACTCGCTGCTTGGCACACCATAACTACTTTCCAACCCTTCAAAGTAAAAGAAACACAAGCTTCCCAAGGACAGTGAATGTAAAGCTCCCGCACGAGTTGAAGAATTGGATAATATCAAACGCAAGTTGTGAATGAGACTGGTAAGCCGTTGGACAGATTGAAAAACTAGACGGCAAGAGAACAATGAACTGGAACTAAAAACTAAATATATTATTGATGGAAACAAAAGTGAAAGGATCTGATCAGAAGATTCTACTGAGTTGAGAATGGTATCCTTCAGCTAATCTGACGGACATAACAAGGAACAACGACTAGGAAATTGGATCCCATGGAAATAAGGTAAAACAAGACCGTTAATTGGAATGTTTCGTCCACAAGACGCAAATTACAGAATGACTTTGCAATACAGGTTTAAGGAAATAACTTTGCGGAATACATCAACAGATAGGCTAAGCAACCACCGCATGCTATTCTATTCTTCTTTCCAAAAAGGCAGATCCCACTATTCCATTAGGTCCCACCTCTAATATCCTGCAAGAACATCAAAGATCATCACACAATATATACAAATACATAATTAAAAGAACATTTGGTGAAGCTCAAAATATAATCGACGCGTAAACTAAGAATTGGCCATGCCCTACACCCTATTAGTAAAACAAAACGTTTCTTCCACGGATTTATTTGGGATTTGGCCGGTCAATGCTTAAAGAGGAGGGAAAAAAGCAATTCAGCAACCAATTTCAACAAAAATATGCAATTTCCCTTGAACTGATGCTAGAAAAGAACTATAAAACACCGGGCTGAAAATTTTAGAAGCAAGAATCAGCATAGAGAGGAAAAGAAGGGAGCCAATTTCGCTTTGTACCCATGTGAATTATTGAGCTTCCAGCTCATAAATAGAAATTCCCCAGGAACAAGGGTTTCACCGATCGAATATGTAGAGATTCATGACCAGAAGTTTTTTTTTTAAAAAAAAAATCAGATATTGCCAACCAAGAAGATGCATTAGAGCACAAGAAAATGAACAGGAAACTTACAAAAAGGAGAAGAGATCGAAATAGCAGGAGAAAAGCAGAAGGCAAACGAAGAGGGCAGGCGTAGGAAGAGAGAGAGAGAGAGAGGGGTGAAAGCGAGAGGGAACAGAGCAAGCGTGAATGGGTACAGTCAAAGTGGAGACTCTAGGCCAAAAGAGAGGGAGGGAGGCTGAATTATATATAGGGACGAACGGACACGCCGGCCCCTTCATTCCACAGCATTGCATTAGGAAAAGATATATTAAAAAAAAACGGAAAAATAAAAAGAAGTCTGGATACGTGCGTGAGGGGTGAGAGGAGTGCACGCAAGGAATAAGTGTACAATGATGTGTGAGTGAGCGAGGCCTCAGACGAGCGTGGCCCCGTGGGTGCTTCTATCATCACCTCTTCATCCTTTTTGGCCTCCATTTACTCCCTCTCTCTCCCCTGTTCGAGTTCGAATTGGAACCAAACCACACCCTGTGGTTCCCTACCCTTCTCCTTCACAATTCACAGTGACTTTTTTGGGAATTATTGTAAGGCCCCAAAAAAGATATTTTTAACCTATAAAGAGTGAAGAGTATATAATGACAAGTTGTTATACGTCATTGAGACTTTTTAATAATTAAGTAATTTCATTATGCCCCTGTAATAATTCTCTCTTGAATCTTTCCCCAAACCATCAAAATTGATGCCACCCAAATAATCAGCCATTTCTACTGCTTGGTAATAAAATTGTAAATGAGGCAGGCTGAGCACAAAAGTGTTATTAAAGCAAGGAATCGGAATTCACATATGGTGGGCTTACTTGACCCGTTGTGATGGAAGGTGGGAGGAGGGACCCAGTAAGGGGCACATGTTGGTGGTAGAAGACTAGCTAGCCTGGCCCTGGCCCTGGCCCTGGCCTCAGTCACCCAGCTTTAGGATTTTTATGGTGGTGGGAAGAAAAGTGAAGCTGAATAGCCACTAGCAGTACAGCTGGGCTTTTAATGGATGTGATACGTGAATGGGATGAGCCATCCAATTAGTCATCCATGCCCCTCCCCTTTCCACCCTTCAATTATTTCATCCCATCATTACCCCTCCCACTCATCCCCGCAATTTCCTACATCACCCAACAACTCCTTTTACTCTACATCACAACAACCTCATCTACCCCTACTTCTTTCTATATGCCCATCAGTTCATTCATCCATCTTCACGTACAGCCACGTTGAAAAGTGAAAGACTCGGATTTAAAAGGGCATGGCACATGTTGTGAATAAGAAACTATAAAATGGGGGCACCAGACGTGATTGTATCCCCTGAACAGGATCTTATGGACAGATAAGAAGAATCCACGCGGCCATGGGACAGGGTACCCTATACGAGTTTGTTAAATTAAGGGCGATAACACACACACATATAGCGTCGTCATGGCCTCTTGTTTGGAGTGGAGGGAACAATGAACGAGCCAAATCAAGTGCTTCCTTTTTCACCCTCAATGGGGTCTACCCTTTCTGGTGGCACTAAAACAACCACACTAACATGCCCATCCACATGGAAAGCAACCATCCCCTTTTAAATTGAATTCCTTCGCACGTCTGTGTTATTTTATCATTATGGTCACTTTATTTGGCCAGCCTGACATTTGTTTATTGTAAAATTGCATTAATGTGAGTTGACTGGGTATTACATATACATATGAGCTTGGTGGGTGCGTGGACCACCCAATGAAGAAGAATAGCATCAACAAATCCCCGAGGATGGGTCTGGCTGAAGCTTCTTCTTCGGTCACCACCCATCACGAGCATGTAGAAAAGCGATATCATAATTCTGTGCAAGCCACCAAAGCATATTCTATATATTGTGATCTCAGCATATTTTCCCTTATTTACTACTTATTTTTTTCCTTACGCAAGTCCTCCATTTCTCTTTCTGGGCGTGTCCTCTGGTCATTTCATTGGTCCGGTGTAAAATTTGAAAGCGGTGCCGGCATACTTTCAGAAAAGTTATTCCTTTTTCATGTTTAATGAGGGGGTGCATTTTACTAGTCGTTTGCATGCTCCATTGACCCGCCATCCACTGCGTCATGCGAGGTTCCCAGTCTCCACACATACGACAAACGAGGTTGGCCTGCTATGTTGTCTATTTATTTAATACGCAGAAAATTCAACTCTGCATTTCCGTGATTTACTATTTGTCTATTTCAATCTTCAATAGTTACTGTGAATTCAATAAGGCGTGGAGTACAAGGATTAGAAAAGAGAGTGATATTGTAAAATGGGTAATGGAGTGGGCACATAAACATGGGGTTTCATGTTTTGTGTCACTAGGAAATGTTTTGTACGTTTGTTAATGAGGGATGCATGAGCGTAACCCTCCCATGATGGCACCCGCAACAACAAAACTAAACCTCGAGTGGGGCCCCCCTTATCCTATGGTTATCATATGCATAAGTAGCGCGACCAAGCCCCGGGTCAATGGCCCCATCATGCGACACGTGGAAAGGCAGAAAAAAGTGAAAGTAGTATGCATCAAGTTGAATTAATTAAGAATAATGAGGGGGCGTGAGTAGGGGGCCATTAAGAAGCAAATGATGGCTTGACGCAATGGAGCCATTTGGTTGTGCATCCTCCAACATCACCATCCCACGCTTCGCAAGCTCTCCTACATCTCCTTCCACCCACAACCTCCTCTTCTCTCCTCTTTTTCTTTAATTTACCCCCCAACTCCTCTCTATTCTCAATTTCACCCACCTTCTCCCACTTTTATTCCACCCCACTCCCAACTCCTTTCTTTCTTTTGACCGTTCCCGACCTAAAAAATAATAATAATAATAAGACTTCATCTTTCAGTCCACCATAATATAACACACACACACACATCATTTTTTTCCTTAGTTTAATGGAAACGTGCGTGTGGAAGCTAGCTGGTTAATATGGGCGGATTTATTAAGTCATTATCTGTTTAGGCGTATATTCAAGACTTTCGCGCGCATGCCTGCTTGTTATTTTCACGACACTTGCTTATTCATCCTTGTCTATAATTCTTCCATTGGATTCAACGCATGTGTGTCTTTGCTTAGAATTGAAGACCACCACGTCCGGGCATAGTGCTTGGACATGAATATATATAACGGAGAAAAAAAGTTGTGCTCTTCTGTACACGTAGAGTGCAAGCAAGAAAATAGAGTCTTTGAGATGATTTATAATACACTTGATGTTAAAAGATACACACAGCTTAACATCTCTCCCACCACGAGCACTCACGTATATACAAACCCAAGTAGTGGTTGGGAGCTAGAGACTTTCGTACGCAAGATATTGTGCGTGCTGGATCGCTGTTCAGTATATAAATGATTCCCTCTTATCACCCTCCTTTCCTCTTATTGTATATAGTGTATTGTGCACAATAACTAAATATTGCCCCCTGGTCCTCCTGAATATAAGATTTAATTAATTTTTTAAGAGAAATTAAGGAAGTTAAATAAATTATTTTAAAATGTTCATACTCAACATTTTTTTTCAAACTAATATACCTGATTTATAAACTTACATATATAATCTAATAATACACAATATATGATATAATTACATAATTTATTTAGATTCCTTAATTTTCTCAAAAAAATTAATTGAGTCTTTTATTTAAAACCGGAGGTACTTTACTAGAGCTTAGCCTTTAATTCCCAAAACGCAGACACGATGTACAGCTGCTGGCCAACGCAAAAGTGTGCAGCACATAATAATATAATATAAGTACTCGTTTGAAATATCTTATTTTTTATTTATAAATACTTATAAATCATGATTTACGATATATGAGGTAAGTATGTAAGAGAAGTTTTATTTCGACTTACATAATAAAGACTTATTACCAAAAAAATAAGTTATGCAAACATGCTATAAATCATGCAAAGAGGTTATATTATATGTGTGTGTGATGTGAAGGCGTGTCACCCAAAAAATGTAGTGGACAGCATATCATGATATGCGTTCTATCTGGGGCTACTAATCAATGGCTTGCGATCGAGCTGTAATGGGTCTCTCCGTGCGCTCATTTTACAGCAATAATATGGGAATCACCAGTTCCAGGATGTTTTTATTAAAACCTGATATCGATCGATTGCCTTGTCCGCAGCTTGTACTCTACTCTTCCACTTGTTAATTTATCATATGGTTTAATCAATCTGAAGCGTGAAAAAGAACGGGATGCATATGGGGCATGCCATAATTATGGTTCTTTGTCTTCAATTATTTTTTGTGGTCTAGTTGAGGTTGAGGGCCTCCGTTCTATACCTGGGGTTGGGTTTAGCTTTTTAACTCTGGCAATGTACTGTAAAGTCAAAAGAAAGTCCCAAGTAATATGTACTCCCTCTTTATAACTAACTTTATTTTTGTTGGGTTCGTCCTTTTATAATCAATTTTTTTATCTTAAAATTTAAACTATTTATTTCATTCCTATTAAATACATATATTTTATTTACTCATTTATTATATATTTTCTCTTATATTTTATACCTATACTCTCTTATATTTATTATTTATTATGTCTTATATGCTATTTTCATAAATAGGGGTATATTTAAAAAAATATAATATTTTCTATATATTAATTATTTTTAAAGAATCTTAATTATCAATTTATTATACGAAATAAGAATAACATTATTTATAAAAAAGAACGAGAGAGTAATTAATTTAGGAGTCATAATGATGGTTCTGGAGAGGAAAGAGGGGAGAAGAGCCCATTAACGTGAGAATTGCCATTTCTCGTCGGCAAGCGCTTGTCGAATGGGAAGGCAGGGATGGGATGTGAAACCTGGTCCATTCGGTGCTCAATCAACGCCTCATTTTTTATTAGTGCCATACGAACTCAGCTATTTAAATTTAACTTGAACGGTTTAAATTTAAAATTTTTAATTTCTGATTTTTTAAACAATTTTTTTATTTTAATAAGAAGGGATAGTTATAAGATTATTTTTATTTTTAATTTTATATATATTTAAAATATAAAAAATTCAATTAAAGGACCTTCAAAAAGTTATTTAGACAGATGATGAGCACATCTTTACCGGTTAAGCACAAAATGTGGCCCGGTGAAAACTTGAGAACGCGTCCAAGTCTACGGTTTTTGTCATTTTGTAGACTATAGCTACTAGTCGTACCACGCTCCCTGAGACCCTGTATGGCTTTACTATCTTTTAGTTTTTACTTTGAAATTTTGACGTCCCAAAAACCATATTGCCAATGATTCATTCCCTCGCTTTTTAATTAATACTATATTTTTATCTACTACACACGGCAGTCGTAAGTCGTAACTCGTGAGATGAGGACAGGATCTTATAAATGATAATGTCTGACAATATATATTTAGGATTTAGGAAGCTTGTAAAATGAAGGGAGAGGATTTTTAAGTGGCATAAAATGACAGTGGGTATATTAAAAGAGAGAGCACGCGGATTGGTATGAAGGAGCAGGCGTGGCAAGTACAGATGGGTATTGAGTAGTGACAGATATGAGAATGGAAGGCAGTGCTTAAACAAAGAGGACAGGAGCAGCAGGGGAAGAAGAAACGGCGAGGGAAGCGGCTAAAACAGTGTAAGCAAGACTTTGACTTTAGGGAATGGAGCGAGTGAAAGTAAATAAGAAATGAGTACTGAAAGTGACGTGCATGCATGTTAAAAGTGAAGAAGATGAATGAAGGATGTGGTTAAGTGCGGGATATGACAGAAAGCAATATTGGAGATGAGAAGAAAAAGGGCAGATTACAGAGAGAGGGAGGGAGGCACGCGGCTTTCCCTTGGCAGGCGATCCAATCTCTCAAAACCCAAAACCCTTTCTCTTTCTGTGTGTACGTACCACTGTTGCATCTCCCCCATGCCCCTCCTTTTACCCCCTTTTCTCAATTCCAAATCTTTGTGCCTTTTTTTTATTTTAAAAAAACCGCTAAGATGAAGGGATGTTAGCTATTATTCTTTTTATTATCTATTTATCTAATTTAATTAGATTAAAGAAGTTTATAATATTAGGTCATACATTAAGGTAAGAGGGGGAGGAGTGCGTACTGTACTCTATAGTTTATCCTGAATCCTTTCTGCAAAAGTAGGGCGACTTATGAAATCCAAAAATAGGGGGATAGGTAGGTTATGCCTATATGGGGGTGACGTGATTGCCAATAAGAAAGTGGGCAACCTAGCTGTAACTGCCGTGACATAAAGCCCACAGGGGTTTGAGGGGAGTGCTTTGGGCCAACCTAGTATTAGGTCGAATGGCTGCAATTAACCTAACTGAATGGGCTACGTATCCACTTTGTAGCACATCAAATGATCACATTATTTCTAATCCCAGTTTGGACGTCCAATACTGTGACTAGGGGAACATCAACCCCAGTTTTAACGTCCTGTTCTATACTCCTTTTACTTTCATTATCTGCGTCATCCACACCCTTTTATTCCCCCCTATTGTATTGTATCCACACTGCTTTTATTGTTATTTTCGTCATCGTTACTCAAGCTTTACTGATTAACAGTATTAGCATGTGTTTGGTATCATTTAAATGAATATTTGTAATAGCTTATTTTTATGAAATAACTCAAATAAGTACTTATTACGTAAGTCGAGATAAAACTCTTCTCACATACTTACCTCGTATATCGTAAATCACGAATTATAAGCACTTATAAGTTAAAAATAAATTATCTCAAACGAGAACTTATTGTTGGACAATAAGTCCTTATTACGCAAGCCGAAATAAAACTTCTCTCACATACTTACTTCATATACCGTGCATTACGATTTATAAACACTTATTACCCAAAAATAAGCTATTTCAAACTATGATTTAGCGCGCGCGCTCTCTCTCTCTCAACAGGTTTTATTTTTGGTTATCATTCTTTGGGAAGGTTTGGGATATGACCGTAGAGTGCTGCATTTAATGCTATGATTAACAGTACTGGTACTTCAATGTCTGAATTTTCAACGACAATTATTATGTGATGCTCGAGTTAAAAATTAATATTTTTTCCATGTTATATTTTGGCAGACCAGTTATTTGCCGTTCTTCCTTTTTCTTCTTAATAAAATCAGGATTCTCAGACTCGGACCGGCCAATAGATCGGTCCGGTACGGGTCATAATTTTCAAAAAAACAAATTTTGTTAACTTTTTTCTTTAGAATTTCATACTATAAATCTAAAATCTTTAATTACTCACCGGTTTATCCCGGTTTGACTCCTGTTTGACTCCGGTTTGACCCACTGACCTTTAACCCAATACCCCGACCGGTTCAATACCCGATCCGGATTTTAATACCTTGTATAAAACCGAGCCTTTTATTTATTCCAAAATATACAAGCCTACAGGGAAAGGGTGTTTCATATCTTTCGTTCATCACTCTTCAGCTTTTAAGCTTTTCCCTCAAAGATAACATACTTTGTTTAGAATAGCTAGTCCATCTTTTAAAAACAGTTTCTTAATAGTAATTTATTATATATAAATTAAATATTAAAGAGAAGTTTTGTCTTGATTTAAGTAAATAAATACTTTTAAGATGCCAAATCAGCATCCCAAACAAATACTAATACATTTGGTCATTTAACACCATTTTTCCAGTGGAAAACATGAATTTAAGACAGAAAAAAGAACTTTCAAGTTGTAAAATTCTAAATTAATTTGTTATAAAAAATTGAAAAAAGGAATTAAGAAAATTGATAAGCAATTCATAGCTCATTTTTTAGAAAATATCTGATTTGAAATTTTATAATTTTAAAATCCTTTCCCTGTCGTTTTCCCAAAAAAAGAGCATGTTTTATTTTTTGCCCCAGCTTTTTTACAGAGGGAAAAATATTATTTTATTGCTTATAAAATTTAGTACTAAGATAAATCCCCCGCTGGTCAAATAAAGCTTTTAAATGGATTTTGCATTCTGTACTTGTGTATCCTCGAAAAATTTGAGAAAGAATAAAAGATATATTTCCCAAAAGCATGGTTTTGCATGATAGGACCTGTTTGGTGACTCCAACTGTTTAGCTCAATCTTTTATTTTGGAAAATACGGTGTTAAACAAACGAGTAAAATTAACAAGGACGTATAAAAGTGACAGTAGTATTTGTCGCAAACATATCCGATGCTAGTGCCTCTGGCCTGTCCCCCCTTTTAATTTCATTAAGAAAGATGAGCAAAAAAATCATAAGATAGCGTAACACAAGCTGTACTGAAAACAAAATGGCATGGGTTCCCGTAGCCAGCTGTTAAGGGGTGTGAAGTTATTTAAACCGCAACAGCGACGAGAATGTAGGTGGCCCCTTAATTACTCTGCATCTTCTTGGCCTCCTCAGAATTTAACCCTTTCCCACACCATCGTGTCTTAAACTCACTTCCTTCATCTCAGAATTCATCACCAGCCCAGCCTCCTTTGTTTCAGTGTGTTTGAGTAAAACAGAGTTCCTCCAAATTCACTACAATAGCCCCTCTCCACAGTGACTATCGTTTAATTTCCTCCTTTTAGCATCTGGGACATCACGTGACGATGACGAACTCGCACAAGAGCTACTTGATCCTTCGCTTTTATAGCTCAAGCACAATGCACCCTCCCACACCCCAATGGGACTCTCTGGTCTTCTATTTGGTGATGCCACCTCTTTTATTATCTTCAAGCACTCCACCACTCTCTCCTGCCCCACACCAAAACAAGCACACATTTCAATTCAATTATGCCTCCAAATTTATCCCTATTCCATCAAAATTGACCACAGGGGCTATTTTTTTTTTTTACCTTTTTCACATGTTGACTCACCATTGAAATTGCTTTATCGGTATTCACCGTTTGGGTTTCCCTCAATACACATATTGCCACTGCTGCTGCAACTTCCGAGGGCCTGAATTCCCACAAGTCAACCCCTACATTCAATGATCATTTATCTTTAGTTACTTTTCTTCATAATGGCAAATAGCAGAACCAATTCCGTACGTACCTCTCGCTGTGCTCGATATAATTTGGATGGATCGCATTATGGAGCTTCTTTCTGGTCTCTGGTCATCGTTCACCTTCCACAGAAAATAGTCTATGAAGGAAAATGGAGTGATGGCTTGCATTCTCCACCTCAGTGTGCTTAGTACCAAAAGTTCCATTCTTTGTATTGTTCTCGCTTCAAATACATACTTTGATCCGCCCACCTGTACCAAACCCAACGTTAATCGCTGCTTCTGTGGTCGGCACGTAGCCTAGCGAGCATTATTTTAAGCATTAAAAAACACCATTTTCTACCTGCAAATCAAGAGACGGGGGAACTTCAGTCTCTTCCATTTTGGCAGCGAGAGACAAGCATGCCACGGCCAACAATTGCATTGTCCAGTCTTTCCCCTTCTGCATGTGGATCCATATTTAGATCAAAACCAGAAGGGAATGCAACCAGGAAAAGAACAAAGCGTTGATCTTTTCACGCTTGCACACTTACTGGTAACTCGTATGATGAAAGGAAACGGTCCAGGTAGTTTATGGACAGATATTCACAGAGGGGGCCGAAGCCAAAGTGCTCTCGAACCTGTTGAACAAGTATACCCGTTAATCATGTAGAAGACAACGACATAGGACAATCGGATAATACCAACAACACATTATGAACTCAGTCTTTAGCCCAGTGGCTGGCCCCATGCTCATGATGTCTTAATACAGGTTGAGATCAAAAGGCAAAATGTCTGTGCATATTTAAACAGAAAAAAGAGGGGGCGGGGGAGAAGAAAATCGGCAGAAATGCATGAACACAATCAAAACCAGACGATCGGATCAGCTTTAGAATACAGGGAAAATCCATTTATTACACCCTAAGCAGTTGAAACTTCGTAAAGGACCCACCATCGAACACACAACGAGGATACTGTTTGTTCAACTGAAATCTTAACAAAACGCTTCCATTCGCACAAAAACACATTTTGTTGTGTTGTTCAGATTTCAGAGCCTAAAGGAAAATGCAAAGATTCAGAAACATCCGTTTAAAAATGAAGGAAATAGAAGTTGGCCATATTGACTGCAACAAAGACAAGATTTCGTCGATTAAGGAAACTGATTGGTATCTGGGGCTAAAAAATGAAATACAGCCTGTAACCCACCCTTTCAATCCAATCAACGGCCTCCTTTCTGGCCCCAAAGTCCAAATCCGCAGTTTTTAGCCTGTTTAAGTAATCTCCGGCAGGAAAGTGGTCGCATTCCTTTTGCACCATTTCCGTCACACACTCGTCACTCTGCAATGGCAACCCATCGTCTCTATCATGAAAGCACAGGTTTTGGTTATGGAGTCCGCACGTAACCTCCAAGGGCTCCGTGGTAGCTCCATAATCGTTATCGTCGAAAATGCCATCGTCTTCTGCACAGAGAAGAGCCGAGACACAATCGAAACTGGGTGCCATTGCAAACAAGTCCCGTAAACCTCTCTCACGGCCGTTCAAGGCAAAACCAGTATTATGAAACTAGCACCGCAAACAAACAAACAAACCAAAAAAAAAAGGAGAATCTTTGAGATTAAGGATTGAGCGTTCGTTTTTGTTTAAGAGAGAGCAGATGAGATGGAGATGAGTGAGGGGGCGATCAAAGAAAAAATGAGAATCTGGGAGGGAAGAACAAGAAGAGAATGGATGCAAGCTGTCGTATTACAAAAGAGGCAGTGTTTGAAAGGAGAAGAGCTGAAAAGGCTGCCGAGAGAGAGGAGGTTATGAAGGAAGAGAAACGCCTCTTTTTAGGGTAAAAGGCAGAGTCAGGGGGTGGGGTCTGTGGGGGCCTATTGTGGTGTGACTTTCAGAGGGATATGACCGACTACTTCATTGGCGACCAATTAACAGAATTACCCTTTTGTTATATTAGATGTGAGAGGAAGAGAGAGAACAATAATGGTATATATGCGAATGTAAATGTGATATTGAACAAACTGGCAAAAAAAAAAAAGTGATATTGAACACGAGAGACAGGAAGGGGGAGGACATAAAATGATAAAATGCGAAATTATGCTGTTTCTCCCCTGATAACCGATCAACAGGAGATAGATAATTTGAGCAGATTAAGAGATTGTAAAAGAGGGACTAGGCATGCATGATGTCCTTGTATAATTTAATTGATAGGAAATGTGGTATTTTGTTGCCTGAATGAAGAGAGGTTAATGGAGATATGAAATGTGGGGACACGGTAGAAGAGAGAGAGAGAGAGAGAGAGAGAAGGAGGGTAGAGGGACGACAGCGTAAACACCAAAAGCAGAAGGATGGGAGGTTTCCCGTAGTGACGCGTCACAAAGAAACATCACTCTTTACTGCAAACTCTCCTTCACTGTTTTTGGGCTTGTTCGGCCTGTGTATAGTTTACTTCTTTTTTTATTTGGATGAATCACATAACTTTTTCACTTCTTCTCATAGATACGCTGCTTGATATTTAAATTTAGATATTTAAATTTATTTTATTTTTTTATGAGAGTAAATTTATCAACGCAGCCAACAACTTATTAGTAAGTAGAAGCAACTTTTATTTGAATATATTTTTATAAAATTAAAGTTGAGATAAAAATGTGATTTGTATATAGATAGAATTCTATAAATAATTTAATTTAATATGAATTTATTTGAATGATATATTAAACTCTCAGTTTCAACTTTCAAACGGTTTAACTATAGAAAAAAGAGAGTATTCTACAGACTGCATAACAATAAACGGAAGGAAGTTCGCAAAAACAGAAGCAAAAAAAGAAACGGAAGCAAACTACTGTTAAATCATTTAAAAAAAAGTCTCTTCTATTGGGAAAACGTCGTGTGTTTGTAATTGGGTGTTGGTTTGGAACAGTAATTAAAATACTTAAAAAGAATATTTAAAAAAGAATTTTCTTTCGATTTATATATTTCTCGAAATAACAGCAAGGCATGCAGTATGCGCGCTGCAGAATGAAAATGAAGCCTTCTTTTCCTATTTTTCAAATTTAAGTTACAACTTTACCCCCAAAAAAAAAAAAAAAAAGTAGCGTAGGATTCCTGGTCATGGCAAAATGACAGCTGGTAATTTTGTACTCTTGCCCCTGTTTAGCTATTTGTCTCAACGAAAGAAGAAAACGAATAGATCAGCTACGTACGATTTTAGTGGGAGTGACGGAGCGTGACCCCAAAAGAAAACGCGGAAGGCACTTTTCATTCTAATTAATGATTAATGATGCAATTAGCAATATCATTAAAATCTAACACCGTTCGCTCTATTGAATTCCCAAAAATTGCGTCACCGTCAAAACGCCAGGCCTGCAAGTCAACTGCCTTCATAAATCAAAATGTACAAAAGGACAAAACATATTTAAGGCGTTCTTGGAAATATGTTGCCATTTCCATAAAATAAATACTGCATCTAATGAGAATTCCACATGATAAGGCCGACCTATTCTCACACCTCCAAGCACATGCTTAAGTGCAGTAGCTGATGATGATATTATTATTATACATCCCATATAAATGGCTAGATACCATAGTCCTATATTTTTTTTTTCTTTTTTTCTTTTTGGGTGAATAAGCACTTGATAGTAGTACTTTGCATCCTCACCCACTTGCCCATCTCTCTCTGGGTATGAACTTGTATTGCATTTTGTGAATGAAAAGTCATTTTCCAAAAGATAAAGATAAAGATCGAAAAACTCTTGTCAAAATCATCAAAATTGCTAATGTCGGTGTTGGGAAAATAAAGTGTTGTCTCTTATGCTTGGCCGAATGGGCACACAATCGCGAAAAGAGATGCACTTTTGGTCTTTTCTCACTTTTGGGCGGGAATGTGTTAATTTTGGTTTCTCAAGTACCAAATTCCTTTTAATTAAACACGTTAACCACTCCTTAATCACTATTCCAATGCCTCCACCAGATCTTGTATATTCATTATGCATGCCTGCTCATCAACCATGCTGCTTCACGTTACCAAAAACAGATGAATTGTCCATCCCCAACAGGTAATTACGCTCTCTGGTTTCCTAATCACATTTATTAATTAGTTTGTGTAATAACAGGTTGATTAGTAATGTGATTGTAATGAGCTAAACTAATCCCCTCCCGGACGTGTTTCTCATGTATGTCAATCATGCCATCCCCTCTGAGTGTCATTGGTAATGGCGTTATCAGTCTCTTTAGTATGATGGAAACAGAGGTGGGGCTTCAGCCATGGGAATTTGCAAAGAAAGGGTTTTTAGTATGTGAAGATCGATCGATTAGATTTTGTGCTCAATGTTGGTCCAACATGTTTTGAATTTTATTATATCACTCTCATAGATGCGCCTCGACTAGGCGTTGCTCCTCTCATCGGTTACTCGCTTGTTTTTCCATAATTCCCGATCTTATATATTCTTTATTTCCATGTAATGATTCTCTTGCTTCCGGGTTTTCTCTTAAATAATATCAAAGAAAGTGCACTGTGTTGTTTCTTTTTTTTACAAAAAACCCGTTGATGGCAGCTTGGTTTATGTGCATCAAGTGAAGGGATTGCTGATATATATAGAAAGTAGTTAAAGGAAAAACACAAGCACATCCTCGTCTCGTCTTATAATATGCATAATATAGGAATCACGTTACAGGATCTTTCTTCTGGTTAAATGGGTACAACTCTCATTTCAAAAGAAAAATGGTTGGTACTATTCTGAGTCACCTGTCCGGAGTCCAAATTATTTTGGCCCCAACTCTTTGAAAGCTGTGTACTTCTACTTATCAT
The DNA here is from genome assembly GCA_963210345.1 of Inga oerstediana. Classification (NCBI taxonomy): domain Eukaryota; kingdom Viridiplantae; phylum Streptophyta; class Magnoliopsida; order Fabales; family Fabaceae; genus Inga; species Inga oerstediana. Next base: position 4,280,264 of record OY723405.1, read on the forward strand.
GATATTTAATTTTTTTGCCATAATCATGATATTTAATTAATTACAAGGTACTTGTCTTTGTTTGCTGGTTCCATGGCAGGTCAAGAGTACACTCACTGCAATTAAGGGGTCTAATTTCATCAACGAATCTTGACTCTTACTAGGTAGCTTCTAGTCTTGAATCATCATCATTATGGGCTACGGCTTGTCCATCTGTATGACCAGTTAGCCGTTGAAACACAAGGTACGTGACAAATGTTGCATAAGATCCCCAGTTAATTTGTAGCCATTTGACTTGACCATAGATAGATCATCATTTTGGACGACCAATAATGAGAATTTCAAATGGTAAAAACGGGACCTTAGAAAACAAAAAAGCCAAAGTGAGTAAACTTTGAGTTTTCGCTTAGGATGCCAGTTTCTTGGATTCAATAAGCTAAGCAAGAGACGTGCCAACTTTAACTTGGATTTCCAAAAGAGACTTTAGAGGACACAAATTTCTAACCCTTTTTCCCCAATCCAGTCTTTGAAATCCTCCTTTCCCTCCATGCTCTCTGAAAAAATGAAACCTTTTTTTTCTTTTCTCAAACGTGCTTTTGAAACAGCGAACACTAATCGCATATGGTTGGTGTCAGTTATGGTGCAATTTTCAAAGCCTGTATTTCCACCCAGTCTTATTTTAAGCATATGATAGAGAATGCATAGCTGGTAAGACTTTTTCGGTTATGGTCTAAAAGAGAGAATTGGTCTCTGTTTGAGATCCGAGCTTCACAGAGTGTCCCTCACACACGCCCCACTCTTAACCCTTTCATTTTTTTAACCCATTTTCTCTTATCGCTCCCTCGTTTTACTACTTTCCCTCTGGTCGCAGTCAAATGTTGCGCTTGCGCATATGACGCTGTTTCCATTTCTGTGTAATATTTTAACTTGGCCATTATTTTACCTTCTTCTTTTTTTCTGACCGCATCTTTTTTATGCTTTGTGCTCAGCATGCCTGCCTGCTGCTTCCTCATCACTCGTTACTATACTTTCTATTCAAAGCCTGCCCTCTTACGTTCCTGCCTTTGTGTTTGTCCTCACATGCCTATTGATGACTTCCTATCTCTCTTGTTTCTTATTATTTCCCAGTGTAGCTCCATTTAACAAACTTTAATTTGATTCCTCGTGATCACACACAATGTTAGAGATTTTGTCACTTGCACACAGATGTGGGTTCAAAGGCATGTGGTTGCCTGGGACTAACAATTGAACACATAACAACGGAACAAAATGTGGGCACACCTGTTAGTGAGTTCGCTTCCTGTCCTTTGTGCTGTATGTTGCATCAATGGATATTTTCATGCTTGTCTCTTTATTTATTTGCAGCAATAGTCAAATTATGAATCATTCCAGTTTTTTAAGCAAAATGAATATATAGTGGCTGTTGCAGGAGTATATATTAACGTGCGAATTATGTGTGGACAAGGAAAAGCTTTGATATATCCATGGAAAATGACCAATGATAAGACGAGCCACTGATTAAAAATATTTGGCGCTGAGTGGGATATATGGCATAATTAAGTGGGCAATGTTGGATTGGGTTTGAACATGTTGAATTGGATAATGGAGCCAGAGAAGGGAGTTCTTGAGATTCACTGTAATAATAAACAAGGCATCATTAATTAATTCGTGTATAGTAATAATGGGATAAAGAAATGTGTGCTAACAAGACAAACGAGAAAGAAAAGAAAATGGGCAAGTGTGTGTGTGTGTGTGTTGATAAGGGAATAGCGTATTGTAAATAATTTGGTGATAGAAGCATATGCCTCTCTTGCAAGCATCCAGAACATCCGCCGGATCTACAGTGAAACCCAGTCGTTGTGTTAAAATAAGAGCACCAACCCGAATCAAAATCAAAGATAGGAAATCGGTCCAGCGTGGAAGGAGGAAGGGCCCACATATGGGGTTTGCCCCAATAGAACGAAGTTCTGGGAAAATGAAAAAATGAAATAAAAAGTGGGGGAGGATATGGAATGAGCTGGTAAAGGGGAGGCAGGGGAGCAGGGTCTTTAAGAAAATCTTTAAAAAAAAAAAAAAACCAAACAACAAGAAAAGACGTCTGGGGAATAGCCTTGTTTGTTTCATTATGATGTGAGTATTTAAAATAATTTATTTTTAAAAAATGAATATTTATTATATAAATTAAAATAAAATTTTTTTAAATATTTATTTACTAATAACATTGAATACGTTCAATTCAACTTGGTGGGTCAAATCACTCTGAACTCTCATTAACATTTTTTGGAGTCTCACGCAAACCACGCTCTGCATCATCAATCTCAACCTTTCGATTCCTGTTGTTTTATACTCCTACTTTTATTATTATTATTATTATTATTATATCATTACCATTTTGTACCGCATTTGTCCTAATTTATTTTGGGCGCCATGAAACCACACAGACCTTTATATTTTTGTATCCTTTCGTTTCCTACTTTTTTATTTTCGCGGTAACTTATTTGTCGTCCAAAATTTGTACTTGATGCTGTTTCGTGCCTTTTGTTTTTCCCTTCTTGGGAGTTTCCTCCCCCGTCTCGCCCATTGATGCCCACCGTGACAGCTGGTAACATGACAATTCTACAATTCTCAATGTACATAAAACAAAGACAATTTGAAAGGAAGAAAGCTAATGTTACTCCTAATAACACTGAATGTCAAATAATTGCGTCTATATATTACAACGTCCTTTTTTTTTTAAATATATATAAGTGATCTCTTCCCTTTCCAAACAACTATTATTTTTCAGTTTTCATTTTGTTTCAAGTAACTGTAACTCTGAAAACGAATAAAGTGTTTACTATAAGTAGTATAACTCAAATCATCTTATCTAAGTTTAGATCAAGCGAGTGTCTGGTGCTAGAGGTGGTAATATGGGTTGGGACCGTGGGCCGAGCCCGTCCAACCCGACAAAATAGGCGGTTTGGGTTTTACAAAATTGGATCCATATTGATGCGGTTTCTTTTGGCCCGAACCCATATGGTCCCAACCCGTCACGAGTTGGCAGGTTAGCCCATATTTTTTTTAACTGAGAGGGAAAAGGAAGAGCCATTAGCCAACAATCCAAATCTCCAAAACCGTAACTCCAAAGTCCAAAGTCCAACCCATTTCTCCTCAATCCCTACTCTCCTCAGCATGCTTCAAATTAAAACACCTTTAATATTAACTAATTATTGATTATTGTTAAGTTATACTGATGACTTGTGGATTTATATTTATTTTGTTGTATATGGACCTGTGATGAATATTTAATTTATAATGTATTTTAATTTTGTTATGTTTAAGTGTGTAGAGAAAACAATCTTATTGTATTTAAAAAAACAATCTTAGTATATTGTTAAAAAAAAATTGAAAAAAAATATGGGTTCGCTCGCCCAACCCGCCAACCCAGCGGTTATGGGTTAGGTTGGCTAAATGTCAACCCATATTGTGCGGTCCTTTTAGGACCGAACCCATATGGTCCCAACCCGTGGTGGGTTGGCCGAAACCCACCGGCCAGCCCATATTACCACCTCTATCTGGTGCTGCATCTATGGGTTGAAAACACACGATTATTAGGCAATTCGTACGACTGAGGAGGAAAGGGCTTTTTTGAGTATTTGGTTGGAAGTCATTAAAATTCGCATTTTTGTCTTATTTGTGCTATTTCAATTAAGCTAATAGGAGTGGCTTTTTGGTATTGAAGAAGCCAATTTTATGACTGTTAAAGAGTATTAAATGCAATTTAAAATTTTCTACCAGACCGTCAACTAATATCTGTCCCTCTTCGGCCCTAAGATTATCACAGCAACGCTGCAAAAATTTTGAACAAAAAAACAACATTGCAAAAAGCTTCCCCTCTCACTATTGTCGCCCGCTTTCCTCATCTCATCGGAGCTCACCATGGCCGCCGTCATCTGCTCACCAAGTTCCCTCATCTCTCTCATTCTCATATCTCTTTAACTCCGTTGGCATTTTAGTCGATCTCCTCCCTTTCAATCGTTTTTCTTTAGGCCACGTTCTGAAGCCACCTTCCGCCAGCCTTGCCTTAGTCGTTCTCTGGCACTGCCAAGTCTTCTACTAGGTATATACCCTAACCAACCTCCTTTCCTAATTTTCATCCATTAACCAGTAAATCTCACCCTTACTCTGTCTGCTCTTCATTTTGTCGAAGCAAAGAACGTGTCCATGTAGCGCTGACGACCCCAACTGGTGTTGTCAGGAAGGTTTCCGATGTGGTTTTTGCGGTGGGTGTTGTGGGCTCTTGTCAGGCGGTCGTTGGGCCTTGTTGGCCAAATGTTTTGAGTCAGAAAGTTGCAAATCTGTTCTTGCAAGTGCCTTTAAGGTTGCGTGGATCTTCTACACCAGTAAACAAGTCCCATCGGTAAGGTTTCTGAATCATCTGTTTGGTCTGTTTGGTTGGTGGTGTGCATCAGTGATTTGTGCATCTGGTCTGTGTTGGATTCTTTTGCTGACATTTAGTTCCTACATTGCTTTGTTTTGCTTCATTTTCTATGACTCTTAAAACAGGCGATGCTCTGTTTGTCGTTGCTCTAAATGGTAGGTTGTAATTTACCCTGAGTATGTGGTCCGTGCATGTTGGGGGAGTGTGAATGTTGTTTTATAGTGTGTGGTTTTTTTCTTCCATTATTCTATATAACAAACTAAAGCATACAAAGAGGTGATATATTTAAATGTCTTATTTTTTCATACACACACATATAAGGGAAGAATATACATTTGTGAATGCAGATCGAGTAAATCCATTTATTATGCTGTTGAGGATTGAAACTTGCGAGAAAGTAACAGACATAAAGAAAATTGCTAAAACTGTTGTGATAACAATTCCCTTGTTTTGTATTAAAACTTTCACTGTACTTGATCATGTGGTCTTGGTAGGTTTTTTTAAGTCCTAAACCATTTTTTTCCATGCCTATGTATGTGCTCTGTGAATGCCTAGGTATGTTGTCTATGATATGTAACATATGTTTGTTTCTTTGGCAATGGGGTCTGGTGTCAGCAACCAATCGTTTTCCACTTTAGCATTCCTGAAAATTGCATCCTGTTCAGTCCTCACTGGTGTCCCTCACCGTTCAAATAAAAGCAAATACACCTTCAATTATCTCTACAATTTTTTACCTTTTTATTTTTTGTTTCTAGCTGGCCTTGAGCAAATACATAAAAAAGAACGTCGTGGGTTGCATTTTTCAAGAAATGCTGGGAGAATATTGTGTCTACATTTAATGAGAAGATTGGGAAATAATATGAGAAGAAATGATTGACGAATAGGTTAGATATCATTAGGAAAGATTTAAAGACTTGGGATTCCTTAATAAAAAATACCGGTGTGAGTAGAGACCCTATTATAGGTAAAGTCCTCACTTTAAATGAGTGGTGGCAGCGGAAACATGTCATGACATGTTTAGAGTGGAGAAACATGTCTTTTACAGCTAGTGTCATCAATTGGTCGAACATGACTTGTGAAATTCAATGAACGTTGGGATCGAGGAAATGGTTGCCATGTTTCTGCTGACCGTTAGCCACGGAGTAGGCAATAGGGTGGTACAAAAAATCTTTCAACATTCAGAGGAAATGGTCAGTATGCTTTTGCACGAGGTATTTGATGCTTGCATCAGTCTAGTGTGGGAAAATATCAGACTGAGCTATCCCGAATTCACTGTATGCCACCCAAAGATAGAAAACGATCCTCATTATTATCCATACTTCAAAGATGCTACTGGAGCAATAGATGGAACACATATTATGTGTGTGATCACTGGTGGCAACCGGGGTAAATATATCGGGAGAAAGGGATATCCAACACAGAATGTAATGGCTATATGTGATTAGGATATGTGTTTTACGTTTGTGTTGGCGAGCTGGGAAGGTACTGCACATGATGCTCTTATGTTTCAATCTGCTGTTTTAAATCCATCTATAACTTCCCTAATCCACCTATAGGTATATTTCTATCACCTTCCTGTCAATTAGTTTCATTCTGCACTTAAATTTATCTAACATTTTAGATTGATTTCAACATTTATTAGGTAAATATTATTTGGTTGGTGCTGGATATCCGGCACAACTTGGCTACCTTAGTCCCTATTGTTAACTCTTAGAAATTGACAACATTCCAATGCATTTTCTCCTCTTTTTCCCTACTTTTGGGTTCAAAATGTACATTAAAAGAAGTATATAGAAGAAAATATGCATATCCAAGTATCAAGAAAAAATCAAAGGAATTCTTGTTATATTTGTGATTCAATTGAGAATTTATAAATCCTTTCTCTTTTGTAAGAGGATGAAGACAAGTTTTGAAGTCTTATAATAACTAAGAAACAAGGAAAGAACAAAGAAAGTGAAGCAATGCAAAGATAGAGGAACTTCTGCAACTGGTCTCAGCAAGTTGATAAACTTGCCATGGTAAGTCATCCCTATTTGCTCTCTGTGTAACTGGCCTCAGCAAGTTGGAAAACTTGCTGTGGCAAGTATTCTTTGTATGCTCTCTGTGTGACTGGCCATAACAACTTGACAAACTTGCTGTAGCAGGTCAAAAATCTGAAGGAAAATTGGCTCTCTGTGTAACTAGCTAGTCCTGAAAAAGTGCAGCTGCGCGTTTTGATGTCAGAAGCTGTGGAAACTATGTAACCCAGGGAAGAGCGCCGAAAACACACACTCTACACCCTAGGAAGCTGAAGCATGCAAGAAGACACCTTGGATTTTAGATAGGGGATTTTAGAGAGTTTTGAAGCTTGGTTGGTGGTTTCAAGAGAGATTTTGTGACTTCTACCTTGGTCTCATTTCATTTCTTTTATTTTCTTTTTCCTTTTTTTATGGTTTATTCAGTTGTTATGCTTGGTTTTTCTGTACATTTGGACATTAGTATCTAAGTATCTCTTCTTTTAGGATTGTCTTGAATTCTTGTATGGATTAAGTACTCATTTCCCCTTTATATTTGTGATTAATGATGAGATTCTGCTGATTTTACTCTTTGCTTAATGCTTCTCATTGATTGGCCACCAATGAAATTGTTGGATTCACTTGATTGATGCTTGAAAGCTTTAGATTGAGTGTAGAACTTGAGCGTAATCGTGTGAGAACTTAAAATTTGTGAATTGATGAATAGTTTTGTGAATGAGGTAGAGATACACTCATTAACCTCATATAGCCAAATAGGATTTGAAATGAAAATCAGGGTTTAATTAGTTAATTAAGAGATTGATGAATTAATTGAACTAAACACCTATTTGGAGATTTGAGAGAGCACTTATAGGTAATTTAGTATCCTTGACTAGTATAATCTTTCATTAAGTAGCATATATTGGGGGGATTTAAGTAAGTGTTTTTGAAATACAAGGGGATAAACAATCCTAATTTTCATTTAATATTTGAATTTAAAGAATCATTTGCTTTTATAAATTTTTAGTTTAAAAAAATTTTTAGATTTCTTTTTCATCTTAACAACATGGTTTGACTTAACTTGATCAATTTTAAATGATTCCATTCAACCTAATTAAACATATAGTTACATTAGTTAGCTCGCTTTCATCATAGTCCTCGTGGGAATGATCTTTACTTATCACTTTATTATTTGAAGCGATCCATGCACTTGTGGTAGTGAACACTTATAGATGTAAGCGTTATTATATGCCAGAATTTAGCTGCTAACCCGGATAAAATGCTAGCGAGACCTTTAATTTTTATCATTATAGTCTGAAGTCAGCTATAGAAAGGATTTTTGGAGTGTGAAAGAATCGATTTGAATTGTTTAAAAAAAGCGCAAGTGCAGCTATCAAACACAAGTTCGTATTGTTTGTGCAATAATAACCCTACATAATTTTATTAGGAGAACTGATGTTGAAGACGTAGTGTTTCGGTAGGCAATAATAATGTAGATGAATAGCCTTCCACCACAAATTATGGTAGGCGGTCTTTCCCCCAAATGAATCATATCCGTGACTCAATTAGAGATCAAATTGTAAGGGACATATAATTCAATTAGTTATATAATATTATTTCATCAAATTGTTTTAATCTTAATTCCCAAATTTCCCAAATTTAAATTTTATAATTTTTTTGATTTCAAATTTAATTTCTCTCTTACCATTATCACAAAAGTTATTTATGCTTAAACCAATACAAAAAAATTTTACTTTTGCAAAAATCATTTATACAACTGCCAATTCAAACATAAATTATATCACACAATCTGAATTTTATAAAAAATAAGATTATAGAAAATCAAATTGAAAAAAACCATTTTTTCAATCTCAGTTTCAAATATGCTCCAAGTATTGTTAATTTAAATTGACTGTAGTACCATTTAACATGACAAACTGTTCTTTCCAAAGAATGGGCTAGTCCCATACATTGTTGGCCCGTTCAGTTGTGGCTATCCTTACTTACCTCTGAACCCATCGAAAAACGAGCACACAAAAGATACCAAGGCAAGAAGGTTTTCGGGTCCAATAAAAAAAGTGACTTTTGTCTTTTTCATGGGCCGGGCCGACCCATTAAAACTTGACCACTGCCCTACTTACGTGGGCCATGTGACTATAAGGCGGGCAGTCGCGCGTGTTGCGTATCAAGGTATAATACCCTCACTGCTACAAATAGATTTTTATTTTTATTTTTATTTTAAAACAGTTTTCATTGAAAATAACTTCCATTGGCATTTAGCAGTGCTTCTTCTATGCAAACCTTGATTTAAAGTCCGGCAATTCAGCCTAGCACACTGTGGCGTAGTTGGTAAGGCATGAAGCCTAGGTGCCTGAACATTCGGATTCGATTCCAGCCCGCATCAAGTAGGGTATTACTCAAAAAAAAAAAAAAGTCCGGCAATTCATGTCAACAAAAAAAAAACGAAAAAGCTTCGAGCATTGGAGAGGTATATACACGTGGCCCATACGACAGCTGGACACGTAGGCGAATGAAGGAAGAGGAGGGTATCAAGCAAGAGAAGCCGATGAGGGGTGATGAGCACGCGCCCTCATCTCCCAAAATGGCTTCCACACTCTTCCCTCCCACTCTCGCTACTTCCACCAAAGCTTCCTTCGTCTTTGCCTCTTCGCTGCATCGCCGTCTTCCCCTGCTTGGCGCTTTCTGCTTCTTCACCTTGGGCATCTGTTCTCCCTCCAAAACGGGCTGCGCTCAGTCTCTCCCCCTTTTCCCTCTCCTACAGTACGACGCCATCCGAATTTTCATCGATCGATTGCTTCTGTTTCTGGATCCAAATCATCTTACTTGCTTCGGATTATTTTATTATTCGTTTGTTTTTGATCCTTTGCGCGATTGTTTCCTTCCGTCTCAGATCAAAGTTCCGTAGGCACTCCGCTGCCACCAGCGTTGGTACCAAAGCGATGGAAGAGAAAAGCGCCACTGTTCCAAGCATTGTTGTCTATGTCACTGTTCCCAACAAAGAAGCAGGTTTGCGCACTGTTTTGTTTTTCTTCATTTTCCTTGCAGGAATGGTTCATTTCAGTTTGCACAATTGATTCGTTGAGAATTGAGGTTGTCGATTACTCACTTACATCACCATGTCATTCGGCTACTGGCCCATGAAGAATTGGGCTGAGTTAGCATTAAGGGTTGAAGACGTTAAAAACATAGTGAAATGATGTTATTTATCTTAATTATAAATTCTCTGTCGTCCTTGTCCAAGGTGCACAAGGTAGATACTAACGGATTCGTATTTTTTATGGCTTTATATGGTCCAAGCTTTATATACGCGCATGATTCTGCAGGCAAGAAGTTGGCGGAAAGCATTGTGAGAGAGAGACTTGCAGCGTGTGTAAATAGGGTTCCGGGTATGAAATGATCTTTCTTCTCAGGATTTGTAATAACCTCTGCTATATTGGTTGCTTTCGATATGGTTTATCAGACTACCCAGCACCTGTGCCATGACTTTGGAGGCATTTCAAGAAGATGGTCCTGACTCCTGAGTTAAAAACTTGGCAATAGTCTTAGCAAGCTAAATATCAAGATTACATTTTCTAATCAGAATTTTATAACCATGTGAATGTGAATTATGTCTAAAGACGGTTTTTTTACCGACTAATGCAGGTATTGAATCTGTGTATGAATGGAAAGGAGAGGTATGAACTTCATTTTCAATATTGACTTGAGAATGCTGGCGTGTCTAGAGCTCCTCATGAGGAACTTTTCCATCTATCATTACGTTTTTTAAATTTTCTTGTGTTCATTACTGTCCTTAGTGACAAGTGGTGAAAAGAATGCATAGCTAAATTGAAAGTATGGTGTGGCTTATCAATGTCAGCTGTGCGTTTCAAATTGACAGATTCAAACTGATTCGGAGGAACTTCTTATAATCAAGACTAGGCAATCTCTTTTGGAAGCACTGACGGAGCATGTCAGAGCAAATCACGAATATGAGTAAGGCCGATACTTCGGATCATTTACTATTATTTCAAATTTGCGTTGCAAAGTTTGAGTCACACATTGTATCTAGGCCAGTAGAAGTATACTTGAAGAGCACTTGAATAGAATAGGAGTGTAAAACAGGTTGATGTTCTTTGTGTTGCTGACATTTTTATTTTTTGTCTCTTTAGGGTGCCAGAAGTGATCTCTTTACCCATCACGGGGGGCAATCTTAAATACCTAGAATGGATCAAAGAAAGCACAAGGGAGTGACTGCCAAATTTAGCCGTAGAATTTGATCACAGGAACCACCTTTGTCTGCTAAATAAGGTCGCACGCTGTCTCACCAAACAAAAATGAGAAAAAGGTCGCATGTTGTCCATACAAATTGGTAACGAGAATCAATTTATAATATGGTGGATCGGTGTACTGCGGAATTCTGCTGGCTGTTGCTGATTTCTAGACTGTGTTGTATTATGAGTAAACGTTCCTTGTGATTTGACGGCAGACATTTTTTGCCGATTCGTTTGCTTTTATTAAGCACCATCGTCGGTTTGCCATGGGATTCAATATTCATAATCAAGTCGGGTCAAGTCCACACACCTTCCCAACCCCACCCACCCCCAAAAAAGTAAATAATAAACCCAGAATTCCATCTCATTAGAACTTCCTCGTCCATTGCGTTTGTGCAACCTAGCCGCATCAGTTCATTCGAATATTGCTTCTAAGTTTTCAAATTCTGTCCATTCGTCCGACGTAACTGTGAGATTTAGTTTTTTGGATCGATCGTATATTGATGCAATGGTGGAGATAAGAGGGCCTCTCCGAACTTTTGTTTTTGGTAATCATACATGTATGTTCGGTCTCATTAGAATTGATGTGAACTCTGTGTACAGTGTCTCCTTTGATCTTGGTTCTCTTCATTCTTAAATCCCGACTCCGCTGACCACCCTTTTGAATTGATGTATAAAAGTTATGAACCTATTATAATACAGTTGAGAAATATAAGGCCACCATATTTGGATAGAGCAATTCGATAGAAAAAGGGCAAACGCTTGCAAGATTTTCAAGCCAGGAAACCTCCCAAGAGAATATGTAACAGAATGATTTGGCTCCAAAGTAACTAGTAAAATGTCGAAAATTGATGGTTGTGTTTACTATATACTCCTCCTATATTTAATATAAGACATATTTACTTAATTTGATTATATTAAGGAAATTAGTTAAGTTTGTTAATATGACATATATTTTCTAAAACATCCTAGTTATCTTTTCTAATACCATCATTCTCTTTCCTCCTTGATTATTGTTAAGAAAGTATTAATAGCGGTAAATGAGAAAAAGATGGATAAATATATAAACTATATTTTATATTTAGGACTAAAATCAACTCCTTAAATATATCTTATATTAAAAATAAGAGGAGTCTGTTTATTATGCTTGCAAGTTGCTAGCTCATTTTTTATGCGGGTCCATGTTCCTTCTCTGGATTTCATGTTATTTTTGACTCTGCCTAAAGAATAATCGTTTGGATATTTAGCGGCTCAAAAGTCATGACCATGAACTCCTACTACATTTTTTTTTTCAATTCATTTGGCGTCTTTTTTCCTCTTGCATCTTAGCAAGGCTTGAATTGCTAACACCATAAACATAATTTTTCAAAGATTTTTCGGTTCTTATTTATATTTTATTTAACAAGGAAAAAACAACTAGCTGTATAAACCAATGTTACAGAAAATGCATATGAATCAGGATCACATCTTGTTTTACCCATATCCTGAGTATTGTTCTTATAGGCAACAGCCGATTGTTCTTATAGAATGAAAATGCCATGTCATGATTGTAAGGGTTTATCTGGTTTGATGGTAGAAAAGCTGCATGAATTTAGATATCCATTAACATACTAACTAAGTCGCAGGCAAGAAACACATCCATTCGACAGCAGGGAGTGGCCATTTAATGTTGTGGCAACCAATTCCTAACTACTTTTATACAGAAGCATGAAATAAGACCTCCTAGTACATCATAAGCATGTCGAAAGCGGGTCTCCTTCATTCCTGAGAATGGCATGCAGAGACAGGTACCCCAAAAAAAAATTTGTCCCAGATGCATTAGTAGGATTTCCATGCGGTGTTGATTTGGCTTACCATATGAATTGCTTCATCCCAAGGCCGTTACACGTCAATATAAGGCTCTTGTAACGATTAAGATAATCCTGCAGCAAACAATATCGAAAAATGTAAAATGACAATATCAAAGCTTTATTCTGGAAAAAAAAATATTTATCTTTTGGTAAATGAACCATTTTTTATATGCATGGCTCATGTGACATAACAAAGGAAGCCCTTACCATGAGATTGCAATCATAGACATAAAGCATCCCATTTTTGTCATACTCTCTCCTTTTGGCAGGATCGCTCAAGACTGTTCAATAAAGCAAAAGAAATGTTATTCTAATCATGCTCTTTCTTTACAGTTTTGTATACAGGAACAGGCATAAGCAAGAGAAAGGCAGGGTAGAAAATCTACAAAATCTTCAGTAGATTGATATCATAACAGAAAAATACTTAGCCGTATTTATTGAACAGCTAATCTAATCTCTTTCACGACTGGGTACATAAACCGCATTATATATTCTCAAAACCTTCAAAATAAAAATAGACCCACCTTCCTCATTGATCATATGCCCATCAGTCTTTAAATATTTAAGTGCTGATCATCCAGAAAGAAGATTTATTGATTTATTAACATATTAATCGTTAATTAAGCTTTTTGAGTATGATAGTCAATTTAACTTGGCAAAAGGAAAGAGGAAAAGAAAAATGCAACCATATTAAGAACATATGAAATTCTTCAGAGATGGAAATCAAGATCACCCCCTATGGGACATCATTCAAGAAATCCACTTGCAAATTGCAGATTTTGAACTTCCAACTTCATCATACACACTGAGAGGCAATGATATGTCATAGGTGCAGACCCTTTGGCTATGAATGCGTGCTGACATTACCCCCATGAATTTTGATTCTCTTGTTTTGGATTGTGCATCTCAATATGCACATGATAGGAGATTGAATCTCATAACTCTAATCTCGTAACCTGTATCAAGCTTTTACTTTTCTTGTTCAATTCAAATAAAAAAAAAAAGAACATATGAAATGAATAATGCATAGAATCGAAGTTATAAGTTATTAGACTTTCGGTCTGAAGCTTTGGTGAAGGCTGTCTATTGACAGTGGTAGCAATAACACCACCAAGTTCATTGTCCAAGAGAGGAAAGCATTTATGTTGAACATTTAAGACATATCACCAAGTTCATAGACCAATTTTTCGCATTTCACTTAAAACAATAATCAATTTTTAGTCTAGATCTCCGCCAATTGCCATCCATCATCACAATTCATGAGTAACAATGAGACATCACCAACCGCCCAAGTTAGATGGGAGCATTTTCGTCTCCACGAATAACCCTAAAATTTTACCATATAAGCATCTAATTCCCCATATGATTAAAAAGAAAGATTAGAAAAGAAGTGTTGCTGACCCTGATAAGCCTCGTTTATCTCTTGGAATCGTGAGGTTGCGGCATCTTGGTCTTTCAGCTTGTCCGGATGCCATTTCTGTGCCCACAGAAGCAGAGAAAGGTTAACCCTAAGCTCGGCGGTGAAAATCAACACTTAGCCCGAAACCCAACTAAGAAAACGATAGATGATAGAAATTGAGAGCCTGCATAACACACCAGAGCCAGACGAATGAAATTGGAACGAATAGCGTCGTCTGCAGCATCATAATCTACTTCCAGAATCTTATAATAATCCTGTGAAATACAACTCACAATTTCAGGACACCAAACATCGGACGAATGCGACTAGAGTAAACAATCCCTAACACGAAATAAAACTTAAAAACAGATGAAATTTCAAAGGTGTGAAAAAAAAGGATGGGAGTCGGCGCCCGAAATGTTCCAGATTTACCTTGGGCTTGAACAGAGCAGAGAAGAAATCGAAGTTGAGATGTGAATCTTGGTCAGGTTGGTCACCTTCTGGGATATTGTTGTCCCACTCATCCCACGTCATGTTGAATTTCAAAAACACAGAAAGAAAGGCTTATGTGCTTTGAGACTGGATGAAAACTTCGACACTGGGTCTAGATATATGAAATCGGAGAGGAAATCGGGTTAGGATTGGGGTGCTGGCTTTCCCTTCGTGTCTGTGTCTATCGGCGTGCCGCGTACGTCTAAAATGTGCCGCGATATTCGTCTTCGTTTCGGAAACAATCTTCCATCGGATAATTCCAGATATTAAAGAAAGAAATATGACGAGGGGAGAAAGGGTTTTCCTCCGGAACAAGCTCCACCAGTAATATTGCGCAGCCAAATCACGTATAGGGAGACCAAGATAACGATCATTTTAGTATACAGGCCGGTTTTGGTTTAATTCCATTACGGTCCTACCATAATAATTGAAAGTTTATCCCAATGTCTGTTTGTGTTTGGCAGCCGTTTGACCCCAATAACGATAATCATGATTATTACGGGACAAAATGGGAACAGGATTCATATAGGTGGAATTATTAATCCATATTTATATCAAGCAGGCCCGTAGTATTTGATTGATGTTATTTAGTGTGTCACGATATTATATTTCCTAATCTACTCGGTAAACTCTGACGTGAGACGATCTGAAGGATTCTCCGATAAAAGCATGGGTGTGATGGACAACGCATGTGTTGATATACAGTAATTTTCATCGTGAAAGTTCAAATTTGCCAAAAATATAAATTTTTAACATTAATTAAACATGTTTGACAGGAATTGTACAGAATTTTAAAGATAAAATATGCTATTCCCTCATGTGGTTATTATAAAACCCAATTGATTTTTTTTTTTTGGAAAAAATTAAGGAAGTTAAATATATTACTTAATTATAGTATATGTTATATATCATCAGTTTATATGTCAGTTTATAAATCAAACTAATTAGTTTGGAAAAAATATAGATATAAATCCTTTAAAATAATTTATTTAGCTTCCTTAATCTCTTAAAAAAAATTAATTGAATCTTATATTTAGGATCGGATGTAGTACCTTTTTATGTGTGTGGAATCTATAAACGGAGGGACTTAGGATCTGTTTGAATCAGAGTTGCAAAAGCATATTTATGTAAGTTAAGACTAAACTCCTCTCACATACATATCTTATACCCCATGAATCACGTTGAAAAAACAATTCATATCGTTAACCCAAACATGCACTTACTTTTTGATTTATTGTTTCTATAACATATATATATAAATGAAATGTATATATTTTTTTTTTTTTGGTTTCCAAAGCCAGTGAATTTTACTCTCTAAAATTTTAAATATAAGACTCAATTGATTTTTTTGTGAAAGGTTAATGAAGCTAGATATACTGCTTAATTATAGTATATGTTGTGTATTATCAGATTATATATAAGTTTATAAATCAAACTAATTGGTTTGAAAAAAAAAACTATAGATATAAATACATAAAAATAATTTATTTAACTTCTTTAATGTCTCTAAAAAGATCAACTTGATCTTATATTTAAGATATGAGATAGTATTAACTAAGTACGCAAAGTGTCACTTAACAAAATGTCACAAAATACACTAAGTACGCAAAGTGTCACTTAACAAAATGTCACAAAATACACTAAGTACGCAAAGTGTCAGTTAACAAAATGTCACAAAATGCATTATTTGTAAGTTTTTTTCACATGAATAGTATTACATTATTTATTTATTTTTTTACTATGTGGATTATTTGTAAATTAGGCATGGTTATTGTTGAATGGACTGGATCTTTAGAGAGCATGAGGAGAAGAGATGACGAAGAAAATAATGTTTAATGTTTTTAAGGTGTGGGTAATATTTTCCTTTAGGTTTAATTCACCTCCGCCTATATCTATCTTATAAGGTGTAATTTGGATTGATGGCCGAATTTCCTACAGGATATAATGAAGACTCTTGAGTATGGATTGTACCGTCAATACTCAGGCCAGGATAACAATGGCTTTTACAAAGCGATCATTTGACTTATTTTTGTATGCATCCAACGATAAAGGCAATAAGTTTTATCTCTTTTTGTTGTGTAATGTGATATGACGGGATTGACAAATGGTGTTGTGTATTTATAAGTCATGAAGTGATGCATTTTGAAGTAATACCTCTTCAATTAAAAATCATAACAATATATTAGATTCATGAATCCCTTTTATTAATCCATAAACAATTATATGAAAACTTATACCTTTATATTATATAAAGTTTTTTCATAAACACAATATAACATTTCACCAAGTGGTGGTTGCCACACATATATCCTTAGAAACTAAAAAGACATAACTTTAATAGCTCTTAGTGTTATAACTCATTATACAACTTTTTATATAAATACCTTAATTTACAATAATATAATTTTACAGAAAAACACATCCTTTTATTTTAAATATTCCAACAGTTATGTTCATTTCAAGACTGATAAAGTTAAAAAAACACGTCTAGTTCATGACACAATAGACTCATACAAAAGTTGGAAATCTGAATTTGTTTAGCTGAACAAATCTTTCCTCTCTGGTTAAAAAAAAGGGGAATATCAAGTTTTCAATTAAGAAAAATATTATTAAAATTTTTTTGTAACTTATCAATAATAAATGAAAAAGACATTATTAATAAGTTATGAGACTTTCCTAATATTATTTTCTTTAAATAAAAAATTAGTGTGGTATTCCCTTAAAAAACATGCCCTCGAGGAGCACATAATAGTCAAATTAAAATGTATTAATCGAGACACCATGCGTTAAATTTTAATTAAGATATACCCTTCCATTGCTTATACCACGTATTTAATTAATTTGATTATATTATATAAGTTAGTTAAGTTCAATATAACATGTTTTTTTAAACATTTTAGTTATGTTAATTAATTTCCTTTTCCTCTTTTTTTTTTTTTTTGACATGATTGTTGTTGATGATGTATTAATAGAGATCATTTGACAACGAATTACAAAAAAAAAAAGGAAAATATATATTTTATTTAGGATAAATATCATTTCATAAGTAGGCCATGCATTAATGACAATAGGAATACTAGTTATTAGATTACGATTCAACGGTGTTGAGGCGTGTAATGTCTTTCTAAAAAATTAAAGAATTAAATAAACAAATCTCTTTAATTTTTTTGCCAACATAAATCTCTTTAATTCCATATTATTAAATCACAATCTATTTGTTATTACTTTTTAATTGAGCTAGCTCAATTGACTGTATTCAAATCCACAATAGCATGCCCCC
This sequence comes from Inga oerstediana, assembly GCA_963210345.1. NCBI lineage: Eukaryota > Viridiplantae > Streptophyta > Magnoliopsida > Fabales > Fabaceae > Inga > Inga oerstediana. Next base: position 4,297,949 of record OY723405.1, read on the forward strand.
ACAATAACTATAAGGGTTTTTATTCATTGAGTACGAAATTTCGTGTCCGAATTATATGAATGTAGATAATGTCTCTAAAAGCGTTAAAGGAATTTAAATATATTTAAAATGTAGGTAATATTTTCTTTTAGGTTTAATTCACCTCCACCTATACATATTTCCTATGATACAATTTGGATTGACGGGCGAATTTTTTATAAAATATAATGAAGATCCTTGGGTATGAATTGTACTCTCAATACTCAAATCAAGACAAAAATGATGTTTACAAAGTAATAATATGACTTTGTCTTTGTATACATTCAATAAAAAAGGCAATGAATTCAATCTCTTGTTTTTTTGGACAAATTCAATCTCTTGTTGTTGTATGACTTTTTATTTGATTTGTATTGTTTGTCATAAATGAAGTGATTATACAGGATATTTATAGAACATAAAATAATGAATTGAAGTGGGACTTCTTAAAGCTACACTTCTTCAATTAAAAGTTATATCATGTCTCGGACTCAATGGAGGCTCTCCAGTTATTATTCCATCCGTCTGGTCATTTCCACCCACTCCAGGATGCGGTTGAAGAAATTAGAGGTTTCATTTACCAGGACTGGGACTTAGAGATACATCACTCCCACAGAGAGGCCCTTCGATGTGCTGACTATCTGGCTAAAGAGGCTCTGGACTTGAACAGTGAACTATCCCTGGTGCACTATCCTCCAGAATTCTGTTCGATCCACATGTTGGCCGATATGAACGAACA